>NW_019167882.1:17067450-18386753 GCF_002303985.1 Durio zibethinus | reverse complement strand
TTATCAAAATCTTCTCCTCCCAAATGGGTATCTCCTGCTGTAGCCTTCACTTCAAAAATCCCTTCTTCGATTGTCAACAATGAGACATCAAAAGTACCCCCACCAAGGTAAAAATAAGCACGTTCTTTTCCCTGCACCTCCCGCCTTTTTATCAAGCCCGTAGGCAATAGCTGCAGCCGTTGGCTCATTGATAATACGCATAACGTTGAGGCCAGCAATGACACCAGCGTCTTTCGTGGCTTGACGCTGGGAGTCATTGAAGTATGCCGGGACAGTAACGACGGCGTTTTTTTATGGTGGACCCGAGATAGGCCTCGGCGATTTCTTTCATCTTCATGAGAACAATGGACGAGATTTCTTCAGCGGCAAATTGCTTCTCTTCTCCTTTGTAGGTGACGACAATCATGGGCTTGTCTCCAGGCCCAGGAATGACCTTGAATGGCCACGGCTTCATGTCGCTCTGGACCGAAGAGTCGCTGAATCTTCTACCAATCAGACGCTTAGCATCTGGAAAATGATGCAGCAACAACAATCAAATATAAGCACAAAATTCCCCGCCAAATAAAACAATTAAAACATTAAAATTTAAAAATTAGAAAATTCAATTTCTTTTTAAAAGCTTTTGTGGATTGAGCAAGTAAAAAATAAGCGTAAAATCACATTTATATTTTCTTTATTAACAAAATTAAATTTCATAAATCTAGCATTGAACAAAAAATGGCCAAATCGGAAAGAAAAAACCTAAAAATCCAGCCTATTATCAGATCTAATGCAGAGAGTGAACAGAGACTTACCCTTTGACACGAAAATTCATTCTAAAACTAAACATGCAGTAAACGAGAAAAATTAAACTATATTTGAAGAATTAATTAATGGTCTAAAAAGTGCTGATGGCTTACCGAAAACAGTGTTGATAGGATTCATGGCAACCTGATTCTTAACCGCATCGCCAATCAAACGCTCGGTATCAGTAAAAGCCACTTAAGATGGCGTCGTTCTGTTCCCCTGATCATTGGCTATGATCTCCACGCGATCATGTTGCCAAACACCAACGCACGAGTAAGTCGTCCCGAGATCGATTCCAATCGCCGGACCTTCGGCTTTGCCGGCCATAGCAACTCAAAACAAAATAAAAAGTAACTGTGGAAAAAGCTTATATACTTTAATAGTTTGAGAGAGAAACTTTGTAGAGATTTGACTTCGATTTAACTGATACGATTTGACGATGATAGAGAAGGAGAAAAAGTGGTGGTTTATAAACAAAGTTTGATTTCTGTAAAGTTCTGATCGGGTATTTTCAGCCGTTGGATCAAGAATTCCAGACAGCTAAAGAATACTTTTTTTCAAGAGCTTTCGATTTGAGGTGTCAAGCTTGTCTAGGGAGTTCAGAGCTTTCCATTTCGAAACGGAAACCCTTCACTGCTGGCCAGAGCCTCTGATTGGTTTTCCACTTCAGGTGCTTTTCTTTTTGCTTTTGCCTTCGTAATCGTATCCAGTACAATTTCTTTTCTTGAGATATAGAATAATGGATAATAATGAAATTTATGGGTTGATATCGTGGAAAAAATAAAATAAAAATTTTCCCTAAATAAAGTTAACCAAAACATCAAGTAAAATTTTGAAAAAAATTTATACTTTTAAATTGTTATTTTTATTAAAAATTTTAATAAAAATTTCACTGTTAGATAGGTTTCAATAAAATTTTTTATTATAAACTGTATTTGTTAAATTTTTTTTTACATGCTATTACTATTCCCAGCAAACTCTATTAATTTATAAATTTTGATTTTAAAAATATTTTTATTTGAATTTTTTTAATAAAAAACTTTATATACTTCACTTAAAATTTTAATCTAATTTATTTATTTGATCTTGAATTTTGTTAATTATACTTGCAATTACTTTGTTTGATATGTAGAGACAAAGATGATTGGGATTTAGGAAGTTCTACTATTTGTCTCGTCAATTTTGTTTTAAATTTTTGTATTTTTTATGTAATGTATAATTATTAAATAAATTTAAATTTGAAATAAATTAATTTATTTATTTACAAAATTATAATTAAATTAATAATTATATGTCATAAGAAAAATACAAATAATTATAAAAAAATAATGATACAAATTATATTCTACGTAAATTGGATCAAGACAAAGAGCAATGATTTCAGGTCAACATTTTGTGATTCATGAATCAATGAGTCAGGTTGGAGTCTAAATTGGCCCAACGATTGATGCTCAATCATCAATTCCAAAATATTTTTTAGTGCTCAATCATGTTACAATTCTGTGGTAGTCATTTTCAAGTATCATATGATTTAAGGTTTCGGACCGGTTGATACCAACCGAGGAGCTTTTTCCCAAACCAAATTATTTTTTAATTTTATTTCTTTAATAAGAATATTATTAAATTTTATTTTAAAATACAAATATTTTGAGTCAACTAACCTACACGTCAACATTTTATTCCACCTCATCATCTGCTTTTCTATTTATCTTCTTTTTCTCTCTTGTACGTATGAAACACATACATTCATTTTTTTTTTTAAACCATTCTCTAAAATCAATACTTTTGATTTAAATCTCAATTATGAGACAAAAATATATTATTTCGAAAATTTAAAAAAAAAAAAAAAGCTTTGATTTGCATTTATTAGAGAATTTTTTTATAACAATTGTTTATCCAAAAAATTTTTTAAAATCTATTGTAATTTAAAATTAGAACAAAACATAACAATCAGTTCATCGCTTAAAAAAAAAAAACGTGTGATTATGTATTTGATTCCCGTGCTAAAGATGTGTTTGGTTGCAATAAGAATCCATTATGGTATTGTTCACTTTGTTTGTTTCTCATCTAAAAGGAAACTTATGCGTAAGGAGAAAATGATTTCAAAATGACAATTCATTTTTGTAGGATTTTAAAATCCACAACTTCAAATTAGGAAGAGATGAAAGATTAAAGAATTGAAAAGAAGATGTTATATTATCCAAATTAATGAGTTTTTTTTTTTTAAGGCAAATGGAATCTAAATTTGATGATTTTATTTTTACTGCTATTCCGAGTTTGATGGGTTTTTATTTTACTGTCGTTCAAGCTATACTTATTAATTTTAGAGTATGAAAAATAAAATAGGATAGAGACATTCGGATTTTGAGATTGATTTTGGATTAAACAAATAGAATGAGATAGAGATTATTTTGGCTAAGGTAAAAATGTGAATGTTGTATGTAAGTAGAATAAAGATTTATTTTAATTTAATTAATATGAGATATTGACATGAAAAAAGTATGTTGATGTGGAGTTCGGAAAGTTAGACTACCTTTGCTTAGGCATTAAGTTTGAAAGTACTTCATCAGGAAAATAAAGTTTCAAAGAGTACTAGTTTGGGAAAAAACTTACCAACCAAGATCAAGATAAAATCATGAAATATGAATTAATCTGGTGATAATTCAAAGGAAAATAATAAGTGAAATGAAGTCGAATTTGGTATATAATCAAGAGTGCCACAAGAGCATTACAATATAATCAGTGTGATTGATTATACGGTGAAGATGGAGGGACGATAGCGACAGGATTAATTTGCTGAAATTTAAATTAATAGTTACTTAGTTTAAAAAAAATTAATATCATAAATAATTTTTAAATTATTAAAAAATATTTAATATGATATTTAAATTTTAAAAATTTTTAATATGATACTTAAATCATAAATCTATTAATAAATGTACTTAGTTTAAAAAAATTAATATTATCAATCATTTTTAAATTATAATAAAAATTTAAAATAATATTTAAATTTTATAAATTTTTTAATGTGAGATTTAAATTATAAATCTGTTAATAAATGTATTATTTGTTTATTACATATCATCATTTAAAATTAATTACGGTTGGAGTGAATAATACATTAATTAACAAATTTATAATTCAAATATTATATTATAAATTTTTAAAATTAAATACTACATTAGACATTTTATTAAAATTTAAGAATCATTCATTATATTAATCATTTAAACAAATATAACAAAAAATAAGTGAAGTTAGAGAAAAAATCGAAGAATGAAGAATTGAAAGAAAAGTGGGAGATTTTTTTTTTACTTTTATAATGCACCAAAATTATGCAATTAAAGGAGAAAATAAAAAATTAAAACTATTTTTTGTTTTTCTATATAAAATATATTTTTAAAAAGTCCATAAATTCACATTATACAATTTGTATTTATCAACTTGATTAAGAATGTTGATTTTACCTATATTTAATGAAGAATCATACTTTTAATAATGGATATTAAATTATGGTAATGAGAATGAAAATGAATATAATTTTAAAGTTTTTATTAAGTATGGGAATAGAGACGAATAATATAGCATCTGTCATATACTTATACCTATTTCTACATATATATAATAAATAAATTTTTAAATAATAATAATAATTATTTTAGATTAATTAAAATTAGTATATTTTTATCTAAACAAATATATTAATATATTTATAAAAATATATATAAATATGCAAGATAAATTTTTTAAAAAAGCTAAAAACAATACATTTTGATTTTAATTTTTATTTTTAAAAACTACGACTATATAAATTATTCATACCTATTAAATATCAATGATAATCAAAATAAGGATAAATTTAAAATATCAATTAAATACAAATACAAAAATATTTATAATATAAAAATTTGAGGAAGTAGAATACTCTTTTGTCCTATACCCTACTTATCCTACTTATCGACATTCTTAAACTTGATGTTACATATGATACACATGGGTGAGTTCGTATTTAATGTCAAGATTAACCATTATATTAATAAAATGATAAAAACATCACAAGTTTAGTCTATTAAAGATCAACAAGTTATGTTTTGAAAATTAAAATCAAAACGATATTCAATCTGAAATTTAAGAAAAACCCTCGCTATTTACTCTTTAAAGTACCTTTATAGATTTTAATGTTATAAAATATATATTATACCTTCATAAGTCATATATTAAAACCATATAAAATCAACATTTCTTTTATATTTATGCAACTTGATCATATTTAAATCGATAAAGAATTTTGTTATAAAATATAAATATAAATTAATATAAAAGTAAAGTGGGTAAATAAATAGGGGAACACCGCCTTCAAATTAAAGCATTCAACTAATTAAAATTTAGTAAAAACTTCATTTTAATTTGAAAAGAAGAAAAAAAAAAGAAAAAGAAAATTCATTTTGAGGCAATTGGGCTTTAATTTTATACGGTTCAGTGTTAGACCGGTCCAATTCCTTAGAGAAGGCACTCAAACCTATACGGTATATTCCATTTTGTTCCATGCCCAATTTTATGGGTGGAATCTGACGTGGTCTAACCTTATTGGCTGAAAAATGCGCGCCCAGGATCTTTTGGTGGTTCTTTTCATTTCAACGAACCATAAAAATAAGGATAATTCAAAAAAAATTGTCTCTGCCAGAAACCTCATCTCCGTTTCTCCCACTCATGGCTATCTGAGAAAAAATCTTCTCTTCAATTCCTCCCTTTCTTTCAAAACCCTCATATCAAGCAAAATCCATGGCGAGAATTTTGATTTCATCACAGCCGTTTATCGGCACTCCTCTTCCATCATCGTCAATCTCTCGCCATGGTGGCCTTCATACGCTTCCTAACCGTAGACTCGCCTCCACTAGAGTCCGTCTCAGTTACAACGGAATCCCTCCGGTTCCCTCTTTCGATTCTTCCGTCGATTTCCAAGCACTTTTTACCAAAGCCGAGAGATTACTATACACTCTCGCCGACGCTGCTGTCGCGGCCGATCCCGCCGCCGGGTCTACCGACGCTGCCGCGCAAAAAAATGGCGGCTGGTTCGGCTTCATCTCCGATTCGATGGAATTCGTTCTCAAGGTAAAGATTCTCTCCTACATATAAACACATAATGAAGAAATCAATCAAGTACTTAATCAATAAATTAACTATTTATTGTTTTTTCAGGTGTTGAAAGATGGATTATCGGCGTTACATGTGCCCTACGCGTATGGATTTGCGATTATTTTGCTTACGGTTATAGTTAAGATCGCTACATTTCCTTTGACAAAGCAGCAGGTTTGAATTTGGTTTAACTTGAATTCAGAAAAAGAAAGTGTTTAAAATTTGCTGTGGTTTTGACTTTTTTGACTTCATAGTTAACCGTTAGTTGACCACGGTTGTTACATGTTTAGGTGGAATCAACACTAGCTATGCAAAATCTTCAACCGAAAATTAAAGCTATCCAACAAAGATATGCTGGCAATCAGGTAATGCTGAAGTTTGAATTTGAGTTTCTTTTTTATTGATTGGAATGGTTCGTTTTGATTTAATTGTTTTCTTTTGGTGTTATTAGGAAAGAATACAACTCGAAACATCTCGCATGTATAGGCAGGCTGGGGTTAATCCTTTGGCAGGTATCCGTTTGATTAATCACTCGGGGTTCTGTTTATTTATCATATGCCATCAAATTTAGCTTCTTTTGGAAGTTGGTTCGTTGCTTCATTGGTATCTTAGCTTATTAAATCCTGTGATAAAGAGTTTATGACGGTGGTGTGCAGTTGACTTGAGCTTGAACTTTGGTGTTAGTATTATTTTATTAAAAATAATGAATTGATAACACAAAGGTTTCTTGTGCGATTCTTTGATTTCCTTCATTCTCAGGAGGACATGTATCTGTTAGATTCACGGAATGATTCTCATCAATATCTTATATTTTCTTCTCTGCAGGTTGCTTCCCTACTTTAGCCACCATTCCAGTCTGGATAGGCCTGTATCAAGCTCTTTCAAATGTGGCAAATGAGGTAATAAAGTGGTTGACGTAGCATAGCATCCTGAGTGATGCAGGAAAACTCTTTTACATGTTAGAAAACTTTCGTTGCTGATTGCTGCAACCTTTTTACTCAAAGGGACTGTTGACAGAAGGTTTCTTTTGGATCCCTTCTTTGGGTGGACCAACTACAATTGCTGCTCGACAAAGTGGGTCTGGAATTTCTTGGCTTATTCCATTTGTGGTAATAAACTTACTTCCCAAAATTATAAGTTTAACAATTCTCTTTGTTGTTTCCGTAGGTTTCTATATTTTTGGTTACCTTGCTTTTTTGTTGTATCTTATAAAACTTATTTGTGGCAATTCTCTCTCACTCTCTCTCTCTCTCTCTTTTTGAAAAATATATGGAGATGTTAAAGATACTGATTCTTGTTTTGTTATTTTAGCCTTTTTGGCATTGATATATTTCTTAGCAGCTCTAAGAAGGGAGATCACTATTTGTGAAGATTGATAGATTACATTTACCTTTATAGTTTGTAGGCATCTTCACCTTGGTTGCCATGGATTAAAAGTATTATAAGAGCTACTAAACTTTTGTAAAGATATAATTTAACTGTATTTTACCTAGCTGAGATTAGATTAAGAATAGGATTTCAGATGTAGCTTCTGTTGATCAGGCACAGAGACCATGTTCTGTCTTGGGTTCATATATCTGATATGGTCATCTAACATATGAGATGTCATGCAGGATGGCCATCCACCATTGGGTTGGCATGACACTGCTGCATACCTTGTGTTACCTGTGCTTCTTGTTGTCTCTCAATATGTTTCAATGGAGCTCATGAAGCCTCCCCAGGTAAAAAGAATGAGCCTCATTGCTTCCATTTCATTCCTATTTTATATATTAATTTGTTAAGTAGTTTGAAGCTTTCAAATTTTCTTTTGACAGACAGGTGATCCGGCCCAAAAGAACACACTTCTTGTTTTCAAGTTTCTTCCAATTATGATCGGTTACTTTGCATTATCTGTTCCATCAGGATTATTAATTTATTGGTTGGTCTCTTTGAGCAGTTTTATTGAAACCAATAGACTCAACAAATGCACTTTGCTTCTAATTTAGTTTCTACATGTCTTACAAACCTATACTGCACATAATGGTTTTTATATGGTCATATTGATCATTCTGAAGCATGACTGGAGGACTTCATATTCTTGTGCTATCATTATTTTCCTTGATGATGTTGTATGTGTCACTGATAGTAGAACTTCCAACCTTGATTTTTCTTGTATTCTCTGTTGTTAATAATGGCTTTTCAGGTTGGATGTATACAATTCAAATTTTCATATATTAGCTTAACTTTTTGGCTTCATTGCACTTGATGTCCTTTGGATTTAATTTGCAACCAAATTTGCATACATGAGAACGATATTCTTCAGCTTCATTGCATTTGATTCCCCCTGGTTTAATTTTGAGCACCAACCCATAGACCTCCACATCTAACTTTTATAATCATTTGTTTTCTAAATGTGCTGCATAATATTCTTGAATTTGTATGTGTACGTGCTTTCCAATTAAATGTAGTGTTGCTTTTTCTTATCTTCTAGATTAACTTGGTTAATAGAACACCATTACTTTTTTTCCTTCTGCTAAGTGCTGGGACACTCAAACTAGCTGTTAAAAACTATACCTTATCATTAAGCTACATATAAGGGACACTAGTTTGTCTGCATGTCCAAAACAAGTTCTTCTATCAGTTTCTGACGTGTACCTTGCCATTTTCAGGTTTACGAACAACGTCCTTAGCACCGCACAACAAGTGTGGTTACGCAAGTTAGGTGGTGCAAAACCTGTTGTTGATGAGAGTGCAAGTGGAATTATTACCGCAGGACGTGCAAAAAGATCAGCTGCTCAGCCAACACGGCCCAGGGATAGGTCAGTGCCCGGTTTCTTAGAAGTTGTACATGCTTCTGTTTTTGCGTCAAATTTAGCTTGCTGAAATATAAATGGAAATTAACAGGTTCAGACAGTTAAAAGAAGAAGAGAAGAAGAAGAAAGTAAGCAAGGCTCTGCCAGCAGAAGAGGTTCCGACTCTAGATTCTGCATCTAATTCTGATGAGGAATCGGATGAAAAGACAAAGGTCAAGGTAAATTTCTAGTTTTAGCGACTAGAGGTTACTTAGAATATTACAAGGTTGAGCCTTCAAAGTGTCTGGAGTTTCTAATAGATTCAAATGAGAGGGGAAAAATATAAATCTCTTTCTATTGAGAAAAAAGAAACATGATTGTGATGGGTATGGATCCCATTGCACAGTTGTTCCTGGACGAGTATTACAACTTTCTTGAACTTGCCATACCTTTTTGATCACTTTCAAGAAGACACTGATTACATGTTTAGATTGACAGCTGTCAAACAGAGTTTTCTTGTGGGACCATGGGTTGAAAGGTTTTAATCTTCCTTGCAAGTTGAACTGTATGAAGTCATTAGCGACCATAGTACTACTTTTTGCTGTAATATGTGCATCTTCTAAAATTGTCTTCTAGGACAGCAATGAAGGAACAAATAATGACATTGAAAGCTAGTCATCTTTAGGCAGAGCTGAAGTTAGCCTGCCACCGCATGTTTATGGCAGCTTGACTTTGTGGTGTTATTAGGTGGGTCCCACTGGTGCGAAATCCAACATTGATTGAACTATGTAGTAAAATTAAAACATTTTCTTCTGTGAGTATGTGTGCAAACATGAGTATGCTATTAACATGGGGAGGATTAATTGGTAAATGAGGGGACATTAACTGCAAGTCTGCAACCAGACATTACTTGTCTTGTATAAATTAATTTTGTTTAGATGGCTGTAGTTAGCTTTAAAACAGCATTGGTCATTCTCTTGTTCCAAACTTGAAGAATAAATGTAAAATTGAATTACATATTTCAATTGTAACTATCTATACAGGTATTGAGAGGTTTGGCTTTGCTATGTCAAGAAACATAAAACTTTAGGCTTTTAGGTAGAAGGTTGGTATGTTGATATGTAGGTGTGATGTTGTTTTCTAATATTTCATCATTTGACATTGTATCAACTACAGCTGTTGGATTAATGCAAGTCTAAACCTTACCTCATCTCTCTTCAAAGGCAATAACTAATTTCAAGTTTCCAACAGGGTGATGAGGCTCTCGAAGAAGCATATGCTTCCAGCACAAGCAAAGAAGTTCCTAATATTTCTCGGCCAAGACGAAGCAAGAGATCTAAGCGGAAGCGTGCAGTATAAGAGGATTGTATACTGAGTTGTTGTAGTTTACAGTAAGTCCTGTATATCTAAAGTAATTGCATTGTTTCTAATATAGTGGCCATTTTTATGCGGGCTCATTCATTTTAAGGTTGATTGCAAAATCATGAAAAAGAAAATTGTCTGATTAAAAAGCTCCATGTCCATGCTCCAAAAGGCCCATATTTTTTCATATTTCAGTCATTTCTCAGGTTAATCATTTCAAGCCTTATTCCTGGGAAAATTTTGTGGTGAAGTTGTAGGAATCTTGCAGTGGTAATAGTTGCACCTTCCTTGCTTCCTTTGATCCGGTTTGAACCTCTGAAGTGGGAAATATTTTGAGTTTATAATTTATTTCCTCAAATATGAAAATTGTCAATTCTTTATTTAAATTGTTTCAGCCATTTGTTGACAAATTTACTTTAGTCACGTTCAAGGTTCAAATCAAGCCCACATTTCCTTTCATGTGTGAAAGAAAGTGCTTCTCTCTGCGAACATGGGATAGTCTAACATGCAATGAGTAGAAGAATTGTTTTGCAGAGCATTGTGACAAGGATATAAAATTACCTTCTGACTGAAGAAAACCAAATATAATATCTCAAAGCAAACTACCGGCCTTTTCTAGGTGTGTAAGCCAAAGCTAACTCATCTAAAACTTTAATGAAGAATAGGGGCATACAGTAGTACATCAATACTTGCTTTGATCTGACATAAATCTTAAAAGTAAAATTCATTTTTATACAAGCACAAAGCCTAAATGAACCCATCTGACCTCCAACCCAAATCGTGTTACCTCATTCTATCTCCTATGCTGACTGTTGCATCCACTGACTTATTGCCTTGATGGTGGGCGGTGATTTCCAACTGGGTTAGGTCCAGATGGGGATTTATGAATCTTCTTCATTTCAACCTGTTTTTTCATCATTTTACAGATGCAAGGAGATTTTAGTGAATAGATTTTTATACTAGCTAAGATAAATACACTATTTTTAAACCAAAAGAGACTACTCAGTGCTTACCCAGGTAGGTAATGCATTTCTAGTATGTGAGCTTGGCATGGGGCTTCTAGGTCTGAGTTTGAAGTGAACTGTTGGCACTAGTAGAAAAAAGTAAATGCATTAGAACCTACGACAATATGTAAAGCAGTTTGTCATGTAGTTGTATGCAATGCTTTCGGCTGTAAGCAAAAGAAAGAGAGAGAGGATTGCCTGATTCAATAGCTTGAACATTAATTTGGGAGCCCTTTAGCTGAGAAGCTGCAAGCAGGAGCAATGCTAGTAGAAGATAAACTAGAACTTGCCCTCTCATCTTTTGCAGGTGGTGGCATGTGCTGCATGCTTTGGTGTGTTGGGGGGGTGCTCTTTCAAGCATGAAGGAGCATTTTTATCTGATACATTTACTGTAATCATAGCCAAACTTGAAAATAGATGTAGGAATGTTTGTTAAAGGTGCCGGGGAATCCGATGCCATTATATAGTGGATTGATAAGATTGAGATTTCTATGTTTCTCGTTATTGTGGATTGACTTCTTCTATGCTATCATTTCTCAGTGATCATTGCATCCATGATATATATTTACAAGTACATGCTAGTATTATTATTTTTTTCTTGAGTGCTTTGAGCGTTGCTGTCGGCACGGGTGTCGGGACCCGCCAATGCATGTTCAGCTCCAGAGTTGCTGTATGTCGTTATTTGTGCAATTTTGCACCCTCCAGTGTGCGCTGAAAAGTTGTGAAGTCTTAGCGAAGCAAGTAAACTGAGCAGCCTTTGATTCATGTCGCTAGTTGGAAAGGAAGTAACTGTCTTCAAATTTCATCGTACTTTTTATCAAAAGCAGCATTAAGTTACATCGGCATGAGATGCACGATGGCTGAGAATTGCTATACTTTAAATGCCTTTGGTCAGGCCCCCATGTTTGCCTACAAGCAGGTGAGTTTCATGCACTCACTGACGCATGCATTCTGTCATGATGCTTCCATATTGAAAACTTCCATACGACTATCATGGAAATTGGAAGATGGGTAAAAAAAGTTTTTGGATGTCTTAGGGGATAGTAACGGGTCGGTCGGTACGGTTTTTTCTTGTTCTCGGCTCTAGCCTGACACCAAAACGTTATATTTTATATTCAATTCGACCGCATATATAATAAACTCTAAGTGATTTAATTCGATTCGAAACTAATTTAATAATTTTAATTTTATATAATATTTATAAAAATATTTTTTAATTAAGTGAATCTTTTAAATTAAAATATTAAATAATAATTTTATTAATATAATATATATAAATAAATAAATAATAAAAAATATATTTTATATATTTGATTGTGATGGGCTTACCAAAACCTGACTTTGACTTCATTTCAGTTTTAAAAAAAATCCAACTTATCCAAAACTTAGATTGAAAAAAAATAAAAAATAAAAAATAAACTCTATAAGCACGAGCCGAAACCTGACAATTTTTGGTAAATTTCCTATCTCTGTATCCAGCAGTGGGCTTTGCTTTTTGGAAATGCTTACCAGTGTATAGTATGCTAGTTAACAGGTGATTTTTAAGGGAAAAAAATTATAGTTAATATATTATTTTTTGAATTTGATGAAAATAATTTACTAAATGTAATTTTTTTAAATAGTATTTTAACTTAAATAGGTACTTATAAAAGCCCAACATATGTTAATTATCAGCCAAAATCCATCTCGGGCGACAGATTCTCGCCGGTTATATATTTTCAAATTAAAAGGTTTTGAAATGACTAAGAAACTGAAAAGTTTACAAGATCAGGAAACACGCACAATAAAAATTTAGTCAAGTTTTGGTGATGAAAGCTGGTCAATAATTTCCCGTGATTTATGTGATTTATTATGAAGAAAACATTCATCAAAAGTCAAAATTGTGTTTTCTATGTGATGGACACCTGATTTGGATTCATTAATTAGAAAATAATCTACAAAATCACTTTGCAATTCTATATTTTTTTGGTTCCCCACTGCAAATTTAAACTAATTTCATTGTTTAGGCTTCGGCCTTGTGGACAAAAAATTTTTATGGCTCATGCAATCCGTGATAGAGTTGATTATCTTCACTAGGATCTTGTATTATTGGATTGCAGGGTTAAAATGATTTACCTCTCAAAACATAAAATCAATTGATAAATAAAGAGCTTACAGCTTTGAGCCTAGGTAATGTTTATAGGTTGGATCAGATTAGATTTCTATTAATTTTTTGAAAAGTTTTTCTAATTGAATAAACTTTAAAATAATTTGAAAAATATTAAAATTTTAAATATTAGAATATTAAATAACGATTTGAACTGAATTAAAATAAAAAAAAATGTTATTCGATATCCAATCAAATCGGGCCAGACTCATGGACTACGCAGCAAAATCACAAAAATATTCCAAATTCCATTTGCCCATGGCACTCTTTTGACTTTAGGCCCAACTAACCATTAAATTAATCATTGTTGGGCCAGGCCAGGCAAGTATGTGATCCACCAACAAAGCTACTTTCTAGTAATGGAACATGTATTCGAGAGCTTTAAAAGATATCTAACCGATTCTAACAAGGCAATTTTGCAGATATAAAACAAAAACTTTATAAAACACAATGGATCAACGGAACAAGCTATTAATCCTTATACCTTAATATTTATTACACTTTTGGTTGAATATTTATTCTTTTTCTTAATACTTAAAGTCAGGGGTGTTCATTTGATCGGTTCGATTAATTTCAAATCAAATTATAAAAATTTGAATTAATCGAATTATATGATTTTATTTTCGTTAATTAAATTGAATTTATAAATTTAAAAAATTAATTGACTGAATTTAATTTGATTTGTTAAATTTTTTGGTTAATCAAATAATAAATATATTTAAATTAAATTATATTTTGAACTTTGAATTTATCATATTTTAATAAATTAAATAAAATATTTAAATACTAAAATATTATGTTAAAGACTTTAATAAATTATGAAATTAGTGATCCATTTTATGTATTTTTTACTTTATATTTTAATTATATTATATTTCAATTAAAATTATTGTTAATTCGATTAAAATCGAATCATGAACACACTACTTAAAGCTATTAATCATAGTCATCATTTTTGCATAATTTTACGTTTGTTTCTTTTTTAATTTTTTTCTCATCTAAAGTTTTAAAACTAAAATTATAAAGCATGATTACCTCAGTTGTGAATAGCTTTAAATCCTTAATCCTAATTAATTTATACAATTAAACCAGGTTTTATGTGCTTTCTTCTCTTCTTACAGCACCTTTTCTCTTATTCTTTGATTTCCTTTTTTCTTCTTCTTTTTGGCAGAAAATGACTAGAAAAACTTTCTCAATTAAGCTGAGTAATCCATATAATACATGGTATCACTGCATATTTGGGTTTTCAACTAATTGAATCATCAATAGAAGTAGACATTTGAGGCTTGAATTGAAATTCATAACACAGGATCACGTGACTGTTGTTGTTAATAACTTGAAAGAATACCGATATTAGAAATTCAGAATATTTATAGCATAATATGCTAGAAATGCTACTACCCAGATAGGAGAGAACAAAATCATTTCATTTGCAGCAAACTGCAGAACTTCTGATTTACGTTGAGATTAAGATCATGACAAAGCTAGCTTTCTAATCACTTTTGCAGGTTGCAGTCCTCGGCGGCACCAATCATAAAATAGTTAAAAGCCTATGACACTCACCCAAAACCGTTTTCACATTGGATGTGAAAAAAGTGATGGTATTTTAGTCTTTCTATAAAATTACCTACTGTTCTTCACCGCTATAAGAACCAAAGCAGAAAAGGCAGAGACGCAGAGTACCTTCTCTTCACTTACTCAAAAAATGGCTTCTCCTTTGTATTTTTCTTTGTTCTTTTTGGCTACCCTTTTTCTCTTATGCAGCTTTGCTAAGGCTTCTGAGCCTGATCTCATTTTAACACTTGTTAACAACTGCCCTTTCACCATTTATCCAGCTATTCAACCCAACGCTGGCCACCCTGTCCTTCAAAGAGGTGGCTTCGCCCTCCAAACCCTGACCCACCGTTCCTTCCCTGCGCCCACCGTCCACTGGTCCGGTCGTATCTGGGCTCGAACTGGCTGTACCCACTCTAACGGCCAATTCTACTGTGCCACAGGAGATTGTGGCCACCGCATAGAGTGCAATGGCCTTGGTGGGGCTACCCCAGTCACTTTGGCACAGTTTAGCCTCCACCACCGTGGCCACAAAGACCTCTCTTCCTACGAAGTCAGCCTTGTGGACGGTTTTAACATCCCCATGACTGTGACCCCACACGACGGCAAAGGCCTTTGCCCTGTCGTTGGGTGCAGGGCTAATCTGCTTGCCACGTGTCCCAACCAGTTACAGCTTAGGTCGCCGCCGGGACACGGTCCGGTTGTAGGTTGCAAGAGTGGATGCCAAGCCTTTGGCACGGACGAGCTTTGTTGTAGGAATCATTACAATAGTCCTCAAACGTGTAGGGCTTCGAGTTATTCAGAGTTTTTCAAACATGCTTGTCCTGCCACGTTTACCTATGCCCATGATAGCCCTTCGCTCATGCACGACTGTGCTTCGCCACGTGAGCTTAAGGTCATCTTCTGTCACTAGGAAGACAATAAACATGACTCGGAACTTCATTTATGTTAATTTCTAGTGTTATGTCACATGATCTGGTGTGTGTTTGTAAGTTGGGATTGAAGAATTAATGGTGTTAAACTGTAACTGTTGAAGTATGTTCAAATGAAAGGCACGTTGTTTTTCATTTTTCTTTCCTTTTCTCATAAAAAGAAGAGAGTACCTGTTGGTTTTCATTCAAAAGTAAAGATGAGAATTACTTTTCAAATCTGGGGTACTGGAGCTAAGCATTATGGCTGCAGAAACTGGCATACGCCGCTCTCTCTCTCTCTCCTTCCTTCCCTAAAATCTCCTTTGCCTTGAAGCTTCGAGCTTTGATCTTAACATCTACCTTGCCTAGTAGTAGTATATAAAACCAAAGCAAAATCTTTCCTGAAAGAGCCTCATCATGTAAAAAATGTGCAAGATGGGCCACATGATATGCCACAGTGTGGGGGGTTTGCTACACTGGTTATTTTTTGGGAGCGACGCGAATCTCTGAGGAGACAGTGGAAACAGTGAGCAACGCGTGACAGAAAATGCTGCACCATGCATTTGACAAGGCACAGCGTTTTTTTTTTTCCTCCCTTCCTTGATTTTCATGCGTGTAACAGCGCCTGCACGTGAAGTGTTTCCATTTTTTCTGGCCTGCGCTTCATTGAATCATGAGCTTTTGCTTTGGGCACTCTCTATTATTATTAGTTTTGATCAGTTCAGCTTGCATAGGCCAAGAGCCAAGCCAAGTAGCGGGTAACTCGAGCTTCTGTTTTGATCATCGTGTCTGGTTCAATTAAATCCTTTCCAATCTTTGACTCAACTATCGAGAGATTTCTTTGTTCTTTTAATCTGCTTTTTCATCGTAATATTTTAATGAAAATTTCAAAATGATGGCATTCCCAACTCTCAATTCTCAATGTTTCGGTTACTTTTGCCCTTGGGTTAATACCCTGAATAGCCCCTAAATTATTATATATTTGTAATAGAATACTTAAATAAAATTTTTTAAAAATTTGTATCTAAATTTTATATTCGTTTATTAAATTATTTTAATTTTTAATATCATTAGAATAAATATTGAAATGAGAGTTAATATAAATGTTGAAGACATATGATTACGATGTGATAATAATTTAATTATTATATATTATATTTTTAAAAATAAAAATATTTAAAATTTATATAAAGTTTTTAAAAAATAATATATATATTTTTGAAAATATGACAAATGATAGTTATATTGTTGCCATACAATAATCACATGTCCTTTGTCCTTTACATTAGTATTGATTGTCATATAAGCATTTATTCTAAAAACGTTAAAGATTAAAATAACTTAATAAACAAAAATAAAATTTAAGTATCAATTTAATTTTTTTTTAATTTAGGTGTCACATTATAAATAATTTAGAGGATAGTTAGGGTATTATCCCTGTGGACTTTGGCAGAAAGCCACCTTCCCAATAGAGAAAAAACGAGACCTGCTTCTTGCGATTGGTCACTCAAGGTACTAAATATTTGACCACAAACATTCAAAAACTGAAAAAGATTTTGAATATTTTTAGTATCAATTGGTTCAACTTGAATATAAATATGGTATAAAACTCAATATTTAACAAATATAAAATAATTACATTTTAATAGATCCCATCACATATAAGTAAAAATAAAAGATTATCTTATGCGAACTTTGAAAACATAATAAATAAAAATAACAAAATAGAATAATAAAATATGACCTTATTCTAATATCATATTAAACTAAATTATAATTCGTGTGATGTACAAAATAATTTTATTTATTTAATATGAATATATATAAATATACAAATTAGTTTTTTTTCAAATTATATTCAAATATTTAAAACTCATAGAATATATAAAATTTATATACATTGAGTTGTAATTAAAAAATAATTTTTTTGAAAACAGCAAGAAAAAATTATCTCTTTTATTTAGATATTTTTATTTGCAATAATATTTATATACATGTAAGATTATATCAAATAAAATAAATTATGATTTTCTTAAAAAATAAAAATATATATTATTAAATGATAAATTAAATAATAAAATAAATATTAATATACTTTCACTTTAGTAATATTGACTAAATTATTATTCAAAATATGAAAAATGTTAAAAATATATAAAAAAAGAAAAATAAATTGAACAAAATATTATTTTTCATAAGAATGAAACTATAATAACAATAAAATATATCTTGAAAAAAGTTATAAAAAAAAAAAAATTGCAATAGTAATAGAATATATATTGAAAAAGTTATTGAAAAAATTAAAAAAAAAATGTATAACACATTACATTCGTAGTCTTAAATTTGTAGAATAATTATTTAGTAGTAATTATTATTAAATAGATAATTTTAAAATTATTTTTTAAAATTTAAAATAGATATAATAAGTGGTAAAAATAATATTAAATTTTTTGCATTTATTTGAATTATAAATTTGATAATTATAGTTCAAATATATATAATGGTTTTGATGATCTTATTATTTAAAAATTTAAGATGATTTTTTTTTTATTTTCAAAATCTTACATAAAGTTACTTGAATTTTTAATGTTTTACATAAATTTTTTTAAAAGATAATTTTTTAACTCAAGACAAAAATATTGTTGAAAATTTGGATAAACTTAATGTTTATAACTTTTAAACATGTTTGAAAAATTTTGATAATTAAATAATTTTTTAAATAAGATTATTTGATAAACAACTAAAATTATTTATTAACAAAATAAAAAAACATATATCATATTTTTATTTTAAAAAATATATATCTAAATTGATTTGATTTTCAATTATAATTTGAATAATTTTTTTATTTGAATAAATTTAAAATTATTTAATTTTTAATTAAAATAAATTATTTTATTAAAAAAAAAAACTATCATATGTGTCATTTAAAATAATTGTTTATATAAAAACCCGTGTGATAAATTTGTTTATGTATATTGTTATTTAATATATATTATATATTTAATTGAAAATAAATAAAATTACTCAATTGAAATATAAAATATAAAATTTTATTTTCTCTATCATAGAATTATAGTCTTTGATTGATTTTTTTGATCAAACTAACTCAAATTTGATTATTATTTTTAATAAAAGAATAAAAATTTAAAAAAATTTAAAAATAAGATTTGTAAACTTTAAGTTTTAAATTTTTTAAAATTTTAATTTAATATTATATTTCCAACAATAAGGTCAAAGTAAACTTATTTTAATAAAAAAAGTTACTAGGGGTTAATTATTTTGAAACGAAGAGAGTAATATTTAACAAATACAGAATTACACTGCTTTATCACTTTTTCAATGTAGTAAGATAAAATGCCAAAGAATTGATACATGACAACTTTTTGTAAAATTTTTGCCATTCGCATTATTTTCTTCGTTCTTTTATATCATAGAAATATGGAAAAGTAAAAACATTACTCAATGTATAAAAAAATAACCACCCCAATTGCCACAGCTTATTTATCTTTTCAACAAAGGTTTTTAGATTTACCACAGTAACTGCTTATAAACTGACCTTTTTCTCGACGTTGGGACCCACAAATGAAGCCGAAATACAACGGTTGATCAACATTACGAAGGAAGACACCAGCATCATATCCCTTGCGCCGACCCGGGCCGAATCTTACGTGGCAAACACTGATTCGCTCAAAAACGCATGTAAAAGCAAATCGGACCGTACATAGTCGTAGCTCTCCCGTGCACAACTGCAGCGAATTCTCTCAATCTATAAATCGAAACAAAGTGGCCACTTTAAATTTTCTCTTAGCTTTTGTCTCTCTTCAAGTAGCAGGGCTTTTGCAGCTCTCTTTTTCCAGAACCTTCTGCTCCTCTTATGGCATCTCAAGCCAGCCTCCTCCTTCAAAAGCAGCTCAAAGGTACCTTATTTATTTGATCGATTTCAATTTTAACGATTCCAATATTAATTTTGGGGTTTGGTTCAATTTTGAAACGTTTTTTGGTTTATCGTTTTCGCAGATCTTTGTAAGAATCCAGTTGATGGGTTCTCAGCTGGATTAGTTGATGAGAACAATATCTTTGAATGGAGTGTTACAATTATTGGACCACCTGATACTCTATAGTAAGTGCTTTTTCTTTGTAAAGTTTATATTTTTAATGAAATTAATTGTTTCTTATAGATTCTTTGATTGGGTTTTGTTTGTTGACATTGGATCACGAACTGAGGTTATGATTGATGCTTAATAGGACTTTGCCTCTTTGAAATTAGATTAATTTAGCTGATTTTAGGGTCTTCTGTTAAATTCGAAAGGAATTCTGGGTTCTAAATTGGATTAGCTTGTTTGAGTTTTAGGTGATTGTGAGGTTTGGAATATTTGATTTTGAGTTCTACCTAGTCATGGTGTTGGTTGCCAACTGCCATTTGGTTAGTTTTATCGAATCGGTTACACAACAGCCATAAGAATTCAAATTGTTTGTTTTCAGCATTTACAGGGAATGACTATGGATTGCAAATATATATTATTAACTTTCATCATTAAGATAGGGTTTTCGTGGTATTGGTTCAATTGAGCACGATAAATGGTAGCTTCTTAGCTTCTATTTGGAGGTTTGTTGGTTCTGAGGAGCACAGATTGTTGTTCTTGTACTTTTGGAATTTGTTTAATTGGCACCAGCCTCTCAACAATAGTAGCTTATGTTCTTTCTATGTGTCTTACCTTCCTGTTGCTTATTCTCCATTTTACTATTCTTGTTCTTGAGTAATCTTGACATTGAATTGAGTTCTATAGGTATTGTTCTTAGTGGCTGTGGCTGTGAGAAAAATCGTTTACCAATCTCTCATCTGGGGATATATCTTGTAATTTTGTGATTTTTACTTGGTAATGTTCTTTAACATAAATATTGGTAATTTCAGTGAAGGGGGATTTTTCAATGCCATCATGAGCTTTCCACCTAATTATCCAAACAGCCCTCCAGCAGTGAAATTTACGTCAGAGATTTGGCATCCTAATGGTATACCTTTGTCTGTTCAGCTTCTTACATGCCTTTATGTAATGCAAGAATTAATTTCAAATTTATGTGTATTGCAGTTTATCCTGATGGGCGCGTTTGTATATCAATTCTTCATCCTCCAGGTGATGATCCAAATGGCTATGAGCTTGCAAGTGAGCGCTGGATGCCAGTCCATACAGTATGTTTATGAAGTGTCAATTACTTTTCAATTGTCTTTTTGCTTGTTCCTGTTCAAGTTCTAATAACATTCATAGTGCCATAGTTTTCAGTTTGGTCAACATTTAACTACTTGATTGGAAACAAGCAATTACTTTTAAGTAATTAACTTTATCAGACAGAAACAAAGATGGGGAATAACTATAATATTACGTGGAAATCACAAAAGATATACTTGTAATTAGAAACCAAATTGTATAAGAATCTGCTTGCTACTAGTGAATGAATTATTCGCACTGAAATGAAGATTGAAGGGGATGTTTCTCATGGGGTCTGTGAGTTGCATGGAATTCACCAGTGTGATCAGAATATTTTATGACCATAAGATACCTATTAATCTTGAGGGGTAAATTAAATGAGATGGTAGAATACTAATTGTGATTGTAGTGGTTTGTTAGGTGATTGGCAGCCAGACATGTGAAATTAATTTGGCATTGAATAAATGTGAATAACTCAAGAAAAAACATCTTAAGGGATGGATTCTACTTTTAAAAGGTGGAGGTAGTATCACTTAAGAATTAATTGAGACAAGGATGGGTTAGATGTTTAATAGATTGATCATGTGTATGTATGGACCACAAAAATAATTCACAAGTGGAAGGAATTAAGAAAATGTCCAAGGTGGATGAAATCTGAAAGAAAAAAAAAAAGAAGGGAAGAAAACATGGAGGTAAATTGCAAGTCGTATGGATAGCTTAAATCTGGCCGTAAACTGGATGAAATGGAGAAAAAATTCGTGTAGATGAACTGAAATAGTTTCAGATAAAGGCTTAGTTTAGTTGATGAACAGTCAAAAGTTTCAAACAGTTTAGTCTCTCTTCTTATTTCCTATTAATTTAATTTTATTATTGATCCAAAAGATTTTTTCAAAGTTTTATGGCTTTTTATTGTGATTATCAACTCTCAAACTTGATTATGTGATGTTAAAATCTTTTGTGTTGAAAAGATTTTTTGCCATCCATTTATGATGCAGAGATTTTAAGCTATGTTTACATTAGTTTGAAATATGCGGTCACCCTGCTCCTCACTACTGTTCCCCCCCCCCCCTTTTTTCCGACATTATGATGGTGCATTAACAATTGTAAATTCTTACTATGTGGTAGGTTGAAAGTATTGTTTTGAGTATCATATCAATGCTTTCCAGCCCCAATGATGAATCTCCCGCGAATGTTGAAGCTGCAGTAAGTGATTGTTGATTGTCTTGATTCATATATTCCTTTTTTGGTGCAACTTTAGTCTTTGGTTTATTGGTTCTTATACTGGTAGTTGCGTTTTTACCTTCAGTATGGCTAATTGATTTCTGAGTTGCATGCAATGTTCCTATTGAACGTTTGATGCAAACTTCCATGGCATGTACTACTGTGGTGTCCACAAAACTTCTATTAAGGGCTCTAGTGTAACAAAACTTACTTTAAAAGGCTTATTGGATTGAACTCATATTAGCTATCATTAACTAAATTAAGTATGCACTTGTTACTTTACCTTGTAAAATCTTATTGTTTTTAGTATCGATCATTTATGCTTTGTGCTCCCATACCACCTCTATGGTGATCAACAATACTCTATCATAGTATTTCCAACATGAACCTTTTACTAATGAATTTAAAGTTGTTGTCTGACATTGTTATCTTACTATCATGGCCGGACCAAAGCATCGAAACCACGCTTTTCTATTATGACCATTTTTTTTTTTTTTGTGTATATTGGCAGAAGGAATGGAGAGAGAAGAGAGATGAATTCAAGAGGAAGGTCAGCCGCTGCATCAGACGGTCACAAGAAATGTTATGATTTATGATCTGCTGATGGGGCTTCTTCTCTGCATGTGCACCCAGGGAATGCCTTATTGTGTGAGGAGATGTGGTTGATACATCGATGTATCCCTGTCGAATGCCATCTCAAGTGCTCACACTTTACCCTTTTTTGTTACTTATTTTCCTTTCTTGTGGTAGAGTAATTGTAATAACTCTCAAACGTTTCTGTATGCAAAAGTGTTTTGGTTAGTGCTTGTTGACAAGCGTTCTTATTGAGGTCCCTCTCATCATAAAAGGTCATTTGTCAGGTGCGGTGACTCTCCTAGATGCTTTGATTGATCCTATTGGATTTGCCATCTACTTTCGGATCAAATTACAAAACAATATTATTTTAATTTCTCTATTTTTAGTCTTTTATTCACCTATTCTGTGAAACGAAAACGTTTAGATGCAAAATCGGTGGTTGAGAAAATAAATAAGAATATACTATTGGGCACGTGATTAAGATTTAATGGTTTTTTTTTAAGAATTTTAATGATTTTGAATTGAATAAGAAAATAAATAAAAAATAGAGTCAAAGCTTTTGGGCACGTGACAAGAATGGGATCGTTAATAACCGCTCTCCTTGGTGCTGCCAAATCTTTCTTTATATAATAGCCGAGCACGTGTCACTTTAATTGTATGCTGGCCTAATAATCACGCCCTGGGTTCACTTCCCCTCTCTTTTCCATTCTCATCTTTCTTCCATCGGTAGCGATAGAAGACAAAGAACTTTTAAAACAGCAAATAAATAAAATAAAATAAACGACCGAAAAGTTAGCTGTTAATTCATGTAGATTTTCAGGTACAATTTTATTTTATTTATCTATATCTAATTTTTAAATTATTTGTTTGATAAATACCTGAATTGAGATCCTATCAGTTTGCATGTTGATTTTTTGTAAGTATAAAATCTAGTAACAATTGAAAAGCTATTAATTTCCTTTATCAATAGAGAATGTGAAAATTTTCATAAGCTTTTCAATTTTGTTTACTTATTTTCCATGAAAGACAAAAAAGAATCTAGTATTTTCAAGTCCTAAAGCATTTCCTAGGAGTAGTTATAAGCAAATAACTGCATTAAGGCATCGTAGAGATGTTAAGGATGAAGTAGGTCAATTAGCAATATTTTTACCCAAAATTGTTGCATTAGAAATAGTTAGAAGGGTCTCAAAGGCTACGTGTTCCTTTTTATGGTTTGGTTTTTAGGCTTTATAAGTTATATGCTATCCGTTTAGTTGAATTTAAAATATTTGATGAAAATAAAATTTTGATATTTAATATGAATTTTTTTTACAAATATCAAATAGTTAAAAGTATTATAATTCATGATCAAATCATATATTAATCTTTAAAATATCTTGATTCACTTCAACTTACTTTTATATATATAGTATCATTGAAAAAAAAAAATCCCTCAATGTGCTTGTCAGAAATTATTAACTATAAAAAGTGGAATACACATGCATGCTAAAAAGATAAGTTTAACATTCAAAAATTTTGAAATGATTTGTGGAAGTTAATTAACTTTCTAGTATTCCTCAAAGTTGTTATGATTGAATCCTAAACGTTTAAAACTCAAAGATAAAACGTATCGTGCTTCAAGATGGACTGTGCATATATTAGAATGCGGGGAAAAAACAAGTTTTTAAAAGCCATCTTCGAATTTGTACTTGCACCTACAAAATATTACAAAGTTTTCTTCAAAAGTTTTCCGAAGCCTGCCTTGTGGATAGACGGCGGTCCAACCTATCATCGGTCCCACCCTACCCAATTCTATAATTTTTTTTAATTAGGTTTGATTCAGGTTGGGTGATAGTAAAAAATGTCGAGATCAAGACGGATGATAGTAAAAAATGTCAAGATCGAATTAAGTTTTAGACAAATCCATTTCGACGAGATATATATAAATTATTTTTTAATTAATTAATTAATTAATTAATTATATTTATTTATTTTTATATTTATATTTAAAAATAATATTTTATTAATTTTAAATTAAATTAAATATAATATAATTTTATATAATATTAAATACAGATATAAAAAATAAAAAATTTTATCGAATTAAACCGAATTCCAATATTATAAATATAAAATCATCGGATTAGGGACAAACAAATACTTGTCTTTTGCCATCCCTACTCGTGGACTGTGGAGAGAAAAGCTTGATCAAACCCAAAAGTACTTTGAGCCCTCGATAAGCAAAGCATCAAAAATTCAAGACCCAATAGAATGGGAATGGGCTCATGAGCAGACGTAATTAAAAAAGAAAAAGAAGTTTGGAACAAAAGGTTTACGGCTGTGGCTGCTGGGATTCGAGCCCAGGTCTCCACGGCCACAACGTGGAATTCTTACCACTAAACTACAGCCACTAGGTATTGGAAGTTTTTTGAACTAAAACAATGAAGATATGACATTTAGAAGTAGTCAACCACAAAAAACATGGCTACGACCCAGATTCGCCGTTGTCACAAGCCTGCTTTTGAAGCTATCGCTGTTCGCTATATGTTTCAGACAGCAAATGCGTGTCACTTTGCTTTGTGGTTTCAAGGATCAAGGTTAAAAGAGATTTATTGAAATAACTATGCCATTCCCATTGGATCGAATATTCATGAGAAGAAATTCTTGAAAATGAGCCCAATAGTCGCAAAACACTCAAAAAGAGAAAGTTACATGAGAAAACTCACGTAAAAGAACGGCCTATTTTTATTGGGTTCGGTTCACTCCGTTATTCTTTTATCTATAATAATTTTTCATATAATTTTAATTATCATTCATAAATAATTATAAATTATTAAAATTTGAATTTTTTTTTTAATATTTGGGGTTTCAATTCTCTTTGGTGTGATCTGTATTTTTATTATTGTTATGGAGGAGTATCATCAAAAGCTCTCACTTTTCGTAATTTTGAAGGCTCTCCAATTTAACATTTTTTTAAAAAAAATTTATTTGGTGGAAGATGTTTCGATTTTGAATTTTTTTTAGGCTATAAGTAAGTGTTTCAAATCCCAGGTTATTTGTGGAAGTAAGAGATCGATCTCACTAGGGTTTTGTTTGATTATTGTCTCAAATTCTCAATCAGGTCCTCTTACTTCAATCTCTGATCTAAAAATCAATCCTTTTTCTCAAATCCATGACCAAAATTGTATCTTTCATTTGCGCTTTTAGTTTTTTTTTTTTTTTTCTCAATCGGGCCCTTTTCTTTGTCAGGTTTTGAGTAAAAACGCGAGATCTGAGCAATGGCGGCAAATTCATCAAATGGTGAACAACAAACAACCTCGAAGCCACCACCTTTGCCATCTCCATTGCGCTTTTCTAAGTTTTTTCAGGTTTTTTTGGCATTTTCTTTAATATTAAAAAGTTGGTATCAGTTTATTTTCCTTGCCATTTTATGCAGCTTTCTCTTTCTTTGTGCTTATTGATTGTAAGTGATTGTGATGTTTTCTGCATCTGCGTAATTGCTGTTCTATGTGAATTACAACCTGTTAAAAAGCTACATTGAGCTTAACCTTTGGCTGTGGCTTAAGAAAAATGGTTTGAGTAATTTAGAGTGGGGCAGACAATGCATGGTAGTATGGTCCCGCAGCACATGAGATATTCCATCTCACAAAGTAGAGAAAATTTAATGTACCAGATGTGAACAGCCGGTGTGAGTTCTCTTGGCTTCATGGATCTCACTGGATATGCACTCACAGTGTACCAAGTTGATCAAATCTGTTTAAGTGTTTGTTAACATGCTCATTTAGTAGTGAATCTGTTACCTGTTTGCTGTTCAATGAGAAAATGTTAGATAAACGTGTCGGCAGGTCGTGTTCGAAAAATAACCTCTTGTTCCTTTATTTCTTGATGTGTAATTTTCTGTCTTTTCGAAATAAATGCCAAGAGATAATTGAGAGCATTATAAGAACAAAAAAATTCTTAGAAAGCAATGCATTCAGATTCATTCAAAATCATTCTTAAGATAATTTCCAGATGAATCCCAATTTGTTGGCCCTCCTGAACAGGTAGCTCCTGGATTGTAGATCCTTTATTATGGTTAAATAGTCACCTTAGACTTGTGAATACTGTCCCATATCTTACTTATCTAATTGTTTTTCTGATCTATATGTCCTTGATGGATCAAGGATTGCATTATTGATCAGTCTGATTACGTTTTAACTTTTTTCTTCATTTACATTTCATTTGTTATCTTTTACTGTTTACAACAGTCCAACATGAGGATTTTGGTTACTGGAGAAGCTGGTTTTATTGGTTCTCACTTAGTGGACAAATTGATGGAAAATGAAAAAAATGAGGTTGGTAGATTTTCTTATCACATCCAAGCTCTGTTTCCTTGTTTAGAAATGATTAGCAGACTTGATACAAGTATTTCACCCATGCACTAAGATTATTTTGTTCTATCGAACTATATGTGTCAAATACCTTCATTCGCAGGTGATTGTTGTGGATAATTATTTTACTGGATCAAAGGACAATCTTAGAAAGTGGATCGGTCATCCTAGATTTGAGCTTATTCGTCATGGTAAGTTCATTATCTGTTAGCCCTTTATTATTTCATGGGCTCTGGATACCAAAGCTTTTCTTTGTCATTGCCATAAAGGTCTAATGGATGTATACTTACTATATTCCTTTGTCTGTTAATGTAATATATATTTCTCCTTATCCTTCTTCTGGTCAATCAGAATGGGCGAGGATGAGTCAAATGTAGTGTTGCTGCTCTATACAAACTGTGTTGGCTGTTGTATCCTGTGTTTCGAACTGTCTGTGCTGTACATTGTTGTAGATGCAAATGAAATATGAGATTGTATTTCCTTACAAAATCATTTCTCTTGTTAAGATTCAGAAGGACTACATTTGGTTACATTCGTTGATATAAACTTTATTCTGGTAATTGAATCTGTATCTCTTTTTCTTATTTGCAGATGTCACCGAGCCATTGTTGGTTGAGGTTAATCAGATTTACCACCTTGCATGCCCAGCTTCTCCAATTTTCTACAAACACAATCCTGTGAAGGTCGGGTATTGGTGTTTCTGCAATGCTTTCTAGAATATTTGTGACCGTTTGCTTAATTTTTACTTTATATTTCCATAGACAATAAAGACAAATGTCATTGGCACACTGAACATACTGGGACTTGCCAAGCGAGTTGGAGCAAGGTTAGGGAATGTGGTTCTTTATCAATTCATTTATGTTCCCTTCTTCACCGGCTCTACTCAGTTGGGATTTGTGGAACAGGATCTCGCTCACATCAACTTCCGAGGTATATGGAGATCCTCTTATCCATCCACAACTTGAAACGTACTGGGGTAATGTTAATCCAATCGGTAAGTTTCCTCAATTGAAGTCCGAACCATTTATTCATTGATAGACAGTTGCTGATTGAAACTTTTGTACTCGTGGAAGATAGAATACTTTCACATACATTCTTGCCATTATAATATTTCATTTCTTTTCGATTCTGTCAAACCTGTTTACCAATTGGTATAAATATGCCGCCAATACTGTGTAATGTATAAATGGGCCTAGGAGATGCGATGAACAGAGAGAAGTGAGCTTGGCTGAATGTGTAATTTCATGACAACGTTACTCCTGCACTGAATGCCTCCTTTTTGTTTTAGGGGTTCGGAGCTGCTACGATGAAGGGAAGCGTGTGGCCGAGACCCTTATGTTTGATTACCATAGGCAGCATGGGATAGGTAAAATATCTTGGTTTGCTTAAATAAAGTTATCCTATTATTACTATTATTAATTCTTAACATTGTTCTTTTATCCTTTACCATAGAGATACGCATTGCTAGAATCTTCAATACATATGGGCCACGCATGAACATTGATGATGGGCGTGTTGTCAGCAATTTCATAGCTCAAGCGCTTCGGTAAGTATTAAGTTTTGGTTTGCTGTATCGTTGTTAGCATATTATTGTAGACACCTCAATTTGTTCGGGGTTTACTTGTGATTTTTGTTAATAAAAAAATAGGTAGTTGAGTTTTTATGAAATTGTTAGAATTAGTTTGTAAAGTTAAAGTTAGGTTTAAGGTTGAAATTAAAAAAAAATTGGGATTCATTTATGGATTGGAGTTATCAGATTCAGAACCCTATAAATACATGCTTGCACAGATCATACCAAAACACACCAAAAAATTAGGGAGATAGACACAAATAAGATAAAGCAATCAAGAAAATTTTTTGAAGATTTTATGAGATTTAAAAAGAAAAATTTGGAAAAAATTTGAAAAATTCATAGATTCCAATGACTTTTTTCAATTTGTCTCAAGCCAAGCCAAGCGAAGCCACTTTTTAAGCCATTATAGCCTTTCTTCTGTAGTCGAGTCACGCTGTAGCCATTAGAGCCGAGTTGCCTCTTGTTTCGGGTATTTTTTTCACTTTATTTATTTTTAACATATAGCTCCGAAAATCTATAGCTTAACTTAACAAATAGAGTCGTCATCAATCGTTTTTATCTTGATGTGATTGGTCACCTAATTAATCTATCATTTTAAAGAGCTCTTAAGCTTGACTAAGAGTTCATAAAAGAATAGATTCAAAGCTACTAACCAGAATAAAGTTCGGGAGTTCAGTTATATATGTGGAAGGTTATAGCACCTTCACATGTCCATTCAAAGGATGGTTCCATTTTATTTTAAATTTATCATAGGATTTTGAGTCTGATGGTTTTAAGTTTTTATGTTAAATATTGAAAATAATTTATAAGATTCTTCCATCACTCTGGTAGAACTTTTAAAAAAATTTTCTCATCTCAAGAATATTCAAAGATTTCATTTGTTTCCTTGAAGAGGTTCGTTGTTAGAAAAATGTTTATTTATTATTATTATTTTGGATTTTTTTATTGAAAATACATCTAATTATTTCACCATTTAGGTCAAATTAGAAATTTTTCTTTTTTAAATTTTTAAATTTTTCATCATTTCGGTCAATTTAGAAATATATATATATATATATTTGGAATTTCTTAATTTTTCACCATTTGTGCTATTTAGGAATTCTTTTTATTTTTCTTTTTTTTGTTGGATTTTTAAATTTTTCACAATTTGAGTTAATTTAAAAATATTTTATTTCGAAATTTTTAAAATTTTCACAATTTGGGCCTATTTAAAAATTTCTTTTCTTTTTTTTCTTCTTTTTTTTTTCGGAAGAAAAATAATATGATAATTTTTTTATTGAAATTTCATTTAAATTCTTCTATCATTTGAAACAAATTTAAAGAAATTTCTCACCTAGAGATTTTTTAATAATTTATCATTTAAAATTTTTAAGAATCTCGTCCTTGGATAATTGTTAAATATTTTCAACCAAAATTTTTTATTTTTTTGTTTGTTTTGAAAATAAATATTATTATTATTATTAAAATTTTATCTAAATTATTTTACCATTTGAGACAAATTTAGACAAAATTTTTCACCTAAAAATTTTATAAAAATTTATCATGTGAAATTTCTAAAACATTTCATCATTGAATAATTATTATTTATTCTCAAAAAAATATTTTATTTATTTTTTACTTTTTATTTTTATTTTTTTAAAATTTAATCATGAAAAAATATTAAAAAAATGAATAAAGTGAAAAAAAAACCCAAAACAGGAGGCGGCTCGACTCTAATGGCTACAACGTGTCTCGACTACAGGAAGTAAAGCTGGAATGACTTAGAAAGTGGCTTCGCTTGGCTCAGCTTAAGACAAAAACTGAAAAAAGTAGTCGGAATCTAAAATTATTCCACCATTTAAAACAAATTTCAAGAAAATTCTCACTTAGAGATTTTTTAAAAATTTACTATTTGAAATTTTTAAGAATCTCGTCATTGGATAATTGTAAAATATTTTCAACTTAAATTTTTTATTTTTTATTTATTTTGAAAATAAATATTAATTATTGTTATTAAAATTTTATCTAAATTTTTTCACCATTTATGACAAATTTAGACAATTTTTCATCTAAAAAATTTATAGAAATTTATTATTTGAATTTTTTAAAACATTTCATCATTTGATAATTATTATTTATTCTAAAAATATATATTTTATTTATTTTTTACTTTTTATTTTTATTTTTTAAAAATTTAATTATGTAAAAATACTTAAAAAAATAAATAAAGTGAAAAAAAAATACCAAAAACAAGAGGTAGCTCGGCTTTAATGGCTATAACGTGTCTCAACTGCAAGAAGAAAAGTTGGAATGGGTTAGAAAGTGGCTTCGTTTGGCTCAGTTTGAGAGAAAGACTAAAAAAAGTCGTTAAAATTTGAAAATTCTTCCACCATTTGAGACAAATTTAAAGAAATTTATCACCTAAAGATTTCTTAAGAATTTACCATTTGAAATTTCTATGAATCTTGTCCTTGGATAACAGTCAAATATTTTTAACTAAAATTTTTTATTTTTTTTGTTTGTTTTGAAAATAAATATTAATTATTGTTATTAAAATTTTATTTAAATTATTTTTCAATTTGAGACAAATTTAGATAAAATTTCTCACATAAAAATTTTATAAAAATTTATTATTTGAAAATTTTAAAATATTTCATCATTGGATAATTATTATTTATTCTAAAAATTATACATTTTATTTATTTTTTACTTTTTATTTTTATTTTTTCAAAATTTAATCATGCAAAAATATTCAAAAAAAAAAAAAAAAATGAGAGGCGTCTCAACTCTAATAACTACAACGTGTCTCCGCTACATGAAGTAAAGCTGGAATGGCTTAGAAAGTGGTTTCACTTGGCTCGGCTTGAGACAAAGATTGAAAAAAATCGTCGAAATCTAAGAATTCTTTCACCATTTAGGATAAATTTAAAGAAATTTTCCACCTAGATACTTATTAAGAATTTACCATTTAAAATTTATAAGAATTTCGTCCTTAGATAATTGTCAAATATCTTCAACTAAAATTTTTTATTTTTTGTTTATTTTAAAAATAAATATTAATTATTGTTATTAAAATTTTATTTAAATTATTTCACAATTTGAGACAAATTTAGACAAAATTTCTCACCTAAAAATTTTATAAAAATTTATCATTTGATTTTATTATTGGATAATTATTATTTATTCTCAAAAAAATATTTTATTTATTTTTTACTTTTTATTTTTATTTTTTTAAAATTTAATCATGTAAAAATGCTAAAAAAAAATAAATAAAGTGAAAAAAATACTTAAAACAGGAGGTGGCTCGGCTTTAATGGCTACAACATATCTCGATTGCAGGAGGTAAAGCTAGAATGACTTAGAAAGTGGCTTCACTTGGCTCGGCTTGAGACAAAAACTAAAAAAATTCGTCGAAATTTAGAAATTTTTCATATTTTTTCCAAAAAATTTTTTTTTTAAACCTCATAAAATTTTTAAAAAATTTTCTTGATTGCTTTCTCTGATTTTTGCCTCTCTCATTAATATTTTTGTGTGTTTTGGTATAATCTGTATGGATATATATTTATAGGATTTTGAATCTGAAAACACCAATCCATAAAGGAATTTCAATTTTTTTTGAATTTCAACTTTAAACCTAACTTCAATTTTATAAACCAATTTTAATAATTTCACACAAACTCAACTATCTATCTTTTTCATTTTATTTATTAATAAAAATCACAAGTAGACCTCAAATAAATTGAGATATCTACAACTATCTGCTCCTTTTTATTCTTAGATTTGTTGTCAACAAGACCACCATTCACTTGTCAATTACGGATTTAATGGTAGAACAACAAGACATTTGTTTCCTAATTTCTGTTACCTTTTAGTCATTAGAAAAACTCGTTTCCCTCTTGTTGCTAGTGTGGTTTCTCATTTCACGCGTCTTTTACACTTTGTAGTGGTGAACCACTGACAGTTCAAAAGCCTGGGACACAAACTCGCAGTTTCTGTTATGTCTCTGACATGGTATGCTACTGATTTAAATTTTTTACTAGCTTTAAGTCCTTCTGATATCCCTTTATTGAAATAAATTAAATTTTAACAGTTGTAAAAAAGTTTAGGTCGATGGCCTTATTCGTCTCATGGAGCGCGAGAACACTGGTCCAATCAATATTGGGAACCCAGGTTAACCCGCAAACTTTTTATGTGAATGTGTAGGAGATATTTGCTAGGCTTTATGATTAGTTCTTAGGCTTATGGCCGTTATTATGCACTTAATCAGTTAAATGGCTTTTTGTACTCTTTTAGGTGAATTTACCATGCTTGAGCTTGCTGAGAGAGTCAAGGAGGTGAGTTCAACATTTTTGCTATTGTTCTTCCATCGGACCCATCCTATATAGGCGTTGGCATCATGAATCCAAGATGCGAATGCAATTAACCAAAGTCACAAGAAGAGCATTAATCCGAACAAAGAAATCCAAATCAACCACAAACTCACTCCATTTAGCTCAATTTACTTTGATCTTCGTGAACTTAAATATATCAGCCTCTTTAAAAAGAGGATTCAAAGTTACTGCTTTTTTGCCTTTGTATGTTTTAAAAGCTTTTAGCCTGACCTGGTCTCGTGGGGCATCTTTGCAGCTTATTAATCCTGAGGTGGAGATAAAAATGGTGGAAAACACTCCAGATGATCCACGACAGAGAAAACTTGACATCGCAAAGGCGAATTAGGTTGGGAACCGAAAGTCAAATTGCGGGATGGTCTTCCACTAATGGAGGAGGATTTCCGATTGAGGCTAGGAGTCTCCAAAAAGAAGTGAAAAAAAATGATTATTAATGAATTATATGTAGGGTGAAATTTTGGATGGCAGATTCACTGCCTGTGGTGAAAATAATCGTCATCTCGTTCTTTATTATATCATAGAAAATAAACCATAACCACAGAATGTAAGAAATTTGTGAAACTATTTTAATTTTGGCAGTCCTTAAAAGTAAACATAGATTGTCTTGTCGCCGTGAATTTTGTTTGCTACAACAATTTAATAAAATGTCATCAAGAGTATCTCTAGTGTTCTACTTTTTTGACAAACTCTTTGCTATGGTTATGTGTCATGCCATGTTTGGCCTCTTCTCATATGAACAGGAAGGGGGTGGAAGGGAGGAATGTAATTCCCATTGCCAAACTTGCATTTGAAAATATAGATCACTAACCACGCCAGAGAAGGTGATCTAAAAGATTAACAAGTGATTGACTCAATTAATTAAAATTTTTTTTTTATAAATAAGTCTTGAATTTAAATTTTATTAATGATCGTTTATTTTTTTTTTTTGATAAATAAATCTTGAATTTAAATTTTATTAAAATCATTTTAAATATATGATTTGCAATCATTTATATTAAATTATTAAATAAAATACATTTTATTTAAAAAACTAATCAATTTATCTACCATTGGATTTTTTTTACAAAAAAAAAAAAAAGGCTGTCGAAGGAGTACACAGTAAACAGCATGTGTGAAACTTTTACCAGAAACCAAGAGCCCCTAATTAAGAATTTTTTTCAATGATCTGCCCTATACCTCCAGCGCCAGCTGGAGAAATGATAAAATTTAAACCAAAAGATAAATGGTGACTGGTGAAGGTGGGGACCGGAAAATCCCAACGTCTCTGCTTTTAGCTTTGAGAGAACACTTAATATTTTCCAAGTCTGTTTGAAGGTCGACTTCAACAACCAATTCAGAGGTAGTAGGCCACCTAAGTGATTAAACGCAAGGAGAAGAGAACTGACGAGGAGAGGAGAAATAAGTACTAATTTTACTAATTTCTCCTAGCCCCTACTTTTTAAATCTAAAGATGCTAAATGACTATAACTCCATCTAGAATTCTTAATCTTCAAAGCATACCCTTCAGTCCATTGTTAAAAAATAATCAAATTTCTTATGATTGTAACTTTATATCATTGTTCTACTGATCTACCGATCACCACTGTCCTCAGTCCTCCCGAATCAAATTTCAAAGCATTTTACTTTGCTTTATTTTCTCTTATCGTTTCTATTCTCTTCTCTTATCCACATTCAAACAGACTTAAGTGCCATGCCAATGTGCTTAATTCAGGATTGCCACATATCCCGCCATTCAATTCAAGTCAACTCCTCCTAAAGTTCATGTTAAACTGTGAAAGACAAAAATCGAAAATTGCAAGTAACAATATCATATCCCTTTAAACACGATTCTCATATCAGTCTAAAATAAAAAATTGCAAGTTCTCTAAAATCTCTTTAAAGGAACCAAACAAGCCTTTAATCCTTGGGTCAACCCAATTGTACAAAATGAAAAATAGGAAATGAAATTTAGGGTTTATTTACGGCTTGTGCTTCTGAACGAAGGGCCAGTTCTTGGCATCTTCCTCTGCAAAAACGATTAACAAAAAAGCCGATCAGTAAATTTATACTTACATACAGGCGTATAAAAGCACGTTCATTAGGCATCGAAAGGAAAAGATGTTACCGGAGAGACCAAGGGAGAACTTGGTGATGATGGTCCCAGTTACAGCGAAGCCAACAAGCAAGGGCCAGGTGCGGTTGAACTCTCTCTTGAAGAAAACAGGCCATGGATCGAACCACCTCGTCATCTTTCTTGTCTTCTTCTGAGTCTTTACTCTCTGGCTCTCTCTTTGTTTTGGTGGCTGTGCCCGTGAACAAGGAGAACTGTTTTTGAGGAAATGATTTATCTGGTGTTATCGTGGCCGTTGGATGATCGATCAGATGGTCTCGGCGGAGATCGGTTCCGTCTAGAGAAGCACTGGGTGCTTCGATTTGAGATTGAGTGTTAGATGGGCTTATTTACAATGGATCGAGTCTGTCTGGTTAATGGGCCCGTGAATTGATTTTTTGGGAATCGTAGTTTAAGGAATCTCTTTTTTCTTTAAATAAAATTAATAAATTAAGGCAAGTTGTTATCATTAAAAGATGTTAAATTTTTTTCGTAAAAAAAGACGAATTTTAATAAATTAAATTAATTATTTATCGATTTAAATTTCTGTTTTTAGTTTTAAATTTTTGTTTGATAAGTTGAGGTATCTAGGTTTAGCTTTGTGAGATAAACCTTTGAATCTTTGAAATATTGAACCATTAAAAAAACATTAAACCTTTTACGATTATTAAATTAGAAGCCATTGGTACTGGGCATAGAGTAGACTTATTACTACGGTGCTATCATTGGCGGATAGAGTTTTGTATTGATGTTTTTAAGCATCAAGGGCACGTAATTCTTGAACTGAAATCCATGGCTTTATCAATAAGAAAGTTATTATTATTATTATTATATCTTTCTCTTTTGGCATCGAATATTATTATCCCTTTTTCTATTTTGCTAAAATTTCAACATTTAATAATGATTTGAATGTAGGATTGAGTAAATTTTGGTTAAAATTGAAAAAATCGAAATTTTTTTATTTTTAAAGGAAATCAAATTGGATAATTTGAATTATACGAGAATTTCAGTTATTATTTTGTTTTAAATAATTAAAATAATTAATTTTTATTTTAAAATATTTAAATAGAATAAATCGAAATATTCAATTTAATATAAAATAAATAATTAAAAAATATGTATTACATATATACACTTAATGCAAGAAATAAAAATTATAATTTATTAATATAAGAAAATCAATTGAAATTGATAATCTTAATTTGATTTGATTTTTTTTATTTTTCTTATATATATTGATTGGTTTAGTTTTATAATAAATTAAATCAATTATTTGATTTTTACAATCAAATTAATCGAATCAATCATTTGTTCAACCCTAATGGAATGAACATTAAAAATGACTTCAAATCTTCTATTTAAATGCTTTAATTCGGATGACATTAAATCCAAAACATAAGTTTTAATTCAGTAGAATTGATTAAGATAATTAAAAATTAAAAAATAATAATTTAAAAAATGATATGATGATATAAATAAAAATATATATATTTAATCAATTTAAAAAATTATATTTTATATTTTATATAAATATAAATTGTAATAAATAATTTTTGAATAAAATATTATATAAATATATAAATTATTTATATTTTATACAACACGGCAAAAAAAAAACAAAACTCAACTTTAGTTTTTTTTTATTTTCTTAAAGGATCAAGAAAGACTATTACAAACATGAGAGGATGATGCATAAATAAAATCAAAAGAAATTTTTAAAATTGACAACAATTAAAATTTGATTCTCTCACACATTTAATATAGGATCATTATCTTTTTGCAAAAATCATACGTTAAATCAAAAGTCAAAACTAAGGATCAGATTACACGTGTCCTTATAATTAATAGCAATGGATTTCCCAATGTTGTATGTAATTTTCCCGCTTTCGCTTGTCCAGTAAGTCTGACCCTCTGAAAGAAAAAGAAAACTGTAAACGTGGAAAAATGAAATTATCAAAATCCACCACACCACTCCATCATCAAAATTCAAAACCCTCCGTTTCCTCAATAAAGCTCCCCTACCACACGCTGTCCACGGTGTTGCTTCTCTTACACGCCACATCACCCTTCGCTTCTTTCCATTATTGTTTAATTAATTACCGCTGCTGTTCTTTGACAGTGTCGTTGAAAGCTCGAAATGGCTACTGCCATTCATTAAAGAAGGAGCACTTGTCCGGAGATAATAGACCAGAAAGGAATAAGTATTTTGAGTTTGTTTCATTTCTCTTCGTTTATATCAAATTCAAATGATAGATTTTCCTTTTCTGCTATCTTAACCTAAAAATGCCGCAACAAGAAGCTTCTTCAACACCTCGAAGCTCCGCTTATCTCAACGCTCTCTCTCTAGAAATCGAGAAAAAGCTTCAGCGGGTTCGTTTTCTCGTATCTCTTTCTCTTTATCTTTTTTTTTTCCTGTTTGTTTCTCGAGATAATGAAAGGAAAAACGGAACGATTTTAGTTTTAGATTTTTTTTTTTTCATTTTCAAATCATTTCCTTTTTCTAAAGAAAAGAATATGTTGACTTCAAGCTTAACATTTTTAGGTCATGATTGAGCGTTGAGTAGTTTTTTTGCTTTTTTTTTTTTTTTGGCTATTACCAGCTTTTTGATCGATCTATATTCAAATTTGTTACAGGCATTAACGTCTGCATGTCAGAGACGCAACTTATTACAAGAATTATTCGCCGATATAGCTTTGGAAGTCGATGATCGAGCCAAAGGTTAGCCAAGGCTTGGTCAACTCTTTTTTTATTTTAACTTTGGCTTTTCCATTTCTAAAAATTACACCAAATTAAGCTTATAATGCTTAATGTTCAAGTTCTCCTGCCTTTTTAATTGATCATGAGAATCAAATACTGTAGTTTACTCACAGTTGTAATTTAATTGTTATTTATGTAAGATTTTGAGAATTTCTCATATTGTTTTCATATTGAAATTGGAAATAGATATAATTCTAAGTAGGGAAGAAGATGTTATATCTCCTGCAAAGTACGGTATTAATGGTCAATTATGCTTTTATGATGTTCTTGCTGATTATTATGTTCGAGTGCCCGAGAGTGGAAAGCCCAGACTTGATTTGATTGTGCAACTGTGGAGCCAGTCATTTGCAAGTCACGTTTTCGCCCTTTTATTCCATAAATGGGTAAGCAGGTTCACAATTAGTTCATTGTTCTTTTGCTGTTTCATTCTGGTGAGTTTTTCTCTAGATAAAACCATTTTGTTCAAGTTTGATCCCATTTTCATGTGAATCATTTCTAATTAAGGTACAAAGATGTGGAGTTTAGCTTATCTTTCCTGATTTCCAACCTGATTGCTCATTGAATGGAACTCAAATTTCTTGACGACTACTCTGTTTTTATGATGGTAGTTTAATGTGAATATCATTTATTTGGCTGTTGATGCTGTTTATTTTTAGTGCTATCAACTGTGTAGATGGTTAGTGGCTTTGCCAGGTATTAATTTGGAGTGTTCCAAACTGGACAAAGAAACAAAGCAAAAACAGATGTGACAAGTTGATAAACACTTTTTTTTGCCTTGAAAAATCTACATTAACTCGTACGTAGTTTTTTTTTTGGATAAGCTAAATTTCATTATCCAAAAAAGCAGGAAAGAGCCTGCTACAGAGCATTACAAGCAGATTACACAGGAAACAGATAATCAACTAAACAAGGGAGTACAAACTGCAAATTATAGTAAACAAGTAAAAGCCAAGCGAACTAAGAAAACATCCTGGAGCGTAGTTCCCATCTCTGACAATGATCAAAGTGTAAAGGATCCATAGAGAATTCCTGAGACCATATAATTGGTTCTGAATGACTGCTGCTATTTTCCTCACAATCTGCGAAGAATATTCAGTAGCCATGCCAAACACTCTATTATTCCCCACATCTTATAAATTAGTTCCTGGCTACCGTCTCTAAGTGCTGAAATGATGGATTCTCTGGATCATAATGACCACAAAAGACTTAGTTATGGCATCTTAGTGTATTTTCTTATCCAATGGTGCTTACTAGTAAATAATGATTGCTTCTACTAGATATTCTAATTAAGATATCTTTGCATTAGAGACTGAACAAATGTTGTTTTAATCAGTGAATGATCTTTTTGATTCTTTTTCTACAAAGTCCTTTACATTGAACAATAGATGCTTTGTATTTTTTCTGCAGTTATTTGAAGTTCAACTGGATAATGCAGATGTACTACTACGTTATTCCTCAGCGCTTGCTCAGGGTGCAACAAATGTTTTCTGGTATGAATACAAATTGGCAATGCTTGAGTGGGAATTTTGTTAGGTTGTCTATTGCCAATAGGCAATGGCTTTTGAAGTTGGATGACCGTATTGCCATTATCTGGCCTTGCTTGTTGAAAAAAGTGGCATAACTCTTGGCCTGATAATGTCTTTTAACTTAAGTTAATTTTGTGCTTGCATGTAGGATTGATATCCAATCAAATACAAGGCGTTTCCAGTCTCTCTTTCAGGTAAAACTTAAAAACAAACATATTGCTGTCCCAAATGCATGTATGATTCTATTATTTTTTGTTGGAGAATCTATTTATCAACACTTCTCTTCTTCAATGGACTCAGTACCTCCTTGATGAAGTTGCATTGGAGCCGACTCAGTTAAATAAAATTTCAGTGCAGGTCAGATATTTTTGCTTTATGTCGAGTTTTGCATGCTGACATATTAACTACCAAGTGTAATCCTGCCCTCACCGTATACCTAAAAGAAGATAATGGTCTTTTTATAGTTACCTATTTGTGATCAAGATTCCTTAGTGGCATTTATATTTTAAATACTGGTTCTGCAATATATAATTTTCAGGCCCAACGAGATCTTTACCTTTTACTTTCAAGATTCATATTCTTTTACAACTCAGGTTGGATTTTTTTTCCTTCAGAACCTTGATTTTGAAAAACAATTTGCATATATGGATAGTCCTTTTACGATGTGTTGTCCTATGCAGTTGAAAAACTTGAAAGCTTCTTAAAGCAGTGTCCCACTTTTTCAAATGCTTTCCTGATTGGTGGACCTGCAGATATACTTGTTATTGAACTAGCAGATCAGGTAAATTTATATTTCCATGATTAGATAGTATAAATGATCTTATTTATTATTACCACCTTAATGAGAGGCCTTTGCAACAATTGGTATATTCACATTTGGGAAAATTTCATCGGCCAGCTTCAAAAATTAAAGGTGGAGCCAGTCCTACTGCATTATCTTCTGCAGATTAAGGTTCTCCAAGGTATTACTATCACTTCTAGGATTAGTGGCTATTCAACTGCTGGTATATGACCTTAATGTTTAATTCCTGAAGGCATGGAACTGAGAATGGCCACAAGTACACGGTTGAAGACCTGTTTGTATAGCTTTACTTCTCCCGGTGGTCCAATGTATCCTACAAGGGCTGTCCGTCATGCAGCTTGGGACACCTTAGATTTGCTTTTTCCTGTGAGTACCCCCTTTTAAACTGCTCTTTCCAGTGAGTACTCTTTCCGAAACAAAACAAATCAAGTATCTCTTTTCATGTTCTGAAATAGAGTTTGTCAGCGGGAAGGGTATCAGGTTTTCCATGACCTGATCGAATGACCTTCATATCATGAGGAAGCAACCTCACGATTCTGCAAGGTTCATTCTCTGCAGTTGAAGAACATAAATGAATGATGATAACTTTTCATGTTGCATTCACTTTCTACAATATGCATATTAGATGTTATTTACTTGGTTACCCTAACTAGTATGCTACCTGATACACGTTCAGGGGCAAACCTTCAAGTTCTAAATTCTCCCATATATACAAGTAACAATCAGATGCATTTATTTTGCTATGATGCATTGTTCATAATTTAATCGTACGAACCATGTAGATTAGAATGGATTGCATGGTTATGGTACTTCTATCATAAGAATTTTTTTAGTCATCTGCCTACTTAGCGAGTCTATGATGTGTCAGTTGAATGCAAGATTTTTTTTTTTTTTTAGGGTTTTTATCATTATTATTATTTTGCAGGTTGGACGTTACCCTCGACGTCTTATAAGTTTGCTCTTTAGACTATTATATCCCTGGTATTGGTCTTCTTCATGTGGGAACTTTATAGTGTCTTGCATAAAGGCTGTGTTTTATTTCTTGTTGAGGTTGATCTTTTCTAGTTGGGGGAAGCTTAGAGAGCCAAAAAGGGCTTAAACATCCGCCAATTTCAAACAGTGGTGCAATAAGTTATGCACTCAACAACTTGAAGTTGTATGATTACATGAATTTAGTAAGTATATACTTTTTCTGTCTCACTGTATTTGTTCCTTACTGAATTTTTGAGTCAAAAGGAATTTAACTTTGATAATTATTTTTTAATAAAATCATAAAACTAAAAATTTTTTAAAAATTATTTGTAAAGTTTGAATTTCAAAATTTTTAATTTAATATAATATTTAAAAAATAATGATTAAAATTGAGGTTTCTTTTTTTTTTTTTTCTGGGTGTTGCCCAGACAAAGAACAGCATTTCTAATAGAAAAAGGTTTTGATTATTTCCTTGTCAGAAACTAGAAGTATAGGATAATTCTGTTTGGTTAGGATTAACTTGCAAGAATTTAGGCATTAATATTCAATTACCGGGTTACTGGCCCATGCTCAAAAGCCTGTTTGGCATGGGCTTGGAATTTTAAAACCAAACCCAATAATGAATTAATATTTCTATTTTATTAGTATATTTTTAAAATTGATTCAAAACTCTTTTTTAAGAGTTAAATAGTAATGTTAAGCATTTCATACTCCTAATTATGATTTTTTAAGATATGCAAAAACCCTGGCAGGCCCCCACTAAGTTCTCATATAGCAAGTACAGGCCCCAGCCTAAACATCCAAAAAATAGATGGAGGAGGCCTAGCTTAGCTCTTACATATGTACCCCAAGCTTAACTCTAACGTAACAATACTTTGCTGAGTCTAGGCCTATCCATGGGCTAGAGTATCTATTTATTTCGGCTTACCGTTAACTAGACCTAATCTGGCCTTGCCCAAAATTCTTTTATTAATAGATATTAGATTTAATTTTAAAATATATCTAAAACACAAAAAGAAGAAAAAGATTCGTTTATGGGTGAACCAATTATCGAGCGAGAATTAAATTACAGACAGGTTTAAACATTTTTCCAACTAATTTCACTTGAATACATGCTCTGATTAATGAAAATAAAAAATATAATGCTTCCACATATAGTAGAGATTAAATTGAAGATGCAGAATGTTATCAAAATATGCTACCAAAGGAAAACAAATTGAACTGAATCGATAATATACTTGAAAATTTTAAAAGAAATGATACAGCATAAAGAATCAGTTTATCATGCCACCGTATGGATCAAAATTAACACAATTGATCATCTGACCAGGAGCAGCTAGATTGAAAGACTCATCACTAACCACCAGAGAATCCCAAATCCGTAAATTGCCACTGGGCAAGTCAAACATCACAAACCACTCGTGCACCCTCGCATAAAACGTCCAAATCCATACACTAAAATTTAACCCCAAGAATAAACAAAACATTGCTTGAGTTATTACCCCATGTATGAGATGCTTTTTAAATTGGTAATAAAGACAATGCCGGACCCATCTAAACTAAAATGACTAACATTCAATAATCTTAAAAAGGGGAAGTTGATTAAGAGCAACACGGATCGATAAGTCAAGAACTACAAGAATCAGTAAATAGGAAACCGGCACTCACCAACTCCACGGTCCAATGACTGGGGCTAACTTCCAAAGCTATTACTCATATGGAGATGGCAACCATGAGAAGAACCGATACTACAGCAAATAAACATCATTGCATATTGTTGTCCTCTTACCCTAATATTCACTTTCCTAAACTTGAATCGTAGAAAGTAATGATGCTTCATGTTGAATTAAAGCCATCTGATCCAAGCAATAGAATAGCAGCTCACAGAATGACATAAAACATCATGTAAGTTTCCACCATTTTCAATCTTAGATCGACAGATTATATTCATGCCCTAGCTCTCGCTAATGGTTTTAACACCATTAAAACTTTTTGACTTCCTCAATCAAAATTTCAAACCACATCCGATAGCCAAAGTTTTTCTTCAAAACCACTATTGGGGGTTAGGCAGCATATTGCACTGAACCAATGCCTTAGCAAGCATAGAGCTTAAGAGAAACACTGCTAATTCCAGCAGACCCCAAAATAGAAAAGCAGGCATATGCTGAGAAAGTGAGACTTCAGTCACTTTCTATGGAATCTGAAGAAAATGCCAACTTCAGAATCTTACTGTACTTTGGCAGATTACTGTAACTATTTCAACTTGAAACAAGCTCCTATATGCCAATTGTACTAAGCCTTCAACAGTTTTTCTCCACAAGAAATCAACTGGATGAACTGAAGCAGAGAGATTCTACAATAGTTGACTACAGTAAGCCACATCACAAGCCATCACAGACAATTGGGGAAAGAATATTCCCTTGGCAATAATATAATAGAATGAAGTAACTTAAACACCCTAAAAGCCTAAATAGGAAAACCAATTGCATCACCAATAACATGAAGGACAAAATTCTGTACCGCTAAAAAAGAATCCACAAGAGAAAGAACATAAAGAAATCTACCTTGATTGCAGTCTCCCTGGTTTCACAATGCAGGAGCAACCAAAAGGCAATGCAGCTCTGGGCAACGGCAAGATTACTCCTCCCACAGCATGCACCCAAAGCTTCCTTTGCATATGGAAAACCAAGAGAAAAACTTTTCGCTTATGTTCCCGACTTGTGGTATGAGTCCGTTTCAATGGAACCAAAAGCACAATTGCAGATTACAAAATGATAGCTTTCCACTAACCCACATTCTTTATGCCCAAGTCAAAGGAACATTCAACAGTAAAAGCCCAAACTCCATAGATCAAGACACTAATAGTTTTCTCCATGACTAGTTCCTCTAAATAGTATGATTTTGGTAGAGATACAGAAAATTGTCAGGGATCAAGCACATAATGTCCACAGCAGAAAATACTTAAACCAATAGAACATGAGAAATGCTTCAATTTGTCTACATTGATTCAGAATGATACTTCTCTAGATCAGCATCAAGATCTTCAGCAGAAACCTTTTCTCCACGGCCCTTTCCCCGTCCACGGCCTCGTCCAAAGCCACGGCCTCCAGCACCACCACGTTGCCTACCAAATCCTCCACCCCTGCCTTGGCCACTGCAAAATAACCATAACAAGATTAGATTAGTCAGTCAACTCTATCAATAACCAAAAACTGTTGATTAATAAGAGAAAAGAATGAAGTGGAACACATATTCCACAGAGACTCATCAACATAAATGTTAGTGTGAAACCAATTTGTTATACAGGAAAAGCTTTCAAGCATTTAAAAATATGAATTGTTGCATGCTCCATTAAGTAGAAATATAAATTACACAACAAAAACACCTAGTATAAGTGCTAATGTGATATGATATATGTCTACATCATTTAAAAATATATATAATACTGCATAGGCACGACAGAAGTAATAATTACTCTTTAACACACATCAAAAGTAAATAAATGGTGGAATTTACTTGACTGTGCTAATATCTCAGATTACATAGTTCAGGCAAGATGCTTGCTGGAATATAAATCATAGTGAATAGTTAATGAATTTTTGAAATGACCCTCAAAGCCACACAATTTGATAATTTTCTACAGCTATCATACCATTGTTAACCAAAATCTAAAATTCAAAATTATTGATAATTATGGAGAAATTTCTGCCAAGAATTAATCTTAAGATTAGCATCTTATGGAGATTTAATGCAGCTTTAGAAAATTTCAGCAATACAACCTTACTGAAAAATATAGGCAAAACTTTTAAGCACTCTGTAATATCACAAAAGCATCAGCCTAACAAATAATAGAATCTAAACTTTTGAATAAAAAAGGTCATGCAAACACATAATAAAGCATACCCTCTAGGGCCTCCATTTGAATATCCAAAGGTGCCATTAGCAGCTGAAGGTGCAGCAAGAGTAGCAACGTTTGTTCCCACCATCTCGATTTTCATTGGCTTCCCATCAAGCTGAACGTTGTTGTATCTCTTTACCGCGGCCATAGCATCTGTTCGCCGGGAGAAGACAACTTCTGCTGTTCCCTAAGAAAAAGAGTTTTTTGCTCTAAACTACAGCAGGATACAAAGAATTTCATCAGAAGGACCAGTTTATGCCAAACGTGATTAGATACCTTCGATCTCCCGCTCCTATCATAATGGATCGCAAGTCGCTTCAGGTCACCAACCTCAGAAAATAACTCCTGTACACAAACACATGAACATTAGAAAAATAAACCTTAAAAACAACACAACATTGATCTTAATGGAAAATTTCAGAAAAAAATAGCTAAGCATCGCCAGACTTTTCTTCACCTAACTATCTCAAGTATAATAAATATTTAAACAATTTGCTGAAGAGCAAAGCCTGAGGAATCACGCATATAAGTTTATGAAGAACAAGAAATTCAAATCAATATTACCGTCAAAATAATAACAAATCGAAACAGACTAGAAAATCTTATATTACAAATTAATAAGAAAATATCAGAAAATTTTTATAAAAAAAATACCTTGATGTCGTCGTTGGAAACACCATAATCTAAATTAGAGATGTAGAGCTTCGTTCCGGTTTCAATTGCAGAGGCCCGACCTGCTTGTCCTTGGAACGCCGCTCCCTGATCGGAAAACATATCATGCTGCCACGTCGTCGCCGGCGCCTGAACAAAAAAAAGCACTTAATTGAAAAAAAAATCGAATCAAAACGCAAAATGTAAATCTAATAATGAAAACGGAAAAAGGTATAATCAGATCTAAACCCTAGCTATTTACCTTAGCAGCGGTATACGGCGCCGAGCGGTTTGCTCCGCGATTAGGAAAGCGGCGGGTGGGTCCCGGCCCAGATCCACGTCCCCGACCGCGGGAATTTCCGGATCCGGACTTACGGTTCCGCTTGATGAGGTCGTCTAGCGACATCTCTAACGCACTTGACATTTTCTTTAATCTTCTTTGGCTAAAACACAGAGAAAAAAAAAAAACAAAGAAAGATCGAAGGAGGAGAGAGATAGGGCTTAGCCGAAGAGAGGAACAGAGAAGAGATTTGTGTAAAGTCTAAAGGGCCAAAAAAGTTTAAAAAGGCGACAAAGCCTCCAGTGTATGACATAAACAAACGCGTAAACTTCACGCGGTAGAGTTATTTATATTTGTCTTCTGTAGTTGTTTTTAAGGTCTCCAGTTCGAACCGAGCGGCGCCAATTTTTTTTAAATTGCTTTTCTGCTCTTTCCTTGGTCTGAAATATCTTTTTGCAAGTAGCAAAATGTCTTTTCACATAACAAAGGCAAAAGGTCAATATTCTCACTTGTTAACCAAACATTATTAAAAGTATGTATGTTTAACCTGAAACATTACGAATAATATAAATAAAAAATATAAAAATAATATAATTTAAAATTTTTAAAAAATTATAAATATATTTAATAAAATTATATTTTATATTTTTATATCAAAATAAATTAATATATAATTTTTATATAAAATATGATATAAATAAAATATTTTACATAATATAATAACATGAATTATTAAATTTAATTAAAAGTTAAATCTTTTTTTCTTTTGGCTTGGTCATGGGCTGGAGAATGCCCCGATTAGGAAAAGCAAAATTTGAGATTTTTTTTTGCTTTTAGTCTTGCAGGAAAATCCATCCCTTATGCTAAAGGGTTGAATAATTACAAAATAGCAAATGTGTTTGATGTATCATAATTAGGGTTGTAATCGAGTTGAATCGAGTCGAATTGTGAGAAGTTCGAGCTCGACTCACAATTCGGAGCTCGATACTCGATTCGAACTCGATCGAATTTTATTTTTCAAGCTCGAGCTCGATTCGTGATTAAATTCGAGCTACTCGAGTTCGCTTGATTAAGTTCGATTAATATATGAAAATAAGCTCGATTCGTATATTCGACAAGAGTTCGATTATTCATGCTCGAACTTAAACTTAGACTCAAAATATTTTATTAATTAAAATAATAAAAATATATTTAAATATAAAAATTCGATTAGATTCACGAGCTACTCGAGTCGGATATAAAAATATTCGAATTCGACTCGATCGATAAGTCAAACTACTCGAACTCGAGCTCGAACTCGAGCTCGACTCGATAATAATCGAACCGAATTCGAGTTTTCTTCAAATCAAATCCGAGTAACTTACCAATACTAATGTATCATCTACACTCCTAACCATAACGAAAAATAAAATTAAAAAAAAAAAGATTTTGATATTGTCCTTCCTAAGCTTGACGATGTGGTTTTCTGCTTGGAACGATATTGTTTTTTCTTTTTCTTTTTTTTTTTTCTGTCAATCTTTGAACGAACTGCCATCAGAATTCATAAAATCTTAATGTCAATTAGTAATTAGTTAAGAAAACAAGGTACTACTTCATATGCTGTCAAATGCCCATATTAATAAATTATTTTAATTTCTTTTATTTATCTCTTATTATAGAGCAGGAAGTCCAAACTGCAGCAATAAATTCTCTAAAAAAAAATTGATGGATAAAAACAATGTTTTGACGGATGATGCAAGAGCAAGACACTGAAAAAACAGATTGGAATGTTTCAGGCATCAAATTTCTCCTCCAAATCCATTGCAAATATTAGGCATAATGTTATAGAGAAAGATTTAGAGGAAATTTCTTAAGTGAAATTTTCTACTAAAAATGATTAAATAAAATTTAAAATTTAAATTAATAGATTAAAAAATTCTTATTACATAGATTAAATATGTAAAATTTGAAAAAAAAATTTATAAATATTTTAAATAATTTTAAAAAAAATATTACTAAAATTTTAATTGTTGAATAAGTATTGATTAAATTTGAATTATAAACAATATTTTTAATAAATTTTTATAAATATTATTGATCTATACATTAATTATCGGTTTGATTTTTTTATTAAAATTTTTATTCAATCACTTTTAGAAATGAATTTCACAAATTTTACTCAAAAAACTTCATATAAGTTTTGTTGAGTTTGTGACTCTAATCCCATGAAATGGGTACATAGTCTTCCAATTCAAACCAGTTCTAGTAAGTTAATCAAGATGTTCTTGAAAAAAGTTTAAGCAACATGAGAAAGATGCAGCAAATGAAACAAAATATGACCCAGGAGCACAGAAACATCAACTGATATTTATCAAGTACATGAATTTAGACGTTTGTTCAGGATGCAGAGAATTAGCAAATATATATTAACCTGTCTCGCTCTCCCACAAGCCCAGAGATCGAACCACACAAGCAGAAGCAGCAACAATAAGACCTGCGAAGACGGTAGGCACAAAGAAATCCACCTTGGACCTCTTCACCATGTGAGCAGGCAAGCACGCTTTCTCCCTTGGGAAGTCTAAAGGGATCCTGACTAGCCCTTCAGCCTTGCAGGATCGCGAGAACAATGATGATGGAGATACTGCTGATACAAAGGCCATCTCCGGAGCAAATGACAATATGCTTACCATTAACGTCAACAGAACTGTCCATGTTAGCGCATAGAGAAATCGAGGCCATTGAGCAATGACTTGTCGGAATATTGAGTTAAGAGAAGGAAAGGACATCATGCTACTTTTTCAACTACCAAAAAAAAAACTCTTTTGGAGAAAAAATTTTTAATCTTCTGATGATTGTAGAAGGAGAACGTGATGAGAAGATAATTGTGTTTCTTGATCAATGATCACATGGATTTCTTTTGCTGTTGCAGTTTTTAGGGCGCAAAAAAGGATCATGGGAGCACATTTAACAAACTTCTTATCACAAGGTGAAACGAAGTGGTAGACTTGGTCATCATGTTGTGCTTTGATCCTTCATTTATTTGGTTTACTCTGCCGGGGCTCTGATTATTAGTGGACTGGCTACTTTGGGATCACCGGTTTTGAAACTTTTTTTTTTCTATGAGAATTTGATTAGATACCAAACCTCCTATAAAAAAAATAAAATAAAAACTAGAGACTAGGCCAAGTAGAATAGAGATAATGCAACTTTAACAACCCATTAAGGCATTAACAAACTGAAATGCAAGAGTCTAATAGCAGATTGTTTTGACTGTAGCATAAGTAGTTTTAAGTTGTAAACAAATCTAGACCACAAATTCCAATTGACAATCTAAAATATAAGAGAGTGCTGCACTATAGTCTGCTTTTCAATCATGATCAAGCATTGCTTCACTTGTGGTTTAAAGCCGAAATGACTGATAAAATGCAGCCCACTTTAAGCAACCGTAACAATCATTTATTCTTTGCAAAATCATCGTTTACTTCTAGCGCTGTAGTTATTTGTCAACATCTTTGACAGGGACAGCACTCATGTCTTTTGAACAAGGAGATTTACTCCAAATTCAGCAAAGCATATTGAGGCGAATGACGGTAGCTGGGAGATATGGTGAGACCGAAGTTAGACAGGTTGGTGGCAAACAACACCTGAAGATCTGTCATGGCAAGGCTCTGGCAAGGACATAGGGAAGCCCCTACACCATATGGTATGAAGGCTTGAGAAGATTTGCTTGCTCTAGAAATGCCATGAGCAAACCTCTCAGGATCGAAGTTTTCTGCATCAGGTCCCCAAAGATCAAAGTGCAATTCTAGCAAACACAACCAAATATTAAACCCTTTCGGAATTTCAACATGACTGAGCTTCAGATTTTGCAAGGCTTTGCCTTGAAACAAATGCTGTTACAAGATAAAGTTGCAACAGCTCTAGAACCATCTTAATTACGTTACAGGGTGATGTAATAGCAATCTTAACTGCACCAAGTGAATGGAATTTTTTGTTAGAAGTCAGAACATCTCATGGTAATTGACAGACCCTCTAATCATGCTATTACATGCCACTTTCATCTTGTGAAACATGTCGAAATTCAGGATGCCATCCTTGCACACTTCTAAACCTTCAGTACCTATATGATTTTGCCATCCAGGAGGTGAAGCCAATAAGATTAGACCCCATATTGTGGCAACAGCAGTAACTTCAGAGGCAAGGATGCAGATACCCTTGCAGTTGTTAGCTATGAACTGATCAGCTGCGGATGGCCCAAGATCACCATTTATGGAACCTTTGATGACCATTTGCAACAAGTCTTTAGAAGTTGAATGAATCTCTTTCTCAATCCTCCAAATCTCTCTATTCTTTTTAGTGGGAAGATATCTAAAAAAAAAAAAGAACCAGTTTGAGCATGGAAAGATTTGTTACCTCAAATTGCAATCGAAGCAGCAAATACACGCCAGGATGAAACAGAAATATAGTACAAAGATCATACCTGAAGAAAGGGATTCCACGCAGTATTGTTGGTGTACTCATGGCATTAATAACAGCCAGAGACTTTGGAAATATTTCCATGCCCTTGTGCCATCCATTCATCCCTGAACACCACATTTGAAATGATACATGAGGTAAAGCTTCTCACATAGTCATCAACTCTGATGTCTGCAATCCCCCCATTAGCTTCAATAATGTTTCCCCCATGATTTCATCAGTTCCCCACCAGACTCCACCATTAGCTATAACATGTACTGCATGCAGAAGTTACTTAGAATTTCGTCCAAAAAATAAGTATCTGAAGAAACTTCTTATCACCAGCTAAGGGGATATATATCTTTTAAAAAATAGCCTAAACCTCTTAGAAGTTTTCACCACTCTGACATGGTCCTTGACCTTGTGCACAAAAGATGGGGGCAATAGTTTTTCTCTGATTGGACCAAAGTGCACCATTTGTGGTGACAAGGCCCTTGTGTAGAAATGCTCCTCAATCTTTTTGTAGGTAAGCAGGTTTCCCCATATGATATCCAACGACATGAAGCAGTTTATTTCTCATATGATATAAGTGACAGCTACATACAAGAACCGTGACCTCCCAAGTGCAAACAAGAACAACTTACCTGTGGCAATCACAGTTAATGTTTAACAAGCGGATCAAGCAAAAACTTAAAAAATATATACAAGAATAAAGAGGATTGAAGCAGCATTTTCAAATCACAGTTCAGCGCGCAAAGCACCATGAAAGCACAACTTTCAGTCTTAACCTAGAAAACAGATATAGAAGCAAGATCTAAGACAGAAAGAAAACAAAAGTTAACATATAGCAATAGCCTAATAGGAGAAAGGAACCATCCATTTCACTTGCAGCCAACATTGAGCCAAGAAACATGTACAACATATAACAGAGTCTAGATTCTAGAATTGCCCCCATTGCTACCAACAACCAGATCACATAATAAAAATTCCAAATCATTCATACTTTGATATTTTTCTTTTTTATTTCATCTTACAGAAGGTAGAATGATAAGTAAATAAGAAATATCTTCACTTTTTTTCCTCTCAATTCAATCTCCAACTCTACGAAAAAAGATAAAAACAAACTTTTTCTTCTTCGGTCCTTCCTACCATGCAAAGCCATTAATACATAACCATGCTATACATTTACTATGACTGAAAATAAGGGAACAACACCTAACTATATCAGCCAAAAACAAAGATGAGGGCTAATTTTGCTCTAAATAGGAAACTATTTGAAGAAAAGAAATAGATTGAAGTTTCCACTCATTATTCACAAGATATTTATGTACCCAAAGCATCAAAAACATTTCAATCTGCAAGAATGCACATAACATTATACTATGAATCATGCCCTCAACAGAGTAACTATCTCAATCAATTTCACACGAAACATATTGTACTCGACACCATTTTGACTCAATTACTACTTTATGATATAAACTACAAAAACAATTACTGAATGATTCATAGAACAAAAAGAAAGGCAGTTTCATTTCAACGTTTAAATCATTTTAGATCCATTAGAAACAAGTACTTACATTAAACAAAACTACAATGACCGACAAAATATTTAAAAAAAAAAAAAGAAACATTTAAGTTAAACTACCATAAAACCCTAACCCTAAATACCCAAATTTCATCAAATTCACAAACCCCCAAAATACAGAAACCCTAACTTTTTCACCCTCTTAAATTCAAGAGCTAGTAAACTTGGTAACCGCCTTAGTGCCTTCAGACACAGCGTGTTTCGCAAGCTCTCCAGGAAGTACGAGTCTAACAGCAGTCTGGATTTCCCTGGAAGTGATCGTAGGCTTCTTGTTGTACCTTGCTAGCCTAGAAGCTTCTTGAGCAAGCTTCTCGAAGATATCGTTGATGAAACTGTTCATGATCCCCATAGCCTTGCTTGAGATCCCAATATCTGGGTGTACTTGCTTCAGTACCTTAAAGATGTAGATCTTGTAGGTCTCCACGTTCTTCTTGGCTCTCTTCTTTTTCTTATCGCCAGCCGCCGCGCCTTCCTTGGGAAGCTTCTTGCCGGCCTTTGGCTTTTTCTCCGCTGGGGATTTCTCGCCGACGGTGGTCTTTTTCTCCTCGGCTGGCTTCTTCTCGGCTGGCTTTTTCTCGGCTTTTGGGGCCATGGATAATAGTCTTTCTATGAGTAAAGGGCAAGGAGACTTGACTGCTTCTCTGGCGCTTGATTATAAGTTAAGGGGAGTTGGGGTTTGATATTTATAGAGGTGAAAGGAAGAGTTCGATTGGAGGATTCGGAGAGACGCGGATTACTGACGTGGAGAATTGTGACCATTGGATTATGTAATTGGATGGACGGGCCTGGAAAGACTTTTGAGCCACCGTTTACGTGGGAAGTAACGTTGTATACGTGGAGGATTGTTATTGGTAGGTTTTATGGGGTTTGAATTGATGAGCGCGGGGTGGGAGCAGTTCATAATTTGGAGACGTTTTTGGTTACCCGCCCAAGTGAAAAATCCAAATTTTCCATCCTTGGGGATGAGAAAATTTTTGAAAAAAATTAAAAATTGAGTTTAATTTAGTTTGATTTTTTTTATTTAGTTTGCATTAAATTTAAATATTAAATATAAATATTAAATTATATCAATTTTTAAATTAACAAATAAAAAATTAAATCAATTTGAATTATATATTTTTATTAATTTTTATGTATATTTTAATTTTTTATAAATAAAAATAATAATTTTATACCAATTTTATTTAAATATATTAAAAGTATTTCAAAAATTAATAAATCAAAACAAAAATTTTAATTTTATTTGATTCGATTCAAATATATGAAACTTCAAATAGTATTCGAATCAAATTTTAAAATTTTATAATATTATATAATATCTAAAAAAATTGAATTAAATTTAATTCAAACCATTATTATCCTATCAATTAAAATGTTAGCAGATAAACCATTATTACTCTATCAATTAAAATGTTAGCAATAGATAAAACATTAGGATATGTGAAAATTGAATATTTCCGTACACTTTTGTTCTGATTCCTCGTACTTATTACTAGGTGATATGAGAAAATAAAATAACTCATGTAGCTTACATGATATATAAACACAATTTTTTCATAGATAATCAAAGTGTATATCATTATAATCCAGATTATGATATAATTATGAGATTTACAATAATTTGTTTATACATGTTTATGTTTGTACTAAGATTTTGAATTGAATGTAACTTTAGATTTAAAAAAAAAAAAAATAGAGAAAGCAGTTAATTTTTTTACGATTACATTTTGATACGTAAGTCAAAATTTGATATAAAAAATATTGGAATAAGAGAAAAGTAATAATTTGAAAATATAATGGAATGGAATAATAAAAATTAGGTATTTATATTTATAGGCTAAATATAAAAAATTTGTGGGATATAATAATGATGTGACTGGATTGATATGATATTCAACATGTCAAATTATCATAAAAATCTAAAATACTCTTAGTTATCTGTTGACTGTTTATAATAAGAAAAAATATCGCAATAGTTTTTTAATCTAAAAATGCCCTTAACAATATGTTTATCTATTAGGCTTCGTTTATTTCAAGAAAAATAATTTTCAAAAAATAATTTTCGTATTTTTAAGTATTTATTTGATGAAAAACTAATTGATCAATAGAAAATTGATTCCTGATCAATAGAAAATAATGTAATTTTTTTGTAAATTGTCTTATAGATTTGAAAAAGAGAATATATATTCCGAAAAAAAGCTATCTATAAGTAGATCTATTTATCAATACTTTTGAGCATAAATTTACTTATAAATAATACTATATTAATAAATAAACTTATAATATATTAATAAAATAATATATATTATTAATTTAACTAATAAATATCATAATAATATATTAATACATAATATATTAATAAATAATATAAAGAATAATAAATAGTTTTAGTTTAAGTATTTTTTATATTAACATAATATTTTAATATTAAATATTATTATTAAAATATAATTATTTTAATATTAATAAATTTAATAATAAATAATTTCAATATATTTTAATAATAACTCAATTTTAATAGTTATATATATTATTTGAAAAAAAATAAATTTTTCAAAAAACAATAAAATAAAGAAAAATATTTTCGTTAACTCATTCAAACAACAAAAAATCTATTTCAATTCATAAAATGTAAATATTTTTCAAAAATTCATTTTTCGGAAGTCAAATTCTGTGAAACAAACGAAATCTAAAACTATTAAGCCTTTCACATAGAGAAATTTATCATATTTACCAGGTATTTATATCTTCAAATTTGCTCATAAACTATGAGTCAATATTGAATATTCATATTATATTTTGATTTCATTCAATTTTATTACCATTCTTTTTATTTTGTTGAATTTTCTATACATAAAGCAATGAAATTAATGACAATTTTCATTTAAATTAATATATATTTTTAAAATATTTAATTCCCGTAAATTTTGTTCAATAATCAATGAAATATAAAATATATTTATTTAATACTTTCAAATTCAAGTCAAGTTAATTTTTGAATTTAGATAATTTTGAATTTAAATTATTTAAAATTTGGTTATTTTTTAATGAGATTTTTTGTTCATATTCATTCTATCACCTCTAATCATGTATTTGTATTGCCACCAATGTGTTTTATACACATTGCGTTCGTGGGATTATGCAAATATATTGAATGAATTAAAGTGAGTATTTTTATTATATATTTTCTAAATTTTCATTATTATATATGATTTATACACACAAATAATCATAAATCATCTATGTTTCTTTTTCTTAGAAGGTAGACATTTAACTAACGGATAATAGTCTCGACACACTTATATTTTTATTTTATTAAGTGAGAGAAAAATAAAAATTTATTATTAATTTAATCCATATTAAAATTTGGTACTCGTGTAATTAACCACTTTTGATTAACCTAAGACAAATAGATAGATCTATGGATGATGAATTGAAACTTAAATACACAATATTACTTTATCAAATAACATATACTATATGAAAAAAAAAAAACCACCCAAGTCTTATGCACTATAATAAAGTTTTAAAAAATAAATATATTACTGTTGTTTTATTCTCTGTAAGTGGAACACTAAGACTTTGTTTGGTATTAACGATGAAAATGGTTAAGAATTAAAATTTTGTTAATCTAATAATTAAATTACAAAAAAAAAAAAATCATTAAATGAATAAATTTTTTATTCTAACTAATTTCTATCATCCCTACCAAACAATTATAAACACTAAAATAAACACCTAGACATATTTTATTTGGCTTTGAATCTAGAAGAGTTTTCGCAAACACAAGTCTATACTTTAAAACTTCATTAGGATTTAAATAAGAAAATTTATTTGATACACTGACAATTGAATTTTTTAATTATATAAATGAGACTAAGATGATGACATATATATCAATTATTTTTTAAATTATTGTTTTAAAATATTCATAAAGAATCATGTGTCATCATTTTAACCTAATTTATGGAGTTAGGTTATATTTGAATGACGATGAAATTGAAAATAGTAATAAAAATTATTATAATTTGATTAAAAAAAATATTGTAATTGTAATTAAAAAAAATTTAATGAAAAATTTATGATGAATTGATATTATTGGAGTTAGCATTTAAATTTAACTAATAGTATTATGAGTTCAATCGTATCTCATCGAAAGTGTGCCAAATGGACACTTAAAAAACTCAATTATTAGTGTATTTAATAAAATTTCTTTAAATAAAATTAAAGTTAATATTGGTATGTTACTACTAGTGGCTTACTTGGAGTCAAACCAGACTCGGCTTGGGCTCCATAAATTTTTTTAGGCCCGATTTTGAGTTGTCCACAGGGGGGAGTGGGTTATGAACCTAGCCCAAGTATCCTTGCTTGGGCGTTTATCAGGATTAAGGATCAAGGCTCAACAAATCGGATAACTACCCGATTAGCCCAAGAAACATGTTTTTGTTCACTCCAGGTTGACCTGACCCGTTCACTGTCGCAGCAAACTATCCCCTGAAAGCTGATCAAAGCTCCTATTTCGGCGAGCCCCCCAAAATCCATGGTTCAAACCCCGAAAAAGCTCCCATTTGAACCCGAAAATGAAGCTAACTCGCCATGCTCGAGCTCTCAAAACCCATAACCTTTTCTCAGAACAGAGGTTTTTTTCTACATCTAAATTCTCCATTCAAGACAATGAAGAAAAAGCCGAAGACAACCAAGTCATTTCCAACCTGAAACTCATTGTACGAGGAAGACAAAGCTGGAAGATCGCATTAAACGACACGGCTTTCCTAGAACCTCACTATGTCGAGGAAGTTTTAATCCAAACCTTGGACGACCCGAGGTTAGCTTTAAGGTTCTTAACTTCCTGGGACTCCACAAAAACTTCCACCACTCAACGGAGTCGTTTTGTGTGTTGATTCACGCTTTGCTTAACGTTAATCTCTTTTGGCCTGCCTCTTCGCTTTTACAAACGCTTTTGCTTCGTGGTTTGAGTCCGATGGAGGTTTTTGAAGCCCTTTCGAAGGCTTCTGAGAAATGTAAGTTTGTTTCGAGTTCGGGTTTTGATTTGTTGATCCAAACTTATGTGCAAAATAAGAGAGCTTTTGATGGTTTAATGATATTTAGATTAATGAGGAAGTGTAATTGTTATTTATTGCCTGAAATTAGGACTTTAAGTGCTCTTTTAAATGATTTAGCGAAAATTAGGCAGTTTGGTATTGTTTTGGAAGTGTTTGATGAGATTGTGAAAGCTGGTGTTAGGCCTGATATTTTTATATACACTGTGGTGATTCATAGTTTTTGCGAATTGAAGGATTTTGTTAGAGCTAAGGAAATGGTTTGTCAAATGGTGTCGAATGGGAGCGAGTTGAATGTGGTGGTTTACAATGTGCTTATTCATGGGCTTTGTAAGAGTCAGAGGGTGTGGGAGGCGGTTGAGATTAAGAATGGATTGGTTCACAGGGGTTTGGCAGCGGATATTATCCCGTACCATACATTAGTACTTGGTTTTTGCAGAGTTGAGGGGTTTGATGTTGCTGTGGAGTTGATCAAGGAGATGATAGAGTTTGGTTTTGTACCAGGTAAAGCTGTAGTTACAAGTCTAGTTGAGGCGTTGAGGAGGAAGGGGAAGATTGACGATGCTTTTGGTTTGGTAAGGAAAGAAGGGGTAGTTGGGGCAGCACCTAATTTGTTTGTTTACAATGCATTGATCAATTCATTGTGCAAAGACGGGAAATTTTATGAAGCAGAGTTGCTTTTCAATGAAATGGCAATGGTTTGTATCCAAATGATGTTACTTATTCTATTTTGATTGATTCATTTTGTAGAAGAGGGAAAATGGATATTGCACTTAGCTTTCTTGGTAAAATGATGGAGGCAGGAATAAAAGTAACAGTCTATCCCTACAATTCTTTAATCAGTGGGTGGGTACTGCAAGCTAGGAAATTTGAGTTTAGCTGAGTCTGTTTTTGGTGAGATGATTAACAAAGGATTGCAGCCAAATGTGATAACTTACACATCATTGTTAAGTGGATATTGCAATGAACAAAAATTGCACAAGGCATTTAGGCGTTATCATGAGATGACAGGGAAGGGAATTGCACCGAATACTGACACGTTTACTGCCCTTATCTCTGGCCTTTGTCGGGCAAATATGATGGCTGAGGCAATTGGATTGTTTGGTCAAATGGTGGAGAGAAACATTATACCAAATGAGGTGACCTATAATGTTCTGATCGAGGGGCACTGCCGGGATGGTAACATGGCAAAAGCCTTTGAATTGCTTGATGAAATGGCAGAGAAAGGTCTTGTGCCTGATACTTATACTTGTAGGCCTCTGATAAGTGGTCTTTGCTCTATTGGTAGTGTATCAGAAGCCAAAGAGTTCATGGATGGTTTGCACAGAGATCATCATAAGTTGAATGAGATGTGTTATAGTGCACTGTTACATGGTTATTGCAAGGAAGGAAAATTAGAGGATGCATTGAGTGCTTGTCATGAAATGGTTGCATGAGGCATCAATATGGACCTTGTTTGTTATGGCGTACTTATTGATGGAACTCTAAAACATCATGACACAAGAAGGTTAGCTGGTCCTTTAAAGGAGATGGATGATCAAGGATGAGCCCTGACAATGTGATGTATACGAGCATGATTGATGCAAATGGTAAAGCAGGAAACCTTAGGGAGGCTTTTGGGCTTTGGGATATTATGATTGGTGAAGGATGCATTCCAAATGTTGTGACATATACTGCTCTGATAAATGGTTTATGTAAGGCAGGTTTCATGGATAAAGCTGAGCTTCTTTGTAAAGAAATGCTGGTCAGTGATTCGCTTCCAAATCAGATAACATATGGTTGTTTCATTGATCATCTCACTAAGGAAGGAAGTATGGAGAAAGCTGTAGAGCTTCACAATGCAATTTTTAAAGGAGTTTTAGCTAACACAGTCACACTTAATATACTTATCCGTGGTTTTTGCAAGTTGGGTAGACTTCAGGAGGCGATGGAGCTTTTAGTTGGAATGACTGACAATGTTATTTTCCCGGATTGTATTTCTTATTCAACTATAATTTATGAGCACTGCAGAAGGGGTAATTTACCGGAAGCTATTCAGCTGTGGGACTCGATGCTAAATGAGGGTATAAAGCCAGATACACTGGCATATAACCTTTTGATATATGGTTGTTGTTAGGAGTGTAAATGATACATTAGTACTCGCAAGCTACTCGGATTCGATTCGAAAAAAACTCGAATTCGGTTCGATTATTGTCGAGTCGAGCTCGAGCTCGAGTAGCTCGACTTATCGAGTCGAATTCGAGTATTCTTATATCTGACTCGAGTAGCTCGCGAGCCTAATCGAACTTTTATATTTAAATATATTTTTATTATTTTAATTAATAAAATATTTCGAGTCCGAGTTCGAATTCGAGTATGAATAATCGAACTCTTGTTGAGTATACGAATCGAGTTTATTTTTACATATTAATCGAGCTTAATCGAACGAGTTCGAGTAACTTGAATTCGATCATGAATCGAGCTCGAGCTTGAAAAATAAAACTCGATCGAGCTCGAACCGAGTATCGAGCCCCAACTTGTGAGTCGAGCTCGAGCTTCTCATTATTCGGCTCGGCTCGACTCGTTTATACCCCTGGTTGTTGCATTGCTGGAGAACTGAAAAAGGCTTTTGAATTGCGTGATGACATGTTGAGAAGAGGTGTTAAGCCAAATCAGGTTACACATGATAATCTTGTTCATGGAACTCGTTGGAAGAATTCATATATGAACATTGATGAATATTATGCTTGAAAAACGTTTTTTACAGGAAACCGAAGACTTCCCAAGATGTGTTGTTATTGGGATGGCCTTGATAGGTAGCATTAATTCTCATCGATATTACAATTTATGTGTGTATTTTATATGAAAATTATATATCATAATTTATGTTGATACGAAATATATAAAATATATATATATTATTTTTATTACATCTATATAAAATTTTTTTTTTAAATTTTACTCTCAATCATCTTCATGTTTACAAGTTCTTTCTACTCTATAACATAAAACACTATTCCTTGGATGGCCTTCGTGTATATTAGTGTAACCTTGTAAACTGGAAGGATTGTAGCATGCGACCGAAGGATGACCAAAAAGCTTACCATTCATTCAATAAAAAAAAAAGAAATGCATAAGCTTGTCAACGTACTTGGTTTCATTACCATGACCAGAAAGGGGGATGGAATAGGTGAAAGCCTCGAGTAAATGAATTAAGCTTGCTCAAATTGTATTTGTCTAAATTAAATGAAATTCAATGAATAAAGCAGATTGTAGAAATCAGAAAGGCTTCCACAATGACAATGAGACCAACTTCATTAATATTTCATCTGCATGTCATTAAATCCAAAAATTAGCAAACATTCCAGTTCGCATTTCAGATCACCAAACAGAATCAATTAACCCGCAGGGCACCATTTTTACCTGTAAAACCAAACATTCATTTTTATAGTTGCAAAAACAAACCTCGAAAAGAGTGTATCATACCCCCGAAGAAGATTTTTGTTTTAATGACTCAACTGCCCGACACTCCATCATATAACCTCCATGCATAACAAATCATAAGATATAAATGGAAATCAGTAAACTTGTTCTAGACGAAGACTTCAATATAAAACTTGAACAAGAAACCAATATCATAGTTCAGTCAGGTGGATACCGCCCCCCACAGCCTATTAACATTTCATCTAAAGCAAAAGCAGAGAGCACTTGAATATCTCCATTCCTGCCTCTTGGAGACTCCAATTTAGCTGGCACGGCTTCTTATAACATCAAGTCCCATCTCAGTGGGATCAGTTGCCTGCAGCTCTACTTGAATACCATCCAACTCTCTCTTGAACCTGTCCTTGGAGCTAGCGTAAATCATCTTGCTTCTCACCCTTGATGTGTCAGGAGACCTTAATACAAACAACAAGAAACATAAACAGCAATGATTAAAATGCACAAGGCTTGGGAATAATAGTAAAAACCACTAATAGTTTTAAGCGCGTAATAGTACCATGCAATGAAGAAAATCCTGCTTTTCCGGCAATTCTCAGCAGTCACAAAGTCAAAATCATATACAGCATATCGACACTCATCAGCAGGGAGGCTTGCAGTGAAATCCTCGTAGCTTTGAGTTGGCTCACCAACCTTTTCCACAACAACCTGCTTTTGTTTCTCCTCAATCTTGAATACTATGAAGCGGTAAGTTCTTTTAGCCTTTAACTCTAGAAACTTCAGCTTGCAGTCATCATGCACAGCCATTCCAGAAGCTGCATTAGCCTGCAATAGAATAGTTCATAGAATACATTAGCTTACTTACAACAATGACCCCTTCAAATTATATATTACCAATTAATATATCAGCTTTTCCAAAGCTTTTCCCTTTTCTCTTGGCAAGCATTCCCAAGAAACAAAATCATCAATAGGCCAAATAAAGAAATCGCATGTTTTTGAGTTCTGTCCCATTTAGAAAAGAAGAAAAATGCAGGTCAATGACTTGAAACATTACTTCCATAATGAGAGCCCAATTCATTAACCAACCCACAAAACGAACCATCTAGGCCGACCACATTGATCCAATCCCCACTTATATTCCAGTGTTTTGAAAATAAACCGTAAATTTGAAATCACCCAAATTTTTACACATTTAACGGGCATAAATACAATATTCCAATCTTAGAACTTTAACTAACTGGCGCCACTATGAGAGATGAATGCCAATGCCTTTATTTGAGATAACTTCAAGCAACAACAAGGATAAAGGTAGTCGAGAAGACATGTCACTGGTCATCAATAGGACACTGCTTCAAAACAATCATCTATCCACAATGCACATTGGAAGAATGATCAAGAAAGTAATCCCATTTTGAAACAGAAAACCAAGAAAGATATTCGTATTAAACAGCTAATACTTCATGATCAATAGTTCATTAAACATTAAAACGCTTATTAAGATTGTATTCAAACGTAAATTTTCGAAGGAATCAAAATGAGAGATCCATAGAGATTAACTAAAGCATCTTTTATCTATACTAAATTCTCACATTTGATACAAATTTAACAATCCAAAACAACAAAGCATCAAACAAGAGATCAAACAATGAACACTTATTGTACCGTCAAATCATCGATTCAAATTCAAACTAAGTTAATCAGCAGAAAACACGGAGATCTATGTTCAATACAAATGATAAATCAGATCTACATTAACAATATTTTAAAAAAACTTACAGTAAATCAAAATCTCAAAGAAGCACGGATCAAAAACCAATAACTGAACAGAAAACGAAAAAGAAAAGGAAAATAAAAGCAAAAAAAAAATAGAGGATACGTAAAACTCACCATGGCTTTTCTAGGTAAAACTTACAGAGTGAAAATCTAGGGCAACAAAAATATCTAACAATATGGTAGACGGAACTGGGCTTCTCGAAGAGACTGAGAGTGACAGATAACAACAATAATATTTCAACAAGCAAAAGGACTCCTTTTTTTATTTTTTGTCTTTCTTTTTCATTTTTTTGTTCCACCGTGAAGTGAAATATCTCAGAGGTCGTGCGGAACAACGGAGAGAGAAACGTGGTCTGTCCAATGACAGTGTGACGCGTAGCTTGAAGTTGAAATGTCGGCTATGCCCCGAAGCCAGGTTGCTTTCGCGGTCGGTTTTCGACTGGGATTCGGAACATGGATTCATGAGATAGGCTCTCCCAAGTCCGACGCGTGATCATAAACCTTTTTATAACTCAGCCCAGACCAATGGGCCAGATGTAAGTCCGTGATATGTAATATGGGTAAACTATGAAAACCAAAACCAAGCCCAGTATACACCTTAACAATGTTTGAAACTTTAAATTTTTTTATTTTCAATTTTATTAAAATAAAACTGCTTTTAGTAATTTTATGATACTTGATATATATATATATAAATAAATAAATTGTAAATATACAATTTATAATATTTACATTTAGTTATTTTGATTTAATTGTTAAAAAATATGTAATTCTTACACCCATATAATTAGATCCCTCCTTATATATATTAATGAAATTTATAAGTAATTATTATGAAAATTTTATAGTGTTTTAAACTTATTTATGTTGTTTGGTTAAAAACGATTTTCTTTAACGGTTAGAGTCGTATTAATGAAAATATGTATTTTTTAAATTACAATTATAATCACGTATTATATTCATACAATGAACTAAACTAATTTAATCAAATTTTTTTCGAGTTTGGAGCCGTGTTAATGAAACTATGTATTCTTTTAAGTAATAATAACTAAAATAATGAACTATGAGTAAAAGAGGTGTTAATTATGAGGTTATGTCTCATGCATTTATAATTACTTATTATTGTGAATAATAAAACGTGAGTTTATGGCTACCTATAAAGGGTCTAATTCAAGGTTATTGCATAATTCAATTACCTCCATCCCCTATTGCGTGTTAGTCTAACCCTTACTTATTAAGTTAAAGTTTAACCATGTGTCATTTAGTTCAAATTTATATTGAATTTATTTAATTATATTTTAAATTGTGAGTTTATATAATTAGTTAGTGATAATTATATATAAATGTAATATTTGATTATAATTATAACTTGTATTAGTAATATTTAAAAATATAACTTAATAATAACAACTGAATTAAAAAAAAAAGATTGTTTTGAATCTTCATATTAATATTGGATATTAATTATTGCCATGTTAAAATAAACAATTTTCTTCTTAATTGTAGATATTACATAGTTTTGTTTATTCGTACAATGGATTTCAAAACTTAAAAATGAGAATTCATTTTTTAAAAATAATGAATGAATTATTCATATTAAACTCTAAAATATGCGTATAAATTAGAGATATCAATGGATAAAATATGAGATGAATAAAATATTTTTGATCTCCGTATCAATAACTAATGGATATTTCAAATCTATATTTATTATCATCCATTTTGAATATCGAATGGATACGATAATACTCGTATCTGTAGTTTTTAAATAATAAAAACTAAAATTTTTTATTTTCATATTAATATAATTTTTTGATAAATATATATTAACATACAAATTTGAAATAAAAATATATTAATTATAAATAATCTAAAATAAAATTTATATTATTTAAAAAAATTATTTACTAAATATATAAATATATAGGATATAAGATGAATAATATATTAATCGTTTTCGCACATAATAACAAATTTAAAATCTTACATGTCTCCAAAATTTGATATTTATAATTATTTTCATTCAAATAAAAAATTTAACTTTAAAAAAATAAAATTGACATCTCAATATAAATTTATGTTGATGAACTAGCTTTTTTTGCCAACGAAAAAGGATAAGTAATGAAAGTTTTCACTAATTTATCTAATATTTATTAATGTATCTTAGTCTAAATTTATGATTGATATTATTTTAAAAAATATTTTTTATATTTAATTTAAAATTATGCAATTTTAATCATTAATGTAAATGGAGATACATTATTAATCATTAAATAAATTAATAAAAACTTTCATTACTTTTTAAACAGAGCGGAGAATATACATGCCAACTAAAGGCCGAAAGGATCTCGTTTGTACTAGCCAAAAATAGGTTTGAACATAAGAACATGACATAACATGATGTACCAAAATACCCCCATTTAATAGTATAACTAAAATTTTGCATTTGTACTTTACACGGCACGGCACTAAAAGACACTGCGTTCTAAATCCCAAAATTCAGAAGCGGGAAACAAAAGAAGCCCATTTTATTCGTCAAGAGACAAATTAAAAAAGAAAAAAAAATTCAAACTCGCTCCTCGTTGGTTCATTCAAAACCACACGGATCGCCCCCAAGTAATCTTCAACGGTCGATAATTTCTCAATCTAACGGTTCTCGTTGCCCTCTCGCTCCACTCCACTTCTTACAAAACCACCGCTATAAAGTACACAAACCTGGCGTTACATGCCCATATTCTCTCGTGAATTCCAATTAATATAGTATTGCTTTAAAGTTAAGAATTTAATTTCATAAAGCGGTAGCGGGTGTTATCCGGGTCGGTTCGAAGCAATGGAATCCGTAGGAAAAGTAAAGAAGGGTGCCGGAGGAAGAAAAGGTGGTGGCCCAAAGAAGAAGCCCGTTTCAAGGTCCCTCAAAGCTGGGCTTCAATTCCCCGTCGGAAGAATCGGGCGTTACTTGAAGAAGGGGAGGTATTCGGAGCGGGTAGGAACCGGAGCTCCAGTTTACATGGCTGCCGTTCTTGAGTACTTGGCTGCTGAGGTAACTAAGAGCTAAACTAAATTATTAAATGAGTTATTATTTTATTATAATTCTTAAATGGGTGAATTTGGATTTGAATTTAGGTTCTGGAATTGGCTGGAAATGCAGCACGTGACAACAAGAAAAACAGGATCATTCCGAGGCACATGCTACTGGCCGTGAGGAACGACGAAGAACTGGGGAAGCTTCTCGCCGGCGTCACCATCGCTCACGGCGGCGTCTTACCAAATATCAATTCTGTTCTTTTGCCAAAGAAGACTGAAAAGGACACCAAGGAACTCAAATCTCCATCAAAGGCCACTAAGTCTCCTAAGAAAGCTTAGTTGGACTAGGAAACTTCGATCATTAGGCCTTCTTTCTTAATTGTATGTGATTTTGGGGTCCTTAGGATCCTTTTTTTTTTTTTTAGGGTTATTGTAGGGGAAAAGAAGGTTGAAAACAGATTTAACATTATTATATATGTAATTTCAATGGAAATGAAACCACTTGTCTAATGTTCTTTACATTATCATGTATGAGTTGCTTTGTTCATGGCAATTTGAAATTAAGGCTTTGTTTGTTTTGTTTGTTTTGGCAAACAACTGACTTTAAGAAGATTTTTCTGTATTTTTTTATGTTTGTTTAGTAAAAAATTAATTGGTTAAAAAAAACCGGCTAATTTTTAAAAATTGTAAGGAAAAAGATAATTTTTGAAGAATAATAAAATTATTTATTAAGTTTGTGAGAATAAATCAATTTAAATTAAATCTTAAATTTGATTTTTTAAGTAATTAGACGAAATTCAAAATATTATTTTATTAGTAATAATATTTTATTTAATTTTAATTAAAATTTAAATATTAATATAAAATGTCTTAGTATTTTTATAATTTTAATTAAGCTATATTTGAATAAATGATAAAATTGATTGTGATAAGATTGATAATAATAATAAAAATTATTATAATTACAATTAAAAAATTTTAATGAATAATTTATATTAATTTAATCTCACTGAAAATATGATAAAATTTAAATACAATAAAATCTAAACGGAAAATGAAATCTAAACTTGATTTTATCTAATATGAAATAGTATTATATTAATAAAAATTAATTTTACTTGTTTGCTTTCAATTAAAAAATCAAATTATTAAAATATTAATATTTAAAAATTTTTATATTTTAATTTTAAATATTTATAGTTTGTATATTATTATATATAACTTTAATATTTCAATGATTAGTTTTATATTATAATTTTAGCAATAAATATTTATACAATAAATAAATTTTATTATTTTAATATTTAATATTGTTTTATATAATAATATTTTTTAAAAAATATGACTTTTAATCATTTATTAATTTATTAATTTTTATATTTTATTAACATATGTATTTATGTTAATGTTTTAATTATAAATATAATTAAATAATACATTTGTTACAATTTAATAATAAATAATTTCAATATAAAATAAAACTATTTAAATAGTAAATATTTTTAAAATTTAAATTTTTATTAGTAAATACTTGTAATTTTTTAATAATATATTAATATTGTTTGTATGGAACTCACTTCTTTGTATAGGCTAATTATGGTTATTATTGGTATATTATGTTTAAGAATAATATTAACTATTTTGTACCTCTAAAAATTATTTTTATTTAGGTAAAATTTGCAATTGTGGACATAATTTGTAACTTTTGTATAATTATTTTTATGTAAAAACAATATGTAAACCATTTATTATATTTTAAGATTGTAGGATTTTATTATAATGATTGTACTGTGTTATTTTTTAATATTAATATTAATTTTATATTTGTAATATTTATTATTATTACTAATAAGCGTAAAAATATTATTTAAATAGTTATGTGATGAATATTATTTTAATGAAAATATTGATTTTTGTGAAAAATTCAAAATTCAGAAAATATTTTTTATAATATCATTCAAATAAGAAAAAAATCAGACTTTTTTAAAAAATAAATTTATTTTCTAAAGCTTATTTTTAAGAAGGTATTTTTAATGAAACAAACGGAGTCCTGAGGTCGAAAATTCCAAATCTTGGCGCGCTATTTACCGCTGCAAAAATCGTTTTCGAGTTTTCGACTCACAGAAGAAACACAAAAACCGAAAAGGGCGTTTCAAAATAACCGCTAAAATCTATCCACGTCATGGATCCGCGTTAATAATTTTCCTCATCTCAACCCTCTATTATAACTTATCAACGGCCAAAATTCATCGTTAAGCATTTCACATGGATCACTCTCCCAACTGAGCACTCCCCACTTCCCCTATTAAAATCCCACCATTTAGTTTCAATCCCCTAAGGTATCCATCAAATCACCAAATCAACAAAATAATTTTCGCCATCCTTGTTGGATTTTCAAGATGTCAGGAAGAGGAAAGGGGGGCAAGGGACTTGGCAAGGGAGGAGCAAAGCGCCACCGTAAGGTCCTCCGCGATAATATCCAGGGAATTACAAAGCCAGCAATTCGGCGTTTGGCTCGTAGGGGAGGGGTCAAGCGTATCAGTGGCTTAATCTACGAGGAAACTCGTGGGGTTCTGAAGATCTTCTTGGAAAACGTGATTCGTGATGCCGTGACCTATACCGAACACGCGAGGAGAAAGACTGTGACCGCTATGGATGTGGTTTATGCACTGAAGAGGCAGGGTAGGACTTTGTATGGATTTGGTGGTTAGATCTTAGATGAATTTAGGGTTTAGGTTTGAGACAGTCGGTGATGGGGATTTGAAAGCCTTGCCGTCAAGAATGCTTGAGCGATTAGTATTAGGGCTTGTAATTAGTTGGTCTGTTGGGATTATTAGAAATTATAAGTTGTTCTGTTGTTTGCTTTTGCGATTTGTAATTCTTCCCTGAATTGCAGATTTTAATGAAATTTGAAGTTAATTTTGTTAATTTTAATGCTTTTTTTTATATATAATGCGAAATACATTAGCTCAAAATTTGCCAATTTCTTTAATAAAAAAGAAACTTATTGCTAAAAAAAAGAAAGTAATTACTATATTATTAATTTTTTAATATTAATAAATTTAATAATTAACTAATTTAATATTTTGTAATCATAAATAATTATAAATATTTTAACAAGTATGTCAATATTATTTAAAAAATAAAATTTTTTAAAATAACCATACAATAAAAAATATTTTACAATAAATCAGCTAAATAATAAAAATTCATTATTTTTAAAAAGTTAAATATTTTATTTTCTAAATTTTAATTTCCTCCAAACAAGTTAACCTAAAGAAAAGTTCATTACTTCTAAGTTTGAGACATTCTATTGGACATTCGGCAACCCTAAATGAGCTTATTATTGAAAAAATGCAGTGTATTAACGGAGCGGTTCGTGTTTTCCGTAAAAACCCATTGGCTGGATTGGTTTGTACTCGCGATTCTTGCTCCAAATTATTCGTTGGAGGTCTTGAATTTTTCGTACTCTTTTTTCTCTTTATCCAAACGGTGACATTTCTGTCTCTGGGCTGAGAAAATTTGCTCAAAAAAAGCGGTTATTTACTATTTTATTTCAATTTTACCTTTATATAATTGATTTGTGATAAGTTTTGCTAATTTCAGGGCTTTCATATGATACCAATGAGACTGTTTTGAAGAATGCTTTTGAAAAACATGGTGAAATCATTGAAGGTAATTTTCTTGGGTTCTTCTTTCCTTTGACGTGTTTTTCTGTATTACGAGGTAAAAAGACATGTTGTGATTTGGGCAGTTAGGGTAATCTGTCATCATGTGAGTGGGAAATCGAGAGGGTATGGATTTGTGCGGTTCGCTTCTGAAGCTGCAGCCATTGCTGCTCTCAAAGAAATGGATTCCCAGGTTTGTTTGAACTTTGAAGTAATTAATTCAATTACTCAGTTATCTCCTTATAAATTTAAATATTTCTTTTCTTAAAAATGAGCAATTCAACGGAGATTTCATTTTGCATATTATGGTTGCTTTTAGGTACTGGATGGTAGAAATATTCGAGTTGAATTTGCACACAAGGGATAATGTTTGATGTTTCTCATCACAGGTTTGATCCCTTCAGTTTTATTAGTTTTTTATTTTCATTTAATCAACTTAGGAAAACTTGATGTTATCATCGAATGTCGTATGTTTGATCAGTAGTGAGTAACTTAGGGTTATACCAAATTTATTTGATGGATGGTTTCATTTGATGCCCTAGACCTTTGTAGCACATTCAAATTGTTTAGAAATTAATGAAATCTCCCGAAGTAGGATTTGAACCTACAGCCAAACAATTAATGCTCGAATAGGTGAACATACTAACTGCATCATTATGTTCTGAACCTAGTTTGCATACTGATTTAGCGGGGTGAGCAGCTCAATCCTTGGAACTTACCCTATAGTAAGGTGGTGAAGAGCCAATATCAAGGTGCTGAATCTTTGATAGAGAATAATCCGTTTCAAGGAATATCCATAAGCAGGCCGATATGTATATATATATAAACCAGTCTTCGAAGGGCTGGGGCAATTAACTATAGACAATGTCTTGTTCTCTTTTAACCAATTTTCGATTCAGCTGCTTTCCAAACAATTGCTTTTGTCTTTCAGAGGCACATTGTTTGTTTGTTTTTGGAAAGAAACTGAGAACTTACGGGATCACTGTATATGGGAAGTCATTTCTCTGTTTTCGGGATCATTGTGATTGAGTTTGTTGTTAGAGCACAAGTTACATCTGACAGCTTATGTGCCTATCATCAGATGTTTAACCAATCCATCATTGGGACCATCATACAATTGTTTTGATTAGGGTCTAGCCGTATAGGCTTTCATTTAGCAGAGACATTTTCACACAGCTTGTGCGAGTCAACCTTGCAATGGTAGGAATTTGAGTTTTCATCGTTACATCGTTGTGATCTTAATGAATTGTTTTGCTCTTCATCATCATGTTAGCAACTGTTATTTCTACTTTTACTTGGTGGCTGGCTGGGAAGCAGATGAGGTTTAATATGTCTCTTTATTTTGATTATGCAATGTAGGTAAGCTCTACTTGCCTCAAAAGTTTGACTGCATATTGAAGGCCATGTTGCAGTGAAAAATGAGGATATTAATGCTGCTAACTTTTGACCTGATTGATTAGAATTTTGCGGTTGAAATGTTATCAATGGAACTTTCTTTAAACCAAATAATTCAAGAATTTTCATATGCTAGTGATTTGGGGGCATTGATTTCTTGGGTCCAAAACTTGAAAGAGGAGTTCCAGTTTGGAGTTGGATTTTTCAGCTAGAAGGATGGATGTTACATCCAACATTTTGTGCAGGGACCAGGAAGACAATTCAAGTGAGCTTCTTGATCTGGCTATGAAAGCTTAAACTCAACTGACATTTCTTGAGTAAAAATTGCTCATTTCACCTGTCCAAATGCTTTTATCATTTGATTCACTTGCTCACAATAATTTCAGGACTCAAGCCACAATAACATTCTTAAAACTTGTTCTTCAAATTTGTTCTAACTTGGTTTCACTGAAGTTGGATCTTCACAATTATTCGTGAAAATGAAAAAAAAAAAACCATTATTCCAGAATTAAATAAATTTTAAAGAAACATATGCCCAGAAATTATGCGAAATTATATTTAATTGCATTCAATTCTAACATAGTCACATTAGGATCGAGTAGATCCATCTTCAAATACATACCTAAAATGCATAAAATTAAAAAAAAAAAAAAACCATTATTCCAGAATTAAATAAATTTTAAAGAAACATATGCCCAGAAATTATGCGAAATTATATTTAATTGCATTCAATTCTAACATAGTCACATTAGGATCGAGTAGATCCATCTTCAAATACATACCTAAAATGCATAAAATTAAAAAAAAAAAAAAACCCTAACTACATAACGATAAATCCGTTTTTCAAGAAGAAGTAAACTTGGTCACGGCCTTGGTCCCTTCAGAAACGGCGTGCTTCGCAAGCTCGCCGGGAAGTACAAGTCTAACAGCAGTCTGGATTTCCCTGGAAGTGATCGTGGGCTTTTTGTTGTACCTTGCGAGCCTAGAAGCTTCTTGAGCAAGCTTCTCGAAGATATCATTAATAAAACTGTTCATAATTCCCATAGCCTTGCTTGAGATCCCGATATCTGGGTGGACTTGCTTCAGGACCTTGAAGATGTAGATCTTGTAGGTCTCAGTACTCTTCTTCGTTCTCTTCTTTTTCTTGTCTCCAGCCGCTGCTCCACCTTCCTTGGGAAGCTTTTTGCCGGCCTTTGGCTTCTTCTCCGCCGGAGCCTTCTCGGCTACCGTCTTCTTCTCCTCTGCGGGCTTCTTCTCCGCTGGCTTTTTCTCGGCTTTAGGTGCCATTTTCTCAGAGTTAGGGTTTGTTTGGCTTTAAGGAAAACAAGAGATACGAAAATTGACTTTGAAGGAAATTGGGGTGAGATACTTGTAATGGGAAGTTTGGTGGTCTTTATATAAATAGAAGCGATAGCGGTTATTGGATTGTTTAGTTTTCACAAGGATCGATGACGTGGTGGATTTGAACCGTTGGATTGAGCTGAGTTATGCGAGCAACTTGACGGTGGAGATGGTTTGGATATTTGGGATCCATTGTTTGCGACGCGGATTGCTGGTTTGGTGTTGTATTACGTCGTTGGATCGTGGTTGACGAAAATTCAAACCGACGGTGAGATGGGATTTTGATTATTTATATTGACTTGGATTGTTGACGTGGCAAGCAAAGAAAGGTTGATGACATCAATAGGCGCCGTTGCGCGGAAACGACGGCTTTCCATGACCTCCAAATGTTCAGTTAATGCTATTACTGAAACGCCCTTATAATACATATTACTGCCTAATATATAAGGGTTAAACTTGTAAAGTAAAAACTGTAAAACCCTAACGAATAAATATTTTATTTGGATTTTTTTTTACTATTTTTGTTAATAACTCAATTATTAAATTACTATAATATAAGATTTTGAAATGGAAAAACAAATATTGAAGTTTGGAAGGATGTATTGAAAATGATATTATGAGAATATTAACTATGATATATTATTATTATTATTAGTTTAAGATTAAAATTATGTTGAAAAATTCAGCATTTAACTTATCACATTGGTCACGATAATCAAAATTAACAAAAAGTTGTCACATATTCCCCAAGTTAAAATATAAAAATTTCAAGTCATAACAGTTAAAATCCATCATATATTGATAACAAAGTGGCCCAAAGTGTAGTTTTCCAACAGTCTTATTACCTCTTTCAATGTAATGAAGGGTATATTTGTTTTTAAAAGAACTAAATAAAAAATGTCACACATGTTAGATTGAACTTTGTAGCAATTTTAAGATTTCCCTAAATTGAAATTTTCAAGTAGTAATCCCAAAATAAAATTAATTCGTCATGCATTCTCTCTCTCCCTTTTATCCTCCCTAAAAACCAGTCATTCTTTGGTTAGTGTATAATGACAGCGATTAAAAATGATATATAAGTAAAAAGATGTAATTAATATATATTTTTTGTTTATTTTAGTGAAAATAATCCATTAAATATAAAAGTCATTCGTTTAATAATATTTTTTTATATAAAACAATCGTAATTCAAAAATAAAAAACTTTTAAATCTTTAAATTTAAATTTTAGACATGTTAAAATTTAATTTTAAAAAATATTTAATATACCAATTAAATTAAATTCTCATTTTTATACTTAAGCCTACTATTTAATTGGTTAAGGCTCGTCCTCATCGATGAAAGGATCTTGAGTTCGAATCTTGTCGGTAATCACTTGTTAGGGTTTATTTTGCATGATCTGTAGTCACCTGTCTTAGGTTGTTAAGTATAGTACATTTTGCCCTGATTTTAGAGATTTAGCAGTTTATCTATTATAGATTTTTCTTATCAAAAAAAAAAAAACCTAGTATAAACAATTTCTATAGTCACATGTTAATAGGATACTTTCACACATACACATATATATGTATATAAATATATTAGATCATGTTCTGTACTATAAGATTATGATAAAATATAATTAGATGATATTATAAATAAGATTAGATTAAATAATATCATTATATCTTATATTTGATGTATGCATAAATTAAGATAAGATAATTTATTTATTGATTAAAATTATCTTTCTTCAAAGTTTATACAATTTAAATTATTGATATAATTTTTAAAGATATAATAAAATTTATAAATTTAATCTCATAGATTAAATATATTAAAAGAATTGACTTATTCTATACTAAGGGGATGATAATTTTTCTTATAATTCTATCATTTTCAATTAAATATCAACAAAATATAATAAAATAATTATCATATTCTCCTATCAATTATCATAAATACCAAACATTACCTTAAAGTATTATTTAAAAAATAACTCCTTGGGCCTTTTCGGCATGGTTCCTTCAGTCGAGCAGCTGACTTTGCAAGATCCACATATACCCCGAAGGGACATTTTCATTCCTGTGAACTTCAGTCACTCGGGAGCCCTAAAACATAGTCTTCAGTCTTCACTATTTCCTCGCCCCTTAAAAACCAAAACGGCAAAACCTCTTATCTTTTTTGCTCTTAACTCTCCTTAAACAACCCTGTAGCGGCCGCCATTTTTGCTTTCAGGTAAACCCTCATTTTCCTTTCAAATTTTAGATCCAACCAGCTCCTCAAGCTTCGTCGTTGTTATAGATTTTCTCCCTTTTCAGATAGCAACTTTTATTTGCTGTTTTTGGTTCCTTTTCTTATGCTGGACTTTAGTTATTATAATTGAATAGATTTATTTGTATTTATCTTTGTATGTTGTATATTATTGAATGCTTGCTAGTTGCTATTGATCTTCTAAATCCAAAAACGAAGCTGAGAAGGTTTTTGAGCCTCTAGGCAAGTTAAGAGTCAGTTGTTTCTATATGTTTTGGTTGCCTATATGTTAGAATGGCTAGAATAATTGTAATTCACTGGAGAAAAGTTGGGTTTTGGTTGTAATGGTATTTTCTTTTTTGTTTGAATGAGAATGGGACAGTGAGAAATTAGTGTTTGTTATTCATTGTAACCCTCAATCTCTTTGACTCCGACATCGAAACGAGGACTAATCACCCCACATTGTTCAGCCTCCCGTTCAGTTCAACGACAAATTTACCAGCTCTGTGGTCATCAACTTACTCAAACTCTCCGATATAACCTGCAATGGCAGTCGAAAAGTGTCAGTATCTTCATATTACTATAAATAAAATTAAATTTTTAATAAACAAGCATGGAGAGTATGGTTAACAAACCATGCTTCTGCAGGACCAAAAGGAACTTGATGATCATTTTTGAGGAAGGCCTGATCATGACCTGTCGTTTGCCCCTCTTCTCTGTGTATTATGCTTTCATAAGAATTTGTAATTGACAAGATAAAGAAAATTTTGTCAGAAGAATAGAATGAAATGTATTTGAAGGTGAAAACACTCTTTGATTTATGCATTATTTTATATTTTGCAATTCGTGTCGTGTTATATTTCATATCAAATATCATTTCAAACATGATAAGAATGATTTTGACACGAATACAACACAAATTCTTAAATGATACGAATAATCAAAACATGAATATTATATGTTTATTATATGTGTTACACATGACATGATACGATTGACACATTTTAATTTATTTTAAGAATAAGTAACACTGCATGATATGATTAATTTAATTATACATGATTAATTCGATTAAACACAATTAATATTAAAATATATAATTAGCAATTTAACACTAAATTAAAATGATAATATAACAAAAACACTAAAATGCGATTACATGTGTGTTATCAACGTGTCATTTATATGTATTAATATGATAACATGATTAAAACTCAATTAATTAATTAGTCGTGTCTTAAACATAAAACACACGTAAAACACAAAACACGACACGTGTAACGTTATTTCTTAAATGTATCAATACGATTAAAACACGAAATACGATTATAAAAAATACATATAATTTATTACATGTTATTTTTATATCATATTATCATGTCATATCTAAAATTGTCATTGTTTTGTTTATTTGTTGCGTGCCATGTCTTGTATTTATTCTAATTGTCCACTGGATGACAGAAGCTTATGAAGGATTAATCAATCGAAATGAGAGTGCTATCTTATGCTGTTTGTGTGTTTCTTATTGCAGTTTGGATTTATTGTGCTCACCACATCTGCTGGCATCATGGACCATGAAGAAGCTAGAAGAAAGAATGTTGGTGGAAAAGTACTTGGTTTCTTCTATTGAGACAAAATTCCTGATATTTTTTATTTTTTGATTTCTCTTCGTGTAGAACTTGCTAGTTTTCCTCAATCAGTGTTGGTACAATTCTAATGTTGTATATTGGGGATTTTGCTTATGTTTTGGGCTTGATGGTTGAGATTATGAACTGTTGGTTTTTCCATCAGCAATAGTTTTTGTGCCTTTAATTAGACATGATAAATTAAAATACAGTGTGATGATATAATAAAACATAATAAAAATATAAAACATAAAAATAACATAATTTAAAATTTTAATAACAATTATATATAGATTTAATAAATTAAAAATATATTTTATATTTTTATGTAGATATGAATTATAATAAGTAATTTTTATGAAAATTATAATGTGAAAACATAAATTTTAATATTTTATATGATACGAATATACGAATCGTTTTAACAATTAAAAAATAAAGTATTTCTTTAATTGGATTGATTGAATTTATCTACCTTTCAAGTCTGATTTTTTAAATTTTGATATATTATATAATTTAAAATTTTAATAAAAATAAAAGATATTTTATATCAATATAAATTTAAATATATAATTTTTATATAAAATATTATGCGAATATATCAATTATATTTAAATATAATTTATATATAAAATACTATGCGAATATGTCAATTATAAGTATTTTATTCATGAATTATTAGGTCTTATAAATGGAAAGGAACCGGTCCAACTGTTCAACATATTTTATATCTTTTTAGTAACCCAACCCAACTGGTCAAAGTTCTTGGGCAGCTTGACTTGGTTTCACATCCATTAATCCAGCGGGACCCACTACCATCCAGAAAATTTGACAAGCCCAATTTGGAGATTCATCTGAATTTCCTGACCGTCAGATTCTTCCATGATTAATTAAGTACAAATTCTTTTGTTATGCAATGAAACGGTGGATTTTTTTGTTAAATTAGAGTTGTAAATGATATATTAGTATTAATAAATTATTAAAGTTTAATTTATATAAAATTTAAATTATATTTTATTATTATCGAGTCGAATTTAAATTTAAGTAATTATTTTTATTGATCGAATCGAATTTGAATATTTTTATATTTAGTTTGAATAATTTGTGATCTTAATCAAATTTTTATATTTAAATATATTTTTATTATTTTAATTAATAAAATATTTCAAACACGAGTTTACGTTCACATATAAATAATCAAATTTTTATTAAATATAAGAATCAAATTTATTTTTATATATTAATTAAACTTAATCAAACGAATTCGAATAATTTAATTTTTTTAATTTAAATTTAAATTAAATTAAAAAAATAAAATTTAATCGAATTTAAATCAAATTTTAGTTTAAATTTAATATTATATTAATTGAAGCTCGATGAATTATACTCGTGCTTTAAACCCAAATGCTAGTTGTTAACTCAACGTGTGGATTCGGACGCCAGCTCACTCCCCTAGCTCCAATCCCCTGTGGCCCATACTAGCCGGGCAGTCAATAAAATGAGCCACGTGGAAACTGCCAGAATGCAAACGCATTTGCCACGCGTTATTATTTGGTTGGTTAGAAAAAACTCAGATTTTTTATTCACTGCCTTATACCGTTAAGCAGATAGAGAGAGAGAAAGCGAGCAGAGGAAATCATCAAAATTAGGAAAGAGAAAGTCTTTCTCCATTTCTCTCTCCGTTGCAACTGGTGGATTTGCTAGCGTGCGCAGCGAGTGATCGGCGCACCAGAAAAAAATTTTAGGAAAATAGGGTACGAAAGACAGGAGAAGAAAGCGGACACGGTGCGTTTTAGCAACCCATCTTCCTCGGAGAAGCTCTATTTTGCAGGTGATAAATTTTATTTTTTTTCTTTGTTAAAATATAATTAAAAAAAGTGAGAAAGTAAATAAATACAATAAACCAGCCAAACAGATAAGAACTTCAAATTATAATTGCCATGGCCTTTAATATTTGACTTTTTGGAGACCTCTCCTTTATTTGAAAAATCTCTTCTTCAATCTCCGATCCGGTACTTTTTTGTTTATTATTTTAATTTAATTACGTGGATTCGAGTGTGGAAATGTGAGCTTTTGATTCTGATTATTTCTTTTTTTTTTTTTTGTTTCTGTATTTAGATTCGAGAGGTTTTCTTTGTTTGGTGAAATTCGTCAATGGCTGCTCCACCAGCAAGAGCTAGAGCTGATTACGATTACCTCATAAAGCTTCTATTGATCGGCGACAGCGGTACGTTGATCTCTAAAACCAGTTTTCTCTTTCTTTTTATCTCTCGTTTTCCTTGTAACCAAACAGATCTTTGATATTTCCTGATCTTAATCCTCTCGCTCAGGTTTATTTCCATACATTTGCTCGAAACTATTAGCCATGCAAGTGGATTTAGTTATCATTATAATGAATTCTATGTCTCCCTGTTTCGTTTCTAGGAATTTTGGATGAGTTTCTTTGGGACTAATTTTTAGGTTTTGAGGGTCAAAGAATGTTAAAGAAGCGAAATTTGGGAGCATTTATTGCTTAAAGTAGTTGTCTATGGATTTTGCTAAATATGATTAGGTAGGAGTAGCAGTTAGCTCTATGTACTTTAATTTTGATAAATTACGGTTATTTGAAGTTGATAGTTTGATGATTTCATAAATTTTTAATTATTCTGCTTTCTAGATTGGCCCCAAAATAAATTTCTTTTTTATTATTATTATTATTTTTACTTTGAAATTTTGATGCGTTCATAACTTTGATATGAATTCGAAGACTGCTAGAAGGACTTTAATTTTTCTATTGTTTACATATGTAGGTGTCGGTAAGAGTTGCCTTCTTTTACGGTTCTCAGATGGTTCCTTCACAACCAGTTTTATCACCACCATTGGGTGCGTATTTTTCAGATGGAACCCCCTTGTCTTGTTTCTTTTATCTAGATGAAATTTCCTGACTTTAGCAAACATGCTTCTTTCATGTGCAGTATTGATTTTAAGATAAGAACCATTGAGCTTGATGGTAAACGAATTAAGCTCCAAATTTGGGATACAGCTGGACAGGAGCGGTTCCGGACAATCACAACTGGTGAGTTTTTTAGTCAGTTCTTGCATTTCAATTTAGATGTTACTTGTTTTGTGCATGAGGAAAATGATATTGCGGATGAATCATGACATTGCCGTAATCTACCTTGGAGATTTCCAGGCTGAGACCACTTCAGCTGATATTCTTCTATGGTTTTTCAAATTTGGGAGAACAAAGAAATGGAGTCCTTTTTGTGGAAGACATGTACCTAAATAAACTATGAATGGAAAAGAAACTTTGTGTTTTGGGGGAGAAGAACAACTTTGAGTGTTATTGAGGATGGCTTAAAGACAGTGGTCTACTGCAAAAATCTGGTAGCTGAATGTGTGGAGCAACTGTCTAAGAGGCCTAAAAGCAAGTTCAACCAAAGGTCTAAAACTAGACATGCTACAGGAGAAGTTAAAGCACCAGCCTTATGCCTATTAACCATTGGCTGTGAGCCTATCTAAACCAGGTTATCAGAGTTACGTTGTAACTGGAAATCATTGTGATCATACACAATGGGGAATGCATTGTCCTATGACTGAGAAATTCCCTTAAACAATTCCATCCATAACCAATGACTGCCTTGACCTGTTGTTTATGAGCTTTCCTTGTATGCTGATAATCATTGAAATCATTCTTAAACTTCTTAGGACTGCACTTCAATTAGCTGTTATTTTCTCAGTACTTTGCATTAGAGAGGCTGCTAAAAGGTTACAGGGTTACAGCCTGGAAACGTATACATTTTTGTCTGATTCTAACTTTCTGGGAGCTGTTTCTCCATTGTGTGGTATGCTACTTTGTGGTCTGGGAATATCTGTCAGGTCTTTCAAAATGTAAAATTTTCCTATAGAACAATGAAGTTCTTATCAACTTGATATTTGGTAACCTAAATCTTCTTTGGGCTGGTTCTCTAACATTTATGTATGTACCACATTTTGCACTCATCCAAATGGTTTCCCTTAACGCATCTTTTTCTTCATTCTTTCAACAGCATACTATCGTGGAGCCATGGGCATCTTGCTGGTCTATGATGTCACAGATGAATCATCCTTCAACAGTAAATCCCTTGTTCTCTTGCTTTCACCTCATAGCTGATTCTGTGTTGTTGTTGTTTAACCTTACATTTTAACTTGTTTTTCTCAATTTTTTTCTTATTGGTTAGTCTCCTTTTATTAATCAGTTAAAGATTAAGGCTTTCCCTTGTTCTTTTTGTTAAGTCTCTTATAGCGTGGCTTCTTTCCTTGCAGATATTAGGAATTGGATTCAGAACATTGAACAGCATGCATCAGATAATGTTAACAAGATATTGGTAGGGAACAAGGCAGACATGGATGAAAGCAAAAGAGTATGCTGCTCCTTATAAGATTGTAGCAGATGATGCCTATGATTATATCATCATTTAGTTTGCTTTGCATGTTATCCAAGTCTGCTAAGTGTGCTGTTGGATTTGTACCTTTTCGCTGAGAAAACTAAGATAAATTTTGCTTACTAATTCCAAAAAAAATCTTTTGACTTTGGAAGTGGAATATGGAGTTCGATTAATCTAATTGATGATAAAAACAACTAATTCTAAACCATCTCTCCCCTTTCATTTTGTGGATAAATGCATCTATTTTCTGATCTTGCTCTACATTTTTCTCGTTTAAGGTGGTGCCAACTTCGAAGGGACAAGCACTCGCTGATGAGTATGGAATCAAATTTTTTGAAACTGTAAGTAATGCTTGCTGATTGTTTCTGCTGGTGGAATTGGAGATACTGTGTAGTGTAAACTGAAAGAAACTGTGTTATGCAGAGTGCAAAGACAAATCTAAATGTGGAGCAAGTTTTCTTTTCGATAGCAAGGGACATAAAGCAAAGACTTGCTGATACTGACTCAAGGGCTGAGGTATTCAAATTGCCTGCCTTGTCTAAAACAAAACTTCACGAAAAGAAAATTAGGCTCATATAATTTGAAAAATTTTCTATGGTTGCAGCCTTCGACAATCAAGATCAATCAACCTGACGCAGCTGGGGCTGCTCAAGCTGCACAAAGATCGGCTTGCTGTGGTTCAACCTAAACAGGCGCGTATTGGATGTAACTTTCACCAAACAAGGGAGCAAAAAGGTGAAGGAAAAAACTAATCGTGGCGACTGGATGATGGGTGCTTGTATTTTGTTCTTGTCAATTCTTTTGTAATCTTGTTTTAGAGTGTGAAATGTAGTCTTCTCATAATCGGATAATTTTTCTCCATGGCAAACAATTGGTGTCATATGGAGAACATACATTGTTTTTTCCCCTTTCTCTCTGCTCCTCCATGTTGGAAGACGAAGATCCGACTGCTTGCAACGCTAGTTCATCTGTTGATGATGTAGGAAAAGAAATGGAACTGGTTTCTATATATATATTTACTGAAATGTGAAAATTCTTTCGTCATTCTGTTTGTGAAAAATTCATTTTTTATCAAACACCTCATCTCAAAGAACAAACGCATACAATACATTGTCTTAAACTAACTCATTTTTCTATGCACATGATTGACGAAAGAGATTGTTGTTCCATTTTACATTCTGACAAAGAACTGTTGAGAAAATTCATCTTACATGTCTACTTCTTTCCCATAAATGCGCCGAAGCTCACGAATTGCTGCTTGGAATGATTCTGAAAAGGTGGGAGATTAAACGAGAATGAGTTAGGCAACTGACCTTAAGGCAACAAAAATAGATCTTTCATGGAAAGCAAATAAGCAGCTTTACAGCTAATCAAATCTAATTACCTTTCCAAATTCGAAAGGACTTCTGATTAATTGGTGCGCCGAACACGGTTTGAATTGTATCAAACAACAAGCTCTCAGGAGTGCTCCTTAATTCTTGTACTATCTTATAAATAGTCTTGCCATTCTCAAAGTAAATGTGATTATTGGGATGTTTTGTTTTGCAACCAGCATGGCGCTCAAACTCATAAGCATTCAGAACCTAACGCACAATCATATGATTAATGGCTAAGGAACTGAGAAGTTTTGGAAGCAAATTTAGAAACTATAGGATGGCATACCTTATAAAAGTTACATGATTGACACCCGCAAAGATAGCCAGAACCTTTTATAACTCCACGAAGCTCCTTAATACATAAAAGGGATAAAACCATAAGGTAGAAAGCAATTGCAACTAATGAGATAGACGACATTAGTACCATCCAGTTACCTCCTGTGACACGGAAATGTACTTCACAGGTACGCCATCAAGCATACCAGTAGATATCAAACTTCTGACATTTGAAGGGAAGCTGTTTGGAGCTTCTTTCTTTGATGATTTGTACTCTGGTTTAGTCCTTGATGCAGATTCAGGTCTTAATTTAGCAGTCTAACTAGCACTGGCAACTGCAACAGCAGTTGAAGCATCCAGCTGTTTTTCTGAAGCTGCTTCTGATGTTGGATTGGAAGATTGACGGTATGATGGTTCGAAGCTACCATGAGGCCTGTCCACAGGGATAATCTCGTGTTCTTAATCAAAGCCACCAAAAGAAAGAATATTAGCATCCTCCTTACCATAAGTGTTGCCCATTGACAAGGGGATTTCATCACCCTTATCATAGGCAGGAGTTGCTGTTTCCCCGTTATAGGTATGATCCACTACTCCAACACTGTCATATTCCTTGTCATAGCTATGCTCCCCATTATAGACCTCAATTTTAGACATGTCACTGTTATTTTCCCTACTAAAACTATATTCCTTTGGATAATGCATACATTTATCAGAGTCCTTAACTTGATTGACCTTAACTTTTCTAATTCCACTATAATTAAAACATGTTTCAGCATTGTCAATGGAATGACATATCGACAAACCAACAGATGCATCTTCACCAAAATGATCTTCAATGCCTTTTTGTCTAATGTTATGCACTTCGATGGGAGATACGTTCCTTTCACTGAAATTGACAGACCTTTCAGATTCAGATACAAGCAAACAGTCAATAAATTGGCTTGGAACTAATTGAAAACTGGAAACATTTTCCCAAGGGGAAGCATTAGAATTTGATATTCCAGAACTTGATTTGTTGTTTGTTACTTGTATAACTTGCTTCTTGTTGGGGAACAGCTGAGGTTCAGCATCAACAAACCAATTATGCGACCGCTTGGATCCAATCCTGGAAGGATTATAAATTTTGCACCCTTAGCCATCCAAAAACTTTTAATCTGAAAAGACTGCCAGAAACAATCACTCAGAAATAGCTTGCGTGTAACAATTCAGTGATCCATTAACCAACAAAACATGAGGAAGAACAAACTTTGATCTTTCTCACAGTAACAAAAAAGTTATATCTATTGCATTCTAAAGAGAAAACAAAACTCTTTTTTACATCAAATCTGTTGCATTCACCCTGAAAGTATGACTTAAAGCCCTTCCAAGCTTAGTTATCAGCAATGGGCAATACTAAATGTACACTCCTTGAAACGAGTTTCCTTTATTTATATATACTTTTGACAGTCCAAAAATATAACTCGACTCACCTATTTCAACATAATTTTCATAAATGGGACATTCATTTCTGTACAACTAACATCCTGGTGAGTAAAAAGCAATCTAATTCCCCAAATAAACATAAAACCTTTCCAGTGTCGAACCTGGTGACCTTTGTCACGTAACACAGTTAAATACAAAACCAAGTCAGTTAAACATATACATTTCAATAATTAAAAAAGAAAAAAAACCATTTTATTATAATAAAGGAACTTGAAAAAGATCTACCATTTCTTTCCAGTTTCCCCGTATTTCTACTGGAGACAGAGCCCTTCTTTTTTCTTCTTTGACTCTCAATCAAAGCACGTGAACTCTGCTTACATCATCCAAATTCAAAGCTTCCCTGCTAATTTCAGTAAAAAAATTAACATCCATAAAATTTCGCTAAAAATGGCTAAAAACAAAAACTTCATAAAACTGATGAAGATGCAGAACCCCAAAAATAATTTCAAACGCAAAGGTTTTTCTTTTCCTTATTTTTTGACGATACTTACGTTTATTTACCGCCGGAAAACCGGTGGCATCGGTCGATCGCCGTTCATTTTATGATGAACTTGCCGGCAAGGAGACGGAGAGGGAGAAAAAAAGAGAGTTTATTTTGATTTTGTGCGTGACGAGCGTCGGATCCTTGCTCGTGAAAAGAATATCTAAATGTAGGCTACAACTACTTGATCAAACGTCATGTTACTTTCATCTTTAACGTACACGTGTACAGCGTATGATGGATCTTAACCGTCGATTTATTGTAATCAGCTGCATCGATGGGCGGGTTTCGCTATGTTTTTCTTGGGTTAATTTCTACAAGGAAAGAGAATCTTGAACGGGCGGTCATATGGTGGGGGACATTGACGCGTTTCGAGTTTCGATTGGTTCAAATTACGTAAAACCAGCTTTCTTGTGCCAATGAGATGGTGACAGTTGTTCTCCAGATTTTAAAAGCCATTAGATTTGTAATCTTGTGTGATAGTATTCACGGGAGATCGACGACGTGGATGGGTCTAATTGGTTGGTAACAGCCAAGGAGTTTAGCATCGTCGTCCCCCTTTTTAACATACATCCATTGATTCATATGTTTATCAGCAAGCTTCAAGGTTACAACTCATCATATTTTCGTCGATGAATATAGCTAGGCCTTCGATTGTTGCTATTAATGTCCTTATTTTTAAGCTACGATTCAACTCAGGTCACCAACCTAGAAGAAACCAGATAATACATGCAATGGCTACGATCTTTCTTTTTTTTTTTTGAATTTTTCAAAATGATTTTTAGTTATCGTTTTACAAGTTTTCTCATGGAAGAAATTTTGGCAAATTCATTTAAAGCAATAAATTGATGAAACTTGAGAGCTAAGACAATTAGAGTTCATGTATATGCACCAGAAAATATACAAAATTAATGGAGGAGAAATTAAATCCTCTTTACCTATACTATGCTCATCATAAGAATAAATGTCAAGAAAAAAAAATCCCCGCCTAAAAGTCCCCAGGAAAAATGGTAAAATATGAACCATATATAATTGTTTTTTTTTTATTTTTTTTTATTTTTTACAGCCAGAACAATGATAAGATCCTATATAAAACAATGAACAACAGGCATCGGAGCCACCTTCCCCAGCTTCAATTCCAAATCAGTTCCGCAAGATGCCAGGTTCAGATCCAGGCACAAAGCACTTTCAGCACTGCTCGATTTCTTCATCTCTGGCAATAGATCCCGAGTCGCCAACCCTTCATTTGAGGCAGCCCTATGTCTCCTCATGTGACCCCCAAGAGCCTGGCCAATGGCAAATTCCAGACCACAGATCGAACACTGGTGGGTCTTTGGCTTCTTAGGTGAAACAGGGATCTCCGGAAGATATCCTCCTGTTAGCCTTGGCTTCTTGTGGCTCGCCCTGTGTCCTCCAAGTGCTTGGAAAGATGAAAATACTTTGTTGCACGTCTTGCATGCGAAGACACGACCCTGGTAATGCTTTGATGGGTCGCTTTGGCCAACCTTGGATAGCAACATCAAGCAATTTGCCATGTCCATGGCCTCAATTTCTCTAACTTCTCTGCCTCTCTTCATTGTAATACTTTAAAATCTGTTTAAAAAAGACTGAGCTTTGAAACCCTGAAAACTGGAAAATCAATCTAAGTTTTCTTCTTTTGGCTGCGGACTATCTGAATGGAAACTTGGATGACAGGAATAAGAGTTATGGATTTATATTTATAGGTAGGAGCAGCCCAGTGTGTGTGCGCTAAGTGGGAACTAGGAAGGTCAAAATGACAGATTTGTCAAAACGATTCTTGAGGGTCAAGTAAAAGTAATGGGTAGTGTTGTAAATATGATGTAAGTTGAAGGGTGGAAATGGAATTTGAAGCCGCCACATCATCACGTTTGCGTCACTGCGTAGCGGAGCAGGTTAAGGAAGAGTCACTAAAGGCAGCTCAGCAGGATTCTTCCTAATTCTCTGACAAATTCTAGACACTTTCCACTGTTTTGAGTGTTACTTTCTTCCCCCTGCCGCGACTCTTGCGCGTGTTATCACACTCCTTTGTTTTTTTTCCCCCAAACAGCATAATCTCTCCATTACTTGGTGCTCATGTCAATAGTTTTTGTGTTCAATTTGTGTTTCTCTAACCAATTTATGGTAATTAGAACTATTTTCTTAGTGTATAAGTGGAATGACGATTTGTATATTTTGGCAATGCCATAGCAATTTCAAAGGAAACAGCACCGAGATTGATGTTATTTGGCCCACGTATCCATGGCGCGTGGCGTGCTGAACAGACTCAGGTGAGTTGTAATATGAAAAGCACAGCAAAGAATTTGCTAAGAAAAAAAACCGAAACCCACTGTAGCAAGGAACAAGATCAAATGGAAACGGCGAGAAAAACGTGGAAAGAAAGTAGACAAGTAATAGTATTAGTAAATCAAAGCGACCTTCATCTTTATCTCGAAGATGACTTTCTTTCCATTTTTATATTTAATGAATTATTAGTATATAAATTTTATATATTATTAATAATTAAATAATATTATTTTATTAATAAATATATAAAAATTTATTTATTAATAAAATAAAATCATATGATTCATTAATAATATATAAAATTTGTATATTAATAATACATCAAATTTAAATTTCTTTCTTAATGTCACACTTTCTTTCGCCTCTAGAATTTGGTGGCTTTATGATTATCTCCCACAGCTCATCATTCACTTTCCTAGCAATTACCTCTCATTTTAACGTGGGTCCTTTGAAAGCATTACCCTAACAGTAATCAAGAAAGTTCTTATCGATTGAGTAGCAAAGAGTAGTAAGTAAGACTTGTGTTCCCAGGACATTTCCTGCTATATGTCTTCTAGATGTTCGTGGAATACATAGCGTGTTTATCACAATAAAAATTTAATTCAATTAATTTATATATTTATTTATAAAATATATTTTTTAGTTATGATATTTTTTATTTAAAAAATAAAATAATATATCTAGTTTGACAATGAGTAACGCAATTACGAATAATATTTTTAAAAAAATCATGTAGTTCTTCTATGTTTAGCAATTAAAATATATATAACAATAGTCAAAATGAACTTAATTTCTGCTGAAAACCCATATAGAGTATTAATTAATATTTGCAATTTAGTCAAAGAAATAAAAAATATTTCAAAAAATACAGGTTTACTTAACCGTACAGATGACAAATTTCCACTCAACTACTTCTGGATTAGTTAAAGACCCTCATAGTCATGAATCTTTTATAACATTCAAAGGAATTCTGTTATATATAAATCATTATCTAACGTACATAATTTTGCCTACAAGCTTTTCTTGACGTGGTACGTCGATTTTTATTTTTCTAAGTTTAATTATTATTATTATTATTATTATAGAAATTTCTTTCCAAGTTTTCTTTGTTTCAAACTATATTATGTAACGTAAATTTGACCAAATTATAGAAGCTTCGTTCTCTAGAATTTTGTCCCATAAATTCAAGTTAGTGAGAAAATTAGATTAACTGTTCTAGAAAATTAAACATTAATTTTCCAATGATCTAGCTTTTCCACTCATGAAAGTGTCTTTTATTTTAGTCTTGGACGATTCTATGGTCAAAATTTCCAACCTTTCTTATATAAAGTAGTAATTGAATACTCAAACTACAAATTAAATAAATAATAATGTTGTTATAAGGTTCTTAGAGTATTTATATTTTTCTATATCATTTAAAGAAGAAATTTTGTTTCAACTGTTTTGAGTTTGAATAGTCTTTTTTTTATAATATATAGTATAATTATTCAGTGATTAAGTTAAACCATGTTCTTAACTGTTGAGAGAAGCTTGTGCACCATGTTCTTCCTCCAATTTTTGACCATTAATTCATTGAAAAATACATGCTTTCCAGCAAATTTCAGAGAAACAAAAAGTAATAATTACTTATATATGTAGCCAGATGAAACAGAATTTCGAAATGATTATTATGAATTAGATGGATGATTTGGTGAACAAAGTGTAGAAGTTTTGAAACTTGGTTGATAGAGGTACGGGCTCAAGTACAAACTACTTTTTAGTACTTGGGAATTTGTCTGATTCTCCTGGTTGAAAAAATTATAAAGAAAAAAATTATTAACAAGTTGGAATTTTCTTATATTCTACGTTTGTTGATAGACCATGGCGCAAGCGCCGTTACGTTTGCATTTTTGTGGTGGCTGTTTGTGCTGGAAAAATCTCCCCAAGTTGTCATGGATGACCTACTCAAAAATAAATAAATAATGCTGTCTCCCCTTCCCTAGAGCTTGCTTGAATGACCTAATAACCTGAGAAAGTCATACAACCATCAGCTATGATGTCAAATGCATTCCTTTAGATACACGCGCAGTTGGGTCATCGAGAAACGCCCACGTGTTAACACTGCAGCCCATCCTGGCCGAGTAATCTTGGTCTCCATATCAGTGCGTTTGGAAGTTCATGCATTGAAGCGTGTTTGTTAGAAGATTCAAAATTTTGATATATGTCATCTTATTTTTTGAGGTTGTAGTGTACGATGAACCTGGGTCTGGGAGTGGACCACAGTTTCGTTCCCCCACAGCTGTTCAGAAGTACCTATGTGAAGAGATGGAATCTATTATACGCTTACAACCCAGAGAGTAAAACCTGGCAATGACAATTTTGTGACTTGAAAATATTGCCGATCAACATGATTTCATGCTTTTTTTGCCATGAGGATTAGTTGTTGTCTTCCTTTTTTTTTTTTTTTTTATCTCAGCAACTGTGCTGGTATTCTAATTTGCAGATGCAAATTGTTCCCCATGTATTCGGCAGTGATACACCATTAAAGCTGCTTCCTGCGGTTTGGATTGTTGGTAAAGCCCCGTAGCAAGTGTTAGATACGCTGGAGTCACTGACAAGGTACTCTTAAATGATTTTCAATAATTCAGATAGTTTCCTGCATCGACACCTGCAATACCGACCTTAGCTGAGTTAGTAGAGCGGAGGACTGTAGTGGGATTAAAGCCATCGGATCATCCTTAGGTCGCTGGTTCAAATCCGGAGATCGGAAAACTTTTTATTTGTCTTTTTGTTAAGACTGTGCCTGTTAAGGCCCTTTTTTAAGATCATGCTAATGTTGCTAAGTTAGAAGCTCGATTCAATAAGTCAAACCGGACACTTATTTACAGTATTCATTTTAAGCGTAAATGGTGAAATTGTTTTTCTGCTTTTCTGGTGTTCATAGTTCTTGTCCTGAGGGTACCAGACAGTAACTAAAATTGGATTAAATAATTTATGGAAGATTGATTGGTTTAAGGCCTTTAAGGAAAAGCAACAAAAAAGAATAAATAATAGCTGAATGGCAATGGTAAATAAATCAAGAAATCTGCTATGGAAAACTTGGTTTCTTCTGTCATGTGAGTGAGTTAAGGCCATCACCTTCACCCGAGTTGTGGTTGATTTGCTATTGTCCTGGAAGAGCCTTGTTCCTGCTGGCATGGCAGCACTCAACTTAATTAGGGACTAGGCCCAATTGACAGCTTTCTGAGTTTTACACTTTACATTACGACATAAGAAGAGGGCGGTTACCCACCACCATCTGATAAGAGTGATTTACAGATTCTGGAACACTGGAGGAGAAACAGGACAACCATCACTTTATAATTTGAGGAGCGTCCTATAAAAAATGCAATGCTTATGTAAACTTTTACAGTTTTGAATCAAACAAAAGAAAATCAGCTTGAATGAAATGATTGTCTACGAAAGATCCTATTTAAACTTATCGTATGTGAAGAAACTACCAATCAGGAATCAGAAATGTAAAACAATTAAGGTGGCAATTTCCCTGACAAGTAGAGAGAAAGTTTATCTCTCAGTTGTACACCTTTGTTGTCAACATCTCCACAAATCCGTTGGTGGTAACCGGAATCATGGTCATAAGACAAAGGCATTTCATCCTGCGCATCATCTTCCAAGTCAATAACAATGTTATGAAGCAAGCAGCAAACCAGGATGATCCTTGGCAACTTATGTTTATCAGGCCTCCACATCTCCCCTTGGATGATTTTCCACATTTCCTTGAGCATTGCCAATGCCCTGTGTGCCACAAGCCGAGTTGCAGAATGCCTTTTATTGAACTCAACTCTTAATTCTGGTAGTTCTTTCCCCCCATAAGGTATAACAAGATAGGGCAATAAAGGATAGCCTAAATCCCCAATTATGTATTCCCTTATTTCTGATCCTTCAGAGAGCTCAAATTTTTTTCCATTCAATCTCTCACCTTTATCACACAGTTTATAGAAATTTGAACTCTGAAACACCAACCAGTCTTCAATTTTACCTGACCACCCAGTGACTACGTCCCTGAACCTCATTTCAGGGTCCACAATTGCCTGCAAGACCATGCTGTGATTCTTCTCATGATCAAGCCACACTTTACTTGCAGGGTCTGATGAAGGCAAAGACATCATAATGTGAGTAGTGTCAATCACACCACAGCAATTAGGAAGACCTTGAATCTTTTCAAATTTAGACTTTATTTCCATCATTTCTGCTTCAGTGGAAGGCCATTGCAGGTGGTGAAGACCCCTTTCTTCCATTGCCTCCACAAAGCGCCAGGTCAATTGTGAGACAGTTGAGTGGTGCAGCCCAAATGAATCACCAACTGTCACTAGTGATTCACCAGAGCTTAATCTTCTCAAAGCTACAGCTACTTGATCTTCAAAAGACACAGGTTTACCATTGGAAAATGTAAAACTTCCTCGGTTAGCCATCATATCTTCCTTCACAAGTGAACATATATAGTTGAAGGTTCTTTTGGAAATTTTGAAAACAGATTTGAACTTATTGAGACCTTTAGATGGGGATTGAAGACCTACAGATAGAAAGCGCCAATAAGAAGAAAGCATTCTTTATACATATGAAATATAAGTGTTGGTGCAGATGATCTGTGAGATTTCACAAGTAGTAACTTTGGCAAACATTATTTCACCTATCAGAATTACCCTATCGGAGAAAAAAATACTTTTTGATCCCTATATAATTAAATGCAAAATATAATCATTACTCCCTTTATGGTTTTGCCAATGAAAGTTAATGTCAGATTTATACACATTCACAAATAATTGTATTACAAAGGACAACACATTGCATTTTGAAACATTAATTATGCAAACATTCCACTTAAAGTTGAAATGTAACGGCTTCTGTTCAATCTGATTTGCGTCAATTACTGGTTAGGGCTAGTAAAATATAATCTGCAGAATTGTCAGCTATAGCTAAAAATAAATGTAATGAAAAGACATCCTTCTGGACATAGCTTGAAAGTGGGAGAAACTACAATTTTCAACCTATGAAACATCCTGGTTGAAACATAAGATTATCAACCATTCGATTTTATAACATATTCTAAGTAACTAACTCTAATGTGGTCTTGGATGGTGCATAGAATTTCAATATAGATAAGACAAGAACAACAAGATTTGCAGCAACTAAACACAAGATAAACCCACCTATAGAAGTCGGTAGTGAGGAAATAACCAAAGAAAACAATGGGAACAGATATAAGAAAGAAGGGGAATAACATTCGCAAGAATGCAGTATTCTGTTCCTTGACTTAGCAATTAAATGACCTAGAGTTTATGAGATTACAAATCTTCCTACTTTTAAAACCAAAAGAATTTATCATACATTCAACAGCAACAGTATAGTTTAATTAAATTCAATATAATATATATGCTTCTAAAGGAGTATGCATACCATTGGCCAAAAAAAAGGAGTATGCATGTCCAAATCATCTACTCACAGCAGCAGTATTTGCTCTTACTGCCTTCTACAGATATTTCAAGGTTTTAACACTAGCAATTTCTCACAAGAAGTGACATATTTTTCTTAGAACATATTAGGCCTTTGTTTTGCAGTCAAAACCCTGCTTAGTTTCTAAGAAACTACATGGCATTTTGGGTTTGAACTCCACAATGCAGAATATGAATCAAGAAACATGAAGGGAATATAGCTGCTGCCTAAAAACCTGATGAGTCACTAATTTGATCGACTTTATCAGTAATTTTTAATGTTCAAGAGATTACGATTCCAGATTTACCTTCTCCTTAGCATTTCAATCAACAAATGAGGACTGGAGAAATAATAACTATATATATGTGAAAGATGACATTTTCATGAAAAGGAAACACTACTCGAACTGTTAATGGCATGTTTCTGGTAGAACAAAAACAACATTCTGAAAGACCTATTAGCCAACAGCAGTTAACATAAACCAACACAGGAAAAATCTTCAAAATCAAAGGATGATGCTCCTAAGTAGCAAACTTAAATCTTCATATTATAGACAAGAAAAATATTTTTTCCTAATAATATGGTGCCAAATCCTTTCCTCATGAATTGATTATACATATTCCCTTCCTATGTGGTATCTGCAGAGTTCCATTAATTATATCACAATGAACAGATATAAAACCAATGCTAATTATCGTCACACAACAAGGCTTGACAAGTCTCAGAAGTTCCAGCTGGAGCAAAAACTAGGAGTCAACTCTATATCTAATCCTCTATATGTCTTTGTGAACTAGAAATGAATAAATCAATGAAAGGACAAGGAAGAAGAGTAAGAAAATTATCTTCTGTGTCACCTACATTGCCTAATACTCCGGACTTACAAGTATGTACTAAAGTTATCTACAATGACTTGCATCAAAAAGTAACCAAAAAAAAAAGTTATCTGCAATGACCAGCCCCCTTTATCTCGAATTCCACTTCTCAGTAGCAGAGACCCCATTAACTTTCCACTTAAACTCTTGCTCAAAGTAAATCAAATCAAACTTTTGTTTGGCCAACAAATCAAATCAAAACTTCAAATGGTAGATAAGAATCATTTTTCAACCGCATTAGCTTTTTGAAAACAACTTAAGCATTCTGAGCTTCAAATGATTATCGTGTTCAAATAGAACTAAGGCCGGAATTCCTGTAAAGCAGAGAGTATATATAAGCAACAACATTGTCTAAAAACCAAAATAACCTTATTGTCTTGGATTTTGCTAAGAGCCCACAATACAATTACTAATATATCTTAATATTAAAAAAAGATTATATTATCCTTTTCCACATTCAATAAGATAACAAACCAGAATGTTAGGTGGAAAGAACGTCTTGAAAGTCAGATTAGGGATCCTTATTATATGTTCCCAAATGCATTTTCTATGTATCAACATATATAACACCAATATGATGTAAATCGTAAAGCCAGTCAAATCTTCCAAAATTGAACTCAACCCATGAACTGAAAATCTGTCAACTGCTAACAGAAATTTAAATATCTGCCATGCCATGAATGATCAACTAAAGCAAAAATCAATACAACACATAGGGATAATAAAAAATAACAAAAGTCAAGAGTTTGATACAGTGAGGCAATAAACGTTGAGAAAAGAAAAACATACCATTCATCCTCTTGGAAAGGTCATCCCACCAATCAACAGACCGTTCCTTCTCTGAAGAACCAGAAGCATTTTCTTCAGGTTTCTTCTCTACCTTCCTTCGTTTCTTTAACCCTCTTACAGGACCCATGAGCCCAAAAAAGACACCCAATTGAATCCAAAAACAAAACCCACTAACTTCAACAAAACAAGAATTATAACAACTACATCAGAATTCATCAAAAAGACCAAAACCCATTAATCATAAAACCATAACATTTATCATAAACCATATGACAAAGAGAAATAAAAGGATCAAGAAAGGAATAGTGACAAGCAACATGCAATAACTACACATGAAAGAAACATAGTAGCTTTGAGTTTAATGGCTTTGAAGGCATGCGAAAAAAGGAGAAAATTTGATGAAATAGGAATGGCAAATAAAAGAGAATCTATATAGTTTTTCATGTTTACCTGAAGAGAAATGTACAGGGAAGTAAACAACTTGGAAAGTGTTTGTTCTAAGGCAATGTGGCAACAGAAACAAAAGACATGGGCATTGGAATTTGGCAGAGACGATCTTTTTTTCTTTATAACTAATACTAAAACACGCTTAGATTTTCAGTAGGAAGAAACGAGAGGCTCTTGTGTTGAGCTTATGGAGAGGTTCCCTCAAAATCGAGAGATATATAAACAAATTTTTTACATGCCTTGACTCCATATGGGGATGATAAATGACTTGGTATGCTAATGTGTAAATAGAATGACTAAAATGCCATCAGGTTTAATTTGGTTCCTGAAGTGGTAAATGGGGTGAAATTCAGTAACAGATGGTCAGAAGCCGAACGTAGCCTTTTGTGGTTAATTTGGTCATTATGCATATGCTTAACATTACAAGGTGATTTGACACGCAAAAAAAAAAAAAAAAACCCTGAATCGTAATGTAGTTATTTGTGTAATATTTAAAAAAATTATATTTAATAAATTTGATATTAAAAATTTAATATATTTTCTATTTTATTTAAGTTATGATTTTTTTATAAAAAAAGAAAAATGTTTTTATCAATCCAAAGAAGTTTTTTTGCTTGCTACCAATCATCTTTTATCTAATAGCAACAAGCATAATAGTTTTGGCAAACTTAGTTTGTTCTTTAAATTTTTTTAGTTATGTTGTTAGTTACACGTGCAAATTAAACGAAAACATCCAATTATGTCTTATATATGTTTATTTTACACTCTTTGTCAATTGAAATTCATATAGGATAATGGGTAAATTTTGGACATTAGTTAGGTGTTCTAAGAAATCAAATGGGGGTAAACAATGTTATTGTCACCTTAATTTGATGCTTAGATTAAACTACATTAAATTTATTTATAAATAGTAATGACAATTTAATTCGTATCCAACAAGTTTCGATTCAATTTTTTATGATTAATTTTTTTTTTTACATTAGATTTTGAGTTGAAATCAAAATTTAGATAAATTCGTCCCGTCCTAACTTAATATATATAAAAAATATTATTTTTTAATTATTTATTTAATTTTATATTTATATATTTATATTAAAAAATAATATTTTATTAATTTTGAATTAGATCAAATCAGATATAATTTTATACAATGTCGGATTGAGTTTGAGTATTAAAAAATAAAAAAATTATCAAATCAAGTCGAATCAAATTTGATTATTACTGATATAAAGTTAGGTCGAATTTGAAACGAGTAAAAATTCATTCTGATCCGATCTGTTGTCATCTCTATTCATGAATTGAATTATAACCTTAAATTGATGCTTAAACTTAACTACATTAGATTTGTTTACGAATTAAATTAGTTTAGATTAAGCTAATTGTCTTTAAAATTTGATATTGTATGAGCTGACAAATCAAAAAAATACTTAATTATTATTTAAAATAATTAAAATATTAAAAATTATTTTTATATCAATATTATATATATTTAAAATTACTTATTAAATTAAAAAATTTATTCATTAAACAAAAATTTAATCCGAATCGGATACTAATGTTGTGCTGAGACTAGACTACATTCCACAAACAACATTATTACGATTATTAATATATTATAATATTCATGGGACCTTTTTTTTTTTTTTGGAGCTTAGGGTTATGAGCTGATAATAATGTTTGCCTTTTTCTTGCAAGCACACTGATTTTTCTAAACTAACACAGTCACAGTTCACAGCATTGCTTTGCAATAAGGAAAGTTTTTATATTTTTACTTCTCCAATTGGTCATATTCCTTTGCAGGAATTTCATCGTAAAAAGTTACCTTGCGTATGGAAACAAAGCCAATGGTCATGCTTCCTTATAGGCTCTTTGAGCAAAGAGTGTTTATAATTTGATTTTAATTAAATTAAGTAATTAATCTAATTTAATTTAATTAATCAGTTGATCATTAAATTAAATTCAATTGATTATCAAAAATAATTTTAAAAAATTTTAATTTTTGATTAATTTGATTAAAAAATCAAATTAATTGAATTAACTTAAATTTTAAACGAAATATAATAAAATTTATATATATAATTAAAAATATATGAAATTATCATTTTATTTTATGTTATTAAAGGTTTTAACTTAATGCTTTGGTATTTGAATATTTTTGTTGAATGCTTTTATTTAATTTATTTTAAATATAAAATTAAAAATTAAAAATATAATTTAACTTAATGTATTTTATTATTCGCTTAATCGAAAAAATTAATCGAACAAATTAAATTAATTCTGATCAAATAATTTTTAAAATTAAAAAAATTAATTTAATCAATAAAAATAATATAATATAATTTGATTAATTTAATTCAAAATTAACCGAACCAATATCCCTAATATTGGCTACCTAAGGTTATTCAGATTTTGGCAAAATAATACTGAGTTGAGTGTTGATTTTGGGCTTTGATCTAGCCTGGTCCTGGACCTGAAGCTCTTCACGATGAGGCCGAGTCTTTTACCAAGCTCTTGAAATCGAATGAATATTACTGTCTTGAAAACCAACGTGGGAAGCCGAGAGGAGAAAGTTTCTATGGATTGATTCAAAAATTGCCCTTTTTTTTTTTTTTTTGTTTCAAGGGAGGACAATACCTTATTACAAAAGAAAAAAGAGAGACTTGATTCAAAATCAAATCTTTATATCTTTTTAAAAGCTTATGTGACTACTAGGTCATGAAGCGGAAGACCAAAAATTACCCTTTTAGTCATAGACAATTGCAACCGACTTACTTACTGGTTAGCCAACAGTGTTTTAGCCATTCCTCCAATGTTGTGTGATAATGCCATATGTATTGCAATCATCAAAGCTGCAAGCTTTTAGGTTCATTCACATGGAAAGTTGCTAAACAGATGCTCAGTTCAGTACCAGATATTACGCCATCCAACTCTCTCTTCAAATATTGAATTGCAAGCACTGTTATCATTCATTGGAGACGATATGCCAAATGGTAGTAGGTAAGGGTGTTAATATCATATAAGATAATATCTTAATTTTTTTAAAAAAATATGATAGATATTGATACCAATTATTTCAGTATATTATTTCAGATTTTTTGATTTAATACAAATATATTTATAAACATATATGAATTTGTACATTATAATATTGTTAATAATTTATAAAATAAATATGTAATATATTAAAAAATCAAATAAATAAGTTTAAAAGCATAAAAAATAATGTCATAAATTTTTAATGATATTTTTAAACATTTAATATGATCTTATGATATTTAAATAAGTATTTTTTATATAAATATTAAGGCAAAAATAAAGAGATGAAAAAAATTAATTAGAACTTTATGATTGTTAAATTTTATAAAAGGAGTATAATTATTTTTTTGAAAAAAAATTAAAATACTTATAAACTTTAGTTTGTAAAAATAAAGTATAAAAAAATTAAAATAAAAATAAAGAAACTTAATTTTTAAAAGTTATTTTACCAATTAATTTTATTTTTATTTGATTAAAAATAATTAAATAACAAAAAAAAATTAAAAATTAAAAAATATATTTTATATTTTTGTATTAGTTGAAAATGTTATTTCGCTAAAATTCATCGAAGCATGCTAAAATTAATAAAAATAATCAATATTATTCGATATTAAATCTAATATAAAAAATTATTATAAAATATATTATATTTTGGTATGACTAAAACGTATCGACTCGTACAACAGATATTGAAACGAAATTAAGTATGTAGTAGGCAAAGCAAATGTTGGAACTTTCTCGGGTACATTCATCAAGTTTCACGTGACAGGCCGGCCGTGAAAACCACAAGTTTCCAGCAATGGAGCAAAAACCAAAGCAGATGATAATACCAGAGATGAAATTCCATTTCCCATGTTTCAAAGTCCAACCAAATTTGAGTCAAAAAGAGCCTAAAGCTACTAGAGTTAATGCCAACTGCCAATTCTCCGAAATTAAGATAAATGAACCCAGTCAACCATTCCCACAAAAATCAAGGAAAGCTCCAAACTGAAATGAACAAATTTACACAATTCAACAAAAGAGTTTTACAAGATTCCCAACCCTACTGTTCCTCTCATTGTGCGGGCTCACCTTGCCGTAGCTTGCAATACATTCGCAAATAGTTTGTGTATGATGTTTCTCCATTATCATTCACTTGTCTCTGTTTTGTTACAAAGCTACAAACTACTACAATTCACGTAGCTAAGTTCCAATGAACTATGATAATCTAGACATCATGCCTTTTGCTTCCCATTTGACTATTGCTTCCACTTTCACCACAGCTATCTGCATTTATGTTGCCTTCATTCTTCGTTGACATGGTTTTCAGCTTCCTTGGGTTGCACGTCGCATACACTCCATCTATCTCTTTTTCTGCCAACTGCAACTGCGAGCTCCTGATGATTAAAAAGTTCCCAAATTAATCAAATCAGAGAGAAACAAGTAAAAGCAAATCTTGAGAGAGCAATAAGCTTAAAATCTTAACAGAATTCGGTTTTTTTTCTTGTTCCCTCCTTCAATCCTAGCACTAAAGTAGACCATTTATTTATTGAATAAGTTTCTCACAGATATCATTACATTAAACCCCAACTACAAGATTTTAATTCTGGGACCACATGGGATTCCAATATGGATTATTAATGTGGACGGCCAGCATTTAATAAGATCTGTCATTAAATATACAGACGGATGATAGGATATTGAAGGCAAACACATACATTCCTGTACATGAAACAATTTGATTATATCTGTGCAACAACATGAATAGCTTGAGCTGGCTTTCTGCCAAAACCCAGTACGAATCTTACATTCAAGACCCAAAACAGGCCAGCAGGGCCTCGTCCAGAAATAGAATCAATAGTCCAGGGAAGGTAAGATAAAAACCCACTGACTTGCTTTGCTTTCCAGGTAAAGAACAGTTCATTTTTCAACTAAAACTTCAAAGCTATTTACACATTGTATCATCATCAATGCTTCTTCACTTCAGTCTTATCAAGATTTAGTATCTAGTTTATGCCAAAATCTAGAGTTTGCTTAATAACCATTTGGGCTAACTTGTCAAAAAAACAACCAAAGATTAAAACTATTTTGCTTAAATAACAATAACATAGTAATTTCAAATAAGAATCCATATTTGACATACAATTAATAAACCATACTACGCATTCAAAATTATAAGTCTGAATTATGATATGGTATGTTATTTTCCAAATTGCTAAGGAAAGTGTTAATTATTCATTAAATTTTAGATTTTGTGCATTAATGAAAGTAAAATTAAAAGTAATTCATAGTTCAAATGCTTAACAAAGAAATTTTGAGCATTAGTTTTAGAAGTTACCTATCAGCATTGTAAGAACAAGATCTCTTCAAGGCAGGAACTTCCTCTTTCTTGGTCTCAATTAAGCTCCCACTAAAATACTTTTTATCTTCCAATTTTACCCTTGAAAAGCTCCCAATTTCCTTTTCAATCCTTGATTCTTTCCCAACGTGGCTACAATTCCCTGCTCCGCGTGGTAACCTCGATTTATAGTGCCCAATCAACGAGAAACCTTGATCCCTATCCGAGCTGGGCCTGCAGTCCTTAAACGAGATCGAACCGCAGGATATCAACTGCATCAATACAGAGGATGCCTTCATTCTCCCACTTGGGCAACTCTCAGCCGTCCGACTCAAGTTATCTTCTTTACTACCACCATTGCATAATCTCAGCCGTCCATCAGCTTTCAACAAGGATTCCAATGTCTCCGGACTCGAATCCGTTGGTGGAGGCCAAATTTCTTCGCTACTCAGCTCCGTAGTCTGATTCTGCTCCAACTCTTGACTTTGACTTTGCAGCTCTTCAATTTCCGCTTCCTCAGCCACCGGTTTTTTTCTTCTTCTCTTAATATCATTAGTCTGAGTCGACGCATCAGCGGCGAGTCTTCCGGTTGACTCGGAGTTTGACTCAGCCTTATAGACTTTGTACTCTTGGATATCAATAGAACTCCAAGATTGATTCTTCCACCGTCTGATTGAAGGAAAATCATCATCGTTCTCGGATTTTTGAGACTCTGGCGGTTTTGTTAATCGAAAAGAAGACGACTCTGTTTCAAGGGATTGAGGCTTTATCGAGTGGTCGAGAATCTCCGATCCTTTGAGAACGTATTCATGGCCGTGAGATGGGTAAATAAAATCGTCCTCTGCTAAATCGTGCCAAACGAAGCCGTTTTTGTAACTCCTGATTTAAAAAAAAAAAAAAAAACTGCGATATTAATATCAGACGGTGAAGGTAAATGGTAATCTGATCAACGGTTGGGAATAAATGTGAGTGTTACCTTTTGGAGGACCAAGAGTATAAACTTGCCATGCCTTTGCCTCGAAGGAGGTTCAGGCGGTTGATTACATCTGAAGAAAAAATAAAAGATAATATTTTAAAGTCAAATTGCATGCATGAAAAATGTAAGAAATGTAGGAAAAACCGGAACTTTTCTCAGCATCCAAACAAAGGGAAGAAAGTTTTGATTGGAAAAACAAGGTAAAATGAAAGCTTTTGAAATTTCGAGAAAACGGAAAGCTCGCTTTTTGTCAGCTGAGTATAACCATTTGGCAGAAGGAATTTTTTGGAACATAAAAGCAAATTCAAAATTTTGAACTCCTCTTTAATTTTCTTAGAAACCAAGCAGGGATTGAAAAAGAAAAAATGAAGTTTTTCCAATTTTGATGTTCTTTTCTTCACTTTAAGACGAAACCCAGAAAGCAACCGAAGTCCTTTAGGGGGTTTAATTGTCTTACCTTTGAGATAAAGTCCATCATTAGAAGAGAGAGTAACTTCCATGAAATGAGGGTGTTCAAACTGACCATTTCTAGACAAATAGTAAACAACAGCAACTTTTTTTTCAGTACTGGAAGACTTGGTTTTGTGAGGCTTGGGTTCAATCCAGACTTTGTTTCTTTCTGGGCTTATTTCTCTCTGTTTCCACTTCCTTGAAACAACCCCAAGCTCTGTCGTTCTTCCACTGGAACTGACCGCCATTGCACTTTCTTTTTCTCTCTATCTAAAAAACCAACAACAAAAACAACAAAAGAAACAGAATCAGAAATTACAAAAGGGAAACAGAAAGAGAGGGAAGAAAGTGATTTTACCCGATGCAGAGGGGAGGAAGTGAAGAGAGAAGAAATGGGTGGATTTGGATTTTATAGGAAGGGGAGAGAGTTCAACATGGGCATGCGGCAGACAACAGCTAGGAAACAAATACGGGCTGTTTTGATTTCAGTTCTCGCAGTAGCATAGACAGTCAAATTCCTTATTTATTTGCATCTCGTAGATTTGCAAAATGCTAGAGCAAACGGTGCCGTTCTACCTCACATTTTATTATTTTAATTAATGTGCTCGGCCTACTTTTGGGTATGTGCTTTTAACGGACTCTTAAATACTATAATCTTATAATATTTGCAACCTTTTAATTATTACAGCTGGCGGATTCATTGTTCATGGTTATTTTTAAAAATTAAAAATTAAAACTAAAATTTTTTATTGGATACTTAAAATTTTTTAAATGAAATTTTTTAAAAATTAAAAAATAAAAAATTTCAACCGAACATTTTAAAATTTTTGTAATTGATACTTCAAAGATTAAAAAATAAAAAATTTTATTATTGGATATCTTAAAATTTTTCATGGAGACTTTTTTTATCAACAAAATTAATAAATTTTGTTAATAAAATTAGTAAATTCACCCATTAATTTATATATATATATATATTATAAACAAACAATTGCATGCCATAACGAAACATAGGATACTAGCACTAATAATTAACAATTTTAATCAACAACATTATCTATTGACGCATTTGAAAAAGTCGGATTTCAAATAATTTTTTTTATTAAAAATGTTAGTTGATGTATGATAGTATTGATTAAGGTGATATTTAAAAAATTTTATTAAATTTATTGAAAATAATGTATTAAATATAAAAATTTTGGTTAAATAATATGTTAATTATTTTTAAACAATGTTTATAAATCTTCGATTAATCAAATTCTTTAAAAAATTAAAAAAAATAATGAATTTCACTCTCGTCACGAGTTCTGACTTGGAGGCTATTACATGGAGAATAAAAGAATTAATTGATTAAAAAAGTTTTAAAATTCATTGGAAATTTGTCAACAACTTGGGTGGTTTCCAAAGCAAGTTGGACGAAATTCTGTGACCTGTCTCCTACTATTTCGAAGTCCAAGCTGGCCTTTGCTTCTAACAGTGAAAAAGGCTGCAACATCCTTAAATTCAATGAAGATGACGACCCTTTACACATATGAGCATGATCCATCAACTTCTCCGCCAGCCTAAAAAATCTTCACTTCAATTTCTTTTAGGTTCGGATTTGATAATTTATGAATTTGTATTACATAAAATATTAATAATTTATATATTTTATTATATTATATTTCATATAAAAATTATATATAATAATTTATATTAAAAATATAAAATATATTTTTATGATTTTATTATATTTATTTATAATTTTTATAAAATTTTAAATTATATATTATTATATTATATCATCATATTTTATTTAAAATTATAACATTTTTGTTGGAAATTGTAAAACTTCTCAAATTCAAAAAACTTTCCAAGAAAATTCAAAACAGTTTGAAAGAAAGATTATTTATTTTTAAAAAATAAAAAATAAAATGAGTTAGACTTCATATTTTTGAAGGTCCACACCTAAGTTTGACTAAATCAGTGATGATTGCGCTGTTAAACGACATGTCGTTTGATTTATTTTAGGGAACTAGAAAATTACGGTAAAAGTTAAAAAAAAAATAAAAAAGAAAAGTTACAGTGGAACTACACCCACGTGGCAAATGGAACCACGACAGATGTGGGAGATTAAAGATTTTGCTAATCAGATTGGGCGGACTGATCCAACAGTTCAGATCGAAAGGCCACAGTTTGATGCGGTACTTATGATCTGCAACTAGATGTAACCAAATCTTTTGGTGATCTAAGGGGATGTGATTAGATACGACGGTGGAGGTTTTTCGTTTGAAATTGAGTCTACAGCGGGAAACAAGGTTTATCTTAATTATTATTTCTGATTTTATCAAATCAATTTCATCGTCGATTTAAATAAATTAAAGAAAATTTGATCCGTAGTCCAAATAATCGGCAAAAAGGTCTATTTCTCATGCAAAGGCACGTGGATATAGATGCGAATTTGAGTCCTTTGAGGGCCCGAAGGCAGTCTGCTCCAAGTTGTGTCAAAGTGTCAAGTCAACATGTCCCCACCCTTGTACAAACTGGGGATGTAATTTTAATATTTTCATCAAAACCATGATTTATTTATTTTTGATATTAAAGTAAATTTCAACTCACTTCTTTAAATAAAAAATACATCAAAACCATCATTTTTATTTAAAAAAAAATGTGGTGCCAAATGTTCGGATACATTATATAAATTTTGAATTAAACAGCTTTAATTTTATAATTTTTGTTGAAAAAAAAATACTATATATTTTTTACAGAAATTTTTAAATTTCCAAATTTCACATAATTATGTCTAAATGATGAACATTTTTTAAATTGGAAATCGTGCAATTATAACTAGAAAAAAGATGGTAGATGGATATGGCAAAGGACTTATCATATCGTGTTTAATGTGTATTCAAATGAGAAACAAAATGTTTAACATGTGATTATAAACGTGCAAAGGCATTTGCAACGGGAAATTTGTACCCACACTGATCAATTTCGGTTGCTTTTCTCTTTATAAAATAAAAAAATCTTTTAAATCGAGTTTTTCTATATATTTTTTTATATAAAAAATAATAATTTGAAATAAAAATATTATAAATATTAAATTTTGTTCCATAAATTCAAGTCAATGAGAACATTAGATTAACTGTTCTAGAAAATTAAACATTAATTTTCTAATGATCTAGCTTTTCCACTCATGAAAGTGTCTTTTATTTTGGTCTTGGACGATTCTATGATCAAAATTTCCAACCTTTCTTATATAAAGTAGTAATTGAATACTCAAGCTACAAATAAATAAATAATAATGTTGTTATCAGGTTCTTAGAGTATTTATATTTTTCTATATCATTTAAAGAAGAAATTTTGTTTAGACTGTTTTGAGTTTGAATTGTCTTTTTTTTATATATAATATATAGTATAATTATTCAGTGATTAAGTTAAACCATGTTCTTAACTGTTAAGACAAGCTTGCGCATCATGTTCTTCCGCCAATTTTTGACCATTAATTCATTGAAAAGTACATGCTTTCTAGCAAATTTCAGAGAAACAAAATGTAATAATTACTTATATATGTAACCAAATGAAACAGAATTTCGAAATGATTATTATGAATTAGATGGATGATTTGGTGAACAAAGTGTAAAAGTTTTGAAACTTGGTTGATAGAGGTACAGGCTCGAGTCCAAATTACTTTTTAGTACTTGGGAATTTGTTTGATTATGTCTGTTGAAAAAATTGTAGGGAGATTTGTCAGAGTTCACGATAGTAAATCAAAAAGTCTATACATATATATATAAAATATCTTATTTAAATTTTTTAGTGATGTGAGATTTTTTATTTATATGTAAATCTAATCTCAATAATTTTTTTTTTATTTACTTGTGAGTTTTGATCAAAGTTTCATCTCGATTCTCTCGTGTAGATAAGTTCTATCAATACCTCATTTGAGTCAGGTAACCTCACATTTAGTACACTTTTAGGCCAAGCCACAACATTTAACTTTACCACATACATCGCTCATTTAAGTGTTTCATTTCTGTATATTATTATATACTCACTGCATCCAAGTTAAACTTTATATAATACTGACGTTCAAACATATAAAGTTGATGGACGTGGTTAACCTCTGATCTACCAACAATGGCTTTGGCAAGACGGTCTCTCATTCTCTTGATCAAAAGTATGCCTCTTAATTTATGTGATCATTGTTTGTTTGACAAGTATCGTAGAGTTTCTTTTCTTAAAAGTTATTAGAGAAAAGAAAATAAATTGAAATCGCTTAATTTTAACGTATGTAGTCTCATTAAAGTTGAGTTATTTGGTGGTAGCAGATATTTTATTACTTTTATTGATAATGGTTTACGTAAGACTTGCATGTATATATTGAAAAACAAAAGCAAAGTATTACAATATTTTCAAAAATTTCATGTCATGGTGGAAAGGATGATATGGCTGCCTTTGAAATATATTCGGACTGATAATGGTAGGGACTATACATTCAAAAACTTTGAAAAGTATTGTTTAAAGTATGAGATCAAATATGAGATTATAGAACCTAGAATACCATAGTATAATGGTATAGCTAAAAGAATAAATCGCACAATTATAAAAAAAGTTATATGTATGTTAAGGATGTCGAAATTACTAAAGCCATTTTAGGGTGAGTAGCCAATACAGTTTGTTATTTGTTTAACAAATCACTATCAATTCCTTTGGGCTTTGACATTCCAAAAAAAGTGTCGATAGGAAAAGATATTTCATGTTTTTACTTGAAAGTTTTCAGGTCTAAAGCATTCATACATGTGCTAAAAGAGTAAAAGTCAAAGCTTGACAGTAAAGCCACATAGTATGTGTTTGCATGATATGATGATGATAAATTTGGCTATAGGGTATGAGATCCAGTGAAGAGAAAAACAGTCAGAAGTAGAGATATAATCTTTTGTGAAAAAAATCATAAAAGACCTAAAAAAATACGAAGACTACACGGGTTATTGTTGAGTGTGATATTTCAACACCGATAGAGATTCTACAAGAAAGAGTCACAGATGGTGGTGAAAATGAGCAAAAAACAAAACTTGAAGATATGACTAAGCTAGCCACAATTGGTGATGAGTTAGATGCAATCCGTTTTGAGCAGCAAAGCAATCTTCTTTATTTAAGAGTGTTAAGCAGGGTGAACAATCTTTTTTATTAGAGAGTGTTGAGTAGAGAGAGCTACCTTCGACATCAGGTACTGTAGAGTCTCAATCTAAAAAATTTGTTGGAAAGCACAGGCCATCTATCGAGTATCCATGTTTAGATTTTATTTTAATTACCAGTGAGGGGGAGCAAAAAAATCCAAGATGTGCAGATTATTTCGAATAGAGAGCACTGGTTAAAAAGTAATAAAAGAAGAGATAGAGTCATTGTAGTAAAATAATACATATGATTTTGTTAAACTTTCGAAAGAGATGAGGTCGTTGAAGAATAAATGGGTGTTCAAGTTGAAAAATGATGGTGACAAACTAGTGAGGTACAAAGCTCGATTGGTGGTGAAAAGTTTTTCTTAGAAATCAAATATCGATTTTGTTGAGATCTTTTTTTCAGTTGTGAATATGCGTTCTATTTGAGTAGTACTGGAATTAGCAACTAGTTTGAATTTTAAGCTTAATCAACTTGATGTCAATACTGCATTCTTGCATGGTGACTTTCAAGAAGACATTTATATAGATCGACTTAAGGGTTTTGAAATGAAGGGAAAAAACACTTAGTTTGTAAACTAAAAAAAAGTTTATATGACTTGAAACAAGCTCTGCGACAGTGGTATCAGAGCTAAGGTTAGGGGTTCAAATTCCAATAGTGTTACTGGAGGGAGATTATTGGCATATTGAAGGTTGGCCACATTTATAAATTCTATATGCTCGAATATCGGTATTAAAAAGTTCAATTTAGATGCAACGAATATATGATAATATGTAAAAGTGAAACACTCAAATGGCCAAATGGGCAATGTATGTGGTAATGTTGAATGTTGTGGTCTCATTTAAAAATGCACTAGAGGTGAGATTGTCTAGCCCAAAAGAGATATTAATAGGACTTATTCATATGGGAGAGCTGAGGTGAAATTTTGATAAGAACTTATAAGTGAACAGAGGAGATTATTTGGATAAGATTTATATATAAATAAAGAATTTCATATTAATAAGAAATTTAAATGAGATATTTTATATATATATATACATATGAATAACCCAATAACTTAATAGTTTAAGCTTTTAAGTTCAAATAGTATCCATTATATATGTATAGATTTTTTGATATATTTTTATAAATTTTAAATGTGATAAATTTCTCAACAAAAATTAAAAAAAAATTATTAACAAGTTGGAATTTTCTTATATTCGTACGGTTGTTGATAGACCAGGGCGAAAGCGGCGTTACGTTTGCATTTTTGTGGTCCAATCTGGCTGTTTATGCTGGAAAAAACAACCCAAGTTGTCATGGATTACCTACCCAAAAATAAATAAATAAATAAATAAATAATGTTATATCCCCTTCCCTTTGTTTGAATGACCCAATAACCTAGGTATGTCATACAACCATCAGCCATGATGTCAAATGCATTCCTTCTGATACACACGCAGTTGGGTCATCGAGAAACGCCCACGTGTTAACTCTGCAGTCCATCCTGACCTAGTAATCTTGGTCTCCATATCAGTGCGTTTGGAAGTTCATGCATTGAAGCGTGTTTGTTAGAAGACTAAAAAATTGTGAGAAATGCCATCTTATTTTTTGAGGTTTTACGATGAAACTGGGTCTGGGACTGGACCGCAGTTTCGTTCCCTCACAGCGAAGAGATGGAATCTATTGTACGCTTACAACCCAGAGAGTGAAACCTGGCAATGAAAATTTTGTGACTCGAAAATATTGCTGATCAACGTGATTTCATGCTTTTTTTGCCACGAGGTTAGTTCTTTTCTTGTTTATTTTGATCTCAGCAACTGTGCTGGTATTCTAATTTGCACCGTAAATTGTGCCCAGTGTATTCAGCAGTACTACACCATTGAAGCTATCTCGAGCAGGTTGGATTGTTGAGGTCAAGCCCCGTAGCAACTGATAGACATGATTAAGGTAATAAATAAATTGAATATAAATAAATGAATATATATTTATGATTTATTGATTTATTTTTAAAAAATTTCAAGTTCTATGCATCTTTTTAAAAAATTATTTACGTTTAATTCAATTAAACTAAATAAATTCATTCGTTTAAACTATTTCCTACCGAAAGGCACCTGGATATAGACGCGCATTTGAGTCTTGTGAGGTACAAGGGCCCAAAGGAAGTCTGCTCCAAGTTGTGTCAAAGAGTCAAGTCGACATGTCCCCACCCTTGTACACACTGGGCATGTAATTTTACTGTTCTTCATCAAAACCATGATTTATTTATTTTTGACATTAAAGTAAAATTTCAACTCACCTCTTTAAATAAAAAATACATCAAAATCATCAATTTTCATATTAGAAAAAATGTGGTATCCAATGCTCGGACACATTATATAAACTTTGAACTAAACAGCTTTAATTTTATAATTTTATTGAAAAAAAAAACAAATACTATATATTTTTTGACAGAAATATTTAAAATTCGAAATTTCACATAATTATGTCTAAATGATGAAGCATTGCAGTTATAACTAGAAAAAAAGATTGTAGATGGATATGGCAAAGGACTCATTATATCGTGTTTAATGTGTATTCAAATGAGAAACAAAATGTTTATCATGTGATTATACATGTGTAAAGGCATTTGCAACGGGAAATTTGTACCCACATTGATCAATTTCGGTTGCTTTTCTCTTTCTAAAATAAAAAATCTTTTAAATCGAGTTTTTCTATATACTTTTTTTAATATAAAAATAATAATTTAAAATAAAAATATTATAAATATTAAAATTTAAAATTATTGAATACGATATTTAAAAAATGATTAAATTAATCAAACGACCTAAATTGGTATATTTTGTTTTGCTTTATATTATATATATTTATAAATATTTAATTTAAAATTTAATTGACAGTAAGTGAAGGGATCTAACTTGAATATAAGATTATAAGATGTAAGACTACACTAATTTAACAGGTTTTTATCACGTGTAAGAAAATATGAAAGTGATAAATTTAAAAAATGCAACAAAAAAATAATCTTGACTTCATATCATGTTAAGTATCTAACTTAAAATCAATTGATAGTAAGTAAAGTGACTTAACTTAAATATAAAATTATAAAATATTAAATATTTATTAGATGTGGGATAATTTATTTTAACACATACACACACATATATACATATATATATATATATAGGCATAATGTTAAATTGAGTTAAAATTTTGTAATTTTAATTTTTTTTAGTTCATAGGAGGATAAAGATCTTATAATGAAAAAAAGAATAACGGAATTACAATTCATAACTACATACCTTTCTCAAAATCTCTCAGCTACTAAATCAAAAGGTAAAAGGTGTGGTTTTAATTACGTCACATCAAAATTCCTATGAAATCGAATCCATAATATCAAATTTATAAAAAATATAATATGTGATAATTTTTAATTTCACTTTGTGAAGCACCGAATGAAATCTGGCAGTGGTTCATGGGCTGTTAAGCCGAGGAGAGTCCAGAATCCACATTAAGCCATCCAACGGGCCCAAGGGGTTGGACTAGGGAATCATTTAAAACACATTCATAACTATGTCACTCTATTGGATTTTGGACCGTTCCCTCAAAGAACGTGTTTGTCAATGATGATTATCATTCCCTATTCTGTTGCGAAAAGACTTGCTTCGGCTTCAAATTGTACCATCTAATTAATCCCACAACTTTTATTTGTAACTTCTATGCTTCTCCCTCCTTCCCAATTAATTGTGCGATAATGATTTTTATAGAATTTATTTTTTTAAAATTTTAACATATTTAATATTAAAATTAATTTTTTTATAAAATTAAAATTTCATAATTTTTAATGTCAAAAAATAAAAAAAGTCATAAAAAATAATTTTAAAATATAAAAACAGGAGTTTTAGATATTCAAAAAAAAAAAAACATAATTTTGAGACATCCCAAAAAAGAAATATAAACAAAGAAAATGACACAAAGGGAGTATTTGTTTTCCATTGCAAAAAAAAAAAGAAAAAATTTTAATAACAACTTTTTAAAATAATTTATATAAAATTGAAAAATATATCTTTTTATAGCATAAATGATATTATGTTGTAATAGACAATACAAGTTACATTTTTCACTTTGCAGTAAAAATTTGTACAAAATTGTTACTAATGCCTTTTACAACACTACTAGTTATAGATATTGCAAACTGCTTTTGCAATAAAAATATGCATAAAAATTGTAGCTAATACTTTTGTAGTTCAACTATTTCAACATAACATAAAATTTTTGTAGTCATTGATCATCTTGTTAATTTCACCAATAAATTTTATATGAAACGCAAATTAATAATAAAAATTCTGCTGTAAAATATACTGTATTTACATAGCTTGTCAAACCCTTTATGCAAAGTGCAAGGATTTTAACTTCATTAGTTGATTTTGATTATGCAAGAAACAGATATTAATTTGGCTTGATAGTTTGATCTCAGTTAAGATTTAGAGTTTGATTTCCTATTTGTTTGATTATATAAATTTCATTTGAATGCGTAATGGAAGAATTGTTATTGTATCATACATGTTATTTTATTCATTGAATTTTTAAAGTTTCAATTATGAAACGTACTGTGAGATAGTGAAACCCTGGCACTCTCAGCTCGAGGATAAAATTTATATAAAATTTTATAAATAAAATTCGTGAAATTTTTTATTAAATATGAGTAAGTAAAATTAAAATCGAAAATTAAAATTAAAATAAATAAATTAAAAGATTTCATCACATAGACTAAACATGTAAAATTTGAAAACATTTTTATATATTTATTAAATAGATATTTTTAGTAAAAATATTGATAAAATTTTTACCGTTGAATAAACATCAATCAAATTTAAGTTATAAATAATATTTTTAATAATTTTTTATATATATATATTATTGATCTTTATATTAAACTCTATCAATTTAAATTTTTTTTTATTCATTTTAATAAAGAATTTCATGAATTTCACTTATCAAATTTTATGTAAATTTTGTCCCTTACGACAATAGAAAAAAACAAATAGTAGGATGATGACGAGAAATGATGATAATGTAATGCACCATGCTACATAGCGGCGAGAGATGAGTTTAGATTTACATTATATATAAATATTTATAAATAACAAACCCAAAATCCTGTCGGCCAAAGAAAATTTTATTAATTTTAAACTATATACTAAAAGTCTTGAATATGTCAAGTGGTTTAATGCGTTGACAATAGCATCCAATGGTAAGCATCTAAATTTGAAGATGAAGAAAGGTTCAATGATGTGGCTTTTGAACTAAGCAAGGGCCAAGAAGAGCGCTCTGATAAGGGAGATCTTCAGCCACAAATTTTTATATAAGCAAATCGCATTAAACCAAACAAACTAGAAGTTGAAGAACAGAAACAAGCAACCAGATAAACCTAAAGGCGCAACGCAAGTCCTAAGGGCTAGTTTACACCAACAAAAGGCAGCACATTTTTAATGTGAATTTCATCTTCACCAATGATTAACTTGGTCTAGAAATTCGTTCGCCTTAATGTAATTAATTTTGCGTTCGAATTTTACTGATAATTTTATATTTGTACTAATCTCAAATATATAATTTTTATAATACACGATAAATTTTATTTTGATTTAAGTAATTGAATAATTTATTTAACTCGAAGTTTCACGTAAAATTATTCATGTAACTTAAAAAGAACTTTTGTAGTTATATACCTGTTCCATGCAAAACTAAAAGCCTTTCCTTTTTCTGATTAGAGAAACTTAGCTTCATGGTAAAGGAAATTACGGAACCTATGCTTATCTAGCGAACATTCTCATTTCCTTTACAAAAGCCTTTATTTTTTGTTATGATTTGAAATGGAGGGAGAGAGAAGGTGCGATTGGACCCGAGGGCACTGGGCCATTTGGTCTGATGCGTGTGAAAGATTACGTATTCTTAGAATAAGAAGATAAACATTAAAGAACAAAGAAAAGCTAATGGACAACAAATTGGTTTCCGTTGTAGCAAAGCTTGCGTCACATTCCTGGAATTTGATCAAATGCATTTTCTTTCCTCGGTTCTGTCCAAATCTTGAGAACTATTGGCATGCTCAAAGACGCAATTTATGAAAATGATTCGTGATTTAGTTTGCATTCTGAAAATTGTGTGCGTCATGTTCATTGCAGACACTACAGTAAATTAATGTTGTAAGGTCATCATCTTCTTTGCATTTCGATTCCTTCTTATTACGTGCAAGCTTATAGAGCCATCCGATTTTATCAACAAAGGCACACCACCATCGAGCTTAGGCTGATGCAACGCCCTTATCTCAATCTAAAACTTTTTTTTATCTTTCAATTGTAATTCGACATTGCATTCATAGTGGTGCAGGTGTGATGCTCACATTCTGAACTAACCATTGTCAAATTCAAGGGTGATGATTAAGGTTATTCAGTGCGTGCTCAATAAATTCAATATTTGATAAACCTGCTGATAAATGGAAGAAAAGGAAGGAGCGGGGAAGGCTCAATGACTTTGGTATATATCCCATGCAAGCAACATGGAAAAAACTGTGTTATGAACAATCATTTATCCTGTCAACTAGAATATTATATCATTGCTAAATCTAGAAAATGCTATTCCCACTTTAATATAATCTAATGATTGTCAGTAAAAGTGGAAAGTGGTCCACAAAAGCACCCAGTTTTTTCTCAATCATTCTAAGCTTAATCACTCTACCCACTCTTCCTTTGACTGATCACCAGTGTCTCCTACAATCTCTCCCCCCCCCCCCAAAAAAAAAAAAAAAGAGAGAGAGAGAGAGAGAGAGAGAGAGAGAGAGAGAGAGAGAGAGAGAGAGAGAATATCCTGCTTCGATTCTAATTTGACAGTGTAGAATCATCATCAAGATATGATCAGTTCTTCCAATTATCATTAATCACTATATATCACTACCCAACCCAGGAATTCTATAATGTTGAGCCAAATCGATTGCCACCATCCCAAAGAATTGGGGGACTTTTGTTTTTTGAATTAGATAAAAGCTCATGTCTTCAACTATCGAGAACAATATATAGTTATTTCCACACTAAACCAAGCTAGGCAAATCGAGAACAATATATAGTTATTTCCACACTAAACCAAGCTAGGCAAGGATGTGTGAGGCCAAAAGGTTCTAATATAATCACACTAACGAAAGTATAATCAAACAATTAATCAATTATATAAGAGATAATAATTTAATGTGATTTTGTCCAACCGATCTACATCTACGGATGAGAAATGAGATCTATTAGTTGTAAAAAATTACAAATATATAATTAAATCAAACACTCATAACCAATACCTATAGACCCTCTTAATCTTCTTTAATCCTATTTAGTATTTTCAACTCAAACAAACAAACGCATCCCCATATACACCTTTCAATACAAATAAACACATACTCATATACACTCATGCATCATACTTATGCGAATCATTTCAGTTTTCTCTAGTCCACTCATAAATATACCTATGTGAATCATCTCAATCTCTTTTAGTCCATTAAAGAAGATACAAACATACATACCCATAAGACGTAAATCTCCAGTAGTCTTAAGGATTGTCTATCCTATAAAATCCTACAACTCTTTTATATCTTTTTCTTATACCTAACCCACTAGAGATTTTATATATTTATAAGCATATAAACTTGCCTATTAAGAATTCATTTCCTCTTAGAATTATTCTTTTATAAGTTTTCTTATCCATCAATTACTATTTAACCAATCTCAAACAAATTTTTTATTGGATTTAAATAACTATTTTCAATAATTTTTACATTGACTCAAATTCTATCAAATCATATGTTTTAATGCTAGACATGCTTGGCTCCACCTATAATGAAACTCTCGTAATAATCTTCTTTTTGTGTCTTTACGTTTCATACAATTTGATTGATCAAAGTATGAACTCAAACTTTTTTTTGAATTGAGCTCCTTTAGGCTTATCTTTTCCTATGTCTTAAACCTTTAACTTTGATATCACTGTTAGGGATCACCACAATTTTAATACCAATTGTTAGCTAAAATATCTCAATCCAATTATACTAGTGGAAACATAATTAAACAATCAATCAATTACACAATAGATAATAATTTAATGTGATTCGATTTAATTACTTACATTCACAAATTAGAAATAAGATTTACTAGTTGTAGAGAATTACAAATATACAATTAAATCAAATACTTATAACTAATATCCATAGACTCTCTCAATTTTTTTTAGTCTATGGAGTATTCTCAATCCAAATAAATACATATCTATGTGCACAATTTCAATACAAATAAGTACATACCCATATGCACCACATCCATAAAACATAGATTTTCAGTAGTATTATAGATTGTCTATTCCATAAAATCTTACAACTATTTTATATATATTTTTTATACTTAACCTAATAAAAATTTTACCTATTTATAAATATACAAACTTATCTATCAAGAATCTTTGCATTCATAAAATTTATTTTTATATTTTTTTATCCATCAAATAATATTTAATTAATTTTAAAAAAATTTATTGTTAAATTTAAGTTATTATTCATAATAGCACGATCTAAAAATAAAAAATCTTATCGTTTCTTATTATCATACCATTTTATCATATGGAAATTAATTTCAAAGCACATGTAAATATACCTAGTGAAGCATTTTTGGAAGTAGAGGAAAAATCGTTGCTACAGCCATGCATAGCTGTTTAAGGCAAAACAAAGAATGGCTAATCATGGAGAAAAGAACATATGGAGGCAAGCATTACTACTGAAAATTATGACAAACTCAAGAACCAGGAACTGCTGACAAGTTAAGTTTTATGATTGGATATGGCTGTGTGTGATTGAATATAAGCCAAGTAATAAACGTTGAAATCAAATTAGACCCCCCTCCCACTCTTTTATGGAGAAGAAAATGAAAGAAGAAAATTATGATACGCATCTGTGACTATGACAGACATTTGTAAAATATATCTTCTTTGACATTTCACTTCATTTCGATTAAAAATAATATTCATGGGACCACGCGTAGAAAAGAGATCAGGGGGATATAAATTGTAAGTGGGGTGGCCACAATTTTGGTGGATTCCACGTCACTCTGGTTAAATTCTTTTATTTATTTATTTATCTTTTACGGCTATTCTTGATATCCTCACTCCACTTATAAAGCAAGGAGCCACCAGGCCATCCAATTCCTGTCAAAATTTCATTGTTTTATAATAGCTTTATGCCCTGCTGGAAACAGTTCTAACATCAAAACCACAAATATAATGCTGTTAGCATTACTAGAGGCACATGATGTCATATTCCACTTCAAATATCTCCTTATCAAATTGTTCATAGTGACTTTACATATTGCCTCGACCTTTAGTAACCATCAGTAGTTAAGCTGTCAATCAAAATGAAAATGAAAGTTGACCCAAGATTCTGCATTCGTTTGAGCTTTTAGTGAATAACCTAGAGATACAATGGCAGCCGTTTCAAGGCACGTATCAACCTTTATAGGAGGTTATCAGCAGATCAAATGTGTTACATGAAAGCAATTAAACCATGTCAATTACATGAAAGCAAATTACACTACAATTAAACACATTGCTACCATCCTTATTTCATAATAAACTTTAATTATAATTGGCTAAACAAAATTAGTTTCTATGCAGCATGAATGAAACATTGGCTAAGCCATTTTCTCAGTAATATATAACTTCAGGCCAATTCAAGTTATTGTCGTGCAGTGACTATTTTTGGTGGTTTCTGTGCAGCGGCTTCAGCCATCATATAATCAATGGAATAGATCTAAAATAGACCGACAAGATTCCAACCTTAGGCTGTTACGTGCATTTATGCCCTTTATCTATGGCCTTTGCTAAAGTCAAGGGACAGTAACATCATTTCCTCGAGTTGAATGGACGGGGAAGAGTGATGGACTAAAAGTTACAATCCAATCAAATATAAAGTCAGCAAAAGTAAAATTAAATAATTGATCAATCACACGTATAAAAAATAATAATTTAAAATAATTTAATTCAATTAATTTATATTTACGGGTAAAAAATAAGATTTATTATTTTTAAAAAATTATATATATACAAATCAAATTAAACACTCATAACTAATACTCACATACTTTTCAATCTCCTCTAATCTTATAAAGTATTCTTAACTCAAATAAACACATATTCACATATATCTTTTCAATGCAAAAAAATACATATTCATATGTACTTATTCATCATACCTATATGGACCTTTTTAATTTTCTCTAATCTACTCTCATGCATTATACTTTTCATCATACCTATGTAGACTTTTTTAATCTTCTCTAATTCACTCTCATGCATTATACTTATGTGGACCTTCTTAGTATCCTCTAATTCACTTACAAACATATAAATCCTCAGTACTCTTGTGAGTGTCTATTCTATAGAATCTTATAATTCTCTTATATTTTTTTTTCATATCTAACTCTATAGAGACTTCATCTATTTATAAGGATACAAACTTATCTATTAAAAATCTTTTTTTTTCTTAGAATTCTTTTTCTCTAAGTTTTCTTGTGTATCAAATAATATTTAATCAATTTCAAATAAATATGTTATGAGATTTGAGTCATTATTCTCAATAAAGAGATGTACTTCCATTGCCTTATCCCCCTTATCCAATCAAGTAATCACTATTCAGTTAATCTTCCTTTTTCCCCGGCCCCCTCCTTTTTTACGGTGTTTTCTTTGCAATTCTGGTTTTGCCACTTTAGCTAACAGAAGAAGTGAACACCAATAAATTCCCTAAAATCATCTTACTTTAGAACTTTCGTAATAGAACATAATTACACTGCCATATCGCCACTTTCAACTTTGTGTATAGAATTACTAGTAATGACACTTAATTTGTGTTCATGATCTGACACTATGATTTTGTATTTAATATATTGTTAATATATAAATGTTGTATAATTTCAATATATAAATGTTATACACTGTTAATGAACTATACAATGACACTTAATAGAAAATAATTTTAAAATTTTAAAACCTTAAAAGATGAAGACACTTAATTCTAAAAATATATTTAGAAAACAAATGCATATGAAGTGTCATTGTGCGGTTATAGTGAATCAAAAATAAATTCTACTTAATTTGCTATGCTAATAGTTTAGCAGTTCATGTTGAAGCAACAAGATTTGAAAATTACACCAACAGATCAATCTAGCTCTTGGATCATTTGGTTATAGTGGCTGACATCAGATGCATAAGCATGCGCGCATTACAGGAAACTATGCAATATCATCATTCCTTTTTGTTTGCTCAGCATCATCATTTTTATTATACACTAGCAAAAGACAATCAGAGCCTCTTGACCATAGCAAGTAGTTTATAGTATATATATGAGTATACCTAATGCTCCATGCACCAGCAGCCCTATAGCTGACTTAAATACCATTTGCAAAAAGAATCAGAGAGATAGAGAGAGAAAAGAGGGACAAAAATGAAGATGGTGCAGGATGAAATCCGAAAGGGTCCCTGGACGGAAAAGGAGGACATCCTTCTGGTCAACGTTGTGCACTTATTTGGAGATCGACGATGGGATTATATAGCCAAAGTTTCAGGTTTGAAGGTGTGGTGGGAGACAAATGATAGGTAGGATTATCTCGAACATTGGCAGGTTTTGCAAGGAGCTTCTTTTAACAACATGATTTTGTTCTAGGTTTGAACAGAACAGGAAAGAGTTGCAGGTTACGATGGGTTAATTACCTGCACCCTGGTCTCAAAAGGGGAAAGATGAGACCCCAAGAAGAGCGCCTTGTGATGGAGCTTCATGCTAAATGGGGAAATAGGTTCCAGAATATGCAACAATATCTCCTTTTTCTTTTTCCTTTTCTGTTTCCATTAAGAACCTGAAGATTGCTTGAATTAATTGCTTCTCTTCAGAATTTTGGTTTCATGAACTTAAATTCACTACGTATATGCAGGTGGTCAAGAATTGCTCGGAAATTACCAGGGCGCACTGACAACGAGATAAAGAACTACTGGAGAACTCATATGAGAAAAATGGCTCAAGAAACGAAACGGGCCATGTCACCGTCATCATCAACTACCACTACAGTGGATTCCTTGCCCTTCTCAGGTACTGGAAAGGTAAGTTTTTATGACACTGGAGGTCCTGACATGGCAGCTTTGGCAGGAAAAAACAGTTCAGAATTCCAAGTTGAAAAGGGGTACTCCATGGATGACATATGGAAAGATATTGAAATGTCTGAAGAAAACACAATAAAACCTCTGTCTAACTACAGTGAAGAAGGTCGCAATTTTTCCTGTCCTTCAATGGCTTCTCCTTCATGGGAGTACTGCTGGGACTTACTGTGGAAGATGGATGAAGAAGAGAGTAAGATGTTCCTCCCAACCAATCAATTTCTTTCTTATAATGAATATGGGAGAGCATCTATAAACGGCTAATTATAATTCATTTATCTGTTCATATGTAATACTACTAAGCTGTCTGATGAACTACTGCTTTCTTATCTAATCCTACATATCACTGTAATCATCTCATTGCTGTAGTCTATGTCCCAGTGTTTCGTGTGGTTTTAGTCTTCAAGAGAAGACAGAAACTTTATCAAAATCTCCCTAGATCAGGAGACTTGTATGCTTATGGATGTATGTATAATACTCCTTTGAATTTCAAATATCGAACCAGCTTGACGCTTTTGACACTTTAGCTTTTCATCTACTACATATAAAAAAAAATGTATGCAGCTATGCGCCTTTTCTTTCCTATAAGATTTCACAGCGATTAGTGATAGTGAATTACTCTTACACAAATTGGGACGGGTCTGGTCGCCAAAAAGCAAGTTACACAAGCACCAATGTAAAGGCTACTTCTAGCCGGAGTTTTGTTTTATTGTTTTTTCATATAATTACCTTTAAGATATGTCATCCAATGAATTTAAGATTTAATTTTCAGTATTCCCTAAACTCTAGATTACGGCCTATTTATAAGAAAAATGTGAAGGCTACTTCCACGAATGTGAAGAGCTTGTGCGTTTGTATGGTGTGGTCCTGATTGTATTGTCATCTGCAATCTTTCCAAAATCATATATTAATTCAGTGGCTTGCCACCCAAATTAAATTATATGTTTACTTTTTGTTAATGTTGGTGTTTCACCTCATTTCTTGGCTGAACCAAAAGCCCAAAAATGCTATCAAATGGTAGGAGATAGATAGGACAAAAGAAAGTAACATGGACGGTCACTTTCATCTAAACAAGTAGGGCAATAACATGCAATTTAAACTAGGGCTGCCAATCATATAATAGGTGCTGCGCACTCAATCACCCAGTCTCAGAAAAAGTGGAATAAATTCAATAGAATCATCCTAAGGGCTGAGGACTTTGAGACTTCCAAAAGATTCCGTAGTACCAGTAAAGTTTAATTTCAAATCCTTTTAAGTGTGGGTTGGAAACCGACATTATTATAGTTCAGTAGACTTCTCCTGTTCGTCCATTTTGTCTTAAAAATCTTGGTTGGAAAAAAAACAACTTGATCCTTGTCCAATTCTCCCTCTGTTTCTGATTCTCACTCCCAGCTTTGGCTATTGGCTAGGATCCATATTAGTAAACAAGTTGGCTTGGTGCTTGTATATTTGTTTCCCTCCTTTTTAATTAGTGCCCAAAAACAAAGATCCCATTATACTCTAGAGATTGATACCTTTTTCATTACACACATTATCTTTTCCTTTTCCTTTCCGAGCTTCCCCAATCCAATTAGAATTACATGTTTTTCTAAGATTTTTATAAAAAAATTACACTACTTAGTTTTTATAAAGATACCGTAATCTAAGATAAAAAAAAAATTATGAGTATTATAGCTGAATCTTTTTTTAAAAAAATTATATGAATCAATTATACTAAAACTCAACTTCTATGCTATTTAATCTTAGTAATTAGAGACGGTGAGGGAGATCATTAATATAATTAAAACTCCCTATAACAAACAGTTAGCAGTTCCAGTGTTGGTCCCATCCTCATAATTCACATCCAAATTGTAGCAAGTAAGCTGAAATTGGGACTAGACATGTGATGCCACTTGGCTCAATGCAATTGATCAATATGCAGCATATTACTCACACGTTACTGAAGATATTAGTCTAATGTAATCTTCTGTGCTATTTTCCCCTTTTTAGCCTCGAATTTGTTGAATTTCCATGAAAGACACCGTGATAGAAAAGGACAAAAGGGGAATTAAAAGATTTATTATATGTAAACTAAAATCCAACATAGAAACTGAAATTGGAGATAGAAAATAGTTAACAATGTCTCAGCTGCTGAAGCTCTATCTCTTTGCTTACAACTCTCTCCAGGCTTTTGGCTGGTATCATATCAATCCACCTTTTTTATCTTCTTTCAGTCCTTTCAACTTGTTTAAATCATTACAGCATTTCTTGTTGTTTCTTGTCAGGACAATTTCTCTGTTCAGAATTTTGGCCAGTTTCGTTGCCACCGACTCAGTAAATGGAGCTTATGCTTCTGCTGGAGACTTAATCTGTCAGTTTTTTTTCTTAAACTTGATAACCCACTTTTATTTCCTGGTAAACTGGCGGAAAATGAACTTAAAATTTCAATCATAGTAGAGAATATGCAGGATTGCCATGTTTTTTGATTCTTTAGGGAATATGCAGGATTTGCCATGTTTTTTGATTCTTACTTTTTCTCAATGACCTTGAGATTCATTAGGGTCGAAACATGGTTTCAAAGGTCTGATTTAAATTTTTATCTTTTTTTTTTCTTTGAAGGTTTGTTACAAACTTGTGCATTCTTGGAAGTTGTACATGGAGCAATAGGTAATTTCTTTAGGGTTTAATCCACTCAACAGTATGAACTTTTGGTGGGAATGGTTTTATAATTTTGTATTCTTTTTGGTTTCTATCTATGACGTTATGGAATTATAGGAATTGTTCCAAGTGGAGTGTTGTTTCCTTTGATGCAATGGGGTGGAAGAACACATTTCTTGTTAGCAATCGTCCGCCAAATTGATGAGGTTCTCATGTTTTGTTATATTGGTTTTGTTTTCAGCTTTGACATTCATAATTAGCAGTTGGCTGTTGATGTACTGGCTGCCTAAGCACACAATTCTTATGGTGGTTTTGTACAAGCAATGACACTTATGGTCAATAAATGCCCGTTTCTCAATTTATTTTTCATTATAACAGGTCCAGGAGTTTTCTGCAGTTTTCATAGCATTTTTTGCTTGGAGTCTAACTGAGGTGAGTATATGTTTTAATACATCTACTTGAATTTGGTACCCATATGCATCCTGTAACACGATGGGATTTTTAATGAGCATTTATAGTATCATGTTACGTAATGATGGCAGAAGATGGGAAAGTCATCATTAAATTGAAAATAATTTACTGAATGGTATAATGTACAAAATTGCCACCCACCTGTTGTTCTTAAGAGTTGAATAACAGAGATGAAGACAGTTAATGGTAGTAGACCACCAAAAACAACAAAATTTAATCTCAACATCTACTGATCAAATCAATTGCCACTTGTGCCTTGTCAGTGAAAGCCTGCTTGCTTCTAACAGGCTGTCAATACCTAAGAGTAGAAAGCTCTAAGCACTAAAATAGTTTTCATCCTAAATGTGTTTTGGTATAATTATAGTTTGCAGCAAGTTTGGAACGTTCAAATTTGTTCGTGTGTTTGGTTAATTTCTCTTGAGTTACTGTATGGGACTTGCAAGTTTCAATTAACATACTGTAATATGCCAACTTTTGGTCACTTCATGTTTTTTATTTACTCAAACTATTTAAAGGATCATGTCATATTAGTTGTTTTTCCTTCTAAATTCCTCTTTTAGAATTCCATCTTTTACCCTTCAATTTTGTACCTTTCCCTTTCTATGCTTTGTTAGGCTTATCACTTATTTTTCTTTCTTTTTTTTGTGTTTGTTATTGTTGTTGTTGTTGTTGGTTTTCTTTTTCTTTTTTTTCCTGTGGTAGTAACAGTTGTTAATGTTGCTGGTTTTGTTCTTTTATAACAAGACAGAGAACACAGTTTGCGCATAATCTATCCTGAACTGTTGTAGCATGGTTTTGCATTCTGCATCTTACACTCACATCGTACCTATTGTGTTCATGGTTTTAGTTCGTGACTGTTTCAGAATTAAAAGTAAATTACCAGTAACACTAACAATCTAACATGCTATCTGCAGGTAATTAGGTATTCGCATTATGCATTGAATATCTATGGCAGTTGTCCATCTTGGCTCACCTACCTGAGGTCTGATATTTTCCTTTACTACTGGAACCGCATACAGATTAGCATTCTGTTAAATTTTAAATCTTTTTCTACCTTACAGGTACACTACATTCATTGTGCTGTATCCTTTGGGGCTTGCTCCTGGTGAAAGTGAGTTAAAGATTTGCATTCATCCATGTTCAGAATTGATAGCTATCTTTTTTTTATATCCACATTCTTCTTGCTTTATATTTACTTTTCCATCTAATTTATTTTATCCTTTGATCTCTTCAACACAGTGTGGCTCATGTTCCAAGCACTTCCATTTATAAAGGAGAAGAACCTCTATGGTGATTTCTTTGCTAGTCTTCCCTTTAGCTATTATAATTTCGTCACGGTATGTACAGTGTTTTACATCTACAAACATGAGAATCGTTGCTTTTCCTTCAGCTATGCATTTGTAATAGATAATGCTAATGTGCTGGGCCTTGCTTAATTTGCCTTGCACTTCTTTTGTAACTTGGGACAAGGCACGTGTGTTTGGCCTAGGTATTGGCAGTTCTTATTTTGGGTTTTAAAATCTTTCTTTGCTTGAATTAGCCTGTCCAAGACTCACCAACTCACGTTCCTAACTTAAGAGTGCACCTTGGTTCCAACACAAGTTCTTTTCTGAAAAATATTACTATGAGAGTGAAATGGATATTGTTATGCTGTGATGAGCATATTTTGAAGTGAGTTTGTTACGATCCACTGTTTTGGCACCCTGCCATTGTTGCTAAACATCGTCACCTTTTTGTTAGGTAGTTCTGCAAAGACCTGGAATTATTTAGTTTGGCTTTCTCTCCTCTGTTTCCCCTTAGATTCCTTTGAAAGAAGATTGGTTTAATCTGCTTTTATCTACATTCCAGAAATATGATATGCTGTGACGTGGTTTCCCTTAATATATAATGATGATTTCATTACTTTTCTTTTCGTCCTAGTACATGCTTATTTCTCTAAGTTTTTCTATTTCGTTTTTAACGATCACTTGTTATGTTTTGAATCAGGTTGTTCTTCTCATTTATCCATTCCTATGGTTGAAACTTTACGGCCATTTGTTTAAGCAGCGACGGTCAAAACTCAGTAAACACCACGAGAAGAAGAAAAAGTGAAGTTAGAAGGTTTCAATTTTTTTAACCAATAATTATATATGGAACATAAATGACTTCAACTTTGATATTCCATGATATTATGTAGATGGACAATTTGCAGTGTTTTTCCTATATAACCAGCAACATGTACTTCCTAGGAATGAAATGCGCCCCTATTTTTTAGAAGATGCATCATATAATCATATCAGATCCTTCTATTCTGCAATTTACATTTCTAGGGCTTGAGGTTTTCATTGTTTGCTGCCTCTTGTTATATCCCATGACTTTGAACTTTCTGGGTGAAATATCTGGCTTAGGGCCCTATATATATATATATATATTATAGTGGCATTAGCCCTGCACCATTCTTTTAAATCTATTGACTATTAAGTTGTTGAACCTAATATGTGCCGTTTTTGTGATTTCAATTGTCAAGTTGAATGCATTTTTGGACCTAAAGTTCTGTCAACTGAGCAGAAGTGAACAATATCAAATGATGAACAAGAACAAAAAGTTCACTGGAATCAACAATTCAAAAGAGAGATACAAACAACTTGGAATAAGCACCCACATCAATGAAACCAAAGTGACCGATCCAACTTTCAACCCTTGTTAATTAATCACATGGAACTCAAAAGACCAGGATTCTTAAAATTCTGCCGTGGGAAGCTGCTCATGTGTGTTTGGGGTGATGAAGATGATTTCATAGACAACGGCTGCAATGGCAGAGCCAATGAATGGACCGAGCCAGTAGACCCAGTGGTTGTCCCATGTCCAGCTGACCACAGCTGGTCCGAAGGAGACTGCAGGGTTCATGGATGCACCATCAAATGCACCACCAGCCAAGATGTTGGCACCCACAATGAAACCAATTGCCATGGGTGCAATGATCCCAACGTTACCCTTCTTTGGGTCAACAGCTGTGGCATAAACGGTGTAAACCAAACCAAAGGTCATCACGATCTCAAAAACCAGTGCGTTCCATGATTCCACTCCAGATGACAAGGAAAATGCTGATGTTGTCTGCATCATAGCAAATTCAAATCAATTTTGGATAACCATTGAATTAAACCTAGTTGAGTTTTTCTATCTCTAATTTTTAGGTTTGAATTGTCTTTTGTTTTCCTCAAGTCTTACCAATCCACCAGTTGAAAGCTTAAGAAGCAAGCAAGCAACAACGGATCCAAGCAACTGAGCAATCCAGTACAAAAAACTCCTGACCAAGCTAATGTGGCCACCAACAAAGGCACCAAATGTGACGGCAGGGTTTACGTGCCCACCAGAGATGTTAGCTCCGACAGAAACCGCCACAAACAGGGCGAAGGCATGAGCCAGTGATGCAGCTACTAGCCCCGCCGGTGTTGATGAGCCATTGTCTGTGAGCTTGTCTGCCAAAGATACGTACATACACCGTTTAGTTCATAGAAAAACAAGAACACATAATGAGAAACAAACAAGGAAACAAACATGACAATTTTTCAAATGAATTTTCAACATTGTTACAAAATTTCAACACATATATGATACGTACTGAAAGCCATGCCCGAGCCTTCACCAGCGAAAACGAAAATGAGCATGGAAATAAACTCAGCTAGAGCTGCCTTGAGGGCATCAGTTTGGCCAGCCTCAGCTGGAGATCCTACTGCAATTCGAGAAATCGGCATTTTTTTTTTCTCTCAAACTGAAAAAGGCCAATTGCTTGCTAGTCTTTGTCAATTGCTTTCTTCAGCTTTCTTTACTGGTAGTTATATATAGGGATCCAATGTAACGACTACGAACCGGACGAGCCGGTTCAAACCGGTGAACAATCCCAATTTCAACTAAAAAAGAAAAATGGAGCAACAAATTTTCTATTGGCCACCTGTCAATGTCGGGGAAATATTGTACGCGAGGCCTCCAAATTGCTCCCCGTGTGCCACGTGTGCGTTTGATTTGGATTTAGATGGCCAATCCGAGCGTGGAGAATTATGATCACCGCCATCAGTGGGGGCAGTGGTTCCCTCCCATGATTGTCGTTGTTTTCGCTTGACCGACCATTCGATTGTTTATGTTGTGGTGACGTGGACGGTGGTGGTTAGCTTCGCTGTCTTCGTTATCACGAACTAATCAAGCATAATTAAGAGGTGAATCCAAATTATATATTCTGGTTTTTCTTATTGGGTTTAGTGGCGATCATGAACAGGTAATGACATCAGACTAAATGGAGCGGATGTGGTAAATTCTGCCGTCTGATTTTGATTATGACAGGGATGGACCCATTAAAAGATTTGTTCAAAATTATCATTAAAAACTTAATTAGATTTTTATTTTCATAAAAATTAAAAATAAAATTAATTAAATATTATTAATGGTGTTTTTGGGTGTTAACTACATAAAAGCGGTCGAAGAGCTATGCAAGGGGAAGCTTGAACATGCAATAAAAAAAATACAGATAAAGACACGTTGGAGTTAATTTTTCGAAATGCTTTAGGATTTAATATATATATATATATATATATATATATATATTAAGAAAGTTTTAAGAAAAAAGATAATTATTCTTTTCGTATTAATTTTTTTTCATTTTATATATGAAATAAAAGATAATAACATAATTATGATAATTGATAATGAATTTGCATGAAATTTTTTAAAAAATCACATTAGTGATTATAAATTATATTTAATAATTTTAAATAAACATGAATTACATTAAATGATTTTTGGTAATTCGAGGCTAATTGTTTTATTTTTTAGTGATGTCTTAATGAAATGCTAATGGAGCTTGTTAAGTGAATCCCTCCCTGGCAAGGGTGAGCCTGCTTTGTGGTAAAGGGTTTGGATATTGACACTCACTTATAATGATCGGACGTGTATTAATTTGACGAATGTAAAAATTGATCTCATTGATTGAGTAAATATGCACAACAAATATGATGAAAAATATAGAGTTTATTTTTAATATATTAATATTATAATTTTTAATTTCATAAATAGAGTTAAAAAAAAAACATATATTTTACTTTTTAATTAATTTTATACTTTTTTAATATACTTTAAAAGATATGTAAAATTTTTATTGACAGCAAATGAAATAATTTTTCATATATATATATATATATATATATATATACATGTAAAATTCACTTTTGACTTATTTATTTTTTAATTAACTTAAATTAGGATATTGAAAATGTCATTATCAATAAAATGATTGATCCTCGATGAAATTCGTCATATCTTTATATATATATATATATATATATGTATGTATGTATGTATGTATGTATGTATATGAACTAAAACCTATGACATTGTTGGATGTCTATCTATGTTATTGGTTATTTTAGTAGAGCGAAAAAGAAAAATACAAAGGTGAAAACGCTAAAACACGAAAGGATGAAGGATCAGCTAGGAATGAAAACTATTGCATTAGAAAAGAATTACACTTTAAATTAATCTTTCAACATTTACACATGGCATGACTAAAATACAAATTTTCCTTTGACTTTCTTTCCTTTTTCTTCTTACCAAACACAGTGTTTAATCACAATAAACCATATATTATCTCTTCTGGCCAAAAAAAAAAACTGCATATTATCTCATGCTCTTATCACTCTCTTGGCCTGCCATTGTCATATGACTTCACTCCATGATCTTGCAACTTTAATCAAAGAATTTTCATCTCTCTCTGCCCCATGTGAACACTTTGATCATTCTACATCAAGACCAAGTCAAACAAAACAACAAATAGAACTGAAAAAAAAAAAAATTTATTAGGGGACAAACTTGGTTAGCTGCTTTTATGTGACAAAATGACAATAACATGATTAATTATACTATAATTTTAATATTTCTCTGTCAATTAGTCTAAGATTCTTTGTTAAATCGGATTAGATCGGATAAAAGCACAAATGAGTTGTTAAAATTAATTGAGAATTAAGTAGGTATTCGTGGAAAGGTGGACTTGAGGATTTCAATTCAAATAACTAAGCACGAGTGATTATCCAACCAATGTTTTTCCCATTCCACATCATATGATAATAGGTTTAATAATTTAATTTCAGGCTTTTAAAATTTTAATAATCAAGATTACAAATTTCGTTTATCTTGTCCAAGAATATAATCTGGCCAAGTGGCGTTTTTTCTTGCATTTTTAATCTATTTATGTTAGAGTTTGATTTGGACAGCTCAAATGATTTATTCTCTCATAATTAAAGGTATAAATGATACATTGTACTTATAAAATATTTAGATTTGATTTGAATAAAATTTTAATTTAATTCTATTATTATCGAGTTAAATTCGAGTTCAAATAGTTTGATTTATCGATCAAGTCAAGTTTCAGCATTATTATACCTAACTTGAGTTGCTTGTGACCCTACTCGAGCTTTTATATTTTAATATATTTTAATTATTTTAATTACTAAAATATCTCGAACTCGAGTATAAATAATCGAGCTTTTTATCGAATATAAAAATCGAACTTATTTTTACATGTTAATCGAGCATAATCGAACGAGTTTGAATAGTTTGATTTCTATCTCGAGTCAAATTCGAACAAAAAAAAAACTTGATTAAGTTTGAATTGAGTTTCGAGTCTCAAATTTGAAGTTAAAGTCGAACTTAATACTGTATCAGTTCAAACTCGATCAATCACACATTTACTCATGACTCCATTTAACCCAAATCCTCTCCCTTTCTTTTCACAAATTTTTTGTCTTTTACATCTTAGAAGAAAAATAAGGCCAGATATAGGTATTCTCATTTTTACACCCCTAATCTCATATTTAAAATTATGAGAATATGATATAAGATATAAGTTGAGATTTAAATTTATTTTGATATCATTTATGGAGATCTATATTCAATTTAAAATATATATTATTCGCTTTGATAAAAAAATCCATAATTTTATTTTATAAAAAAGATTTTACAAATTTAAATTTAAATATTAATTTATATATTATAATATATTTACTAAATATTCCAACATAAGATAAGGGTATTACACCCATAATTTGGATCACAGGCTCAATACAATGCCTTTAGCCAAATTTGGTAAAAGTGAGATACTACTCCAATAATATTTTGACAAAGAACAATTCTTATCAAGCTTTTTGTAATTCAATTATGTTTAATTTAATTAATTTATATAATTATTTAAAAAATTGATAAATATGAAATTTAAATTTCAGTAATTCCTTTTCTTATTTCAGGTTTATAATTTTTTTGTAAAAAAAAAACAAAAAAGAGAGAATAACATGAATGACTGAGGGAAGTAGAAATTACATATTGTTTTTAGTACTCTATAATTTGTGGGTTTGACTATAAATATTTGCAGCAATTAATTGTTAGGCAGAAGTGTTTGACATAGCCAGTTGTCACTGGACATGACTGCAGCTATAAAATTTGTGTCCTTTGAGCCAATTTTTGTAATTGGTCAGTAGCCTATTTAAGTTTATGGGAGGTCAATATTCAAGATCCTGATTTCGATTTCCCATATCAAGATTTTTGTTTTTGTTTTGTTTTTTTTTTAGCAATCCTTCCTGTCTAAGTTCATCTGCATTTCTTTTGATGAACTTGATATGTCTGCAGTGTCTTTGGTTCAAATCATTCGTGGTTTTTGGCTTTGAGCAACCATCTGTTGTCCTGTTAATTGTGATCTGTGCATCAGCAAAATCTGTTTTCATATGTAGTTCTTTTTTTTTTTCTCTTGGATTTCAGATCCTTCCAACTTTCCAAGCCCAAGAACATTGAGAGAACCTTCTAAACTCTCAACTGGGCTTGAAGATTCCCATCCTGTTAGTATTTCATTATCCAATTCTTTCAATGTTGAGTGAAGAAAGCTCACCATGGAAATCTGACCTTTATTTTCCAGCCCAATTACTTTCTCAAGAAAAATGAAAATGATTTTCCCATTACAAGTTGAGTCTCGAATAAGGCCCAATTCTTTCTTAACTTATACTTAAATTCCAGGTTTATTTATTGTGAAAGAATGAAAAAGGAAAAAAATCTGTGATAATTGTGAGAAGAATCCCTCCTATTTTGGGATCTTTCCCTTAAATCATTCCTAAATTAGAGCAATTGTAACTAATTATATGCTTTCTTAAAAATTTTTCTCAATACGTTTCTCTTGCTCCTTTATAAATTAGGCTAGCCTTTTGTTTTTTTGTTTTTGAAAAATTTTAGATAAAATGAGGTTACCAAGAATTGAATTAAAACCTTTACCCAAACTTTTCTGATTTACCCCAACATTCCCCACTTGTCCAAATGTTACTGAGCAGGTTTTTTGGATATCAAACCGACCTTTTCTGAAAAGTAATTTTAATATGATTGATTTTTTCTCTTTTGCAATCAGTTTCACTACTGCACCCGCTGCTCTAATTCATTGTCCATCTCTTTCAAATACGATTTCTATTCTATGTATGATTGTGGCTAAAGACATATTGATTGAAGTAGATTCTTCTTCTTATCCATCAAAACCCCTCCCAAGCTAAGTGTTTAAAATAACACAACGATCTAGAACTTGTTAATTTCCATGTTTTTCCTATCAATGTGTTAACAAGCTGTCGTTTTGAGTCGTGGTGGCACATTTAACCAAGCCAAGAACGAGTCTAAAATCAGCTTCATTGGCAATAATTTTGTTGAAAGGGCATATCGCCTGTTAATGACACTTTTGCTGACCGACAAAAATCCCACCGCATCAACTTCTCGGACTTTTCTCAAATCATCATCCTATTTTCCCTGTTAGCTAGTTACTCTCCTTTGCAATACAACTTTTTCATGATGAGATCCAAAAATATCCTTTTTGTTTTTCTTTATATGTAATATTTAATTCGGATCTTTCTCTTTCACTTCTTTATATAGATCTCCCCATCAAATCTGCTCATCATACAAGCCATACTAATTAATAGTTGCTCAATTTCACATTTCTCATGTTATATTTAAGAGGAAAAAAAATTTAAAATTTAATTCGATTGACTTATGTAATTATTTTTAAAAATGATATCAAATTTAAATTTTAACATTTATAATTTTTTTTTATTTTTAAATTACGATTTTATTTATAAGAGTTAACGGGGGAGACAACATTCATCCAACTTGATTCATTATCTGTTTGCCGCCCTGCAACTACTTTATGGAATGCAGATGATAAGTCTAGCTCTTTGTTTTAATGATTTTCCTACAACAAAAATGATCATCATGAACTTTTTCAAACTTTAGACTGGCATTTATTATATAATAAGAACAAAAGGGACTATTCTCATTGATCTTCAGTCAAACCATATATCCGACCGTATTTTGTGTTTAGTCAAATCTGTAATGAAATTGGAAAGTTCTTCTGTCGACCAAATGGGTTGTCTGAAGAGGGAACTTGAATGATGGAATCCTATGATCTAATTAGCTCTGCAATGATGTTCCTAAATATGCTTAGAATAAGACTTGCATCTTACCCTTATGATTTGCTTAACTGCGTTTGGTTTTCCGAATTGTTATCCTACTAGGGTCCGAATTATCTTATTTTTCAACAGACTAAAGGTCAAGAAACTTAGAACTTAACTCGGTTCATCTCTTACCAGCTTAACCCTACATTTACGTGCCTTAAAAAGCAAACATTCCTAGTGTCGAATTAGCATATTCGCCAGTGGTATATTTGACAAATTAAAGAAATATGGCCCTCCCCTTGGAGGCTTTTAGAGGTCTTTGCTTTAAAAGCTTCTAGTTTCAAAGCATGGTGCACGAGGTTGGTTGGATTGAAACAGTGAAGAAAAATGGGGACTTGCAAGTTTCTGCTTTCTGGTCTTAATTAACCCCACAGGAGATGCACAAGGGTTTGCAGCTGGCAAATTGGGACTTAATCACATATGGAGTCAGATGACAGAAATTGTATCTTAATTATCAGCTTTATATTGATTTGGGTTCTCTAGACAGTGCATTATGTAGGTATTTTTGATTAAAACTTTTCTTAATCAAGTTTTAATTAAGCCAAATTGGTTTTAACGTTGATTTTTCACTATCGTCGCCAACACGGTAGCCCTGTGCAGCATTTGATAGCAGTTGTTGCTACAACTAGTCATTTGCGTGCATTGATCATGACAATTGCTACTTGAATTTCTGTCATATGTGAAACTTTCTCTTTGGAAAATGGGTGATAGCAACAGCACTAGACCGGTGTCTTTTGCTAACCCTACTTGTACGGTTCTCATTAGCTGGCTAATGGCCAAAGGAAAGAAGAGTGAGGGAAGTTGTCTTATGCTTTTCTCAAGCAGAAGGAAAGATCGATGTAAAAATAACCATGATTCCTAAGATGTGGCAAACAAACTCTAGGAAGTGATTCAATCGTTACGACATATCATCAAATTTGAAATTAATGAAAAATACAAAAAAAAGAAATACATTGAAGTTTAAATATTCATTTAAATGTCTACTCATTTATAAGTTGAAGATGCATAAAATCCAACTACCCTTATATGTCTCATCAAAATCGTCATGTTGACCCCTTAATAGCTCCTAAACAAAGCCATTTTGTTTCCAGTGAGCCATGGCAATGCCGTTTGTAGACTGCATTCCTTAAAACAGGACAGGACAACCCGTGCCAACACAGAAAAACGACATTTGTTTGTTTGTTTCTTTGTTTGCTCTCTTACTTTGCTTTGCCTGTTAGCCTTAAGTCAAGTTTGTAGATCGACAGCAACCTACCGTTGTTATCTAACACCGAATAGCAGCATCGGCATGTGCCACGCCGCAAGGTCCTCACGCCAAGTGTCGTGCAAACAACGGCACAAATGGAACGTGTGTGCGGCGTTGCATGGCAACCCTTCTCTTATTTACAGGTGTCATGACGACCAAGCCTCGCATATGACCGGTACCTAACCGCCATGTGCGCAGTGCACAAAATGACAACTCCGTTGGCCACCACAGTCCAAAAGCCCCACCCTTTGATATGGAAATAGACCTTTTATTTTATTTGGCTTATAGATTCAGTTGGAAAAGGATAAAATAGTTGAAATATAATGGTTCCAATAGTATGGAGCAATTTGTTGATTGGGAAAAAGCTCATATGGCACGGTATGATAAGGAGCAAACTTGGGATAATTTCTAAGAAATTCCTTTAGTTCGGTGATAAATGATAATTGTTGAATTTTCACGTTTTCACATGATTGGATGGACGGGAAAATCTTTATCAGTTAGGAAACTGATTAAACAGATAATAGTACGTAAAAGAGGGAGTTGGTCTCCACTTTATTGGACCGTTCTTCATCTTAATTAATAATTAATTACTGCAATAACCTTATTAATTTATAGATAGCCCACTATCTACCCTTATAGGTTAAGTTTTTATTGCATTTTTTCCATATATATCTTATTGCTTTTGTTTATATATATATATATACACACAAAAGAGAGTAGTTTGGGAATAAAAAATGAAATTATAAGTATTGAGATTTTTAAATACTAAATCTATTAAATATTATTTTTTAAGAGTGATTATATAAATTAATTGAACTAAATATCGGATTCTTATAATTTTTGGTTTTGCTATCTAAATATCGTTCATTAGATGCTAATTAAGCTAGTGGGAGTGGGTATAAAAGAAACATGATCAAAATCTTAAAAAATAAGGTGCAATTTTTTGCTTTTAGTATTAAAAATTGAAACATTTTTCTTTGCTAAGTAATTTTGTTATCCTTTTGAGTTCAACAAGATTGAAATACTCAATATTCAATTGGGTAAATTTGCAAGCAATATGCAATTTTAAGCACAAATTCTAATTGTACTCATTGGAAATATGCCATTAAGCAAAAAAAAAAACTTTAGTACTCATTAGCTTAGTTAGTTTATAATATTTTTACGATGCAAAAGTCAATAGGTCTAAAATTTAAAATTCGACACTTGAAATTTTTTCTTCTATTTTTAAATTGCAATATTATATATATATATATAAAGTTGATTCAATTATTATTATTATTATTATTTTTTGAGTAGAGTATCAGCATTGTTGACTAGAAGAAAATTTTGGTAATAGAGTTGAAGTCTATGAGAGTTGAGCTTTTGTTGTTCAACTTAATTAAATTTTACTTTTACTATTGAGCAAAAGTTTTTAGTTTTACTAATAACCCAAGTTAGAGAATTATATATAGGTAGAGGTTGGTCAACTCATACTTCATGCAAGTGCCACCATGTAGATTAAACAATGAATTAAACACAATCTTTCATACACTCTCACAAGCCGCCATGTAGATTCATTGTATTAAGAGAACCCTTTTTTTATTTTTTATTTTTTTTATTTTGTATCTTTGTCTTAAACCACTAATAATTTAAAATTCAGCCATTTTTGTCTGCCTCTTAAGCCAAAAAAAAAAAAGGAAATTAATACCCAGTTGTACATAGTTTGAGTGTGCTACTTTGAGATTAACAGTTGGATTAAGGAATAATGACATGATTAGTATAGAATGTGACATCATTATTTATGGATCTAATGGCTAATGATATGGGGGTATGGTGGTTTTGTCCTACAAAGATGTATTTTATTATCACTGCTTCAAAAATCAAGATAGAAATATACTATTAGATGACATGTGAAAGAGTGCTGCAACCGCTTGTCGGGGATAAAGAAAGAACTATTTGTTTTTTGGTTTTTTTTTTTTTTTTAATATAATTCCTCATCCATGTTCATTGGCTCTGTCAGAAAGGTTTTATCAGGTTGGATTTTATAATTAAATATAAGAGAATGAATACAAAATTTAGGATTTTGTATTGCATGAATTTTTGTTGTGACAATGGATTTGTGTCGTGTTGCAATGCAACAAAAATTTAATAGGTTACTCTCGACGCTAGAAAAGATTTACGATTAATTTTAACTTATAAGTAGGGATGAAAAAAAAAAAAAGAGAAATTCAAAAATTAATTTAAAATTATAATGATTGGTTCATTTCGGATCAATTTTTTTATTAAATTTATATCAAGTTCAAATATTAATATATATTAGGTTAAGATTAAATTTTGAATTTAAAAATAAAAAATTAAAATAAAATAAAATAAAATAATATATATTTAATTTTATATATATTTTAAATTTTTGTAAAATAAAAATAATAATTTTATATCAAAATCTATTTAAATATATAAAAATAATATATAAAATTTAAAAAATTAAAAAATAAAAATCGATGAATGGAACCAAACCGATAAATTCAATTTGATTTGATTTAAATTGATTAAAAATTTAATTCAAATTTTAAATTTTATAATATTATATAATATTTAAAAAAATCAAATTAAATTCGATGAAATTAAACTATTATCATATTTACTTTTAAATTTATTGAGCGTGTTAAAATTTTTGGTTTAATATAATTTTTATTTAAAATATATTTTAAATTTTTATTTTTTTTAAAGAAAAAAATTTATCAATTAATCCCAAATTCAATTATTTTTTAGGATTGAAAATTTTTGACACCATAGTTAATAATACTTTTCTTTCAAAGGCAAAATTAAGAGTGTAATCGAGTCCAGTGATACAATGAGAAGCTTGAACTCGAGCTCGATTTTCAACTCGAAATTTGATATTCGGTTCGAATTTGATCGAGTTTATTTTTTTAGTTCGAGTTCGATTCGTTATTAAAATCGAATTACTCGAACTCGTTTGATTAAATTTAATTAATATGTTAAAATAAATTAAATTTTTATATTCAATAATAGTTTGATTATTTGTGCTCGAACTCGAATTCGAGATATTTTATTAATTAAAATAATAAAAAAATTTAAATATAAAAATTTGATTAGGCTCATGAACTATTCAAATTGGATATAAGAATATTCGAACTCGATTCGATCAATAAGTCGAGCTATTGAGCTCAACTCGATAATAATCTAGTCGAATTTAAATTTTATTCAAATTAAACTCGAATAATTTATGAGTACTAATATATTATTTATACCTCTAAATAAAAATTAGTAAATTAAAAAAATATTAAAACATAGAAAACAGGCTTTTATTCCCGTATAAAATGCCATTGAGAAGGAAAATCTTAATGGGGTTTTAGTCATCGACCTCGAGAGATAGCTAGACAATGATAAAGATTAAAAAAAAAAAAGAAGGTATTACAGTAGTAAACTACACGGAACGTGAGGGAAGGGAGGGAATTTTATTTTGAGAAAGAGACAAGAATCCAGTTGGAAGAATTTAATGGAAAAAAATGGGAATCTCTCCGAGGTCCTTTATTTTATTTATTTATTTTAATTGGAAAGTTTAGAGCTTTCCTTAATTTTTTTCATTTCCTTTCATGTGGACTTGTTCCTGACATCGTGTGCGTGCGAGAGAGAGAAATAGAGAAGCCATCTCTTTCTCTTGTCTTTATTTGCCTTTGATTGCTCTATAAAATATAAAGACCGACCTTGGTGTTGTTAACTCCCTCTCTCAGCATCGTTGTTTTTTCCTTTGCATTCATTGATTTTTCCCTTCTAGGACTCACAGAAAATGGAAGAGTTGGGTTCCTTGTGGAATTATTCAGAGGTGGGTTTTTTTTTCTCATTACTGTTTTGCCTCACTGGTCTTCTTTCTTGTTCACCTTTTCTGGGTCTTCATTAGTTTTGGCACATCAAGTTCATTTCTTTCTGTCCTTTTCCGCCTTCTTTTGCTATATTGATGTTCATTTTATCAGTTTTTGTTTCATTCGAAGTTGTCATGTTGGTTTCCTTCATTCATATTTCAGTTCTTTTATCTCAAAGTTGATGGTTTTCATGTTAGGTCTGTGCCTTTCTTTTTCTATTCTCTCCTCTGTTTTATCGATATCCAATGATCCAATGCAAACTCGGTTCTGCTTCGAATGAAATACTAACTTCCAGTTGTGAAACCTGAATTCGTCTTTTCTTGTTTATAAGAAAACATTATCACAATCAAATTTTCTTTTACAAAGCGCGATTGTTGTATATGCTGCATCATTTTTTTCTTGTTGGCGGTGAAAATGGATACTTGATTGCATAAATTTCCTATTGAAGATATTTACAGCACATGGTAAGTACTATGCAGTGCATTTTTTTGGTAAAAATGTGCATTTGTTCTGTCCTGATATGACCAAAACATTGATTGAAATTTTGGGTTACTAGTTGTAGGTTTTCGTGGAAACTAGTGATATTTCATGGCATTAGGAAAATGGGGTCCCATACTCCCACACTCCAACGTCTTTTCATGGCGATTTTTTTTTGGGTTTCATAGCTTTTGAAGGGTTTTTAATGGTTCATTTTTTCAAAATAAGTCCTGGTTTGACTGAGAGCCCTTGGGATCCACATGGGCCAAGTAGTGATTACACTGTTTCTCCTAACTTGAACTGGTTGTTGATCCACTGGATTTATTTGTTTTATGTTTTGTCTCATGTTAAATATCTATGACTTTTGGTCTAGATGTCCCCACTGAAGTTACAGTGTTTGGTTTAGTACATACAATTTAGCAGAAACGAACAATAATGATTCAGTTTAATTCTATCTTTATCATTTGTTTTTTCTCTTTGATGTTTTTGTCTTCAAACGATTTTCATGAGTGAAGATATAGATTGATTCATGCCTTTAAGTAACAGACGTTTTTCATTTTCCTCTATGCATTTTGAAGTCTGAAACTAACCCTTCTTTTCTGAATGAACAGAATTTTGATGAACCGAAATTGAAGCTTCAATACGTTACAATTGAGCTAGAGTCCGTCAAAATGGAAGCAAATGAGCAAATAAGGAAATACAGTGAGGTGGAGAAGCATTTGCTCAATCTTCTAAAGCTTGCCTACCAGGAAAGAGATGAAGCAAGAGATCAATTGCACAAGCTACTTAACAAGTTAATGCCTTGTAGTCCGACTGAACTGGAACCAATCCTCCCTGATCCCCAATCTGAAAGTCTCCTTATGATTGCTGCAGCAAAAGCAAACTCAAGCATTACTGAATCTAACAGTTTATCAGATACATATAATCACCAGTCACATGGCTCTTCCCCAGTAGATTCCTTCTTTGATGCAGTCACTTCACCAGATTTTTCAAGCATTAACATGGCTGGTTCAGGCAGCGTGGGATTTGTGAATCAGCCCTATGTTCAAGAGTATAACGGTTCCGTGTCAACTGGATTGGTCTCTTCAAGGGTGACCAAGATTGATCCTGCTACAACTGTGATTGATAATCTTGCAAAGGGGAAAACTTTGCCTGAAAAAGGAAAGCTTTTGCAAACTGTTATGGAAGCAGGCCCTCTTCTTCAGACACTTCTTGTTGCTGGGCCTCTTCCTCGATGGAGAAATCCTCCTCCTTCACAAACTTTCAAAATCCCCCCTGTTTCCATCGAAAGTTGTGATTCTAAAAGTGCTAACCAAAAACCAGCTGCCAATCCAACCAGAACTATTGTTCAAAAACGATTGAACTCATCACCATACCCTGAAATGTATCATGGGTCTCGTCAAATGTGTTCATCAGCTATGTTGAATTTTGCAAGTTCTGCTTCTGCTTCAGGGTTGAGCAATTCACAGCTGTTGACTACAGCTGCCACTGTTGTTAACACTCAAATCACAGCTGGAAAGCGCCAAAGGTTTCAATGAGTTAAAAAAACAAGCTTTGCTTCATTTTTGTAAAGATTAAACGTGAGGGTGTGATGATGTAAACTGGATAGGCATTTTTCTGGGGCTTATGAATGATATATCATAGATGTGCAACACAATTATGAAAAATCATGACAGGATTTTTTCCCCCTTCCACATATACCTCTTATATTAATTTTCTTTTGAATAAAAAAAATTGAATTTGTTTTCTTGCCTTGCATCTTTATTATGAACAATATAGGCTTAGTCTTTCCTGAAAACCAGGCTGCAGATGCCATTAGCACGATGCTAGAGAATGCTAGTGCCTAATGCCATTGGAAGAAACCTGTTAGTGATTGAGTGGGCTTAAATACTCAACTGAACAAAAATGGAAGAACTATGATGGAAAATATATCAAGGGAAAATGGAGTCCTGCTTGACTACAAGATGTTCATGAGTTACTAAAGGCCACAAAATGAAGCCAAGACAGACTTGGAGAATAAGGTAATGAGAAATTCACAATTGAGTCTCATTGAAGAAGAAACTAATAGTCACTGAAAGACTGAAAATGAAAGGGTTGGAATGGAAGGTGATTTGATACAGCACCTTGTCTCTGGATGGTGGCGGAAGCCTTTACTTCCACTATTAACCCTTTCAGACTTCAATTGCAGGAAATAAGGGCAACTTTCCACCTTGCTCATCTAGTCCCATCTAAACTCGGAAGAAGCATATTCAAAGAGGCAACGTTCCAAAATTGCCGAGATAACGTCATAATGCCATATATGAGTATATTTCATTAAATTCTTTTCAGAAGAGTAACCAAAACAATGGAAAGATTTGTAACTCTGGAAATTAGATATTGGTCGAGTATCCTTCGTGATTGGTTTGCTAATGGACTATAATCCATTACAATTTGCAGTCAAACTCAGATGAGTAACATGTCCATTTATGAGTTTGTGGCTGTAATTATGGCTATTCAAAGAAAAAAAAATCAATTTCCCAACAATAAAACTAAAATAGAGGTATGGTGACAAGAGCATGTCCATCATGGTGGGTTTTTCTTTTTCCCATTTCTTCTTTCCTTACTGAAGCCTAGCAACTTCATTACTTGAAAGAAATCAGACTTGGGTATTTTCTTGTTAGAAAATTAAGAAAAATCTCTAAAGGTGCATGTGTGTTGCAGAATGGAAGAATAAGCCGATATTTGGTAGCCAACGGTAGAAGTTATCCTTGATTTTGTCTCCAATCTTAAATGTCAGTATCTATCTAGCTGCCGCACTATATGGCGGCCCATGGAATGAGGTATCTTTATATTATCACCAATGCCTAGATGTCTTTACTTGCTCCACCTTGGATTTAACCGTTTTCCATTTCTGCATACCACCGGGGCTGACATTTCTAGGGGCTTTCTCAAGCAGGTTTCCAGGATTAGCCTCAATAAAGTCATCAAGTTAGCATCATTCAAAGCCCCTTTGGCTGTTTTCCATTTTCCCATTCATCTAATTATATATTGATCATAGCATGCCTTCAGGTCCTTCTCCAGCTCCAGCTTCATCTGCACAACCTCCCCCGTGGAGTCCGTTGTTAATTGCCACAGTTGCTGTTATTTGCATTCTCTGCCTGGTATACATCTACAACAGGGTACTAAAACGACTCTGCTGTGCATTTAATGCTGCAATATTCTCTAGAAACCAGGTTCGAAGACGACTTCTAGATGACAGCAACTTTATTAATCCTTCTTCACAAAACCAGAGCAATGCACTGGAATCGACTGTTGTACACTCTTCCAATCTCCCAATTCAAGAAGGAAAATAAAGAACCACCCCGGCTGAGCAACACTGATTGTGCAGTTTGCTTGGGCGAGTTTGAAGAAGGAGAATGGCTAAGACATCTACCAAATTGCACACATGCCTTCCACAGTTCTTGCATTGACACTTGGTTTCAGTCACTCAAGCTGCCCGCTTTGCAGGTCAAGTGTTTCTGGTCTAACAACAAGGCACGAGTGTTCTGTGTCTATGTTAACAACATCGGAGATCTTAAGGGGAGAAGATCTTTTGCAAGACAGGGCAGCGCATTACCAAATGCTACGCTCTGAGGTCCTACGAAATTCAGAACTTAGATATGAACCAACAGGTCGTCAATAATAATTATGAGTAGACAAAACATATGGAAGATGGTGTCTAGCTTTGCTGGTAAAGAACATTAGGGGTGTACCAAGGATTTAGAATTCGAATATTCAAGAAAGAAAAGAAATGATAGTTGACATGGAATCAAGAAATCTCTCCCCAGGGGTCAATTTAAGCTGGCCAAAGACGCAATGGATCAACCTGTGGAGATGAACAGACAGCAAAAATTTGCCAAACCTTAGAGCCTCAGGGTCGCAGTCGTTACCAAGAATTATGGACCTTCTAAGTTCCAGGTAATTGAACTCTCTTGGTTAATGAGATAGTTATAGTTCACGGTGGTCATGATTAAAAACAAAACTTGCACCAGCCGGGAATCGAACCCGGGTCTGTACCGTGGCAGGGTACTATTCTACCACTAGACCACTGGTGCAGCTGAATGACACTTTAGTGCACCTTGCATAAAAAACCTAATAGATATATGTACAAAAGCAAAGACAAATTAATAACCCTTTTCATCTGTGTCCACCGTTTATTGTCCACCATTCAAGTTCCTGCTAATGCAAATTATTTTCCCATAGAAATTAAAAACAGCGCCCTTCACATCAAAGACACTAGTTCTCTATCAGGGAGAAGGTTGCCACCAAAATACCATGCAAACATTTGTCGACCATCAAATTATCATCGGCAGACAAAATGAAATGACCTTCTAACTATCCAGAAAAGACCTAATAATATATGTATCATATCATCATAACCAAAATTTTCATACTGAAATTAAGCAACTTTTCACAGGTTTATGGTCTAAATGTTTTCTTCTGTGTCGTTGCAACGCTAACACCTTCACCGTGACTACCAATCAAACCAGAATACAGATGAAACAGTGATTGATGCTCCAGGACCGCGTAGGATCATATCCTATTGCACAGGTAGGAGAATAAATTTCAAAACAAGTATAAAGGGGCGCATTCATCACCAGCTCTCAAAGAGATCTATTTAGAAGTAATCATGCGATAGCTAACATTCAAGCACTGAACCATTTTAAACAAATATCAAAACATGTAAATCAAAGTTACCTTCTGTTCTAAGTTAAACAACAGAAGATTAACTGGCAATAACAAAAGATTACAAACTTTAAAAGCTAAAATTAAATCTTCCAGATAAAAGTCTCAAACTAACTTATCTTACTCTTGCAACAAAACCAAAAAAAAAAAAAGAAAGCTCAAAACAAGGAAGCCACCAACTAGCTCAGATAATTCCAATTTTGTTTGCCACATCCAAGGCGTCGTAATCAGTTGTCAACCTAACATATGCCTTCTTTGTACCATCAGGCCTGAATCATGAGGAAACATAAACATCAAGATTATTGTCCGCATAATATTGTAAGCACAAATAAAGGGTAGTAAAGAGGAGTATAAAGAGATGAATCGACTGGGTCATCAAGAAAACCAATTGAAGAATACAATCATTAGCAACCATATATACTGCTGTAAAAAATTCAAAACATTATTGTTCTGATAAAAGTGAGACATAACATATGGTCTCAAGACAAGTTGACGATGAATAAACAATTAGAAATCCAATAACATGCCCAACTAATAAATCAGTCTTTGGAAGTTATTCACATGTAGCTTTGTCATAACGAATGAATTATAAAATGAATGTCAAATAACCTACTGATTATATCAAACTGTAGAACATCCTAAGCTATAAAATAAATTCTAATGGGGAATATAATATCTCAAGGACATAAAAATAGTTAACAAGCAGAAATAAAATTTTACCTGATCAATGTGTTCACTTTCTTGGCCTGAATATCATACATCTTCTTGACAGCGTCCTTTATCTTCTTCTTGTCTGCACGAATGTCAACAATGAAAACCAAAGTGTTGTTGTCTTCAATCTTCTTCATTGCTGACTCAGTTGTGAGGGGAAACTTGAGAATCTGATAATGATCAAGCTTGTTCCTTGGTGGAGCACTAATGCGTGGATACTTAGGGCTCCTATCCTTCTTCAAGGTCTTTGGCCTGTGGAATGTAACTTTTGTTCGGATCTTCTTTGCCTTCTTCTTAAAAGTGGCTCCAGATTTTACTGCTTTTGCAGCCTTCAAGGCCTGTGCCTTTGGGTCAGCCTTCTTCTCAACTGCATAATATACAACAATCAATCAATATAATTAATTAAAAGAAGCTACAAATACCATTATCAAAATAGGTTACATTATGGCAGAAATTTAAGCCATACAACTCCAATAACATTGCAAAAACCACTTCCTACAGAAATCACTTAAATAAGTCCCAATTAATCACATCTAATGACATATTCTAAGAGGCAGCAGTTACACGTCCAACCTGACAACATTCATAAAAGAGTTGAGCAGACTATTAATTTAAACAATAAACCAAAATAACCCAAACATACAATCCTACAAACTATATATATAACAAAACTAAGCTAAGAATATACAGTTAGCTCAGGAGAAATCACCAAGTTTATATCACTTCCAATGAAACTAGTCATCAAATGGGGATCAATCCAGCATCCAATTTTCCAAAGCTATAAAATGAAAAGCCACGTAAAAGAACACAAGTTATATGGTAATTGTCCATCTCCCAATAAATCCAAAACCAGACAAGAGATAAGCAGAAGTAATCAAAAAAAGACTTGACAGTAGCAGAAAATATATAAAGAGCAATACAAGTACAACAATCTCTAAACAGCACAAAGATAAAGCGAAACAGTAAAGAAGAAAATCCATAATCTCAATGCATATATCAACAACCAAACAGAGAATAAATAAACAAATCATAACTTGAACAAGCATTACAAATTAGAAAAAGTAGTGAAAGAAAAGTAGTTTATAATCAGTAAACACTAAATCCAAATCCAAATACCTTTCGGAGCCATTGGTTGCTGCTACCTCAAACCCTTCAAAACCCTAAACCAAAACAACAATTATAAAGAATCAACTTAAAATCTTTCTAAAAACCGAAATTACTTCGAAAAACAAAAGAGGGAAATGAAAGGGACGAAGAAAGGATGGGAGACCTGTTGATGGAGAAGCGGATGAGTCGCTGTTAGGTTTTGCAGGGAAGAGGGGAAAAGGAAGTTAGGGTTTTCGAAATTACTCTAATGTCCAATGGGCTCCTAAAAACGACCCCACTTAACCAAAAAAAGCCTAAAATTAACGGGCCTGGGTCCTTTTATATGGGTCAGGTTAGGTACTGGCCCATTTTGATTATGAATTTTTTTTCATTTATTCTCTCATTTCTCTTTACCAATAAAAAATTTAATTATTTTATTTAAGGAAACAAAAATTTATTTTGGATTAAAATAATTAATATTTCTATTTTTAATTTTTATTACTAAAATTAATTAGAGATAATTAAGATTTTATAACTTTATCTTATTATAATCGTATGATCTGTTGTAAAATATTAAATTCTTAATTCTAATAATTAAATTAAAAGAAAAACTAATAACTTCTTTTTTTTATCAAGTCCTTAACTTTTGTGAAGAGCATGAAAGGATTAATTATAATTTTATAAAAAATATAAAAAAAATTTTCTTAATATTTCCTATAGATAAATGGCATACAAAAACATTTTGATATTTGATTTTTTTTTCTTTTATACTTCCAAGTCACTTTAGTTTTGTTTATTTATTACGAAAATCTAAAAATTGGGCACTTTTTAAAAAGAATTTCATATTTAAATTCCATTAATTCTTGAAGCAATAATCTAATTTGGTTGGTTTTTCAAGCTTTTAGCTACTTACTATATGCTGCATTTGACATGCTGAATATGATAAACAAAACTTTATTATTCAATTGTTATCAATCACCAACACTGGTCAAATTATTAAGCATAAGAAAAAAATTGCTCTATCAATTGGCTTTGAAAATTTTCTTCTATAATCGTGTGTTTGAAGTGAATCTCTTGGACTTATCGTTCTGTCTTCGACTCCCCATCTGATGATTCTTTCTTATTTACCGTTGGTTTGATGAATCCAGTCAATGGTCCCTGGAGATCAGAATCATAAATGGGACCCATCTTGGTACGTTTTGTTTCCAAAGTATTTCTTGTTTTCCCCTGTAATGGGTGTCAATACGGGAACTCTCCCAATAACAGTCAAGCCATAGCCCTTCAGACCAGTGAACTTGGCTGGGTTGTTAGTCATCAGGCGCATGGTCTGAACGCCTATGTCTCTCAGCATCTGCTGCCATCAAAGTTGAAGAAGTTAAACATTGTTGTTTACGAGTTATAAATGAAGTCAAATAGGATGAACTATGAAGCACCAATGGGAACATTCCAGAAAGGAATGATGCAGAGAACTGACCTGGGCACCAGTTCCATATTCACGAGCATCAACAGCTAAACCAAGTTCAATGTTGGCTTGAACTCTTACAAGAAGATCTTGTCCATTCCCTGTGTCTCCCTATTTGAGGTTTGGAAAAGAGAAATCAGCTTGGCATATGTTTTGGACAGTTTAAAGTTAATAAAAAAACAACTGAATTTTCTCTTACAAAGAGCAGTTTGCCTTAACAACTGCTACATGTTCTGTTCCATCTAGCTTCGAGCCATAGCAGTAAGCCTGAAATAGACCCCATTTTGTAGGCAGACGCGAAATAGCAGTTCTTTCAACTAATTTTTCCCTCTTTCTCCGGTACCTTTTCAAATAACAGGCCACATTTAGTGCAACTAATCCTTGAGAATACAATATATCGAGACAACAGGCATAAAATTTCCATAGCTCGCCTGATTAGATCAGTTATTGAGACAACTGGCATGCTGTGCTCCGAAGCCATGTTTCTTATAAATTGCAAAGATGCTATAGAACCGTCCTCTGGATCAACGACAGTTCAAAGAACAGAAACTGGCTGCAAATCAGTGAGCATGATCAAATCTACGGAAGTCTCAGTATGACCAGCTCTTCTTAAAACCCCACCATTCCTATACTTTAGAGGAAATACATGGCCTGGCGGCCTGGCCTTCTGAAGTCATCAGGCTTTGATTCTGGAGAAGACACAGCAAGAACAGTTTTTGACCTATCTGAAGCTGAAACTCCTGTTGATGTGCCGGTTTTTGCATCCTAAGTAAACAATTTGAGTTAAACTATTGCAACAAGCTTCAAATTGCAATGCATAACTCTTGCTCTACAGAGAAAATATACCACTTTGATTGTGAAAGTTGGGGCAGAAGAATCTTCATCTTCACTTTCTGGTGACATTAGAGGAAGCTTCAACCTTTCAAGATCCTCCTCTTTCATACCTACAAAACCAATGCCTAAACCATGCTTAACCATAAAAGCCATCTGCTCAGGAGTTACATGAGAAGCTGCCATGATGAGGTTTCCTTCAACATCCTCATTTTCATCATCTACAACAATCAAAAACTAAGAAAATAATGCAATGATTGTCAACACTATTCTGTTATAAAATAATGCAATGATTGCAGTGCTTCCTAACCTTTCCTTGGCTTATTGTATTCAGTGACTGCACAATGGAAGCGAATCCTTTAGAAGGGCAGTCAGGGTCACCCTCAGCATCACTAACAAAGAAATCAATGGTTTCAGGGGTAATATCAGCATTCAGTGTCCCAAATGGTGCTGAAGCTGACTCGTCAAGTGCACCCAACAAGGATCCATTTTCAGCCCCCTTCAAGGAGCTGTCATCAAACAGGTTTCCAGCTCCAATCTCAGATACCCCAACAGCGCAGCAACTAGAATTCAACTATCTTTTTCTGTATAGCCTGATTTCTACTCCTCGACCAACAGCAAAACATCTAGGAAATCTGTAACAGCACCATTTTTCCCACACAAAATTCAATATGGACACAAGAAAATAGATCATTGTTCACATGTACCATGTATCAATGATATATATATATATATTTATATATAGTTGTCAGCTGCTTGGTCTAGTGATCAAGATAACTTTAAAGAAGATATCAAAGTTGGAATTCAAACCCCAACCTTCTCTCTCCCCTCTTAATGTAAGGTTCTACCTCCTTTAAATGATCAAAATAAATAAATATATATATGTCTTGTGTTTTATGAAGATAAGAGGAAAAAAATGGTGAGGAAATAAAGCACATTCCATGGAATGAATGCTGCAAGAACTGTCTTTTTCTTACCCCATCCAAACAAAGTGAAGAGCCATAACAATGTTTTAATCTCCTCAGCTCAAAACAAGGGGATAGTCGATATTTTGCCTTTGAAACAAAGCTTGACAATGGTGGGTCCTGATGTCATATCCAAAAGAAATTAAATTTACCACTAACTTCTCTCGCTTCCGTTTTGCAACGATGTACTATTAAGATTTTACGATTTATACATCTGTATAGTATAAAAATATTAATATTTATATTATATTTTATATAAAAATTATGTATTATAATTTATATAAATATAAAAATATAAAATATATATTTTTAATTTTATTAAATTTATATATAATTATTATTAAAATTTTAAATTATATTATTTTTATGTCTTATTTATATATTATATTTAAATCATATTATTATCTCGCATTTTAAATTATCACGTTACATTTTACTTTTGCATTACAACCAAAAATTTCTTTTGTTGAACATAAAATGCAAAACACAAAGACAACTGCCTTACTTTCCCTTTTTCCCGACAAAGAAACACTGGCACTAGTTCTTAGATTAAACACTTTTAAGCCTGTCAAAAAGACATATCTTCTTTGCAATAAAAGTTTTAATTTTTATTATTAAAAAATTTCTTATTCAAAAACGCTCTTGAATTTTAGTAAAAAATAAAAATTAATTTTCTGATTTTTTAGTATGTATAAATAAAATTATAATTTGTTATTGATTTGTAATTATAATCATAAATTTATAAAATTAATGAAAAAAATTTAATTAAAATAATCAAAGACTAACATTTGTTATTTAGGATTACTAATAAACATATGATAAGCCATAATCAATTTTTTATAAAATAACTTAAAAGATGTTTTAATTGGATTTTTAATCAATTTTCAAAATTTATGATTATAATTAAAAGAAATAAAAAATTTTTTATTATAATTTAAAAGTATATTTGAATCGACAAATCGACTCGTTCTCCCCAATTTTTTATTCTGAATCTGAGCCAGAAAAAATATTATAAGATAATAAAACAGATGGCCACGTGTAACTCACGCGCTCACTCGCCTTCCATTAAAGCCCATTTTCCGGCAGCCGACGCGGCAAACCCTTTAAACCTTGGTACTCTCTACCAACGACCGTAGAGTTCGCAAAAAAGCCAAAAGCTTTTTCTCCGAAAAGAGACAGCAGCTGAAACTGGCCGTCTTAAAACGACACTAACTCCGATCTCCCCTAAGTTTAAAACGACAACTCTTTGTTTTCTCAGTCCCAAGTTTCCGCTTCTTTTAAATCCCCTCCCTTCTTTACTTCACGTGTCCCCGCGATTTTGCTTTGATCCCCTCTGCGATTTTCTCTTCCCTTTTATTTAATAAAATTTTATTAAATTAATTTTTTGATTTAATGTTGAATGGGCCATGGCCGAACCATTGCCAACGACGAATAGGGTGAAGGAGAACACAATATGGAAGGGAATTTTCGCTGTCTGTGGAATCATGATTACTCTTGTTATCTATGGACTTTTACAGGTTCGTTTCGTGTATTTCATGACATATGATATATCAGAACGATTCTTATGTAATTCATGACAAAACTGTAAGTTTAATTTCTTACTTTGATGAGTAAATCTGTGTTAGAATTGAAGAATTGAGGATTAGTTCCAATTGCAATTAGGTTTAGGGTTTATGGTTAAGGGGTGCCTAAAACATATACTAAGGAACGTAGACAATGGCAGTCATGCCATGAATATCTTACTTTATTAATTTTCAAGAAATATGATTATTTGTCGTTAGCAGCATGATCATCCTCCGAAGTAGACCTGGTGATTTGTATATTTATGTTGTGTAAAATACTGAAATTCGTGTATTCATATAGTGTTTTACACAAAAATTATGTGTCACGATAATGTTGACATGAAAACATAAAATAGATTTTTTTTTGTTTTGTTAAATCTATATATAGTTATTGCTAAAATTTTAAGCCGTGTCACCTTTGTATCCTATTTTCGTATTGTGTTCTTGTCGTGTTTTAGATTGTCATGTCTACTCCGAGGAGAATTGTGTGAATACCTTTTAAGATCTGTTCTTCACTCATGTTTAGTGCATATAGTTACGGTGTACAAAGGGGAAGGTGTTGATGGAAGTTTACTTTCATGCAGGAAAAGATCATGAGAGTCCCATATGGGGTAAACAAGGAATATTTTAAGTACTCATTATTTCTCGTTTTCTGCAACCGCATCACAACATCTGCGGTCTCTGCTGGTTCTTTACTGGTATGTAACTGTTATTAGCAAGTTGCTGCAAATGTATATGTTAATTTTGCATTCTTTTTATTTGCGAAGGGCCTCGAGGGGAAAGGAGAAATAGTTTTCTGGAGATATAAGAGTATCAGACTCTGCATTTCTGTTTTCGGCTAAAATGTTAAGAGTTGTGTGCCTTATGGCCTTATGAAACAGCCAAGAGATGAACCATCTCACACAAAAGATGGCAAGATTAGCTGACATATTTTCATACATCAGAATTTTCATTTGCTTTGTTTTTTATTTCCTAGGCAAGTAAGAAAGCATTGGATCCTGTTGCTCCAGTCTATAAGTACTGCCTCATATCAGTATCAAACATCCTCACCACAACATGTCAGTATGAGGTAAAGTGGGATGCTTATATCAGCATATAATACAATTATGCTGCTCTCCATAGAAATTCTAATCTTCTCAATATTTGTATTTGTACATACGTTTGCTGGATGAGAACCTTTAAAGGCAGTACTAGTATAATAATCTTAATGGCAACATATCTGTGGTCCAGGCCCTCAAGTATGTCAGTTTTCCAGTTCAGACTCTTGCTAAGTGTGCAAAAATGATACCTGTAATGGTAAGTTAGTTTTGCATGAATAATTATGAAGGGTATTTATATGATTTATCCAAATGGTTGTATAAGTTTTTGGACTCTTAAATTACATCCAATGGATGCTTAAAGCTAGTCCCCCTTTATTTCTTGTTGCTAGTTTTAAGTGCTGATGACTTTTCGTCTTTTTTTTTTCATACAGATTTGGGGCACTTTCATTATGCAGAAGACATACAAGGGTTTTGACTATTTGGTGGCTTTTCTGGTGACCCTAGGTTGTTCAATATTTATACTATTTCCGGTAAAATTCTGGTCTATGTTAACAACGATCATTGTGTTCATTATAAATAGACAATCGTTTAGCTTGCTCTATTTGATGGTTGCTGTCATACATGATGCGTTGCAATAGATGAAGGATTTTTTTATTTTTTTTTTCAGATTAGCTGCGTTAGATTGTTCTATAACTTTATCTTTTGTAAACTAATTCTGCTTTCACTGTAGGCTGGAACTGACATTAGTCCTTACAGCAAAAGAAGAGAAAATACTGTTTGGGGTGTTTCTCTGATGGTCGGTTATCTTGGGTATCAATCTGAAACTTATTTCCTCTCACCTTAAAAGATATTTGTTGTCCTTTCTATAATTGGATCTTCAAAATATAAAGTGATATATGTATCATGATAGGTCTAAACTCTCATTTGCTGATTTAGCAGTGACATTTGTTACATTGATTGCACTTGTAGTAGTGAAAAACTACTCTTTCATACCAAGGCTCCTTCAGGTTGAATTATTTTTTTAGTCTCAATTCAACTAGCATTGAAATTCTGAAGGCTTTTGGGAGAAAAGGTTTTCAATGCATTTATGCTCATTCCTCCATTTCACAGGTTTGATGGCTTTACAAGCACATTCCAAGATAAATTATTTAAAGGCTATGATATGGAAATACACAATCAAATATTCTACACAACATTATGTTCTTGTGTTCTGAGCTTGACAGGTAAAAGTCCTTCTACTTACTCTATCTTAGGAATGATCATCTGTTTTGCATTTACGTTTGATTTCTTTGCGTTGCATTTTACTGATTGGTAACTGGTTGTGATTGACTTTTTCTGTTTGGTTTAGGTCTTATATTACAGGGACATTTACTTCCAGCTATAGATTTTATTTATCGCCACAATGATTGTTTCCTTGATATTGCATTACTTTCCACTGTAAGTGATCTTTGCTTTCCTGCTCTAGTTTTACTAGGCTCTAGCTGACGGTAGGATCATCAGTTGTGTTATTTTCTTGTCCCTGACTTGTAGAATGAGACATAATGTGGAGCTCTAAATTTATAAGAGATTATCTTTTGTAGGTAGCAACAGCCAGTCAATTCTTCATTTCATACACGATTCGTACATTTGGCGCCCTCACATTTGCTGCCATAATGACCACAAGACAGGTATGGTCAAAGTTTCTACCAGAAAGTTTAATGTTTCATTTCCCCCTAATTCTATATTTCTGATAAGCGGTGATTCCTCCAACTTTATATGTCGTTTAAGCTGGTGAGCATCATGCTGTCATGCGTGTGGTTCAGCCATCCCCTTAGTTGGGAACAGTGGATTGGGGCGGTAAGTCTCAATTACATTTGTTCTACATTCTTGTTGCTTTCCAAAGCCAGATGATACATCTGATGCCTTGATCAGGTCATCGTGTTTGGCTCCTTGTATACAAAAACCTTATTGAAAAAAGCATCACCGAATCCCCCTCCTCCACGACAAACACAAAATGGAGCTTCCAGTCCTGTGAAAGAGATCCCTTAAGCTCCAGGTCCAATTTTGCACCAGTTGCGAAGTTTGCCTATGTCAAAGCTGCATTCCTTAGCTTGTCGGCAAGACTCAGGTCGAACGATTGTATGAAATCCAAGCTGCACCTTCATGGCTGATGGAATTGAAATTTTGGAAAAAAAAATTAAAATAATGACACTACATTCTTCTGGAGGGATATGAATTATAAACCACGCACCATCAACTAAAGCACAAAAATGCTTTTTGTCCACCCTGCACATGGATATGCAACTGCTCAGACAAATGATTGTTTGTAGGTCTTTCTATTCAAACACGAAATAGAGAAAGTGAAAAAATTATTAAAGTAGGTTGATTTGCTAATGTTGCATGTCATTGAATTCTCCTACTTTGCATTATTTTGGTACGTGCAAACCAAACTACAGATTTTATATTTTAATTTATATGATATTTTGCTAATTTTTGAATGTGAAATTAAAAAATTTTATTTTTTTGTCAAATAAAAATATAAAAGTCGAAACCCAAATAAAATCTCGGTCTTTTGGGCCGATATTTGCAAATCTGAGCTTAGCTCTTCAAGATTTAGGCATGAAAATTCCAAACCAAGCTCACCCAGTGGCGGCCCATTTACATCTCTAATCGCGGTCGCGGGCGAGCCTGTTGCTAGGTAACTCCGGTCACTCTGCTCGGTTCTCTCTGTTTGTTCGCTTGTTTTTTCTCTGAGCTCTTCATATTCTTTTCCCAGTTTCTCACAGTTTCTCGTAGGAATCAAACATTGTTTCTCTGCCATGTTATATTCTATATCGAAACATGTGAACCAAATACAACGAGTTCTAATAAACCATTTCGTAAAAATCCAGAGACATTCTAAACATTACAACAATTTTGGTGCTAAAAAACCAAACACCAAACCAAGCCATGAAAACACTAAGAAAACCACACAAAACCGACGCCAAAAAAGACCAACCCCTTTTGTTGCAGCTGTGAAAGAAATACGTGATCCAGATGAAGCGGCGTCTCTTTTCCATGAATATTACCAAATGGGATATAAACATGATTATCCTTCATTTTCTTCTCTTATTTATAAGCTTGCCAAGTCTCGAAATTTCGAAGCTGTTGAAAACCTTCTTGGCCATTTACAAAATCTTAATATTCCTTGCAAGGAAACTCTTTTTTGTGCTTTGTTCCAACATTATGGAAAAGCCCATTTGATTGAAAAGGCCATTGAACTTTTCCATAAAATTCCTTCTTTTAATTGCGTTCGCACGGTTCAATCTTTGAACTCGGTTCTTAATGTTCTCGTCGATAACAATAGGTTTTCTGATGCAAAAGAGATCTTTCATAAGTCAGCAGAAATGGGCTTTCGTCCGAATGAGGTAACATTCAATGTCATGATCAAGGGGTTTTTGAAAAGGGCTGAGTTTACGGAAGCTTGCAATTTGTTTGATGAAATGCTCGACAGAAACGTGGAACCTAGCGTAGTTACTTATAATAGTTTTATAGGGTTTTTGTGTAGAAAGGGTGACGTGGAAGAAGCTAAAAGTTTAGTTGAAGATATGGCTAAGAAAGGTAAGTATCCAACTGCTGTGACTTATGCTTTGTTAATGGAAGGTTTTTGTTCTTTAGGTGAATATAAGGAAGCTAAAAAACTGATGTTTGATATGGAATATAAAGGTTGTAAAACAAAGGTTATTAACTTTGGTGTTTTGATGAGTTATCTTGGAAAGGGAGGACAGATTGAGGAAGCTAAATCATTGCTTAGTGAAATGAAGAAAAGGCGGTTTAAGCCAGATGTTGTGATTTATAATATATTGTTGAATTATCTTTGCAAGGAAAGTAGAGTTGGAGAAGCCTACAAAGTTTTGATTGAAATGCAGGTTAAAGGTTGTGAGCCTAATGCAGCTACATATAGGATGATGGTTGATGGGTTTTGTATGGTTGGGGATTTTGAAGGTGCTTTGAAGGTTTTGAATGTGATGTTGACGAGTAGACATTGTCCGAAGTTGGAAACTTTTTGTCGGTTGGTTACGGGGCTATTAGCTTGTGGGGACATTGATGGTGCTTGCTTTGTTTTGGAGGAGATGGAAAAGAGAAAAATGAGCTTTGATTTGGAGGCTTGGGGAGCTTTGATTAGGGATGCTTGCGTTGGTGTTGATACTTGTGAACTCCTAACTCAACTCATCTTGGTCAATAGTGATTAGTTAACTAGTAAAAAATGCCATATTTCCCCTACTTTTGTTGCTGCATTAGGATTTTCCTTGTCATCACCCGGAATTTTGGATGCTCTGAATTCAGGTTCTAAGAAGTGTAATGTTTGAGTTATAGTACTTTTTAACTGCATAATAATAAGAGAAATCCTTTATAGTTCCTCTTTATTCATGTTTCTTCAATAAGTTACCTTGAAATTAGAATATACTTAGCAAATGCGTATTGCTTCATCAATACTAGCTCTCTATCAATACTGTGTCACTACCATGGTGTATTTACGTGCATTCAAGTTCGGAGGCAATGGATTTGGTAGAAAATATGAGACAAAACGATATAGTATTGTTTTATGCATCCACCTATTTAGATCTATATCTTAGGATAAAGTCTTCACCTTCTAACCAAAACACCATTGGGATGAAAACGCAAGCACCTACTCCATCAGATCTACTCCACAACGCTTTATTATATATATAAATATAAAATACTACCCATCTTAAGTCATCACGTCCCCCCGAAGAAATCTCAAAACACCAATCTGCTAGCAGCATTTGATATTACCCTCCAATTTCATGGCATCATACTCTTAGGCTCTCACAATGACCTGTGCAGCTGCTTCTCGAGTCCTTGATGAGGAGGATAAGTGTCACAGGTCGAGATTCAACCTCCAGGCTCATGTATTCCAGGACCCATGTTGGGAAAAACAACAATACCTACGCGCAGCAACCACACAAAAATAACAAGCTCAAATCAAGAATAAGAACACACAAATATATTTGGTTCGCCCAACTCAAAATGGCCTACTCCAACTTAATCCACTATCAAATAAATCTTTACAATTGTGAGACTTTTAGAATGAGAAAAGTCTCCTAAAACTCCTTACTCAAACTTAACCCAAAACCCAATTACACCCTTTAATAGCCTACTCACTTAGCTATTCTCTTTGGTGTCTAACTCTCTGGGGTTACTAACTAAAACCAAAACATCTTATTTATAAGGGTGAAACCCTTTATACCTTTACCAAACTCCCGATGTGGGATACAAGACAAATTCAAACTTACTTAACTTTCGATGTGGGATTCTGAGATTCAAGGCAAATCCCAACAAATCCTCCCTTGACTTGAATCTCCAAACACTTCAACAGTATCTGCAAAGCTAACATGCTTACCTTTCTTCTTTTCTTTCATCACAGGCATTCCAGCAACTGAGCCTCCATCAAACATGTACAAGTGATTGACCATATTCCCTTGTAAAATCACACTATCATTCTTATACACTTTCAACCAATCATTACTACCATAAAATGTGTATCCCCGAGAAGATAACTCACCTAAAGCAATCAAATTGTAGTGACAATTTGGTACATACCTTACATGACGAAGTGTCCTAATAACACCATTGTGAGATCTAAGGCGAACACTCCCAATGCCTTGAATCTGCACCTTTTCTTTGTTAGCAATCACAATATCCCCATACTTTTCATTCTCATTCAACTCCACAAAGCAGCTCCTATCATTGCAAACATGAACTGTAGCAGCTGAATCTAAAACCCAACCTTTGTCACTTTTTCAAAGTCTGGGTCTCATCCACACAAGTTGTCAAAACTTTCGATGTGGGATTCTGAGATTCAAGGCAAATCCCAACAACCCAGACATATACTCCTCCAAGTCCCAGAGCAGCTTACCTGTTACGGTTCACACTCTCGTGAGATATTATTCGTTCTGACTCTTCTAGAAAAACAACAATACCTACGCGCAGCAACCACACACAAAATAACAAGCTCAAATCAAGAATAAGAAACACACAAATATATTTGGTTCGGCCCAACTCAAAAATGGCCTACTCCAACTTAATCCACTATCAAATAAATCTTTACAATTGTGAGACTTTTAGAATGAGAAAAGTCTCCTAAAACTCCTTACTCAAAACTTAACCCAAAACCCAATTACACCCTTTAATAGCCTACTCACTTAGCTATTCTCTTGGTGTCTAACTCTCTGGGGTTACTAAACTAAAACCAAAACATCTATTTATAAGGGTGAAACCCTTTATACCTTTACCAAACTCCCGATGTGGGATACAAGACAAATTCAAACTTACTTAACTTTCGATGTGGGATTCTGAGATTCAAGGCAAATCCCAACAACCCAGACATATACTCCTCCAAGTCCCAGAGCAGCTTACCTGTTACGGTTCACACTCTTCGTGAGATATTATCGTTCTGAACTAAAGGCCTACTACCACGAACCTAGAACCTCGAACCTGGAACCTGGCTCTGATACCACTTGTTGGGAAAAACAACAATACCTACGCGCAGCAACCACACACAAAATAAAAGCTCAAATCAAGAATAAGAACACACAATAATATTTGGTTCGGCCCAACTCAAAATGGCCTACTCCAACTTAATCACTATCAAATAAATCTTTACAATTGTGAGACTTTTAGAATGAGAAAAGTCTCCTAAAACTCCTTACTCAAAACTTAACCCAAAACCCAATTACACCTTTAATAGCTACTCACTTAGCTATTCTCTTGGTTTACGGTTCACACCCTCATGAGGTATTATCCGTTCTGATTCTTCTAGAATTATGATTTTATTTCACAAAAAACATCTCACGAGGAAGAGAATGTGTGAACTCTTATATCCCAAGACCAACTCTACTATACAGCCGATATGGGATTCATGGCTCTTTCCACCGCTGTTCCTGATGAACCTGATTTAGTGGCACCACCCTTTGCTGGTGAAGCTCCTGTTTTCGCTGCCTCAGCTTCATGGATGACATACTTGGCGGATCAAACCCCTCAACAAGAGCTGTTACTGGGATTGTCTCCAATCCAGCAGTCAGTGGTCAAGTCCCCTTTGCCAAGCCTGTGCAAATCCTCCAGAAAACAGAGGTGTTTCTGTCAACAGCAATAATAATGGCCTTGGCGGCAACGTCCCCTTTCTCACTGCCTTGGCGGTAATGCGGCCAATGCGGGCCAAAACAATGGAAACAACCCAATAAATAATGGCTTTGCGGGGGTTACAATCCTGAATGGAGGTCAACTCCCTGCAGGAAGCACTATTCAAAAGTTCATATTTGGGACAATGAGAGTTATAGACGATGAGGTAACCGAAGGGCATGAGCTTGGTTCAGGTTTGATTGGCAAGGCACAGGGGTTTTATGTGGCTAGTTCTGTTGATGGGAACAGCCAGACCATGGCTTTCACAGCCATGTTTGAGAGCGGTGGCTATGCTGATAGCATCAGCTTCTCTGGTGTGCATAGGACGGCTGTTTCTGAGTCCCACCTCGCAATCATGGGCGGCACTGGCAAATACTTGAATGCTAAGGGCTATGCCATTGTCAAGGCAGTTCCAGCTACCAACCAGCATGAAACTGATGGATTTTAAACTCTGCTGCAGTCTACTGTTTATCTTGCTTCCTAATGTGCTTCCGTTTGAAGGCGACCGGTAGCTAAAATATATGTACAAGTTTTTGAATGCCAAAGGATCTTTGTGATTTAAATAAAGGAATCTTGCTCGAACAAAATTGATCTCGGGAAAAATGTGATTGCATATACAAATTCTCTAGCAAGTAAAAATTTTCTTGGATGACTACCTCCTTACAAATAACATCAGTTTCCTCAGTTTGTAAGGAGGATGCAGCTTCATAATAAAATCTGAGAATATTTGAGATTAAGCTCTATAAATATAAGGCTATGGCCTCGGTGTTGAACTATCATTAATTGGTGCTATTTTTGTTTGAATTTATGTGCTTGAATTCCTAATATAATTATGTGCAGGTGAAAACACCAAATTTCGCATTTTAGTTCTGATAATCAATTGAAAGGTAAATTCTCCAACAGTTGCAGATGAAAACACCAAATTTGCAATCTCTCTTTGCTCTTAAAGAAGCCTTTTTTTATGAATATTTGCAGACTGCTTTTGTTAGCAAGATATAGCATTTATTTCAACCAGAAAACCACAACTTTACTACGATTGCAAGAAAAAAAGGTCACTAGTGAGTTAGGTAGACAGTAAACTGAAGAAGCGTATCGATACCATCAGTGGTGTGCTGATTCGTGTGGTGAAGGGTCTCAATGATGGCATACCCTTGAGCATTTCCATATTTTCCAGTTCCACCAACTATAGCAATAGGAGACTCAAGCGCAGCTGTGCGGTGCACCCCAAAGAAACTAATGGCATCCTCTTCATCATGACCACCATCGTCATGAATCATAGCAGTAAAGGCCATTGTATGGCTGCTACCATCCATTGAACTAGCCAGATAAAATCCCTGTGCTTTACCAATTATGGAAGAGCCTAATTCATGCCCTTCAGTTAATTCATCATCGATCACGGTTATTGTTCCAAATAAGAGTTTTTGTAGGTCAGCTCCTTGTGGGAGCTGACCTGCAGTGACAAATGGAAATGCTTTGCCGTTTGTGATCAAATTGTTATGACCATTGTTGTTAATTACAGTGCTGGCTGTTGCACCATTTAGGCCCGAAAGAAAAGGAAAATTGCTGTTGATGATGCCCCTGTTAGCAGTGATCAGAGGCACACCACGACTCTTTAGGAAGACGCCTCCATTGGGTTTCGAGAAAGGGATTCCATTGACTCTGGTATTGGCAACGATCCCAGCCACAACCCTTATTGATGGAGCTGAGCCACCAAATATGTCATGCATGAAGAATGACAATGTGTGGTGAACACTTGCATTAGTGGCTGCAGCCAGGGGGCTGATGGGGTTCGAAGGTATGACGGCGGGACCTACGTTGGCTACAGGTATTGGAATTGGATTAGTTGCTATGGTTTGAGGAGGTGGCAGTGTGACATCGTCAGTGAGGACCCTTGCACCATGGACATATTTCATGGTGATGGCCAAGAGCAAGAGGTGCAATATGCCCTTCACTTGCAGCACTTTGACCATTTTAGCTTTGTGAAGAAGCAAGTATTGAAGATTTTTCTTATTGGGGTTGAAAGAAAGATGAATATATAGGCTAATATTTAGCTTGTTGAATGAGTTAAACAATGGTGGAGCAGGGAATATCGCATTTGGAGTGGTTCATACATATCTTTGTTTATTTTTTCTGTTGTTCTTGACTTGGGCGAATGGAGTTGTTAAACATGTAGTAAGTTAGTTGGATTGTGCGTTGGGTTTAAAAAGTCTAAGCCTTCAAAAGCTAAGTGGACCTTGACATATCCCCCAAATGGACTCAACTTAAATTTGATAGTGACATTTTGAAATTCAAACCATAGTCCACTTTGGGTTCCAAAGGCTTACTTGAATTGGCCCACTTCATCTCAGTTGGGTGGAAGAGAGAGATGTAGCCATCCTCTAAGGGAAAGGAAAGAAAGGTAAAAACAGAAAGCATGATTTTTTTTTTTTTGAATTTTCTAATTTATCCCTAACCCTCTCTTTATACTTAGCCTGTAAAATTTTTTGGATAAATTATAGCTTCATGTCTGGAAAAGGAGAGAAACCAAACAAAGATATTTTGGATGGTACATTTATGAGTCTTTGGTCCCTCTTTCACAGTGGCCACTCCTTGTCATTTTCTTTATGCTATATTGGGATGCATATTGGAAAATCGGAACTCAAGTTGCTTCTTACCCTTCTACTTTCTTATTATTTACTCAATCATGGAAATTTCAAGAGTACATTGAAAAGTGATGAATAAGCCATTTACCATTGCTACACTTTCAAAGACAAGCAATTACTCTTTTTACTATTTAGCAAAGGTTTAAAATAATGGAAGTTAGGATTTTTGTAATATAAAAATAAAATAAAATAATTAAGCATATTAATAATTTAAAGGTTAATAACATTTTAGCCCCCTAACCTATAATAAATTTCTAATACAATATCTTATTTTAAAAATATTCTATATGATATTTGTAATATAATTTTATTAATCAATGTGATATGTGCCCCTAATATTATTAACTCTCAATCATGATATAAATACTACCAAATCAAAATGTCATGTTATCAAAACTTAAAAAAAAACAATAAAAAAAAAGAATGTCATGTTATCAATAGTATCTGCCCTAGTGCTGATATCTCTTGTGATATTTGATTTGATATTACAATATTTTCTGCTTTATTTATCATCTTTATCTAGTCATTATCAATTACTATTTCTTATTGTTACAATTTAATTTTGCAACTATTTCTTTATAATTACAAAAGCATAGAAATGATCAAATTCCTCTGGTTTGTTACTACAAGTCTTTGACTTTTTTAGCTTAAGACTCGGATATTGTATATATTATGAATGCATGACTCAATCTTGCCCTAAAAAAAAATTCTTACCTTAGGTCCATTTGAATGAACGATACGATTAATTCTAATGAGATTAAAAATAATAATAAAAATTATTATAATTATGATTAAAAAATAAAAATTATTATAATTATAATTAAAAATTTTAAATTAAATTAATTTATTGAAATTAATATTTGAATTCAACTTGAATTTTGCATCTAGTCAAACACAACTTCATGTCCAAAATCCAAATGTTTTATTTTTCTTGGAATGAAAAGAAAAATTCTCCCTTTGGCCAATCATCAAATTTTTCGAGGAAAATCTTATTATATAATCCCTAGATGGTGGACCCATGTTAACATTTTTTTTCTAGTATTTTCTTTATCCAGCCGTCCAAGATTAGTCCAAAAAACTGAAGTTACCAAAACATTTAAGTCCAAATAGAAGAAAAGGATAGTAGAAAAAAAATTAATATTCAAATCATCAATGTGGTGAGAAATTTGGAATTTTTCTTACTTCCACACCTAACAAAATTTTACAATGCCTTTTGTCTCTTGAGTAATGAGTTGGTCAGGGGACCATAGACATTTAAAATGACGAAGGAGAAAATGAAGAAGAAAAAACACCAAGAGAGTTAGCCCCACTCTTTAATTGAAAAAAAAAAATGACTTGGACTTGCAGCCAATGGTGTGCCTTGGGGTCATCATTTGGTTTATTGTGGGGAAGGCAGGTACAATAATTGCCCACAGTAAGAAAAGGATATGCCCCTATGGATTAATTGGGTGCAGGTCTAGATTTGGATTTCAGCCAAAGAATGCCTGGTATTTTTGTTTAGTTTGATGTTCTATAGTTACAACCACATCAATGCCAAGAAGGTTTTTTTTTTTTTTTTTTTTAATAAAAAGTAATAATTTAAAAATAGGAAAATGAATTACAAATATATTTGATATTATTTTTTAAAGGTGATTGTATAAATTAAAATTAAATGACGAATAATACAAGGTCAAACTTGAAGCTATCATATGGTTTTAATTACTGAATAATTACCCAATACAGGGTTTTCCATGAACGCAAGATTAAGACAAATGAACCTTTAGTGGAACACCAAGTTTGACCAAAAACCAGAGAAATTGCTGATAAAATCATAAATGTGGATGTTTAAGTTTCAATGTGTTATTAGGATCCAATATTTTGACCAACCCACTAAAGTAATTGGCTGCATCCAGAAGACAGAAGAAAAAGTGCACAATAATTTTGTCCCAGGCTAAAAAATTTTGTTCTGTCACTGACTGCAGAGAATTCCACTACTTGTCTCCCTAAACTGTTTATCATGCTCTCACTACTGCACTTATCATTAGTCCATCAGATCACGCGAGGGCTTCATGATTGGGGACCAATGATGTTGTTTGATCTGAGTCTTGCATTATACAAGTCTATTAGTCAAATCCTGATGCAAGCTTTAGTTATAGAGATTTTACAAAAAACAACTTTTGCCCATTTTATCACCATTTACCATGGCACCTATTGAACTTGGAGATCAAAATTTGAAAACTTTTCACATGGTAAGTACTAGTGTCGAACTCTAATGATACAGCAGAATAGCCCCCACCGCCAGATGGGGTATCACCTGGGAGAGAAACAAGAAATTAGAGATGCCCGGAGGTGCCAGCCAAAGCCAAGGATTTTAAATTAATTCAGAGAAAGGGAAGAGGAATATTTATGCAATGATTCCATTTGCTTGCTCCAAGAAATGATCGAGATGATCAGAAAGCACAAGAGAACCAAACTTCTTTAGCTTTGCCTCTAAAAAACAAAGGTTATGACTACAATCCCCAAAAAAGCTTAGATTGATTAATTTACATTACATTTCAAATGTTGATTAGTATCTAAGCATGCATCTAGACAGGGAAAACACACAAAGGACTGCTAATATGTCATAGTTCACACTCTCTACTCCATTTAAATAAGAAAGACAGAAAACCCTAGTGTTTTTCATCAGTAATTCATTTTCACCATTGGGGAAGATGGACTTTCTGCTGGTGGAGGTGGTGGTGGTGGTGCTGTAGATGGCCAGAGCTGTGCATTCCTTACCTTGGACACGCTTGCTAGCACGCTTGAGGGAGTTACATCCCCAATTACTGTCACTTTCTTTGTGGCCAATCTATACTGAATGATGTCACTCCTGCACAAAATGTGGAAAAAAACCATGGCTTAGAATATGGTAGTGCATTTTCTTTATGATCAAAGCCACTAAACTAATTAGGGTTTATGCATAAATAACTAATTTTTTGAAAATTTAGTGCTTTTCTATCTGTTGAAACTCACCTTCCATTTTTGAGATATGTTTTCTTACTTTTCCTTCACATCCTTTGCAATTGATTGACACCCACAAAACCACCACCTTCTATTTCAAACACAACAAGAAATAGAATACGTATGTTAAAAATGTTCGGTAGTGATTTAGCATCCTGAAGTTTTTAGTCCCTTTTTTTTTCCCTTTTTGGAACCAAAGCAGGCAACGAAAACAAAGAAAGATTAAAGACCAACCTGGTTACGAGACCGAGTAGATGAAGAAGGCTTTAAAGCAGGAGAATCTTTGAAGCTTACATGCTTAGGCTTTGCAGGCTGAGCGGGAACCAATGCTGAGACACGATCAGACTCTGATAACCAATCAATAAAGGGTCTATCACTCAGAAGATATCTAGAGGAACCAGGAGGACTATTAAGATCATGAATATCAGCGGAGCTTTTTCGACGCACATCCCTCGGCTTAACAGAGCTCTTCCTACTCTTTTCATAGTAAGGCCTAGGAATTATAGGTAATTGTGCTGAACAAGGTGCATAAGGCTTAGAGTTTTGGCGATCAATAGGCCTAGTATGGCCATGGCGGACCATGGAACGATGGTCCACGCTAGAGCAGATGGCTGTGGAAGCTGGAGAAGCACAGAAAAGATCCATTCCTTTCATTTTTGGAAATGCTATAGTTTTGAAAAAGAAAAACTGAAATAGAGTTGGGGAAATAAGTATCTTCGCAATAAGGCCAACTAATATGATTTTAAAGTAGGTGCGGATGGAGAGAGAGAGAGAGAGAGAGAGAGAGAGAAAGAGCGGATAAAAAAAAAGAAGCAGCTAGGTCCCACTTGAAGTGTTGATCAATCATACCCTGGAAAATATGGACCTTCAAAGTTGTGATTAACTTTAGATTTAGATTATTTTAGTTTCAAAATGTTTTCTCTAAGGTGGGGTTCAACTTTGTATGATATGAGCACTACCACTAGTAGTATCATATGGTGGCTTATAGATTTTGAAACTCAGCTAACTGCTCTTATTATTAACACATAATTGGAGTAACTGAGAGCACGCATCCATCTGTGAAATCTTTAGGTATTCGTGAAGTAGAAAACAGATATGGCTTTCCTGCTTATGGGAAAATCATAATCATAAGCTTGTTATTTTCATCTTGTATATGAAATCTTGTAACCACACAAAGCGGAACTCCTTCCTTCTGCCTAAGAACAATCTTTCCAAGCTCGATTTGGTTTGCCCTTCCTTAACACAGGGACCCTGAATGAAAAACAAGCAACTTTGTTTTTGTACAACGCTTGTATGATACATACCTGAATACTGAATAATAAAGATGGAATAGGCACCGATAAAGCAGCTGCTGCTTCATGGTATATGAATAATCCAAGTTTAATTCCATAATCTAATCCATGTTTTATTCTATGCGGTATACACAGATTTAACTGGCTACCTTATACATGATAGTTAACAAAAGGACCCACTTCATTTGTTCTCTCATTTTCATTGTCATATTCTTGTGACCTGTAACTCTGTGACAGCATATGAACAAATCAGTTAAAGTATTCATCAAAACTCTTCCAGGAACTTTCATTGAACTTTTGTTCATGAATTCAAATATATATATAGCTATTCTAGGTGATCACGGTTCAAGAACATGTTCTTTCTTGTGGAACAATCAAATCTAGCTAGTGCCTAAATTCAGGGATTACAATTAAGACAAGACAAAGCAAGGGTCAAAAAACCGATAGTTTATGAAGATTTTCATGCATTAGGACAAGTTTTCGTGCATAAAAACCAGATTGGGAGCACATGCAGTTCTCATGTAACCTGTAACAAATGCAACTGAATGTTCATTTTCTTACACATAAGAGTCCAAATTGTTGACATGAGATCAGTCTAAGCAGTGTTGAAACCCTGACCTCTTATGAACTGTTATGAACTTCTCGCAATTACAATCAATCAGTGTCAAACCCAGAGTGTTAAAATTAGATTGTTGTAATGATTATGCCTCGGAAATGGCTGAGGTGTTTTCCATCAGAAGGCTGCAGACTCGTGGGTCGACCGGCCCCTTTTTGTCAGACATTGAGTGGACTTAAAGATGTTGAAATCCCAAATACCATCATCGATTGCAAACTGATTAGCATTAGTGTCGACCACTTTTATCAACTTGACCAACCTCCCACTCTGCAGCCACTGCATTTCAGGAAGCATGAATTAACTAACTAAATATATCCTTTAACTGGCCTCCGTTTTTTATGGAAAAAGGTGCTTTTTTTCACGCGAAAGATCGACCCCACAAATTTCAGCTTCTGGATTATCAAAAGTTTTGCTGCTGATTGGTCAGTACATTTTCGTGGGACTCATCTGGACCACATTATAAACAAATGATGGTACTCTCATTATATTTTACTATTTTATTGATCTAAAGGAAATGTTGAGCCCAAAAATGAAAAATTCCTCACAAACATCAATTACATAATTTGCATTATTACCGTATCATTTTTGGGGTTTTAAAAAATTTTCTTTTACAAGTAGATGAAACTTAAAAGCCCTCTAGTTATGCTTCCAATAAACATGGAATCTGGTTTAGCTGAAAGAGTAATGAACCCAAAACTTTCCATATAATACTCTAAATGGAAATTGCACTAAAAAATACATGAACAAAAAATTATTTCATTCATTGTCAGTGGAGTTAGAGTATATTTTTAAGATATATTAAAAAAATTAAAAATAATTAAAAATAAAATAAAATATGTATTAATCTCTTAATTTCTTTTGTAGAATTAAAAATTTGTATTGATGATGTATAAAAAAAAACCATACATGTACATCCATTTTATACTAACTTATAAGTTAAATCCTCCGTCCCCTTGATTTCTTTGGAAGTCAGCAATCTACTTTAAACCATTATCCATGGCAATTATGTGGGTCTCCCTAATTCAAACCATATATTCTGTAATCACGAGTTTAAAGAAGTGGGGCGTTAATCAGTGGACAGATTAAGGGTAGTTAAGTTTTCTACTTTTCCTCAGCTCTTTTTTTTTTTTGGTTGCTTTACTCAATATTTCTTAAGTTTCTTCCTTTCTTTTTTCATGCCATACATATATTTAGGAAAGAAAAGCAGAGAGGTGGCTACATGTTTGATGTTTCCAAGCAGTTGCCTCGAACTCACAGTCCTGCAAAAGAATTCAGTTATATTTATATATATTCCTTTTCATTGCAAAGCAATTATTTTGTTTATGATTAAACTTTCCCTCTCAGACAGTTCTTGTAATCACTACCGAAAAGAATCTCCAATCCCTCATTCATTTACTCGTTTTAAAGTAGATCAACTCTTTGTAATATAAAGTATTTGCACCATTAAACAAACTAGTAGTTGGCAGGAAATTGAATCAAACAAATGGACTTATTGTTCTTGCTCATTAAGTTAAATCCTTTTCTACAATGTTAGAATATCTAGTATAGCTAGGTCATGAACCAACATGTCAACAATGTTTCAAAATTGGAATCAGTTGCATCAGTCCCCATCATGGTTGGAAAAGCTTGTTAAACATATCATCATGAAGGCCCATATAAAAATCTTGAAGTTACTTATGGCCAAGTCCTTTTTCTTTTGAATGGTAAAATTTTGAACTTTTGATATCAGAAGCAGAATTGAAAAGGTTGAGTTGCATATCAGGTTGATCCCTTTTGCTTTCCTAAAGGTCAGGGTAGGTAACACAGGTGTCCCTACGTTACTATCTCAAGCTAAAACCTGCGCAATCCATGGCAACGACAAAAGCACGAAGCTGAAGAAGGATCACCAAGATCCTGTCATCGTAGTCTTTGGAGGTCCAAAACCATTTAGCTAGAGTGAGGACTGAATAACTTCCATGGGCCCACATTTTTCAAAGCCCAAAGTCCCTCAAGACCTTGGCCCAAGACAAGTGCACTTCACGCGTGACCAAACTAGGGTTTTTGGGGAAACTGATATTAAAACCGCAAAGCCCTTCACCTTTGCATCACCACAGAGAGGAGCAGGCAGCCATGGGTAATTACAATAACCAACGAAAACCCATTTTTTTATTTACTCTTAAATTCATTTGTATCAATATGTTAACGTGAACTTTGTTATTCTTTCTTTGATTTTTTTGTGCTTGTTTATAGCAAGGATCAAGGTACACGAGTTAAGGAACAAATCAAAGACAGAGCTGTTGAGCCAGCTCAAGGATTTAAAAGCTGAACTTTCTCTCCTTCGTGTGGCCAAAGTGACTGGTGGTGCCCCCAACAAGCTCTCCAAGATGTAACTCAATTTCCCCTTTATTTCTTCTTTTCCTTATTGATTTCATTTTTCTTCTCGTTTTACAGTATGGTTTTTGCTTTTTTTGGTGTTGGGTTTTTAGTAAGGTGGTGAGGCTATCGATTGCCCAAGTGTTGACAGTGATATCCCAGAAACAGAAGGCTGCATTGAGGGAAGCCTATAAGAGGAAGAAGTTTTTGCCTCTTGATCTCCGTCCCAAGAAGACCAGAGCTATTCGTCGCCGCCTTACCAAGCACCAGGTTAGCTGTGGATCATGTTCATTATGTTTCACTTTTGTTGTAGATAATAATTTATTGGCATTTTGTGATTTAACTATGTTTACTGTATGGAATTAAAAGTTACTAATTTGTGTTAGAGCATTCTTGATGCTTTTATCTTTGTGAGTTGTATTAGTCTAGAATCTAGATGTCTTAATATGTTCAATTTGAATTCTTTTTTTAATCTTTTATAAACGAAGGCGTATGTGTAAAAGTGAAATAATATTGATTCACACTACGATGATGATCGAAATAAAAGCATTCATTTTCTCAGATGCTGCTTTAACTCATGCTTTCATTTCCATGGAGAAAAGTTGAACTTACCTGTGATAAATTTTTCTGTAAGACATGCCTTTAATAAAGAGTTCCTATTATAGTTATGTTTTTGTTTAGGACATGTGCAACAATGCACAACTGTAAAGATGCTTTATTAGATATTTTCCTCTGTTTCCATTGGGAAATTGCCAGATTGGGGTTTGTCTCTGATATTTGCTCATATTCTGATCTTTGATTGGAATAAATTCTATTTTCGCTAGTGGTCCATTCTCTACTAAACAGTTATCCCCTTTTCCAAGCTGATGAAACTCCAAGCGAGTCTAATGGCTTCTTTTTGTGTCCCACCTTATTGATGTCTTTTAAGTGGTTGGATTCAAGCATGATTTGTTTTAGGATTATGACCGTATGAGGTCCTTAAGTTCTGGCTTGCCTAATGGTCTTGATAATAAAAGGATGAAGCGGACAATGAAATAAATTAAGTGGAAGAACCACATGGATGATACATTACGCAAATAATAGCTTATTGATGAATTGGAAAACTGTTTTTATGAATCTTGTCCCCAATTTCAAGTTTAATCTTATCAACTTTGGGTTGTATTTCATTTAGAACTTGTTTATTTTTTCCAAGTATCTTTAAAATTTTGTATATTGCTCTTTTGCATTTTCTCCTGGACTATATTTTCAGTCTTCCTTGGTGCATGTTATTTGGGCACAAAACTCCATGATGATTCAATCTGTTGCTTTTGAATTGACCTCTTGCATTTTGTTTTACGCAGCAATCATTGAAAACAGAGCGGGAGAAGAAGAGGGAGATGTACTTCCCAATGAGGAAGTATGCCATTAAGGTGTAAGCTTGACATTAATTTTGGAGGCATAACTTTGTGTTAGATTCAAAGTGCATACTCAAGGATATTGTTTGAATTTTGTTGTTGAATTTCACTTTCCTTATGATCTTTCCTTTTTCGAGTTTTCTTTCTCTCTTCTATGAATTAATCGAACTAGAAGTGTTGATTGAGCCTTTCTTTTATAAAATTGTATGCTTCATTGCATTTATCATATTCTTAAACTCTGAACTGATTCCAGTGTAGTGAATCCTAAGATCTGCATCCTAACTCCGATCGTGTAGTCGCATTCCAGTCAACTAGAAATAGAAACAGAAAGATCTCAAAAGACAAAAGTGTGGTTAATTTCTTCATGGAAGTGTCATTTCCATTTTGTACAAATGAGAATCTCCTTGGATATATGATTTCTTCTTCTTCATATGGATAGATCTACGAAACATTTGCTTAGATGTAAGTTGTATCCAGCTGTCCATCCCTAATGCAAATTTACTGTCTTGAAAGATTATGGTAGGTGAAGAAGGTGATTGGAGTAAGGCGCAAAGAGAAAAGATGGCAAGCCCTTTTGCCTTCTTTGTTCTTCTCATCGTAAATCTCATGTAAATTGGGGTTTGTCTAATGGGTTGCAAACGAACAAGATTACGGGATTGAAGTGGAGCAAGATTCTATTATGAACAATAAAATTATACACTCAATATAAATATATATATATATATATTCTCGAATAACCAGCAATCGATATATTCGTAAATGAAATAAGGTTACGGGGTTGTTTGTAGGAAAGGTTAAAATACCCGAAACCAACGGGTTTTGACTCGATTCAACCCCTTAAGATTGGTTTTTTTTTTTTTCTTGAAAATCAGGTATTGTATCGAGTTGCATAAAAAAATTTCGGGTAAGGGTAAGGATTGGGTTTTAAGCAAATACGATTCGATATATATAAAAAAATTATTTTTTAATTAATTATTTAATTTTATATTTTTTATATATATTTAATTTTATATTTATATTTAAAATAATATTTTATTAATTTTGGGTCGAATCAAATCGGATTCGAATATTTAAAATAAAAAAATTTTGTCAGATCAAATACAGATACAAATTTTATATATTTAAAATCGGATTGAATTCGAAACGAGCAAAAATTCGTTTTGACTCGATGCATTGCCATCACTAATGAGAAGTGTCAAGGGTATTTTAGCGTTTGAAGGGCAGGATGGACTCTTTTCTCTAAAGTATAAATCAGCTGATAAGCGAGAGTATTTTGATCATTTTGACCAAACAAATGTATTGGGCTGACCTGAAATATCGAGCTTCATGCTAGTTCGGTCACTTCAATGGCTTATCTGTTTGGTACATAAAAATATTGATTTATCATATTTTAAATGGATTATTAACTGTTAGCTCAACTTGGGTTTATGGATCAATCTTAATTTGTGACATTGATCTTGAGTCGCCTGAGTCTAAGGTCCTCATCAATCAAGTATAAGTAGCTCCTCTCAAGTATTTTTTAACTCAACTGAAACTTATAGTTTAAAAGCTTACGTTTTACTTTTATTTTCTTTTCACTTCTTGATCGAGTTTTAACTTGAACGATTGACAAAAAGTAGTTTTGAAGTCGAAAGAGGAAAACGTCATCGATAAGCAATGATGTATGTGAACAAAATCAAAGCAGCAAAGAGCCAAATTCGAATTTGGGTGACAAGCTGATGGCTCTAGGAGAGTGTTGGGGCCCTGATAGTTTCCAAATTTGAAGATGGGTTATTAGCACGGTTCTAATAATTATTCCAAGCAATGAAATTTAATTATTAAATACATACCATATTTCAAAATTATATAGGCCAATGTTGAGGACTATATTTAATAAGATGTCATTATTCTTAATTATATAACTAGATTTGACCTGGCAATTCTTTCATTGTATCCTGTTAGTTGGAGAAAATAGGAAAAAATTAATTTAACAAAGAAACTTTTTGGAGTGATTATTTGGACTTACTCTGAAAACAATTGTTGTGTATTATTTCTACTTATTGGTGGACTCTGCTGACTCCATTATATTATTGGTGGTCCCAACCTTTGACCTGATCAAGAAGGGTAAAATAATGTCATAGTTTCATTTTCCAAGCCTGAAGTGTGTAGGTGGTCTATTGGATAATATCTCATGAGGATATTTGCATCAAATTTATGAAATATTATTTATTTTTATCAAAAATTTCATAATTTTATTTCATAAAAAATATTTTTTATACGATAAAATCATAAAATTTTTGAATTAAAATAAATAATATTTTATAAATTGAGTGTAAATTTCATATTTTAAATTTAAGTGAGCGTAATTTATATTGTATTTGAAACATGTGTATTTGAAATTGTGATCAGTTTTTAAGCTAGGCATCAATTGAGTTTCAGCATAAAGCATGCATCCATCATGCATCATGTTGTTTGTTTGATGATAAGCATTTGCATGGCCGATGCAAAAAGAAGCAAAGAAAAAGATGAGAAAGAGGGAGTGAGCATCGCCATGACCCCTATACGCCTGCATTGGCAATGGCATGTTTGGTGATGTTAACAAAACTACAATTCTTATGAAAAGGACGACCAGCTCAACCATGGCTTCTAATTTCCCCATTCGATTTTCCTTTTCCTTTCTAGTTATCTTCTCTGACGTGCATGGGCTTCGAAGAAGCAACATAGAATTGAAGAATTTGGAAAATTCCCAACCAATTAGCTGTAATTTATTCTCGTAACATCAATATTTTTAATATATAAACTTGCATCTTCTCTGGAATAACATAAATTTCATGAGCTGGAAGACCATTGGCATATGGTAATACTTTTCTCATCCAATTCTTGAAAACCAATGCAGATATTCTACTTCGAATGTTGATTGTTCAACCTCCAATGTCAACATTTCCATGTTTATTGTGTAAGTTTTTTCGTTTATGTTTGCACAAATGGCTGCAAAACCTGAGACTAAAACCATTATAAAAGCCGTCACCATCCACTAATTTGTCGTTAAAACGAAGGATCACTACAAAAGTAGAGTGCATGCATGCAAATCTTTGAATTTTAATTTTTTTCTTGGCCGGCAACCTAATAACAAGTTAGAAAGGAATAAATAAAGATTAGATCTAAATAATAGAAAGATGATTACAAAGCGAGTTTAATTAGGTACGTAATTAAATTAAATGGACTCTTGAACAGGTCTAAGACTATTCTTATATGCATCAAGAACAGCAATATTGGGTGACAGCTTTCTCTAAATCTGCTACCTCGATGGAAATAAAGTGACGTGTGATACATGAAATCCTAAAGTTATTATGTTAGAATAGGATGGAATCAGAAATGCATATTTTGATGTTTGTAAAGAACATTTAGCTTATCGCATTATAGCTTGCGAAACTTTGGATGGAATCGATAAAACCAAGAGATTGGTGTGGCCTAAAATTAAAATTGACCATTAAAAGAATTAAAAGTTTATATTTGATATAACGTTAGAGTATAGGTTTACTATATTATTAATAAATTTGATAATAAATTTAATTAATGAGTAAATATTGATTTTTAAAATAAATATATATAAATTAAAATTTTAAAAAAATTTATTTATTAATAAAATATTATTATTTGATTTACTTTATTAATAAATTATTATCATTTGATTTATTAATAAATTTATTGATAATTTATAAAATTTATTAATTAATAATGTATTAAATATAAATTTAAAAATTAATTATCTCTTTATTAATAATAACAAAACATCTACGTTCTCATTCACCGTCAAAAAAGCAAAATCCATTTTCTAGATCTTTACAATTTACAATCCCAGAAAAAATAAATGTATTAAATAAAATGACATCAATTTTCGTTGCGACTTCAGGAAAGAAAAAGCAAGGACCCTGAGTCCTGAGACTATGACTGATTCTACGACTCTCATTAGTAATTTGACAAAAGAACTGGTCAGTATCAGCCACTCTCACGCAAAACTCCATACAAAAGCAAGCAATCCAAAAACGAACACTACACTTTGATTTTCCACCGCGTGGTCGAAACCGCCCTTTGACTTGTATCCATGCGCTTTCCTAGCGATCCTTCCCCCATTCTGTCTCTCTGGTCTCTCTATATATACCCCGATACCCATCACTACACAGCACAAACATAGCCCATTCGATTCCAATATCTCTTCTTGATATCATTCCCTTTGTTTAATTATCAAACTCCAGCAATTCTCGGGTTTGGAACTGGTTGTATAATGAGGACCAACTTCTACAAACCCCCGTCAACCGGAATGACTCCTCCTGCTTCCCCAGTTCATCATACCTGGACCAACTCCTACAAGCCCCCGTCTCCTACAGGGATGACTCCTCCTGCTTCGCCACTTCATCCTACCTTTTCCGAGTCATTAATGGAAGAAAATATTGAAGTTGCCGAATTTATCATCACTAAATGGAACTCCCATTCCAACAAGGACTCCTCCTACCGTAACATTGCTTCTCTTTTCAACAACAACAATAGGGAAGAAGCAAAGCAATATTTGAGTTCCGTTAAGGGCTTGCAAAAGGCTATGAAGTACTTGGTTTTACACCAATCGAGTTCAGAAAAACTTGTACGAGCTCAAACACTGATGCAAACCGCCATGAAACGGCTCGAAAAGGAGTTTTACCAGATTTTGAAGTCCAACCGGGATTACCTTGATCCGGAATCCGTTTCTACTCACTCATCTACCCGACCATCAGGTTCGAGGTCTAGCTTTTCCGACTTCGAAGAAGACGAGTGTGAAAATGAGTCAAGGGATGAGGATGACTCAATACCAGAAGTCGAAAGAGTCTCGTTAGCGGCAATGGCGGATTTAAGAGCTATTGCGGAAGCCATGATTTCAGCTGGGTATGCCAAAGAATGCATAAAAATTTACAAAATTATTCGGAAATCGATCATCGATGAAGCTCTTTACCATCTTGGAGTTGAAAGGCTGACTTTTCAGCAGATTCAGAAGATGGATTGGGAAGTTTTGGAGGTTAAAATTAAGAATTGGTTAAATGCTATTAAAATGGCGGTTAAAACGTTGTTTTTTGGTGAGAGAATCCTCTGTGACCAAGTGTTTTCCGTTTCGGCTGCCATCAGGGAATCTTGTTTCGCTGAAATTTCGAAAGAAGGAGCTTTGGCTCTGTTTGGGTTCCCAGAAAATGTAGCGAAGTGCAAGAAAACACCCGAGAAAATGTTCCGTATCTTGGATTTATATGAAGCGGTTTCTGATCTTTGGCCCGAGATTGAATCAATCTTCAGCTTCGAATCAACCTCGATCGTCCGATCAGTCGCTGTTAACTCCTTAATCAAGCTTTCTGACGATGTTAGAACGATGTTAACAGACTTCGCAACAGCGATTCAAAAGGATTCATCCAAATCGACGGTTCCTGGCGGTGGGGTCCACCCGCTCACACGTTATGTCATGAATTATATTGCTTTCCTCGCCGACTACAGCGGGATTCTCTCCGACATCGTCGAAGGTTGGCCGTTAACGATTCCATCACCTTTACCACAGTCTTATTACGGCAGCCTCGACAACGAGGAGAGCATGTCATCGCCGATTTCAGTTCGGTTAGCATGGCTTATACTCGTCATGCTATGTAAACTCGATGGGAAAGCCACGATGTACAAAGACGTGGCGCTTTCTTATTTGTTCTTAGCAAATAATCTCCAATACGTCGTCGGAAAAGTTCGTCAATCGAATCTGAAGTTCCTTCTCGGTGACAATTGGGTGATGAAGCACGAACTGCAAGTGAGACAGTACGCTTCAAATTACGAGAGGATGGGATGGAGCAAAGTGCTTGCGTCACTGCCGGAAAATCCAACGGCTGAGATTCCAGTTAACCGAGTGAAAGATCATTTCAGAAAATTTAATTCGGCTTTCGAAGAAGCTTACACGAAACAAACTTCTTGGGTCGTACCCGACCCGAAACTCCGAGATGATATCAAAACCTCGTTGGTGAGACGGATCATTCCTATCTACAAGGAGTTTTACGAGACATACGGCGGAATGCAGCTGAGGAAGGAAATGTGGGTTGAGTCACTTGTCAGGTATACCCCTGACGATTTGGGAAATTACTGGTCCGATTTGTTTTATGGAAGCGGAAGTTCAGTGATCGTGTCGTCGAGTCCGAGCCGAGGTGGGCGGAGTCGTTGAACCCATCTTTTTTCGGGCGTGGAAAGAATCGCCGGTGTGCTCGTGTCGTTTGTGGATAATATAGACAAAGATCCGTGTAGTGAATCCGACTGACACGTGTATAAAGAAAAAGATTAATCTAAATTTATTATTACTTCTTCATATGCGGCATATAATCGCTCATGTAATACAAAATTCTTTGATTTATTATGTCGTATAACACAAAATTCTTTCGCTTTTTCTTCTTAAGTTATAATTTATAAGTATTTAAAATATGATATAATGATATAATAAAAATAAAATATAAAAATAATATGATTTAAAATTTTAATAAGGATTATATAAGATTTGATAAAATAAAAAATTATAATTTATATTTTTATATTTATATAAATTATGATATATAAATTTTTTATAAAATATTATATATATATTTTTAATATTTTATATAATATAAATAGATGAATAATTGAAATTTAATTTTTTATTCAAGAAAGATAAAAGGTTCCAAAACAAAGCCATGGGCCATAGCCCTAACTGCTTCACTTAACTGAACAATGATCATCGATATTACCCACTGGATTACTGGGCCATGGCTTATGGGCTGTGGCCCTTCCTTCTGTCTTACAAGAGTTAGATATTGATGTAGATCCATCAAACCACACACACATTCGAGAAAAATATATAAAAAAAAATAATAATTTTTTGTATAAATTCAAATCTTATTCTTTAAGTATGAGACATATGAACATTTCTTAAGAATTTCTTAACATGTAGTTTTTTTTATTTATTAAATAATACGTTATTTATAATAATATATTATTATTAAATATGATAGTTGACCGTTTATAATATGTTGATTTTTAATGTACTGAAATCAAATATTATTTAATATGATAATTTTAAAAAATGTCTTTAGCATATGTGTTTGCAATTTTTTTTATTAAATAGCAAATTTAATAGTAATAAAAAAATTTTCAAATAATGCGTAGTTCAAATTATTTGAGTTATTAATAGATATAGGTTTAATTAATTACCTTTATTCACTATATACTCAAAGTCTCAAATATGTACTTTTTTTTCTTAGTTACATAGAATTTCAACAGAAAGTTTAAACCTTTTTCTCTTTCTTTCTTTATTTTTTTTTATGATAAATGATAAATTATATATTTTAACACGTAATATGATTTTATCATAATTTGTAATCATGGTATGTTTGGCAAAAAAAATTAATTAATTCGAACTATATTTTCAATATAGTTTGAATTTTAAATTCTTGACCCTTTAAATAACGAGAAAGATTTCAGAAAAATACAAGTTGGGAAAAATATGTATCACAACAAATCGTTTGCTTGACAAATTAGCAAAAAAAAAAAACAAAAAGGAAAAACATTTAAAGCTGAGCACACCAAGGAATGGTCAATATTAATTTAAAAGCCGTGTGGTTTCCTACTTGGAGTCACGGACATTTTGCCATGAAATTCAACCAAAAGTAACCTAAAAGGGAGAGACAGACCAGACATGAATATATTGTTGCGTACATTTGAAAGCTTTTGCAAGTCACACGACATGTTTCATGTTTGGTTATTTTTGTAATAAAGATATTAATGAATATATTTTACTATATGCGACTTTTTTTAAAAATCTAAAAATAAAAAAATTATTTCATTCTCAAAATCAAAACAAACTATCAATTTATAAGAATAATTATGAATTTTTTTTAATTTTTGAAATTTATAAATTATTTACTAATAAAAAATCTTTTATTCGAATCTAAACACTTCACGCCGAAACCTTACACGTTAACCACTTGCAACAGCCTCTATTAACACATGTGAAACTTGTTGTAGTTTTGACCTCCGTAGCGTCCTTTTCAAACAGGTGAGAGGATCGTTGTCAGTTGTCAGTTGTCACAGCCGATAGAATGCCCTGTCCGGGCATTTCAATTTTCAACCTGTAATTTGTGTTTTTTGTTTCCCATCCAATTAAAATTTAGATTTATGCTTAAGTTGGTTACATTACATCCATTATCCCTAATTTCCTATATTTAAAAATTCAACAAATTAATTAAAATTTTGAGATGAAACCGAGAGTTAACTCTGTGCATAAATCCAATTGGATTAAGTTCAATTAACTTTTTAAAAGTTCGTTCAAAATGTTTTAATTTTTAACAAAATATATTGAAATATTAAAAAATTAATAAAAATTAAATTAAAAATATTTTTATTAATAATTTAATATTTCAAATTGGCTCAAGCTCAAACTACAAAATCTTTGTCTAAAACCCGGTTTAAGTCAGACAAGCCTGCGAACTGGGCGAGGGAATAACCGGCCGGTAAATATGTCTACTGAGAATAAACAAACTGTTATTTTCAGCTTATAAATCTTCTCTTCCTGTCCAATAATTCAAAAAAATTTCTTAGATTATGAATTTGTTTAGAAAATAAGATTATAATAAGATAAAATAAAATAAGATTATGAATAAGATTAAATTAAATATTATTATCTTATTTTGTATTTGATTAGAATAAAATAATTTATTTATTAATTAAAATTTATATAATTTAAATTATTGATATAATTTTTAAGATATAATAAACATGTAAATTTAATTTAATGAATTAAAAATAATTTTTTTCACTTTAAAAGAATTAACCATTTAATTAAAATTTTTATAATCTTATCTATTTTTTTAAATAAAAATTAAATATAATATAAAATAATTATTCCTAACCTATAATCTACCACCTTGAATGGTTGTTTTTTTCCCTAATTTAACCCAGTGGGAACGCCAGGCCTCATCCAACCAAAGAAAGGTTGTCGTCCATTCCATTCCCTTTAGCCGTTCTATTCAGATTTTAGACCAATCAACTGAAAATACAATTATCCCTTGCATTTGCATGTCCTTATCTCCTTCAGGAGCCATCTCTTCTTTTCAATCTTTTTCCTTATAATCCAAAATGTTGTAAATTGTAATACGAACAACAAGCAGAAGTGTAGAAGCATCATTTCATAAGCTTGAACCCCAAATATTGTTTGAAACGTACTTCAAACTTTATCAAACAGATAATTTTTCTCCCTTTACGGCTTTACCCCACCAGTCCTTTCATTCTCGTCAACTCATTCCGCCTTGAAGCTACAAAGAAAAAGTCAATGGGACACACTGAAAGGTGGTTCCAGAAGCATTTGCCCAACATGCATGTGGAGGATTTATTAGTCACATTGAGTGATTAGATAAGGATCTGACAGGGAAAATTCGTCTGAAACCTTTATTAGTGAGTTGTCATGCTTGCTGTTTAAGGGATAATAATCGAGCCATGGTCCCCGAAAGACAAGTTTTATCAATCCATGTTAATTTTGTCAGTTGTGACAATGTCAGTCTTAATGCTTGATTTATCTTAATATATATACACAATACAGTCCCTATAGCTTGACTTGTATGCAGAACAAATCTAAAGATAAGTAGGGTTAATTTCTTGATAATAATAATTATTATATGGTTGTTTAGTTGCTTACATAGCCTACATGAATGAAAGTAATGCAAACTCTTCAAGACTTTCACCAAGAAACTACTTCATGTATAATTGAATTCCATATATCCCCTATGGGAGAACGACTCAAGTCAATGCTAGAAATTAATGTCCCAGTTTTATTATTAAAGAAAGATTCAACTATTGTATTAATCAAGTCACATGTCAAATATGTATTTAGAAGACTTTTGTAGAGTTATGGAATCAAATTTGATGATATAAGACCCAACTGGTAACCCTTTTCGTTCATATTCGAACGTCGTTTTGACTATGAACTCCTTTGTCGTTTCATTGACACTTCCATATGAAGCCTTAATCCCCGTTTCATAGGCTAATTAGCTTCATTCTTCTATAACTTTGCAGTGGTTCGTCTTTTTCCTTTCCCTATATCTATATCTCTAGCTACCACCCTCTTCCTTCTTAAATGTGGATAACCTTATTGCGTAAACTGCTACCTGTGAACTATAATGACTTTCCGTTTTGGAGTAAAATAGAGTTGAATTGAATTTTGAACTTGGGTATGGAGTTTTAAGTCGTTAAACAACTTTAACAAGGATTGAAATTTGCCCCCCCTTGGCTCTTTGTATTTTCTCTTTGCTCTCTCTCACATGCCAAGCTTGCTAAAGGCGCGACCATTGATCAACTCGTAATAAAGATTGAAACGAAATTACACACAAATCAGTTGGTGGGGGTTGATTGAAGGCAACGGGTATTAAGCATTTTCACATGTTCAACTCATTGGACTTTCTCATTATAAGGGCTTGCATTTGATCTACCCATCTAAAAAAGTATAGCTTCTACTTCAAAGCACAAAACTTCCCTGTCCCTCCGTGTTTCTCTATCTCTTTCTTTGCCTTTTATCGTACAAATTGTTTTTCCGGTCTCCCTTGAATTTTCTCCCATGGAGCTGCTCTCTTTCTTGCTGTTTTTTCCAATCCTACTTCTCTTCTTCACAATTTGGAAGTGGGTTAATGAGAAGAGAGACCAAGAATGTTACATTTTAGACTACCAATGTTACAAGCCAACTGATGATAGAATGGTTGGGACTGAGTTCTGTGGGGAGGTGATAAAGAGGAACAAGAATCTAGGACTCAACGAGTACAAGTTCCTCTTGAAAGCCATTGTCAGCTCCGGTATTGGGGAACAAACCTACGCCCCAAGAATCATGTACTCTGGCAGAGAAGAGAGCCCGACATTGGCAGATGGTATCTTGGAAATGGAAGAATTTTTTTATGACAGCATCGGAAAGCTCTTGTCCAGGGCAAGCATTTCCCCTCAGGAAATTGATCTCCTAGTCGTTAACGTCTCCATGCTATCCACACTTCCCTCTTTGTCTTCTAGAATCATAAATCACTACAAAATGAGACAAGACATCAAGAGTTTTAACTTGACTGGAATGGGATGCAGTGCAAGTTTGATTTCTCTTGATATTGTTCGCAATGTCTTCAAGTCCTACAAGAACAAGTACGCTTTGCTAGTAGCTTCAGAGTCTTTAAGTCCAAACTGGTATTCTGGCAATGACAGATCCATGATTCTTTCGAATTGCTTGTTCCGTTCGGGTGGCTGTGCAATTCTTTTGACAAACAACAAGTCCTTAAAGCATCGTGCAATGTTCAAATTGAAATGCCTGGAGAGGACACATCATGGAGCCAGAGATGAGTCATACGGTTGTTGTATTCAAAGGGAAGATGAGAAAGGAAGGATGGGATTTCACCTTGGCAAAAACCTTCCCAAAGCGGCTACTCGTTCTTTCGTAGACAATTTGAGAGTGATTTCCCCAAAGATCCTGCCTGTTAGGGAACTACTTCGCTTCATATTAATGTCACTTGTCAAAAAATGGAACCGCCGCGGTTCTCCCAAGGGAACTACTCAAGGACCTATTAAAGCCACGGTGAACTTCAAGAGTGGAGTGGACCATTTTTGCATCCACACAGGAGGCAAAGCAGTGATTGATGGGATTGGAATAAGCCTTGATCTCACTGAGTATGATCTGGAACCGGCTAGGATGACCCTGCATCGATTTGGCAACACTTCTGCTAGCAGTCTTTGGTATGTTTTAGCATACATGGAAGCCAAAAAGAGGTTGAAAAAAGGGAATAGGGTGTTGATGATAAGCTTTGGGGCTGGTTTTAAATGCAACAGCTGTTTGTGGGAGGTGGTAAGGGATTTAGAGGATGGAAATGTGTGGAAAGATGAAATTGACAGGCACCCACCAAAGACATTGGTTAATCCTTACATGGAGAAGTATGGTTGGATCCAGGATGAAGATCCTAGCACCTTCAAAATTCCAGAGGACTAAAGATTACAGAAAATAGAATCAATTTCAAGGTCATTTTTTCTTCTACCCTTTACCCTCTCAGAAAGATTAAGTCTCTCCTTTGATTTTCTGTCTTTGATTATTAAATTTCTGGTACACTATTAAGTTCTTAGATTGTTAAATCCATGGAGGATTCATAACCAATAAGTTGGGCAGCTTCCAATGATGAGATGTTTGCCATGGAGGGGCTGGATTTTTTTTTAATGAAAAATAAAAAAATAAAAAATATATTAATAAAAAGAGTAAGATATGTGTCCGTATCTTAATTTTATTCGTAAAATTAAAAAATTGTCCTGATTAATTGGTACTGTTGGAAAATAGAAAAGAATTTGGCTTACAGTTTATACAGTAGTGCATCTATTATGTTTTCTTAATGAGAAAAAGACTTTGCTATTAAAAGTCTGTCGCATTCTCATGCTGAAGTACTGCTTTTTTTTTTTATCAACCCTAAGAATTTAAGATCATTCATTGAGAAGAGGGTCCACTATGGATGATAATACCCAAAAATATAATCACGGTAAATCCCAAATGAAACTCTCTTAATAGAAGAGTTTGTGGGAGCAACCGCCCTTTCCAATGGTTATCTGGATTTAGAATGATCTTAAATCTTAATTTACTATACATATATATATATATATATTCTTATTATTCTGTTGAATTGAATGAAGATTTTATAGGTAAAAACTGTGAAGAATATTTTTCAGTACTTTTAACGTTGGACTTAAAAACAAAAAGGGTTAGCTGCTCTCTTCATATACATTGATTTCTCATCAAGTTGTTAATTGAAACCTTTCCTGTTTTTTGCTTTCTGAGTACTTCACATCAAAGTAAAATTTATGAAAATTACTATATATATAAATATATTTGTGTAAATTTGTGAAGGCAACTGTCCCCATTGTCACAAACAAAAACCTGAGAGCAAATGCCAGCCAGACCCAAATTTCTTAATGAAAGCAACAAATCATTGGTCTCTAGTTTGAAGTAATAGTGGTCCATGAACCACCTTTTACCCTTAAAAACACCATGATGAATTGGTCAATTCAGCCAGTCATGGCTCCACACTTCTGCACTGCAATTTGGTTTTTGATAATACCAAAAAAGCTTCATGGGTTATGTTCATTTGTTGTCGCTTTGTGGTCACCCCCACTTTCAATTGGACACGCAGTTAACCCTCTGTCTTCGAGATTCTATCTACGAGGACAAAAAAAAAAAAGAGATGAAGTAATGGAGAAATTTAATAGCCTTGCCTTTGTTGTGATTGCTGCAGACAAAAAAACGTTTCCTCTCGCAGATATATGAGATAACATATGAAATTAAAACAAAGAAAAAAAAAACTATTATTTTTACTAGCTAGGAACCAAAAAAAACATTAGAAATGTTTATTATATTTCAGGTAAGAGATGACATATCAATTATTTCAGCCAAAATATATACATGATACCTCAAACTGTATTAAGATAATTTGAAGTATTTTTTATGAGATAAAATTATAAAAATTTTGAGATAAAACAAAAAATATTTCGTAAATTAGGTACGAGTCTTTATGACTTGTATTAGAGCGATTATTAGTCGGACGGAAGTTAAGTACTACATCATAAAAGACACTTTTAAAATTTTACGAGAATTAAATATTGCATAGTGAGAATTATTTTTAAAATCTCAACGTCTGATATGATTTTGTAATCTATATATGCTTTGTGTTAGATTTACTCACTATATAGTATGATTTGGTAAATCTATGTGCTTTGTGTTGAGCTTGATGTTTGTGATGCTCTAATCTCATATTAGGATAATATGAAATTTTGTTAAAATAAATATGTAAATATCTAAATCTAAATTTATAAAACTTATTTTGTAAGACAAAATCATAAGATATTTGTACTAAAATAGATAATAACTCTCAAGTTGAATATAAATTTTTACAATATATAATACGTATAAAAATATCAATATCTTTAAATATGCTTAATCATCTATAAGTCAAGAGTTACATTGACGGTTAGCGTTTAAATTTTAACAATCTCAAATATAAAAAAACTAAATGTTTATAAAATTAACTTCGAGCAGCTCCTAACCTTAGTGGATTCACATGTTTTTGGGTAATTTTTTTTCAAGTTAATATTTTAATGCAACAAATTAATTTGATAATTATGAAAGCTGAAGGAGTTATAAACCTGTTGTTGCAAAAATTTTGACGGGCCTAGGATGCAGGAGATCAGCTATACCCAACAAAAATTGTAGGACCATATCCAACTATGTTTTGGGGTCTCACTTTTGGACAACAAAAAAAGAAGTCTTGCGGAAAGGATCTGGTCACCCTAACCCAAGTCTTGACACTAAGCAAGGCCCATTCTACACCTTTCTTTAGCTTATGTTTGGATGTTTAAGGTGTAGTTAAGTTTCAATCAAACTTAAGTTGAATCGAAATTTTAGTAAGATTTATTCAATATAATTTTTTTATTAAAATTTTTTAAATTATAATTATAATAATAATTATTATTATTATTTTTAATTTTATCAAAATCAATTTTAATAGACTCTAAATGGCCATCACCATCAGTGTCATTATCAATTCTAGTTGCCTTACAATGTATTTAGAATTAATATGTCAAATCTCAGCATTTCATTTTTTTTTTTTAGATCTCTTTATAAAAAAAGTGAAAAATATAAAACACATAACTATGAATAATCTTGTGTCAGAAGTTTTCTTAATTTCTGTTTCGTAAGACAAGTGCTATGTTGGGTTTGGTTTCTAATTATATAAAAAATTTAATCAAGTTTCTTTTGTTGTTTCACAGAGAACAGATCTTCTACGGATCCAGAATATAATTAAAGGACAAACTCATAGCAGCTGGCCGGTGAAAAGAAAAAAGATTCCTCATTATCCTGTTGTTCCAGGCTTGTTTTTTTCCTGATGCATCGATCCTCTCCTACCTAATTACCGTGTCGATTAATGGCATTGTTTGCTTTGATACTCGCCAAAAACATGTTTTATATATATATTTATAGACGAAGTCAGTGATGAGAGTAAAGATAAAAGCCATAAATCTCATCATAGCTGTATGGATAGCACAACTAACGTTCAAAGAGCATATCACCATTTGTCACCAAATTAAACCTTGTAGCTGGGTTCTTTCCAAGTAAAAAATCATCTGTAAGAGACATATAACAGATACAAGTAACATGTATATGTCTTCAATTCAACAATACTACAAAATTGGCTTTGTTTTGTCCACTCCCCACGTACAGAAGCTATTTTTATTGGGAGAGTCAAAGGTCAGCAAAAGTCATTCTCGAAGCAAGCTATTATATCAGTACGTCTGCTTGATTATGAAAAGAATGACAGGAATATTATGTGGAGTAGTGACACGCAAAGGACATAAACATGTCTGCAAACAGCACGTGCGGTTGGACGGCTGACTGGCTGATTCCCATGTGTTCTGGAGCCAATTTGCTTTCATTTTAATCATGTGAAGAGCCACTAGGGTGGCCTTGTTTTAGACTATCCCATGGATTCTTGCCCTCCCACTTCGATGTGAATTCAAAGTAGTACTATATTTACTTAAAATGATCATCCCAAAAGCTAGAGGCTTTCGTGCTTCCTTCGATGTGAAGTACTTGTTTTTTCGATGCAGTTTGATTGTCAAAAAGAAATTGCTCTTATGGCTTTTTTGGACAGTAATTTAGATACAGTCGATTTCAGTTTCATTGAACTAATGCAAAGATACTAATTAATAATGCTACCTTCTTTTTTAATGTTTCTCAACTATTTTACCTTTTTTCTTTTCTTAAATTAATATAATAATTATCAATAAGTTGTTGGTTCAATTAATTAGGTTCATTTTTATCAACAAAAAAATTTTGAGTTTAAATTTTATCGATGACTGCTTGTTAGAATTATCTCGATTGCATGACTTATAATAATCTATTTTAGATTATTAAATACAACACATCTTACTATGATCTGAAAGATTTAATAACTTATTTACTCATTGAATTTTTTTTATAAATATATATATATATAGTAATTTGTTTAATTACATCTCATTGGAGATGTAATTAGAGTTGACATCGGGTCGGATTCGAGATGGGTTTTGCTCGCCCCGAATCCGACCGACTTTATGCATTAATAAACCCGAACTCGATCTTACTTGATTTTTTTTTTTGTTTTTTTATATCCAAATCCGATCTCGATCCGATACTATATAAACCATACACGACCTAATCTAACTCGAAATTAATAAAATATTATTTTTTAAATGTAAAATATTATTTTTTAAATATAAATATTTAAAAATATCATTATATAAATATATATATATAAATAAAAAATTTTAAAATAATTTTTTATATAATATCGGATCGAATCAGATTTACCTAAAACTCAAACCTGATTATTTTTTAATTTTATCCGATTCGATCCGAAACTCAAATTAAAAAAAAAAAATCGACCTCACAATATCGAGTCAGATTAAAATCCGTCAGAGACAGATTAAATCACCGTCTCTAAATGAAATTAGATCTAAACTCTAAAATTTTCGAATGTTGGAAAGATGATTTACTATTCAAGAATATATTTTCACTCCTTCTCTTACACTTACAGACATTGCTTTTTCTTTTTTTTCTATTCATTTTTTTCTATCTAGAAGTGACAAGTCATACACTGTTATAGGGTTCTCTCCTAGTAACCCTAGTAATGGCTTTTGATATTCGCATAAACTACTCTATCCTTTCCACAATGGATTTTTTTTTTTTAATTTTGGATTATTGCATTAAAATCATGTTCATCATCGAAACCAACGAATGCGACAATCAAACAATTAAAACCATAATATAAGATATATTGCACGATAGTGACATAAACCTGATCACCTTAGGACAAAATTTTGACTTAAAAAGTCTTCGCAAAACAAGAAATAAACTCTCTATTTAGTCACCTAAATAATAATAAAAAAAGGAGTTCCATCCATCAAAGTATATTCCAAATTAAAATAATCTTAATTATTTATAATTTTTTATCACAGTTTCATCATCATATCTTACGTACTGCGTATGTGGCATCTCATTTTTCTTGATAATTCACCTCATTTAATGCATTTCACAAATTATCCAAATATATGTTAGATTATTGAAAAATAAGTTAAAGGTATAAAAAGTTCCTAAATTATAATTAAAAATTATTTAAATTTTTATTTTTTGTTATAATTTGTTAATCTTTTTAGTATTTATTTATATTTAATTAAGTATTTATTTAAATAAAAAAATTAATATCATTAATTTTTTACGAATTAAGATAAAATTTTATATGACATTAATAAAATAAATAAATGTTTATCATGTGACATAATTAATATATGTTAAAATTAAATAAAATAAATTTATTTTTAAAATTTTTTTAAGAGTTTAATTGACTGTAATTTAGAGATTAATTGATTAAATTTTATGATATGATTAAATTTTTTTAACTAAAAAATTTATTTAATTGAAATAAAAATTAAAATTTTGATTAATTATAATAAAATAATAAAAATTTAAATAAAATTTTAATTATAATTTAAAGATATTTTTAACTTTTTAATCTAATAAATACCTTATATATTGGTTTTCCCACCACAAACTAATAAGTGGCTATATATATTTATTTATTGGAACATTGGATTTAGCTATGAATATGATTTTGGGGATATTTTAGCTATGGTTTCAACTTTAAGGCGAAAAGAAATCTAGTAATGGTCAGTCCATCATTATATGTAGCTGTGACCCACTAAAATTCATGCTCCTTTTGCCGACCAAAACAAAAATTCGGTTTTGTAGAATTATTGATTCTAATAATTAATTTTTTTGTTTTTATGGAGTGGAAAAACAGTCTGTTGTTAAAGGCTAAACCCACGCTGTATAGAGCGCGTGCTTTTCACACTCACATTTAATCTACCAACCATTGGATAAAATTTGACGTTATCCAACTTGCTTGGTTTGATCTGCAAATTTGGTAACAAATTTATGTTGTTTAGTTTTTAAAATTTTGTAATTTTTTTTTACATTAAAATATTTAAAAAATTTTAAAATAGTTGTTGACAACAAATTTATTATTTTTATATAATGCATTGATCTTTCGACTTAGAAATTAAAGCATATAATAATAAAAAATTTTAAAAAGCCATAAGAGTAAAAAAAAGCTTTTAAATAAAAATTTAATAATTATTTAAATTTTTAATATTTTATTACAATCAATCAAATCTTATTTTTTTACTTCAAATTAATTGAATTTTTAAACATTTATTATCACTTAATTAAATTTTTATATATTTATTTTTATTCAATTGAACCCTCGGATGAAAATAATTAATCATTTTTTTCTTGTAAGGATTTAATTGATGAAAATATATGTTTGAAAGTTTATTAATAGTAAAAAAAATTAAATGATTATTAAATTTTAATTTAAAGGTTTTTTTTTTATTTTTTTACCTTTTAAAAATATTAATAACGTGTATATATATATATGTTATAGAATTATAATTATAAGTAAGTTTTATGTTTTTTATATAAATAAATTTAATTTAATAATAATTTTATAAATTGGATATTTCGTTTTTATAACTTAAGCAAATTATAAAGACTGGAAAATAGGAAAAAGAGCATCTAGAAGCTCTTGAGATAACAAGCGGCATTATGATATTCAAACGACAAGAGGGCGCGTGGGGTTCTGTTAGTTCCGTTGTTTTCATAAGCCAATGCCGCTCTGGTTTTGCCTCCCTTTAGTATTTAGTTGTTTTTTCCCCCTCAAACATTGTCATGAACGGCACCTTTACAAAAGCCTTATGAGGAATGGTTTTAGATTCGCATAAAGTTGAAAATACATGTGCTTCTTATGTTTTTAGAGCCTCAACATTCTTTTCTTCGTCTTCTTCTTCTTTTCTTCATAAAGAAAGGAACCATAAAAACTTTTTCTTTTGGTATTCTGATTGAAAGCAGAGAGATTTAATTGAAAATGGCTTCCTGACTAACATGGGTGCTTTGGTTTTTGATGAATGAGAGTGAAATTAGCTCCTCCTCTCACACCCAGGTAAATATTATCATGCTTTTGTCGTTCTTCATTTTCTTGTTTGTAATTCAATTTATGGCTTTTTGAAAAAAGGAGGATAAACAGATGAAAAGGGTACAGAAACTTCATGTTTCTGCTTTTTTTTTTGGGGTGGGTTTCTGGGAATGTTTATTTTTATCGTTTAGATTGGTTGGTAGAGCTGTTTTCTTATAATATTAATTGGACAGAGGTTGGTTTACGTTTTAAGAAAGATGAAGGTGGATCTTTGCTGTAAACAGGCATATAATTTGGGACGCAGGAGACTGCTGAACCAGACATTGGAGGAAGGAATCAAGCTCCAAAGTCTTGAGGTGTTCAGATGAATAATGGTTTCTGTGGATGAACGATGACCAAAAGAAAGTCTTTCAATTCATAATTAAAGTTTGGCAAAGGAGAATTTCGATTTTGATTACAATGGAGGCACCAGCAACTGAGCAGCCAAGTGTTCCTGCTCGTAGGAAAAAGATGACCAAACAGTTAACAGGAAAACGTGATGATACGCCTTTACATTCAGCAGCAAGAGCTGGAAATATAACTGTGGTGACAGAAATCCTGACAGGTACTGGGGAGGATGAACTGAAGGAGTTGTTACCTAAACAGAACCAATCTGGTGAAACTGCCCTTTATGTTGCCGCCGAATATGGTTATGTTGATTTGGTTAAGGAGATGATTAACTATTATGATCTTGTTGACGCTGGGATCAAAGCTAGAAATGGCTTTGATGCATTCCACATTGCCGCTAAACAAGGAGATTTGGGTATGTTTTTGATACATGAATTTCATGTTTTCTAATTAAGAAAATTTTTGGAGGTGAATATGAGGTATTAGTTTGGTCTTGTTGCAGATATATTGAAAGTGCTACTGGCAGTCCATCCAGAATTGGCTATGACTGTTGATTTATCCAACACCACAGCTTTGCACACGGCTGCAACACTAGGCCATAAAGAGATTGTGAATTTTTTATTGGAGGCAGGTAGTGGCTTGGCTACAATAGCAAGGAGTAATGGTAAAACAGCTTTACATTCTGCAGCAAGAAATGGGCATGGAGAGGTTGTGAAGGCACTTTTGGCAAGTGAACCTGGGATTGCACCAAGGACTGATAAGAAAGGGCAGACTGCACTTCACATGGCAGTAAAGGGACAGAATCTTGAGGTGGTGGAGGAATTGATCAAGGTGAATCCTTCATTGATGATAAAAATGGTTGATTCCAAAGGAAACACACCCTTGCATATAGCTACCAGGAAGGGAAGAACTCAGGTAAACCAGCCTTGTGCTTCATCAATCAGTTTAGCGATTCATGTTTGGTCTGCAAATGGGTCAGTGTCACTGTTTCACCCAGAATTTTGACTATTGGTTGATTGCATTGATTTAAGGCATAGCTAATTGGCTACTCTAGGGTTTAAATTTGGGTTTCTATTCCACCAGTAATATCCATTCTGTCTTCCTCATCTCCCATCGTCAGATTTTCATTTTCAATTAGATTTACAATTTAGACTTGACCTTGATAGGGAAAGGAAGAAATACTTCTTTCATTTGTGGAGTCAAATAAAAGGAACAAGGAAAGTGCTAATGTAATCTTTTCATTGTGCAGATTGTTAAGTTGCTTCTTGGATACAAAGAAACTGACACAAAAGCTGTTAACAGAAGCGGTGAAACTGCTTTTGACACTGCTGAGAAAACTGGGCACCCTGCGATTGCAACCATGCTGCAGCAACATGGGGTTCAAAGTGCCCGAACCATGAAGCCTGCGACACCAAATCCAGCCCGTGAGTTAAAACAAACTGTGAGTGATATAAAGCATGAAGTGCACTATCAACTAGAACACACCCGCCTAACTAGAAAGCGTGTGCAAGGCATCGCCAAAAGACTCAACAAAATGCACGCTGAAGGTCTTAACAATGCAATAAACTCCACCACTGTTGTTGCTGTCCTAATTGCTACAGTTGCCTTCGCTGCCATTTTCACTGTCCCTGGCCAATATGTCGATGACCCGGATGACATTCCTCCTGGTCACTCCCTTGGTGAAGCAAATATAGCTCCAAAGCCCGCCTTTATAATTTTCTTCATCTTTGATTCCATTGCCCTCTTCATTTCTCTGGCTGTTGTGGTGGTTCAGACCTCAGTTGTAGTCATTGAAAGCAAGGCAAAGAAGCAGATGATGGCAATTATCAACAAGCTAATGTGGTTGGCTTGCGTGCTTGTTTCAGTGGCATTCTTAGCCTTGTCATTTATTGTAGTTGGCAAAAAGGAAAGATGGCTAGCAATTGGAGTGACAATTATAGGAACAAGTATAATGGCCACAACACTAGGCACTATGTGTTATTGGGTGATTAGGCATCGGATTGAGGCTTCAAACATGAGAAGTATACGAAGATCATCATTGGGGAGCACGTCACGCTCCTTCTCTCTCTCTGCGATGTCAGATTCTGAAATTCTAAACAATGAGTTTAAGAAAATGTATGCCATTTAATAAGACTCACGCCTGATCCTTTTTTCCCAGCATCCAGCGTTACAGATCTTTTGTCCTTTGATAAGTTTATTACGAGATGTAAATTTCAAGTTGATCAGCTATGGTTGAATATAATTCTAATCTCTATAGCCACACTCATAAAGGACGAAAGCAAAATACTAGGAATTTTATAAGCATTTTGCAGCAAATGGGAAGAATCTGACAACATGGAGGCAAATGTAGCCAAATCATGCCAGAGAAACTCGACTGTTATAGCATCAATTGGAACTTGATATCATATTGGGTTTGGGGTTCCACGGAATAATGAAAATGAACAAAACCGAACATTTATCACAAAGATGGCAAAGATCTGGATGGACACTGACCTTGTAATAGAAATCACAATAAAAATATGGACAAATTTGATGTTTGAAAATTATGGGAAGGTAGCTGATGCCTTGGTTGATTGATGACTTGGGATGGTCCATTCGAATGGAGAGTTCAAAGCATGGGGATACATTTTGACAATTCAATCAAATCAACACACAGATAGAAGCGAAGGACAAGGCTTAAAAGATCATGCACGGATTGCCTATATAGAGGAATGCAGAAATGGACATGGCTGCTGTTTTGCTTTGCTTGAAAGCATAAGCCTACAATTTTGGGGTCAACTTCTGCCAAAAGTGCATTTGGAAACAGGCTCTTTTCTAACCATGCATGTATGTATAACTCAATCATTATGCATCTGGCATTCATAAAACATGTTGGATTGATAAAATATATTTTATAAAAAATAGGATTACAAAATTTAATATAACAAAAGTTAAATTACAAAAATTCGATTTTGATTTTGTTTAGTTACAGATAAACTATGAAGGAAGATGATAATAAGAAAACGCATTTGGATTTTTTAGGTAGTGGTGACTGTTTCTGGAATGAATTACAAATTTTAAGGCTGTTTGGTTCCCATGAAAATGATGATAGAAAATGCATTTAATTCCTTCCAGATTGTTGTATCAATTTTTACAGATGTTTGGTTCCATGAAAACGAAGGAAAACTTGTTGGTTACGTGTTTAATATTATGCTGTTGCTATGGAATGTAAAATTTGATTTGTTACATGTGAGTTTTATTTTGAATTTTATGATTGTTATGATTTAGTGTTCTGCAAGAGCAACTGAGGCATGAAATAGCTTGGAAGGTGAAGAAATTAGGGCGTATTTCTTTGATTGATCTTGCGATGCTACTGGGGTAGATTTATATGATAGAAAAGAGATTAATTTTATATCTGTTGTGTATTAAAATTTATCTTGAGATATAAATCTTCACATTATTTTTATCTTTTATGAGATAAATCGTGATATATATTAAAATTAAAATAAATAATACATAACAAGTTATTGTGAATTATAACATTTGATTTTAGAGCCGATTCCGAAAGTACTAACAATGAGAAAAGACTTTAATGAAATTCTTGAAATAAAATCCGAAATTAAAAGTCATAACCGATAAATTAAAATATCCCATTACATAAATCAAATATATAAATTTTTAAAAATTTAAAAAATTATATATATATTTTTTATAGATATGTTTAAGAAAAATATCTATTAATATATCAATTTGAATTTTTTATTAAAAGTTTTATTAAATCATTTTTTTTTTACAAAATTTACAAACTTCATTTAAAAAACTTCATATAAATTTTCTTTACTAATGATGTGTCACCAAAAACAATAAACTCAGCTTTATATTAAAATTAATCTTGAAATATAAAAGTTTACACCACCTTTAAATTGTGACACTTAAATTGTGACATATTCGTGATATCTAATAAAATTAAAATAAATAATACTTTACAAGTTAATATGATTTGTGACACTCGACATATAGTTTCAGAGGCTCCAGAGCTTATCTCAATTCAAGGAGAAATAATATCACAATCTTTTGGGATTCCGTAGCTGAAGAAATGAATGAGAGGCGGCTGGAATGCAGTCAAATTGCATTAGCTAAGCTGGCTGCACAGTTACATTTTGGCTTTTGAGTTGGTGGCATCTGCCTTGGAGCCTCGCTTTGGGACTATGACAGCTTTATTTTCCTAGTATTTACTTTAGTAAAATTGGGAAAATGGAGGAAGATCTGTTATTACAGTTATATTTTTGTTTTTTTCCCTATTTGGTCTGTTAGGTGAAAGGTAGGCTTGAATGGCTGGCTAGAATGACAGAGTCACCATCTTCAAATTGCTATAGATGAGAAAAGTGGCTCAATGGCTACTTATTGAAAAAACAAAAAAGATTAATAGAGATGCTGAAAATTGCTAAATCCGAAAAACACTAATGCTGCAAACTGATGTTCTAATGAATGAGTTACATACTTGAGCTTTACATTGTAAATGAGAAGAAACTTGTTAATGTTGAGGTAAAGCTGGTCTCTTTTCCAACAACTCGTAATGGACAACAAAATTATCCTGCAGTCAAAATATACAGTCAGCAACTAGTCATGAATAACAGTAAAAAAAAAAAAAGAACATAAATTAGGCCGTAGGAATATAGTGGTTCCAACCTTGCGGATTGTTTCAAATGAGTTCGGATCAAAACAGTGATAAGAACCCCTCTCATATGTGCTTGTCTTAACTAGTGGCTCAACATTGGGAACCCTTATGAACCACAATCGGTGCTCCTTGTGGTAAAACCAGCCTCTATTACAACTGCCAATAAGAGGTTTTAAATGAAGGTTGAGAAAAAGAAGAGTGCATAAAGATTTCAACAAAATTCACTCAGTAGAGAGCATACAGTTCATTTGCAGCATATAATTGAGCTTCGTCTTTTGGCATGCTGCATTAGAAACAAAGAAGTACAGATGACTAAGAATAAGATCTTAAAATATACAATAGAAAAGCAACAGACATTAAATAAAAACGCACCTGTAAAATATATAGAACAATGTGTCAACTGTAAACTTCGAAAAATAACCTTGCTGCATGCATCAAAAAGAAATCAGAGCTATAGAACAAAATTCACTAATTCAGACAGTTGCATTAAGCAGGTTACTAAAGTATGAAAAGTTAAAAACAGCTCACATGTAAAGCAGGTGGTTGCTTAGCATAATAACATTGTGGCACAGTGAACTCTGGGTCACCCTTAGCCGATTCATCAGACCATGGAGAGCCGAAAGTCTTGTGAAGATTTTCTGATGAATTCAAATTTAACCCAAGTGTTGTCAAATCAATTCCAAGAGCAAGGGAAGTCAGATCAGGATTACTCATCCTTATTACACTTTGCAAACCAAGTAATCCAAATGGGTCTGTATTCGACTGTGCAGCCTGCATTGATTTCATGCCTGGTTCCCTAAATGACTGATTGACAGCTGATATCTGTTGCAGACGAAACTGAGGATGGTTTTGATGCTGCTGATATTGCTGGATGAGCTGGTCATAACCCATACCAGAAACCGTATTTGAGGAATTTAGAGGTCTTAGTCCAATCCCAGGTGGTCCGCTGGTCTGAACCAACAATGAAAGAGGATGTTAGGAGTAATTCTATGTAACATCTACCAAATATGAGAAAACATTGATGCACAAATCAAATGCACAAATGAAGAATGTCCATCATAAGGAACTCAAACCAATTTCTTCAACTTTCAATGGATCCTTCTTTACACATGCTGTTATAAGAGAAAGGAAGGGGTAATTTCACATTCTTCCAGTTTGACCAACAATGAATCGTTCAATCCAGCTACTGAATCACTCTTCAAACATAATGTTTCAAATTAGTTAATAATTGCTCCCATGTTCCATTAGAGAAAGATGCAAAAAAAATCTGTTTCCTTCTACCCCTTCCTTACTAACCCCCTTACTTAAATTTGCAAGAAACCATCTACAGCACCAGACTGTCAAACCTGTGAGTGGTAGCTCGAATGTGAGGATGGGAAGATATCTGATCCATGTAAATGGAGGAGATCTTGGTTGTTTACAGATGAAAAGGAGACCCCACTACTACTGGCTGAAGGAGCATGCTGCTGTTGCTGTTGTGGGCGATGAGATGAATAGGATCCAACCAAGTTAAATCCTGCAGATCTCCCCATCTGTGCAAATTGCATGCAAGTATTAGACAAAATCTCACTGTAAATATATCGTGAAGATGATACTTTTTTAGAAAATAAAGAAAAGGAAATAAATAACTCATAATATATACAGCATGCAATTATTTTATATATATATATATATATATATAAAAGAAAATAAACCAGAATTTTTCAATTTTGTAAACATAGACTCACAGAGAAGTGCTGAGATTGCATCATTGACATAGTATTGTCATGAAGTTGTTCTTTCTGGTGCAAATCCATTGCATAATCAGCATTACCACCTGTACAATATCTAATAATATTATCAAGAACATAATTCTAATACAGCATTTAATTATGCCAACCAGAAAGTAAAATGCATTATATCAAAACCAGGTCAAAGAATATCTGTGGACCTTTAAATCCTGGTAAAGCAGGGAAATCTTCATTTTGAATGCTGAACTCTTGATTTTGTTGAACAATGGGACTAAGACCTTGTTTTCGTAGTGAACCTGAAAAGTTTTTGACTTAAAATATTAGAACTTCAGCAGCAAGAAAAAGACAAATCAAAGAATCAAAAAGCATCTTTCTTCGGTTACCCAATTGTCCTTGAGGTCCTCCAGCAGAACTAGGACGACTTGTCAACTGAGGGAAATCATTATTTATGTCAAAAGGGGAATTGTCATTTGAGTTCACATCATTCAACATTCCCATAGAGCTAAGATTGTTCACAGCTTGAACATGGCTCTGGGAAAGTGGACCCCCAGCAGTAGGATAAGAACTGCCCAACATTGAAATTACCTGAGAAGATCCTGAATCCAGAAAGTGTCATTCAATAGAACAACTATGGCTAAACTAGTAAATTCACAAGACATATATTCCATTATATAAAAGTAATAATACAAACACTATAAAATTGAAACATGTATTCAGGATCAGCTAAGAATAAGAATTATGTTAACTGCCTAGAATTAGAAGTTAGATGCAACTAGTGAGCAGCTATGAAGAGTAATGCAAGAAACGAAGTCAGAAAACTCATCAAGAAAAATGAGAAAGGGATGGTAAATTAACCAAAAATTCTGGCCATAGTACTGATTTGTGCCCAAGGGCAATTCTAGCCAGCAGCACACATAAACAGTGATCTTTTGCTCAAGCCAACAACAAAATATAGGGGTAATTGTTCATGCTAACATACCTTGAGGAAGCACACTACTAATCAACCTATTCTGTCCCTGCACACTTAAACTTCCAGATCCATTATTGGCACTTAAATTCAGACGAGATGCAAGACCAGGTACAGATAATCCTCCACCAGAGCTTATGCTCCTACCGATGTTGCCCCCACCGACCATGTTTCCCATAGAACTCGTTATCCTAGGACCCGCATTTCCCAAAATTGGGGACATTCCCAATCCTGGAACAGCATTGCGGTTACCAATTGCAGCAGAGGCTGGGAGAATCCCAGGTATAGAACCACCAACTCCATTTGTGTTACTACTAAATCCAGGGTTTCCTACAACACTAATACCTCCTCTATTGGTTACTCCAGAATGTCCATGGGAGCTGCCATGAGATAACTGCAAAATGGTATCATAAGAAAATGAAGCACATATTACAAGAATATGTAAGATTTTATTTTCTTCCTATTATTTTTCATTTTTATGCATTTGGCCAAAAGACATGCATGAAGGGGAAAGAAAGCATGTAGAATTTCTATTGCTACAATAAACAAAGCCACATCAGAGTATGGTGGGAATATTACGAATACCTGAGAAAGAGCAACAGGTAGATTATTTGATGCAAATCTTCCACCAGAAAGGCTCCCAGTAGGTTGTTGAACCCCACCAGTTGGAACATTACTTAATGTTGAGTTTCTTGATGTGAGAGTACCAGGCATGTTGGGAACATTAAAGCTACCATGAATACCATGCAGGCCCTGAATAGTGCCTGCAAAAACAAACAATAAAATTGCATGAGTTCAGAAGAACATAGATGAGTGGAAATCCAGTAAACCTATCCACCAGTGTGATGGAAAACAGGGGAAGCCGCACCAGACTGACCAGAGAAAGATGTTGCAAAAGATCGTCCGCTACTGTCTGGAAGGTTCGATGCTGATCCATTGATAGAAGACTGCAATCAGATGCACATTATAGTTTCCAGCCAATAGATAGACATGTGATACAAAAATACAAACAACAATCAACCAGGAAAAGAATATGGATAACAGAAATGCACCACATTCAGATTTGATTTAAAGTTTCAATTAAAAAGAGAATAGACCATAAAAGGAAGAAGATTTCTAAACATTCCATCATTTATGATCTAGAAAGACATACTAGCGTCTCAAACCAATTGACTTTTTATGGAGCAGCAATGACCTATAATCAACATATTCGTACTCTTAAGTTACAAAAATCAGCATGTCAGAACATGTTGATATCAACACGCACATACATAAATACACAGACATATAGAAGCAACAGATCCAATATGCTGCATCTACAAATCACAATAACAGATATCTAGTTATCTTTTGCTCAAAGAACTAAGTTCACCTACAGAAGCCACATACTTCATTTGGACAAAGGAAAAATAAACAGTCCAAAAACCAGATTAATGTCAAAAAAAATTACAACTCCAAATAAATTGTTCAGTTAAAGTAGCAATACATTAATTAACCCCGACATTGCATAAGTGTCAATAGCCCATGCAAAAAATCATTCCTTATTGAGAAGCAGCCTTTCAACGTCTTGAGTTTAAGTAGACAAAATCCTGATTTGAGAAGATGGTAAAGTGATTATAGCCTGAAAAGGACAACACAATTGTAAGAACTAACCCCAAAATGATGAGGAGGCAACAAATGCACATTCAATTGATGCTGAACCAAACCCAATGTTACCAGCAATACCCACCCAAAATACTTAAAAAATGTAAAACAACAATAACCAAGCTTTTCCTGCTACTTAGGCTATCTATTTGATGCAGAGAAAAGATATCTAGCTAAGGTTCTAAAAATCACATATGGCTTTACAAAACCCACTTATGCCACTTTCCACTTCCAAATAATGACAGCACAACAGCATTCAAAAGATTTTTACCATTTTTTCTCAAATTAAATGATAATCAAAGTGTAAAAAAATCGAAAGAAACATTTCAATTAACATGTTTTACAATTTATGGAGTTATAAAAAAAAAAAAAAAAAACCTCTATCGCATGCATTTGAAACTCTTTTGGGCAGGAAACTTTCCCAGTATTGAAATTAAGGTAATTATGCGTGGTAAGAAAACACTGCAATCCCTAAACAAATCATCCAAATGACATCAATAAAAGGAAACATAAATTTACACCAGCAAGACCGACAAGAACCGGTTTAAGTTGAAAGAAAAAGAGCAAAAAGGAAAAATAAATAATCAGTGTAACTGATTGCCGGTCATCTTGATGCAGACCCTTCAAGGTTGAAGGAGCTGCATCACATCTCAACAAACTAATCACCACTTCCTAACAACATCAATACCCTAAATTCCAAGAATTAAATCTTCAAATATTTTAAAAAAGAAATGAATAAAAAAACCCTACACTACTATTCAGGTCAGTTCAGTTGAGCTAATCGAAAGAGCGGTCTCCACATTTTTCCATGGTAACTTCTCAGCAGCCAAACAGCAGCTTACAAAACAGTCACCACTCTCCACTATCCGTTAAAATCCTCTAAAAATATTCAGGAAAAATCAAAAATCGAAATTCACAAAAACTAATCTAAATTTTCACTAAGAAAACGAACAAAAAAAAGATCGTAAAAAATGAAATTAATAAAAAAATGAGATGACTTCAGTGCGATTGAAGATCGAATCGCAGACGAATCAAGATCGACTCATAAGAGAGTGAGAATTACCTGCAAGGTAGATCAACGTGAGAGAGTGACCTTTAATTTTTATCACTTGTCAAGGGATTTCCCGTGAGCTAAGTCAAAGAGCGAGTTTTTGCGTTTCTGTTTGGGTCCAGTTTCCTGTTCCCTTTTCTTTTCCCTGAACCGAAAGCGAAAGGAAGAAAAATAAATAAAATATAATTTCAAGAATGTAAAATTTTTAAGTTTAATCTGTTTTTATAAATAAATAAATAAATATTTTAATACTAATATTTATTATTTAGATATTTTAAAACTAATTTATTAAAAAAAAAACTGATTTATAAAGTAAGAAAATAATGACTTGGGCCAGGGAGGATAAAGACAAAGCCCAAGCCAAACCGGTAGCGGACTGGGTCTGTTGGCCTAGCAGGCACCACCGCCCAATCTATATACTGGAGCGTAAGTTGACATTTTGAATAAATATATGATACGATCCTGTCGAAAATTAAATATGAAAGTAGTATAATTTAAAATTTTAATAATTATTATATATAAATTTAATGAAATAAAAAAATATTTTATATTTTGATATAAATATAAATTATAAAATGTAATTTTTATATAAAATATAATATGAATATATAAATTTTAATATTTTATATAATATAAATATACAAATAATCAAATTTACTTATATAATTGGACAAAATCTTTACTTAGAATAAAGAATTTTTATTTCAGTTTATAAGTATAAAAAGTAAATTAAAATAATAATAAGTTGGAGTAGTTGCCACTTGCCCCTTTCGTTGTTTATTTTTTTGTTCTTTTGTAAATAGTGTGAATCGGGTTGCCATTTGTTAAGCTGTAGCTTTTTGTACGTTTGTTTCCAATTCATCCATCGCTTCTGGGAAACTGTCAACAAGGCATAAATTTCTCATCATTTCACTTTCAATTTTCCTTTTCTTTAAAAATTTTGACATCAACCCACTAAAGAGGAAGGCTTTACCTTCCCCAGCTTTAAAAGTTAAAAACACTGTTCTACCAACCACCATTAAAGGCCATAACACAAAACCCCTCTCCATAAAATTCCAAGCTTTAAAGAGGCCCTTATCTTATCTATACGTTACTGTTTTTTTTTTAACATTTCTTTAATTGTTTTCACTTTCTTGCAACCAAAAAATAACTTCTATCAAACAGTGATTTACCAAACATGATATTAGACCTCTAAAAAGTTGCTTTTTTTCTTTGTCCTGCAGATTTTCATTTCTGTTACACCACCCTTTGACTCCTTTTTTCTGATTTGTTTATTCGTTTTGGTTCCCCATAGACATAAGAGCATAAAGGATAATAAAAAAAATCTAGGAATATGTCAATATTTGAGGTTGTCGCCAAGTTCATATCAGCTTGTGCCTTGTAAGATTTTGCGCTCTACGTGTTTTGAAAATTGCAATAGAAACTCTGTCAAATTCCCATAGAGGTGCATAAATGATTTGATTTTCACTCCAGGGGCTCCTCTCATCTGGGTTTTTCTCCAAGGTTCCATCTTTTGATTTGTTTTATTCAGTTCTAGTGTCAGCTGCTTTTGTTTCTATCCTATATAAGAAGATATATTGGAGCTCACATGATATTTCTTGGTACTAGTTTTTATCTTCCTTATTCAGTTCTCTTAATTGATCTTTGATTGCCGTTATAGTTTGCTATTAATCCATAAGTTGTTTCTGTGAGAACCCTGAATTCCAGCTCCTGTTAAGAACAAAAAGATTCAGCCTTTCGTGGTCTGTTACTTTCTAGGATTTTAAAAAATGGGTTGTAAAGTATTTGAATTGCTCTTCTGGGTTTCTTCAGTTTTGTGTTTGGCATGCTTTGCTAGAGCGTTTACACCGGCAGATAATTACCTTATTGATTGTGGATCACCTACTAATACTACAGTGGGTGGTCGACTTTTCATGGCTGATATATTAGCCTCGAAACTCCTTTCTGCACCAAAAAATGTTATTGGAAACACTTCAAAAGCCGTTACCTCCTCTGATGATTCGCCACTCTATCAAACGGCAAGAATCTTTACTGGTGTATCTAAGTACGCATTTTCTATCAGCCAACGAGGAAGACACTGGATTCGACTTTATTTCTATCCATTTGTTTATGCTAGTTATGATATGAATTTGGCAAAGTTCGCTGTTTCCACAGAAAACCATGTCCTCCTCAGCAGCTTCAGTGTGCAAGCTCCTCTTGTCAAAGAATTTTCTGTTGATGTAACCACCAATAGCCTTGCCATCACATTCAGTCCTTCAGAGAACTCATTTGCTTTTATAAATGCCCTAGAAGTTGTTTCAGTCCCAGATCAGCTCATCCCCGATGGTGCCAAATCTGTTAAATCATCTGTGGGATTCCAAGGGCTGATGTGGCAAGCACTAGAGACGGTTGCTAGGGTGAATATGGGGGGACCTACAGTCTCCGTTGAGAACGATACTCTGTGGCGAACATGGGTACCCGATCAGCATTTTCTTGTAGAAAACAATCTCGCCTTGAGTATATCAAATACTAGAGCTGTCAATTATGTGGCTGGTGGATCAACACAAGAGATTGCTCCAAATTCTGTCTATGGTACCTGCACCAGGATGAACTCCTTGAGTGACCCCAATAGCAACTTCAATGTGACCTGGGTATTCGACGTGGATCCAGGATTTCAGTACCTTCTTAGGTTTCACTTTTGTGATATTGTCAGCAATGCTCTTAACCAGCTGTACTTCAATGTTTTTATCGACTCCTCAATGGTTGTTCAGGACCTTGATCTGAGTACTTTGTTTAACGTTTTGGCTGCTGCATATTATATGGATTTTGTTACGGAGTCAGCTGCTAGCAATAAGCTTCGAGTAAGCATTGGCCCATCTGATTTACGTGGTACTTACCCTGATGCCATACTAAATGGACTGGAAATCATGAAAATGAACAATTCTGATGGCAGCCTTACTGGCTTGGGAACTGTCAATACTTCTGGTTCAAGTTCGAAGAAGAAAGTCAGTGCTATAGTGGGTGTAAGCGTCGGAGTGGTTTCTGGAGTGCTGTTGGCAGGTGTTCTTTTTATGTTTTGTAGAAAAAGAAAACGATTGGCACGCCATAGGCAATCAAAGACCTGGATTCCTATTTCAATTAATGGAGGAACTTCTCACACTATGGGGAGCAAATACTCCAAAGGAACAACTGCCAGTCTCAATTCTAATACGGGCTATCGCATTCCTTTTCTGGCTGTTCAAGAAGCCACAAACAACTTTGATGAAAGTTGGGTTATTGGGATTGGAGGTTTTGGTAAGGTGTACAAAGGAGAACTGAATGATGGTACAAAAGTTGCTGTTAAAAGGGGAAATCCATGGTCCCAACAAGGACTTGCTGAGTTCCAGACTGAGATTGAGATGCTATCCCAGTTCCGCCACCGCCATTTGGTTTCTTTGATTGGTTATTGTGATGAAAAGAATGAGATGATCTTGATTTATGAATATATGGAGAATGGGACACTCAAGAGTCATCTCTATGGTTCAGGTCATCCAAGTTTGAGTTGGAAACAAAGGCTTGAAATATGCGTTGGAGCAGCTAGAGGACTCCACTACCTTCACACAGGCTATGCAAAAGCAGTTATTCATCGTGATGTGAAGTCTGCGAATATCTTACTTGATGAGAATCTAATGGCAAAAGTTGCTGATTTTGGGCTATCAAAGACAGGTCCTGAAATTGATCAGACCCATGTCAGTACAGCAGTGAAAGGAAGTTTTGGGTACCTGGATCCGGAATATTTCAGAAGGCAACAACTGACAGAGAAATCTGACGTATATTCATTTGGAGTGGTTTTGTTAGAAGTTCTTTGTGCAAGACCAGTAATAGATCCAACTCTTCCAAGGGAAATGGTAAATCTAGCTGAATGGGCAATGAAATGGCAGAAGAGAGGACAGTTGGAGCAAATAATTGATCCTAATCTCACCGGAGACATCAGGCCTAATTCTCTTAGGAAGTTCGGAGAAACAGCTGAGAAGTGCTTGGCTGATATTGGCGTGAACAGGCCCTCCATGGGAGATGTCTTATGGAATCTGGAGTATGCTCTTCAACTTCAGGAGGCTGTTGTTCGAGGTGATCCTGAAGAAAACAGTACAAACATGATCGGCGAGCTTTCTCCACAAATCAAAAATTTCAGTGAGCTTGATCCCACTGCTTTTTCTGCACAGTTTGAGGTGTCAAGTGTGGATGACCTCTCAGGTGTTTCAATGAGTAAAGTTTTCTCACAGCTGTTGAAGTCTGAAGGCAGGTGACTTATATGAGATGGAAAAATTCTAGGGATTAAGCTTCTCTTTTGTCAATGCTGGTACGGTTTCTCTGATCCACCACTGCTTGCCACATCCGAGAAGATAAGCTAGTTTTCTTTCTTTATTTTGTTTAAAAAGGTGGGATGGTTCAAATTCCTTTGTTTTTAATTGGTAGTATGTCAGTTCCTCATCCTATAACAGTATAACATGATGCGGTTTCTTTGGTTAGTCATCATCAGACAAACCAGAGAAAAGCTGTGCTCGTACTGCAGAGGCAACTGCTCAAAATCATTTGTGTTCTAAAAAGGTACCGCCTAAAGTGTTGTGAGCTCTTTCATGTACAGCAGGTATAGGGGTTTCTAGTGCCTGTAATTTATGTGCTATAAGGTGCATTTCGACTTTTGCAAGTGATTAGTGTGTAAATATTTTCAAATTGATTCTTGATTTTATCCCATTTTCCACAGTCTTGGTGTAATTTATTGCTTTATCTTGCTGCATCAACGTGAACAGATGAGATAAAATTGTTTTGCCATGTTTTTGCATGAGCACCAATTTGTTTTACCGACTATACCTTTACCCAGCAAAATTGAGCCAATGACTTTTGTTTTATTGCAGAACACAGTTGCTTCAAATCAATGAGTGAATCATGGGCTCCATACTTCATTTTTTGTGAATATCTGTTGCTCTTGAATCGTATCCAACTTCATTGATTCCATTTCCAGTCGTTTATAAGCCTGCTTTTATTTTCCCTACTTAAAAGCAGTTCTGCCATTGTATTTTGTATAGCATTTGCAATTGTCTGCTGATCCCACTCTACCTGACATGATTGTGAATGATGAATTCCATGGTTGAAGCACAACCCTATCTTGCTCTGTATTCATTATTGTGAAATTCATTCTACTCAATTATATCTGAACTTTATATTGCAGTATGATAATTACTGAGCTTCCTGGCGCTGATATATGGTACAATGCCAAAAACTAGAGTTGAGTTGTCAAATAAGAACCTTGCTTTTGTAATTTGTGGATAAATTGCATACTTGTGCTGGAAGGAACTCAATTACTTAGACCTACTGCTGCAAAAGAGATGAGATTTCTCATATTGAAAGATTGAAAATTATACTAATCAAATGCACTCAAAAACATTGCTAGAACAGAATGAAAAGGAAAATAAGGCCTGTTGTCCAGTAAATGGGCCAGTTAATATATGTGCTACAATCATCCCTTGAGAGTAATTAATTCCACTAAATACTTTTTAATCCATTGCCCATTAGAGAACAGGCTGCAACAGCAACAAATGATGGGGGAATATGAATGCACATGCACTGAATTTGCTTCAATTTCTATGGATCCAGGCCAATCTTGGGACTACAGTAGGCTGGAAACGGGCAAAATCAGGATGAAAGCCTGCTGGGAATAAGAGAACATGACTCAGCAGGCAGGTTCCCTGGCTCAAAGCTTCTAAAGTGTCACCCGTTTACCGCATTTTCGGATAAGCTTCTGTTTCATTTCTACCCTCGTTTCCTCTTTCAGAGCTTACAAGGAAACCACCTCACATGTAGATAACAGATTCACCAAAGGATTAATGCAACAGAAAATTTCTTTTGAGCTTTGATGACTTGCGTATTAACATGAAAAGAAGTACTCACTTTTTGGACCATTTTCTTCGGGTCAGGTGGCTTCATTCTGAGGTTTACGCCCATAGAAATTAATGAATTTGCGTTTGAAATGAATTATAGGAGTCTCAAGACTAATGTTTATCTACTTATTATCCATTAACAAATTCAAGGAAAAGAAAACACCAATGCCATAATGCCATTCAGAATCTGACTGTCTGGTATGCAAATGAGTTGGCATTGGGGTAAATACCGATGCTAACACACTTCAATTCAGTTTGTATATAACTGAAAGCAACTTCACAGGCTAACAAGAAACCCCAAAATGGTTAACTAATTATAACAACAATCCAAGTGATAGTTCTTTTTTTCGTCTACGGGATTGTGGGATGGAAGTGGATGGCTTGATTTTCTTTGCCATTAAGCCAAAAAACTAAAGGTGCAAGAGATGATTTAATGTCCTTAATCATCAATTGTGTGCCCTAAGCACTGATTACTTCCCGGTATATATCATGTTCCCAATTAAGTACAAAATTACAGACGGATTAAGAAAATATAAAATCCCCTAGTCGATTGACCCAAGGAAACTTGCTTTGTAAGTTTCAAACTTTCTTTTGGTCTCTTTTACACTAAAAAAGTTTTCATGATTGGTTATAGTATGATTGATTCTCAAACCTCTTTTTGCTTCTTTTCTTTCGGATTACTTCTTCTACTCATAATACTCCCAGGTGCTGGCCCTTTCTTCCCATCCCTTTCCAGGAATGAAATAGTCAAAGAAACATAGAAAATTAGGAATTTAAAAGCTAGAGACATGTGGTAATAGCCAAGATCTTTGGCCCCAAGTTTCACCTGCATCCGTCACCATTGACACTATGCCACCATCATTCTATCTTTTATTTCACAAATTTATAAAGAATTGGTACACTTTGATTTTGATCATATCCTTATTTCTATAAAGAATGTTCTGGCTAGCAGTAGCAGCCCTTAAATCTTAATTCCCAAGTGACTCCACCCATGCAAGAGCTATTGACCTGACCATAGCCCAGAATCAGTGATTCTGAAATATATATAGCTTCCTTTAACTGTAATTAAGAAACATTCCCTAAAAACTTGTACTGGAAGTCAGCGGAGGTTAGGATATTGCAGCAAGTGTGACTACAGTTATGATATGATGAAACCTTATCAAGGCTGTGAAGGGGGGGAGACACAAAAAATTAAACTAGCTGTATGTTTCTGCCTACTGTGTTGAGCTTGGCAAATGTGATCAGAAACAGACAGATAGACTTGAAACTTTCCATAACTAAGAGTTTTACAAGGTGAAAATGGACAAATTTTACATATGATGATATATTTTTCAACCAAATATATATTAGCATAATTGCATTCCTTGATAACTCTCTCTGCACTGTAACCATTAACATATGATATCATCAGTCCATATCCATTAACAAACAAAAATAACATAGATTGAAGAAAAAGAAGGGCATCAAATGAATAAAAACTTAATGCTATTAGAAAGTTATTTAAAAGAAGAAGAAGAAGAAGGAAGCCCTGAAGGCTGAAACAGATAAAAAATGCTCAATCTCCATGATCAGCCACATCAACCTTGGTGGTGCAGGACAACAGACTGCGAAACATGGTCAAAAGGGCGGCACAGGAGACCTCTTTGGCCCTTCTGAGCGCCACACACCTCTTCTTGGCAACAGTTTCGGACTTATTTTTTCTTGTAGGACTCTTCACCTTCTCCTTCTTAACTCTGCCAAAACATTTCGTTTTTTCAGGCTCAGTTTCATTCCTATGAAACGTGTAGCTTCTCAGGTACATTTGCCTGCATGAAATGCTATCAACAACCGTGGGATGTGCACGGCCGCCTCTGCGCCCGTCGGAGTTCAGTGACCTGACAAACTCGGCATCTGATTCCGGCCACTTGTAGAGGTTGACATATGTTGGCCTGACTGGGACCCTAGTGTCATTGATGCAGTTTGAGATACAGGTTGAGGCCATTAGGTTTAGGAGTCAGGGGCTCAACTTTCAAGTGATAATATGGGTAGCTTCCTGGCTTCTGGTTTCCAGAAAGAGTGAAAGACTGCTTCAAATGAAAGATAATGAAGATAGAGATACAAGAGAGAAGCTTTCCTACGGTTTATTGTATACAGTGGTTTTTTATGTGAAAAATATAATGATTTGGCATCATTTGGTGATGTATGCATGAAGAAAACAATGTCATTTTGGGTCCATATATTTATTAATTTCTATCCCGATATATCTGCCACTGCCAGGGTCCATGCTGGTAATCCAAGTAATTTTCATAATAGTCTTTGTTAACAACCCATGTCATTTGATTGTTCCATGTTGGTAGAAAGTACTGAGTACGGCAGAATGTTTATATATTAGGTGTTTGTTCTCCAAAAATTTGAAAATTTGGAGACGTTTTGGGCCTATTAAATTAGAATTATGAGTCATTGTCATTTGAGATTTGTTTTTTTTTTATAACGTTTTTAATAATAATGGTGAGTAAAAAGAAATAAGAGATGAATATCTTGTGCAAAACGAGTGGAGATAGGCTGTTGCAGAGTCAAGGATACAAATGAATTACTGGTGGATTTCATTTAGATAGTGTGACCCTTATGCCTTGATGACCTTGACACTTGAGAGCTGGAAAGAAATGTAGAGAAAGATTGCATTGAGGGCTGTGCCTTTAGGCCAAAGTTATATGTTATCCTTCTAACTCAGGCGCATCAGGTTAACATGCTGCAGCCACCAGCCATGAATTAATGGCGCTGGAACTGGGGACTAATGTGTTATGTAGTAACAAATCAACAAGGAAAAGTGAAAATAGACACCGATTGCAGTTTGATGTTCATTAGTCTCCTGTTGCAAGAATTACTATCTTTAGTCCATATTCAAATAGAAACCGATTGAAGGGATCAAAGCCGAATGTGCTTCCATTGAAAAACACACACAAAGGATAAAAAGCCAATGGTGGGCTTTTCTACATGCACGAAAAGGTGTGAAACGTAGAGCCTAAGTTTGTCATGGGCTAAAATTGGGCATTTCCACTCTATTTTGACCAAAGAATAGTCCAGGATATTGTTGTTTAAAAAACAACCCAGGGTTAGACAAGGAAGTTTTGGGCTGGGTTCAAAGAGGGGAAAAGGAAACTTGAATTCAACAGGGCTTTGTGGGGTCATCTGAAACATAGGCTCGTGAACAAGATAAATTGTGTAGAAGCTGGAGTCCACGAATGGACGGAGCCTGTAGGGGTAATTGACACGTTAATGGTCTTATCATCTTGCCTGGTAACAACTAACAAGTTTCCCACCAGTTCCAACCCATTTTGTTTTTCACTTTTGTCCCATTTCCCCCCATCCCACCCCATCCCTCACGGATGGAATTGGTAATGCTCAATAGCAATACAATTTGATGAACTGGCGCATCCAGGTATGAAAATGAAAGGCCTACCATTTAAATCACGTTCCCTGCGCAAGGATGATACACACAAATCGATAAACAGAAAAAGCTCCAAAATTTTGCCAATGAAAATTAGTTGAAACGGTAAGATTTAAATACTTCATTCGTAATATTTAAGTTTGAATCTCATTATTAATGATTATTTTTAAGCAATACGTAAATTTAATGTAACGCTTTTATGAGACACACGATCTATCTTGATTCTGTATTGAAAAAATCTCCCCTCACCTTAAACTTTTAAAGACCAAAAAGAAAGGCGAAATGCCAAGACTCCATTCATACCAATATCCTGGAAACTAAGTAAAATTGGAATGCAAGGAGTCATGACTTAGAAAGATGGGGTTTTGCAGCTATCCCTTCCAGCCAGGTTCCTATAGACTATAATGGAGTTGACTATAAGGGGCCCTTTAAGACTTTGAGCCTGCGGTTTGTTTGTTTCTTTAGAAAGGAGACAAGAAGCAGCAGGTAACAGTACAGCTTGAAAATTCATTTAAACGGATTATAAAATTATCATATATTTTATTTTTATTATTTTAAATTTTTTAATATATGATAAAAGATACGTATCTAATTAATTTTATCTATGATAGATAATTTCTTTTACTTTTATACCTAATTAGCTTGTGGTCCACACTATACACGGGTTATATTTTTATATAATTATACATAAAAATATTATTTTTAATAAAAATATAAAATTTACATATGCATGTATTTAAAGGATATTTAAGAAAATAATACTTTTAAAATATTATTTAAACATTCAATAAATAATATTAGTTAAAACTTAATTAAATACTTGATAAAATTTACATATGCATATATTCAAATGATATTTAAGAATAACTTATTATTATATGGATACTACATGTAATTAAAAATTTAAATGAAAAAATTCATATTTAATATTTTTTCATAAGTGTGATCAAATTTACTTTAATTACTTTAAGATTTTAACGTGATTTTCTCTACTTTTTAAATCAATTAGAGAAAATGCATGATTCCTTTTAATAATTATTTATCTTTTTATTAATTTGAATGTACATATTTTAGTTATAAAATCATATCATTGAAAAAATTATTTTGCTTTTGAAACTCAAACTTTTTATAATTTAAGACATTGCAGGAAATGTTTTTGGAAAAAAGTAATTATATATGCTAATCCAAATATTTATTATGTATGTTTGAGAAAAAAAAAACCAACTATTTATTATTAATCAAAAAATCAAAAAATATATAAATAAAACAAGTCAAATCATTCAAAAAGGTCTATAAATAAAATTAAACTTTTGATAAGAAAAAATTATCATCATTCATATATTTTTTTAATATTATAACTTTTTGCTTTAATATAAAAACTTTGCAACTATAAAATTGAAAAGAAAAGATTAATTATCAATTAATTTTCATAATAAAATATTCAAGAACACTAAACTAAAACTGAACTAAAAAGAAAAACAATTAAATAATTATAATTAAGATTAATCTAATAATTCTAACTTGAATAATCAAGGAAAATATATTTACAAAGATATAATACTAAATGTCAAAATGTTTAGGTCGAGATAACCTACTCATTAGATACAAAAATCATAAGGTTGCTACCAATCTCTTTTATTTATGTATGATTTTATTACTTATGTGAATCTATTTTTTTTTAAATTATTTTATGTGTAAATTAAGGGTCTTTAAAAAAAATAAATTATAATCTATAACATCATAACTAAATTTCGAGAGTCAGTTACGTGTAAATAATATATCAATATTGCTTTTACATCCAAAATTGATATCAAATTAATTATGTATTATCTTACCTAAGTCTTAATTAAATATAATTTTTATCGTGCAAATCAAAATCATAACATGGTGATACAAAAATTATAAAATTTATAACCCTTCGAATTGATGGTGTTTTTTTGCAAAAAACGTATTGAATAATCGGTTTATAAAAAATAGAGACGATTATTAAATATGTTTTATGTCAAAAATACATTCAATAATTCTCCTAAAAAATTGAAAAAGATTATTGAAGGCTTTTTTTTTTTTATCAAAAACACATTCAATAAATCTCTTTGTCAATAAATTTACAACAAATAAAGTAGTATTGTCGGTTAAAACATATGATTATTAATCATAAGATTGTAGATTCGATCCCTCATTTCAATATTTGTTTGGTTTTTTTATGGATTATTCAATGCGTTATCGGCTAGAAAACGCCTTAATGATTCGTTAAAAAAATTGAATAAAGTTATTTAAGCCTTAAATAATCCCTTAAAAAATTTAAAAATTATTGAAACGATTGATCAAATCTACGACCTTATGGTTAACAAATCATATGCTCTAACCGACAATACTACTTCATTTTTGACAGATTTATTGATAAGGAGATTTATTAAGGGTGTTATTGATTAAAAATACCTTCAATGATTATTTTCAATTTTTTCGGAGAATTATTAAAGATATTTATGATAAAAAACACCTTTAATAATCGTCTTCATTTTTTATGAGTAGATTATTTAAGACGTTATCTGTCAATAATATATTCAATAATCTTCTATCTATTTTTTTATGAAAAAATTATTCAAGGTATTTTTTGTAAAAAAAATATCTTCAATAATCACTTTAATTTTTTTAAAAAAAATTATTTAAGACGTTTTAGTTGATAAACGTCATTCATTTTTATTTTTAGTGACATTTGTAAATACAAATATTATTATTTTAATATTTAGTGATGTTTTGATAAAAAAATATTAAATTTTATAAAAACATGAAAACTAACTATATTTTTAAGTCAAATATTGTTATTAAATTGACACTAACTTTTTATTTTCTTGTAGTGAATATCATGTCAGCTAAGGAAAACCTATTCATTTAAATTTCCTGGCAACTTAGAAAAATTGGAATGCAAGGAGTCATCACTTAGAGAGATGGGGTTTTGTAGCTATGCCTTCCAGACAGGTTCCTATAGACTATAATGGAGTTGACTACGAGCCTGCGATTTGTTTGTTTCTTTAGAAAGAAGGAGACAAGAAGCATCAGGTAACAGTACAGTTTGAAAATTCATTGATATTAAACGGATTATAAAATTATCATATGTATATTTTTTAATATATCATAACAGTTACGTATCTAATTAATCTTACCCATTAAATATGGATAATTTCTCTGACTTTTATACCTAATTCATCCCAAAACTCTTTTAGACAAACTTGAGTTGTATAGTCAAGTTTGAAATCGTAAAGGATTTTAACTCATTTTCATCCTTGATCAACTTCATGATAGTTTCCAAGCATTGAAAATGTTCGGAGTGCAGAAAAAGACAACCTTTTACTTAGCAAATATCCAATTGCAAGAAGAAAACTTCGACAATGATGTCAGTGTTTTACGTAGATATGACATAATACAAATATAATATAAACAAAAAATTAAAAAATTTAAAAATAATAAAATTTAAAATTTTAATAATTATTATATATAAATTTAATTAAATAAAAAAATATTTTTTATATTTTTATATCAATATAAATAATAATAAATAATTTTTATATAAAATATTATATAAATTTAAAAATTTAAAAATTTTATATTATATAAATCATAAATTATTAAATTTAAATTTTACCACGATTATTTTACAAGCAAAAACAAAAAAATGAACCGAAGTATGAATACAGGAATAAAAGAATATGCCCCAAATTTTACTTTTTCGTTAAAGCTTGGAGAGGAGCAAGATGGCTATAAATTATTAATTAAATACCACTTGAAAAAAATACAGTTTTTGCCTTCAGCAAAGTGGAGATTCAGTGTGGCAGGCACAACCACTCAAGTGAAAAGGTCACCTCTAATTGCTTGCCACATGGGGAAAGTCTACGAGTTATGCGGTTGACCATTGTACTTTTTACACGTGGCGATACATATAAGATAAGGCAAACAAAACACTCCTGAAAAAATGACTGTAGAGTAGACTCACTGTATAGACTGAGAGGTTTTTTAGCCATTGAATCGCTCTTTATAAATCTGATCATCATTTGACTATAAAAAAAAACATTATTTTTATTAATAGCTGAATGGAAAGATAGAAACTTCAAATCTGGTAAGCACAAGCCCTAATTCTTCATCGCCTTTTGATTAATTTTTATCTGCTTTGTTTGGTTGCTGAGAGAATTTAGTGAAGGGAATTTTCTTTGTGGATGTTGAGAGGGGGGATTATTTCTTGATTAATAGATTTTTCTGGGATTTGATTTTCGATGTGTGTAAATATCTAAAAAGTGAAAGGAATAACTGAGACTAAGAACTTTGGGCGATGGAAGAAAAAGGGTATTCTTTTTTTTTAGTTTTTTTATTGATTTTCTGTTGTCTCAGAGCGCAAGCAGATTGGTAGTGTTTAATAATTAGTGGTTTTGTTAATTTACTTTATAGATCATGATGTTTTTTCTTTTAATTTCATTGGCTTCAGGTCCAGTATTGAAGAAAGGAAATAAAGTTTCAGTTTTTGTCTTCAATTATTTGAAGAATTATTTTCTTTGGCATTGAATTTCAATGGGGAGAGGAGGGAATGACTATGGGAAGAGAGAAAATGCCATTGCTGCCTCTTCCGAGCAAGAAACTTTTCCTGCTTGGGCAAGTGATGTGAAACAATGTCAAGAGAAATACCAAGTGAATCAAGAATTAGGATTATCAAGCGCTGAAGTTGAAAAAAGGAGGCAGATTTATGGATGGAATGAGTTAGAAAAGCATGAGGGCACGTCGATATTTAAACTGATATTGGAGCAATTTAATGACACATTAGTTAGGATATTATTGGTTGCTGCGATTGTATCATTTGTATTAGCTTGGTATGATGGTGAAGAAGGTGGGGAGATGGAGATAACAGCTTTTGTGGAGCCGCTTGTTATTTTCTTGATCTTGATAGTGAATGCCATTGTTGGAATATGGCAAGAAAGCAATGCAGAAAAAGCATTGGAGGCTTTGAAGGAAATTCAATCGGAGCATGCAAATGTAGTTCGAGATGGTAAAAAGGTCTCAAATTTGCCTGCAAAGGAACTTGTTCCAGGTGATATTGTGGAGTTGAGAGTTGGTGATAAGATACCTGCAGATATGCGGGTTTTGAGTTTGATAAGCTCAACTGTAAGAGTTGAACAGGGGTCATTGACTGGAGAGAGTGAAGCTGTGAGCAAGACTGTGAAGGTTGTTCCTGAGAATTCAGATATTCAAGGGAAGAAATGTATAGTTTTTGCTGGAACAACTGTGGTCAATGGAAACTGTATTTGCTTGGTCACCCAGATAGGCATGAGTACAGAGATTGGGAAGGTGCATTCGCAGATTCATGAAGCATCACAGAATGAGGAAGATACCCCGTTAAAGAAGAAGTTGAATGAATTTGGAGAGGTTCTAACAATGATAATTGGAGTGATTTGTGCATTGGTTTGGCTTATTAATGTAAAATACTTTCTTTCTTGGGAGTATGTTGATGGTTGGCCTAGAAACTTTAAGTTCTCATTTGAGAAGTGCACATATTACTTTGAAATTGCCGTGGCATTGGCCGTCGCTGCCATTCCAGAAGGTTTACCAGCAGTTATTACGACATGTTTGGCACTTGGAACCCGAAAGATGGCTCAAAAGAATGCACTTGTTCGGAAGCTGCCTAGTGTTGAGACTCTTGGTTGCACAACCGTTATCTGTTCGGATAAGACAGGAACTTTGACTACCAATCAGATGGCTGCTTCAAAGCTTGTTGCTATAGGTTCAAGGCCTGGCACTCTGCGATCTTTTGATGTGGAAGGGACTACATATGATCCTTTTGATGGGAAAATACAAGGCTGGCCTGTTAATCAAATGGATGCCAATCTTCAAATGATTGCAAAAACTTCTGCTGTTTGCAACGATGCTGGTGTTGAGCAATCCGGGAATCATTATGTTGCCACTGGAATGCCTACAGAGGCAGCACTAAAGGTGAAAATCCCGTGAAATCAAGTCCTTTTAGTTTTTACATTCTTCATCTGTCTGAACAAACCCAAGTTAACATGCAGCAGGAGCCAAAGCAGAAACTTAACTTTGAACCTGTTTTTTAGTAGCATATTTCGAGTTTAAATTGTGTTCTTATGAGCAGTAGAACAGGAACGCCTAGATCTCTGCATCAACTATTCCTTTACTTCCATTTACTGCATAAGAAGCATGCTGCGGTATGCCATCTAATAAGCATGGCTTGTTTGCCCATGAAACTTGTGATGTGCTTTCTAATTTTTCAGAGTGTAAACGTTCAGTTTCTATGAAAATTCATGTTGCTTATTTTCCCCTCACTAAGAGATTTTATTTGGTTCTTTTTCATTCCAGGTTCTGGTTGAGAAAATGGGATTTCCTAAAGAGTATGGTTCCTCTTCTGGTCATCGGGATCCTCAACGTATGTTAGCTGCTTCCTTTCCTATATTTTTTTGGTTCTTAGGTGATGATGTCTAGATCCTACTGAGCTTTCCTTTTATTTTATTATGTTACACAAGGTTGTTGTCAACTGTGGAACAAAATGGAGCAAAGGATTGCAACACTTGAGTTTGACCGTGATCGAAAGTCCATGGGAGTTATTGTAAATTCCAGCTCAGGACGAAAGTCATTGCTAGTAAAGGTTTATTCATCTCTCTTTGCCTTGTAACATAGACTGACCACTTCTAAAATTAAAACCTTGATTTGCTTATGTTGCTCATGCGTTCTCTTCTAATATCCCTTTTTTTTTTTTTGGTGCCTGTAAACATCCAAGTGAGATTTTAACATGGTGCTTCTGGCTTAAAGTTTATTTGCACAACCTTTCCACGTATCACTCTAATTGTGCTTAACGCTGCAGGGTGCTGTAGAGAATTTATTGGAGAGGAGCACTTTTATCCAGCTACTTGATGGCTCTATTGTGGAACTAGATCAATATACAAGGGATCTTATTTTACAGAGTCTTCATGAAATGTCAACAGATGCATTACGATGTCTTGGTTTTGCATATAAGGAAGAGCTTTTTGAGTTTGCAACATATAATGGTGATGAAGATCATCCAGCTCATCAGCTTTTGCTTAATCCATCCAAATATTCCTCAATTGAGAGCAAACTTATTTTTGTTGGTTTAGTTGGGCTAAGGGTAATTTGCTTATGGTTTTATTTGCTTTTTGGTTTTCTTACTTCTGTCTACCCTTTGTCTGAACCACTTGAACAAAACTATCAAGGATCCACCTCGGAAAGAGGTTCGTCAAGCAATTGAGGACTGCAAAGCAGCTGGGATTCGTGTTATGGTCATTACTGGAGACAACAAGAACACAGCAGAAGCTATTTGTCGAGAAATCGGTGTATTTGGATCTTATGAGGATATCAGCTCAAGAAGCTTAACTGGAAAGGATTTTATGGATCATCCTGATCAAAAGAATCATCTGAGACAGAGTGGAGGTATCTTATTTTCTCGGGCTGAGCCAAGACACAAGCAAGAAATAGTTAGGTTGCTGAAGGAGGATGGTGAAGTGGTTGCAATGACTGGGGATGGAGTTAATGATGCTCCTGCCTTGAAGTTGGCTGATATTGGAGTAGCAATGGGCATTGCTGGGACAGAGGTATTCACCATCCTTTTCTCTATATTTATTTTCATTTAATTTGGGGGATAACATCTACGGTGTCCATATGGTTACTTGCATCTTTTCATGTGTTATTCATTTTATGCTTGTGTGTCCTGTTTCGCTACTGTACATTGTCAGCTCTCTTTGTGAAATAGCACTTTGCCTGATGATTCAGAGAGGCCCATTTTATTAGCTTCTTTTGAATGCCTATGCAAGATGCATAGCTGTGCTGCATTTTATTCAGAATGCGTGTGGTGTAACAGCTCTATTGCTTTTTCCTGACATTATGTACACATGGAGTCAACTAATTATTCTAAATTTTTCAGTAGGATTCATCTGTATTGGCTTGGGCAATCATAGTTTATATCGTTGCCTATTTTCATGAATGCTTTATTTTCTTATTCCATCTATTCTCTCTCTCTCTCTTTCCAGGTTGCAAAGGAAGCCTCTGACATGGTGTTAGCAGATGATAACTTCAGCACTATAGTTGCTGCAGTTGGTGAGGGCAGATCCATTTACAACAATATGAAGGCTTTTATAAGGTCATTATTGCTATTTTTTAAGATGTATAACTTGAAAATGAACTGGCGGTGTTGTTGCATATCTTCATGATTTATGCTGCTGGTTTTACTGAAATTTAACAAATTGCATTGAGTCTGCTCTCTTAATGACAAAGCTGCCCTCTTTCAAGCTATATCCAACTTAAATGAAGCATATTTACAATGTTATCTTCATTCTTTTTTCCTTTCCTCCAAAATTTTTGGTCAATTTGTATTAATCTTTTAATTCACTTCATAGAGTGACATTCTTCTACTTCTAATTGCAGGTACATGATCTCCTCCAATATTGGTGAGGTTGCTTCTATATTTTTGACAGCTGCTTTGGGTATTCCAGAAGGCATGATCCCTGTTCAGCTTCTCTGGGTTAATCTCGTAACTGACGGACCTCCAGCAACTGCTCTAGGGTTCAATCCCCCAGACAAAGATATAATGAAGAAGCCTCCCAGAAGAAGCGATGACTCATTAATCACTGCTTGGATCTTATTCCGCTACCTGGTAATTTTTTTGTTTTTCTATTTGTTGAACCAAAATTAGTAGGAAACTTCTTTTTCTTTGTCCCTGACTATGCAATGTGGAAGTACCAATGATGTGAGCCAACTTGATACCTCCATTGATGCAGGTGATTGGGCTCTATGTCGGAATAGCCACAGTTGGGGTATTCATAATTTGGTACACGCACCAAACCTTTCTGGGTATTGATCTGAGTGGAGATGGCCATAGTATCGTTACCTATAACCAACTTGCCAACTGGGGTCAGTGCTCTTCTTGGGAAAGTTTCTCAGTATCACCATTCACGGCAGGTTCCCAAGTGTTCAAATTCGAAACAAACCCATGCGATTACTTTCACTTGGGGAAAATCAAAGCCACAACACTTTCCCTCTCTGTCTTGGTAGCCATTGAAATGTTCAATTCGCTTAACGCCCTTTCTGAAGATGGAAGTTTATTAACAATGCCTCCTTGGGTCAACCCATGGCTCCTTTTAGCCATGTCGGTCTCATTTGGGTTGCACTTCTTGATTCTCTACGTCCCATTCCTTGCTCAAGTATTTGGGATAGTTCCCCTCAGCCTCAACGAATGGCTCCTGGTTATAGCGGTTGCTTTCCCAGTCATTTTAATCGATGAGGTTCTTAAATTCATAGGAAGATGGACAAGCGGGTTCCGGTATTCTGCTGCGACAAAATCATCAAAGCATAAAGTTGAGTGATTTATACAGTAATTGTAACAAACATTTAGAGGATCGAACTTTGATAGACCCTTTCAGCCTCTTTTGTTTTTCTGAATTTTTTATAAATCAATTTGAGCTAATGTATTTGGAATTAGACATAAAAGAAACATTAAGATTAACTTCAAATTTCATTAAAATCTGTAATTCAGAGAACGAATTACAAATCACAAAAGCAAACAACAGGACAACTTAAAATTTCTAGTCATCCTAACAGACCCCCTAATTGCAAGCCCTAACCCTAACCGCTCAAGCATTCTTGACAGCAAGGCTTCAACTCCCCACCACCTATTTTATCAAACCTAAAACCTAAGTTCACCTAAGATCTAACCACCAAATCCATACAAAGTCCTACCCTGCCTCTTCAGTGCATAAACCACATCCATAGCAGTCACAGTCTTTCTCCTCGCATGCTCGGTATAGGTCACAGCATCACGAATCACATTTTCCAAGAAGATCTTCAGAACTCCACGAGTTTCCTCGTAGATTAAGCCACTGATACGCTTGACTCCTCCCCTACGAGCCAAACGACGAATTGCTGGCTTTGTGATTCCCTGGATATTATCACGGAGAACCTTACGGTGACGCTTTGCTCCTCCCTTGCCCAATCCCTTGCCTCCCTTTCCTCTTCCTGACATTTTCAATATCCAACAAAGAAGGCCAATATTTTTAGGATAATTTGGAGATTTGAAGCTTTAAAAAAATGGTGGGATATTTATAGGTGAAGCGCGGAGTATTTTGTTGGCAGAGTGATCCACGTGAAATGTTTAACGATGAAGTTTGGACGTTGATAAGTTATAATGGAGGGTTGAGATGAGGAAAATTATCGACGCGGATCGATGACGTGGATAGATTTTAGCGGTTATTTTTGAAACGGCTTTTTTGGTTTTTGTGTTTCTTCGTGAGTTGAAATCTCGGAAACGATTTTTGGAGCGGAAACTAGATTAGGCAATCGTCAATTGGGGGCCCAATAATGAAGCCCATATAAATGGTATTGGCCCAACTAACTGGTGTTTTGGACTTTATGTTTTCTTCATAAATAAACCCAAAACCGCACAGCTCCCCAATCCTTCCCATCCTAAAACCCTAACCTTTCTCGGTCTGAGTAACAATGGGATTTTTCGACCTTAACATTCCGTACACCGATTCAACGCCGCCCAACAACGTGAATTCTTCTGCCTCCGCCAAATCAACCCGCATTAAAATCGTGATCAAAGCGATGGAGTTGGGCTACACGGGTATCGCCTACAACCGTACGATCAGGGGCGTCATGTCTGATCGCGACCGTTGCTCAATTTCTCTCCTCACTCTCTCCTCTCTCCTCAATATCGCCCCCTTTCTATCCTCGTCCGTCAAACTCCATCGCGATCTCCTCGGCGTCCCTCGCTCCTCCCCTTTCCGCCAGTACACGCGCCTCACCGTCTGCATCGACACCGCATCGCAGTCACAAGCGTTGAATTCGGGAAACCCGGTGTTGAAGACGTACGACGTCGTTGCCGTTAGGCCATTGAACCAAAATGCATTTGATCAAGCATGCGAAAAAGCTGAGGTCAGGTCCTTAATTTAATCAAATCTTAACGGATTAATGAAATTAAATATTTTTTATTTTTTGTTTTGATATAGGTGGATATAATTGCAATTGATTTCTCAGATAAGCTGCCGTTTCGATTGAAATTGCATATGGTTAAAACTGCTATTAAGGTTTGCTATTGATTTGATTTCTATATTCCTTCAATACTGAACTATTGATTTGTTTCAGTGGATAATTTTCATGGGTTTTTTTTTTTTTTTTGGTCTTGCAGCGTGGGGTTTATTTTGAAATTACGTATTCTGATCTTATTGTGGATGTTCATCTAAGGAGGCAAATGATATCCAATGCTAAGGTGAGGAACTCAATAGTGTTTGCATTGTTTTTGAATGGTTTGATTTTTTATGCTATGTTCTGATAAATGTAAATTTATAGCTGATGAAATGTTGATCAACAAGGATATGAACAATTGATGAATGGTAGGAATTAAAACACTAAGTTATGGTTGTTTAGCTGGTTTTTGAAGATGCAATTTTGGTCAATTGAGTTTATTAATAAATGCATTTGAGATAATAGTGGATGTTATCAGTGTGAACTTATTATCTGAGGCATACTGTTCCAGTTGCTGGTGGATTGGACTCGAGGAAAGAATCTCATATTTTCTAGTGCTGCGCCTTCTGTATGTGAGGTTAGAGGACCAAATGATGTTGCAAACTTAGCAACTTTGCTTGGTCTCTCTATAGAACGAGCTAAAGCAGCTATTTCCAAAAATTGTAGGTATGCTAACTTGTGAAAATTTTGTAGTCTTAGGACAGTAGTTAATGTTTCATTTTGTGTGGAAATCCTTTTGTTTTTTCTTGCAGGAGTCTTCTGGCTAGTGCTTTGAGGAGAAAACACTTTTTCAAGGAGGTCATCAGGGTTGAAGCAGTGTCATCTAGTGTGCCATTTGACAGTTGGAAACCTTGGTCTGCAGACTGGCTTAACTGGGATCTCATCTCTAGTGGTGAAGGTGATTTATTGCTGGATGACATGGCAAAGTCCTTCTCTTCCTCCAGTAATGTATCAAACACTGTGAAAGCCATTGATTTTGATTCTGTTATTGACAACATGCCATCGCACGGATTCCAAGTTAAGGGTTTGATATCTGGAACTAAGGCTGCCTCCCACTCACTGGCAAAAGTTAAAAACATTTTGTCTACTACGGAGCCAGTTCAGTTACCTATTATAACTAATCAGGTGTCTGAAAAGTCTGGCAAGCTCGATTTTCCTGAAACAGAAAAGGCTTCGTTAGATGGAACACCGTCAGAGCATCTAACCTCTTTATTTGGGGATTCTCAAAAGTTATACCTGACGACTGATGGTACAAAAATTTCAACTGATTCTGAGGAAGTTGTAACTAATACAACCACAACTAAGGAAGAACCTGAGACTCATAATGGCTTGGATATAATATTTGCCTCAGTTGAAAATGAATCTGAAAGTCTGGATCTGCAATCAGAAAATTGCTTTCCTGATTATGAAAAAAATGTTATGTTACTAAATGAGAACGTGAGAATTGAGGCATCAAGCAATGAACTAAATGTTGTAATGCCCAATGAGAATGTGACATCTCAAACATCAACCATGGACATTGAACCAGATGCAGGTTGTAATGCTGCTGCTTTAGAGATTTCTCCTCCATCTAAGGATAATATTTTACCTCCTGCTCAGAACAAAGATTCTAAGAGTTCAAAAGGTTCTCGAATAGATTCACGTGAGGAGACTATTAAGGTGGATGATGTAGCAGTTGGCATGCATATAGATGTGGAACACCAGGATAATATGTCTTTGTCCTTGACTAATGTGTCTTTGCTTGAAAATTTTTCAGAAAGGATACCATTTAGGGGTACTGGAGAGGATGCAGTTATTACTGATCAAATTTCATTTCAGCAGTCTGATGAAGGGGTGAATGTTAAAGATATACCCTTGGTGACAAACCATGAAAACCAAGTAGAGTTGGTAAAGGAGGAGCGAAAGAATGCAGAAAGTGATGTCAAAATGAATGATCCAGCCTCAGTCTTAAGTGACGAGTCTTTACACGAAAATGTCCTTGAGAGAGAGCCAACCACAGTACCTGGAGATGATGGGGGTCTTGTGGGTTGGAATCCATTTCCAGAGTCCAATGCAGAGATGAAGGGTAAAGACATACCTTCAACCATAACTAATGAGATCCAAGAGCCGGCATTGGAAAGGCAAAAGCATGGAGAACACGATAGAAAAAATAATGATCTTTCATTAGGTCAGCGTATAACAGGTACTGTGTTTGTGAATATATCATTGTTCGGGAACTGAATTCTATTATCAATGATTTTAAGTTTGATGGTTTTAGGTTTCCGTGTGTTTGCATCATTCTTTTTCCCCAATCAGCCTGCTTTGCTTGTTTTATTATCTATAACTTCAAATTGTCTATCAAACGCAGGAAAACTGAGAACAAGATGGAGGAATCCTCGTCTAGCTCTTTTATTTCCTTTACGGCGTTACTTGTATCCTGTATCTTTCAAGAGGAAAGCAGCTAAAAAATCTGAGCGCAGGATGAAGATGGCATAGCTATTTTAAGTTCCTTTTGTCTTTGTCTACCGGGATATGTACATTAGCTGAGCAAAGTTTTTTATTTAACCGCACTGATCTTTATCTACATTTGGTGATTATCAGAAAAAACTCTTGCAGTTCTGCTCTGTTCCTACCAGAACCATTAACCTGTTAAAGTAATTCGAGACTCATCAGCACTCTTCCTAGCTTTTCTTGCTTCTTTTGCTTATTGCAGGCTTCAAAAAACCCATCGTCAGGTACCAGACCTTGCCCACCGGCCACCATCATTATGAAGCTAGCCGAAATTTGTCCCCCGCATAGCAAAATGATGATTGCTAATGTGAAATAGTTCACAAACTGTAAGACATTAATCTTGTCATATTCATAAAATTGGAATTTGACATAGTGAATCAAATGTTCGTATTTCCTCCATAATTCCATTTAATCGCTTTGAACAAGTCCTCCTTTCTAAGCTGCATCTTTAGACCTGAATTTCTAGACCTAGTTGTACTTAATCATGCTGAATGCTTTACTGAACTCGATTAAATTAATAGTCAATACAAAAGATTACTTCCAAGCCTGTAACAATGTATTGACAAAAATGATTGGCTCGTACTACGGATACTCTGGAATTTGTCTATTATAAGAAATTGGATTTGGTATCAGCGCTCGATCATAAGCAGGTTGAGCTGATCAATCAGCTACATTTTTCTACGACTTGTTATTGCTTCTGCGGATCATTCTCCTTGGCTGTTTGAGCTTTCGGCATTAAATTTAGAGCACTAAAAGACAAAAACGTTTTTCCTGAGGTTCCAAGAAGCATTTACTTGGCACTGCAATTTGTTGGCAACCATGTCATCCAGGAATGGAGATATATGACTTTTACAGAGATATTATTGTAGAAAAAAAAATGCAATAAATACATTTTATATGACGGAGTTGCACGGTACAGATATGCTTCAGAGGCTAGATTGATTGAACAAAAGGATGTCGAAATATTATTCAGACCTCTTTTTGTTGACATTTTGAAATGTTGATGTTACAAAAACAAATTAATTCCTGACTTCTTTCTCAACTCCACAAGGAGGCCAATGTCAAAAGCCAAAAAATGGGGTCAATAAATCAAAATGATTGAAATAAAAAAAAAATGCAAACAAACAAAAAAGAGGGTTCGGGCAGGTTTTTGGTCAGAATGGACCAAGGAGTTGGTCATATTGATCAACATTTAGGAAGATCTGCTGGTGGAGGCAGCAGCTTCTGATTTGGAAGTTTTCCATCCAAGACAATCCAAGCCATCTTCAAACCCCAGCTGGTGTGCACCTCCAGGTGGCAATGCATGAACCATACCCCTGCAAGCATGTGGTTCTTGTCATGATCATCAACTCAAAGCAAGCAAGTAAAATACAGGTTTATACAATTCATTTTCTTTAATTCGTTTAATGTACCTGGATTGTCTGCTAGAAAACGAATTGCCACCCAACCTCCTGATGGCACACCTACAGTGTTCCTTTCAATAGGGTCAACCAGGTTGAACTTTGCAGGGTCCTTCTTAGGATCAAAGTTGCCAAAACCCTGGCCAACAACAAAGAAATTGAAACCATGTAGATGAAGAGGGTGGCTTTCAGCTCCAAGAATGCTCGTGTCCTGCATAACCAGCTCCACGGTAGCGTTAAAAGGAAGCACTACTACCTTTGTTCCGTTGCTTACCATAGTATTGTTAGGTGTTGTGCCTGTATAGTTAAACGAAATTATTGGAGTGTTAGGAAAATCAGGGGTGTAAACGCCGTTTGATTGGGCAAAGAAATGAGCTTGGAGCAGTGCTGTAGTTGGCGTGGCAAATGATACATTATTGACTGAAGCTGCAAACTTGGTTCCATTAGGACCTTGGCAAGTTTGATTCTGCTGGCATGGGATGGTTCCAAGACCTACCGTGAAGAAAAAATGCTTATCGATCTTCTGGGGCACGTTGGCTGGAAATTGTGCACTGGCCAGGCTACGGAGTTTACTCACGAAATTTGTAGCAAAGGAAGTGTCATTTAAAGCAGGTAGAATTGGTCGAAACAAGGGCAGCATTTTAATTGAGATGCTTGAATGAAGGCTATTGGGTGGTGACTCGTATTCTAAAATGCCGGCGACAGTTGAATTGTCAAATGTTCCTTGGCCTGTGACATACGGTCTAGCAGTCATGAAGAATGTGGCACTTGGATAGCTGGGTTTGGTCTTAAGAAGCACATTTGTGGTTTGACCAGGGGCAATGAGAAGTGTTCCAGTCTCAAATGGTTTAACATAAATAGCATCAACATCAACAACAGTTAGTGAGTGGTTTGCTATGCTGAAGAACAGCTCATCGTTGAGTGCAGCGTTGATTAGACGAAGAAGGTAAGTCTTTCCAGGCTTCACCTTCAGCTTGAATGTATCTGTCAAAATTATTAGTTCCAAGTTGAATCAAATAGCTCTATTATGTGTACATTGTTTAACACAACATTTTGGCTATTTTATACCTTTGGCAGAGCAGTTATAAAGTGGTCCTGGGTGACCATTGATGGTGTAAGCATCAGAGACATTTGGACCTCCACCCGTCCGGAGGGCCTGGCTAATAACTGCCTCAGGATCTGCATTGAACCACTCTCCTGCAATTTATCATAAGGGGTTTAATTGGTCTTAGCAAAATAATTAGGTTTTTTTTTTCTTTTTCTTTTTTTGGTTTTACATAAGAGACAAAGATAAGAGAAGTAGTTACAGGTGTTGAGATTCAAATCTCATACCTGCTGGATGTTATTTTTTAAGGGTGACTATTTGAACTAATAAGTTAACCTCCAGTTCAATAATTAAGTCCTTTCAAGTTGCTTATAAATGTAGAATTTTAATTGATCAGCTGATTTATAATTCATTACCGAAGATGATGGGAACCTCCTTGTAAGGCTTAGCAAATGGGTGCGGAACACCACGCTTGGGAAGAATGACTATGGGACCATAAACAGTTGCTCTTAGCCATGATACGTGGGCGTGCCAGAAGAGAGTGCCTCTTTGGCCTACAATGGTGAAGTTGTAAACGTAGCTCTGGCCAGTTTGTATGGGACACTGAGTCACATATGCTGGCCCATCTGCCCACCCACTTCGAAGCTGTCGAATACCATGCCTATTTCAAAAACATCATCATAACTTGCAATTTAGACTTCCTCTCATTAGTTTAAGCTTATAAGATAAATTATTTAACTTGTAATATCTGCAAAATGTCATTTTCCAAAAGCAAGCTCAATACCAGTGGATGGAAATATTTTTTGACACATGGTTGACCACTTTTATCAGAAGCTGGTCACCCTCCCTTGCTACAATGCGAGGTCCCGGAAATTGTCCGTTCACTGAAACAATGCTCTTTGTATGGCACAAACGTGTCACATTATGCAACTTGATCTACAAAATGTTAATGTACACCAATTAGAAGCAATAATTAAACAAAAAAATTTTTTTCAGATACATAGAAGGTCAACAATAAAGGAAAAGATTGCAGATGTTGATATTCAAATGCCAAACCCGATAGATGTATGTTACCTCTTAAGAGTGATTGCATGAACAATTGAGCTAAACTTTGGATTTTAAAAAAAAATATTTGATTAATGGAAAAGAAATTTCTTGTGCAATAATGTTAGCCAAATACATACATCAAACTTGTAGTGCCGGGTGATCCCAAGTACAGGGTTAGGAAGTAGAAACGAAGTGAAAAATAAGAAGAAAACCAGAAATGCAGGTGTTGAAAGAAGAGAAAAGCCCATTTTTTTCTGATGTCAATAGAGTGAACTTTGAATTACTCCTTGAGTACGTATTGGCATGCAAAGGAGTACATCTATATATAGTAAGGGAAAAGGGTGTTTGGTACTTTGGCTGATTAGGTGATAGAAAGTATCTCAGTTTAAAAATGAGAAAAAACTAGAATACACAGCTTCAATGTAGACTACACTATGACCCAGACCCAGTTGTTAGAACTACTTTAGAGTGCTGTCAAAGATAATCAATTGCTCTGACCTACTTCATTTATAAGTCAAAGCTTTATCTCTTCTATTTCCCACAATGGACGTGATTTTGATCTTTTCTATATTAATATAGTAAAACCAACTTTGCTACATGCTTTCTATAGCATTTGATAGTATCATTAGCCCCAAACATCCTTTCTTTGCAGCAGCTGCTAGATATGACATTGACAGTTACCAAACATCTGTAGTAAAAAGAGGCTAATCGAGGCAAAGTTTTCGTAATGAAAAAAAAATTGCGTTGGCATGAATTATTACATGTAATTTACGTATAATACCAAATAGACGAATTGCTAGGTATTCTGGTAAAGCAAATTTCAGGGTTTACATCAAGTAGTCATTTCAGAGTTAGATCCATGATATATTTTTTTTCATTGTAATGGAGAACAGGTCATGGAGGAATAACGGGGAAACCCCTATTGCCGCAACTTTTCTACAAGAAAACAGAATAATAACTACAGAGCTTCTGTATAAAGGGATATAAACTGAAGATAGCTTGATTTAAATGAAGGTAATGTGATGTCAAATTGTCCATTGTATCGGTTACAGAAATGGACTTGTACATTCCAACCACTCTCTCTTTCTCCCACAAAAGGCAAAGATTAAAGCAAGGTCATTGAAGTATTCCTTTACAGTTTTATGGCTTAAAAAATGGAGTTGAAGTATTCCATTACTGCCTGTCCTAGACCCAAAATTGATGCCAAAATTTCAATTCATGCACCAAAGGAAAATAAAATTAAAAAAAATAAAAAAAAAATTGAGGTGCCAGGAAGTCCAACTTTAAGTTACCAATAATATGAGAGAAAGCCACACAACAGATCTATGAAATATTTATTCAACAGAAAGCAATACAGATATAGTAAAGAACAAATGGTACATCTCCTAGGCTCTAATTCATATTCAGTGTTTTTATAAAATTTCGCAAGGCCTTGACTGAATAGAAATATAAGAAACAAATTCTAGTGGGAAATTGCAAGTAGAGCTTGTGATTGCTTCTCATAGCGGAAGTCGTTTCCCATGGAGTCATCTGCAGACCAAACAAAGATACCATGGAGTTTGTTCTGACTCTTTAGCCTATTGCAGGCAGTAAAGAAGCCGTTTTCTGGTGTCAAGCCTCCGCTCCCATCACTTATAAAGCTCACTAAAACCTGACCGCCATTATAGTTAGAGCTTTGGGTGTTAAAGTACTTCAAAAACTGAGAGACCGTTGTTCCTTTATCGTAGGCGTAAAATTGGAAGTTGACATAGTCTATGAGGTGCCCATAGCTCTTCCACAAGGCCTTGTAATGGCTTTGAACATCATCATCATCAAATGGAGCTATGGAAGCAAAAGAGATTACTCCATTCTTCTTGAGGGTTGTTATAAGTTGCCCAATGCACTCAGCGAAAGTGTCAGGATCGGCATGGAAGTGCTCGTAGTCGATATCAATTCCTTCCAAGTTATACTCTTGGATGATATCTGTGAGAGAAGAAACTGCATTGGAAACCCATGAATCTACAGAGGAAGGGTCGAAGTAAGCATAGCCATCTCCCACACTGTCCCCTCCTAAGCTCAAGGCCACTTTAACATTTGAATGGCGGCTCTTGAAGGAAGAAACCTGCGAAGGGCTAAGGTTATCAGAGTCCCAAAAGACATTGAACTGTCCATTTGTTGGAGAAGTAGAACCTGATGTGTTATAGTCTATGGCAAATGAGAGAATGAAGTGAAATTCAACGTTTGAATTAATGGGAACATCAGTGAATCTAACATTATTGAACTCAGCTCCTATATATTCTCGGAAGAGGTTTGAGTTTGAGTCTGCTGGAGCTGCTTGGATTGACATGTGGAAGGGGAACAAAGCTTGGAAAATGAAAAGGGCAATGAAAAGCTTAGTAAGATCCATTGGTTTTTTAACAAGTAGGTTACTGCTGTAGGCTTTTGAGTTGTATCACTCTTGTTAGAAGGTAATTATATAGATATAGCATACAAAATACTAAGGTTTGGGACATGGGGAAATTAAAAATGAAGAAATTGTTTGTTTGCCGTTGCCGTAATTATGCTTCTGGGATCTTTATCCTGCTTACTTCGAAAAAATAAGCTACTATTTTGGCTGTACACACAAATTTCGAGTAAAAATTAAGATTGAAAAAATTATAGACAAATAATAATTTTTATTTATCAAATTTGAAAATTATTATCTTTGAAAATTCTTAAAATAAAGAAAAAAAAATCTGCTTCAAAAGGATTGGAAGACTTGATATATCTTGAGCAAATGAAATTGATCTCCTTCGAAATTCACGAAAAATCCGTTTCAAGGGTCTTAATATTTTTCTCCTTCTACAAAGACTCCTAAATGTTAACTTCTAATATTATTGTTTAATATACTTTGAACTGTTACTTGTCTTCTGGCATTGTTATGCTAATGCTAGCCCATATTTAAATAATTGGAATGGAAGTTGAACATGTGACAACTTTACATACAAGTATGTAGAACAAAACAAAAACAGAATCAATTGAAATTTCTTTCCTCCCATTTTACATCACCCCTTTTCATTAAAAAAATAATATCATTGAACTTCATCGGCCTTCAAATTCGAAAGGAATGCAACTTGGTAAGAAAAAATGGATTAAAAAGCTCATGAAACAGAAGAACAAGAGGAAGAACATTAAATTAAGGAAAATGAAGATCAAGATGCTGTCATAATTTGATAGTTTAATGCAAGAAGATTTGAAAAATTATCATGGCTTAATGAGTCTAGATGAACATTGTATTTTTTATGGAAAAGGAAGCTTTTTTTTAACAAAAAAAAGGGCATAAAGCCTTAAAGAGAATATTTAAATAGCTATAATCCTACAGAAAGCAAATCCCACCGCAGGAATGGAAGTTTTTTAGGCATAAAAGATTGTTATATTATATTCATGAAACAAGATCAGCAATTGAAATTTGTTTATGGGTGATATTTTTAATGGAACATTCTCTTCCATTAAAAAAAAAAAATAGAAGTCTCCTAGATAGGGGTAAATTAATTAATTTTTTGTACGTATATTTCTCTGATGTGATTAATATTTTATAATAAATGAAATTGTCAAAATTTAAATTCTTATCATTAAAATTAAAAATTTAACACATAAATAACAAATTATTAAGTTATTGATACTACTGATTTCTTCTTTTTCAAATGTGATCAAATTAAAAATTTAGCATTTTAATAACAAAATAAAAGATTGTTAATGTGGATATTCGCATTAAACTTGTGAGATATTATTCATTTTAATTTAAATGTCTTATAATTTTATATTGTAAAAGACATTTAACAAATTTTTTATTTATATATTATAATAAACTTTCAAAATCTTTCGATATAAAATTGAGATGTCACAATTATATCATTTAAATTAATTATTTTGTATGTTAATTTGCATACGGGGTGCAGTACCGTATTAATCCTAGGCAATCCATATGGCAATTAATAAAGGCTAGTTGAGAGAGTTTACATTGCCCTAATCGAAGACGACTCAGTAACATAGTTAGAAGTGGAAAAATCCACATATTGAATGCGATTTGGACTGAATCTAATATATTTGGCAGTGTTACTCTGAATGTTTGTATACATAGAGAAGCATAGCAACAAAATTGAAGTAAAAAACGAAAGCCACTGGTAGCCTGCAAGGCTAAATTAATGAAGTCAAAGATAAACAATCAAGGAGCCGAAATACAAGCAGTAGGGAAAATCCAAAATCAAGAAAATCTCACAAGCAATACTATTTGTTAGCAGTAGATTTTGTAAAGGAGATCAAGATTCCAAAGCAGGTGGAGCAGACCAATTCAGATGATCAAGTCACTAGCTAGAGCCATGGTTTTGCCCACATGACCTGATCTTCTTATTCACTGATCTCACTGAACCGTACACCAGCACCAACATAAATGACCTTCTGTCAGTGTGGTTTGAGCCAATCTGACCCATGAATTCCAGCCTTGATGGACCCAGCTCAACCATAAAACTATGTGTTAATTGCTTTCTTTAATTACATTTCTTGGGTTAAGTAGCTTGATACAATTCTTAGTTTATGTTTACGTGGTCTTACTCCTTTGCTTTGCTCATAGCATGCTACTAACAAAAAATCTTCGCTTGATTTGTCAATTGAACGACCAATCTTGATAGATTCAAATATTCAATTTTAAGCAAATACACATCTTCATTGGTAAATTCGGATGGTATATATAAATGACCTAAATTAATGGATATTCATCGAAAATTATACTAGTATTATGAGAAAGATCATAACTCCAATTTTGGGGCTGTTTCTCACCAAATTAACTGCTTTTTTATCATGATGTGGCTAGTGGTTCAGATTATGGCTGCAATATCATCCCAGGAAATCACTTTTGCTAAAGGAATATATGTTGGAAATTGGAATAACGGAAGAATAACCGGAGAAGGAATCATGTTCTCTTTTCAAATGCAAAATCTCAGAGAAAAAGAAAGGGTAAGGGTTAGTTGTGAACAACCGAATAAAGAAGTGTAGTAAAGCATATGAAGCAAATACATCTGTTCCACTTCACAGAATGACATGTAACAACCCTTGTTTTGCTGCATTTCTCTACTTTTGCAGAAAGGAGAAAAATATAAGACTTTGACATATTCCTTTTACAAAAAAATAAATGCATGAACTAACTAAAATAATCTTTAATATTCTTGCACGTGCATGGATATGATTTCAGAATAAGTCAAAGCCTTGTATTCTATACTCAGGCTCATTAGAGTAAAGCAATTAGCTTTAGCATAAGATTATTGTTCTAATCTTTCCTTCTTAACTCTCTATTCTTTGATTATTTAAGATTAATGTTTCAAGATTTTAGTATAACTATCAAAAGCTTTACCAATTAAATTAGTTGGCATTTTCAAAATAATTATGAATCTTCATACTTATTCTTGATAGATTATATCGGGACCAATATTTTGGACATTTTTATTTTAAAATGTATAGGCATTAATAATGACAAAATTAATTAGGTCAAAACATTTTTTTTCTTTTATTTTCTGCCATGTGCTACAATAAGTAATTCTCTCTAACAAAAAAAATCAATTGAAGAGAATTAAATTAAGATGTCAACTAGACATTAACTCAAATAAAATGAATGATAATCAAACTTTTAAAATTATGAATTCAAAAGAATTTAAGTATATAATATCTTTCTTAGATAGTAATGGTGTTTGATACACTTATTCTTTCAATTTGTAGATTTTTTTTTTCTTTCATTTTCAAAAAATTAAGTTATCTATCTCATTTAAGGTATGTTTATATACATCTTATATCCATGTGTTTGCCTGAATTCTATCATCCACTTGAGTATTGATGTATAGTATGAAGGCTATTATAAAGTCATATTAAAAAAAAAAGAAATTATGTTGCCTGATTTAAATAAAAACGATATATATTAATGTAAAGTAATTGTTTTATATACTTTTTTTATTTTCATTCATACTATAATATTATAGAAAAATAATAAAAATATGATAATAATAGATATAACAATGAAAAATTTGTTGCATTTAAAGAATTTTTTTTATAGTTACACTGAATAGAGGGGGATTTTTAAAATTTTTTGTGTGTTAAATGTAAATGTTATCGCCAAACTATTCAAATTTAGTTAGACAATTATGCCTCAAATGACCATAGTTAACCTTAACTAAACTTGAAAATAAAGTTATAAAATTAACCTAAAAATAATATACTTAGGAAATTCATGTTCAATATTTTAATAAATTTATATTTGATCTATTATCAATATATAAATTTCATATATTATCAATAAATAAGATGATGTCATTTCGTTAATAAATAAATATCAATCATTAAAATAAATATATAAAAAATTAATATATTTTTAAAAAATTTACTCATTAATAAAGTAAAATAATCCGATTCATTAACAATATATCAAATATAAATTTTATTTTAATTTAGTAATAAAGTAATGTTAACTAACTTTAAAGAGTGCTTAGATATTTAAATTTATTTGAAATGAATGTTTGTAATAGTACTAAGCTTCCAGTAATCTTCTTATCACCGGATCAGAAAAAGGCATCACCAGTAAGCTTCCAGTGCAATTAATATTTATTGGAAATTTTACCTAATATAAATATGTTGCTTATCTTGTTTAACAATTAATACTACCAAATTTAATTGACAAAGGCAACTCTTTTTCGAAAAGGAGACAAAGAAAAAAAAAATAGTGGGCAATATTGGGAGTCTTTATCATGTAAAAACAAGCCAAACTAATAATTAATTCAAAGACCTAAAAGACTTTAAAAATAAAAACTACTCTCCTCCATAGCTTTGATTGCTTGGTACTTTCATGCATGAAAAGGTTAAATTAGGTAGGAAAATTCTTACTTTGCTTTGGGATCAAACCCAAGAAAGAAAGGAAAAATATAAAGAAACATCTTTTTAGCGATGTTAGTGGATTTAAAATTTTTTTAGGGTGTTCATTTATAACATATATAAATTTTTTATGAATTTATTAATTTTATTGATAAAAATAATATTTTTTATTTTTATTTTTGGGAGTGTTAAGCAGTTTAGGAAAAGTTTTGAAGGGTGCTTAAATTTTTTTTTTCAATTTTTAATATTTGAGGAGTGTTTATATATACTTTTTGACAAAAAGTGGATCCAACCCTATTTAAGGATTTTATATTTCAATAAGACCACTTTCTTTTTTTTTTATTATTAAATAACAAGTTTCAAAATTATCTCAATTAATCTATAAACTATTAATTTAATAATATTGAAATCAATTTTAAAACTTAAAGTGTCAAATTCATATCCCAAAATGCCAAAAAAAAAAAATCTTAATTTGCTTGCAAAATAAATCATGTGAACCAATTAAAATGAATTAATCAAAATGATGATAAACATATTTTAGTGAAATTTTAAGGAACAAAATCTTATTATTTTACATAATTTTAATTTGGAAGAGTTTTTGGGATATTCTTTTTTAACATATTTAATGAATTTCACATGAAAAAAATTACTTATCTCTTTTCAAAATTTAAATTTTAAAATTCAAAATTTTTTTATTTGATAATTAAAAAATTCCCTGAAAATAAAAATAATTTAAAATTACTATAAGACAAAATTAGTTATTGAAATCCAAATTTCTTCGTATTACAAACAAAACAAATACTAATAAATTATTATCATGATTAATTAATTTTAAAAAAAATCTTCGAATGGGGCCCATTGGTTAAAGTGGATCCCAACTAATTGGCTCTCCCTCTCCCAATCTTAATCACACAAAAAAAAAAAAACAAAAAACAAAACTTTGATTAATCACTACTTTAACTTTAAGAAACGCTCCCAAATTTAAGAGAGGGGGTAATCTCGTAATATTTAGAAAAGTGAGTGGCAGTTCTATGAAGCCCCAATATCTTTTTTTTTTTTTCAAATTTTTTCAAAATGCCTTTATTATAGCCTCTTGTAACGGTCGGATATTACGATGTATGGTGCTCTTTTAACGCCGTTAACCTAACCTTCCCCAGCGGCCCAACCTCGTTGCCGTCCATATTAACGCCGTAAATGTCAAAATCCAGAGCTCCAGGCTCTCTCTCTTCCTTCCCGAGCTCTCTCTCACTTGTTTATTTTAAAAAGAGGTATAAAAAATCGTCGCCATAAAACTCTCAGCTTCTTCTTCTTCTTCTTCTTCTTCTTCTCTCTCTGGAATCGTTGCCATTTGAATTTCCTCTCAACTCGCGGCATTTTTTCATCGTAAGTTTTCACTTAAGAATTCTCGTCGCCGATTCTTTTTTTTGGGAAAAATTTAAGTTGGTTGATTCCGATCCAAATCTAAAAATTTCAATCGCATTTTTCTTCTTGATTTTAAATTTTCATTTTTTTTACACTGAAGAAGTAATTTTTTCCCTTCCAAATCTAATGTATGAAATTAACATTTTTGTTTTTCCTTTTTATTCAAAGTTTCTTACTGTATTTATCAAAATCATGATCTTGTGTAACTGAATAACTGATTCATCAGTGTCGAGTCAACTCACTGAATTTCAGCTTTTCTTCAATGTACTAAAACGTTTTTAGATTCATTAAAGAAACGTACTTGTCTCCAAATCTTGAAGTAATACTACGTCATTTTCACTGAATCCGAGTTGGCTCAGTATGGTTACAAAGTGCTTTGAATCGCAGATTAAAGCTCTCTACAATGGAATCTTCACAGCAGCAAAGAAGAGGAGGATTGGTATCGCTATCTCCATCACAAACTCCACGTTCAAGCGATAAACCGGTGAGAGATCTGCGATCAGGCGATTCCAATCCAAGTTCTAAACATGATAAAGATAAAGGAGTTAACGTACAGGTTATTTTACGTTGCAGGTCAGCTTTTTCTTCCTTTTTTTTAATTTGTTTCTTTTCAATTATATTTAATTAAATGACTTAGATTAATAATAATAACAATTTTAATTTTTTTAGGCCGTTGAGTGAAGATGAAACGAGAATACATACTCCGATGGTGATATCGTGTAATGAAAGTAGAAGAGAAGTTTGTGCTGTACAGAATATTGCTAATAAGCAAATTGATAGGACCTTTCTTTTTGACAAGGTTTCATTTTTATTATCATTTGATATTTTATCATTTTATGGTGGAGGTCAAATTTTATGTTTTTTTTTTTTTTTTGGTAAAAGAGTGAAAAAAATTAAATTAAAATTCAATAATTTATTTATAATCAATTAAATTTTCGAACATTTATTTTCATCAATTAAACTCTTATTAAAAAAAAATGATTAACTATTTATATCTAATTGAGAGTTTAATTGAATGAAAGTATATGTATAAAAATTTAATTGGATGAAAATAAATATTTAAAGACTCAATTGATTTGAAATAGAAGATTCAAAACTTGATTGGTTGTCATAAAATGTCAGGTATTTAAATGATTATTAAATTTTTGTTCAAAGTTTTTTTTTTTTATTACCCTTATACTTTTTTTTTTTTTAGTTGTATTTGAAAGGTAGATATCTAGATTGATGATTTATAATGTTGGCGATTGGTCTTTTTTAGGTCTTTGGTTCATTGTCTCAGCAGAAGGAGTTATTTGATCTAGCTGTGTCTCCAATTGTGAATGAAGTTCTTGAGGGTTACAATTGCACTATCTTTGCATATGGTCAGACGGGAACTGGGAAGACATACACAATGGAGGGAGGGGCAAGGAAAAAGGTTTACTTTTGCTCTTCTGTTTTATCCAAAAATTTTGAATTCATTTATGAATTTCATGTTCTTTTAAGTGAACTTTTGGTTTATGCAGAATGGAGAATTTCCAAGTGATGCTGGGGTTATCCCAAGAGCCGTTAAACAAATTTTTTATATTTTAGAAGCTCAGAATGCTGAATATAGTATGAAAGTTACGTTTCTAGAGCTTTACAATGAGGAAATAACAGATCTTTTGGCATCAGAGGAAACTATGAAGTTCGTTGATGATAAATCTAAGAAACCCATTGCTCTTATGGAAGATGGAAAAGGAGGAGTTTTCGTCAGAGGCTTGGAGGAAGAGATAGTAACAACTGCTAATGAAATTTACAAAATCTTGGAAAAAGGTTCTGCTAAAAGGCGTACTGCTGAGACTCTACTTAACAAACAAAGTAGTCGTTCTCATTCCATATTTTCTATTACAATCCACATTAAGGAGTGTACTCCAGAGGGGGAAGAGATGATTAAATGCGGAAAGCTAAATCTTGTTGACCTTGCTGGTTCTGAGAATATTTCACGTTCAGGTGCAAGAGAGGTATTGCATCACCACCCTGAGTGTATAATTTCTTTAGCAAATATGAGGGAAGGCTGAAGAGTGGATGTCCATGCTATGAGTCTTATGCAACAGTCAAATGAAAACGTTCCCAATGTTTCACTCTTCTTAAAAGACTGATTTGATGCTGTCCATGTTAGGATATTTGAACCTTTTAAGTATTGATCCCAAGTAAATTGACTATTACAGGGCAGAGCAAGGGAAGCTGGAGAGATTAATAAAAGCTTGCTCACTCTTGGTCGTGTTATCAATGCTCTCGTTGAGCACTCGGGTCATGTTCCATATAGGTATGAATTAACAGAGGAAAATTTCTCATTAGCATCTTGTTTGTGTCTGGGATAAGGTTTATATAATATAAATTTGCAAATGGCAGAGATAGCAAACTAACAAGGCTGTTGAGGGATTCCTTGGGAGGGAAAACAAAAACATGTATAATTGCCACAATATCACCATCTATCCATTGTCTGGAAGAAACACTCAGCACTCTAGATTATGCACATCGTGCCAAGAATATCAAGAACAAACCAGAGGTCAGTGGATTAGTTATCAGGATCAGCTTTTTGAGCTTTTTATTGCTAAATTCTCTCACATTATGGCGCCGAATTATGTCCCATTTCTCAAGTATACAAAGTTGAATTATTTTTTCTCTTTGCAACATGCTGAAATAATTTGAATTTATTACTATTACAGATTAACCAGAAGATGATGAAATCTGCTTTAATAAAAGATTTATATTCTGAAATTGATCGGCTGAAGCAAGGTAGTTGACTATTCCCTCAATTGTTTGGCAAGAAAACTTAATTACCTCATGGATTGGTTCTTATATGTGATTCTTTTTGCTTCCTTTTTCTATGCTTAATTAGAGGTGTACGCTGCAAGAGAAAAAAATGGAATTTATATTCCACGAGATCGTTATCTCCATGAAGAAGCAGAGAAGAAGGTTGGATTCTAACCATATGATTGAATGGTAGAATTATTTGTCCCAAGTTTCTTGGTGGATTGAATTTATTGGTATTACTAATAAGTATTAACTTTTACTTCAGGCTATGGCTGAAAAAATAGAGCGCATGGAACTTGAGTCAGAATCTAAGGAGAAAGTACATTTCATCAAAATCTCAACCTTTAGCTCTCTCTGATTAGCATTTAGTGGTCAAGCAAATTATTCTTTCTTTACTTTTGTGCAGCAAATTACAGAGCTTCAGGAACAGTACAATTCACAGCAACTGTTGACCGCAGATTTAAGTGAGAAACTTGAAAAGACAGAGGTATTACAGTTTTGGATGGTCAACTTACAAATGTCATATTAGCTCTTTTCTTGTATTATACTGTGACAGAACTGAACTCTTTTTTTTTTTTTTTTCAGAAAAAACTGGAGGAAACTGAAAATACATTGTTTGATCTTGAAGATAAACATAGACAAGCAAATGCAACTATTAAAGAAAAGGAATTTTTAATATCTAGTCTCCTTAAATCTGGTGAGTTGAAGGAACTTTGGCACCCTTTTCTGCTTTGGACATATTTCCTTTTTATTTTCTCCATTAATGGTTGTTTGTTACTTTTTCATCCGTTACAAGGTCAGGTTTCATGAGATGTACATGCCCATTTCAGATAATAAATAATGTATATAAATCTCTCTGGTTTTATTTTCTCTAGTTTGAACTCAAGCCTGTTTATGGAATATGTTTCTGATATTAAATATGCCCATTGCTAATTTTTCAGAGAAAGCACTTGTTGAGCGTGCTTTTGAACTCCGAGCAGAGCTTGAAAACGCCGCATCTGATGTCTCAGATTTGTCTGCCAAGATCGGTTAGTATCCTTCAGAGCGCACTTTGCTTTTAACATGGTTTTTTCTCTAAAAGTAATAGTTTCTTTTCTGAATGCTGTTTGGTTTTCAGAAAGGAAGGATAAAATTGAGGATGGAAACAGAGCACTTATCCAAAAGTTCCAGTCCCAGTTGACCCATCAGCTTGAGATCTTGCATAAGACTGCGGCAGCTTCTATGACTCAACAAGAGCAGCAACTGAAAGACATGGAGGAAGATATGCAGTCCTTTGTGTCAACCAAGTCAGAGGTATGGATTCAACATCACATTTGAACATATTCTGGGACTTGATTGATAGTCTCTAATATCTTATCCTTTCTATAACTGAAGGCTACTGAAGAACTTCGAGGAAGGTTAGGGAAGTTGAAGAATACTTACGGTTCAGGTATCAAAGCTTTGGATAATATAGCCACGAAGCTTGATGGAAATTCCAAGTCAACTTTTGGTGATCTATCTTCTGAAGTTTCTAAGCACTCACATGACCTGGAAGATGTAAGCAGCATTCAAATAGCCAGTTTTTAACTGGACCTTCTTTTTCTACTTCTTCTGCTTATAAAGTTATTTATATGGTTCAGCTCTTCAAAGGAATTGCTTCCGAGGCTGATGCATTACTTAATGACCTTCAAAGTAGTCTTTGCAAGCAAGAGGAGAAGCTAACTGCATTTGCACAACAACAGCGTGAGGTTTGTAATTTATTGCTTTGTGTCTTCGCTAACCTGTAATTGAAATGTGTTGATGGTAGACTCACTTCTTTCTATTTCGTATACAGGCACATTCCAGGGCAGTAGACAATGCAAGATCAATTTCTAAAATTACAGTGAATTTCTTTGAGACTTTAGACATGCATTCATCCAAGCTGACTAAAATCATGGAAGAAGCACAAACAGTAAATGACAACAATTTGTCTGAATTTGAAAAGAAGTTTGAGGTGGTTATTGTCTTAATTCAGATAGATTTGCTTTTGTTAAAGTCTGTTACAGTTAAATTTAATAAATTCTATTACACATGTAGGAATGTGCCGCTAACGAAGAGAAGCAATTGCTGCAAAAGGTGGCAGAGCTGCTTGCAGGTTCAAGTGCCAGGAAGAAAAAACTGGTATCTATTTACATTCTCATGGCCTGTGTGTTCTTAATCTGTGCTTGATAACGAATTTGGAAATAAATTCTTGCACTTTTTTTTTCCTTTAGGTCCAAATGGCAGTTCATGATCTCCGGGAGAATGCATCCAGCAAAACCAGTGAACTTCAGAAAGAAATGTCTACCATGCAAGAGTCCACTTCTGTTGTTAAAACAGAATGGAACATTCACATGGAAAACACAGAATCCCACTATCTTGAAGGTACTTCTGCTGTAGACAGTGGAAAAAAAGACATGGAAGAGGTTCTTCAGAACTGGTATGGGTTGTTTTCCCTGGCATCAGTTTTCTGTTTTTTAGTTTTTTAGTATGCACTGAGCCTTCTACACAATTCCTCTGCAGTTTGAAGAAAGCAAAAATGAGTGCTCAGCAATGGAGGAATGCTCAAGAATCCCTTCTCAGCGTAGAAAAGAGAAATGTCGATTCTGTTGATTCCATTGTTAGGTATGCTACTTCCTCAAAAGTGTTCTAGAAATTTTCAGATCTAGATCACTGATCTTCTTCTCTTTATCCAATTAGGGGAGGGATGGAAGCCAATCAGATCCTCCGTGAACAATTTTCTTCTGCTGTGTCCACTGCTCTTGAAGATATAGACACTGCAAACAACAGTTGCCTAACATCCATTGATCGTAAGTATCTAGATTCGCAATAACAAATGAATATCAGATATGCAATAAACTGATCAACAAAAAACTGGCAGATTCATTACAACTTGACCATGATGCTTGTGGGAACATGAATTCCATGATCCTTCCTTCTTGTGAAGATTTGAGGGAACTGAAGGGCGATCACTACCACAAGATTGTAGAAATTACAGAGATTGCGGGGAAATGTCTCGAGGATGAATACATGGTAAGACTGTAACTTGTGCTTTTATTTTTGTGTCTCATACAGAAATCAGCAACTATTGAATGCCTGAGATTTTAACAAATCATCAACCCTTTTGAACTCACAGGTGGACAAGCCGTCTTGTTCTACACCAAGGAAGAGGACATTCAACCTTCCCAGTGTGTCATCCATTGAGGAACTAAAAACTCCTCCTTTTGAGGAATTATTGAATTTATTTTGGGAAGCAAAATCTGCCAAACTAGCGAACGGAGATGTAAAACACTTTTTGGCGGTACATGAAGCAGTAGCCCAATCATTGAAAGACTCCAGAGTTCCTCTCACTGCTATAAACTAAAAGTGACGGGAAAGGAAAATAGAGTAAAAATAGAAATGGTGTGTGAAGAATCAGAATACTGGCTGAACATCAACTCTCTCATTCCTGTCTTTTGTATTCATTAATTGCTTGTTTAAAGAATTTCCACTGGATGCAGAAATTCTCAAATATATACTAAACCAGATTTTTTTTTTTTTTTGGCTTTTACCTGTCTTTACATGTTCCAATTTGTGGTTAATGGGGGTTTTATAAATTTAAAAAGAAATTTGGTCACTTTTTAAAAGAAAATATCTTTTTTTCTCAAAGCAAAATTTGTATATTTTCAAATCCGATTTTTTTTTTTGGGAAATAAAAGTTTAATAATATGGGTGATTATCTTATTTTCAAGGCCAGGACAAATCGTCAATTCAATTATTTATCCACAATTGTATTTACAAATTCATTAAACTTTCATCTTCAAATTTTTCGGACTTATAAATTATTTATCCAAGGATTCACCCCCTTACCACTTTTGCTAGCCCTCGTTGACAAATCCCAAATTTAACACAATTGGTTCGTACATTTAAAAATCATCCTTAAGATATGACAGTTTTTCTTTATTTGCAGCTTTTGTTCTTGGACTTACTAAAAGCAAAAGCTATCACGGCATAAGCAGGAAAGTGTCAAAAGACTGGTTATAGGGTTCCACCATCCTGACCTCATAGAAGATATGTAAAATAGCAGCTATGAAGTTAATGAACATAAGCACGTAATGGTTGAAATCATATGCACAGAAAGGGTTGGTAATGCATTTATGTGGCACATTACAAAGCCGAATTTGCATGTATTATCAGCTCAGTGAACATGTAAACTATATTTGAAATTATCAAAATAAGAAATCAAAAAATATTTATGGGACGCAGAATCATGAAGTATCCCACCTGTACTAAACTCATTCTTGGGCCTCAGGAGATCACTTTCTAATCTACTTTGTTTGTGCTAGAATCACTATACATGTAACCTTCCACCGTATAACACATACACAATTGAATCGGAATGACAACTTCGCCTTCTATCTAGAAGGACTTCGACCTGCAAAAATATCAGTGTTTTAACTTCGTCAGAAACCACCAGGGCCAGTGGTGAGCACAAAAAAAAAAAAAACAAAAAAAACAAACATCCAGATCTATTTTCTTTGAAGATGCTAAAATAAAAGAGTTTCAGGCTAATTAAAATAATCCTTCACTATGGTATTAAACATGGTGATCTGCACACTTTGTAGATTTAAACAATTTCCTACTGCTGTTTTGTCTACAAAACAAGGCATCAACCAAAAGAAAAAAAAAAAACCATAATAGCATTGTCATGACAGAGGAAGTTATTGAAAAAGGCTAATAGCCTTCTAAGTGTCAACTAAATGCATAATTACACATGTTTATAGTAACTATACCAAAATCACAGAGATGAAAATGGCAATAAAAAGTTATTACTCACAACAGCATCATCTGGTTAAAGAAATTTATAAACTTGCCTACAGTACAAAAAAAAGTTTGAACACCATAAAATTTCTTAGAACTTTGGGAAACTACCTGAAATATTGATCATAATAAGCTTGCACTCAGGAGTCCAACTGGTCTTTCTCTCCCAAAAGTTCCATCATCAAAATCTTCATTAGTGGAATTTTCTTCACTTAGCAATTTGCTCTCTTGTGCAGGATTTAGGTCAAGAGGCTTCCATGTCATTGGATGATCCTGCTGAGTATTACCTTACTCGGATCCATGACTAGTGTCAGCATTATCCTCCACATTTTGTCTATCACAACACTCTGACTCCATCTTTTTTTCACCATCAACGCACAAAAGTTCAACATTAAGATCAGAGTCCAAATCAAATCCCGACTGATCCCCAGTCCCGTGAAAAGCAACTGTTACAGCTCCTTGATCAGATTGCTCAGCTGTATCTTTTTTCTGCCTCTTCCATTTCTTAGTAGAAGAAGTACCATCATCCTCAAAATCTTCTTCTTCTCTTTCTTTATGTAAATAAACCCACAATTTCCTCTCTCCATCAAATTGTACACAAGGATCACGTTCATAATGCAATCGGTCTAAGGCCCCACTAACAACCTGGTTAACTTGTGTATCAGAAACGTCTTCAACGATGTACTGAGAGTCTCTTAACAAAGTACAAACATCTGCACGGGTGCCAATACTTCCTGGCAATCTGGCAGCAGCATCTCTGACAAGACAAAGAATCGTAACATGTGGTGGCCGATCACGTTTCAGCATAAAATGGTCTCGAGCCTTTGAAGTTGGCTTACCTCCACACCTTCTCAAGGGAGCAACTATTGATTTTTTGCCATCAGCAGCTGTGTAAGAGAACGCCCTGTCAGGAATAGAATACCTAAGAAGCTCCTCCCTACGGAAATAAGCCCTCACTTCTTCAGAACTTGGGCCAATGGTGTTAAGGCTTTTCTGAGCTCTTAGGTCTCTGAACCTTTCTTTCTCATCTAAATTGACTTGCATCAGTTCAAGCGGTGGTGCAGGAAGACTCCCTATTTGTTTGAGCGTCTCTTGACCATTTTTTAGCCAATTTGCAAATGAATCAACCAACTTTACAAGCATTTTGTGAGGAAGACCCCAGGCTTCAGGTGATGTCACCTCCTCAATAGTCTCATGATCATTTGAGCTATGCGTAACAGGACCAACCCAAGACCAACTTTTTGTGGACTTTTCATAGGCAACAAGTGCCTTCCAACCTTTTGCTCCCAAAGGTGCCGTCTTTGATGAGAAAATTTTCAGAACTCCCCGAACTAAATCTTGAAGCGGCTCTTGTGTCTCAAGGACACATGGATCTCCAGGATTCACTGTCACACGATTAACAATCTCATGAACAGTAAGAAAAGGCACACTTGTTTGCATAGGATGGTCCAGATTATTGATATCTGCATTGTCATGAGAAAAAACCCCATTCACAGCACCTTCCTGTTTTCCATTCTGCACCTCTCTAGGTTTGCCAACCTCTAAGGAATCTTCTGGAAGTGGAGTAATCATTGCCATGCGAACTGCAGAAAGAAGATGTATAATTGAGAATGCGAAACCAGTATGAACTGTAGGGGTAATCAAAGTAAACGGCTTTTTCTGTGGTTTGATTTCCATCTCCATATCTGTGGCTCCTACTTCTGCACCATGGGGTTCAGAAGCTTCCATATCTGACGTATCAGCATCAACCTCTGCTTTTTGTTTTCCCTTTTTCTTCAAGATAGGGGAATCATCAGTTTGCTGCCGAAGGTTAGACTGCAGGTTACCACCTTCACCTCTTCTATCAACATCTGCCACATATTTCTTCCCCTTCCTCTTCTTTGTCACTGTTTTGCACCCTAGAAATGAAGCTTCAGATTTTTCACGGTCATAATATGATTCAATGCTCTGGCCTTTCTTCCTAGTTCTACCTAGGTTATTTTCATTTGCCAATGATAGTGGTGAAGCATCCTCATCAACAAGATAATTATGCAGATAATTTAACTGAGACATAGAATGATCACAGGCAAGTTCACCTTTCTGCCTTTTCTCAGTAGGGTAGGCCCTTGATGCAGACATCTGTAACCTGTCACCAGGTTCCCCTCGTAACAGGCCATTCTTGTCCAACTTGTAAACTCGTTTCCCAACCTCATCCAAAACTCTAGAAGCAGAGTTACGCAAGTGACTGTTTCCATGCTTCTTACCCTTCTGTTTTCCTTTCAAATAGTAGCTTTCTACTCCAGGCACATGGACATTTTCTGCAAAGCTCCTATTGGAGAAGTGAGTGACTCCGTCAAGAGGCCATCCATCCTCTATGCTATCTTTCTTCAAAGATTTGGTCTTTTTAGAATCTAGGCCAGACTTCAATGAAGACAACCGAGAACCTTCTACGACACCACAGGGGTACGCTAACTTGCTTCTCATTAGAGGATTGCTATCCTCATCATCACTGAATTGCTCAGATGAGTCAGATTCTGTCTCTTCATTTTTAAAAAATATGCTACTACCTTTTGAAACGGCCAGAACTGGTCCTCCATTTTGCACATAGTTCCCTCTGATCTTCTCCTCTGATGGTTTCATTCTACTGTCAGAATGCAAGAATCGGTCACTCATCAGTGGTGAAGATGCTTTATATGATTTAAAACTATGATCAGGAGACTCTCGCCCCGTTTTCCGTTTCTTGCTCCTTATATTCCAATCATCAGATCTGACTGATTCTCCTTGGTTCTTATTTTGCCAAAACATTTCAGCATGTTCAGATAAGTCAACTCGACTCCCTTTCAATGGCAGTGGTGGAGCTCGGCCATTCATAGACTCTATCTGATCTCCAACTGCAAATTGCTGATGGTTTTCAGAATACTTGGACTTTTTGGCAATATCATAGGATGCTCTCAAGTTAGGTGGCTTTGAAATATACACTTTTGCATCGGACAACTGATTCACATTCCTATTCCTCCCATAGACCTGCAAATTATGCTTTGAAGACAGAGGAAAAGCCATGAAAATATCACCAGCTAATTTTTTCCCCCTTAAAAGGTCATCCTTCTTCCCTGCTCTCAGTGAACCAGATTGTCCCATGATGCTACACACAACATTTTGGTCTCGTTGAATACCCATTCCAAACATTGGATCTTCAGCATCATCATCTAACCTCATTTGATCTCTTGCCCTGAGTGCTGCCCCTGACTCATATTTCTGTCGAGGAAGAGTTCTTGGCAAACCATATGGCCTAGAATTCATATCCAAACCAGAGTAATAGTGGCTGTCAAACTCTTTTGCAGAAGGAAACTTTGACCCACCTGTCTTAAGTATACCTTTTGGATTCTGCTTCCCATATTTTGGTGGCTCCAAAGTCATTGGCCGTCCTCGTGAAATGAATTCTAAATTCGTATCAACCCCATAGCCAGAGTAACCACCCATTTTCTGCAAAGCACTCCGTTCCTTAACCCTTTTGCTCCACCACCCATCACCCAAATCCTCTCTTTCGGAGGATTCAGAATCATCATCTTCCAATTTTTCATACATCAAACTCTTTTGACTTCTCATAATATTCAAAACACTAAGCAGCTCCTCAATACTGTATCCCCTACAATTAAGCCAAGCATCCCTGATTTGACAAAGATTGACAACCATATTATTCTGATGCTTCCTCAAATTATGGTAATGCTGCCGCTTTTGAAAGAAATCCAAACCCTCCCGATAAAGTGCAACTCTTGGCTCACACAACCCTCCTTTCAACATATCAAACAACTTCTTAATAGGACTCGTAAAATGAAAATTATTACCTGTAAGAAGGTCATTCAAAGTCCTCATAAATATGTCCTGATCCATGTCAGGTAAAAACTTAGCAAGGCTAAACCTCTCTTCATCACTTAAACACTCATTCCACACATCAAGAGACAAAATATCTTCCAATCCAGGAAGATCATATAACTCGAAAGGAACAGAACAAGTCAAGTTCCCAACTTGGCAAAATTCAGCCCCGGTTTCACCTAATTCCAATAAATCAAAGTCATCCGAACCTGCTCCTGAATCAGCATCATCAAATTCATGATCAGAATCAACGGCTGAGCTTCGATGTTGAAGCTCATCCTCATCACTTGACATAGTCATCTCTCTACTAACAGGTGAAAACTCCGCATCAAACCGTGAAACTTTGAAGCTATTCTTCTCAATCGCCATCATAACATAAAACAACCAAACTAAAGACAACAATTCTAACCCAAAATTCTACCAAAATTTTCAAAAAACTGTTTTCACCGCTTCCGAATAGAGCCAATTCATCAAAACCCTAACAGAAACAAATAAATAAAATAAATCCTCAAATTTTGAAATTACAAACAGAATAAAAACAAATAAAAAAGAAATTAAATTGAAGAAATAAAACGAAATTGAGAAGAAAAATATACCTCATTCGAGAGGAAAGGAAGAATATCTGCGGCGAAACTGACAGTCAAGGAATTGAAGATTTGGAGATTTCTTCTTCTTTTTTCTTTTTTTTTTTTAATTTGAAGAAAAAATAAGGAGAGTAAAAAATTTGACAATTTGGTAAAATGTGGGAAACCCTAAAGGGAGTTAAATAAAATACGGCAGGAGATGGGGGAAGGGAGTGAAGAAGACGGTGGTGACGTGTAAGGATGGGAGCCGTCGGATGGAGATTGGAGGGGAAAAGACGAAAAAGGCCAGAGGGGCGGGGGGCAAGGAGGTAGAGGAAAGAAAGTGGAAAGAAACTTAAGGGTTTGGTGAAAGAGGGAGAGGAAAGAGAGAGAAAGGGGGTTACTCGACTCAACTCAGTGAGTTGAGTTCGAGCGAAAGAGAAAGAGCGAGAGGAAGCCAGAAGGGAGTGCGAAGTGCCCATGATTTAGGAAAATTCCGGCCGTTGGATCTGTCCCTCTTTAGGCTCTATTGGCCATTCGACGTCGTTTTAATCTCTTTCGTTTTTCATCTTTTTCCCTTTTTTTCATTGTTTTAGAGTTGCATATATTTGTCATAAACGAAAACTTTTTTCAAATCAAATTTGGTTTCCTAATTTTTTTTCTTTCAATAAATTGTTATTTTAATTTTAATTTTTTATTTTTTCAAATAAAAGCAAACCAATGCCACAAAAAGTTACATGAAAATTGTAAAATAATCGATACAAATATTATTATTTTTCATTTTTCATAAGAGAAAATTCATTCTGGAAAATTGAAATTTTGATTATATTACTTATCCTATTTGACTCTGCATATTATTTTGAAGGGTTTGGAGTGTTTTTATATGTGAATGTTTCTTTCCTGTTTCCTTCTTTTCCTTATTATGTTGAGGCTCTATTGCACAGACAAGTTTTACATGCCATTGCCAGGTACTCTATGATTTTTGTTTTTAGTAGGTCCTGTTTGGCTTGGCCATTTACCATGTTGTTTTTGTTTTAAGTTACCATGGCCATTTACCATGTTGGCCAGGTTCAATGCCTTCTGGTATGCACATCATTTGCTGACCTTGGTCAATGTCCAAATGATCATGCATAGTTACTTACTCATCTTCGAAAAGCCCTGCTACCTGAAGACAGTATGTTCCATTAATTAATTCAGAATCATTCTTGAAGAACATTTATCAAAAACTAATGGTACCGTGTCTTCCTCTGCAGACATGGATGTATCTCCTGATTCCAATGTTATTCTATTCGAGCAAGAGATTCCTTACCAGGTTCCAGGAACACAAGCATATCATGAATGTCATTAAGGTATGCATGCAATTCTCCTCCCTTTCATCTCTCTTGCAATCAGTCTCGAAATCCAGGGTTAATTTAATCACTTTTCAGGCTGTGATATATACAGGAAATGTTCTAGCTCTACATGTGACCAAGCCTCCAGGATTCAAGTACAAAAGTGGAATGTATCTGTTTGTCAAGTGTCCAGATATATTTAAATTTGACTGGTAAATGTATCAGATGTTATTGTATCTTATATTTGTCAGAAAACGTTATCCATGCCTCAGATATATCTATGTTTACAGGCACCCCTTCTTCATCACATGGGCACCAAAAGATGACTACTTGAGCGTACACATTCGGACCCTGGGGACTGGATTACAGAACTAAAAGATAGATTTCAAAAGGTAATAAACATATAATCTTAGTCATTGCTGCATCCATTCCCATTAATTTTGCATTGATGTTACAGAAAATTAGAGGCAATTTAATGCAAGTTTGTGAACATCCCACTGTGGAACCAAAAGGAGGAAATTTAATGAGAATGGAAACTAGAGAGCAATTAAAAAATTAGTCTCAAGTAAAGACTATGAACAGGATCAAGCTAGGTGAGTCAGCTGTTGGTTCAAGGTTGTTTTACATGGCTTCACCAGGTATATAACATAGCTTCCATTTCTTGGCAGATTTCCAAGTATCTTCATTAAATGGCCATATGGAGCACCAGCTCAAAACTATAAGAAGTATGACATTCTCTTTCTTGTTGGTCTGGGCATTGGGGCAACTCCATTTATCAGCATCATAAAAGATCTGCTAAGCCCCAACAAGCCAGCTGTGAGTTTGGAAAATCAGATTTCAATCTGTTGAAATCCTTGCAAAATTTGATGTTCACTTTACCATTAGAAAATTTTTGATAAATACAGGAACGCCTAGAAAAGGAAAATTCGTGTGGCTGTGTGAAGGCTCCTAAAAGTATCCTGAAAGGGCATATTTTTGTTGGGTAATTAGGGAACAAGACTCCTTCGAATGGTTTAAAGGAGTCATGGATGAAAATCTTTACCTAAATTGTTCTATTTCTCTGAAGAAATATCAATCAATCAATCTACCATATCTTTTTATGTGTTCGAGTATTGCAGAAAATGATAGAAATGCACAACTACTTAACTAGTGTGTATGAAGAAGGCGATGCTCGGTCTGCCCTCTTATGCATGGTGCAGAAAATTCAACAAGCTAAGAATGGAGTTGATATTGTCTCAGAAAGCAGGGTAATCTCCATTTTCATGAGCTTGAATATGCATAATAGGCTTCTTTGGTAAACTTATTTTCTGAAGTGAAACCTCTGAGCCTTTGAGGCAGATAACAACACATTTTGCAAGATCCAACTGGAGGAAAGTTTTCTCTCAAATGGCTAATACTCACCAATCTCCTCCAATAGGTAAAAGCAGCTGAAGCTAAATTTTTACGCATGCCGTGGAAGTGCTACACTTACCAAAGTATTAAAGAAGCTATGTCAAGAATTTAGCCTAGAAACATCAACTCGATTCCATTTTCAAAGAACTTTTAAAGTAACAGTTATGTCAAACTACACATATCAATTCAAGAAACTTGTTATAGAGTGTTGATCATCAAATACATTCTTTGAGCTTTCAATTTTGCTAAAGGTGAAGCTCTCTGATCACTTCCGACAGAATTGTATACTCATTTGAAAGAAAGTGACAATCCATAGCTAGGATCTTGAAAGTTCACAGCAACAAATTAAGGAAATGTCCCAGCAACAAGAAGACAAAAACTTTCAATTCTTCGAAACATAAATATGTAACATTGGCACATCTCTTAAATGCACCAAAAAAGGTAGCTCTAAGGACAATATATATAACTCTCAACAAGTGGGATCCAATCGATCTTAAAAACAAATGATGGTACAAAGCACTATGATCCAAGATCACCAGCATTCAATTTATGACAATTGAGAATCTCTAAATTATTATGTTCATTTGAAGGGTTCTACATATTCGAAGAAGAAAACACATGAAAGACAGCACCAACCTGAATTTAACTAAAAGAGTAAGAAAATATGGGTGCTTAATTGTGTTATTGGCTTTAAATCATGGGAATTTTGTAGTAACCTATACGCAGGTAACACTATAAATTTTATAGTAGAAATTGAAATAAATTGAAGTAAAGGGTACTCTAAAATACAAAATACTGTAGACATCCAATTTGGTCCAAGCCCAGATCAATTAGGCCTGGTCCAAATAGGTAAGTCTTTTTTTTTTGTATTTTACATTTTTATTTTTATTATTATTATTGTTTTTATATATATTTTTCTTTTATTTATATCTTATGTATTTCTTAATATATATATCCTTATTTTTTTTCTATTAATATTTATATGTATATTTATCAGATTATATGTTATAATTTATCTATTATTTAATTTTAATTTATCTGATTTATTTTCATTAATATTTTTATTTGATTTTTTTTATTTTTTTGATTTATTTAACTGAAGATTGGATTGGGATTCAATCAGAAGAGTCCATGTTGGATTCAATGATTGAATCCCGATCCAAAGAGGAGTTGGGATTGATCAGAAACTCTTCTGATCAATCCCTATAAAAGGACCCTCAGAATCAAAGGAAACACACAGAAAAACAGAAGGAAAAGAGTACTGGTTGAGAGAAAAAGGCAGATAGAAGATATTCGAAAGCTGGAAAAAGGTTTAGAGGCGTTAGAATAGTTTTAGGAATCGTTGGGAATTTTTTGAAGATTTTTCTGTGAATTTTTTCTGAAAATTTCTAAAAAATTTCCAGATTCCGGTTGAATTTTTCGACGAAAGTTGAATTTTTCAATGACAATTCTGGTCAAGATTGAAGTTTCCAGTCAGCTGCCCCGTTTTGGGTGAAGATTCTCAGAAATCGATCAATTTTTCGATGAACTTTCAGTGAAAAACTCAGATTCCGATGAATTTTTCAAAATCCGGTGAATATTCAACTGGAGTTCTTTAGAAAGTTTAGAGAGAAGGAGGAGAAGAGGAAGGAAGAGAGAGAGGGAGGAGGCTCGATCTACTGAAAAAACAAAGGAATAAGCCTTATATACCCTCCCAAAACGATGTCGTTTTTGCGTTAAGTAACCCGGAAGATCCGCGCGTTTTACCGAGATTCGACCCAACTCGAGTGTCGACCCGCTTTCGACCCGCGTGTGTCTTGCTTCTTCAAGTCGTTAGCCGTGCCGAGCCGACACCCCTGAGCCGTTTCTCCGAGCCATTTTTCTTCCTCAAGCCGATCCGAACCGAGCTTCAAGCCGAGCTGCTCCAGGTTTTTTTTTTTTCGTTTTCTTTTTACTATTTTTATTTATTTATTTATTTATTTTATTATTATTTAGGGTTGTTAATATTTTTTTTATTTTTTATTTATTTTCATTTTATTTATTTTTTATTTTTTATTTTATTTTTATTTATTTCATTTTCTTTAAATAAAATTAAAAAAAAAAACAAAAAAAAACATTTTTGAGGAAAAGTTGAAAGTATCAATTTTTCTTAAGAATAAATTTTCAAAAAAAGTTTTTTTGACAAAAAGTTGAAAGTATCAATTTTTTAGGAAAGTATCAATTTTTTTCGAAATTAAAATTTTCAAAAAAAATATATTTTTAGGGAAAAGTTGAAAGTATCAATTTTCCTTAAGAATAATTTTTTTTTTTGAGGAAAAGTTGAAAGTATCAATTTTCCTTAAAGATAAAATTTCAAAACAAAAAGGGTTTTTTTTTTTGAGAAAAAGTTGAAAGTATCAATTTTTCTCAAGATTAAAATTTTTAAAAAAAATATTTTGGGGAAAAGTTGAAAGTATCAATTTTTCCTTGTACAAAAAAAATCATTTTTTTCTCTTTTTTATTTTTTTAAATTTTTTTAATGTTAAATAATCTGACGATGAAGCTTCTGCAAGTGAAACAGTAGTTTTCTTGCATACTTCTAAGGTGAGAGAATTTTTTCAATTTTCTGCTAAAAGTATTAGAGTCAATTGAGAATAATTTTCAATAATTAATTACTTGGTAAAATTTTAAGGCTCATTGGATAACACAAATTTAAGCTGGTACCATCTTTTGATGGGCATTGTGAGGGTGCTATAACCTTCCTCACACGTAACCGAAATCTCGAACCCTATTCTGGTTAGTAGACCTGAACCTATTCTTTTAGGGACCCTTAAACTTAAGTGTTCCCTGAAAGAACAGATTTCTTAGGTGGCCAATCGCACCTAGATAAAAAAGATTAGTGACGACTCCTTAAGTCAATGTCTAGTGATGGATCCCCAGATCTAGACGTTATGACAGCTTGGCGACTCCATTGGAGACTCCGAGAGTCAGGTCAGTAAATAATTTGTGTTATCCAAAAGCCTAACAAAATTGAATCTTTTTGTATATATGTGTTATTATTCATTCATGTTTATTTACCTTGTTAATTATGTCATTCATATGCATGTGCATAACATGAGCTCTACATCCGAGCTCCGTCCCTCTAGGAAGGAGTAAAGTACCTATTGCTTTCGTGATGTCTAATACCTCCGTAGTGGCTAACGAAATACTCCCACTCAAATTGAATCTTTTTCGCTTGTAGCCTGTAATGGGTGAGGATTAGGGTGCCTTACTAGTCTGTGATAGATAAGGATGTAAGGAGCAATTTGAGAACCTTTAGACTTTGACCTTAAAACCGCATATAGTGAACCTTAAGTGTGTCTAACCTATAGATAGAGTCATCACTCTTCCCTTTTAGAATTGACCAAAAGCATTGGATTCATTCCTTTTACTCTGTATGATGTTTAAATTTACTTAGTTATTTATTTATTCTTTTTTTGGGTATACTAACCTTTTTCTTATTCTTTTGCATTGGTTCATACGCATATCATAAAGTTGCATAAAGAACATTTGCTTGAAAAATGAACTTTAACAAAATTTTTCATGGACTCCACTGAACAACTAGTTTGTTCTTCATCCGTATTAGCACCTTGTGGGACACCCAACGAAGTAAGGGCCCAGTCAGAAAAGATTCAACTGAAGATGAGAGATTGCTTGCCAATCGGGTATGATTCTACTCTATCTCAAAAAATATCTATCCTCTTCAAACAGAACAATCTAAAAGATTTGGTTGATAGTTGGAAGAAGATGAGTCTGTTAAGACAAGAGCAGTTTTATCAGAGACACAGGCATATAGCATACTTTCTAGCAGTAGTTATTGATGATCAACTAATCAGAGCTGCAGCATAATTCTGGGATCCTGCATACAAGTGTTTCATCTTTAATGAAATTGATATGACTCTCACCACCGAAGAATATTCGATCTTGTTGGGTTTGCACCTCAAGGCTCCTGACAAGATATATGTCAAAAAATATAAGTCAGAATTTTGTAAAGGTCTGGTTCAACTTAGAAGGATAGACAAAGAAATTGTAGATTCTCATACAAAGAAGAAACAAGAACAGGTTTGCCTACCTTAGAAGTTCTTTCATAAGTTTCTGATGTAACATGCCAATGAAAAATGGGGGTTAGATATATTTGCCTTAACTGTATACAGACTGGTGATCTTTCCAAAGGTTTTGAGATATATTGAGATAGCGGTGGTTGACTTCTTCGAAAGTGTGATCAATGGCTGTAATCTTTCAATGGTAATATTAGTAGAGACTATCAGATCTTTGAGTTATTATCTTCGGAATGGAAGGCGCTTCATAAGTTGCATACAATTATTGTACTTATGGATGAAAAGCCATTTTAAACAGGAAAATGGTGCTTTCTCAAAGTTTTATATCCGTAATCGAACTCTGATTAAAGAATTCTATGAAAGTGGGTGGTCAAAACGAAAGTCTAAATAAGAATGGATAACTTTTCTACAAAAGTTGAAAAGTGCCAAAGTGAGATGGTTGGCCCCATGGATGAATCATGAGTCTATGTTGTACCAATGTAAGGATAGTACAGTGGTCTCACTTCTGGGTTTATGAGAAGAGATAAATTATGCACCACTCATAGTGATAAGGCAATTTAGGGGAAAACAGTTCATTCCTATGACTTATGGGCTTCATCAGTTAGATTTCTCTTACAGTGAGCCAAAAGTATTTCAGAGGATGAATGAGATGATTAAAGCATGGAAAAATTCTCGAAGAGTGAGTCCTAGACCGTTCACTGATAAAGTCACCTTAGGGTACTTGGTTTGAAGAATAAAAAGAAGACAAGAAATGGTATTCACTTATGAAATCTCTCAACCACCAACAGAAGAAAAACTTGAAGAGATACCATCAGAATTAGAGCTTGCAACAAAAGAATTTGAGTCTGAAAAGGGTAAGTTAAAGCAAGAAATCCAGAAGCTTCAAGAAAAAAAAGCCTATTGGAAAGATAAAGCCGAAAGTCATAAAGTTAAAGTTCACAAGATTGCTAGAGAACATGATACAGCTATTGAAGATCTAGTAAAGCTACACCAAGAGCATAAAAGATTATGTGTGAGAGAAAGGACCAAAGAGATAACCATTATTGAGCTGACTGAGAAAAATACAAGATTAAAGTAAGAGTATGCTGAATTGAAAGAAGAAAGCACCGAAGTACAGCAGAGAATAACATGCTAAACAGTTACTTGAGCAGGTTAAGGAAAAAGTTGAATGAACAAGGAGACCACATTGCTGCATTGGTTAGAGAGTATAGAGAATTATCATACCAAGTCTGGTGTAGTAAAAAAGAGAACTTAGAAAGACATAAATACATTGAGCACCTAATGACCCAAATCTATAAAGGGGTATGCAAGACAAGAGAGATGGTAGAAAAGACAGAGGCATTGAGACAAATGGTGACCCCCAGTAGGAGAACATGGACAATGTCTGTTGAATTTCATCGAAGTTACCAAGGCCCAATATGAACAGATCAAACAATTTTATAGCTATAATTCTAGGATGATAAACTCAATGTAGATAAAAAAATTTTTTGAAATAAATGAAATCTTTTAGTTGAATACCGTTTTTAAGGTAAATGTTCTTTGTATACATGCATTTTTCATTCATTGCATTCTCATTCATTACACTTAACAAAGTAATTATGTAATAGTCATGCAAATTTACTAATTCTAAGATATGGTACTCAAGGTTCAAGGATAGCTCCATCTAACGAGAACCCTGTCCATCGATACAACATAAAATCCAAAGCAAGGCAAATGGAGCAAAAAAATTCTCACAGATTTGAAAAGATAGAAAAAGCACAGGAGAAGATTGAAAGTGAGTTGAACAAGATTCTAGATGCTCTTAATAACCTGAATAAAAGAAAGAGAGTTAAAGAAAATGTAAGCCCACAAGTTCCCCCGTTGTAAGAAGTGGTTGACCCTTTATATCCTCCAAGTTTTGGCCCACCTCAAGCCCAGTCTGCTCAAGATGTTCCACTGCAACACTTCACATATCCAACATATCATGAAATATCATCAGCTTCCAACCCAGGGCATTATAATAGCTATGTAAATCATGTCTTTACTAAAAAAATAGTAGAATCAATTCCTGATCTAGATGATTTAAAAAAAAAGAAGAAAAAAAAGATAAGAGTGAAAACTCAGAAAAGCTCCAAAATTAGTATGCTAGAGCAAAGGCTACGGGCTGTGAAAGGATTTGATTTTTATGGGTCAGTTGATGCTGCTGGGCTCTGCCTAGTCCCTGATGTGATCATTTTTCATAAGTTTAAAGTACCAAAATTTGAAAAATATGATGGTACAAAGTGCCATAGAGCTAACATCATCATGTATTACCGAAAGATGGTAACTCATGCTCATGATGAAAAACTATTAATGCATGTATTTCAAGATAACCTTACTGGCTCTACGACCAAATGGTATGTTCAGCTGCACAGAACCCGTATTCACTCTTGGAGTGATATGACACATGACTTCATCAGTCAATATCGACATATTATTGATTTGGCCCCTGATCGTTTATCTTTACAGAATTTGAAAAAAAAGGCAAACGAGTCTTTTAAAGAGTATGCCTAAAGGTGGAGGGATATTGCTTCTCAAGTACAACCTCTTCTGACTGAAAAAGAGATTACAATATTGTTTGTTAGCACTTTAAAACCTTTCTATTATGAAAAGATGATAGGAAATGCAACGAAAAACTTTACTGATATGGTAATTTCGACAGAAATTATTGAGAGTGCCATCAATAGTGGCAAACTAAAAGAAAATGAAGCATCTAGTAAGAGAGTCTCGAAGAAAAAAGAAACTGAAGCTTAGGCTGTGAACTTTCATAGACAGTAATTTGGAAGCTATCAATCTTACTCACCACCAGAATATCTGTCATATTACGCTACTATAAATAACATTTTCTCTCACCCATACCAACCATTTGTACAATCATCATACCTCTAAACATATCAAACCCCTCATAGGCCTCAAAATATCATGTACAGTCCTAACAATCAGCCTACCCCAAGACCCTAAAATTACCCAACTAACCCTATTGGTGGTTCGCAGGAGCAACGAACTACCCATGAGAAATCTATGTTTGACCCAATTCCAATGACTTATATAGAATTATATAAGGAGTTTTACAACAGTCATTTGATTGCTCATAGTAAATTAAAACCCCCACCTTAAGTGGTACGATCTCACAGCCTATTGTGACTACCATTATGGGATCGCTGGTCACTCTACCAAAAATTACACCACTCTGAAACATAAAGTGCAACATTTGATTAAAGATAGAATGATCTATTTTGATACAGAAGGAATGACTACACCGAATATTAGTGGTAATCCCTTACCAAATCATAATGTGAATGCTATAAGTGAAGAACATAAGCGTCATGTGAAGAAAAAAGTGACAGATATTAAGACACCTCTTAGCCAATTGTTCGATATTTTACGGAGAGCTGATATGATACAACTAGTAAGTTCACTTAGCTATCATGGAGCATATATAGCTAGTACTAGTTTTAGGTATCATAATGGGGCAATAGGTCATTCTATTGAAACCTATGAGCAGTTTCACCAAGAGGTGCAAAAACTCTTGGATTCATATCAGATGGAGGTCTATGAAGAAAGAAAAGACTTAAAGAATATTGAGGTGTCCATGACTGATAGGCTTGTAAAGCTGTTTCCAAAACCAGTGACAATTCAATATGGGAACAAACTGAAGTCGATCATAAACAAATTCATCCCTAGGCCAGTAACTTTTAAAGTTTCGACTTCTTTCTTGTACAAGGATGATAAAATTGTACCCTGAAGATATAGCTGTAACACTGTAGTTTTGGGGTAAGAAGAAGATATCTCCAAAGCTAATGCTTTCAATATAACTGATGTAGGAGGCATTACCCGAAGTGAAAGGTGCTACACTCTAGAAATGTTAGAGAAGGCTAGAAGAGAAAAGCTTAAAAAAGGAGAAAGATGAAATAATCTTGAAGTAAAACTTAAAAAATATCATCTGAAGCCAGTATCAGAAAGAGAGGTTTGTGAATTCCTGAAGCTGGTAAAACATAGTGAGTATTCAGTTGTGGAATAGTTGAATAAAATGTCAGCTCGAATCCTATTATTATCACTGCTATTAAACTCAGAGCCACATCGAAATACCCTGCTGAAAGTGTTGAATCAGGCATACGTGGCACATAATGTATCTGTTGAATATGTGAACTACCTGGTTAGAAATCTAGTCATGCCAAATTATATTTCATTCAGCAATGATGAGATTCTCTTGGAGAGAAAAGAAAATACCAATGCTCTGCATATCATAGTCAAGTGCAAGAGCCATATCATAACCAAGATCCTTATCGATAATAGCTCTGCTATCAATGTCATACCTATGTCAACTTTGGTAAGGTTACCCATTGATTACTCTCATATAAAAGATAGTCAGATGATTGTGAGAGCCTTTGATGAGACCAGAAGAGAAGTTCTGAGGGATATCGATATGCCTTTACAAATTGGGCCATGCACTTTCAATGTAAAGTTTCAAGTGATGGATATCTCTCCATCTTACAGCTATATATTAGAAAGGCCATGGATTCATACGGTAGGAGTTGTGCCCTCTACTTTACACCAGAAGATCAAGTTTAATGTAGAAGGTCAACTAGTAGTGGTAGTTGAGGAGAAAGATATGCTAGTGACCCAACCATTGAACACTTTATATGTAGAAGCTACCGAAGAAGCATTGGAATGCTCCTATAGATGTTTTGAATTGGTTAATTTTGTAGGTGAAGAATTTTAAAATCAACTTTTTTCAAAGATAGTGATGAGCCAAGTCATCAACAAGGGTTGGTATCCAGGATTAGGGCTAGGTAAAAACTTACAGGGAATAAAGGAACCTCCGATAGTATTAGACAATAAGGACATGGTAGGTCTAGGCTATGAGATGGTAGAATAGGAGGTCAAAAGAAGGCCATCAGGAAAGACAGCAAGGCTGATGGTTATCCCACACTTGTATGAGACTTTCAGACCTGGAGGATTCATGTACTCAGATACGAGAAAAAGTATGAAAAACATTTTTGCCCAGCTAACCATTAATGCTGTTAAAGATGAAGTGGGGCTTAATCAAGAGGAGTGGATTCACCTTTGTCCACTAGATTATAAGCTGAATAATTGGAGTGCCATCAAGATGCCTGTGACTTTTGAGACTAATACAATGTAATTGTAACATCCCAATAGCTATTGCCCAAGACATTGGTGTGATCTTTCTTGTTTGGGTCGTTTGTCTTTTATATTTTTAATAAAAAATAAAAAAAAAAGTATTTTCATTCATTTCTTCTTGTGTCTTCATTATTTCTATCTTTTCAAGCACATCTTGCCAACATATCCCATTTCATTCAATTTCAGGTCTGTAAATGAACATAAAGATAATCATGATAACAATCAAGAAGTTAGCTTTGAGAATTTAATTAACACTAATGAACTTAACAATGAAGAGAATTCTGAAGAATATGTTATACCTTCAGACCTAATGAGATTGATTGAACAAAAAAATAAGCCAATTGAGCCTCATAAAGAGATAGTTGACTTAGTGAATTTGAGAGATGAAGAGAATAAGAAAGAGGTCAGAATGGGCACTTCACTTTCATCAGGAGATAAACAACGATTGGCAGACCTACTTCAAGAATTTATAGATGTATTTGCCTGATCTTATCAGGATATGCTAGGGCTAAGTACAGAGATAATAGAGCACAGATTGCCCCTAAAGCCAGAATGTAAGCCAGTTCAACAGAAACTGAGACGGATGAAGCCCGAAATGCTACTAAAGATTAAAGAAGAGGTAAAGAAACAATTTGATGCAGGTTTTCTACAAGTGGCTAAGTATCCATAGTGGGTAGCCAATATAGTCTCAGTTCTTAAGAAAGATGGAAAGGTACGAATATGTGTAGACTATTGGGACTTGAATAAGGCTAGCCCAAAGGATAACTTTCCTTTGCCTCATATCGACACACTGGTAAATAATACAGCTAAGCATTCAATTTTTTTCTTTATAGATGGTTTTACAGGGTATAATCAGATAAAAATGATTACAGATGATATGAAAAAGACTACTTTTATGATCATATATAAAATTTTTTACTACAAAGTCATATCTTTTGGGTTAAAAAATACTGGGATAACATATCAAAGGGCCATGATAACACTCTTTCATGACATGATGCACAAAGAAATCGAGGTGTATGTAGACGATATGATTGTAAAGTCTTGTGAGGATGAAGATCATGTCACCAGCCTCAGAAAGTTATTTGAGAGGTTGAAAAAATTCTAGCTCAAATTAAACCCAGCCAAGTGCACCTTTGAGGTAAAGTTAGAGAAGTTACTAGGTTTTATGATCAGTGAAAAAAGAATTGAAGTCGATCTAGATAAGATACGGGTCATTCAAAATTTGTCACCTCCTAGCACACCAAAGGAAGTTCAAAGTTTTTTGGGGAGATTGAACTATATTTCTCGATTTATCTCTCAACTTACTTACAAATGTGATCCCATATTTAAGCTTCTTCGTAAGAATAATCCTGAAAAATAGAATGAGGAATGTCAAGAGGTGTTTGATAAAATTAAGCAATACTTGTCAAACCCTCCAGTGTTGGTGCCACCTGTTCCAAGAAAACCTTTAATTCTATACTTAACAGTATGCGAAAATTCAATGGGATGTATGTTAGGGCAACAAGATGAGTCTAGCTGAAAAGAGATAGCTATTTACTATCTGAGTAAGAAGTTCACAGAGTACGAATCTAAGTATTCTCCATTGGAAAAAAATATGCTGTGCATTAGTGTGAACTGCCAAAAGACTCAGATAGTATATGCTCTATCTACCACATGGCTCATAGCAAAACTGGATCTAATTAAATATATCTTCGAAAAACCTTCTTTGTTCGAAAGAATTACTAGATGGCAAGTAATGCTTTTGGAGTATGATATTATATATGTGAGCCAAAAAGTAATAAAAAAGAGCACTATAACAGAGTTTCTTGCAGATCGTGCTACTGAAGAGTATAAGCCAATAAAATTAGAATTCTGTGATGAAGACTTAATGACTATATTTCAACTAGAGAAAAGAGAACATGAAGAAAAATATTAGAGAATGTATTTTGATGGAGCTACCAATGCTTTGGGGCATGAAATTGGGGTAATTTTGATCTCTCCAGAAAAATAATATTGTCTTGTAATAGCAAGGTTAAATTTCAATTGCACAAATAACATCGTTGAATATGAGTCATGTGTCATGGGCTTACAAGCTGCTATAGATAGAAGAGTGAAAGCACTGAAAGTGTTTGGAGACTTAGCTCTAGTTATATATCAGTTGAAAGAAGAATGGGAGATGAGAGATTCAAAACTCGTTTCATATCATAAGTATACTCTAGAGTTGATGAAATAATTTAAAGATATCTAGTTTGACCACTTACCTCGAAAAAAGAATTTGATTGCTGATGCATTGGCTACTCTGACTGTAATGATTCGAATTAATGATAATACCAACATTCAATCCATCAAGTTAGATGTTAAGGATATACCAGCTTATTGCTCTAATGTAGAGGAAGAAGAAGATGGAAAGCCCTGGTATTATGATATCTTATAGTATACTAAGGATCAATAGTACCCAGTTCAAGCAACAAAAAATGATAAAAAGGTCATCCGAAGATTAGCTATAAGTTTTTTCCTAGATGGAGATATTCTGTACAAAAAAGTTGGGATTAGATGTTATTGAGGTACGTAAGTAAGAATGAAATGAAAAAAATTATTGAAGAGGTGCATAATGAAATATGTGGGGCACATACCAGTGGACATATGATGATGAGACAGATCATGAGAGTAAGATATTACTGATTAACGATGGAGAATGATTGCATTGACTATGCTCGTAAATACCATAAATGCTAGATATATGCTGATAAGATCCATGCTCCGTCATCTGCTTTGCATGTTATGGTACCACCATGGCCATTCTCAATGTGAGGCATGGATGTCATTGGTCCAATCACCCCAAAGACTTTTAACGGGCACAGATTCATTTTTGTGATGATAGATTACTTCACAAAATGGGTAAAGACAGCATCATATGCAAGTGTAACACGCTTTGTAGTTCGTAAGTTCATAAAAAGAGAGATCATCTATAGATATAAACTTTCAGAAAGAATTATTTCAGACAATACCAAGAATCTGAATAGTAAAATGATGTAAGAAATATGTGCCTAATACAATATCAAGCATCATAACTCAGTACCATACTGTCCAAAAATGAATGAGACAATTGAGGCAGCTAATAAGAATATAAAAAAGATTCTGAAAAAGATGACTGAGACTTATAAATATTGGCACGAGAACTTATCATTTGTATTACATGCATATCGAACGTCAGTTCATACCTCTACTGGGGTAACTCTATTTTTTTTTGTTTATAAGATGGAAGCTGTACTACTAATAGAAGTAGAGATCCCCTCCTTGAGGGTTTTAAAAGAAGTTAAATTGGAAAAAGCTGAATGGATTCGAGAACACTATGAGCAGTTAAATTTCATAAAAGAAAAGAGATTGACTGTACTGTGTCATGGTCAGCTATATCAAAAAAGAATGATGATGGCTCATGATAAGAAGATTCGACCTCGTTGCTTTAGAAAAGGAGAGTTGGTCTTGAAAAGAATTCTCTCAATCCAACATGATAGTAAAAAAAAATAGACTTCAAATTGAGAAGGATCGTATGTGGTGAGACGGGCTTTTTCAAGTGGAGCACTGATACTGATCGAGATGGATGAAAATGATTTACCCCATCCTATAAATTCTGATACTGTAGAGAAATACTATGCTTGAAAAAAAATAAAAAAATAAAAAAATGAAAAAAAAATGAATGAAAAAGGAGGACTCAAGGCAAAAATCTTATAAAGACGGTTTGATTTATAAGGGATTTGTCTAAATTGAAAACTTGAAAAGGCAGCTTAGATAAGGAGAATATGGCATTGAATTTGAAAGTTCATTGGCATGAAGACTAGCAAATTCGGAGGAGCTCCAAGTTGTTAAATACATCAGAGGGTTGGATTTTCAAAAAAACCTTGAGATATGTTATCATGATCATCCGATTATTTATTTTTGGGCTGTGTCTCCACACTTATCCTTGTAATTCTTTCTTGGCCAAAGTTTGCGAACATTTTGCTAATAAAAGACATTTTATTTCACTTTTTATGTCTTTTTTCTGGTGACTGTTTCTCAACCATTCATATTCTTTTCGTCTTAATACCCTACAATGAAAGAAATGTGCAAATGTATTCTTACTTTTTAAGTTTGAAATAATGATTGATGAATGAATAACAGCATGAAAGATTTTTAAATTACATTGAATAAGTCAAAAGTGATAAAGGCAGAATAGAGATGTTCAGTTCTTGATGAGGACATTGAATTTGGAAAGAGATTTCTTACAGGAAGAATACGAGTGAAAGATTTAGAGCTACACTGGTTCGATCTCAAAAGAACAGTGTAATCTGATTTTTTAATAATCAAAAGATTTGATGCCCAGGAAAAGAGCTTGAAAAACTTGAGTACCATACATTGAATAGGAATTAATTGGCCAAAATATGCATAGCATGCATTGAAATTCATATGCATTGCATAACATATACTACTTTCAAGAAGGTATACTACATAAATTCAAGAAACAGGGGTATTTCAAAATCCCACATAGAGGAGATAGATGTGAAGACATTTTCAAAATTGAAAAAAAAAAAGCTTGTCAGGTAAGTTCCTAATCCTTGAAATAGGATGTCTCTTAGTATCGGGGTTGATTTATAAGGCCTTTGAGCATAATCTCCTGAAATTCCTTCAAACACAATTTTTAACTCTTTTGGACATGATTGTCAAGGAGCAATTTACTTTTCAAAAGTCATGGTGCCTCTGTTTAGAGGAGCAATTTACTTTTCAAAAGTCGTGGTGCCTCTGTTTAGAGAAGCAATTTACTTTTCAAAGTCATAGTGCCTCTGTTTAGAGGAGCCATTTATTTTTTTCAAAGTCGTTGAGCCTCTGCTTAGAGGAGTTTTGATAAACCTTAAAAAAAAAAAGTCTAGTTGAGACTTGATTGGGTGTCTACATCTTTGCGCAATTTCTGTTTCATAAAAAATGTGTAAAGAGGGGCAGCTGTAGACACCCAATTTGGTCCAGGCCCAGATCAATTGGGCCTGGTCCAAATAGGTAAGTCTATTTTCTTTTTTTTTTGTATTTTACATTTTTATTTTATTTTTATTTTATTATTATTATTGTTTTTTTATTTTTTTTTCTTTTATTTTTATCTTATGTATTTATTAATATATATATCTCTTTATTATTTTTTTTGTTAATATTTATATGTATATTTATCAGATTATATGTTATAATTTATCTGTTATTTAATTTTAATTTATTTGTTAATTTTTTTATTTATCTGATTTATTTTCATTAATATTTTTATTTGATTTTTTTTATTTTTTTGATTTATTCGACTGAAGATTGGATTGAGATTCAATCAGAAGAGTCCATGTTGGATTCAATGATTGAATCTCGATCCAAAGAGGAGTTGGGATTGATCAAAAACTCTTCTGATCAATCCCTATAAAAAAAAACCTTCAGAATCAAAGGAAACACACAGAAAAACAGAAGGAAAAGAGTACTGGTTGAGAGAAAATGGCAGACAGAAGAGATTCAAAAGTTGGAAAAGGGTTTAGAGGCGTTAGAATAGCTTTATGAATCGTTGAAAAATTTATTAAGATTTTTTTGTGAATTTTTTCTGGAAATTTTTGAAAAATTTTCAGATTTCGGTTGAATTTTTCAGGGAAAGTTGAATTTTTTAGTGATAATTTCGGTCAAGATTGAAGTTTTCGACCAGCTGCCCTATTTTCGGTGAAGATTCCAAGAAATCGACCAACTTTTTGATGAATTTTTGATGAAAAATCTAGATTTCGATGAATTTTTTAGAATCCGGTGAATATTAAACTAGAGTTCTTCAGAAAGTTTAGAGAGAAGGAGGAGAAAAGAAAGGAAGAGAGAGAGGGAGGAGGCTCGATCTGCTGAAAAAATGAAAGAATCATCCTTATATACCCTCTCAAAACGATGCCATTTTTGCGTTAAGTAACCCAGAGGATCCGCGTGTTTTACCGAGACCCGACCCAACCCGAGCGTCAACCCGCTTTCGACCCGCGCGTGTCTTGCTTCTCCGAACCGTTAGTCGAGCCGAGCTGACACCCCTGAGACGCTTCTCCGAGCCATTTTTCTTCCTCAAATCGAGCCGAGCCGAGCCGCTCCAGGTTTTTTTTTTTCGTTTTTTATTATTATTTTTATTTATTTATTTATTATTATTATTATATTAGGGTTGTTAATTTATTTTTTTTATTTTTTTATTGATTTTTATTTTTATTTATTTTATTTATTTCATTTTAAAGAAAAGTTGAAAGTATCAATTTTCCTTAAGAATAAATTTTCAAAAAAAAATTTTTTGAGAAAAAGTTGAAAATATCAATTTTTCTCAAAATTAAATTTTCAAAAAAAATATATTTTTAAGAAAAAATTGAAAGTATTAATTTTCTTTAAGAATAAATTTTCAAAAAAAGTTTTTTTTGAGAAAAAATTGAAAGTATCAATTTTTTTTGAAATTAAAATTTTCAAAAAATATTTTTAGAGTAAAGTTGAAAGTATCAATTTTCCTTAAAGATAAAATTTCAAAACAAAAAGGGTTTTTTTTTTTAGGAAAAGTTGAAAGTATCAATTTTTCTCAAGATTAAAGTTTTCAAAAAAATATTTTGAGGAAAAGTTGAAAGTATCAATTTTTCCTTGTACAAAAGAAATCATTTTTTTCTTTTTTTATTTCTTTTAAATTTTTTTTATGTTAAATAATCCGACGATGGAGCCTCTGCAAGTGAAACAGTAGTTTTGTTACATACTCCTGAGGTGAGGGAATTTTTTTAATTTTCTGCTAAAAGTATTAGAGTCAATTGAGAATAATTTTCAATAATTAATTACTTGGTAAAATTTTAAGGCTCATTGGATAACATAAATTTAAGCTAGTATCAACTTTTGATGGGCGTTATGAGGGTGCTATAACCTTCCTTACACGTAACTGAACTCTCGAACCCTGTTCTGGTTAGTAGAGCTGAACCTATTCTTTTAGGGACCTTGAAAGAACAGATTTTTTAGGTGACCAATCGCATTCAAATAAAAAAGATTGGTGGTGACTTCTTAAGTCAATGTCTAACGATGGATCTCCAGACCTAGACATTATGACAAATACCGGCCCGGTAATAGGATTCGTGGGACAGGTTTCTGAAGATTCGATCGACTGACAGCAAAAGACAGAGTAAAAGAAAATGGTTCATAGAGAAAGACCATATCCGGAGAGAAATTAATTGATCAAGCTATTCGATTCAGGCCCACCAGAACCAGTCCAATTCTGGCCCGTGGAAACCTCTGTCTGCGAAACAAATTCAAGATCGTGTCATTGTCATTTATAACCATTTTCAGAAGATTGTATGTGCCATTGGCTAAGCTTCTTCACCTTATTTTTGTTGGTTTCCTTCCCCAAGACATTTGTACGAAAAATTAGCCTAGACGGTTGCAATCTATTTGAGCCTATGATTTTAATGCAATGTTGGGCAATGGTTTTTCAAATTTTGGTTCACAGTTAACTGATATAATTATTATTGTATGCTTTTATTTTGAATGTTGCTTGCTTGCTTCTTATAAAGAAACTAAATTATAAATCGGCTGAGTTATATCTTTTGTCCCGAAAGTGGAAATATTCCATTAATTGTTATGCATGCTTTTGTTATTATTGTGTTGGAGAAAATATTTCATTAAATAATGTGCATGTGTTTCACGTAATGGTCACAATCAGAAATAATTTACATTGTTTGGTCCCCTAATTTTGGTATAATCAGTCTTTTTTTTTTTTTTTTTGAGAAAGGAGAGAAGAGGTTTGAGATTGAGAGCTTGACTTGAATTTAAAGTAAAATTTTTGATGCCATATTCGTTGTAAAATTAGTAAAAATGGTAAATTATTTGTTTTCAAATTCAATTATATTTGTTATATAAAGAATGCTGGATTATAAATGTCATTATTTGAATATTATATCTATTGAATGTTATTTTTTAAATTTTATTATATAAACTAATTGAATTAATTTTTAAATTCAAATCCAACGACATTGAAAGCTTATTCGTCAACTATATATATATATATATATACATATACATATATATATATCTAAGTGTAATGTTTAGATGATTTAGCTTGACGTTCAAATTTCAATTCATTCATATTACTTAAAACTTTAAATGAAATTTTGCTTATAATTAATGAAACATATATAATAAATTAATTAATTTTCAAATACATATTTTTTCTACACAAATGAAACACTTCGCCTAAAAGAAGCATGAAAAAAAAAAAAGACTATATTTGATGCAATGTATAATTTTTCTTTTACATTGTCAATGAACAACTTCTTACCATCTTATCAAAATGATTATTTATTAAAAGTTTAAAACTTCGACTGTGACACATTAACAGTATATAACATAATATACTATTACATTAAATATTAGTAGCTAAAAAAAAAACTCACTACCAATATTGTGAATGATTTTTGAAACTACAATAAAATCAGTGAGTATGTTCAAGAGTTTAAGTCTGTTTGCAAACGTAATTCATTGACTATTGAGTACTATAAATGGCGTACTGTATTTAAAGAATGAAGGGAAAAAAATTTTAAATTTTCTGTATTGGCAGCTCACCAAATGTAGGAGAGGTTTGATGCTTCATGTAAAACTAAATCTTTTTATTATTTTTTTTTCACTATGAATGTTGCATTGACTTGTCTGAAAGATCCAAGACCAATTAAAAAAAAAAGCCGATTTCTATGTGACTAGATGTCTGTCAAGTACTGGTGTTTCGCTTACATATATGCCAGCTTTATGATACACAAAAGACAAGCTGAAAATTTTGAAAAACAGTGTGAAAAACAACACCTTTTTCAAGCCATATTCTAGAATTCTGATCATGATTTGGGTTTGGAAAAGGGACAATACACAGTGCAGATTAATAGGTTAAAAAAGCAATTGAAGTAGTAAGATAAGGAGCAGTAGCATTACTCCCCGGACAAGTTAGAGCCTAAAAGTTACCACACATACATTGCAGAAACCCAAGAAAACAAAACAAACAAAATTACACCCAGATTTCAGAATAAAAAAAAAATGCTAGAACCTAGTTACAGCTTACAACCTAGGCAGCAGACAGAGGGAAACGAGATAAAAGAGAGAGAGTTTTGGGGTTTTTTTGTGGGGTTAAGGGAGGGTTAGGGGTACTTTAGCAGGTGTGGGGTTATTACTGATACAAGCAAGAGGCTTGGAAGAGTTGTTGTTGTTGTTGTTGCACTCTTCCTTGAGATTTGTGGCCGTGACAGGGAAAAGTTCAAGGGTTTTAAGGGGTGCCCTGGTGGAGAAGCATGGTGGTAAACGGGGACCCATATCAACCATCATCAACCAATCACTGCCGTACGTTCTCATCATTGCCTTTTCCATGTCCCCTTTTTCTGGAATGTCAAACTTCCATGCGTAGTTCATCGTTTGTTTTGCTGCAGCATCCTCATGAAATATCCCCACCTGCTACCAAAATAATTACCCAAAAAAATGGTTAGTAGAGGAAAGGCAAAGATATAATAATTAAATGATAAAAGCACACTAAAGATTAAGCAGTGGATGGAGAAGAGGGTCAAGAAACAAAGGATAAGAGTTCATTTTTTTTAATATACGTTTGTTTACTTCGTTTAAAGAAAATGTTTGGATTTTAGTATCATTGAATTAAAAGAACAAAAGAAGCACACGCATGCACAATAGTGTGGATGATATTTGAACTTTTGATCTATTTTTTTTATACATAAAATTAGGTTTCCCGTCTGTCAGAGGAAACCTAATTCTAATTATCTTTTAAATTTTATGTTCTGTCATCAGTTATTATTTTTTTCTTCCTGCATAAAACCGTTACAAAGCTTGTAAGAAAACCCTGCATAAATTTCAGTTCTCATTCTATGTTTGTTTTTTCTTATATATAGAAATAAATAAAATAAATTTGTTATATTATTTTTTTGTATTTGAGGTGTAGAATTTGAATTTTAATTACTGGAATTACGAGTTATATTAATCTTTCGTATAAAATGAAAGGACCGATTGTTATTTTTTACCGTTGTAAGGGGAAAAAAAAAAAGAAAACGAAATATGGTAGAATAAATAATATATTATACAGTTGTTTTTTTTTTTTTTTACCTGAGGAACAAGGCTGGCTGAGTTATAGCATGAAAGATGTTGAAAAGAAGGGGGACTAGAAGAATCAAAATAGTGAAGAAAATGGTGGTTAGGATGGTTTTGTTGAAGCTGATGCTGATGATAACGTTGCTGTTGTAGTTGTGGTTGCTTGGTAAGTTTCCTTCTGAGCTTCTGTCTTTCTCTTGCCTTATGGTTTTGAAACCAATAAAAAACATTCTTGCCTTCAATCCTGCCATAGAAAGAGAGGTGAGAAGTGATTCGTTGGATTTGAGAGGCATTTGGGGTTCTAATCCCACTTCTAAACGTCTCTTCTAAAATCATAAGCTGTTCTGGCGTTGGACACCACCTAGAGGAGCCTGCTGGAGACATCAGAAAACAAAACCAACAGCTCTTAATTACTCTCTCAAGTCTTTTTTTTTTTTCGTTTTTGATCAGAACTGAAACTTGGGTATTCGGTTTTGGTGTTTGGGATGAGAAAAAGAGTTTCAAACAACAGGTATAAATAGATGGACGAAGGAAGTGAGAGCTACAATATTATTTGGAAACGCAATGTTAGAGAAGTAAAGAGAGACAAAAAGGATGGAGAGAGAGGGGTTAATAGTGTGGAAAAAGTACAAGAGCATGTTATCATGCTGATGTTTCCCTGAAAGGGTTGGTTTTCAGTATAATGCACAGCTGAGAGAAAGATGGAAACCAAGGTAAAGTGACTGAATGACTGAGGGGAAACTTGAATGATTATGTCAATATCACCTTATTATCATTTACTTTAGCTCAACAGGGGATGAAGTAGGCACACCTAAGCGTTGCAAAAATTTTAATGATTTGGTCGGAGACAACACCAAGTAAATTTAGATACAGAAAAGCAACTGGCTTTTGCATCCATGAGCATTAGCTGCTCAGCCACCATGATTGCACTAGACACCTTTATTCACACCAAGTAGCACTATTTCTCCCATCTTATAAATATTAATGTTATATTTCTACCCTTCTTTTTTTTGGGTAAAAATCTTTACATCCTTTCGTTTTTAAATTATTACTATTGTACCATAGCGTTAATCTCATACACTCGTACGTACAATAAGATCGTAGCATATGTTACACTCAAACGAAGAATAATTAAGTTATATAGAGAAGAAAGTGAGCTTTTTTACAATTGATTTCTGCACATTGCACCTAGCTATAATTGGAAATTTTAAACCTTAATCCTCTTAAATAAAAGATAACTAATTAAATCATATTTGAGTTGTTTGATAGTAGAAACTAGAAGTGTTCATGGGTTGAACTAGGTTGAGCGTAATTAACATCTTCAAATGCTTGTCTAAAGCTTGGTCCGTCCATTAAAACTCATTTCTTCGTTTAACTTAAATTTATTATTAAAATATTAAAAAATTAATATTTTAATATTTTTACATATATTTTTGTTAGTAAAATTAAGTAGAATCTAATTATTTCATAATAAAATATATTCATAAATCAAGTCAAACTCAATTTTGAAAATCCTTATTCAATAAATCGGATTTTAAGGACAAGCCGGCCATGGGCAGGTTTAGTAAAAAATTATCATAAGTGGTAATAATCAAAGTTTAACTAGCTTAATACATGGTTTTTTTTTTTTACAATTCATTAATTTGTTCTTTAACAATGATTGTTTTCTCTTTCTTTTCTTTTTTTTTTTTTATAATATCATATTTTTAAGTCTTATTTAAGTTTAGTTCTCTTCTCAAGTAATTTTAAAGGCGTCGCACTCTTTTATATTAGTTTATACATTCAAAATTTTACTTCAAGAGTGCTTTTCATAAAAATCGAATCATGGTTGACAAGTAAAAGAGCACCTCTCCTAATTACATGTCCATTATTATATACAAAAGGAATAAATTAAAAAATTCGAATTCTATTTTTCTTTGAATTTTTTAATATATATTATATAAAAGGAAAAAAAAAAAAAACTACTAACTAGCAACTTACACAAGGGAGTTCTGTTTTTGCTTTTTCTAATAATTTTCCACTAATTTTATTATATCTTGATTGCTTAATAAAATCTTGACTTAAAAAAAAAAAAAAAAACACTTATGCACGGTTGAATTGAAGTGACAATGAATATATTGTTCACTTTTGTTGACTTTGACTGGTTATGCTCGTACAATTTGTATGGTACCTGAATTAGAGACAGCATAGTTAATACGCATGTGATTTAATTCTTTGTTTTTTCTTATTGCAAAGTGGGGTCAATCCGTACAAAGACATACTTATATATACATATCTTACAAGTGGGGTATCCCTTATTAAAAATGACGTCACCAGAATCTCTGGTATTTATTTCTATGTCTCTTTCGAGCATTAATAATGTATAGTATCGTGGCAGCAGTAATAAGAAAGTCTCACAAAATGAAACACATTCTTTTGGAAAACCCATTTAGTTAAAAGATATTGGAAAGATAGGTATCTGCTGTGTCTTAATCAAGGGCAGCGACAAAAAGAAGAGCCCTCTTGAATTTCCCTCCATACCTCAACAATTCGTCACCATTAGATTCTTTACGAATATAATACACGTGCATTTAGATAAAAATACAAATGATATATTAATATTTATAAATTATTTAAATTTAATTTAAATAAAATTTTAATTAAATTAAATTATTATCGAATCAAATTTAAATTCAAATAATTTGATTTATTGATTGAATCAAATTTAAATATTTTTATACATGATTCGAATAGTTCGTGAGATCAATCAAATTTTTATTTTTTAATATATTTTTATTATTTTAATTAATAAATATCTTAAATTTAAATTTAAATACAAATAATTAAATTTTTATCAAATATAAAAATTAAATTTATTTTTACGTGTCATTCAAGTTTAATTAAGTTTTTGAATAGTTTTATTTTATTTTAAATTGAATTCAAATTTTAAAAATAAAATTCAATCCTTTTTAAGTTAAATTTTAAATTAAAATTTAAACTCAAATTTAATATTATATTAATTTGAATTCGATTCATTACTCGTTTAATGATAGTAGATAGGGTTCTTAGCTTTTAGGACACCGTATCCATGGCCGAAAATGGCCGAATGCCTCTCGTGTTTACAAAGCGAAGACTGTTTGGTTTCATGTGAATGCATGGCTATATTTAAATCGAAAAACCACGAAAGAAAAGACCATTTGACATTCCATAAAAGATCCTGTCTACGTCTTTATTGTGTTTTTTTTACTTGTTATTGCTTTCCATTGCAACCTTGCATTTAGCAGGGCCAGATTCTGGAGAGGACAGCGAGATATTTACTCACACCGTCAAAAACCCGGCCAGGGCAGCCACCAAGCTCTTGTCATTTTATGATTGTGTTTACTGCTCTAACAGTAGGTTTCCATAACTGTTTATCGAATCTTTTTTCATTAGCATTTCAGGTTTTTTAGCACTTTCAAAACTGTTTGATGTTTTAGTAAATTAGATAATATTATTTTATTAATGAAATAATAAAATGATATTATTTTATTAATGAGTATATTTTAAAAAATTTTTATGTAGTTATATTAAGGGTTAATATTTATTTATTAATAATATATAAAATTTATATATTAATAATATATTAAATATAAATTTTATATAATTTATAGTATAAATTTTTAACAAACAGATTAATAAATAAATAAATATATCATTTTATCTTCAATTTATTGATTTAGTGACCAAACAAATCTTAAAAAAAATCAAGACTAGGTTCGACTCCGGTCTCTCTTCTGACTCTTATCAAACAAAAAATATATATTATTTTTTAAATATATATTATTTTATTAATTTTGTTTGGAAAATTAAAAAAAATTTCTGTGATGATAATTTATATATTTATAGCCTGACAATAATAACTTCAACCTCTCTCTCCGTCTCCCCCCTACCCCGGCTTGATTGGGCCCCTGTCAACCGCATTATGCTGTAAGATTTTTCCAAGCTCATTGGCATAGGTAGGTTCTCGACTCTTCAACAGAAACAGCTCTCTCTCTCTCTCTCTAAATTAGAAACGCAAGCCTTGGACAAACCCATAAATGCATGCAGTCCAAGGCATTGTCTTTTAGCTTTCGCACGGCCTGATCTCTCTCCCAACATTCCTATCAAATCTCTGCCGTTCATTAACTACCCTAAACATCCCCCCTTCTAATGGATTTCCGATGCATGATCAGCATTGCCCTATTTTATCCATATGATTTGTCGATAATCACAGGTCATTACTCAAAACTACTATTACCGCCCTTTTCCTGCTGTAAAAATGTTAATCTCTATGTATGAACAACTGCGACAGCCAAATCCAGCCGGAAAAGACGAAGTGGGTCTCAGGAGTTGAGAAAGCTGGTAAACGAGTAAACTCTCGCGTACTTGATCTAGTTTTTTTGTTTTAATTTAGAAAATGAGGATTCAAATTCAACTTTTTCAGCAAAAAATTACATGTCTTCATTATTGAGAACAAATGCTTGTATTTCGTATTTGATCTTGTCTTAAAGATTAGAACAACTTAAAATTGAGTTTGTAGCATCGAAACATAACTAAGTTATTTCATATAATTATTTTTTAAAAATAATATTTAAATATTTTAAATTTTAAATTTTAACACTTATGATTTTTTTTTATTTTGACACTATTATTAACAGGTAGTTATTAACAATTACTAAAAAAAAAATCAGAAAAAGGCACCAGTTGGCTTTTTATCACTAAAAAACCATTAGAATCAAATAGTATTTGATAATGAAAATAAGAAAACAAATGTAAATGTAAATATGATTGCAATTACTATTATTTATCGAATTCAAATTTAATTTAATTAATTAAAACAATCATGTTTAAAATTTAAATTTCAGTATTTATAATTTTTTGTTTATCTTTTGTAAAAAAATATAATTAATAATTAAAAGTTATAGATTTAACAAATTAAAATATGACATGATGATATCATACAAACATAATACAAAAAAATAATATAAAAATAATATAATTTAAAAATTTAACAAAAATTATATATAAATTTAATAAAACTAAAAATTATATTTTTAATTTTTATTTAAGCACGAATTATAATATATAATTTTGTATAAAATATAACACAAACATTAGAGCGGCAATCCAATGGACAAGCAAAAGCCACAACCCTCCAAAAATTTTAAAAATTTGTAACTAATTCCTTCAAATATTATACCTAATCCCTTTTTTCTTTTGAATTTGTCATTTGATTCTTTTTTTTTTTTTTTTTTTTTTTCTAGCTTCGCCCATGTTAATAACTACGTACCAAAAGGTGATGGGGTGAGAACTTATACATCAAGAAATCACTATTCACTCCCTGATTATTTGTATATTTGTATAGAATAAAATATTAAAATTTATATATTTATATTATATTTTATATAAAAATTACATTTTATAATTTATATCAATATAAAAATATAACTTTTTTATTTTATTAAATATAATTATAATTTTTATTAAAATTTTAAATTATATTATTTTTATTTTTATATTCGTACTATACTTATATTATATAATATTTTAAATTATCGTATCTAATTCTTTCCGCCATAAATGAAAGGTACATATAGTAAGACAAATACATGAAACAAAGGATTCCACAAAAGCTTGCAACGCCCCACTGTACAATTATAACAAAGGATTCCACGTATCAGTACCATAATAAAACACGAACAGAGAAGTAAATTTTGCCTTAAAAAAAAGGGAGAAACACGACAAGTCTGAGAGGCCCCCCATTAATTTTATTTAATATAATTTTATATGTATGTTGGCAATTTAGATTGCTTTCGTCATGCATGAATACGTGGATATTAATTGGACGCGTCCTTGTGTCACCTGCACTGCACGTTCTCCACTGTGCTTCCTTGTCATGCCTTTTTCCTTTAATAACGTTATACACTTTTCTGCACCATGATCATCAACGCGTCACACTGTAAGGTTGTCGGTCCAACCTTACTTTTTCTCTTTCCTGCTTGCTATTAATATTTGCTGGTTTTGTTTTTAACTTATTTAATTTGAAATCATGTTTGAAAGTTAAGGGGTAATTTGGTAATATTTTCATTTTTTGTTTTTAGTCTTTTTTTAAATTAAAAATAAAAATATGTTTGATAGATTGTTTTAATTTTTTGTTTTAGAAAACTAAAAAAAATTAGAAAATTTTGAAAATAAAAAAATAATGTTTTTAAATTCTTAAAAATATTTTTAAAATTATTATCGCACGGGTATTATTCATCTGCTCGGCTATAATACCATAATAATTTATTTTTTTTGCTTTAGCGAGAATTGAACTTCTTCCTTTTAGAATTTAAAAACTTTATGCATTTATTTTTATATGTTTTTGTTTTCATATTTTTACAATTTCTTACCCAAATATATTTTCAAATTCAATAAATTAAAAATAAAACAAAATAAATATTTCAAAAATATAAAGTATACAATAATACCAAATGACCCCTAAATTTTTATTATAATAATTTTAGAATAAGGGATTATAAAGAGAAGTGGTTGAAGCGAGAATTATGAAAATAATAGGAGTTTAAATCCAAGCTTTGATAATTTTGATGGTTACCTTAAATTTTTTACATTAAAATTGATGTTGTTTATGTATGGGGATTGATGACTCGTGCGGTATTAGTGATGAAAATGCTTTTAAAATAGTAAAAATATCATTTTCTATTTTTAATAAATTTCATAATTTTTCAAAATTTTGTTTCTAATTTTTGTTTTTAAAACAAAAATAATTTATCAAACACATTTTTATATCTAATTTCAAAAAAACCAAAAATAAAAAAAATAAAAAATGGTACTAAACAATCCTTAAACTTTATTATTATTTTTAGATGAGTTCTTATATTTTAGCCATTTATGTAGAAGGCCTATTAGTTATATATATAATAAGCTCACGAGTAGGATAGTGACATAAGAATTAAGTCCATGAATACGATCAAAATTTCAATCAAGATGTTAGATATTCCGTCAACATTAATTCAATGTGTACCACATTCAGTAAAAAAAAACATTGTTTTTGCCAAAATGAAATTAACATGCATTAATTTGAAAATATTTCCAAACTTTTTTCTAGTTTTACCGAAAGCAATGAGGGGCTTCCTACTTTTGCCATGCCATCTGCCATACACTTCCTAAAACATGTAGGGATATCAATTATATTCATATTTAATAGGAAATTTGATTTTTATCTGAATGAATATAAAAATAAATATTATATTATGAGAATAAAAATAAAAATGGATATGATTTTAAAATTTTTATTAAGTACCGAATACTCTACTTATATATTTATATAAATATTTAGTAAATAATGTTTTATTAAATAATATAAATTATTATTTTAAATTAATTAAAATTAATATATCTCTATTTAAAATATATATTAATATATTTATAAAAAAATTACATAAATATGGAAGATTAAAAATAAAAAAAAAAGTTAGAAAATACAATTTGATTTTTACTTTTTTAAAAATTACAAATACAATAATTATTCATACTCATTAAATATTCACAAAAATAAAAAAAATTAAAATAATCATTAAATATAAATACAAAAATAAATATAATATAAAAACTTAAAAATAAAGATAAAGAATACTTTATTGGCCGTATACCTCACGCACTAACGTCTCTAAGAACATGGTTAATCCGGTACAACAAAATTATTGTCTGTATGTCGTTGCATTGAGTCATTTTTCCACAGTAAAAATAATAATAATAACAGCAAAGGCATCAAAACCTAGTTTTGAGCTCTCCAAGGCAGTGAATGCCCCTACGTACGTATAACCATGCAATAACTGTAAACCATCGTCTGGCGCAGCCCTATATTCTGCGACAGCCGAGACGACTAGTTGTCTACTCGCCTTTCCCGGCAGCGGCTGCCTTGCATATTCTGAAAGTTTCATCACCATATTCATCTTCTTGAAGGAGACCACTGCAGCAGCCTTACCAGGATTGTCGAGAGAATCCCTATTTAATTTCAAAACGCCAAGTGTTTTGTGGTTGGTATTCCACATCTTTAATGAACGTTTACCGATTTATGTTTGCAACAGGACAATTTTATTAAATGTTTATATATATATAATTCATAGTTTGATTCAATGACTAAAATTTATTTTTTTTAATTAAAAAATTTTTTATTCAAATTTTATCGATAATTATTTATTAAAATTATTTTAAATATATAATTTATAATTATTTATTTTAAATTATCAAATATAACATAATTTATTTTAATTTAAGAATTGAATAATTTATTTACTTTTAAATATTTTTTTATAAAAAAAATATATTATACATATATACACGTGTATTTCAATGGCTTTGTCGATTAATATATAAGATAAAGGGGAAGGGTTTGGAGTGAATACATAGTACGATAATAAATAAGGTTAGCTTGTGGGCCTTTCTTTTCCCAAAGGAAAGAACATCATCGTCATCAAACGCATCAGCAGTACTGTTTTTTTGGGTTTTGGCTATTGTCATTGTCACAGGCACCTTCTTTAGTTGCCATAAGTTCGAGCACATTTAGCAATTAGCATATGGTCTAACATACAACCATATACTGTATGTGTTATATACATTATTTTGGGATATGAAGAATAAGGTTTTAGATTTTTACCAATCAAATTCCTAGGAAAAACAACAATATAAAATACTGTTTCCTATATATAGTTAAAATGTTGGTTTGTTAAATTTATTTAATAGAAATTTGGATTTCATCGCATTTTTAGTGTGATACAGTTAAGTTTATCACACCATCAATTGAGTTTATTGTATTATCAATTGAATTCAAATGTCAATTTTAATGAGGTTCATTCAGCATAAATTTTTTTATAAATTTTTTAATTACAGTTACAATAATTTTTTTAATCGTAATTACAATAATTTTTATTATCATTTTTAATCGGAGTCAATTTTGCTACCCATTCAAATGAACCATTACAAAAAAAAAATAAAATTACTTTTTTCTTTAAATTATTATTTTTTGATGAATTTTTTGTTTTTTTTAGAATTAAATTATCAAGAATTGAACATTATTGCTAAAACTAAGAAATTTAATACTTTATCAACATCCTAATTGCATACTTATTACTTGTCTATTTTTGCCTTTTATTAATTAAATCCAGAGGACTTAAGTTTGAGATATTGGAAATTGTTAATTATGAGTTAAAATCCATCATCATCATAATAATAATAAATTAAAGTTCCTTTAATAAATTTTTTACCATATATTTTATTGAAAAAAATATTATACATTTAAATTATTTTGAATTTGTAAATTCAAAGTGCTAATTTTAATGATATGTCAATTGAATTAAAAGGTAGTTGATTATTTTTTAATATTTGTTTCTACCAAGAAAAACATTAAAAAAAAAAAGAAAATGGGAAAGGTAAAAACTATTCACTTAACATATACTTACTAGTTATTTTTATCATAATTTACGGTAAAAATGTAACTACCATGTGCAGGGTAAAAAAAAAATTACAATACAATGGAAAGGAATAGGATCCAAGACAAAGGAAATTGTTATTTATTTCCTTTCAAGAACTTTTACAGTACTATTATTCACATGTCATATCCATTTGTAATTTTAAAATAAATAAATAATGAGCATTATTGTTGGGGTAAAATTTTTTACTTTGTGAAATAATTTATTATTCCCTTAAATCATGCTATCATCAGATTTTTTTTAATAAATTTAAAAATCCAAATTCTAACATATATTTATAAAAAAACCCATTATCCATTTTGCCTAATAATTATAGAATACATAGAGTATATAAGGTCAATAAGACAAAAATAATTTAATTTTTTTCAAGATATCGACTGAAATACACATATACTTATTATTTAAAATTTATTTAACAATTATGCTATACAATTACGATTTAATTATTCATATTACTGACAAAAAGGCTTTAATTAACCTTTATATACATGATAAATAGGTAAAGCTAACAATTTATTTTTAAAATATTAATTATACGTGAAATAGTAATAAATATACTAAAATAAATTAATTTTACATTGATATAATTTAATTTTTTACATGTGCAGTAATTATTTCTTCATATCATTTTATAAACTATAACTTCCTAAAAAAATATTTAAATAATATTGTTCATGTGCATTTATTAGCAGTTTTCTTTTCTTTCTAAATGCTTCTTTTAACAGAATGCAAGGTATTATTTTCAGGTAAAAATGGCAGAGGCTTGACAAAACAGGAGCTGTCTCAAATGGCTAGATCCTTTTCTGAAAGTAGCTTAAGCATGCCTGGCAAGAACCGTACCCACCTCCATGATAGTTCCCCAAAATCAAGAAAAAAAAAAGAAGAGGAAAAGCATCACTGAAAGCCTTCACCATATATGTGATGGAACACATCAAAGTTATGATCATCTCCTTCTTGTTTCTTTTTCTTTTCCACAGTTTCTGATGAAACGTACTGATGGGTTAACGCCACAACAACTTTGGCTACTGTACTTGGCTAGAACTGGGCAGCTGCATCTGACTTTCAGGCGCTCAGCGTGAGAAAACCCAAAAACAGTGAAAAACTCTCGTTTTGTTCAATGGAGAGTTTGTTATACTGCAACAAGCACAGCCTTTTTTTCATTTTATCTCTTCTTTTTGCAAATAAAACAGTAACCCATTGTTTGTTTCTGTCAATACTGTTGGCCTGTTGCTGTCGATTTTACTTTTGACATTTTTCTTGAATGGAACAGATCTTTGTTCTAGCCTGTTTACTTGTTTCTTTTCCTTTGGAAGAAATGAGCTGCTTTAAGGTCATTATCCAGGGATTATCAAGGGAGATAATAAAGCCAAGGAGGAAAAGGAAAGAAAATAGCATGTCATTAATGAAGATAACAGGCTTCACACCTTCTTCTTGGCCTGCTGATGAAGATGGATTGTTTTCAAGTACAGTTTTTAATGCTTTTAAAACTGTTATTGAATTAATATTTTGAGTCAAACAGAGTTACTACTGTTATTTTGTTAATCAATGGATTCAACTTTAATGAGATCTCCCTTTCATCAACTTAATTATAAGTCTGTTCATTTGTCATATAATTAAGAGTAGTATTTTAAAAATAAAAGAATATGATTTTTTATTAGATTAAAAAATTTATATGAAAACAATAGTTATGTGCATATCCGTGAGTAATTTTTTTTTATATTTGTTTGTCAGACGCTCACACTATAACTTTTTGTGTACGTGCTGTAAATTAATAAGCTTATTAATTAACTAATTAAATTTTAATTAGATTAGAAAAGGCAAATACTGGTCTTGGAACATTTGTTAAGGTATTAATTTAATAATTTTTTTGAACTATTTTAATGTCTAGTATAGTTATCAATTACAAATTATAAAATGCAGCCAAACTGATTCATGGAATCAATGTTTCAGCTGCTGGTTTCTTCTAAAAAACCTTCCTCTTGTGCCTGATCCCAATGAAGTGACCTATTTAGCACACAAATCAGGACGATGGCAAACATTTCGAGGCTGATATCTTCTAAAATAGAAATATCTTGAACTGAGATGAGACTTTTCCAATGCCTCGACCCGTGCAAAACCTGGTCACCTTAATCATCATTTCTAGATAGCTTGAGATACAGATAGCAAATTGGTGATTCCACGCATTGGCCTCTTACTTGGAAGTTGGAACTCATCTACCAAGCAAGCCTGGAATGGTTTTCTGGGAACAAGAGGCTGTAATGGATCCACCTCCGTACATGCTTGGAATTTAGGTGTTGCACTATAATGTCATTAGATTTTGTATCACCAAATCTAAGGTTGACATGGTCTGATGTGTCGGCACCCTCGGTGCATGTTGTTTGTGTTGTGATTGTGTAGCTGCAGTTTCCCTGTATACCATAACCAAAATTAGCCAATTTTTACATATTCCTGTCAGTGATACGCTTGACATCCCCATTTCCTGCATTCTAATCAAGCTATGTTGGGTTCATATCCCTTTGGACATAAGCTTTTGTTGTTTATTTGTTTGAGCCAAAATTGCATCATTTCAGGTTAATTACCTTACTATTCATGCGTGACCAGTTTGTGATGAAAATGGAAAACAAACGACAGACACATACATGTAACTCTAAATTGACTGTAATTTTGATAGGAACCCCATGCCAGGAATCTCATACATGCCAACACCATTGACAGTTAAAATTATCTTAATTTAGTCCCATCCTCCCATTAACAGCCTGATGAAGTTAAAGCTATGATTGATAACAAACTTTGCATATGTTATTAACCTGAACTCATATTTACCTTTTTGTTTGTAAAATATCAGAAGTTGCTTTTGAGTTTACGTTTAAAAGTTGGTTATTACAAGCAATTTTCACCACACTCCTTTTGGTTAAACTATATACTTTATAATCAACCAAACTCTTTTCTCTCAGCACTACAGATATGCTACTCCACTGGCTTTGATGAATACCCACTCAAATAGCAATTGCAGGTTTGCCATTAGGGGTTCTTAGTTTTGTCTTACAGAAGACTAACATAGAGAGAAAGAAACAGAAAAATGGGTGCTTCTCTCTTCGTCCATCAACAGCACTTTTGGGGGCATTTGTGTCGTCATTTATGATCTCCTGTCACTACCCTGAGCCTGTACTCCAGGCGCTACAAGTTTGATGTATGCATCACTATGACGATGCTTATAAATTCAAGCTAAAACTATAGTACTACAGTAATTATGAAATTTATTGTCCACGGACTTAATTGTATCTGATATACATTAATTCTGTTGAAATATGATTTGCAGATTAAGCTGCAAATTTTACTCTTCTGGGCCACACCAAGAGCATTGTGTCAGTAAATCGATAATTTCCTGGACCTCGCATTGCAGCAAAGGAGGGTGATCAGCTTCTGGTAGAAGTGGTGAACCATGTGCCAAACAACATCTCTATTCATTGAAATGAATCTTTAATAGAAATATCCATGGTTAAAAATTAAATGCCGTCATCTGAATTACTACATGGTTTGGTTTCTTTGAGGGTGTAGGCATGGCATTTAACACCTTTGGTCTGGATAGGCTGATGGACCGGCATACGTGACTCAGTGTCCTTTACAAACTGGCCGGAGGTATAACTTCAACATTGTAGGCCAAAGGGGCACTCTCTTTTGGCATGCTTATATATCATGGTTGAGAGCAACAGTATATGGTTCACTGATCATTCTTCCTAAGCTTGGGGTGACGTACAACAATTTCCCAAGCCCTACAATGAAGTTCCCATCATCTTCTGTAAATAATAATGAATCGGCTGACTGAAAAATCTACATACTTTTGTGAATCCTTTGGGAAACAAAAGACATGATATACAATAAATTGCAGGAGAGTGGTTTAATACCGATTCTGAGGAAATTATTAGCCAGGCCATCCATACAGGTGGAAGCCCAAATGTCTGATGCGTACACCATAAATGGACTTCAAGGACCATTATATAACTGCTCTGCCAAAGGTATTGAAATGTTATAGTCTGATATCCTCTCCGCGGATTACATATCATATCGATATTTAATTCAACGCTGAACTTCTGGCTTTTAACAGATACTTTCAAGTTGAAGGTGAAGCCTGGCAAGGCATACCTTCTGCGTTTAATCATCAATGCAGCTGTCAACGACGAGCTCTTCTTCAGCATAGCTAACCATGGGCAAAACACATCGCCCCTGGCCAAACCAACGTGGTTGAAGACTTGAAGCTGATGTTTCTTATGTTAAATCTTTTGAGACTGAAACAATCCTCATCGCCCCTGGCCAAACCACAAACGTGCTTAATGACTGCTAGCCCGTATGACTCAGGGGAAGGCACCTTTGATAATTCAACTGTTGCTGGCATTAGAATATGAATTACCACCCACTAGATAGATTCAAGCATCTCAATTAAGAAACTTTCTCTGTTTAAACCAGTTTTACCTGCTCTAAATGACACTTACTTTGCTGCAAATTTCGTGAGTAAACTCCGTAGCTAGTGCACAGTTCCCCGCCAATGTACCCCCAAAGGCTGAAAAGCAGTTTTTCATTACAAATGGTCTTTGAACTAGCCCATGTCAGCAGAACCAAACCTGCCAGGGACCTAATGGAACCATGTTTGCAGCTTCAGTCAATAATGTTTTCTTTTGCCATGCCAACCACAGCACTACTCCAGGCACATTTCTTTGGTCAACCAGATGTTGCTTACAGTTTACACCACTGATTTTCCAAGTGGTCCGATAATTCCATTTAATTACATACACAGGCCCGCCACATAACCACACTGGTGAGAAATGGAACAAAACTAGTAGTGCTTCCTTTTAACTCTAACGTATAGCTAATCGTGCAAGATACAAGCACTTGCATGGCTTCAATTTCTTTATTGTTGGCCAAGGTTTTGGAAATTTTGATCAAAATAAGGACCCTAAAAACTTCAACCTTGTTGACCATATTGAAAGGAAAACCGTTGGTGTGCCCAGGTAGGTAAGAATGCATTAAACAAAACAAATTTGACTTTCATAATCCTGCATTTTGCATGCTTTCTTTGGGTAGTTGAAGACCATCACAAAATTAACCACGTGATTTCAGGGGTATGGCTGATGCATTGCCACCTGGAGGTGCATACAAGCTGGGGTTTGAAGATGGCTTTGATTGTGCTGGATGGAAAGCTTCCTAACCAAAAGCTAGTTCCTCCTCCAGCAGATCTTCACAAGTGTTGATAATTTGACTCGCTACTACTACTTGATTCAGTCCAACCAGAAGAAATCTACTGATGATTTTTAAAATTTCAAACCTTAGTTTCACTTATTTGGACATTCTTTTTGAATCTAGACATAAACCAGTATCTATTCAATAATTATTTCATTGATCCATGTGATGTTAAGAGAAAGAATTGAGAGTTTTCGTTTTGGTAACATGGAGGTCTGAATATGTCAATGTAAGAACTCCCAGAAAAATTATGAGATAATGAAATTTCTGTTCCTATTGGTTGCCAACTTATTACTTCAATAAATACAACCAGAATGGGTCCAACGGAACCACTCGCATCAAGTTCAGGCAGGGTTTTTTGGGTACTGTAAACTCATTTTACAACTGCTTCGACAGAGCCTTGGCCAAACCCTTCCAAACCAAATTGCACTTTGACCTTTAAATGGGGCTTGTGGCCAATGATGCCAATGATAATTGTCAACGAGTGCCCATTACAGTCAACTAATCAATGAGAACCAGAGGAAAAATGGTTAATACAATCAATCACAGGGTGAGAAATGCTATTCATTCCTAACAGAGATATCAAGAAAGTATAATTTCGATGGAATAGATATCGACTATGAACGCTTTCATGCAGATCCTGACACAGTTGCTGAGTTCATTGGACGGCTTCTTTTGTTCCTAAAACAAAATGGGGTGGTGTCATTTGCATCAATAGCACCCTATAATGATGATTCCGTGCAACCAAATACTTGGCCTTGTGGAGGAAGTGTGGGCATCTCATGGACCATGTCAACTTTCATTTTACGCCTATGATAAGGGAACAACTATTTCTCGGTTTCTGAAATACTTTCATGAACAGAGCTCTGACTATAGACGTGGTAACGTCTTAGTAAGCCTGGGAGTCTCCTGAAAATGGGTTCTTTGAGGCATGTCGCAGGCTGAAGAGTCAGGGCAAACTTCATGGCATATTTCCTTGGTCAGCAGATGACTCCAAGAAAGCTGGTTTCCACCATGAGAAGCTGTCACAGACCTTCTTGGCCAGATCAACATGATCTATCTCATACATATTTCCTCCCTTGGAAATTAATAAAACAAATGTATCGAAAATTAGTTGTCTAGCAGAAGATGGCTCCACGACCAGTTAGGTGGTAAGGGAAATTTCTAAAAGCTTCACATGATTTGACACTAAAGTCAGTGAAAACAAAGGAAAGATGATAATCAAAATGAAAGTCCACCTTCTCACCATCAACATCCCTGACCCTGAGAAAAGCCAACAGAACTGAAAACAATATATCACATCTGTGTTATGCATAAAGCGCATTTGAAATTGCAAAGTGAATCATCAAACCAATACCATAACTCAAGCCGTTATAATTGGGTAAAACGGATTTTTATTTTGAACTTCTAGATTACAACAACTATCTGCATCTGGAATTCTATTAACATTCAAGAAGCAACAATATGGTTCTGGGATGCCTACACACCATAACAAGCCAATCAGTAAATGCAATTTGCATGCATTGAACTAGTTCTTCCTAATACAGCATCTTTATCAGTAGCATTTTCAACTATGACCGTGTGAATAATACATTTTATAAACCACGCATCAAAGGCAGTTCCTACTTTGTTAATAATCATGCATATGCATCTTTGGCGTGATATAAAATCGATAGAGAACTAGAACCAGACAAGCCAAAGTTAACCATTGATAGAGATTTCAGTCAAATTAGAAACAAACATATTTCCTCAACATTACAATGGAAAATGTATCAAAAAATGATTACACATTTTAACCACGGAGCTAATGAATACCTCCAAGCCTCAAAAACAACAACAAGAATTGCTAAAATCCCTCAAAGCAATCGCTTATCAACTTCATTTTTAATCTTCTTCTTCTTCCGTAGCTCTGAAAAAGAGTTCTTTTCAATTGCCTCCTCAATCTCTCTGCTTTTCCTTTTCTTCTGCCCCCCTTCTTCCCTTTCTTCTTCATTTCTCTCACTCTTCTCAATTACCATTTTGCCCTCATCCACCCCAAAGTTAACCTCTTTCTTTTCCTTCTTCATATTGCCATTTCCATCTTGAATAACAATTGTGCCATCACCATCCCCAAAATTAATCACCTCACCCTTCTGTTTCTTCTTGTTCTTGTGTTTATTTCTCTCACTATCCCCATGCCCCTGACTCGCTTCTTGACTCAGTTCCACAGCTCCATGAGGCAAGTTGAAGAAACTCGGTTCTAGACTCGACTTCCCGGTGCCTTCCACTGTGTTCTCGGACTTGGACTTCCTGTTCTTGCGTTTCGATTTCGACAGTTTCCGGAGCTCTCTATGCAACCGTTTGAGTTTGAAAGAAGCGAAGGTGCGTCAATGGTATGCGCTAACAGCTTGCGACGTGCCGTTGTCTGTAGCGGTGATATTGGCGATGATTTTGGCTGCGTTGGAGACGGAAATTGCAGTTGAAAAGCCGATTTTACCCGTTACGGTCTTCATTAGGGTTAGGGAATTTCGGGGAATCGAAATCCCTAGGGTTTAATGTTCAACAGATTTTACGCTCTAGGGTTTTTCGGCTTCCCGGCTAAATTAAAAATAAAATTATTTGTATTGAGTAAAAATAATTATGATTTTTGTATTTTAATTTTTCCAATTAAAATCTCCATTTAATGGGCCCAAACCTTTCATTTAAGGCTCAGTTCAATTGGTCTCAGAAAAGAAAAAAGCCCCAACTTCTTTCCACGACACCGTTTCAAGCACCTCCTTTGACTTCCTTTTATACCGTCATTCCCAACCCAACCCAAACCAAAATTCCCAATTACATTTTTTATAACCTAAAACCCTCCCTTTCCCGCCCCCAAATTCCGTTTCTCCTCTTCCGTTTTCTTAAGATTTTGCTCTTTTGATCGAAGATGATGCAGCAAAAATCACAGGATATCGTGTTCACGAAACGGCCTTACATCGAAGATGTGGGGCCACGAAAAATGTGAGTCCCGTTTCTCTAATTATATTTCATTCTTTTTCCGTTTTGAATTTAAAATTTTCGTTATAATCATTGGTTTTGTTTTTCTTTTCATTGTTATATATATGCAGAAAAAGCATGCAATTCTCTATGTTATCAGATTCAGAGATAGCCAAAGCTGCCGAAGTTCAAGTATATAAAGGTGTTTACTATGATCCTAAAAACAAACCCATCGAAGGCGGCTTACTGGATCCACGAATGGTATTTAATACTTTCTAGTTTCTTCCATTATGTTTATATTCATTTTTTTGCGTAATTTTTAGTTTTTTAAGTTCTAGTTTGCTTTTCCTTAATGGGTTTTTAAGGGCCCTGCAAATAAGATTGATAAATATATTCTTTTTTTTTGTAATTTTAGTATTTAAAGTTCTAATTTACTTTTCCTTTATGGGTTTTTAAGGGCCCTGCAAATAAGAGCGGTAAATGTGCAACCTGCGATGGGAATTTCGGGGAATGTCCAGGCCATTACGGATACTTAGCTCTTGCCCTTCCTGTTTATAATGTTGGATATTTAAGTACAATTTTAGATATTTTGAAGTGCATTTGTAAGGTAATAAATGTGACCCGAATTTTTTTTTTAAATTATGATTTAATTTAATTTAATTGAAGTGCGGTATTGATCATTATTGGTTGCCATGTTTTGTTTACAGTCTTGTTCTCATATACTTTTGGATGAGAAGTTATGCAAGGATTATCTGAAAAAGATGAGAAACCCAAAGATTGAAGCATTGAAGAAGGGTGATATAATGAAAAGTATTGTAAAGAAGTGTACCGCTATGGCTGGTGGTAAAGCTGTGAGGTGCTGGAGATGTGGATTTGTAAATGGTTTGGATTCTATATTCTATTGTAACTTAAATATAATTTTGTGACATGATGTATGCATCACCTTCATAAGTAAAAAGAAGCTTGTGTTTGGTTACGGTAATTGTTATATAGGGTTCTCTTGAGGTTCTTTTATTTTAAAATGGTTAGATCTCTTTTTCTTTTCCTGTTGAATGCTTGTTGTGCTCTTCCTCATTAACTGAACTAAGAATCTAAGCTGGTTATGGTAATTGCTATGTAGAGTTTGTTATGCTTTTATGATTGTATGAAATGAAACCAGGTTGGAATTGCTTTTCCATTTAATGGTTTTCAGGTACGGTGAAGAAGGCTGTGGCAATGTTGGGCATTATTCATGATCGTTCAAAAATTAATGACAACAGCTTGGAAGAATTTAGATCTGCAATTTCTCACACAAAAGAGTCCAAGGCATCCTTCAACATTGCTACATATGTTCTTAACCCTGTCAAAGTGCTTTCTCTTTTTAAAAGGATGACTGATGTGGTATAACCCTATGCCTTTTTTGTTTTCAAAATTTTATTACATGTTTCACATATTGGAACAAGTTTTGTAGCATGAATTTTAAACAGAAAACAAAGAAATGTTTCCTTTTTGGATCTTTATAAAATTTTCCCCATCCTTGACTTTTTCCAATAACACTAGATATGATTCTGTATTTCATTGTTCACAGGATTGCGAATTGCTGTATCTTTCTGATAGACCTGAGAAGCTCATTATCACGAACATTGCTGTGCCACCTATAGCTATCCGACCTTCAGTCATGGTTGATGGGTCGCAGAGGTTTCCTAGCAAATATCTTATTCTATTTTATAACATGCATTTTTCCATTTTGCTACTAGACATCAGGTTTTAACTATGGTATTTGCTGCCACTAGAGGTGATAAAAGTATAAATTATTTTTACAATTTTCCTCTTTCCATGTTGCAGCAACGAAAATGACATTACTGAGAGGTTGAAACGAATCATTCAGGCAAATGCTAGCCTTCGTCAAGAATTAGTAGAAACAAGTGCTGCATTCCAATGTCTGGTATGGAACTGGATTCTGATACATAACATGTATCTGCTGGAATTTAGGTCAATGTTGAATCTTTTGTTGTTTGGAGGCCAATTGGGCCTTGGGATACACAACAGGAGGGAGGCCTATCCACCTTTCATCAGACCTTGCAGTGGAAAGCCCCAAGCTTTAACTATTGAACTGTCTCTTTGTTGACTGATTGAATGCTATTATTGCAATCATATTTGGTCATGTTGATTTATTTAGTTTTTCATATTATATTGTCTGTCTTATTGCCTTTCTGTACCTTTTAGATGAATTGCTATTTTTTTCTTCTTGTTTCTCTACACTAATGTTGAATGAGCCTTCTATTTGTATGAATATCTCTTTGACGCAATGTGGTTATGCTAGTAGTGTACTTTGCATAGAATTGGTTCGTCTTTTTAAGTTTGGCACCCTGGTGCTCTTACCTTTAGCTGTTTCCTTAATGTTGTATTGAGAATTTACTGATATAGAAGTGCCAGACTTAGTTGACTGCCAGAAATCAAAGCATAGAAAAGAGAGATCACTACAGGATGTTGTATTATGTGGGTCCCATGTCTCTTCTTGGAGTAGGAATGCTGAAGACTAGGGTTGCTGTAGTAAAATTTTCAAGTATTAAGAAATGTTGCTATTATAGATATTTCTTTCTTCTCCTGGAATATCATTTGTGATGTCTTATGTTAAAGATTTTGCTTTAGGGTGGCTGGGAGATGCTTCAAATTGAAGTTGCACAGTACATTAATAGTGATGTTCGGGGCGTTCCTTTTAGTATGCAAGTGTCAAAGCCACTAAGTGGCTTTGTTCAGCGCATCAAAGGGAAGCAGGGACGCTTTCGTGGGAACTTATCTGGAAAACGTGTTGAATATACTGGCCGAACTGTTATATCACCTGACCCCAACCTGAAAATTACTGAGGTTGAGTCTCCTAGTAATGTTTGAACAACTTTTAGGATTTTGAGATCTTGGTTTATTTCTCCTTTGATGGAATCAATGGTTCAGGTGGCTATTCCAATCCATATGGCTCGGATTTTGACATATCCAGAACGTGTTTCCAATCACAATATAGAAAAGCTAAGGCAGTGTGTTCGTAATGGCCCTTCCAAATACCCTGGTGCAAGGATGGTCAGATATCCTGATGGTTCAGCAAGGTTCATCACTCTGCATCTTATAACTTTTGTCATTATTTTGATATTGAAAACTGCCTCTTTTGCTAATCATGTGGAATTACTTTGATATGATAGGCTCTTGATAGGTGATTACAGGAAGCGTCTTGCTGATGAACTAAAATTCGGTTGTATAGTTGACCGCCATTTAGAAGATGGAGATATTGTTCTCTTCAATAGACAGCCAAGCTTGCATAGAATGTCTATCATGTGTCATAGGGTGATTATTGGTTGTGGATATATTAAATTGCATTTGATGTAGTTATTCTTTTGTCTCTTTATCCAAGTTGTTGCTTGATCATATCCTGATGCCATGAATTCAGGCAAGAATCAGGCCATGGAGAACATTGCGGTTCAATGAGTCTGTTTGTAACCCATATAATGCTGATTTTGATGGTGATGAAATGAACATGCATGTCCCACAAACAGAAGAAGCTCGGACAGAGGCACTCATGTTGATGGGGGTAAATTCTTTAATATCATACTATCTCGGGAATTGTGCCTGTGGATTCATCATATGCATTTAGTTCTGTAATTCCGTCTCAACTTTTGAAATTAATATTTATTTCTGATCCTTAAAATGTTCTCACACTGGTGACCCATAATATAGCAGTAATGATAAGGGTTTGATAAGAAATGTGCTGAGAAATGGAACTTGTGAACTGCTACCGAACACCTTTTCCTGCAAATTTAGATAAATCCGAAAATTTCTTATTTGATTTTTTTTTTTTTTTTTTGTGTTTCCAGGTGCAAAATAATTTATGCACTCCAAAAAATGGAGAAATTTTGGTTGCTTCTACTCAGGATTTTTTAACATCTTCCTTTCTCATTACAAGGAAGGATACTTTCTATGACCGTGCAGCTTTTTCACTTATATGTTCCTATATGGGTGATGGCATGGATCTTATAGATTTGCCCACTCCAACAATACTTAAGGTAAATGCTGATATGATTTTTAGTACTTTTCCCTGTATGCTTTTCTATTTTCTATTGAATTCAATTGTTGTGACACAGCCAATAGAGCTTTGGACTGGTAAGCAATTGTTTAACGTTCTGTTACGCCCACATGCAAGTGTGAAAGTCTACTTGAATCTTATGGTTAAGGAAAGAAACTACTCCAAAAAAATTATCAGAAAGATTGAAGATAAAGAAATAGAAGTAGAGACAATGTGCCCTAATGACGGATTTGTCTATATTCGGAATAGTGAGCTTATATGTGGGCAATTGGGGAAGGCTACTTTAGGTGAGTGTTGCTTTGTTTCTTAGTTTTTCCTGCGTGTACTGCCTTAAATCGATAATCCCATGGTGTTTTAGTTTGTTGCCCTCCAATTTAATTCTTATTTGTTAGGTTTTCTATTGAATCATAGAAAGTGCATTGCCAAAACATCTTGTAGACTTGTTTAATACTGATGAGATTTGACAGATACCAGATGCATCTAGCAATGCCAGCTGAATCTGTTGCTTGGTAATTTGATTTGGTATGTTGATAGGATTAGCTGATAAAAGTTTAGACCAAAACTGCATGCTAAAATGAAGAGAATACAGTTCTTGTTACAAAGTTTATATCATTCATTTTGGCAGGTGAAATGAGGAGAATGTAGTTCTTGTTAGACATTTTCTAGAGCATATTTTTCATTTGGGACTTTGCACTTTCTAAGCTATTACTTTTACTAAACTTTTATGGTTACTAAACCTTAAGAAAGCCTATCACACAGACACTCTTAGTTGCCCATTGATGTGGAGGAGCTAGTTCTTATCTCCCTTTTCTTTTTTTTTTCTGATGTTTTGTGGTTTCCTGTGAGTACCTTGTGTGTGATACAGTTGCTTTCTTCCTCTTTTCTGATAATATTTGAAATGAGTTTCATTGGTTTACAGCATCACTTTTATGGAACTTAAGGTTAAACACATACATGGATGCAAAATTAACATGATGATTGAGTTTAGAGCTTGAGATCACTGTAAGATGATGTTCATGGATGGTTCTTAACGGGGCAAACTTAGGTTTTAAACAAATTGCTTTAGGATTAAGACTGGACATAGTATTAGCCTATATATGATATGATTCCCCTTCCTATTATGGGTTTATATTAGGTTACAAGGCCCACACTTAGTTGAACTCTCCTGTGATGAACTAAACACAGGCTGAAACCCAATAGAATGGTGTCTTGTAATTATCTAAGGGCTGTAAATATCCAATCTGTTTTGATGGTTTCAAATGCTATTAGTTAATGTAAGACATTAATTGTTGTTTTTGAAGTTTGTCATCTGTTTGCCATCCTGGAGTCACTCTTTGTCTTGAGTTATGGGGGAAAAAGAACAATAATGTTCAAGTTAGGCTCTTGACATTCTCAGTTTCTTATATCCTCCAACATGAATCCAGGAAACGGCAACAAGGATGGACTTTATTCTGTTCTTCTCAGGGACTACAATGCACATGCTGCTGCTGCCTGCATGAATCGGCTAGCTAAATTGAGGTAACCATTTAACCCAAGATTTTGATTGCCAAATTTCTTCCGTCATTGTTTCTTTAGTTCATATGTGAACATTCTGGCGCTTTGAATGACTCCATGTTAATGTAAGTGCTTCGTGTTATTGTGAGAGCAAGTTCATGACTTGTGATACTTTTCTGAAAAATTTTCTTTGAAATCTTAATCTGGTGTATTATAACATGGATTTCATATTTTTTATAGCAGTCACATCAATAATGCATGTCACTGTTTCAACAGAATCTCTCTCTTTCCAATTTATTCGAATGTGTTTAATTCTATTTCAGGTCTCATGTTGACTTGTGTTTTCTTTATTCTTCTGTTCAAAATTCTTCTCTTTGTATGCTTCTATGCAGTGCTCGATGGATAGGGAATCATGGCTTCTCAATTGGAATTGATGATGTTCAACCGGGAAAAAGTTTGAATGACGAGAAAGCAGTAACGATTTCAGGAGATTATAAAAAATGTGATGAACAGATACACATGTTCAATGAAGGGAAACTACAGCTTAAACCTGGTTGTGATGCTGCTCAAACACTAGAAGCTAATATAACTGAAATATTGAATAACATTCGGGACAAAACAGGGAAGGTAAGGACTGGGGCTATAGTTTAGCATTTTCTGCTTGAATGAGTTAAATGGTCATTTCTGGAATACAGTGAATACTTGCATTCCCTTGAATATTTTAAGTTTATACATGTGCCATATGCTTGGAAACATTTATGTTTTTAGAATGATGATTGTTTGAAGACTATTTTGTTTATATCTTATGAGAATTGCATTGAAATAGGTATGCATGAAAGAACTACATTGGAGAAACAGTCCATTGATCATGTCGCAATGTGGTTCCAAGGGTTCTGCTATAAATATAAGTCAAATGATTGCATGTGTTGGTCAGCAGTCAGTTGGGGGTCGTCGTGCTCCTAATGGATTCATAGACCGTAGCCTTCCTCATTTTCATAGAGGATCGAAAACCCCTGCTGTAAGTTTTTTTTTTTTAATTTTTTAGCTCTTGAACATCTAAATATATTTTTTATTGGTACAAGAACTTGAACTTATAGATTTTAGTTATCTGTCAAATAAAACAAGGAAAAAAATTCATGCTGATGAGCAAGTATTATTTCTTGTGCTACCTGGATGCGATTAACAGTTCAATGTTTTTTGGAATATCTTCTGTGTTAAGTTGATATGTGTATATGATGGAATAAATTTCTAACCTTTTTGATGCCTGAAAACTGTGGTAAAAGGTCTGTATTGGTGTTTATTTTGTTATTACATTTGTTTTAGTAAGGAATGTTTATCCCAATTTTCAACTTAGTTTCATTCAAAAGGGTTATTGGTTGAGTTGTTTGTGGTTCCTCATATTTGTGCTAAAGAGTATGAGTGACTTACACTTTGAAACAAATCCTCTTTATCTACAATTAGAGAAGTATTATACCATATGACATTGGAGTAGAAAGGCAAGTATCTCTTATGTAATTTTATTTTAGAAATTGTCTTGTAATTTGCTGTGCCTAGTTTTTAATTTTCTGCAATTCTTGAAAATTAGAGGTGTTTATTTTTTTTCTAACTTTCAGTCTAGCATAGAGTTTCTAGGAGTTGCCTCTTTTTTTTTCTCTCTTTAAGTTAGTAGGCTAGTAACTAATTACTTTCCAAATCTTGTTTAAGGAATAGATTCATCCTGTATACTTTTTTAGGCTTTTATCAATGAAACTATGCGCTAATTGGGATAGTTAAGGCTTGAGGCATTTTTCTTGTAGGGCAACTCTCTCTTATAATGATTTTCTGTCATTAAAAATATCTTTATTTGGTCCTTGCTACTGTGGTGTTTGAGTTAACTCCAACTCATCTGTGGTTTCCACATTCCCCAAACCCCTGAATTTATTTGTAGCCTTTAGACTCTTCAACACCAGTGAGCAAAAAACCTGGGAACCTGCAATGAAAGCTGCTGTCCAGATCTTTCCTGCAACTTAATCCTCTGCTGCAGCAAAGCAATATCTATACTTACCTTTTCCACCTTGAGTTCCATACGTCAAACTGTTTCTTCCTAATATAAACCTTAATAGTCAAGTGTATCTAAGCCTGCTACTTGCCACGTGGGCACATTCTCCAAATATTTGCTATATGACTGTTTGATTTTCTTGAAATAAAAGGCCTATAGTTCATTATTCTCATTTATCCAAAATGTTCAAATGAACGCATGGAGTGAAATGCATCTGAATTGGAAGATGATTATTCCTGATTCATGTTGTAGTTTTATATCCAAAAGATTAGTTTATTTCTCTTATGTGAGGTCCATGTATGATTTGCCATAATTCATCCTTTTGTAGATTTACTACTATGTGGGAGTGATATCAACATTCTCCAAGATTGAGTTGAACCTATTTTGAAATGATCATTGCATTTTTATGGCTTTGAACAGCAAAGATAAACTGAGATGTAAATTTTGGAAGAATAGTTGAGGATGCAAGGAATAACATTTTCTTTTAGGCCCTAAGGATTCTCTTTTTCTTTCGTCATCTCATAAAACTATTTAGAAAATTTTGATGACAATTGACAAAATCTGGGTATTCATGGAATTTTTTGTCTTGCACCTTTTCAAAAAAAATGTAGGGGATTTTGATGAAACTTGATGAAGTTCTGGGGGTATAATTTTGTGATTTTTTTTTTGGCAGGCTAAAGGTTTTGTTGCAAATTCATTCTACAGTGGTTTGACAGCTACAGAATTTTTCTTTCACACAATGGGTGGGCGAGAAGGCCTTGTGGATACAGCTGTATGATTGATCTCTTTTCAATTCTTTTTGTTGTCCTTTAAAGTTACTGTTGTTGTGAGGGGATCTGTTTTGGTGTAGTTATAACTAGTAGACTGTTTGTATATATGTTCGTATGCTTATTTATGCTTAATTGCATTCTGGCTTGGTTATATTTACTAGTTTTACAACGTAATGTTATGTTTTGCTTTGTCTATCCTCAATTCTAATCCACTTTCCCAAAACTTTGGACAACTGCTAAAAGTAGACAATCCCTTATGATTTGATTGATTTCTTTTACCACCGGACACTTTGTTGTAAATGTAGACTAATATAAAGATAAAACATCTTAAACTTGGGTAAATGCATTTTAAAGCCAACCATTTTAAACTTTCTGCCATTTCAGTGTGGACCTATAAATTAGGTCAGAGGTTTCACCGGTGGGGACTACTAGATTGATCCATTACTCTTAAGGCAAAATCATTTATTATAGTGTATTTTCAGTTTTGGACATGGACCTGAATTATTACTTGTTTTAATTTGATCACATTTGACTTTGCTTTTTGGCATGTTTTGAGCTTGTTAAGAATGTTTCTCTTATTACTGATACAAGTTAAAGCAATTATCTGCAGCAACTTTTGAATTTGTTTTATTCTGCACCATATCTAATGTAAGATTTTCATTTTAATTTCTATTCAAGAAATATCTTGGGGGCATGCAGAATTGTGTTATAGAACCGTTGTAATACATTACTGTTACTTATATAGCTATATCGGAAGGGTTGAGTTAGATTCACATTGATTGACAGAATGGTATGGGGTTGGGTTCAGATTATCATTTTTGTTGACACATTGTGACTTGCAGGTTAAAACGGCTGAGACAGGGTACATGTCTCGTAGACTGATCAAAGCATTGGAGGACTTGAGCATTCATTATGATAGTACTGTTCGAAATGCAAGTGGATGTATAGTTCAATTTATTTATGGAGATGATGGCATGGATCCTGCATATATGGAGGGAAAAGGTGGATTTCCTTTGAATTTTGACAGATTGTTAATGAAAGTAAAGGTGTGAAACCGTGTCTCTCTCAGCAGGTTTTGTAAATTTTGTAATAGATGGGGTGGATGAACTTGAATTTCTGTTGTTTGATGTCCATCTACAGGCTACCTGTCCTCCAGTAGAACAGAACTACTTACCTGTTGAAGCTATCCCACAAATGATAGAAGAGCAGATAGCTAAACATGATCCTTCTGGGATTTGCTCTGAAGCCTTCAAAAAATCTCTGGTAGGGTTTCTTAAAGGGCGGATGAACGAACTACTCAGAGTAATGACATTGGTTAAATATTGTGTACAGAAGAGTGAGATGCTTGAGAATGTTGGCCATAAAATATCTGGTATCACTAACAGGCAGTTGGAGGTAACTATTGCCATTCCGTAAATAATAATTTCTTATGTCTTCCCATTTTCAGTTGTTTTTCTCTTTATGCCTAGGAAGTGTGTGTGTTCATTGCATGATTTAAAAAATTTGTGGAATATGTTTGTGCGTGTAAATACACATGTATTTACTTCCTCATACCATGTTGAATGGGCACTTTTTATCATATTTAAATGTCCCAAAATCAACCTTCCAATACTAGAATTACTTCATTCTCCTGAATTACCCTTCAAAATCCACAGCAATTTGTATGTTTAGACTTCATTCATTAAAAGGATAGTGTTTTGGAATTTTGAATTTTGAATTTTGAATTTTTGAAGTTTTGAAGTTTTTTCTTTTCTGAAGGGGACCATGATTATTTGATGGAGGGAATAATATTCATACCTGTAGTTGATATCATGCATTCTTCTAGTATCAAAATGCTCTAATCTACTCCAGCCTTCTTTACATGTTTTTCCTTTTTGTACATGATCAAAAAAATGTTGGCTTCGATGATTGTCTTTCTTTTACAATTATATAGGTTTTTGTTAGAACTTGCATCTCTCGTTATCGCTCTAAAGTCATTGAAGCTGGAACTGCCATTGGTGCTATTGGAGCTCAAAGTATTGGTGAACCTGGAACACAGATGACGCTGAAGACATTTCACTTTGCTGGAGTTGCAAGCATGAGTATTCTTTGTTCATCGATGTCATTATCTTGAATGCCCAGTTATTAATTACTATGACTTTGAGTCCTTTAAAGGAATTTTCAGAGTGATTCCTCAACGCTGTTTTAGATATTACACAAGGGGTTCCCCGTATCAAAGAAATTATTAATGCAGCCAAAAGAATTAGCACTCCCATAATTTCTTCAGAACTTGAGTTTGCTGATAATGTGAACATTGCACGAATGGTAAAAGGTCGAATTGAGAAAACCGTTTTGGGACAGGTAGGAAATAATCCATTCAACAGAAATTGTAGCTATCTTGTTTTCAATCTTTCTTTTTTTTTTTTTAAACTTCTTAATATATATTCATCAGTTGGATTATAATTTACATAGTGGTGGCGGATCTTGTAACATCTTTCACTTGGCTTATTATTCTCAGAGCTTCAGACATATTATACGTTTACTGATGTCTTGAGTTCTTGAACTTGTACTGTTGGATTCTTCTTCAATTGCTTATGCTCTCAAACAAGCTAAAAGCAATGCTATTTCTATTGTGTGCTTGTTCTCCTATGGGTTGATTGTTTTCATAGATGACTATCTACTTGTCGTGCAGGTTGCTAAGAGCATCAAGATTGTAATGACTTCAAGACTAGCATCAGTTGTTATCACCCTTGACATGGAAAGAATCCAAGATGCACAATTATATATAGATGCAAATATTGTGAAAGAATCAATTTTGCAAACTCCGAAAATTAAACTAAAGGAGCAGGTCAGATTTCTTATTGGTGGTCTTGACACTAACACTCTGGATTCTTAACATCTCCTTCTATGTTACTCTGCAGCATGTGAAGGTTTTGGATGTTAGAAAGTTGGAAGTTATTCCTCCAGCTGATAGAAGTAAAATTCATTTTGAACTTCATTCTCTTAAAAATCTGCTTCCACTGGTTGTGGTAAAGGTGAGGCTCCAGATTATCTTTGTAATTGGAGAATTGGAGAGAATACGTGTGCTTATTTCAATGTCCTTGGATGATAGGGCATAAAAACTGTTGAACGTGCTGTTATTTCTGAGAAGAAAAATGAGAATAAGAATAATCAGAAAGAAGGGAAGAAGCAGTACCAGTTGTTTGTTGAAGGGTTAGTTTGGTTTTTGCTAGATTCCACTGGTTTCATTCTGTTGTAGTGTAATTAAAACTAATTGCCCTGTCTGTCTCTTTGAAGTAGTTTTAAATGGGCCTTAAACCTGCAACATGTGCTGTATGGATACCATAAAATAATATATTTTGGTAAAAGTAATGGAGAGACTTATTTTGACAATTATATCTACATAATATTTCTTTTGGTAACTTACAACTTAATAGAAGTTAGTCTTACCCTTCACCCACTCCTGGGGAAGGGTCTGGATGATACTTTTTCCTTTTCAAAAAGAAAAAGAAAATGCAGGAGGAACTTAGAATTAGAATACTATTCCAGCACTAATGGATACTGCAATAGACTTTATAACCTGAGTTAAATTCCAGTAGCAAAATGAAAGAGCATGGAAGGAGGTAACTGAAAAATGGAATTTAGCCTGTTGATGGATAGTTTTTCGAACATGTCTTGCTTGTGTGGTGCATATTGTTATTATAAAAATTATTGTGTCTTTCATCATTTCTTACTTTTTGAGAGCTCCTTCCTAATTGTTAGAAATGTCTCATCTGTATTTTCAGCATGGGGCTTCAAGCAGTTATGGGCATTGAAGGAATTGATGGAAGGAAGACATTTAGTAACCATGTCATGGAAATGCAGCTGATATTGGGAATTGAAGCTGCTAGAACGTGCATAATTAATGAGATAGCAGTAACTATGGCTAGCCATGGAATGAGCATAGACATACGCCATATGATGCTTCTAGCAGATGTGATGACATTTAGGGTTGGTTTTTTGCTGACATTCATTGCCTCCTATCATTGAGAAATTAAGGAAGAAAACTATTTTTTCTTTGCCATAATGAAATTTTAGATGATGTTCTGGACCTCCGGTTTTGTGGACAAAATTTTCAGGACAATTTATAACTGCATTTACATTATTATTGTATCAGGGGGAAGTTCTTGGCATCACTAGATTTGGAATTCAAAAAATGGACAAGAGTATATTGATGCTGGCTTCATTTGAGAAGACAGCTGATCACCTTTTCAATGCTTCTGTTAGTGGGAGGGATGACAGGATTGAGGGAGTTACCGAGTGCATCATCATGGGCATACCGATGCAGATAGGCACTGGAATACTCAAAGTTATTCAAAAGTAAGCATGCAAAACATTTTCTAATGTTCTGTTTTATTGCACTATTATTATTTATTTATGGTATTCTTTGGACAATCTTTATATATAAGATTTACTTGTGAGGAAGTAATTTGAATTATTGAAGACTGATGAAGTAGGTTTATAATGCTCCAACAAAAGCTTCTGGCCTTTGGTCAGTACTCGGTACTGATTATTTGACTACTTTTTGCCATACTTAAGGTCATTACTTCTTTAATCAGAAGTCTTCATTTCTGTTATCAAAGCAGTCTAAATGACTGGTGTCTCTTTTCACAAATTCCGTCATGGTTGTTCTTTGCCATAGATTCAATATCTAAGCAATATGCATTGCCTGCTTTGGATATTGTTCTATGATCCATAAATTACAGTCGACGACCTGGTGTTCCGTGTGCAGGTAGAGTAGTTGCTAGGAACCTAGAATAATATCTTATCTAACAGGAATGAGTTTGAGGATTTGCTGTTGCTATGCATGAAATCCATTTTTATATTTCCTGCTGACGGACAAATAATCTACTGAATTTTCAACATTTATGGTGCTTTGGTAACAATACAGCTCCAATATAGTCCCTAAATCTTCCCCGTGTTACCTAAAAAGAATAAATTGGAGTAATCTGTTACTGCTTGTGGAGACTGTTTGAACATCCCCTTCGATTGAGAAATGACCTCCTCAATATTCTTTCTCTTGTGCTTCTATGACAAATAGCAAAACAACTATAATCTGCAGATCTCTCCCGTTTAGGTTTGGACCTTTAATATTATTGCTCTTGTGACGACTTTGCAACTAACCTTTTAAGTCTTGTTGGCTTTATGTGGCAGCCATCTAACTTTTCTTATGGGGTTTTTTGATAACATGGAAGTGATTATGTAATGATGCTTATTCACACTTCACAGATACGAGTTTGCATGCTTGGAATTGTGTGTTCTTAATGAGTAACACTGAAAATGGGTGACATATTGTTAACTAATGTTTCTAACATTGGGTCACATTTACAGAACATAATACTGAGTTAGAGAAGATGATACTTCTTAATATCCTTTGGTTTTCCGGAAGTTTAAGTTTTAGTTAAAACTTTTCTTTTCCTATTTGTAGAGTCGATCCACCTCCTATGCTACGATATGGACCAGATCCAGTTTTATCTTGAGGTCATTATCTTTTTGAAAATTATCAGGCAGGAGCTCTATGTTGATTATGCTTCAACAGCATCCAACCAGAGTTGCGAGATGTTAAGAACAGAGAACAGGGCCGCACTCTCCCTATTCCCGATACTTAGCTAGGATGGATGAAAGGCTTTAGCATTTGAGTGACGGATGCAACTTCTCATTTCCTAGAAGCTGGCTGGCTTCTAATCAGATTGCCGTTCAGGAATAGCACTTTCTCCAATTAGCTCAATCTATGAGCTATGCAATTACTACATAGTTTTCTGAATTTATCCTTTTTCCCCTCTCACATTTGAATTTGCATCACTAACTATTCTTCTTGATGGTGATCTCTCTTCGTGACTTGCCTGTCTTTGGCATGTGCAATTGGTGCTGCTGGCAGCTTTTTATATGTTTTACTGTAATAGAATTTGATAGAATTAGGTCCAATAACTTGATGTTTGAGCTGAGCTTGTGATTTATTCACTTTTTTGTACATGCTCTCAAACTAAGCAAGTTGGAACTTGGATCAGGATTTGATGTCTGATTAAGATTACTAATTAATATTTAAGAGGTAAGCCAAATTTGCCTAAAATCACATGCAAATGCTTGCTACTAGACATTTTAAAAAAGAATGGCATTTCACAATATTTACGAGTCAATCTTTTGATTTCCACACCGTGGCTCTACAGTACACGGGCTCATCCCCTGCGGTTGAAGATGAAAGTTTCGAAAGAACAAACATTTTCATAGTGTTCAAGGAAAACAGAAGTGTGGAGATAAAGCAAACATTTCATAAAAGAATGTTACTTTATATATGTACACATTTGGCTTGAACCCTTTATGGCATACATTTCAGGTTGGACAACTGCTGACTGGTATTTACAACTGGGAACAATCTTGCACATCAGCTTACTGTCTGATGAAAGCTGTTATCCACCAAACTTCAAATGCTCTCTAGATTCTGGGACAGTCACCCTTTTTATTGAAAAATCTGTCAAGCCAACCAAGGAAAACAGCCTGTTGCTGCTGCAAAGAAAGGGTAAGCATTGTCCATGTCCATCGTCCACTAGTTTCTTATCTACCAGATCTGGAAGCTCTTCGCATCCATCCAAAATCTTCATAAAGAGCTTCCAACAATGTCGACAGCAGAGAGAACCGGCTCTCTTTTGGAAACAAGATGTTTCCTCTACCAACTGCAATATGTAGTTGAGCAGTGATTCGGCTAATTTCGTGCCGGAACACGATTGTCATCATCAAATGAATCTTCTCTAGGTAATCGTGAAATAAGAGTTATCATTTCTCGACACGCTTTATCATCTTTGGCTTGAAGAACACCAAGTAGCTTCAAGAAGATGTCATCTGCTCTTGCTGAAGTGGATGGTTCAGATGATGCTCTCTGAAGAACTTCTGTTATTGAGCTATGAAGTTCAAGTTGGCTTAGATGAGATACGATTTTCTCCTCTTCATCCTCAGACCATCGAACAGCTTCCAAATAACCCAAGCAAGAACTAATCCCTGAACTATGGGACAGCCAAGAACTGGGAAGCTGGATCTGTAATTTCAGAGAGTGTGCCCTCTTAAGTATTGCAAAGAGTGTTCAGAGGAAACGGACCAAATGGATAAAATTGAAGGGAGAGGTTACTGCCTGCACGTGTGAGCATGTGATTTCAGTACCCTCCCTTGACAAAAAGCTAGCCAAAAACTGTTTATGGCAACATGGGTTTAATTTCTTTTATGAAACTTGAGTGATCTGATTAAACATGATTGTCTTTATGGGCTTCTTTTCGACAACCAATTAAGCCTAAATGCTCAAATCCCATGTTCAAATTGGTTCATCCCATTCCCATCCATAACAAATTAACTCAAACCAACAAATCAAAAATTTTGACACATGCAAAGAGCAAAGGAACATGTGAAACGAAAATTCCTCTCTTTAGATCCGAACAATTCTCGGTCCAACCTGATTTCTATAACTATCTTTCTCCCTCTTCATGCTTTGAACCGAAAACATGGGAAGCATCAACAGCAACATCAACAATAACAACAAAAAGCAAGGAATTACAAAGACATTGCAAGAAACCTTCACCCTTTAGCACCAAATGAGCTCTACCCAGCAACGAATGCCACAGAATAGCCTTAGGGGCTCAGTCATTTATTTCTTCATAACCATGGTTTTACTTTACATTCTATACTCAAATCTCCTGTTGAGTAATGACCGCAAAGATTGTCCGGATATAACCAATCTCTCTACAAAAATTGAAGCACCCATTAACCATTCCTCCAGCAGCTCTTCACAAGGTAAAAAATTAGGAGAGCAAAGGCAAGTAAAGCTCGTTGAAGCAGCCCCAGGGAATTACCATCGATATGACACTGAACTGAAACACATTGCTTTTGGGATAGCAGCTGCTTCGAATTTGTGGGAGATCAGAAAAGAGTACATAAAAGCATGGTGGAGGCCAAAAGAGACTAGAGGGGTAGTTTGGGTGGATAAGAAAGTCAGGACCAGGATGAATGAAGAGCTGCCTGAGATTCGGGTTTCTCAGGACACTTCAAAGTTCAAGTACATAAATAAGCAAGGGTCTAGATCGGCATTGAGGATTTCAAGGGTGGTTTCGGAAACACTTAAGCTTGGAATGAAGGATGTTAGGTGGTTTGTAATGGGGGATGATGATACAGTTTTTATTGTTGAAAATGTGGTAAGGGTGCTATCTAAATATGATCATACACAGTTTTATTATGTTGGGAGTGCATCAGAGAGTCATATTCAGAATATATTCTTTTCATATGCTATGGCATTTGGAGGGGCTGGGTTTGCAATAAGCTATCCATTGGCAAAAGAATTGGCAAAGATGCAGGACAATTGCATCCAGCGATATCCAGCATTATATGGCAGTGATGACAGGATTCAGGCTTGCATGGCTGAGCTAGGAGTGCCCCTCACCAGGGAACTTGGCTTCCATCAGGTAAAAACTTCCATCTCTTGACCTCTTCTGTTTGGCTCTCGACTTTTCACAATGGGAAACAATGACAATATATGAAATTATTCCCTGTCAAACTAGTTTGAAAGTTGAAACATAATTGAGCGGGATTTGAAGCTCTTCTTGATCTTCATTCAAGATTTAGAAGGCAGGGTAAATTGTTTTGTTCTTATGTTGTACAGTATGATGTGTATGGAGAACTATTAGGCCTCCTGGGAGCCCATCCAGTGACTCCATTGGTATCACTTCACCACATAGATGTAGTGGAACCTATATTCCCTCACATGAAACGAGCCAAAGCCCTTGCACACCTGCTTGGAGCTGCCAAAGAGGACTCAGCAAGTTTGATGCAACAATCCATCTGCTATGATTCAACACGATACTGGTCAATCATAGTCTCTTGGGGATATGTTGTTCAAATATTGAGGGGAGTGATGTCTCCCAGAGAGCTTGAGATGCCGACTAGAACCTTTCTTAATTGGTACAAGAGAGCTGATTACACTGCTTATGCATTCAACACGAGGCCTGTTGAAAGGCACCCTTGCCAAAAGCCCTTCGTTTTCTATATGAACAAGGTGAAGTATGATCGTGCTAGGAAGCAAACAATTGGCGTGTACTATCGTCATAAAACACGCAGTCGCTATTGCCGTTGGAGAATGGCCTCACCCGAGAAACTCGATTCTGTTGTAGTCCTGAAGAAGCGGGATGATCTTCGATGGCAGAAGGTACACTTTTTTCTATTCACATTTTATTTTAGGACACTGTCTAAAGAAATTACGGATGCTGTTACTGACTGAAACCCCTATATTCGTTTTGCAGTCACCAAGGAGGGATTGTTGCAGAGTTCTTCGGACGGATAAAAATAATACAATGGTTTTATCTGTCGGAAATTGCAGAGACGGCGAGTTTAGTGAATTACAGCTGAAAAAGGCATCATCATAGGTCATTTTTTAATGATTTTTATCTCCTTTTTTACCATGGTCCAAGGCATACAGCATGCAGCATACAGGGCACTTCAGACTCTACCTACAATACTGAGAGAAAAAGAAGCAATGATTCTTCAATTACTCTTACTCCAGGCTATATGTACTTCAGTTCCACTCCCTGTGATATTCTGTGCGACTGAGGCAATTGGTGATGTAGCAGATGCCAGGAATGGATGGCTACATCAATCTGAGAATTAGTAAGAGGCAATTGCATATCAACAGGATGTGTGGCCACAATTCTGCTATCTTATTCTCCACATTCACTGCTTTTAAACCAAAAAGGAGGTGCAGAGTTTAAAAATTAAAAAAAAAAAAAAAAAACCCTGAATAAGAACTCTGAAAGATAATAAATATTGGAATTTAATGTTTGAGATACTACTGTAATTGCCTTTTTTTTTTTTTTTTATCACAGCTTTCTTGAGAGTCAAACAAGGAGGCATAACTTCATAAGCTATTAGACTATTATGAGAATCAAATAAAAAATACTCTTGCTTTCAAGGAATTCCATGAAAATTTAATGTAGGAAAGAACGAGGAAAAAACAAAAGAAACCCACATGCAAAAAGAACTAACCAAAAAGAATTATCATTTGAAGCGATTTAATTATTTTCTTTCCTTTCTAAACCATTTTCTTGAGATCCAAACAAAGATTTGCTGAAGATTGAGATGGAGAAAAAGAATGATGAACCCCTACATAATTTTTTTTGTTCTGATTAGCTAATTATAGGATTATAGTAAAGAAAATTGTAAGTGAAATGTTCCTGTATATAGGAGGGCTAAACTATTATTATGGGAAAATGGTTCCTACAAAGAAGCATCTTACATGCAAGAACCCCAACTCACGTGTATACCAGCAGAGGAGGGAAAAGGGTGAAAGAAAATCTCTGTATATGGAGATTAAATGTGGAAAGTATGCCAGTTATCTTCTGTGATGCAAAAATTGATAACAAGGCACTGTGTATTAACACGGCAGAACAATATTTGCCACTTTATTTCTAATTTTATCCTCCAGCTCAGTAACTCTTAAGCTCATTTTCTGCAACTGGTCCTTTATCGTCGTTCCTATTCATGGCTGATGATGCCAGGCTCCTCCGAGAGCTGTGAACAGGATTGCTTGGGTCATATTTCTGGGAGGCTAGGTAATTCAGAGCCATAACCACATCAGATATAGCAGGCCGCATATTAGGCTGCTCCTGAACACACATTGCAGCAATGGCAAGAGCTTGGTAGAGACCTTTGACAGGATATTGACCTTGCAGCAGAGGATCGACCATTCGTGAAAAGTTTCTTCGATCTTTGAACATGGGACGTGCCTGCAAGCAATTAAGCAGACAAGCATTTGTAGAACATATCAAAGCAAACACTTGCATAATAACCATTTCCCTTTATCAACTTCCCTCCTAATAACAGTTCCTTAATTACCATATAGTATTATCAGCTACAAAGACAAACGAAAATTACGTTTGCCATAATTTTTTAGCCCACAATTTGTTACAGTATTTCCTTAAAAAATGAAGATACCAAAGTAGGAGAGTAGATGACATTTCCAGCAAACTTCTTACATATACATCAATTGATATTATAATGCAAAACAAAACCACATTCATTAGAATTACATTCTAAACCCACAATCCCAATATAATGTGAAAAACAGGCCAAAGAGAGTGACAAAGGAAGATGATTCTTAAAGACAATTTTAAAAAGAAATATATCCAATTGAAACTTCAAAGATAGTAATTGATATAGGTGAAATAAGCTTTATCTTACCCATGCAACAAGATTTTGCTCTGCACGATCTCTTGTATCATCAATTGCTTTCCTACCAGTAATTAGCTCCAAGAGGACAACCCCAAAGCTGTAAATATCTGATTTAAATGTCAGCTGTCCAGTCATTGCATAATCTGGTGCACAATAACCATATGTGCCCATAACCCTTGTAGAAACATGAGTCCTATCCCCAATAGGACCAACTTTGGCCAAACCAAAATCAGATAGTTTCGGATGATGTCCTTCACCAAGCAAAATATTGGAGCATTTCAGGTCCCGGTATATGACAGGGGGCTTCATTTTTTCATGCAAATATTCTAAGCCCCTTGCTGCACCAGCTGCTATTGTCATCCTTGTGTTCCAATCAAGAGGTTTTCCGCCAGGCGGAAGTTCTGTACCCATGAAGGGGAAAAAACTATCAATAAGAATTTCCTTGCCATAATTGGTAGAGATGTCATAAAAGGTAAACAGAAGAATAACGAAATCAGCAGGGAAACGGGAGGAAGATTTTGCTTACCATATAAATGATTTTCCAAAGACCCTAATGGCATGTACTCATAAACCAGTAGTCTTTGCTCATCCTCAGCACAAAACCCTATCAATTTAACAAGATTTGGGTGCTCAGCCATGCTTAATGTCAGTACTTCAACAACAAATTCCCTAATGCCCTGAAGACCATTACGATCAAGTTGCTTGATAGCGACAACCTACATCAGGAAAAAAGAATAGTAACCACCAACTTCATCACAGGATACAATGCACAATGCTAAATCTAGTAAAATACAGGTTTGCTAAGTTGAACAGAGAAATCAGACAATTAAGTAAACCAAGTAATTGAGTAAAAAAGCTTCGAGAAGATAATATTCATAAAATTTTAACAACATTGACAACAAAATGGTATAAAACTCTACCAACCTGGTTTGTTTTCTCCAAGAATCCCTTGTAAACTTTTCCGAAACCTCCTTCACCCAAGAAACAATCTGACCTAAAGTTACCTGTTGCGGCTGCGAGTTCATCAAATGTAAATGACTGTGCCAGTTTGCTAGCTTTTCCATCCTTGGAAACCTCATCATTCAAATTCAAATTCTTTACATCCAACGATAACTGGTCATCCTTAGCTACCTCTTCCTTCTTTACACTCTCATATGTACGCACTTTCAATTCATCTTTTAACAAATGAACCAAAAACCACAAGAAAAAACCAAGAAAACGACATAAGACTATCATCAATATTTTAAAAAAATGACCACAATCATCAATATTTAAGGTGAACAAAGAACAAACAAGGACAAATAGAACACCCAGTACGGATTTTGAACCACAGAAAGGATTTTTCCTTCCAATCATGCAAACAAACAAAAGTACTACTAGCATCATGACACATACAACACATGTTAAGTAAACATTGTACAAAATTTCACTAATACATACAAAGGAATTGCTACCAATTCTCTCAAATAACATATTAAATGCATGAAAGAAGAACTTAAGACCCATTTTCCAAGAACCAAAATTTAAACTCCAAGTCATTAGCTTGACAATCAAAACATCAAATATAGAGAAAGAAAGAATCCATTTTGATTTCAAACCCCGTTATGAAGAAATTTTATAAAAAACCCAAAAGAGCTAAAACAAGAATGATAACAGCAAGAACAAGAATTCAACCAAGATCAAACACAATGCATTTCATTTTCACAAAATCATAGAATTCGACAACAAAATTCAATACCCGAACTGGCTTGTGTTTGACCATGTGGTTTGCTTTTCTTGCTGCTGTTATCATTGTTGTCGTCGTTCTTGTTTGTTGGCTTCTCTGATCTTTTGCTTGAATTCCCAGGACAACAAAAACAACCCATACTTATTAATAATTAAAAAAAATTAAATCTTTCCCTCCTATTCTCTCCTTTTTCTTTCTCTTCTCTTTCCTCTCTTGCCTCCTTCTCTTCCTCAGCTACACAGAGAAAATTTGAACCCCAATAAATTACCAACCACGCAGAAATAAAAGAGAAAAAAAAAAAAAAACACAGCAAAGAAAAATACTTGATTTTCAGGGTTTATAAATTAACACAGCATAAACAACAGTGAAGTTTTTAGACCAACAGGCTCGTTGAAACCTAAATCATAAGAATGCGCCACGTCATTTATAAGAATTTTTAATTTTATATATTTATATTATATTTATTTTGTATTAAATATATAAAAAAATAAATTATTATATTATAATTTTATTATAAAATATATTTTAGGTTTGATATTTTGTATATTTATACAATATATATTTATATTATATTTTATAAAAAATTATATATATGAAAATATAAAACATATATTTTTTAATTTTTTTAAATTCATATATAATAATTATTTAAAATTTAAATTATATTATTTTTATATTTTACTTATATATAATATATATATTATATTTTAAAATATCACATCTAATTTTTTTCTTCATCATGTGCCAGGAATCGTGCAGTCGTTTTTTTTGTCAGTTTCCTGTTTTTAAGGAACACGTTTGCTTACGTGGCGGCCTTTGATTGTGCCACAGTGATTCGGTAGCGGGCCGATCGTCTTAACTGATCTTTGCCCCTTTATACGTATAGTGGAAAACAAAATTTTCTTTTCGGTTTCTTTATTTAATTTGCCGTGTGTGTCACCCGCAGGTGACGTATGCATCACAGACAGCTATTAATCACCGTCTGATTTTGAAATTTTAAAGATTGGTCAAATGTTTTAGCGGGAGCCACATGGCTGGTAGGACCCAATCGCACACGCGTTTTGTTATTCACGAAACAGCTGAACGGTGATCCACGCGTTTCCAAACAATATGCTGAGATTGTCCCACTTGGAATAATTTATTTATAAATTGGTAATTACTAATATTAAATTTTTTTTATAATTATATTTTATAAGAAGGTTAACAAAACATACCATGCATTCTGCATGAATTAAATATCGGTTTTATTAACGAATATTTTAAAGATTATTATATATTAAATGATTTGTTTTTTAATGTATTAGAATTTATAATATTAATTTTCAATTATTGTATTCAATAAAAATTATTGTTAAAAATAATATCCTAAATAATCTTAAAAAAATTTGTTGACAAAATTTATTAATTAAGTTTTAACTTAACTAACATGTATGTTAGTTAAATTTTTGCAAAATGCGAGTTTGAGAGAATTTAAATTTATAGTATATATTTTTTAAAAAAATTAAGTAAATAAAAATTGAAGTATTAAGAGTAAGTTAAGAATTAAAAAAAAAAGTTTTAATGAGCAAAGTGGTTAGTAATTTGATTGGTGGATTACTTTTAATTAGATCTAACGATTTAAATGTTTATATCATATAAAATATTAAAATTTATGTATTTATATCATATTTTATATAAAAATTATAAATCAAATTCATGTCGATACGAAAATATAAATTTTTTTTTAATTTTGTTAAACTCATATATAATTATTATAAAATTTTAAAATATATTATTTTTTATTTTATTTTTGTATCATATTTATATTATCTCATTTTGTTATATTTTAGATTATTAAAGGTACTTTTAACCAAATTATTTAAAACAATGGGAGATTAACATTAAAAAACTATATGGAGGTAAGCCACCACAAATTTCCCATACGTGTTAAAAAATCCAAGCAAGTAACAACAATAACAAGGGCTTGGACGGTGCACCAAAAATTAAAATAAAAACACTATTTTAACGGTTAATTACTTTTATGATTGATGTAGAAAGTTCCACCAATTCAAGCCAAGCCTTTGGTTTAATTATGAAATGAAAATAATGGAAACACATGTAGAGCTAAGATGAATAAGAAAACAAATGTAGATTTACACTTGGCAATAACCCAAACCATAAAGAAGGATTCAAATGTTATTTTTACATTAACAATAATCGTGATTAAACCTAAAGTTGATGATGAGTGGGATATAAAGGAAAGGCATATTCTATTGGGAATGAATTAATTACTGCTAAAGTAATCCTTTTTTTATTATTATTTAGAAAAAAAAAATCATAAAGCACTAAATTTTTTAAACTGAAAATTCATATTTTCATTGTAACAAAAGGTAATTATAAAAAATTTCATATATATCACATCTTTTTTCTTTTCATTGGGCACTGCTTTATCAAATGTTTTTTTTTTTTTTCCTTTAGAAAATGGTGAAGATCTTTATTTCCCAATATGGCAAAACTTAATAACAATAAATCTTTCAAAAGGCAGCAAATTATTAGGCAACGAAATTTCTTTTGTAAAATTGAAAAGATTAAACATCATATCAATCCTTTTTGTCTTTCCTTTCTTCTTTTCATTTCTTTTCAAGGTTAGGGTTTCTCCTGATCAAATGTATCCTATGATATGATATGAGAATTCATAAATGTTGAACAGATTGAAGCTTGAGTTTCAATCTTTTTGTTCCATCCACCCCTTTGACAATGAAAGCTGTGTGACAAAGGGATTTTAGCCTGTGTCAGTGTTTTCCTTGCTACTGCCTTTTTCTTCTGCAATGAACCAGGAAATCAAGGCACATTTTCTTCTGCAAAACAAAAAAATGGTGGTTGTTGATCTACCATTATTATAATCCATCAACACTGTTGCCAATACCATTCAAGAGGAGAAACGACCATTGCAGTAAGAAATACCCTGTCCAAGCATATGCAAAGAAATCAACAAATGGGGTTTTTTTTTGTGGTTCTCAAAACAGAAAATAAATAGTTTTGTAATGAATAATATGCTCTTTCCATACCATAATCTATCAACCAATTCAATCTTCTACTCAGTCAAAGAGTGAAGAAAATTGCCCAAATTTCAAGGGGCTGTGAGGATAGCCAATTCTTTGCAATCACAAATTTTTAATGCCCCCAGTTGCAAAATGAGTCAGCAACAACTAAAAAGGAGATATGGTTGGACTTGGATTTGAAGTCGAGTGTATTTCCTCCTTCCTTCTCCGGTTTGCCCTGTCATTTCCTCCCCCACATATCTTTTCGTTTTATGATTAAGGAGAAGCAATATAATATAATGATTACTAAAAAGGGCTAAAAACAATAGAATATAATAATATATAAAAAAAATGCAAGATATACATACATATATATATATATATATATATCCAACAGTTACAACTACAAGGTTATGGCAATTTGTTTTTCCAAATGAGGTTGCATATACTCAAAGTTAAGCTAGGCTAAAAACGTTCACTCCCAATCCAAGAACTGTTTACATGAATGAAAACAGAGTCAAAATACTACTTCCCCTTCTGTTGTTATTGTTTCTCTTGTATAAATAAGCTGGATGTGAACAATAATAAACACACAAATCCATACTATACACAATAAGAGGCTAAGAGAGACTATAGCCTTGTTTTATGGAGTACATATCAACCTTTCAATGATGATAGAATTCCCAAATAAACCCAATAAACCAAAACCCATTTCATCCATCTTTTTCTCCAAATCAACCTTTCTTTCAATGAAGCAAAGCAACTGACTTCATTCAACCATCTTATCTTGATTGAAGTTCAAGGACTCCCTCCATATGAGCTCTTTTATATCTTCTTCGTTCAACGTTGTCTGCTCGAAATCAAAGATGAAAGGAGATGGACAAGTGGGCTCCTGGTTTATTTCATGAAGACTTGATAAAAATGGGTGGTTCAGTGCTTCCTCAACTTTACATGCATCATTTAGAAGATATGTTTCTTATAAGAACAATGAACGAAGGAACCAAAATAACAGTAACATTGTTGCAGTGGTATATTAAGGCATACCAGTTATGCGCTTGCTTGGATCAAAAACCAGCATTTTCTCAGCAAGATCAATTGCCACGGGAGACATATCTGGAAACTTTTCTGCAAAAGGTCGCTTTGAGAATCGAGGAAGCTGCTTAACATACTTTCGAGCATTGTCACTCCTAAGAAATCCTAGATCTGAATCTTCTGGTGATCCTAGTAGCTGTTTTATGAAATAACCAAAAAACAAAATATTTATATATGCAAGTATTATCATCAAGTATTCAATGGCCACTAAAAATTTTCAATCTCCTTCCTGCTTTCCTTTTAACAGTGCCTAAAAATGGCAGCCATGCTATATTCAGGTGCTCTTCTATGACACTGAAGAATTGGGTTTGGGTGTGAACAAATTAAAAAGGGTGGACAGTTGGATACCTGAGTAATAAGCCCCAACTGCTGAACATAGTCTTTACCAGGAAAAAGTGGCTCCCTTCTAATTATTTCCATTAAAATGCAACCAACCGACCAGATATCAATAGCTGCAGTATACTCTGAACAGTTGAGGAGCAACTCAGGGGCTCGATACCATCTGGTTACAACATACTCTGTCATGAAGTCTGTCTCTGAGGTGGTTCTTGCAAGACCAAAATCACAAATTTTGAGATCACAGTTTGCATTGAGAAGCAGGTTGCTAGGTTTTAGGTCTCGATGCAAAACATTTGCTGAGTGTATGTACTTCAGGCCCCGTAACAGTTGATACAGGAAATACTGCAAAAAACACAATATATCTTCAACAATTATGAAATTACAGCCAGATTTATAGGGGAATAAGAATGATATATATTAACCTACCTGACAGTGATCATCAGTGAGAGGCTGGCTGGACCGTATTATTTGATGTAGATCGGTGTCCATTAGCTCAGATGCAATGTAAACATCATTGAACTTTTCCTTCTCTGGTGGCAGTATAATGTCCTTGATCTTGACAATCTACAAAATATTAATGCAACACTTCATCTCTCCTTCATAGTATAACATGAAAAGAATGAATGAAAGTGAAGAATACATTAATACAAGCAAATGAAGTTTAGAATCAAGCGAGTACATTATCATGATCCATGTGACAAAGGAGCTTGATCTCACGGAGTGTTCTTTTAGCATCAATCCTGTTGTCAAATGCATTCCCAATCTTTTTTATTGCCACGTCTTCCTTTGTCTCAGAATTTGTGGCACAGCTGCAATAAATTCATTGACCCCAAAATACTCAATTAAAAACTTTCATCTCTCACATAAAAGTAAATACAGCTAAACCTGACAATCTAAATCATGACATGAATACGATACCAACAAATGACACAAAGGTGATACACTTTAAAATTTTACAATAATTGTATACGGGTTTAAAAAAAAAAAAAAAACATTTCATGTTTTTGTGTTTATATATATATTATGACTCGTAATTTTTTATATAAAACAGGATATAAATACATAAATTTTAATATTTTACATTACATGAATACACGAATGTCAAATCTGCAGCTATCTACAATAAATTATTCAAATGACTTAATCATTTACGTATAAACAACCAAAATCAAAATTTACCCTAAAGTGTGCATGTATTTCTACTAATTCAATTGTAAGAGTAAAAATTATAACTTTTTGAAACATCAAATTGGAACAAACCCAAAGCTCACTTCTGAAATTTCTCAGAAAGGGTTGGTAAAATTTTTGTTTTTCTACAATTTAAGTAGCACTGAATAATCATAAAAGCCCCAATAAAGAAAGAAGGCAAGAGAAAAAAGAGACCCAAAAGCTCAACCAATTCAATGAATTTACAGCTTTAAACTCTCAAGCAACAGAAATCCAAAAAGGAAAAAAAGGCATACTTTGCCACTGAAATAGAAGAACAAAGCAGAAGATTACCAAACGATGCCGTAAGCGCCGCGACCAACAGGCTGAATAGGAGGAACATACTTTGAAGAAACTTCAAAGATGTTACCTAAGATGTTGTAACGGACATATCTGCCATCATATGTTGGGATTCCTCTGAGATCAATCGCCATTGCTTCATTCTCCATCTTCTTTTCTCACTTCCCTCAAAAAAGGCTAAAAAAAAAAACAGCATAAGAAAAAAGAATTAAAGGGCATTTGGGGTTTGCCTTTGTTTTTCTTGGTGGGTCTTGAAGCTTTCAAAATTTGAACGTGGAAAAAGAAAAATGTGAAATTTTGGGTAACTAAACAGGGAATGGACTGTTGACCTATCAGAGTTCAAACGATGAAAAAGGTCTTTGGAATTGGAGGAGGCGACCAAGACTTTATTTTTCATCAGCAGGCTTATAGATCAATTTGATGATTTTTTTATTTATCTGCTTACGTTTGGTTGCCAGGAAAATTAGCTCTTGTAGACTTCAAGAGTGAAAGTAAGTTCAATTTATTTATTTATTTATTTTATTCAAATCGTTGCCATTTCTGAATTACTATCACTTTCTTTTACACCTTCAAATCATCATTTTTTTTTAAAAATTAAATATCAGCGGTAAGATTGAAATTCTTTTATTTTGCTTCTTTAAATTTGTTTCAATCACATAGTTGGTATGCATAAGTCTGGTATTATTTTTTTTCATTATATTTTTCTTTAATGAAATCATTTCATTTTAATTTTTAAACATATCAAAATTCAAATATTAAAAATTTAAGATTATAGCATAATCAATATAGAATTTTAAAATTTAACATTATTTCATTCAAAAGTAAACTTAACATAGTAAATAAAATGACCTAAATACAAATTCGCTAATAACTTCTTTTTTATATAAAAAAAATTATAATATAAGAATAATAAAAATTACAACTATTGAAATTTAAAATATAAATTTATTTAAAAATAATTATATGAACTAATTAAATTATATTTTAGATTTCATTAATAAACCTTTTTAAAAAATTGAGAATTTATCTAAATGTAAGCAAGGTATTCACTTTAGGACACAATATAGAAATTAATGATAATTAAGGTAAATTTTTCATCACAAGTGAAAATTTATTAGAAAGAAAGACTTTTCACCCCAAAGTTTTGGTCTTGCAATTCACATTATTCATAATCTTCCTACCTGAATCATCATCATCATCATCATCATCATCATATTCTATTCCTTTTCACGTGTGCTTTGAAAATTCGTGAAAAATTCGGCGAGGTTCAATTTGGTTATCTTTATATGTAAACTATGGCGACTTTTAACCTCCGTGTTTATTGGGGTTTGATCTTTACCCTTAACCACTTAAGTAAAGCTAAGTGGTAGGTCAAATTCAGAACAGAGAAAGGGCAAAAGCAAGAGTAAACATTCAGGCATGTGGGACAGTGTTGAATGAAGCAGGAATTTGAGAGTGAAACTGAGGTGCTTTATAATCAAATACAGTTTCTTTCTTGGTGACCAGGTTTGAGGTTTGTGCAGAGTTGGAAATTGAATAGTTCAGATGCTTTAACACTATCAAGCATTGGATTCTGTGAAAAATAATTAAATCCCATTTCAACAATTACTAAATAATGGGAGCCTAGAGGCAATTGGGTATTTCATTAATGGCCCTAATCATAATTAAAGTGAGTCATTATTAGGATTGGCAATTCAATCCAAATTTGACAGATTTTGATTCAATCTGATTTGATAAAATTAATTTTTTTTTTTAAATCAAATTTTGGATTAAATATTTTTAAAAAAAAATCAAGGTTAAATTTTATGTAAATTCATCTAAATTCAATTTGATATATATTTTTTATTACTTTTTAATTTTATATTTATATTTAAAATTAATATTTTATTAATTTTAGTTTAATTGATTATGAGCTTAAATATATATATGAATCATATTTGAATATAAAAATAATATTTTAATATCAAATTCGGATGTTAAGTTTATAAAGTCGACTCATATTCCAAATGAGTAAAAATTTATCCGATCCGTTTGTACAATAAGATTTTTGAAGGATCTATAAAATTGGAATTCATCCCATTAATCAAAATATGGATAAAAATGCGAACTCTTCAAGAGGATGAAATTCCATTCAGACTCCATAACTTAAATATACAGCTAATAATGATACTGTGAGTATTGCTGCATATAATTCCAAATAATCAAAGATTCAGAATGAAATATGAAAGAAATTTTGAGTCTCAATAGATATTCCAAGAGTCAAGTGTGTGAAGATGATTGCAGTAACAGAAGATCTCTGCTTTTGACCAAGCCAGCTAAAGGGGGCATGGTTTGGACTGTTGAAAAGCAGGAAGAAGAAAAAAATAAGTAATTTGTTCAGCAAAAGGAATAGAAAGAAGATTGCAGCAAAGAGATCACTATGAACAAAAATTCAACTCCCATATACTGGAAATGATGATTGATCCTTCAAATCAATGTGTTCCCCCCCAAAAAAAAGGCTTAATTGAACAAAACAAATAAGTTTTAAGGTCATGATGTTTTTAAGTGTAGAAGTAGGGAGGTTATCTTATTTTTAAAATTTTTAAAATTTTTAAATCATATATTATCATAAGAATTTAAATTTAAATATTATATATCTAAATTTTAATTTTTAATCACTTACACCAACCAACAATAAATTTTGAGGTATCATCTCTGTTTTTGGTCTCCAGGAAACAGGACCCCACTTGATCCCTTCATGCGCAGCCTCTTGGTCCTTATTTCTTATCTGTCTGTTTGAATTGCTTAGAAAATTTTGTTATTTCATCAAGAAAATGTCTACATAAACAAGATTGTCATGGGGCCAGAAAAAATCTTCTGTCAAGGGAAAATTTTGACAGAAGATTTTTTATTTACTTTATGAAAAATATAAAATACAAAAAAAAAAAAATCTTCACAAACATATTAACTTGGTGATACTTAAAAAATATATCAAAAAATTTTCATTATATTTTTCTTTAATGAAATCATTCCATTTTAATTTTTAAATATTAAAAATTTAAGACTATAGCATAATCAATATGAAATTTCAAAATTTAAACAATGTTTCGTTCAAAAGTAAACTTAACATAGTAAATAAAATTATCTAAATACAAATTCGATAATAACTTTTTTATTAAAAAATTTATAATATGAGAATAATAAAAATTACAATTATTGAAATTTAAAATATAAATTTATTTAAAAATAATTATATGAATTAATTAAATTATATTTTAGATTTCATTAATAAACCTTTTTAAAAAATTGAGAATTTATCTAAATGTAAGTAAGGTATTCACTTTAGGACACAATATAGAAATTAATGATAATTAAGATAAATTTTTCATCAAAAGTGAAAATTTATTAGAAAGAAAGACTTTTACACCCCAAAGTTTTGGTCTCGCAATTCATATATTTCATAATTTTCTTAGCTGAATCATCATCATCGTCGTCATCATCGTTATTATGTTCTATTCCTTTTCACATGTGCTTTGAAAATTCGTGAAAAATTGGGCGAGGTTCAATTTGGTTATCTTTATATGTAGACTATGGCGACTTTTAACCTTCGTGTTTGTTTGGGTTTGACCTTAACCTTAACCACTTAAGTAAAGCCAAGTCGTGGGGTCAAAATTCAGAACAGAGAAAGAGCAAAAGCAAGAGTAAACATTCAGACATGTGGGACAGTGTTGAAGACTGAGAGGTTAAAGAACAAATTAACAATTTTTATTTTATTTTTATTAAATATTAAATTAAGGTTCAATTGAAAAATTCAGACCTAAACATTAATAGAGAAGGGTTATGCTCCCTTTTCACCTCAATTAAGGTTAAGTAAAGGAAGATAGAGTAAGGTATTTGATTTTAAAATTTTATTTTATTTTTATTCATGTATGATAGATTCTTAAATAGATTTTCATTTTCTGTACATTATTTTACATATTTCGTATTAAAAGAAAATTGAAAATAGAGAATCTATATCAAAATTTTGTATATTTCATTTACTATAAAAGTTCCGAGGAAGTTCATTAAAGGAATATTTTCAATAAAAATTATTTGTTTTTGCATATTGTTACTGGTTTTCTAAATTAATTCTGCAAATACATATAATTTATAAAATATTTCTATCAATTAATGAAAGAGCACAATGCAACAAAATGCATGTTAGATCTTTCAAATAGATCGAATTATTTTGATAATAATCAATTCGATCTATTTTACCGATAAGGTTTACGGTTTGAGTCCGTATAGTCTTATATTTTATATTTTATTAATTTGAAATATTTATTAAATTAATACAAAAATTTATTAATTTAATAAAAATGAAATGAAAATAATATTTTTAAAACCAAAGCAAACTAAAACAATAAAGAATATCCAAATACAAATAAAAAAAGTTGTATAGTTTTCTTTCTTAATTATTGTATTCGTTGTTGATTGGAACTGGTCGCTTCCAGTTGCTTGGTTAAAATCATTCCCATAAGCTCGAAGAATATCACGAAGAAATTGAAAACAAAAACGCATTTCAACATAATCTCATAAATATATATTAAATATATATAAATAATATATAGATATATATATATAGATATAATATCTATAAAATATAGATAGAAAATCAAAATTTTATTCTATATATAACTATATATAAATTTATTCTATATTCTATTTTTGAATAGAATGATGGAATCTATGAAAAAATTAAGTGTCAGAAAAATCAACTTTCCGTCGATATATATTTTATGATTATTTTATCTTTATCTCAACAAACAAATCAAATCAAGAATTCATTTCATTTTAAGGTATTCAATCATATTGGAAAATGGAATATCATAATAATGGTAGAAATTGAATTTTTTTTTTTTGATATTCTATACAAAACTCCATAAGACTAAATGGCATTTATCAATTCTTTTATGTGGTTGTTTGTTATAAATATAAATTAAAATTTGAGTATAATTTTTCTTTTTTCATTCATACTCATTTCATTCATTCTGAATATATTATATGGTATATGGAGTTAGATAAAATTTCATGTGATTCAGTAAACATAATAGAAATTCAATTTCATCATTATTAGATCGATTCATATGATTCGATGAATAATAAGAAAATAATGGGATTTTTTTATAAATGGAAATTCAAAATGCTCAAAAATGAAAATGGATAAATGTATACAATACCTAGGTTGAATCAAATACAATTTAAAGGATTTTATAGGTTCATGAATCGGGGCTTAACAAAAAAACTTGATAAGTTTCCAAAATTTGAAAATACAGATCAAGAAAATTGAATTTCAATTATTTGTGGAAACATATCAGTTCATGCAATTTATTTTATTATTTATTAACATTTTTTTTGATCAATCATTGAATTGAATGAAATCGACTGAAATGGGAATCATTATATAGAAAGAACAATTTTTTTTAAATCATAGACCTTAAATTGATACAATAAGAATTCCTATTCAAATTAGGACTCATAATATTGAAATTGAATAATTGAATAAACCAAAACAATATCAATATAAAGATAATATTCATTAAAGGGAAATAGGATATAAATATAAATAAAAAAATGGACCAAACCAAAATTTTAGGAAAAAGTTAGATTAGATCTCTTTGCTTTTTTTTTTTATTACAATTCTCTAATATCATAATCTTTTTTATTATTACTTTAGACCATCGTATTTGTATATTTATAATCCCTGAGTAAATAGATTATTTTGAGTTGCACATACATTGCATTGGACTAAGCTAAGCTAAAAAAAAAGGCTAGACTATTTCAAAAACAAAAAATTAGTCAATGATGACCCTATGGATGAAGACATGATCTCTCTGGATCTCATTGAATGTCAATAGGACAAATATGGTATTGATTATGATCCATTTTAGTCTAACAATGATGGTTTTGATTATGATCAATTTTAGTCTGACCAAGAAGTACCTTATATAGATGGTATTAATTATGATCAATTTTAGTTTGACAAAGAAAAAAATGATATTAATTTTGATCCATTTCAATATGACGAAGATAAAGTTTAATTTGATAAAAATAAAGATGGTTTGACAAAGATAAAGATGGTATTAATTATGATTTATTTTAGTATGACGAAGATAAAGTTCAGTTTGACAAAAATAAAATTTAGTATGACAAAGATAAAAACGGTATTGATTCTGATCAATTTCAATTGACAGAAACAGGAATTTGAGAGTGAAAGTGAGGTACTTTATGATCAAATATAGTTTCTTTCTTGGTGACCAAGTTTAGGGTTTGTGTAGATTTGAAAATTGAATAGTTTAGATGTTGTAACACTTTCAAGCATGGGATTCTAAGAAAAATAATTAAATCCCATTTCAACAATTACTAAATAATGGGAGCCTACAGGTAATTTGGTATTTCATTAATGGTCCTAAACATAATTAAAGTGGGTCATTATTGGAGTTGGTAATCCAATTCCAATTCCACAAATTTTGATTCAATTTGATTTTATAAAATTAAGTCTCGGATCGAAAATTTTTAAAGAAAAATCAAGGTCAAATTTTATGTAAATTCCTCTAGACTCAATTCGGTATATGTATTATTATTTTTTATTTAATTTTTATTTTTATTTAAAAATATTTTATATTAAAAAATAATATTTTATTAATTTTGATCTGATAAGTTACGAGTTAAAATATATATGAATTAAATTTAAATATAAAAAAATATTTTAATATCAAAGCCGAGTATTAATTTTATAAAATCGAATTAAATTTAAAAACGAGTAAAAAATTATGTGACCTGATCCGTACCATCCATAATCATTATAATTTGTATGATCATATTTTTGAAGGGTCTATAAAATTGGATGAATAAAAATGTGAACTCTTCAAGAGGATGGAATTCCATTCAAACTACATAACTTAAATATGCAGCTAATAATGTTACTGTGAGTATTGCTGCATATAATTCCAAATAATCAAAGATTCAGAATGAAATATGAATGAAATTTTGAGTCTCAATAGATATTCCAAGAGTCAAGTGTGTGAAGATGACGGCAATTGCAGAAGATCTCCGCTTTTTGACCAAGCCAGCTAAAGGGAACATGGCTTGGACTGTTGAAAAGCAGGAAGAAGAAAAAAATAAGTAATTTGTTCAGCAGAAGGAATAGAAGGAAGATTGCAGCAAAGAGATCACTATGAACAAAAATTCAACTCCCATATACTGGAAATGATGATTGATCCTTCAAATCAATGTGTCCCAAAAAAAAAAAAAAAGCTTAATTGAACAAAACAAATAAATTTTAAGGTCATGATGTTTATAAGTGTAGTAGGGGGATTATTTTATTTTTAAAATCAGAATAAATCATGAATTTATTAAGTTTTTTTAAATTTATAAATCATATATTATCATAAGAATTTAAATTTAAATATTATGCATCTAAATTTTAAATTTTAATCACTCACGCCAACCGACAATAAATTTTGAGGTCTCATCTGTGTTTTTGGTCTGCATGACACAGGACCCCACTTGATCCCTTCGTGGGCAGCCTCTTGGTCCTTATTTCTTATCTGTATGTTTGAATTGCTTAGAAAAATTTGTTATTTGATGAAGAAAATGTCTACATAAACAAGATTCCTCATGGGGGCGGAAAAGATCTTATGTGAAGGGAAACTTTTGAAAGAAGATTTTTTATTTAGTTTATGAAAAATGTGAAGAAAAATATAAAATACAAAAAAAAAAAAAAACCTTCACAAACATATTAACATGGTGATACTTAAAAAAAAAAAAAAAAACTAAAAAATATGTTATAGTTTTTAAATTTAACTTTTCATTTAAAAATTATATAACCATTGCATAAAAAATAAACTCTATTTAAAAAAAAAAATCTCAGTATAAACCAAAGAAAAGAAGTTGTAGAAGCCAATTCCTTGGGATCTCTTTTAATTTTCGAACAAATATTTGGTCGTTTTATCGTCTAAATTAATATTAATTAATAGAATCTCATATTCAAAAACACAAAAAAAAAAAAAAGAAATCATTTTCCTTGAAAACACTTCAAATAATCAACTACATTCATACTTAGAGAACGTGTGGAGACGATAAATTCTAACATAAGAACGCGGTTTTGTCTTTGAAAAATGAAATTGACAAAGAAATAGCCAAAGATTAGAAAGTGATGCCAAGTTTCATATATATAAAGTACCTTTTTTTTACAAAAAAAAAAAAATCATAATTTTGTATATTAAAATTTGAATTTTTAATTTATTAAATATTATATTTTAAAATTAATTATATAAATTAATTAAATTAAATTTGACTTCAATTTGAAAATATTTATATTAATTTATTCATCAAATCACCTCCACATTCATTGTTTATGATAAATACATAAATTTTTTGAACGAAAATCTTATGTTTCAAAGCTTTCCTTCCCCCTCTTTCTTAGTCTAACTAAGTTTTTTTATTTTTTAATTTTAAGTATATTCTTAAACTTTAATAATATAAATTCCATTGAATTCGTAATTATCAAATATAAAATTTAATAATATATCAATTAATTTAAGAGATAATTGATTAACTGAGTATTGTAGTAAAGTATATGTTAAAGAAGTAGTAATAATAGTTGGCAAGATGGTGATCACTTGGAGAGATGCTTTCAAAACGCGTTATACTTTTAAAAACATTACATTGTAAAGGATGAATTGAAATCAAAATGGTTATGATATATGAGATTGTTGTCTTAAATTTTATTTACTACTCAAGTCATGGGTCTTGCGCATAATTTTTTTCCAAATTTAACATAAAACGATAAAAAATTTAAGATTTAATTTAATTAATTTATATAAATATTTTTAAAATATAATATTTAATATTTATAAATTTTTTATGAAAAAAATAAAAAAGATAAATGTATTTTGTTTTTGCACGTAAAGATAAGTTTGATTTGAATGTTGACTTTATTTTTGAAAAATTATTCAACAATCAAATCTCAATATTAGAAAAAGGAAAAGAAACAAACATTAATTAATTATATTCAAAAGGTTGTTCTGCCGAGTGAGAAGATTTTGTTTCAGTAATTCAAAGTATCCATCCTCTTCGTGCAACTAATTCTTAAAATATAATATATTAGGCAATTTCAAATGGACTGAAATTTTCAGCCCTATGCCAAGCCTAAATAATACTAGCCAACAGATGGTTTCAACAAAAATGGGATGATCTTCGGAGCAGTACAAGGGAACAATAAATTATTTTCTTGACTGCTTTTAGAAAATCCAAAATTTGACATGGTGTTTATTGGATTCAATTACATTTTTTAACATAATACGATTGAATTTATTATATAATCAAATGTCAATTTTAATAACAATCCTTCAAGATAAATTTTTTTATTAATTTTAATATTATTTTTAATTTAATCAAAATTAATCTCAGGAAGGAATAATAGGAATAATTTATTGGACTGCTTACACACTTAAAGCAAAAAACAATTAACTTTGATCGGTCAAAGAGAGCAAAAGTCAAGAAGAGTTTGTGAGTTGCCAAATCTGCGGAAAGAGTTCACTGTTTGGGATTAGAAAAAAGGCTAAAAGCAGTAAAAAGAATTGGCCTATTCTTATCTTCACGACATTTGATTGATTGATGGACTTAAGGACAAAATTAAAGAAAATTATATTCTTTCTTTTCCATTAAATCAAGTTAATAATATTCGAACTCATTGAAAATACATTTCTTTTCTATCATAAGCTACTAAAGCTCAAACAATATTGTGCTAAAAAGTTGAAATGAAATTTCTGATAATCAACATCCAAAAAGAAGCAAGAACAGGCAAATTATGGTAGAGAGTAAGAACCCAAAGAGCCAAAGGTAAATAATAACTTGTAATTTTATTTGTAATACACAGGTTAACATTATGTTTTGACACTTACAAAACATTCACAATCTTTAAATGATTTATAAAGTCTGAAAAATCTTAGAAGTCTACAAAATATTAAAAGATCTATAGATTTCCTCGTGAATCAACAGCTTGTCTTGACTTTAAAGACGAAATAAATCTCCTCTGCTCTTAAATTTTTTCTAGATTAAAAAAAAAAAAAAAACTTGGGATCTGCATTAAAAATAGGTGTAAAAATATTCTATTAGTCTATATCTATCCATATGCAAATAATCAACTCAATGAAGCGGGTGATCCATCTGAGTTGTATTGGTTGGGGGTTGCAAGTTCCGGTGTGGTTGAGCTTGAACTGAGGCCACCTCCTTTTTCACTCCTCTCCCTCCTTGTTCCTGAAACTGTATACAAAATTCTGGCAGCTGATTTGAAGAGGCCTTTGATTATGTTGATCTTGATCTGGCCTCTTTTGGGTTGGCGATTTTGTTGAGGCATCTTGGTAAGTCTCAGAAGTATGTGAAGAAACAGGGGAACAAAAGAAACACCAAACACAGAGGAAACAGAGGAAGGGGGTTATGGAGCTATATGCTTCGTTTTCTCTTTGGGAATAAAAAATAGAAATTGTGAAGTGGGTATTGAATGTTTTGAAGGAAAAGAGTGAAAATGGTTAAAGAAACAAATGAGTGGAAGAGGAAATTTTCAAGAGAAAACAGAGCTTGAAGCTGGGTTAAACCTGAAAAGTGAGAAAGAGGGAGGTTTTCGGTAGTATATATACAAGTACAGTTACTTCCTCAAGAAGACATGTGAAGGTGGTAAAATGTGGGCACTTGGCAATGAGGAAAAGGAATTCACCCTTTAATTTTTAATGTCAACTCTCTTAATTAGTGAGAATAATTGGTAAATTAAAGGATAAATAATTTGTGAAAATCTCATTTAGAAAAAACATTGAAATATGTATAGTAAAAAATCTGGTCCAAGAAAGTAGGTTCCATGGTCTTGGGTGTTCCTGCCTTGATACAAAAACACCATTATATCATGAAGCACTGGACCACTTAGGTTCACTTGCCTGAACCATGAGACTATAGCAGAGCAGAGCAGACCTGACCGGTTTTCTTTAGTTGTGTGAACTTCCATGGTCCATGGTCCATGGTCCATGGAACCTGAGGATCAAAGATCCCGACCAGTCTACTTGTATGAACTTCAGTGGTCCAATGCTCCAGCCAGGCTACATGCCCACAGGGTCTTTGTTCTTTAAATAAAGAGATTTTATTGAGTAGTGCTTGAACTATAATTTTTTTATCCACTCTTGATTCTTAAAGCAAGCCTATGAGATTGAAAATATTAATTTTTTTTTTATCAACTAAGTCAACATGTCATTTATAAGGAAAAAAAAAAAAAGAAATTCACTCTACTGCTACTGTATTTATTTCTTAGGGACTGATTTAGCAAGTCGTGCCGTATTATTGTACCACAAGACAACCCTAGCAAATCCACCAAACTTTCTTCTTCGGAAATAATAATAATAATAATAATATATGCCTTGAAAATAAGAAATAATAAAATTAACAAATCCCTTTTTTAGTTTTTCTACAATGAGTTTATAAATTGAAAATAAAAAAATTGTAAGTGTTATAATTAAAATAATAAACCTATTAAATGCAAGGATGTACCTAAAAAATAATTTTAACCATTTATAAGTTATTAAAAAATTTAATAATTCTTGTATTTTATCCTCTTTAAAATATAAAAAAGTAAGTAAAATTATTAAAAATAAATAAATATTTTTTGTTTTAGACCCTATTAATTGTAAAAGAAATACTTAAGTGTTTTTTATAATATTAAAAGGTATATGAATATATTAAAAAAATAAATGGATAACTAAGTCAAGCAATGATTCACAATATAAATATAAAATTACTATGACAATATTATTGATAATTAATATAATAAATTCGCTCTCACTAAATATAAATCTTGGATTCGTTCTTGATTAAACATTGTTTTTTGAAAATAATATTATGAACTAATTGAAATAAATTTTGAATTCAATCCTTTTTTATAATTTGTGATTTGCATGTGCAAGCATGAATATCTAGTTGTTTGCAACATTTTCAAAATTAAATGTGTGAATGTGTGTGGACCATTATGACTTTTTTTTTTTTGGGGGGGGGGGGGGGGAGGATTGTATAGGAAATTACATGTATATGTCTTCTAGACAAAAGGAAATTCAGCAAGAAATTCACAAAAATAAACTCCAAGAAAGTCAACATACATAGTTAGGCAATTAGCAACAATTTCATTTTTAATCATTCGTCAATATAAAAATTAAATTAAAGAAAATTTGAAGTGTTAAATCGAGAAATAGATAGATCTCAATCTAATCACCTTCTTTGAAATTTCCAACTTTATATTTGATTGGATCATCGTAAACAATATGTCAAAACACATGCTAAAATAAATAAATAAATAAGCAAATTAATTAGTTATTTGAAAATCAAAGTTCATTTTCATATCTTGTCCTGGCTGACTCCACAGAGAAGACAAGGTTACGACAATTTGTATGCAAATTGTGCATTGCTTTACCTATAGGCTACAATTTATAGCACTTATTTAGTTGATAAACTCCATGGTTAGTAAGTGTAAATGATGCTTGCAAATGGGGATGATTGCCCCATGGGCACAGGATGCTGAATGAGGATCAATTTCTTTGTCATTAATTATCAGCAACATCAGAAACCTTGGCTGGTACAAGCAAAACCGTGTCCTTTGATTACGAGAAAAATCTTGATATATTCCATTAAGAAGGTCAACCCTCTCTTAATCGATTAATTAACATATATTCCATTGTCATGTTAGTATCAGTAAGGGTCAACATTTAGAATTTTCTTTTAAGATTAGCTCACCTCTCGTTAAATTAAGATTCGTTAATAATTTTATCGATATCATATTAATGTATTATTTTAAAATTAAACATTTAACTTATCAAATGAATTCTCAAAATCATTCTTATTAAATTTTACATAAATTCATCATCAATTATTAATTATCTTAATTAAATTATCGTTATTCGTCTTATATATAAGACAATGAAGAGATCCAAACATGTAAGATTTAAACATTTTATCAATTGAAACTTTTTTAAGACATTTGACTTTTATTTTTATATACTTCAGTGATTTGAGTGTCGAGACACCTTCTGAAAAATCAATTTCGATGTTTCTTTGATCATGTATTTTGACTGCAAATTTAAGTTCCCTCACCTTCAGCTAATTCCATCCGATTAAGATATCCCAAAATATTATCAAAATATATATATAGATAATACCAGCATGTAGAGCTTGTAGGATTCATTTCAAAACCTGAAAAAAAAAATCACATTATATTTAGAATTGATGAAACGATATTGATCTTAATCATCTAATTTTCTTTATGAAAATTTAAAATTTTCGGTAATTAAAAAAATAAAAATTTGACAATTTAAAGATGTATAATCAAATGGTTTTTTTTTTTTCCTACTAATTTTTATTATTAAGATGAATGAGACCACAAAATCTAAGTAGCGTGAAATCTCAGTTAAAATAAGATTGTGTGGGAGACCATACAATTAATAAATTAAGAAATTGACTCAACTTATAATTGTTAAAATATTAGCAAAACAACCTTAGAAATCATCACAATCTGTGGGCGGATTTAGCAGTGGCCTAAGCCCCGTAGAGTTTGGACGTTCGACCACTCAAGTTAAATGGTCCCTCACGTCTCCGTCTCGGGTCCATTTGATTACGATTACGGTAGCATCGGATGAAATTAAAAATAATAATAATAATTATTATAATTATAATTATGATTAAAGATATAAATAATATATTAACATTAGTAAATTATTCGAATTTAATTTAAATAAAATTTGAATTCAATTCGATTATTATTAAATTGAGTCTGAATTTAAATTCGAGTAATTTAATTTATCAAACGAATTAAATTTAAATATTTTTATATTTAACTTAAGTAGTTATCAAATCTAATTAAATTTTTATTTTTAATATATTTTTATTATTTTAATTAATAAAATATCTCATATTTAAATTTGAATTAAAGTATAAATAATCGAGATCTTATTAAATATAAGAATCAAATTTATTTTTATATGTTAATTAAACTTAATTGAATTATTTAAGTAATCATTGTATTGTTATTAAACTTTTTTACTATGAAACGATTTGTGAAATTGTATTTTTTTTAATCTAAATTTTAGTTGAAGTAAAAATAATAGAGATTTTATTAAATATAAGAATTAAATTTATTTTTATATGTTAATTGAATTTAATTGAATGATTTAAATAATCATTGTATTGTTATTAAACTGTTTTCACTATGAAACGATTTATCAAATTGTATTTTTTTTATAAAATCTAATCTTTATGGGTGATTATAATTTGATTTTAAATAAATTAATTGATCAAATCAATTTAATTCAATTAATAGATTGGTTATTGAATTGATTTCTATTGGTCAACAAAAAAAATTTTAAAAGAATTTTAATTTTCAAATAGAATTAACAGAAATTTTAATTAAAATATAAAAAATCTAAAATATATATATATATTAAATAGACCATTTTATTTCATAAATTATTAAAAATTTTAATATAATACTTTTATATTTAAATATTTTATTAAATAATTTTATTTAATTTATTTAAAATATAAAAATTAAGAATTTAAATTCGATCAATTTATTTTAAAATTTAATAAATTTGATTCGATGAACAAAGATAAAATAATTTAATTTAAAACTGAACAAATAAACACTCCTACTAATCTCATATTCTTTTATCTTTGTTCAAGGAAGTGATAAAAAATATGGTCTCCTAAGTAATCATTTTCACGAATCATCCAATCTATTAATTAAAGTATCACTTATCAACCTATTTTATTGTTTTTTTAGTAATTAATAAGTTAGAGCACAGAAAAATACATGTAAACGTGTTGGGGGGGGGGGACCTTGATTTGACAAAAAAAAACGCGTTATTGCTTATCAGCTAAAGTGTCAAAGCTGATGAATTTGTTAGATTGTGGAATTACTGCAATCAACTTAGGTAAATTACTAAAATTTCATACTAATTGACTTCAAAGTCATGGTAATTACTACATTTGTTAAATAAAATTAGTAAAAACAATCATTGAAGAATTAAAGAAGAAAGTCAGCTCATCTATATATTAATTGCAAAACAAATGTAGCAGTAGTTTGTTTTTTCTAGCTAAGTTAGGATAAGTAGAAATTAAATATGATGATTTGTATATTTATATTATATAAAATATTAAAATTTATATATTTATAAAATATTTTTTATAAAAATTATTTATTATAATTTATATTAATATAAAAATATAAAATATAATTTTTATTTTATTAAATTTATATATAATAATTATTATAATTTTAGATCGTGTTATTTTATTATATATTAGACTTTCGTATTATCAAGTAAAAACGCATTAAAAGTCTTTTGTTTTGTTATGGAAGATAATAGGATGTCTTGGGTAATGACAGAGTTGGGTCATGAACTGCATTTTTGTTATATTGGAACTCTGTCCATGGTGTACCCAACTCTGATGCCATTGGAGCACAGATAACAATGCGTGTACCATTCATCAATCGAAGATTTAGAGCACCAAATGAGAGCAAGTGGACTATTGATACGGATATATCATCACCTTTCTGTTTTTAAATATACGAAGGAAATTTAGGCTTGGGCAATCCAATGTTGTTGGTTCTCACTGCTGATCAGCCGCCTCCTGAATGATTGAAAGGTGAAGCGAAAACTTTGGCAGATCAGAAATGGGTGGATAGGATCTAAGCCCACCCTACCTGTTGTACTCGAATTATTTTTTTGCTTTCTTTGCGTGTTTCCTGCAGCAGTAGCACCTGGGCCCTGGATGGCCGTACCAGACGCTGACATCTCCCTCACACCCCAATGCACATGGTCCCAAACCAATGTCAACTCAGTTAAAAGACTCAGTTGGATCATTATGATTTCCTTGAACTCCTCAAAGTTTTCACAACAAAGGGAATGGTTCTAAGAGCCCTGTCTGTTGAGAATCTGAGATAGAAGGGAAAGAGCCGCCATTGTTGGTAGTTGATTATATCAAATTTCAGAAAGGACTCCTAAAATTTTTCCTTTTCTTATTTTCTTGGCAGCTTGCACAATTTACATAATATACTATATTTCTTTGAGCACTTCTTCTCTTCGTTAAATTATGCAGAAATAAATTAAAGTGCCGTTTTTTTACATTATTTTTGCTGTGCTTTTCCACAAACTAATCAATAAAGAAGGCATTTCCCCTATTTTTATAATAAAAGATTTTTACTTATATAATTCGTTTGTGACACAAAATATGTGCTCTGATGGAACCAATCCCATCCTATCCTGTTATGAAATCAGCCGTAAGCGTTATCTCAACCGACCAAATCCTAACATTTGTGTCAAAAAGGTCCAGCACAACACCTTACCAACAAACAGGGGCCGGTGTTTTCTATACTTACACGACAGCTTTCATCAACTAATCAAAAACTCTACAATTAAGGTTTATACAACAACTTTTGATTAGCTTCATTTAATGGGTTTTGATAACTAGATTGACTCTAAGATCACTTCCCAAATGGCACGTCAGAGTAGATTATTAAGAAATAATGAAACATGGGTTTCAGTTTGGAAACTTAGTTCAGTTGAATCGCATCAGATTTTTGCCCTGGTGGCTACAGAAACTTTGACAATTTCTTGTGTAACTGCAACTGTCGTTTTGTAGAGTAGTAGTCAACCAAATTTCGGCGAGATGGCGGTGGCTGTAGGCCTTGGCCCAATTTCCTGGTTGTTTCTTGGCACTCAGATAAATTTTGAAATTTCCAAATTGCTATTGCAAAACTTTCATTCGTTGCAGTGTCATACAACTGTATGTCACTAACATCTGTTAGATTCAATTGGATCTGTTCTTTATGGGAAATTTTGCGTCACTTACGATTTGATACGAGACAATCGATGTGTTTTTTTTTTTTCTTTTTCTTTTTCTTTTGATTTGGCAATAGATGTAAATGATGGGATAGAAGTAGAACTCACAAACTATAATGGACCTTGAAATCAAGTCCATACAAAAACCAAACCAGAAGCACAGGCAGACATGAAATTCTTCATTACTATATTACATCATAGTACAGAAATTACACAAGAGACAGGCAGGCAGCTGAAGGTACAAAGAAAAAGACACCTTCAAACACCAGATACAACTAGCCTCTCCCATAAACATCATCTCCCCTCAAAAACTAGAAGAAACAACTATGGAAGAGGGCTTAACTGACAAAATACAAAATGAAAACTTACATGGGTTCATATACATCCCCTACCATAACTGACAAAAACATGAGTTATGTAGGTCACCCTTGTTATATCACATTTTGCATTAGAAACCAGACAGAAGCTATGATCTGAATCTAAAATGACAGATTTTCACAGCCTAGGTATTTAGAATTATAGATACAACCTTTTTTTTTTTGTATTTTTGTGGTTAATAGTTTCTTTAGATACTGCCTTTTCCGGTTTAGACAAATATGTAGGAAAAGTGCTTCAGAACCATGATAAATATCTCTCAAATTCAGAGAATTGAGACGAGAAACAGAAGATATGATGGTGGTTTTACCCCTCAGAAGGCTTTTTTCTAAGATATGCCACCATTTCCTTCAGAGTTATAGCCACTTTGTGGTGGAGTAGTGGTAGTAGAGGAAGAGCTCTTCCCCTCACTGCCTTCTCCTTTGTTTTTCCTCAGTGCTTCTTTAGCTTTTGAGGCTGCAGAAACAACAGTCTTGACCATGCTCTCAAAAATTTGAGCCTTTATTTGGCCTCTCCTGGGGGGAAAGTGCTTTTCCTTCTTCCTTTGGGGATTAGTAGAAGCAGTCGCCATCAATATCAAAACAGACTATCTGCAGGGGAAACAGAGAAGCAACAGAGTAAGAAGACAAACAGGACATAAAAAATGAGAATAAAATTGAACAGATCAAGCTCCAATCAAAATTCAAAGAAGAAAAAGAAGAACATAGGAGTCATGGAAGAAAAAGATAGATTCATTTATACTTGGAAATTGAGATACAAACAAGGATTTCAACTAAGGTATCTGTTAATAAAACCAGAGATCGAGCAGAGTACAAAAGGAAAAAATAAAGATGAAAAATAGGGAAGATGAAGAGGAGGAATGGGAAAGAGGGGAGGGGAATGGGAAATGCTTGAGAAATGCGAAGGATGTCAGAAGAGGGTGGTGGTGAGTTCGTTTTATAGACCAATATTTGATGAATGGGGCAGCCAATTAGATTGGTGCAAAAACTGATATTTCCCTGTCCTGGTTTTTTCTGTTATCTACTTCATTTTAATAAGAGACAGCCTTGGTCGCCAGCCCTCGGCTATGATGGTGTCCCATATCAAAAAACAAAAAAATGGTGCGGTTGGGATATTGTTTTTGTAAAAGGGGATAGAATGTACTTTCTTTGCAAGTTCCCATGGTCTAAACCCAAAACTCAGAAAAGTCTACAATTCATTAATCTGAATGGAATCTCAAAAGAATCTGGCAATACTTTCCTTTTTCCTTTCTTTTCCTGGTTATATACATGATGGAGTACAGAAAGGAAATGGTTTGATTTGCATTGACTTCATTAAAATACGGGAAAAGGAGGGAAACCAATCTTCCTCCCTTTACCATCCTTAGATAATGACAAAGAACAAGTGTGTTGTTCATCCCTTTTCTGTAGCTTTTGGGGGACTTTGCCCAATTGTCCCTTCCTACAACATTGAAAGGATCCCCATTTACAAGCTGAGGGGGAAGTCTAAAAAGGCATTGTTTCTGGTTTTCCTTCGGATTAAAGAAGAAAAACCATTCCCAGAAAGAAATTGTAGTATACGTTTGAGGATTCAAATATTACCTGAACTTGTTTTCTTAGTCATGTGAATTTTGTCCAAATCTCATTGTAATTTCATTTTGATGAAATTTAACAGGGTACCAATGTTAGTCAAGTTTACCTGTTTCCACAAAATTGTCTCAGCCGCCTTATCTGCCACATCAGACACCATTAGTTGACGTGTAATAGACAATAAAATAAAATAAAATAAAATAAAAAAGTAGCTTAAACCTTGCTTTCCCAAGTGATCTTTTGCTGACATCATGGGAGAAAAAGTGCAAGTAGATATAAAAAAAAAGGGCATTTTTCTCAGTTTGAAAGATTACAATGCATGCCAACTAAACATTAAATATAACGGATTAGAAATGACATTTTGTGTGAGATACTCAATGATTTCACACTGTTTCTTTCGACAAAATTATTGCCACTTGTCATGTTCTTTCTTGTTTAAGCTCTGAGTTGTTCAATCTCCGTTGGATGTTAGCAATTAAATTCCGATTGAGTCAATCAAGAAGGGTCAATGCCCTTTAAAAGGGGAACTGGCTAGTAATATTTGGTATGAGATAGTTCGTCTAAAAATTATGATCATTTTCAGCTTGAAAATCGAGCGTTACTGAAATCTTTGATCCCAAAAGTAGATTTGGAAAGATAATTCAACTTGATCCTACCAGGGGTTCAAGGAAAAAGCTGTTTCAACAGCAACTTGATAATGTCAGCAAGCTATTGTGGTTGCTGGAAAGTGAATAGAAACAGCCTAAGCTCTTTCCATGGATGAATCATCGTTCAAGGCCAAAATTCATGGAATTTTATATAGAGAGTAAAAAAAAAAAAAAAGCAGCAATCGTCTTTGAGTAGTAAAATGTAAGGATGTGGACAGAAGTTTTCAGGATTGTTTGAAACATTCTGATTAACTAACCGTGACCAACACCTTGGAATTATATTATCGGGTGTACTTTATGTCTCTGCATTGACATTTAGCAGGAATCAACCGCAGATTTCGAGGCTGCTGCTGGGTATGTCTCAACTCACAAACTATATGATCTTAAATGCAGTGATTTTAAGCACTTTTGTATTTTTCCCAAGTGAAGAAAACTAGTCAGGAGAGACTCATTAGCCATGACTCAAAGCCTCAAACTCAGTTTGTTTTCGTTGAACATGAGTATGTATCAAACATCGGGGGATGTAACTCTTGATTTTTATTTTTTTTTTATATTCATGTACTTTTAAATCATGTATAATATGCCTCCATTAGGCGTTTTGAAACATTTTTTAAGATCATCATAGCATATTATTACTTTAAATAATTATATAAATTAATTGAAATAAATTTAAATTAGAATGACAATGAAGTATGTTCGTTATTTTTATATATTCGTATTCGAATTCATTTAATATTTATTATATCTGAATCTGTTTAAATATTCGATTAAGATTAATATTAGTATACAAGTCTAAATTCATTTAAATATTCAAATTCATTAAAATATTTGTTTATTTAAATTTTTTTTATCAAAATATAAAATAAATAAAATTTTAATTTAAAATTTAAGTTCACTCTAAATTAATAATAAATAAATATATTTTTTTAAGTTTTGAAACATTCTATAAGTATAATATTTTATATATTTTGCATATCTAAATAGTAACAAATTTGGATATAGATTCAAATATTTATTATTATTCATTAAAATTTAAACAGATTTGAATATTAAATATTTAGGAGATGCTATCTATGCCTCCTCTAAATTCTTCACAAATGTTAAATCTCTTATCTAAATTAATTAATTATTCATTTTTAACTTTTCAAATATGATATAAATAATTAAAAAATCATAAATATTCGTTTATTTAATATCCATTACCATCCCTAATTCCATATTCATTATTTATAATTGAATGGCTGGTACGAAATAGCCCTTATACACAGGAAAGTTGAAAGTGTGAATTATAATTGAACTATAGACATGGGCCCAAACAAGGTGTCCAACTCCAAAATAATGGGCCGCACCCTTATCCCAACAGACAAAGCCCATTTTGATAATGAAAGCAGTAACGGTTAAGATAATTGGCGGGGAAGACCAGAAAAAGGAAAATAAAAACCTAAAAAAGCAAAAAAAAAAAAAAAGTGAAAAATCAAATTCAAAGTGACAAAGGAAATGGCGAACAAGCTGATCAGTGAGATCCCGCTTCCCAAATCCATCGCCAATGTCTTCGCCGCCCGTAATATTTCCACAGCCAAGGTTTTTCTTCTTCTTTTTTTATTTTTGTTTTAAGATCTTTAATTTCATTAATAATTAGTAGTCAAAAATTTTTAAAACAATTTGATTTTTTTTTTTTTGGGATCGAAGGACGCGTTATCTTTAACGGAATTTGAGCTAATGGAGTTGTTAGATGTGGGATTAACGGAAGTAAGATCTGCATTATCGCAAATCAGTGAGATCGTTGCTCCACCGTACAAAACTGTAACCAAAATTTATAAAAAGTTTCTTTTTTTCTTCAATTGAATTGGTTTTTTTTTTTTTCCTTTTTTCGTTTTAATTTCTAACAAATTTAGGGTTTTTGATTAATACCCAGGCACTTTCCTTAATGGAGCAACGGCTTCAAAACGAGCACTTGGGGGGCCATTTTCCTACAGGCTTGAAAGGATTGGATGCAGCTTTACGTGGGGGAATTCCATTTGGGGTTTTGACTGAATTAGTTGGTCCAGCTGGAATTGGCAAGACCCAAGTAAAAAAAATGAAAATTTAATTTATTTTATTATTGGTTTTTTTAGAAGTCTCTTAAAGATTGGAACTTTTGGGTGCTTTGATTGGTTTTTCATAATAATGTTAGGATTTTTTCAGTGTGCAACTGATAGAGTTGTGCTTTGAAGGTTTTAATTAGGGAAATAAGTAATAAAGGGTAGCTTGTTTGGTTGAATTGTAGTTTTGCTTGAAGCTTTCGTTATTGGCTTCACTGCCTACAAATTACGGAGGCTTGGATGGTCGAGTGATATATTTTGATGTTGAATCTAAATTCAGTTCAAGAAGGTAGCCGCGGCAGGCTTTTTCAATACCCGCTTCTCTTTACATTTCTAATTCTTTACATCCTTTTCTTTTTAGGAGGAAAATACTGAATTTGAAGTTATAAATCTGTCCCTTTTCAGGTTGTTAGAAATTGGATTGAGAAGTTTTCCTGAAATATTTCAGATGAAGGAAATGGCTCAGGAGGTCTGTGGAATGTTATTTTTCTGGATTTTGCTTCCAGTTTCTTTGCATTATAATATTGCCTAGGAACATAAAGGATGTTGTGTTCATTCTTATTTCAGATGGCTGGTAGGATTGTAGTTTTGCAGCCAACATCACTGTCTGAATTTACGCAGAGGTTAGTCATTGAATGTGGATGTCTAAACTGACTTAAATTTCTCAGTGCTTCTATTTACTTTGTGTTATTGCTTTAATGTTTTATGTTGATTGAACAAGATTCGACTAACATTATTAGAATTCTTTGTTATGTTATTTGTTCCTCAGTTTGGAACAAATAAAAGTTTCACTTCTCCAAAACCAAGTGAAGATGCTAGTGATTGATAGCATGGCTGCTCTTGTTTCAGAGTACGTTCTATATATTCTAATGACTTTGACCTGCCTAGCTTGTCATTCCTACATCCCATATCTGGTGAAGCTTTTAGTACAAAAAGCGTGTCTCTTGTGTTTTGGGATAAACATATAAGTTGCATACTTGTAAATATCATTTATTCTCTTCTTTTTATCTCTAACCCTTTTCACTATTAATTGGAAATATTTGCAGAATATGTTTTTCCTTTATGCAAGCAATGACAGGTTAATTTGGTTCAGGGAACATGAGCAGGGTGTTCGTAGACAACAAGCATTGAGCTGGCATATTTCGTTCATTAAGTAAAAAAATTCAAATCCTCCAATTTGTTGCTCTTGCTTGAGTTAATTGTCTTTTTGGCTCAACTTATATATGTTGTTTCTTTCAAATACATGTAGGTCACTGGCTGAATTTTCACGAATTCCTGTTGTAGTGACAAACCAAGTGAGATCTCAAAACCACGATCAAGCCTCCCAATATTCTTTCCAAGGTAAATGGCATAATCAGATTGTAAAATATTTTCCCTGACTTATTCACACAATATAATCTATCTTGTGCAGTGCAGGGTAGGGATGGAACTATAGAGACTCCCACACGATATGATTCCCATCTTGTTGCTGCTTTGGGGATTCATTGGGCTCATGCTGTAACCACTCGTTTAGTGCTGGAAGCTAAATCAGGTTGTGCACAATACTTTGCATGATTCTCCTTATAAGTGAACTCCTTTAGTGGGAGACATTGGCATGTGCTTCTCTTCTGTATGTTGGAATGAGATGCTTTTGTTAGATGGGTTCTGTTATAAGTCCATTTTCTTTTAGAATGGTGTTTGTTCATTTTCTAGAATTTGGGAAAACTTAAATTATTGAATTTCAATTTCATATTTATTTAAAGGTTCAGTTGCTTATTATTTGTTGGAAAACACATGCAATTTTCTAGTGCCTATTTTCTGTCTTTCCATCTTTCTTTCAAAAGAAAAGCAATAAACCATATGTATCTAAATAATGCAAGATGCTTTTTTAGGGAAACTTTCTCAAAATAAAATTTCTATTTCCAGTTTAGCATCTTATAGAAAGATCCAAATCTCATTTAGCCATTTTAATGTTGCACTTTGAACTATTCCTTTCTCTTACAGGTCAGAGATTTATAAAAGTGGCTAAATCTCCAATATCTCCCCCTCTGGCATTTCCTTTCCATATAACTTCGTCAGGGATTTCATTGCTAAGTGATGAAGGAATAGAACTGATGGGGCCTGAGATAAACTCAATTCACTGTCAAGGTTCGTTCCCGACACTTGCTTTTATTGTCTCAGCAGATTATTTGGAGTATACTACTAAGACAATCAATGGCATGGTTTTCAAACATTTGCTGTGTAACAAAATGCAGACCCCTCTTTTGATGATTTTACATGTGATTTCTCGTAAAAAAAATTGCTAAAACTGTTCAAAACGACACTTGTTAAGGTGCCAGGATAATAGCAGTCTAAGAATTGCTACGCTCCATAAACTAAATGTTTCTGGAAATAGGTTTCCTACTTCAAATACATTATTTCGACGCATGATTCATGCACATTCACTCACTCTTTAGTTTTTAATTAAATTAGATTCATGAATCTTTTATTTTACTGAACAAAATGCAGGGCACAATGAAATAATTAATTTTGGAATGGAAAGCTTGCATTGATCTATCCAGACGGAAGCTTCATGACTTATTTTGCAGGCTAGCTTTCAAGAGCTTTATTCTATGAAATTTTACGGTTCGTTTTGAACAACCTTTCCACATACCACATTTACATTAACAAAATTATAAATCAGCACAATTCATTGTTAATCTTCCTGACAAATGTTTCTTTGTAGGTTTAGTGATCATATAGAACACCAAGTTTCTTTCCGCCTCGACAATCTTAGGATTGCTTTTCTTGAATACTTGTAAATCTTGTTCAAGAGCAGGTTTTTTTTTTCAACTTTGTTAAATGCTTATAGATATCACATCTCTCATGTACAGAGAAGATCAGTGTCTTGCAAATCCATGTCAATTTGCAATATATGGATTGCAATATATATCTGTTTCAAGTTTCCAACCCTATAGAACCTTATGTCAGTAAATCTTTGGCTAGTTTAATTAACATTGTTCTACAAACACTTGGAGACTGAATCTTGCCTCCCGTTGAAAGTCATGCACAATGTTATTATTCGTAGCCAAAGTTGTTTATTTCTAATTTTCTATGCTCTCTATAATGCCATTTCAGCCTTTTTCAATATGGGTCACTTTCCTCTTAGGCCGACTATTGACCCAATTTACTTCCGTTGAAGGCTGGGTCAAGAAAAAGGATTTAGAGAAAGTAGATCTGATTATTCATGTATTCGTATAATATAAAATGTTGAAATGCATATATTCATATCGTATTTTATACGAAAAATGTATATTATAATTCGTATCAATACGAAAATATAAAATATATTTTTTGGTTTTGTTAAATTTATATATAATTATTATTAAAATTTTAAGTCGTACTATTTTCGTATTTTATTTTTATATCATGTTTATATCGTGTCTTTATATCGTATTTTAAGAGAAATTCAAGTTGTGCTGATAACCAAGTATTACTTATGAATTGCCTTGATTCTGAAACTTGTCAATTGAAATTTAGTTTGAAAAAAAAACACCCAAACCAATTACTTTCTCAGTTATGGTCTCAGAATTTGCTTGGTTACATCCCAATTGACAGATTTGATCTAATTACATTAAAATTTGTTGATTATTATTCATGTTAATTTTCAGAACATTGGCTAATTCTCCTGTCATATGTTTGGTTGCATGGCAGCTAGATGGTTTGAGTTGAGAAGATATCTTGAGGGGTTCCACTGCCACATGATCAAGTGAACCTATATATATATATACATGGCATTATTTTCCAAAGGTCACAGTTTCAATGAAATAGACATATTTTAATGTGAAATAATCGTTACATATTTAATTTGAGAAACTCAGTTGTATTTATGGATAGCAACAGATTGGGATGGAACAGATTTTTGTTCATTAAAATTTGACTCGACTTTAAAGCTTAATATCCAAATAAATTTGACTTACATATATTTAAAGTTATAATCGATTCAATTTAAAATTAATAAAATATTAAATTTTAATATTTAATATTATTTATAATATAAAATATTATTTTTAAAAATAAGTATATATAAATATAAAATTAAATAAATAATAAAAAATAATATTTATATCAAATTAAGACAAGATGAATTTGCATAAAATTTAATTTTGAATTTTTTAAAATATTGGTTTTGATACGATCCAAATTCAATTAAAAAAAATCGATCAAATCAAAATCTACTGATTAGATTGCCAACTTCATCCATCTCTTTATTGCTTTTGAGTTTTGAAAATAAACAATTTGTTATGTTAACTTCAAAGGAAACATGTACTTATGCATCAGATCTTAGGCTTTTATTCTGGCATTGGAAGGTGAGACGACTCTTACCCCAACCCTGGTCTAGTTGGGGAAAGTAAAAAAAAAAAGAAAAAGATTGCTGCAACAAGCCATTTTGAATCCTTGGACCAAGAAGTGGAAAATTAAAGTGCACATTGTCATAATTCATTAAACTAGGATTCATGAATGTGGAGCAAAAAAACAAAGTAAAAAAATAAAAAGCAGAAAAACAAATCTTGGGTATGCTTTGGAATAATTCATGATGCTCAAAGATAAAGACATTGGGTAAGTACGTTGTTCCAAACACAAGATGACAGCAAGTATAAAGTTATCATAGCGAAAATTAATGAAATTTCATCTACTTTATGACATGATATTGCAACTGCCCCCTTTGATTCGATGCCATCCAGAATTTCTTTTCATTAATCTTTTCAACACAATTAATGTCTGTCTTTGGTTTAATTTACTGATATTTTCAACCCTGCTGCTATTATCTTAATTTGGACTTTTCTTTTGCCTTGTTTGGTGATTATATTTATGAACAGTACTGGCCAACTGTTTTAACATATGTTTCACATTTGATTTTATCCAAACAAATGAAATCCATATTCAACATGGAATCCAAGTTTTCGTACAATCACTCTTAAAATTTCATAACTTTATACAAAAAAAAATGAAAATCATGAAAATTCACTTTTTTTAAAAAACTATCTGGTTTGAATGTGATCTTTGCCAAGAATTTCTTAGGATGTACTCCACATTAAAATTCAAGACATCTTTTTCCCTAGGCAATGGGAGCTTTTAAATCTTCAATGAAAAAAAAAAAAAAAACTAAAGAAAGAAATTATATTTGCTTGTTCTTAGCTAAAGAAAGATGTAATGTAGTTTAAAACCTTCTAGTAATACCCCGAGAATTTTTTTTACTTTATATGAGATTAACTTTTTCGGATTGTTTTAAAAATATATTCTTTTAAATAAAATTATTTGATAAAATAATTAAGCTAAAAAAATATAAAATACCCTTAATTTTTTTATTAATTTTTAAGTTTTTATTACATGAAAACGTGATTGAATTTATTCTAATTATTCTTCGGGATAGAATGAAAAGGAGGAGGAGATTTTCGAACGAGGAAAAAAAAACATTAACTTAAAAAAAATTAAACAAAGAGTCGTATGAGATAAAAATCTCATATTATATATATATATGTACAGGGTTTGAATAGTGAATCAATTATCCACCAAGCACGAAGTCAGCAGCCTGACTTAGGTATTCTAAACAAATAGCAAAAATGGTGAATTTTCAAACCTTGTCGGAGCATGTCTTTTTCTCCTAACCGGTTTGGCTTTAAAGCACTAATACAAATCAAACCTTAATAAACAAATTTTAATGAAGATTATGTTCTGATTTTGCTTTTGTTTATACATGGTTTTGGCATCTTAATCTCCTCGAAATTTTTATTTATTTATTTATTTTTAATAATACTTTCAAATGATGATTACTTACCCCATTTGCACTTTAATATTAAATATTAACTAGTGACATTGTATCTTGTGGGCATAACCAAAAAAATATTAAAAAAAAATAGAATAATATCTTTTTAATCTTAGTTTGTTGGAATATCAGCTGGAAAAACAAAATGTTTATTATTGGCTTACTTAAATGTATGCTTAAATCTAATTAGGGTTTATGTTGCGATCTTTTTTTATTATACCTAATTTGTTAAATTTATGTCTTTTATTATAATGAAGTTTGAATTTTTGTAGTATTTAAATTTCAAATCAATCATTAAAAATATATAATTAGTAAACTTATGTGTAGAAATAAAAAAGAATAAGGAGTAATAATCAAGGTTTGGAGTATAGGAATGGTTAATATTATTAATTTCAGCAAATAATTTAAAGAATTTAAGATTTTATTTTTGAAATATTTTTTATTAGAATTGAATCTTAATTGAAAAAAAAATTATCAATAGAATTAATTTTTTTATAAAAAAAATAATTTAAAGATAAAAAATGAGACCTATATGCAACAATAATTGAAAGATAAATTAACAGTTGAAGGAAATTTCTTAAAGCATACAAATGGAATTTTAGCAGTTTCAACAAGTGATCTCTCCTTTCAATCCTTCCAATTTTTTTTTTAATTTAAAAACAAGAGAAATTATCTTATTTCAAAATTCAGAGTAAATTATCTTATTTTATAAAATTTTTAAATTTACACATCATTTATTAATAAAAAAACCGTAAAAATTTAAATTTATGTATTTTACACTTAAATTTTAAATTTTAATCCCTTGCACTAATCTTATCGGCTTCGATATCTCTTTTTCACTACGGTGGATGATTACCTTTTAATTCTTTTTCTGATTGTTCTTTTGTTTCCTTAAACAACATGCTTTCATAAGCCTTCGTTAATATTATTGTTGATGTTACGTGTTTGGTGTGATTTATGCGCTGTTTTCAGAAATTGACAACTAATTTTCTTCATCTATAAATAAAATAATTTTAATATTAATATGTTTCGACGCAGTTGGATCACCGACCATATCAATTAATTTATTTTTTATTTTATCGATAAGCGATAGCATCGATTGATAAAAGATCTTTTTTTTTAATGAAAAAATTTTAAATTTAAATTTAATTAATAATTATATTTTAAATTTATTTTATATATATAATTTTAAATTATCAAATATAATATATCTTTTAATAAAAAAATTAAATAATTTATCTACTTTCATATTCTTCTTATACGAATCGATTTTATTGTATGTCCGATTAATTTATTTTACTAAGAAAGATGAGTAGGAAATATTAAATTAACAAAGTCTAGATCATTCATTAAGAAAAACAAAAGGCCAAGGACATTTTTGTAAAATCATCTAAAAAGGAGTGGCCAACAAGACCAATAAAGCCAAAGCCAAAGCCAAAGGCCAGAGAAAATAATAAAAAAATATTTGCAATAAAATAAATTAAATTAATAGAAAAAAATTGAAAATAGAAAGTTTGACTAAACGGCACAGTGTTATATTTGAGAGAAGACTTTCCATGAATGGATATGAAGCGTCCACGTCTCCCTATGTGTAAAAACCTCGTACACCTTGCCGACAAGATACCCCTTACTTTCCTTTAATATTATAATTCCTTGGTAATTTTATTTTTTAATGTTTTAAATAACAGTTAATATAGGTTTTTTGCTGGGGGCCATGTTAGACTTTTTTGTTCTTTGCGATTTAATCTTGGGGATTGATAACATGGCAATGATATATATATATATATATATATTATTTATAATTAATTCTAAATTCATGAAGCTAAGATTCATGCAAAATTTATATATATCTAATATCTCACATGAATCCCATGTTATAAATTATATATAATAATTATATAAAATTGTAAGATGATGAAAAATCTCAATAAAGTTGTGATGAGGATATCAGTTGTTGCCCTAATTATTAAAAATTTAATATTAAACAATCAAAAAATTTTGATGACTTGAATTATTTATCAAATCTTTAGATTTTATAAATGAAGTTAGTAATATGATACAAATATTTTATAATATATTAAAAATAAAAAATTTAAATAATAAAATAGATATCAATCTTTTGATATTATTTATAAAATTATAAAGTTTTATTTTTAAAAATCATCAACGACATCAGCCACTTGACCAAATGACGGTGTTGGCTCAACCAAAATCAACAAACACGTGGCATGTGGGAATTGGTTGGACGATGGATAATGAGGATGGCTTTCGGTTTTGGGTTGGGATTTTCGGACCTTGGTTAAGGGTTGCAACGGGCTGTATCCGGTAAAGCAGTCAGGGATTGGTTTAAAGTTTATAAATTTCCTAAATTGGAAAATAAATTAACCCAAAGATTTAAGAAAGCATTATTTGATGTTGCCCTCGTCTATGGAAAATAATCAGGTCGGAGAAATTTTTTGTTGGTTTTAAATTCAATCTGATTATATATATAATATTTAAATTTAATTTGATTTAATATTTTAAACTTTTTTTTATTTAAATTTGATTAGATTTAATATTATAAAAAATTATATTTAATTTGATCAGATATAAAATTAATAAATTATTAATTTTAAATATAAATATAAAATTAATTAATTAAAAATAATTTATATATATATATCAAATCAAATAAGATTGCATTGATCTAAAACTTAATTTTGATCTGATTTTAATTTTTTTTTTATCATCCGACCTTACACTCATTTTTAAGAAAAATATTTGACTTTAAAATATTTAATCAAATCAAAACCCGTTTGATACAAATCAAAATGCCTTCCTTCCTCGTCCCCCCATCTCACTGCCTCTCTCTTCCCCTTTTATTGGCTTTATTATCAGTGGACTTAACTGCGACGAGTAGGTGAACTACCAATCTTTTTCTCCTTCAAATAATTTTTAGTAAGTATTAATATTACAAATGATCTTTTAATTATAATAAAACATATAATATGTTATATAAATTTTAAAATTTTTAATATAATATTTAAATTATAATTTTTTTAATTCATATGATACTTTAAAAACTATTTATTTATAACATATCATTATTTAAAATTAATTATATTAAAAATAAATATTATTTAATTACAGATTTATAATTAAGATATTACATTATAAATTTTTAAAATTTAGATATTATATTAAATATTTTATTATAATTTAATAGTATTTACGACATTAATTCTTTTAATGATAATATTTTGTTTGTTTAAGGAATTCAGAGTTCTTTTCTCTATTACATTATTCTATTCTTTGAAGAAAGCACAATTTAAGCATGCGGTCATTCGAGTGAAATGACTCTGACTTTTTTACTAGTGGCGAGATTTATGGATAGCATATTTAATTTTTAATTTTAATGATTAAATTTTAAATATAAAAATAAAAAATGAAACTGACTTGGGTATCTCTTGACATGCTAGTAATTCATCATCATTTTCACTTAAGTTTGGTATTTTCTGGTAGACCGAATCAAAGTATTGAATTGAAATATAATTTTTTAATTAATATTAATATTTAAAATTCAATAATTTTGTTATATATAAATTAAAATTGAGTTCAAGATTAAAATACATCAATTTTTTTTTTGCCAATTATAATATATCGAGTTTAAATAGCTACATTTTCAATAAAAAATTAATTTTTTGAAATTGAATCAATGTTTACCTTTATAATATTTAATATGCACAGTGTTTATTTAGTAGGTTAGATCGATATTAAATAATTTTTATTCTTCCATAATGCCAAAGAAAAAATATCATGACTCTTTAGTGCTAATTCATTGTTTCAAACTTCATCAGTGCCCTTATAAGACTTTCATTGACTTGAACTACCAAATTAAATTAGATATATGTACGTGAAAGTCGAGTTAGCAAATTTATAATTTAAATAAAAAAATAAATAATTAGTTTAATTTTTTTTAAAATTTTGGTGGAGACAAAATTTGGTTAGAATTAAACATTAAATTTAAAAAAAATTATATAAATTAAATTTCAGATTCTTAAATTGTGTAGATAATGTGTACAAATTATTTTTAATTTAGTTTTTTTAAAAGGTTAAAACATTAATAATTTCACCTACCAAATTTATTATTAAAAAATTATGTGGCCAGGAAAAAGAAGCTTTATTGTTAATTCTTAAGATGAATTTAAAAACACGGTTCAAAATCGACTTTCGTTTTCATAAGTTTGAAATGTAGGAGGTCGGCTACGCTCCAAATTAATTATATTCAAAAAACTATTAATGATGTTGATAGATTAGGATCATATTTAAGAAAATAATACAATTAATATTTTTTTATAGAATTTAGTTAAAATAAAATATTAAATACAAAATTTTTAAATAATAATTTAGTAATCTTTAATTAGTTTTTATAAACGACCGATAATTATTTTTTGAAAGAATAAAGAACCGTTAATCTAAAATCACTTAAGCCTAATTTAATATTATTGGTAAAAATAATTTTTTATATTTAAAAATTATTTTTAACTCAATTCTAATGCTAAACAATAAAAAATATAACTTTTCAATTTAAAATCTGATTTTGTAAACTAACCAAAAAAAAAATCTTAAACTTTTGTTTGATAAAAAAGATAAAAAGAGACAAAAAATTATTAATTAATAATTAAACTATAAAATAAAATTATAAATATTAAATTAATAAAATTTCATATTCATAATTTTTTTTTCATTTTTCGTACCAGACAAATTCCAACATCCCAGATTCCGAAGCTCAAAAGGTGATTTTTACGGTCAAACGATTCAGCTAAAGTTGTCAAAATTAATGAAAAAGTATGTGACTTTATATTTGTTTAAGAAACGTGGTATTTCTCGTCCTATGAAAGTTATATCTTTACCAACCACTTGACATATTTATTTTAATCGTGTTTAGCATGAAAATAAAAAATTATTAATTATATATTTTTTCAAGTAAATTAATAATAAAATTTTTAAAATTAAAAAATAAAATATATTCTATTTTTAACTCTGAATTTAATAAATTTTGTGTCAAATAATTTCTTTTAAAAATTATACTACAATTAGGATTAAAAAAAAAAAAAAGGTAAATTGTTGAGAGCGAGGGTAGTAATGTAAATTCATATATGGAGCCTTAGCAATTAAAAAGAGAAAGCAGGAAAAGAAAAACCAAAAATCCAACCACGTGTTTTTAACGTTGGGGGAAGTGGACAGCAGGGGCAACAACAACAATTGTTGGGCAAGAAGTGGTTGACAGCTGGCTAGTTTCGGGCAGTCATCGACGTGTACGGTTGTTGGCCGCTCATTTAAAACAGTTTTTTTAGAAGCACAAGACATATTGTTGTTATCCTAAAAAAAAAAAAGAAACATTTTGTCGTTATTATTATTCTCATATATTATTATACGTATCTGTATAACATTCAATTATTTAATGTTTAAAATTAAATTTGATAATTTATATTTTTATATTATATAAAATATTAAAATTTATATAAAAATTAAACATTATAATTTATATCAATATAAAAATATAAAATATATATTTTTATTAAATTTATATATAATTATTATTAAAATTTTAAATCATATCATTTTTATATTTTTTATTCATATTACATTCATATTTTATTATTATGTTATATTTTAAATTATCAAATTTATTTGAAACCCACATCATTATTAGCAATTAATTCCTTTTTTACATTTTGTAATTATTCTTAAAAGTCAAAAATTTAAAAATTTTGATGCATAAAATACTAAATGTATTTTATTTTTAAATATTTATATTAAACAAAAAATAGACTATGAAAATAAAACAAAGCGTATAGTTATTATTATAATATATTTTTATTCATAACTACTATTTTTTCAATCTTTATATCGAGATATTTTAAAACAAATTTTATGAGAAAAAGTGATAAGTTATTATTTTTATTTACAAATTGTAATGATTACAAAGTATTAAATCTATAAGAAAAAAAAGAAAAATTAATGATAGTAACAATTATTGAAAAAAAAAAGGAAGAGTCAATTATTTATTTATTTTTACATGTACGGTTAAATATTATAGACTGCTGTTCCCATCCGCGAGACCACACCGAAGGAGAAGAAGAAAAAATCTTGACAATATTTAAAGAATGGTAACCGGCGAAACCGGTGTCCAAAAGAGAAAATGTTTATATATTCCACTGTCTTCTTCAAAACGGCGTCTCGCTTCTGTAATGTTCTCTCATACGTTTCATTTCCCTCTCTCTTCTTTGTAATGGAATCAGTCGGTCAGCAATCATATGTTTGTGTTTATGAACTGATCGCCGAGTAATTCAATAATGCCAGCCTGATTTTAACTTTCTTTGTTTTTACGACGCCGTTTTCGTTCTTTCCTCTCCTCCTCGGTCTCCCGTGAAGAGAGAATACCCGAAGTTTTTGTCCTCTTTTTTGGTAAAGTTCGTAATTCTTAGATTCGGTTAAGTGTTGTGATCGGGATCGATCTCAGCCGTTGGATTTGATTACTTCAGAGAAAAAAGAAACGCTGACCGATGATTTTGTTTTTGAAGTTGAGAAGTTGATGATTTTTTTTTTATTTAAAAAGGTTTTTGAATTAAAGCTTAATTCGACAAGAAGTTAAGACGAAATGTTAGATCTTAACCTCAATGTCGCGTCGATTGAGTCGACTCAGGGCCCCGACTCGGCGGCTCCTTTTACCAGTAAGCTCAATGAAGGTTCTGCAAACCAAATGGACGAATCTGGGACCTCGAATTCGTCAATCGTCAACGACGACGATGAGTCGTGCTCCACACGCACCAACGGAGGTGCGTTCACTCTAAGTTTCGACATACTCAAAGTCGGAAGCGGAGGAATCGAGTACGAAAACGACGAGGCAGCCGTGGTGGTTAGTAAGGAACTGTTTCCGGTAAAGGGAGTTGGAGCCGATTTCGGAAGCTCTGAAGGGCAAAGCTCGGGAATTAATAACAACTACAAATGGATCAATCTCTCGTTCGAGAGAAAAGAAGCCGCTGATCCGGGGGTGATGCAACAACAACAACAACCGTCACAGACGGTGAAGAAAAGCCGTAGAGGACCTCGCTCCAGAAGCTCACAGTACCGAGGAGTTACTTTCTATAGAAGAACTGGAAGATGGGAATCCCATATTTGGTAATTTTTCATCTGTCTTTTTCAATTCTGATTGGTTAATTTGCTTTTGGAGATGTAACTGAATTTTGACTTGGTCGGTTAAGCCGTTGATTTTTCTTTTTTTTTAGTTTTAACTTAATTTCTTTTGATTTCTTATATTTTTATTTATTTTTGTTATTATTATTGCAGGGATTGCGGGAAACAAGTATATTTGGGTATGGATGTGATTGCTTAATATTAATAAGGAAATTTATTTGTTTTTTCTATTTTTGGAAATTTTTTAATCAATTTTTTTCGGTTGGATTTAAAATTTTTTTTAGGTGGATTTGACACTGCACAAGCTGCAGCTAGGTAAATTACGTGAATCATTTCTTAAATGAGTTTGTGATGAATTTGTTTTGAACTTGGGTAATCTTTGTTTTTTCTAAATTCTGATCATGTTGAATTCACAGAGCCTACGATCGAGCGGCTATTAAATTTCGAGGGCTTGATGCTGATATCAATTTCAATCTCGGTGATTATGAGGATGATATGAAACAGGTTGGAATTTGGATAGTGTTGTAGAAAATATTGATTGATAATACCCGTATAAGATATAAATTGTTTGAAGTGATAGTTAAGTTGGGGTCTCATTCTGTTTTTTGTTGATGAACAGATGAAGAATCTGACAAAGGAAGAATTTGTGCTCATACTTCGTCGTCAGAGTACTGGTTTTTCGAGGGGAAGCTCGAAGTATCGTGGAGTGACGCTGCACAAATGTGGCCGGTGGGAAGCACGGATGGGGCAATTCCTAGGAAAAAAGTGAGGACCCTTGTTTGTGGAAATTCAGATTTTGTTTAAACATACTATCATTTAGGAGTACAGATGTTTAAACATTTGAGTGCCTCTTGGTTTCTATCTGAGAATTGATTTTTCTTGAATGGAAAAACAATTCTAAGATGCCTATTTTAAAGAGAAAAAATAATTAGGGATGGTGTTTCATGGTGGGATTACGATGCTTGCCTGCAGGTATATTTATCTGGGGCTCTTCGACAGTGAAGTGGAAGCTGCAAGGTCCTAATGATCATGAATTACACTCTACCTGATACTGAATTTATTACCCTGAATTCTCAACCTCAATAGGCTTCGATCCAACACATGTCTACCTTTTGATTTTTCTGGAAATCAGGGCTTATGACAAGGCAGCTATCAAATGTAATGGAAAGGAGGCGGTCACGAACTTTGAGCCAAGTACATATAAAGCGGAGATGATCTTTGATACCAGTAATGAAGGTATTATTTGCTACCATTTGCTTTGTATTCTGTGTCTGTAATGTTGTAATAATCTTCAAATCATGGTTATGCTTCAAGAAGAAATTTTGTGATTCTGCTCTTTTATGTTCTGTTCAAATGAACTTTATGCAGGCAATAGTCACAACCTTGATCTGAACCTGGGGATATCTCCACCTGTTGGCAATGGTCCCAAGGAAAATGAGGGGTGTCTCCATTTCCATTCTGGCCTTTATGACATGCATGGCGGGAAGAGTTTGAGGGTAACTTTTGAATTGAATTATTCTAATTTTCTTGTATGTTCATCACATTGATGTTATCGTTCTTCAACCTACTATTAAATATTGACGCCCTTCGTGAGCATTTGGATGAGATGGTGTTAATCTGTTAGCCTTTATCTAGCTTGAAGAATTATATGTGGCATGCTTGGATGACAATCAAGCATCTTGACTCTGTATTGATCATGTTCTCCATTATTTCCTTTTGCAGGCAGGGAACCCCGCTGCTGCAACAGTGGGTGCTCCAAGTTTCAAGGGGCAAGTGGGGGCTTCTGATCAGCCTAAATTCTGGAATAACGTATATCCTACATACTTGCCTAGTGAGGTAAACCTCATCGCTCGGATTATGGATCTTTAAACCTTGTTCAGTCCTTTCATCATTTGGACATTGAACCGAAAAACAGTGAACATCCTCATCCCAATCAATTCCTATTACTTGTTAAATTTTGCTACTGAAATGAATTTATTTCTATGTGAAAAGAATTTGTCATAGATTGGAATGTTAATAGTAGGTAGCATGGTCATATAAGATGTCAGTCGCTATATTTTCAGGCCTATATGTTATAATCTCAATATTATCATATATATATATATACATTTGTATATATAAGCAAGATGTTAGCACGTCACTAACTAAAAAGAAACAAAACAATGGCTGCATGCTTTAATAACTTTATCTCATGGACATGATGTCTCATTTAACATGGTTTTATGTCCTGGTAGAAAACTTTCTGTTTCATTCCATCTTTTTGCTGCCTCTTCAACAAACTCAGAGGTTATGTATTATAACCTAGATCTTGATTTGTTTGGCAGGAAAGAGCAATGGTGAAAAGAGTTGAATTAGGTCATCCGCAAAGTCTCCCCGATTGGGCGTGGCAAATGCATGGTCAGGTCAGTGCTAGGCCAATGCCACTGTTCTCTACTGCAGCATCATCAGGATTCTCATTCTCGGCCACCCCTCGCGCTGCTGCCATTCTTCCGTCAAAACCTCTCAAGCCAACGACCCATGATCTATGCTTCAGCTCCTCAACCGCCAACGCCACCAACACTCCGCTAACCTATTTTCCGATGAAGCCACCACAGGCACCACCTTAGCCTCATTTCTCTACAATTTTCAGTGGAAACGCAACAATAACAGCGATTGTCTTTTAAGTTTAATTGTATAATTGTATGACGATTCGATACACTTTGACACTTGGGACATGTTTGATAAACCAAAAAGGAAAGTATGCTCTTGTTGGATACGTGCATCATTGTCAAGAAAGTGCTAATTTGATTAATTTGATTCCTGTTTGTGCATTAAGGCCTATTCGACTTTCTTGTGAGGGTTAATGTCACCGTTAGGCTTTAAATATTGGATATTTAAATTATGAATTTTATAAATTTATTAATTGATATAATATTTATTTTTAATTAATATAAATTTTTTAATAATAATAATTTTTTATATTTTTATATCGATATAAATTATGATAAATAATTTTTATATAAAAATAATATAAATATATAATTATTAATATTTTATATAATATAAATTATTAAATTATTAAATATAAAATTGACAAAAAAAAATTACCTCAATGATTGTCTAAAACTTTTAAGGATTTATAGTTTTTTTTTTTTTTTCAATTGATCTTTTGCTTGAAAAAACCAAATGAAAGAAAACAAAATCTTCGCTTCGAAAGGAAATTGGGAAAAGATTGGCCAACCACTCGAAAGATGAAATTAAATTAAAAAAAGGCAATGGCAATTGGCATATGCTTCTTGATGAGCTAGCAAGAATGGTGGTAGGTGACCTAGCAATGTCACCATGAAAGATGATTGGATGGCATCAGAATTTCATTATGGATGGGTCTCAAATTTGATTGGTGACAGAAGAGCCACGTTAACATAAATGATTAAAAATTTTCCAAAATTGTTGCTATTACATCAAACTGTACAAACACATGAATCTGATGTTACTGACTGACTATTCATGTGCTTATTGCATCTTTCTTTCTATCTTTTGTCAAATCAATCACAAAAAATCATCCCTCTCTCTTATTTCCTCTTTGCAACTGCCACTTGCCGGCCATGGAAAGATATTTTTCTCTTTAGGGTTTATACAGAAAAAACAAAGTCCAATTGAATAGTAAAAAGTTTTAGTTTAATTTAAAATTTATTATTCAAATTTTTTTTGAATTTGAACGATTTTTAAATTTTAAATTTAAATTTAACTCGAAATAAAAATTAAATTATTTAAATTAGTTCAATTTAATTCATTTAATAAAAAATAAGTTTAATTTTTTTCTCAATTTTAAATTTAATTATATATTAAAATTTGAATTTAAACTCAAATTAATATATATAATAATAAATTTTTAATTAAAATAATAAAATCTATTATAATTTAAGAACTCAATTAAATTTACAAGATATTTGAATTAGACATTAAAATATTTAAATTTAATTCATTTGATAAGTCGAACAGCTTGAACTTAATTAGACAATGATTGAATCGAATTTAAATTTTATTTAAATTAAATATAAATGATTTATGAATATTAATATATTATTTATATTTCGATATAATACTAATTTTTATAAATATAAAGCTTTTGTCTCATCTCCTTAAAAAAAAAAAAAACTCAAATCATAATGCAAAAAATTGAAATGGAATGAATGATGAAGAAAAATACTTTAATTAAGTTGTTGAGTCAATTCAAAATTTGATGTGAAAGTAATTCTGAAATGTGAAGCTTCATTTTCACATTAATTGTTTTGTCCATGCCATCCCTTCATTTTCATACAATCATTTCAAAAAGTTTAATGTCATTTTAAAAGCTTAAGAATATTAGAAGGCAAGTCATTCCTATGATGAAACTGATACTTGGTTTAAAAAAAATTGAGAGGAAAAGACTATTATCCCCTTGATGGAAGGGGGGGGGGGGTTTGTATATTCCAAGAAAAATAAAAATTCCTTAAATCTTGTAAAAAAAAAAAAACAAGGCTATGAAATTAGGACAAGATATCTAGAAAATGATTTGTTCTTTTGTGGATTGTAATGTCCAAATTGGGAGGTGACATAGACATATTAATTTTAGTATATATGTATTTAATAAAAATTTTAAAAAATATTTTTTATATTTTATATTTATTTATTATGAAAAGAAAATCATATAAATATACAAATTGTTAAATTTAATGATGTATATTTATTGGATTATTTAAACCATTTGTCAAATTTCATGACTAAGGTGATTTAAAAAAAAAAAATTAGAATTGAAGTTTGAATTCAATATTTTTAACTTTAGAATCAATTTCAACGTCATTAAATTAACAATTGATTTGAATTCAATACTTTTAATTTTAAAATCGATTTCAAAACCATTAAATTAATAATTCATTGATAAAGTGAATATTTTTACTCTTAGTGTAAAATGCATTATTTCAACGTTTACGGAACGGATTTCCCAACAACTTTATTATTATTATTATTTTACTTTTATGGCTAAATAATTTTTGCCAAGGTTTCATTTACTGTAACCCATCGCCATTGCTCATCCAAGGGTACCCCCTCCTCTAAATTTGGGGCTAGGGGATTTTGGCCTTTGTAGGGGGTAGAGCCAGTGGGGTTGCATTTTGATTTTTGAAGATATTTTTCTTTTTCATGCATTCCAAAAAAACAAAATAATTAATGTGTGGCATAAAATGAGACACCCCAATTGGTGGGTAACTTTATTTTTGTTGTTCTTGTTTCTTAGAAGTATTGATGATTGGTACCCACATGTTTCTTCTAACTTTTGTCTTTGGTTCAATTGTAGTTTTTTTTTTTTTTATAATAATAATAATCGGAGAACAAGATTCCTACTCAAACGAATCCAATCTATGAAAGCTGAAGTGAATTGAAAGTTGAAAACGAATCCATTAAACCTTGCCTGACCTGGCTATGTATGTGTACTTATAGAGGGTAGCAGACTGGCAGTGATCTGTTTTAAGGAGGCCGAAAGGTTTCTTCAAGTAGTATTGTTTAGGAATAGTAAAGCCACCTGTCATCTTTATGTTGCTTCACTCCCAATAGAGTATGTGTTTCAATTTTTTTTTTCTTTACCTTTTGTTTTGTCTTCAATAATAGAGAAACTGTTTTGGCAAGAGTATAATAAGTTTTTTTTTGTTTGTTTGCATTATTTAAAAACAATTATTATCAACTAAACTTAAATAAATGATTTTGTGGGAAAACGATCAAAGACTGCGTGCGTGAGAAGGGAAGGGCCAACATTTAACCAGATGAAAACACGAGAAAAAGAAAATGTTACCATGTTCCCTACGCCCAAAGCCCCAAAACAGATGCAATGCTAAGCAAAGTGTTCCCTTGTTCCTTATAAGCGAACAATTTTGAACAATAACAGTGCCCATTTCGCACACAAACATGAACTCAAACAACCCTACCTGGGTTTTCTTCAGGTCCAACAGAATTGAATGAACATGCATATTCCAGCAGCAATAAATATTAGCTTATGCATTGTAGTTAACAGACTTTGGATTACCAGATCGGTCGTTTGGATATTATTTTTATTATTGAATTAAACATAATATATACACATTTTAGATTTTGCTATGACAAATTTATTCTCAAAGTCCTGAATATTTTCATTCAACCCAACATCTTAAATTCCGTAACTCGATTCAAAATTGACTAAATGAAAAGCCGAAGTTTAGATTAAAAAATTTTAAATCTTCATGAGTCAATCATTTCTATCAAAAACTCTCATTTACTTTCTTATCCATCATATCATATTTTTTTATTACTCGCATACACATCTTTAATAAATCCAAAAAAAAACTCAGTTTCTAGATAAACCTGCGTTTGACATTTTCAGACCATCTCAAACACTCTCACATCTTCAACTTTAATTTTTTCTCGTCACACAACCCATTGATTTTCAAATAAAATGGTATAATACCAAGCATTGAACAGGTCAATTTAGAGCGAGATTCCACTTGGGAGCAAAATACTTTTCCTTAGACTAGCCTTTTTGTAGTTACACAACACTACCAAAAAAGATGAGGGATTTAAATGGGGGGCCTGCTGCCACCATTGTAAATCCATCTATGAAACACATAATACTGACTATTTAATCAAATTCATTAATATCTAAACATGTCAACGGGCTGTAGAAGTACAGCATCCCCCATCCAAATAACAGGTAAAAAAAAAAAAAGGCAGAAATGGGTTCCAATCTATTTAGTTCTCAGAGCGCAAGAGCAACCACATTCAGCATCAGAAGAGGATCAACCTGCCAGTCAGTTAGATCATATACAGCACTCTGCAGTGCAATCAATTATATCAGAAATAGCAGAAGCTCATTTCACCTGCAATATTTGAGGTAACCCCAATCAATTAACACAAGATATAACCTTTGGCAGGATGCACCTGCAGACACAACAGGCATGCAGAAAAATACTAATAACAATAACAATAACTTGAAATAATTCCTACTTACCTGCTCGATTGCAGACACCACCTTTTTGGCCCAAGTTATCAGAAGTTTGATCCGGCATGAGGCTGCCAAAGGAGACCAATTACAAGTCAACAATCCATCCTCAATGTGCGACCAAGATTGCACAAAATCATTCTACTTCTTAGCATAGCATTGCCAATAATCAACAAGTCGATTCCAGGAACAATCACATCCCAAATGTTCTGTTATATAGATCACCCATCCTGTACTTTGAATCTTCATAACCGGAATAAAACTTGTTAAATCCCAGTCTCTCATTTCTGAGTATGTCTGCCACACCAAGACTGTTTCCACCCTGAACCTCATTCCATCCATCCCAATGACCATTTGACATATGTGAATTCCTTGACTGTTGGAGACACAATTGTGCATAAGGAGACATATCGTTCACTTGTGATTGATCCATCAGCCTAGAAGAAATTCCATAGGAGTCATTAAGAGAAGAAAAGCTATCCCCAACATCATATCTTAGGTTCTGATGAGAAGAAAGAGATTTCTGCATCAATAATTGATATCTGGCCTCATTTTCATAGGGACCTAACTGTCGAGGAATATTTGATCTTATGTCAAAGCCTGAATTGTTGTGCACTCCCGGAAGTCTACCCTTACCAACTGCCAAAATTGCTGGATCCATAAATTCTATATCAACAGGCCCGCCAATACCACCACTTGCAGGACACTGATAAGAATTTCTTAACAGGGATGATGCGTCTGTTAAGTGATTTCCTAAACAAAAAAGCAGTAGTCAATTTGCCAACAATGAAACTCCCATAGATTGCAAGCCAAAAAATAAAAAAGGAACTTACCAGATGCGTCAAAAACATGGTCTACTCTCTCATGAGAAGAAAAGCCAGGAGGTGGTGCCCTGCTAGAAACAGAGAATCCAGGTGGAGCTGAAATTTGAGCTCTTGAAACTGCTTCGAAACATTATGAACTAAATCAAAGCCAAATTTGGACAAAAATCTAAAAAAAATACATAAAGAAACAATGCTCAGTGTAGACAGAAAAGTAATAAAAAAAAAAAGTCACTTGGGGTACTTTTAAGTCATAAAAAACAAATTCCAGGCAAAGAAGGAACAGTGCATACAAAATTAAACATTAAAAAGCTATTTATAACAAACTAATTTATCAGTAATGACATCAAAGATCACATTATGAGCATGGGTGTTGCATGATTATAATTTAAAAACAACAGATACCACTCAACTCAACATTCCGACAGCATGAGTAAAGTTCTACGTTCAGTAGCAGGATTGAACTAAGATAGGAGTAAAGTAAATTCCTAGAGACTTACCAGAAAGCTTATTAGAAGAGAAAACTGAAGGACTGCCATTAAAATTGTCTGATTCCTCAAAGTTACTGGAAGAAAAACTAGTAGAAATTCCAAAATTATTTAGATAGCGATCCCTGTTTTCTCCAAAATCTTGGTTAAAAGGGCGGTTCTGTGGTATTTGCCCAAAAACACTAAATGAGGACTCAACATCAAAAGGATGATATTTAGAATCCTCCTGTCTTGCAAAAGAGAATCTGGACTGATTGTTATTCGGTGCTTTCCATGAACCAGATAATTTGAGAGAATTGGGCTGCTTATCAGTGTCACCCAACAATTTAGCCAAGTTTTGAGGTGAACTTAGGGACTCATCCCATGTATCAAAATCTAGCGACAAAATATTCGAAATTATGCTGCTCTCTCCTGTATCTTTAGCAGCATTGCTCTCAGCATTACCAAGTAATCTTCCCATCTGTTTCCCTTTCCCTTCATTTGAAAGCAGAAGCGAGCCTTCTGTGGTAATATCAGAACCAATACTACTGCTTATGTACTTCTCAGGGTATCCATTTGATAAAGAAGAAACACTAGATCCATATAGCCGTAAACTGTCACTAACTTTATTATCTACAAAAAGAGTATCAGCATTCAAATTAACGGCCCCAAAATTCTCACTGTGTTGCAAAGAATGTGACCTAGAATGATTAGATAAATGGAGTGAAATTGGTGAATTAGGCACATAACTTGAACGGCTAATAACTTCTGGATCCTTGAGTCTTTGATTATCAAAAGACAATATGTCTTCCTCAACTTCACAACTTGTATTCGCCGCCACTTGAGTTTGTATATCGGTTCTCCAATCAGACTGCTCTTTGGAAACACACACCCCATTCGGAGATGTCACAGATCTCCCAGCAGCTGGTGAACTTAAAGGTTCTAGATAGTGCTCAATGTAACATTGTTGTAACCCCTTATTAGTAGGAGAGCAGCTTGATCCATGATGGTAAGCAGAACTGCTTGGTCTAACTACATCAGAATGTCCATTCAAGACATTCCTATCTAAGGTCAATGTTGACATATAAGAGCACAAGCTCTGTATCTCCCCAACAGTAGATGAAATACCCCCAGCTTTCTCACTAGAGGAAATAAAAGACTGCCCAGTATGGTCAAAGGTGGAGCTTGTAACAGTTGATGGTATATTAGTGCCCTGGTCATTATAATTGGATGCTGGCGGACAAGATAAATGGCAGCTCGATGATTTAGAGCCAGAAACCCTGTCAGGTGAAGTAGGTTTCTCTAGTGCAGTAGTTTGACCATCAAAACCAGCATTATCTTTTAAAGGTTTTAACAAATCAGGTTTACACTTCATATGCATAGCTCGGATCTCCTCAGATGGCTTCTTTATAACACCATCATGTAACGTACAAACCTGATTTGTGTTTGTTACTGCAGATGAAAATGGTAATGTACTGCTAACTAAATCGGATTTCTGCTTAGAAGTTCCATTTGAACATGGTAAACTGGCCGATTGCGGCTGGTTTAAAGCACGCATTCCCCTGGCAGAACGATTCCAATTTTTAGCATCAGAAATTAACATAACAAAGAGATAACAAATTAAAAGACATACCATGATGCTCCAGCAGGAAGAGCAATTGATCTAACAGAGCTACCATTTGGGGAAGAATCTTTAGGAATGCTTGCTGTTGTATTCTGTACAATATACAAAATCACAACCCAAGTCAGGTGCAGAAGCCAAAGCCAAGCATACACGTTGCTTTAACCCATCACCTCAACCCACCCACCCTATTATTTGACATATTCTTCTTTCAATGACCCAAGATAAACCAATCAAACTATCAAACAATGTGGGGAAGGTCTGCTCTTAACTATTTTCCTAAATTCTTCATGTAATAATTTAACTTGCCATTTTCGTTTGGGAGTTGAAAAACATGAACTTACATTTGAAGCATTTTTTGCAATGGGTTTTGCTGCAGAAGCAGAACTGTTGGGGCAATAATCATCCACTGGAGGAGGTAACATATTCCCAGCACGCCATTGCATATTGTTTGTTGCACCAGTTATTTGTTGAACCCTACTCCTTAAAACAACTAAGTAAGTTTATTAATCAACCAAGAGAAGACATTACTAAAAATTCATGGAGAACCTGGAATGCATGCTTAGAATTGAAATGTTGCAATAAAAAGTTAAAAACAGAGCCAACAAATCGAAATTTTGATTTGAAACTCATATTTGGATAGCAAGGATTACAATAGTTAACCCATCTTTAAAGAGAGAAACAGAAAGAGAAAACTTTTTGACACTTGGTGCTTGCAAAAGAAAGGGTGAGGATCCAGGAAGCAGCAATGGAAAGAAATAATCCATTTGAAGCATTATTTTAATGATAGTAATCCACACACCAAATAAATAAAATTGGCTTGAATAGAAATAAAAGCTGCCAAAAAGCCCTTTGGAGGAGTTACATTTCTTAATGGCATTCTATCTTCCTTCCTTTACCTGATGGGCTACTACAAAAGTAATATGTGCATATGACAGCTCTAATTAGCTTTCTCTAACAAAAGAAGCATGAAGTTATAATCGATGCATGCATTCATTTGAACCAGAAAGCATCTTCAAGTAGGATTTCTACATCTCACAAAGAAAGTTACATGCAAACTCAACAAAAAATGAACTAAAATATTAAAAAAAAAAAGAAAAGAAATAGAGATGACAGCTATACTAGAGTAGCAAACTTAAAATAAATACACCTTGTGTATACTGATATAATCTCATCTTTTGTGAACCTATCCTCTTGAGAACCAATCTCATGCAAATATAAACAAAATAAAAAAGAAGAAATAGAGATGACAGCTATACTAGTGTAGCAAACTTAAAATGAATATACCTTGTGTATGCTGATATAATCTCATCTTTTGTGAAACTATCCTCTTGAGAACCAATCTCATGCAAATATAGACAATCTGGATTGCTGCAAGGCTGAAACTCTCCAAAAAATTCCTCAATTACAGTTGATATATTAGTTTCTAAACCTAGCAGCAATAAATAAATAATAATTTCAATTCATAAAACAAAAGAACCAAAAATCACTCCAAGGCATACCACATTTCTCAGCCATGCATGACAATACTTTGTTGTACCAAAGCATGCCCTGAAATGAATATTCCAAATATTAGAGATGATAACCAGAAAAGAGTGTGCATCCAACCACTAGCAAAAGAAAAAACTCCATAAAAAAATTCTCATACTTTAATGGTCTACCCTCCAATACAAACCCATGTACAGACTGGATACAACGAATTGCTTCCTCTTCTCTTGAGTAAGTAATATATCTGTACACAGTGTAAACAAATGTAAGTTCAAAAAGAAGTTGTAATAACAGAGAACCATAAAGGAGGCAGGAAGATAAAAATCTTCAAAATAACAAGATAAAGTTTCCTTTCCAAAGAAATCTAACTACATGAAATAATATGCTCCTATTAGAGATTTAAAAAGCAATATAAGTATGTCATAATATTTGAAAGATTTAAAATCTAATACAAGATATTCTGCACTTACACACTACATGTATTGTTTGGAAATTGCTGAATAACACCAGCTGCAGTCCGAGACATAGATACTTTTAGGACTTTCCCATACTGACCAAAATATTCTCGCCGTTGGAGAAGCTGCACAAAAGATATACACGTTTTGGTCATAATACAAGTATAACAGTTAGCTCACAAATGCACACGTGGAGGATAGAAAGAATGAGTACATCTTCATCAGCAAGATTAAGCGGCAACCCAACTATGTAAACAAGATTCCTTTGAATAACTCGTACACTACTCAGTTGCTTCCTTCCTTCGGATGATTTAGTCTTTGCCTTTTGTGACTTCATTTTTCTCTCTAAATTAATTTCAGCAACCAACCTGCTTAGGGAAAAATATATACACATGAGACAACAGCGGGTAAATATTGCAAAATCTTTAATGAGAATAAGATGTGTGGGAGCTTGACAACCTCTCACAATTAGCAGCCATCCCTACAATCCTTTCTTTATCATACGAACTACGACATGCTGGACACCTCCCCTCTGTCTCATCCTTCTCAGCCATATCCATTATCTGATGCCAACACCAAACACAGATCTGCCACCAAGATCAAGAGAGATAAGGCCCATGACACACGTTAATTCTCCACCTTTCTTCCATTCTCACTTTAATTATCTTTTTTACTTATTTTTCTGATTTGAATTGCCAAACAAATGTAAAAGAGAAAAAGAAAGAGTAATTTGCTTCAAACCTCGTAACCACATTTGCAAGGCTTGAGTTGCTGATCAGTCAAATCCATCTCCTCCGCGCAAAGGGGGCAGGTCCTTTCTCCCTCGTCACTCATGATCGCCTGAACCCTCAAAACAAATAAATAATTGAATAAACGAAAGAGTACTAATAATACTCTACAACCAAGCATCACTAAAACCTCAATTGAATTACCAAAACAAATAATAAACAAATTCTTCATCGCCATTTTGTTTTACCATTACATTACAATGACAAAACCCTAAAAAAAATCAAAATCAAAACCTTACACTTCATTTATGTAAATCGCAAATCAAACCCTAGAAATCCCTATTCCCTACTTTAACAACACAAATCCCCAAATTTCCAGAAAAAATATAGCAATCACCAAAAGAAACCTCGGCCACTTAGTAGATCAACATACCAAAGCCACCTAATCAAATCTCCAACAAAATATTAACAATCGAATTCCCAACCCAATATCGAATCGATAATTACCTACATGCAATACAATAAATCAAGAAAAGCAAACAAACAAAAGAAAGAAAGACTATCAATGAATCAAGACTTCGTAAAATTCAGATTGGAGAACATAAATCAGGGATCTTTAAAAAAATAATCGAAGGGCGTAATTCGAAATTTAGGGTTTCAGATTGAGAGAGAAACAGAGAGAGAAACGACTCACAGTTGAGTTGGGGGGTGAGGGATCGAGAAGATTACGAATCTGTGAAGACGAGATTGTGCGATGATAAGATAAGAACAAAAAAAACCAAGGGAAAACAAAACACCACAATGAAATAAGAAGAAGAAAATAGCGGCTTTAAGGAAGAGAGAAGAGAGGGCTATTTTGGTTGGCTTGTTTGGAAGCGTTAACTTTTTTTTTTTTCTCTTCCTTTCTATCGATTCTGCGTTGCCGTCATTTAAATAATGTGAACTTACTAATCTTGCCCTTGGATTTTCATTTTATTACGGGATTTTACCCTTTGCTTTTCTCCTGCTTTTTCGAGTTCTTTTCTTCTACTCTTGTAGGGTCCCTCTCTTCGGTTTGCTCCTTCATCGTGATATTTCCGATGTGCTCCACGTTGATATATATTCAATATATGGTTCAGATTAATCCTGGTCCATTCCTTTTATCCGTTGGATCGTAATCCACGGTACCACCTGCCATTTGCTTGATGCCCCAGGGGACTCACTCGGAGGATATTTTATTTTTATTTTTTAATTTATTTTTATAAGGGTTTTTTCTTAACGTTTATAAGATATAAAATTTAACCTACAAGAGATTGATCGAATTTATTAAAATTCATCTTTTTTTATAAAATCGTTTTAAGTTTAAATTTTATTAGTGATTATTTATTAGGATCATTTTTAATATATGATTTATAATTATCTATTTTAGATTTAAAATATAATATATTTTATTTTGATTTAAATAATTGAACAATCTATTTATCTTCAAAATTTTTTCATCAAAAAAAAAAAATTAGGTCAACATTTAGACAATTAAAAAACAAAAAATGGTAAACCAATAAAGACTTTAAAATTATAGTTTAAACTATTTTACTATCTATAAGAAAAAAAGTTATTTAATTAAAATTATAATTTATTGATTAATCATTCAATGATTTAATAATTAATTATATTATTATAATATTTGATTATTAATATAATTTTAAAAAATTAACAATCATTTAAAATAATTATATAATTAAATTTTATGTTGATAATTGTTTTGTGATCGAATTTAGAAGTGTTCAAACAATAAATCAATTAATATAACGGTAATTATTTGATTATAAATTAAGATTTCATTTGATAGATTGATAATTTCTTGAGAAAAATATTAAGTAAAAAATAACAATTGTATGATCTGTTAAAAAATATTGTCTTTTTAGTTTCAATTATTAAATTTAAATTTTTATTATTTCAAATATAAATTTAAAAAATTTTACCCTCATGTAAATAAAATGATTAATCAGCAATATTAATGTTAGTTTGCACATCATTCACTTAATAATATCTCACACTAAAAAATACTAATAATACAATATTTGCTTTAATTTAAAATTTAACACATTTTTATTCTTTAATTTAGGAAATAATTGCAAAAATAAATAAAATAAAGATTTTTTTGTTAAAAAATTATAAAATTCAAAATCTTTTGCCTTTAATGGGGATTTTAGTAATCCCCTTGTATTTTAAAATATATGGTCACAAATCACAATTTTTCTAACAAAATGGATAATTTGTGTGACAATAAAAGGAAAACTATTATGCCAAAATAAACCCATTTTTTGGGTCCGAAATAAGGTTAGAAATGACCTTTTCATAAGTAAATTTATTCTAATAATAATACATAATTGTGTGACAAAAGGTGTATTGCCTTTGTGTGTGTGTGAATATTATAAACATATAATATTCTTTTTTAATTATTTAGATATTGAAAGGTTGGACACATTTCATTTTCTATGTAATTCGTTGACATTGATTGATTATTAAACATCAACTCACTTTAAATCAATTATTGAATCATTAATTTCTTTTAATTTGATTATTTTATATTTAATAAATTTTAATTTTAATATTTATAATTCGGAGAAAATAGGGGGGAAATATAACCATGCCATGTGCACTTTGAATGGAAGCGGGCGATCCCTGCCCACTGATTTTGTTAAACAGCCATGTGGCCTTGGAACATTGCCGGCAAAGTAATAGTAATCACAACTTAAAAAACGTAATCTTTGGTGACAGCGCACTGGTCAGTGAGGCCATGCATGTTTCTATGGGTTGACCAATTATTGGCATAAAAACTTTTTGTGGCCTTAGTTTCAATAACAAAAAACCATTCATATATTTATGTATTTTTAGAGAAAATTTTAAAATTAAGAAAAATATAGTGAAGAATATATTTTGAAGCTTTGTTTGATAAAAAGAATCGAAAAAAATAAAAATACAAAATTTGTTAATTTATTATTAAATTTTATTACTTTATAATTTAATTATTAAATTAAAAATTTTTTTATCTCACTCACTACTATTTTTCATACCAAGCAAAACCTTAATTTCTTTTCACGAGTTTGAGAGAAAGAAGAAAAATAAATTTGCTATTCAACAATCAAAAAGACAAAATTACTTTTAATTACCTTTTTTTTTTGTCAAAATTGCTTTATCAATTCATCGAATATAGTAATAGAGAAATAACAAACAAATTAGTTAAATTATTTTATAGATAAACAAAGACAAAATAGGAACATAATCAAATTTGATATAGCGTAAAGTTTAAGTTTAGCTTTATTTGAAATTTTAAAACTTAAAACTTAATTCAAGTTTGATTAAAGTTTTAAATTTTTATATTTAAATTTGATTAATGATTAAATTAAATCATTTGAATTCATCTTATTAAACTTACTTAAGTTTAAAAATTTATAAATATTAACATTAAATATTATATTTTAATTATTTACTTATATATATTTTAAATAACTTATATACACATATATTAAAATATTAAAAAAATAAAAATTGATTAAGTTCAAATAAACTTATGAACTTCTGAAATTGAATATTATTTATTTTAATTTGGCTTGATAATGAACAAAGTAAATTAAAAAAAATTTAATCTGATTTAAATAACTTGCGAATAACTTAACTGATTTTATGCAATGAAATTAACGATAAAAAATAAAACAAGATTTAATTTTTATTTGGAAGCAATAAATAATAAAAAATTGAATTACCGAAGACCATGTAAAGGATTATTCCAAAAAAAAAAAAAAAAGGCCATGTAAAGGAGTTTTGACATGACAGGTAAAGGTGTTAATATTTGAAAAAGAAAGGGCAAAGTAAGAAGATCCCATTAATAACCTCTTTTTCTTTTTTTTTTCAACCAATTAAAAACAAAGCATCAAATGCTTCAAGAATTTCCGCTTACTTGCCTTTTTTCATCCAAACAAGTCATTATCACGGCAACAGAAAAGGAGGAATGCACACCTTGAAGCTACGTCGTTTCCGATCCAAGAAAAGCCGAAACCGCTGATAATCACCAATAAAGAGTAGTAATGCTCAATTAAATTCCATTATTTCTTAAATTATGCAATAAAATTCAATTACGCTGGATCTTTGGTTAAAATCTTCATTTTCTTATTCAATTATAGTTTCCGTTTGGTCGCCGAGAAATTGCAGGAAAGAAAATTATGTAACAGTGTGGATTTTGTTATTTAGTAAGGCAATCTGGATTTGGTCTATTTTCCTTAAGTTTCAGTTCTGCTGAAGGTGTTTCTGATGAGAGTGAGCTGGATGGTGATCTGGAGGATCAGCGTAACAAGTTCGATCTGACATGATTATCAATTGAATAAGATGTTAGTATGTTGTTTCTATTCATAAAAAGTAGCTTATAACATCACGTCTCAATATCTACCTGATCTTATGATCCAAAGTAGCTAAAATTCTATGTTTTAGGCGTTAAAATAGCATGTGTAAGTAGTCTATATTACTTGTTTGGATAATTCCTTGTTTGCGTTTAGTAATCCATACTTATCATTGCCTTCGTTTGCTTGACAAAGGTAAAGCTACAAAATCATGATGTTTAGTTAATTAGTTTGATTAATTTCAAGCTTGAAGAAGGGAACTCATATTGCCTTAGAACGATTTGAATCTTTGTTCTTCATTGGTTTAGTTGAATGCACATGTTCTTAGCACTGATTTTAACTTTTCTGCTCATGTCTGTCATAACCTATACCTTTCATGGCATCTTCTGTTGTTTAAAGCTAGTTTAACTTTACTGAAGAGGAAATTATACGTCTTGTGCATGCATGGCCTTTGCCTTTTATGGTATATGATTTAAGGTTTAAGTTATTAAAACTGATTTTTGTGAAATAGAAATTACACGTCTTGTGCATGCCTCTAGTTTCATGGTAGTGATGGATCATAATTCATAAATGCTTTTGTTGCCATGATCAACTTTCCTGGTAATAAACAACACATTTTGTGTTTTTGGATCAATAAAGAATAAACAAAGCTCTTGTGCATTCATGTCCTCTAATTGCTCCCTGAGGATAGTTGTATCTCTTATGCTTATGGATTGTTGCTGTGTCCTACCCTTTATATGATGAATTTCTTGAGGTCACCATAACATAACACTTCTTTACCATAAGCTTCACATGTTTTGCACTTTGAGCTTAGGCTTGAACTTGGGCCATCTATGGATGTCAATTACAATGCTTGAAAATAGGATTAAAGTGGTAGATCTTCTTTGGTTAAGATGGAATCCAGATAGATGTCATTTTTCTGCGTATGTTTGCAGGGGAGTGAAACCTATCTGATATTGCTAGGTACGGGTTTTCTTTTTTTGTTTGTATTTCATTGATTGAACATTGATAGTTTTTCTAACAGTTCTATTTATAAATTGCTCTATAGTTTTACTGATAATGGAATATTCACGATAATGGTCATTGCCGTCTCTTACTGCACTGAATAATGGTCCTTTTACTACTTTGATTTGGTTTGTAGTTTACTTGAAATCTATGCCATAACGTGCCTTTTGGAATCCAATGTGTTGACGGTTGATTAGAGTTTGTTTACCTATTTGAGATACTGATCTTTTAATTGTTAATGGTCGAAATATGTTAAAAATGATAAATTCTCTTGTAATTATAACTCTGACCACATAATTTAATCTGAAGTTTTCAGTTGTCCCAATCAAAGCACTGCATTCTGTGTGTGAATTCAGACTCTCTTGACCTTTGTGCAATGATCTACTGCTGCATATTGATCTTTCTATTGCTTATCTATTGACTATTAACACATTCAACTATTAGCTTGTGTTTATTATGTTATTGTTATAAACGAAAAGGGTAGGATTAATGCTTAAATATCTGTCCGTTTAAAATGTTTAAACGCCTACCAATTGACATCTGCAAGTATCAGGCACAAGGCGCCGTAACAACAAGCAATTATTATTGCTATGCTTTTTTGGCTAATTGAAGACCACAGTTCATTATTTTTATATGAATTTAGATGGGGTGCATGTTAAACCTATACTTATTCAGCATGCTTATTAAACTTGAGACGTGCAATTCTTTTAATTTTTAAAACTATTCACTCCTTATTCAATCACCAGCTTCTGCTTATATTTAATTTCTTTTTCCTTTTTCAATTAAAATTGCATTGTACAGATAAAATTGAAGAAACAATAAAGTCAAGCAGGTGATGTACTTAGCATGTTGGTAAGGAAACTAGCATGGATGAAAAGGATCACAAGAGCCAAGATTTTGCTTCACCTCTTGTTGCTGTGTTCGAAAATTATAATGTTGTAAGTTCTTTTTTTTGCTTTTACATGGTCTCTTAAAGTCTTGGAATCTGAAACTTAGTTCAGTTGATCCAGATAACCACTTTTAAAAACTGATAACTAACGAATATGAAATTCAAATTTCAATACTTGTAATCTTTTCTCCTATTTCAGGCTTAATATACCAAAAGAAAAGTCTTAAAGCTATACAAATATTTATTAAACTATTTTCTATCAGTTTGCACTAGTGATTCTAGTTCTTAGATTCTTTCTACAGCCTGCTTAAATACTGCTGCGATAGAGCCTAAGGTCTAAGTGGAATATACACTTACATATATACATAAACATATAAGAAATATATACACAGACTCAACCCAGTTTGGAATTTTGTGGTATTAAATAAATTTGTGTGACGTTTGCTACATTTACGGTTTCACTCTTTTAGAATGACAGTTTTTGATGATCTTAAATGGGATAACGTAACGGTGACATTTTTTAGCAACGGTAAGGATGATCTTAAAAGGGATAGTATAACAGTGACTTCTTTTGGCAATGAAAATGAAATGAGTGTTGATATTGTATTGCAAATTTTTTTTACAAATACCTATCTAGGATATAAAATGAAACATTGATTTTTAGTTTTTACTTGCAAAATAGTATTTATAATTCACAAATTGGAGACAAAACAGTTTATTAAAGATATAGTTAAAGATATTTCAGTTTATTTAAGATATAGTTAGAGATATTTCTTTCTACTAATAAATATGCACAAGTAAAATCACTAGATAGTGAAAAATCCATAAAAAAAAAAAAAGTACATTACTTTCCAAAATTCCTTTGTCCTCTTTAGATGCCTAAAACCAATGGCATTGCAGCTTTTGGTCAAGGGAGAATCAACGTGCAGTTTCCTTTCTTTTGACCAAACGCGGGTGATAAAAGTTCTCGTGACAAGACCGGTACTTTTATCATTGCTGCGATGGAATCTTCTCTCCCTCGACGTGTTCACACTGTGAATACAGATATATAATATATTCCGGGATATTAAAATTGCCATAATTTTACTAGGTAGTTGAAATGACAATAACACCCTCTCTACTGTTTCTATTCCATGCGGTTGTTGCAGTGTAATTGTCATTCACTTTTAATCATTTTCATTTTGAGAAATAAAAATAAAAACTGTATTAGTAAATAATTTTGTTTGCAGAAAGTTGTTAAAATCTTGTGCTCAAAATTTGTGGATCAGTTTGTTCAAATTTCAAGGGATTTTTATTGTCCAATTATTGATATCATATTTGTTTTTATTTGATTTTTGGGAGTCAAACGAATTTAACTTTGATAATTATTTTTAATAAAACTACAAAACTAAATTTTGTAAATTCTCAGTTTTACATTTTGATTCAATATATTATTTTAAAAAATAATGATAAAATTTGAATTTGTTTGACAAAAAAAAAATCAACATGAACATGATACAAACATATAATTTCCATCATTGTCTTAACTTTATTTAAAATTTATGATACTTTGATTTATCGTGATATTATTTTATGAGCATGTAAATTATAATTAAAATTGAAAGTAAGAAATGATTTGTCACAATTATTTTAAATAATAATGTGATCTATTTACATATAAATATAACAAAAAATAAATTTTATGAATTTTTTAAGGTTTGATTTTTTAATACTTTTGAACTGGAAATCAAAGTATTTTAGTAAAAATCATTTTAACTTTTGGTAGATTGTGTGGGAATTGTTTATAATTACCAATTTTATTTCATTTACAATGTTTATATACAAAAAGATCATCATCATCGTCCACTAAAAAACGCTCTTGTTACCCACACCAATCACGTAGTCGACGATTCAAGAGTTTACGTTACTCACAATGCAGCAAATTAAATCTCATATCCTTGTTTATGTGGGATTAACATGTCATTTCAAAAATCCAATTTTAGTAGGCCATCCCGTCTTTTTGGTAAATATCTATTCGATTTCTCCCATAAAATCTTAACTACGTTTTTTCCTCCCAAAAAGAAACGCAATTTTTTTTCTTCAATCTGCCCACCAACCCCACATGCACAGCCGTACATCAGAAAATTTCAGCCCAGATCAAAGCCGTCCATTCCCAAAACAAACACCAATCACAAGATCTCAAATAATCCAACGGCTAATAATAGTCTTCTAGAACCTTCCCTCTCTTCATTCTCCGTTATATCTGCCCCCATCATCAAGAGTGCTTGTGCTCAGCTCGTGTCAATCGCGTGGTGTGTAGGGTTTTTATTCTCATTTAACTGAAGTCGACAAAAGTACTGCACTCAGAAAGGTTCATTTTCGATTTGAGTTTGGATCTGAATTTTGAAAATAAATTTGATTTGTTTTGAAACTTTTATGTTAATGTGAATCTGATATTTGTAGAAATCAGAGAAAATGACGAAGTGTTACCCCACTGTGAGCGAGGAATACAAGAAGGCCGTTGAAAAGGCTAAGAGGAAGCTCAGAGCTCTCATCGCTGAGAAGAACTGTGCTCCAATCATGCTCCGTTTAGCGTAAACTCTCTCTCTCTCTCTCTCTCTCTCCTCTCCTCTCCCTCTGTTGCCTGGTTTAAAGTTTTGGTTGTGAGATTGGTGATTTTGATGGATCGAACGGTGATGATCGGGGACAGGTGGCATTCAGCTGGAACTTTTGATGTTAAGACCAAGACCGGAGGTCCATTCGGAACCATGAAGCATCCTGAGGAGCTCGCACATGGTGCTAACAACGGTCTAGATATTGCCGTCAGGCTTCTCGAGCCGATCAAGGAGCAGTTTCCTATCCTCTCGTACGCTGACTTTTATCAGGTATTTTACTTTTAATCTGATTTTTATGTGATTAATTTCAGATTTAACTAATTCGTGTTTTATTTGAGTAATTTTGTCTGTTTTTTTTTTTTTTTTGATTAATTTGTAGCTTGCTGGTGTCGTCGCTGTTGAGGTCACAGGTGGACCTGAAATTCCCTTCCATCCCGGAAGAGAGGTTAGTCATAATTTCCCCTACGTAATTAATCAGCAACAGTTAATTTTAAGAATATTGATTGTTAACTTAATTTTAGATGCTCACTACTCCATGATGGAATCTGGCTTCGTTCTTGAATGGAAATTTAATGTACATTTTTTTATTTAGTAGAAATTAGGATGAGTTTGGTACACAAGATTATGATAAGATAGGATAAGATGATATTATGAATAAGATTAGAGTAAATAATGTCATCCTATCTTGTGTGTGATGTATGCAAGGATTATGATAAAATAATTTATTTATTGGTCAAAATTATCTTTCTTCAAAATTTATATTTAAATTATTGATGTAATTTTTAAGAATATAATAGTACATGTAAATTCAATCCCATGCATTAAAAATAATCCTCTCTATTTTAGGAGCATTGAATCGTTTTATGCAAAGATGATGATTAATCTTTCTTGTAATCCTATCATTTTCTTTAGATACAAGCCAAATATAATATAAGATGATTATCATCTTATCTTATCCATCGTGTTATTTACCAAACATTAGCTTAGTGTCTAATACTTGCTTTTATAGAGTATAAATGATAATTGTATTTAGAGTGTTTTTTTTTTTGGGAAAAAGAGTGAGTGACTGCTTTGGTACTGAAATTTTAGAAGGTTTTCCTCTTTGTAAAATGGTTAAATATATAACAGTAGTTGGTTGATGTTGGCTTGAGCTACAAAACTCAAGTAAATTTTGATCAAGTTGTGGAATCATTCCTAGTATTAAGTTTGACGACATTGTTACTGTATATTCTATGGTACTGGATTTACCTACAAGTTTTGTGGTAAATGCAGGACAAACCTCACCCACCACCTGAGGGCCGTCTTCCTGATGCTACCAAGGGTTAGTGTATACTATTCGTCTTGAAATGCCATTGTTGTATTGTGAATAGAAACGTTGGGTTAGTGCTTGTGATGATCTTGATTTAATCTTTTGATAAAATATCTTGCAGGTGCTGATCACTTGAGGCAGGTCTTTGGTAATCAAATGGGTCTTAGCGACCAGGACATTGTTGCTCTTTCTGGTGGCCACACCCTGGTCTATTCTTAAATTTCAAATTCCCTTGTTTTCTTGAAGTTCGAATTGTTATTTGCCTATCCACTTAAAATGATATATATTTTCTTTGCCTTTGGATGTAGGGACGGTGCCACAAAGAGAGGTCTGGATTTGAGGGACCATGGACTACTAACCCTCTTATCTTTGACAACTCTTACTTTAAGTGAGTTTCAGCTTTTATGAGTTATGCACATTCAATTTGAATTGGTATTTTCCCCATCATGATTATCATCATCATTATTGTGAAGAAACGTCCACAATAAGTAGTCTTGGGCAGTTTATTTGTGTAAATCAGGAGCAAATACATGTCCATTGAGTTGTAATGAACAGTCTGTCGCAAATTGAATTAAGTTGATGCTAATTGGATAATATTTTATAGGGAGCTTTTGTCTGGAGAGAAGGAAAACCTTCTTCAGCTGCCAACTGACAAAGTTCTCCTTTCTGACCCAGTTTTCCGTCCATTGGTTGATAAATACGTAGCTGTACAGAACTCTTTCCTTCAGTCCTCTTTTCTGTCCAATTCAAAGATTCAAAATTTTGATAGAATCCCCAATTGAGAAGTTAAATGTTGTTTATTCTGATGATTTTTTTACGTATTTACACTTTGCAGGATGAGGACGCCTTCTTTGCTGATTACACTGAAGCTCACCTGAAGCTCTCTGAGCTAGGGTAATCCCCGCATTAATCTCTTCTTGAACTTCAATCTTGGTGTACTTGATTTCAATCTGCTTGTAAATGTTTTGATAGTTTCTCTGTTGTCTTGCAGATTTGCTGATGCGTAAGCTGGTGGTTGCAAAACAGGATGAAGCCAACAACATTTGCCTCCACAAATGTATTGGGTTTATAATGTCTCAAAAGTTAATAGGCAATTGTTGCTTGAAGAATTTTGGAGGTTTCATGGTTTTATTTTGTTGAACTGAATTTGGGAAGTTTGGTTGGTTATTCACGTACTTAGCTTTCAAGTTTGCTTTCTTGGGGAATGATTCATAAATGATTGGTTATTGGCTTAATGCTGGATCGCCACGGATAAAGCTACGTGTCTTCCGAGCATGAAATTACCAATTCTCTCCCCTGATGTTGTTCTATCTATGCTTAAATGCCGCTTATACGCTACCATTGTTAAGAGTTTTTACAGTTAAAAAAGCGGTATTGGTTGATATTTTATCATGGATCAGGTGATTTAGACTTGCTCCCTTCCTAGTTGCCACTAACGTAAGAGAAGTAGGCATATGTTTTATTACTCTATAAGAAATTAGCCAATTATCCAGACAGTTAACCAGCAATGTTTTCTTTTCAAATAGTTTCCGTTTGAAAACAGATTTGTCGAGTTATCTTAGGAATGCAAAAATAAATTGTATATAATGAGATTTGATCCCTTTTGATATGATAAAATCAGATATTTTTTAAAAAATTAGTGGTTAGGTCAGAGGTAGGAGGTAGGGGCAAGAAAAAAAATTAAAAAAATCAAAATTGATTTGAAATTAGAATGTTAGGTTTACATCGATTTATTTTGATTTGATTGGAATTGGATTAAATTTAAATATAAAATTAATGTATTAAATTTTAGTTTGAATTGGATTAAGTTTAGGTATAAAATATATGTATTAAATTTGGATCGAGTTTAAATGTGGAAAATAAAAAATCAAAATTGGATTATATATTTTTTGTTTTTATATGTATTTTAAATTTTTATAAAATAAAAATAATTATTTTATATATAAATTTAATTAAATACATTAAAATTTTCATTAAAATAATATATAAAAATAGAAAATTTAAAATTTATAATATTATCAATTTAAAATAATAAAATTAAACTTAATCAAAATGGATACTATTCTCAATCAGAAGTAAATCGAAGTATTTTCTTAAAGTCGGTTTGGATCGGGGGATCTATGTTTCTCTCGCAAAATTTTGGCAAAAAGAGGAAGTTTCTCACGGGGAGCTCTTGAACCATTGGCCACGGAACTAATATTTACTATCTTTCTTACTTTTTTCCGTTTTTAGTGTTTGTTCCAAAAGAAAATGGTAAGGAAAACGAAAGCGACCCTCTGTTCTTCAACCTTTGTTATCGTCTGTTTAGGGCATTTTTACATGGAAACGCGTTGGAAAAAGTTTTCCACAATGGGCAGAATGATCATGCATGTTGAAAACACAAACTTAGCAAAAAATTTTGTTTGACAAAGTTAAAGAGCTTTGACTTTTCAAAATAAGCAAGATATTAAAAAAAGTGTTTGAATTGTAAAGAGGACTTGGTGAACCAAAAATAATTATTTTATTTTTAACCCACAAAACTCAAGATAATCATTGACAGAATTCATCAAATGTCAACCGTAGATCGGAGGCGGCTGCAATCTCAGCCCTTCATTGGACACATCCCTCGCTTTCTCGCGCGTTTTCCTTCCTCTTTCCTCGTAGCTGACACGAAGCTCCTGAACTCACTCGACTCACAAATTCTGACTCAAATGCCAAAATGATTACTGATTTGTCTCCCTATATATAAAATACCTTAGACTTCTCTGAATTCCTCCAAGAGAATGCAAGAACAAAGGAGTCAAAAGAAAACCACGGAACAGTAAAAGGTTACGAAATGGCTGACGTCCCTCAGGGAAACACCGGTGGTCAGTCCGGAGATTTTCCGGCGTTTCATACTCACGGCGGTCTATTTATTCAGTATAATATTTTTGGAAATCTGTTTGAGATAACGTCTAAGTATCGGCCTCCGATCATGCCGTTAGGCCGTGGAGCCTACGGCATCGTTTGGTATGCGATCTAACAAATTAATTATATTTTCACTTAATTTGTTTTTTTTTTTTTTTGGGTTTGATTTATGATTTTTTTTTCTTATTTTTTTGGATTTTGAAGCTCGGCTTTGAATTCGGAGACGAATGAGATGGTGGCGATAAAGAAAATTGCCAACGCTTTTGATAATCACATGGACGCTAAGCGTACGCTTCGTGAGATCAAGCTGCTTCGACATTTTGATCACGAAAATGTAAGCCTTTTTATTTTAGTTTTAAAATTTTTATTTCATAACTTTTAGAAGATGAAAAAGTGGAGCAAAAATTTTAAATTGGAAGTTTATTCCTAGGTTTTTGAGGTTAATAAATCACTATTGGTCAAGGAAATTGAAACCCTAATTCAAAGATTTAAAATTTTGACCAAGTTAATGAATTTCTTTTCCTCATAGGAATTCTATATATATATATATATATATATATATATATACACACACAGTTGGAATCTTAGACATGAGGATTGAGCTTTGACAGATTCTAAAGTAATGATTTTGTACATGGTAAACAGGTTACTGGAATTAGAGATGTGATTCCTCCGCCTTCGCGGAGAGAATTTACTGATGTCTACGTTGCTACAGAGCTCATGGATACGGATCTTCACCAGATCATTCGCTCCAATCAGAGTTTATCTGAGGAGCATTGTCAGGTATTGCTCAAATTCCTTATAACTTTTCCTCAAGTTTCCTAATGAACATTGGAGAAGAACCTAAAGAACCTCACCTAAGTTTTATTGTGTATGAAAGATTTAATGCTCGTGTATTTGATGTTGATGTTGATTTAATTATATCTTTTTGGTGGTATGTAGTATTTTTTATATCAGATTCTTCGCGGACTGAAGTACATACATTCTGCGAATGTGATTCATAGGGATTTGAAACCCAGCAACCTCTTGCTGAATGCTAATTGTGATCTTAAGATTTGTGACTTTGGTCTTGCACGACCTACTGCTGAGAATGAGTTTATGACTGAATATGTTGTCACAAGATGGTATAGGGCACCAGAGCTATTGCTGAACTCTTCAGACTACACAGCCGCCATAGATGTGTGGTCCGTTGGTTGCATTTTTATGGAGCTCATGAATAGAAAGCCTTTGTTTCCTGGAAAAGATCATGTACATCAACTGCGTTTATTGACTGAGGTAAACAGAGATATGAGCAAATGTTGAATAGAGCTAGCTGACTTTATATTGAGGAATATGGTTAATAATATGGTCTCAATTTACAAGAGTTGTAACAAGGGGAAAGATTGATCAATGGGGAATCCATGAAATAATCTCTAGCTCAAGATAAATGTTACAATTAATTCTCTAATTTGGATTCCATGCTGATTATACCATTCATTAGTTTAGCATTTTAATATTCGAAAATCTGGGTTTAGACAAAGTTCGTGTAGCTGAACATATCTAGTTAACTTAGTATACATCGCAATGACAAACTTATAATTTTCTTATTTTTAATTTGGTATTATATTAAAATTGAGTTGCTTTCTTTCCTTGTTCTTTTCTTCTTTGTTTGAATGGTACTTACCAATGCCTTTTCTGCTTTACAGCTGCTTGGCACACCAACTGAATCTGATCTTGGGTTTCTCCAAAATGAGGATGCAAGAAGATATATCAGGCAGCTCCCTGCACATCCTCGCCAGCCGCTAGCAAATGTTTTCCCACATGTTCATCCATTGGCTATTGATCTCATTGACAAAATGTTGACATTTGATCCTACCAGAAGAATTACTGGTAAGTGATAAATTTATCATCATGCTCTTATGGATTCATGAATTTAAATTATTAACCATAATTATACGATTTTGTTGTAGAATAAATGAACACTGTTTGGTAATCGTCATGGATATTTTTGTTGAGACTTGAATTTGTAATGGCTGAATTAGGCAATCTTTATTTTTCTTAACTGAATGTTAAATTTGTCTGTGGACAGTTGAAGAAGCATTGGCCCATCCTTATCTTGAAAGATTACACGACATAGCTGATGAACCAGTCTGCCCTGAGCCATTTTGTTTTGACTTTGAGCAGCGGCCATTGGGAGAAGAGCAGATGAAGGACATGATTTACGAAGAGGCCTTAGCTCTGAATCCATATTATGCTTAATATAAAATATAGTTATCCTGTTTGGTTCAATAGATGCTTCTATCTTCTAAATGCACCAGTTCAAGTAATGTTTGGTGTAAAAGTTTGTCGTGGCTGATAGATAGCAACCAGAACAGGCTGGTAGGTTTTGGACTGAGGCATCCTATTTTTGCATCTGCAATCTCTCTGAAGTGGCTTTGCTGAGTTTGCACCCATGACTGCCCGTTGATGTTAGCTTTCAAGAGGTCAGTCCCTTGCAACCTTCGCAAACCACAAGACTTCTTAAATTTGTGTATTTCTCCACTTCCAATATGCTATCATATGTTATTTGTTTATTATCTTCTGATTGTATCACATGCAATTTTACTGCTGTATTTGATAAAGTGTAACCCAGGCAAATGATCTTGTTGTAACAATATCAATGAAAATTGACTTTATTTTGTATAATTTGTCGATCAAATAAAATATTGTATGTAAAAATTCATGTTAAGTTAAAGTTGATGTATTGTTGAATATCTTTGCCCTATAATATCCTCTCTGATGTTTTGGTATTGGGTTTTGATAGACTATCTCCACACCATTATTGAACTCAATGGGGAATAATAAAAAGCTGCAGCCATTTTTTATTTGGAAGAAAGAGCATTTATATGGTTATGCTGATGGTAGGAACTTATCAATGGCTGCTTCTTCATTCTAAATGATAGGCATCTTTACTTGCAATATACTAAGCATGGCAATATCAGCCTTGATCCCATGATCTCCACCTCCAGGATCAGCAGGGTGCCATAGTGCCTAGGCTATCCGTATGGCTATTTCCACAACTAGTTTTTGTTGGGATTGGAGAAGCATTTCATTTTCCAGGAAACGTTTCCGTGTACTATCAGGAATTCCCTGCCTCCTATGCGAGCACAGCTCTGGTTGATCTTATTAGGAATGTTACAGGATGGTTGCTGAATTTTGGTTATTATTTGGTGTGTGCTAAGCTTTACAAATATTAAAATCTTGAACAGGAAGTGGAAGGTAAGTGAGGGAAAAAACAAACCAGGAGACTTCATTGTAGATATACTCCATATTTAAATATCTATTAGTATTGATTGCATATAGCATAAACTAATCTTTAACATGTTTTAAGGTTAAATAATAAATATTATACATCTTTTTTCATTCAATTAATAAATAAGCTAATCAATTAAGTGATTCACAATTAAACCATCAATAATGTTATGAAATGGATCTGAGAGTTGACCATTTGTAGATGCTAAGCTGTTGAACATATGCAAACCACGGCAACATTTTGAGACAATATATATATATATATATATATATATATATATATTTGAATGAAACTTATCTCCCCTTTCAAGGTTAAAAGAAAAAATGATAAGCAAGACTATATTACTTAATCACATGAACATTGAACAACTTTTATTTATAAATAAGAGGTTTTAAGAATCAGTTCCACGGTGAAAGTTTCGAATTTAAATTTAAATTTAAAAAAAAGAAAACTTTCATAGGGTTAAGAACTTAAAACTTGGATTGGTTCAAGGAAAAAAAAAAGAGAGCAACATCGAAAATCATTTAGTCATGAGAACTCACCCTTAATTATTTATTTGGTTTGTACTCGTTTGAACATGCAATTAATAATAAATCTATAATCGTCTCTATTGTCGTTATGTTATTAACAATGAAAATTATAGCCGTCTCTATTGTTTTATGTTATTAACAATGAAAATTATGAATAATAAAGATATGGGGATTGGAGGAGTCTATTATGATTTTATGAATTGTATGCAAAGTTTTCTATAGTGCAGAAGAGAGGGCTAAAAAATCATTTTGAAAACCTTTCAAAGTCAAAGGCTTTAATTTAATTTATGTTGATTCCTTGATGAAGTCTTGAATATTGCTTGATTATCTCCATGTGAAAGTTTATTTTAGTATTAAATTTGATTGATGTTTAAGATTTATAAATAATTATTAGCATAAGTTAATAATTGCATTGCATCATTGGCATGATTAAGATGTATATTTTTGGTACAAAGAGGTTGTGACCCGAAAACACGTAAAAGAGATTGTAAGTTTTCAAATTCGAATCTTAAATTTACTGAATGTAAATTTTTAAGAGTGATTATATAAATAATGTAGTTAAATTTTCCATTCATATTTAGATATGTGTGTGTGAAATTTTATTGTAGTATTGCTAGGCTTTCACTGATTATTGGAGGAAGCCAAAATACGTACCGAATTTTGTCCCACATGCTTCTTTTAATCTACATTTTACTGCAATATTTTTATCTGCTGCTACCTCAGCATTTTGCCTTGACATTGTGAGGGTGACGCAAGCACAAGCAGCTTGTGGGGCACATTCCAGGTTACAACAACAGCATATCTCTGGCTATAAATTGATTGCCCATGAAAACTCTTCAACAACAGCAGTAATGGCAGAGTCCAAGAAGGTCCCTGGTGACACTGAAGCGCAAATGTCAGATTCCGTAAGCAAAAAGGGTGGTTTGATCACCTTATTCTTCATTGCAGGTTTCTCTCTCTCTCTTTCTCTCTTTCTCTCTTTTCTTATATGTTCCAAGTTACTAATAGTTTATAATTTCGTCTCAGGCTTAAATATGTTATTGGTTGTACTAACGTTTGTGTTTTGTTGGCATTAACCAGGGACCCTGTCAGGGGTGATGCTGTCTGGTTTTGGATGGTTAGCAAACCTGATTGTCTACCTGGTTGAGGAATTCAATGTGCCGAGCATTAGTGCTACTCAAATTTCCAACGTGGTTCATGGTTGTATGAACCTGATTCCAATCCTTGGAGCAATCATTTCTGACTCCTACTTGGGAACTTTTTCTGTTGTTGCAATTTCTAGCTTTATCTCTTCACTGGTAAAATGACTTTTCATGTTCATTCCTTTTTCTATGGTGTTTCAAGTAATTTCATTTCCATCATCAAATAGGATTGTTTACTATCAATCTGGTTATTAAGCTTTGCAGGGGATGATTATGCTAACTTTAACAGCAAAACTCAGCTCTTTGAAACCTCCACCGTGTGAAACTGGATCAAGCTTGTGCCAAACTCCATCAAAAGTACAACTTGCAATCCTGTATGTGAGTATAGCTATGGCATCTGCAGGGTTGGGGGGAAGTCGGTATACTCTAGCAACAATGGGAGCAAATCAACTTGATAAGCCCAAAGACAAGGAAACTTTCTTCAATTGGTTCTTTTTCACTATTTTTGCATCTTGCATAATAAGTTCCACAGCTATTGTCTATGTTGAGGATAGCATTAGCTGGGAGCTTGGATATGGCATATGTTTTGCTGCTAACTTCGTTGCTTTAGCCATTTTCTTGGCTGGACATCAATTCTATCGACGTGACAAGCCACGAGGCAGCCCATTTACGGGTTTGCTTCGTGTTGTTGTTGCTGCTGTATGGAAAAGGAAACTTGTGCTCTCATCCAGGAGTGAAGATTATTACCATGAACATGATGGTACAAACAAGGTCATGCCTGCAACACCAAAACGGAGCTTCAGGTAAAAACTTTTAACTTCCGAATTACATTATTCCTTAATAATAATTACATCCATTACGACAAATACACACACACACTTTCATATCTTCTTTCACAAAACGAAAAAAAAAAGGGCTAATAATGATACCAAAAACAATAGTGTTTCAGGCATAGTTCAATCGACCCTGTGCTCTTCCAATAAGCTCACTCTAAAGTTTTAGCCTTTTGGGAGCATTATTACATGTAGAAACTAATCAATGTCATCCATGTCAACTTTAGGCAACTATTCAGGACCACTTTAGCACAGTTTGGGAAGGTTCTATAATGAGAAGTTTTAGTCATTCAGATCATGATTTAGCGAGTACAATACAAGCCACAAGACACGTGCTCGGTCCTTATCCAAGACTCGAAGATTGTAATCTTTGAAGTGTAACATCAATGGATTGGAGGCCTTTCCATTCCATTTGTTTGATCCCTTGAAACTCCATTTTTGTTCTTCACATTAAGTGAAAACTGAAGAATGAAGATTTCAACCTTTGGTCTTTGAAGTTGTAATCATTTAGATGCATGACATTTAATTTAGTGGTGAGCCCACCATTGCTCCAGTCAACCATTGTTGGAGAACTTGAAGTCTTACTTTAATGAGTGTCACATCATTTGTCTTGACGAATTGCAGAAAGAACAAATATATATGTTTCATTTGAAGAAAAAAGAAAATCATATGATTATTGATATTAATATCTTTAAAATTGAACAATGTAAACTTAAGATTAATCTCCATTGATGTAGGTTCTTGAACCGAGCAGCGCTGAAAACTGAGGGAGACATCTATTCAGATGGATCAATTGCAAGACCATGGAAGCTATGCACTTTACAACAAGTTGAAGATCTCAAGACTCTAATAAGACTTTTCCCAATATGGTCAAGTGGTATATTTCTTACCACTCCTATAGCAATCCAATCCAGCATAACAGTTATCCAAGCTCTATCAATGGACCGTCACCTTGGCTCCAATTTCAAAATCCCTGCTGCATCTATTGTAGTGGTGGTCCTTATATCCTCATCCATCTTTGTCGCCCTGTTTGATCGCTTCCTATTTCCTACCTGGCAGAAGCTGATTGGCCGTCCTCTGACACCGCTGCAGCGCATAGGAGTAGGCCATGTTATTAATGTGCTAAGCATGGCAATTTCAGCACTGGTGGAGTCAAAACGGCTCGAAACAGTCCATGCTCACCACCTTGAGGCACAGCATGGTGCCATAGTGCCAATGCTAGTCTGGTGGCTATTTCCACAGCTTGTTGTGGTTGGCATAGGAGATGCATTTCATTTTCCAGGACAAGTTGCATTGTATTACCAAGAATTCCCTGCCTCACTGCGAACCACAGCTACTGCTATGGTTTCTTTAGTTGTCGGCATTGCTTTCTATGTCAGCACAGCTCTGGTCGATCTAATCAGGAACGTTACAGGATGGTTGCCAGAAAACATAAACAGTGGAAGGCTAGACAATCTGTACTGGATCTTAGTTACGGCTGGGGCGCTGAATTTTATCTACTTTTTAGTGTGTGCCAAGTTGTACAAGTATCAAAACATTGAAAAGGAAGTTGATGCTACTTCCAGTTTTGATATATAATAATACTGCATGCTGAACAAAAAAAAGCTGGAAGATCCTTTCCCCAAGCCAAACTGTTTGAATTTAGGGATGAAAATGATAAATGTGGCTTAAGACTTGAAGTTTACAATGTACCAAAAATGGCTATTGGCTTATTCACCTCCTTTAACAAGTATATCAGAAATTCATCAAATACCCTTCACTTTTTTAAGCGCATTGCTCCATACAATTACATTTTGAATTGATTCAAGTAAATTTATCTACAACATCGATTTAACGAATTCATTATAAATTGCTTTTTCAAGTCCTTTGGTAAATTTGAACCTGGACAACAACAACGAAAAACACTCTCTTTATCATTTATCACTTGAGCTAACCATATGTTATCCGTGACAATATCCATGTTTTAGTGATGTTAAATCTTCCAAAAGCAAAAAGTTTATTTCAATGAAAAGCACAAGGGTGATAAACTGATCAGAGTGTTTCCTAATTCTGAAGAAAAGATAATGATCTACACGCGTGTTGCATCTCGATCTTTTATTTTCGACCACAAAACTGTAAGAGTGGTTCACTATCTGATTGTCAAATGGAAACAGAAAGTAGTAGTAAGAGAGAAGGATTTGATGAATCATTTGCAGAACCACCATTAGAGCCCATTGCATGTGGCTGGAATCACTTAAAATGCACTTTCTTAATGCATTCTGATGCAATGTATTATGATAAAATGCATTCTCCACGGCTCAGTATTGCCAGTGCTATTTTCTGTAGTTAAACAGTTTCTGATTCATTGCAAACTACTAATTGCTTCTTGAAGTCATAATGAGTTTTAGCGGAAAAAATGCAATTCAAATATGGTAGGACCTCAGGAATTGACAGGAAATCCAACTGCACCATGATCACCATCGACCTTATTATCGGTTTGAATAAAACAATCCATGCAATCCTCTGTATTGCAGAGAAAGCACTGCTGTTTCCTTGAGATTTCCACAATACTCCTATCAAGTTTTTATATCTCTCGCAAAATTTACAGGTCCAAGTACCCCTCGGCATTGGAGGCAGCCTCATGAAAATATGGACATCCGTTGAATCCGAAGTTTAATTCAATTGATCATGCAACCACTTCTAAAAAATAACATCCACCACGTCTAAAGTTTGAATCTTAACACTTGCAATCTTTTCCCTTACCTTCATGCTACTGCATCTTTGTGAAAAAAATATCGAGATTCCATTCTATTATCAGCAACCACAGCATGCAGATTTGAAGTTACTGACTTCCAGCGGTATAATTTTATATCTTTCCAACTTTTGCTACAGGTGAATAGGATCGTACTGTTGAGCATGGATACAGTTGACAGGTGCAGCCATAACCAACAACTCTTCGATCCATCCCTCCCACGCCAAGAAGGAGAGAGAGAGAGAAAGTGTAAAACAGTTCTTTGAATATGGAAAATCCAACTATTATATATTTAAACTCAGCCCCTCCAAAATTCTCATTGCTGCAAGTTCCGCTATATTCGATATTCACCTTCATCATGACTTAGCTCAATGATCGAGCACAAAGCAAGATGCAGCATGAGTAATCTTCTCAAAATAACCTCAATGTATTAAATAGAGGATTCTGTTCCATTAGTTTAAAAATTGGACAACCAATATGGTTCATGCTTTGAACAAAAATGTGATCACCTGTTACTTCATCATTCAAAAATGAAATTATCATGCAGTTTCTATGAAATAGACAAGTTAAAAGTTGTGTAATAATTCTTTTCTACAATTTTTCATGTCACTCAAAGGAGGATTTGTAAAATAGTACCCCTTATAAAGTTTAGCATTCAATGGAATATAGTTCTCAGGCAAGGATCAAAGCCTGTTTCAGAGAATGGAAATTAAGCAAATCACACGTGCATATACTTGAGACCATTAATTAAAATTGTAAAGTAGGAAAATATCAACTTCTTTGTGAAAATACAATGGGTCAAAGAGAAGAGTCAAACATGCAAAGGGAGGAAATCAGTTGTGCATAGCAAAAAGAAGCCTCAATAGTCACTTATTAACAAAGATTTTGGCTAAAAGACAGCAATTTTAGTTTCAAAGAAACCTGGTTCAGTGTATCCCGAACTTTTAGCAGATTTAACAACTTGGCTCAATGGCTAGCCATCTTCAACCTCACTCATTACATAACCCAACATACCTGTCAAAAAGAAGTTTCTATATAGAAGGCAAATCAAAAGTAATAGACGACCATGAACTAAGCTTGTCACTTGAAATAAAGCTAATAAATAATTACATCGCGTGGAAAAAATGACAAAAGCAAAACAGACCTGTTGATTTTCCAATAAGTGATGCAATGCCTATGACTTTTGTTCTTGATTTTGAATTGGATAACACTTGACACACACCTATGTGTAATATGCAACAAAGAAGCAAAAGTAATATAGTAAAAAAATAACTAAAGAAGCAGCTCTCGTCTGATAAACAAGAAGATTGATACAAAAGAATTTACCTACGCCAGTAAGTTTGGACAGAGAAGAATCATCTGATTTGACCCTACAAACTTCAGTTAAAATGTTATCATCTAACTCCTTTTGTTTAACATCTGAATGAATTCGAAAAGGTTGGGCCAGGTCGAAAATAACGGGCTTGTTTGTTTCAGCTTCTCACTTCCTTTCAGTTTTTCTTGGAAAATTCATGAATTTGATCAAAGGTCGTATCGTTCTGCACTTCTTCAACGCGGGTTTCTGTTTTTAGGTGATTCCGACAAATGGGTTTTCTTTAGTTTTAGTTCTCATGTTCAATCCATGGAGTTTCAGTTTTCAGCACTTTGCACGGTTTCTTCGCTGTTATGGACACAAGTGAAGGCATTTTTTTTTGGTTCAATTCCTCGTTTCTCTTACATTTTGTGTGAACACTTGTGTTCATTTGTATGCATAGTTATGTACAGAACAATTTTCGAGACACTTGATTGAGTTTATGCCTTTCTGGTGATTAGCTATCTGATGATTTGTAATTCCTGTAACAGGTATGTTAGTTGTGAGCGTGTGCGAGCGCCGACTTTTTTTATTATGTTGCATTGAATTGCTTTTTCTCGGCTGCCAGAAAAACAAGTCCAGATCGCTTCAAAAAGAATAGAATATGCGACAGATTGTGGCTTATCTTGGATGATGATATTGAATAGATTTTTTTTCCCTCTCTCTGTTTAATATTTTCCTCTTCTGTAAGCTCGTTGTGTAACATTATACATTGGAGGAAATATCATTCATGTAAATATTAGGCTTCATACATTTTTGTGGTTTTGCTCATGTCTTGGGGATTTACTACTGCAAGCACGTTTATGCAAACAAGTGCTAAGATCCTATAACTTATTCTCAACCACTGCCAGTCCAAGAATATCAACAATGGCTGGAACCATTTTATTATAACACTAGGAAGATCAAAACCAATAAGCAGCTATCTAAAACCTATCAGCTAGAAGTCCATTTTACAGCAAAATACTACAAATTTGTTAACCATTGTATGACCCTCCCACCCCATGTTGATAAACATCTCCTTTGAAGTCAGTCAGGTGGGACAAAGAGGAAAAAAAGACAGTTGGCAGCAATTACACACTTCTAAGTGAAATCACAAAGAGAAGAATTTTAGCGTGTACCTGGCAAGATTTTAAGAATTTTCATGTTTTAACAAAATGGTACAAGGTCAATGCTTCTCCTGTCAGATAAGACATAAAATAACGGCATTTGACCTTGGAATGTTTGATGATAGCTTTCTGCCTCCATAAAATATGCATTTTAAGTCTTGCCATCCCTCCATTTCCAATACCTACAAACTCCTGTAGTCTATAACAGTGACTTCGTCCTCAGGTGCATCTAGGTCTTGATAACTGCATGAAATAAAACAGGGCAAGCCTTACTAAGCTGACTGTAGAAGAGAAACACAACAGAATAACTAAAATAACATAGGCATTTTTCATCCCTAACTAAAAATCAATTGTTAAAGCACAATGTGGTAACCTCAGACTTGAGACTGACATACAGAACATAGCAACTCTATCTTTTCCCAAACCATAAGAAAAAAGGAGACTGCTCTAGTTGCATTTATCAGTTGGGCAATCAAATTTTATGAGATTAAAGAGTAAGAAACTAAGAGTCTAAGGGGTGAAGAGGGACAAGTGGAGCAGGGGAGGAATGTGATGACCTATGAGAATACTGCGATGTCATTATAGATTTCAAAAGGTAAGAAATGGTTGATCACAAGCAGGTCACCCAATCATAACACTGTTTGATATTCCATTAGTCACATGGAACACTGGGGGCACTTTGTGATTTAAAAATAGCTCGCTGCCCACCTCATTTTGAAAAATTCCATTGGAGGAACAGCAAATATTATATCCTAACACTATATACAACTAAAAGTATATTTTAATTTACCAAATCATTAGTCAATGGTTTGCCAACAGTCTCAAGCAAACTTACCTTCGTAAACGTCGAGGATCCTGTCGGAAGCCAGGAGGCAAAAGAAAGGGGGCCGGGCCACTTAAATTAGGTCCAGGACGTCCACTTCTACTATTGCCTTCGAAAGGAGGAGGACCACCCCGCTCTCTGAACACCTGCATTGCAAGTTCAGGTGGAGCTGGAACGAAGGGCCCCAATGGACTGCAATTACACATGCATAAGCACTCTAGAAAATAATAAGCTAACTACTGCAAATTGTAGAACAGCATAAGACCTACCCAGCACCAGGAACAGGCATCAATACTGGTGGTGGTGCTATATCTGAAGAAAATGGAGCTGCAACATGCATCCCTTGTCCACCAAAAGCATCAAACATTGGATCATCATGATTCCCCCCGTCAGGACCATCATTGTTGGATGGAAAATCACTTGATTGAGGGTTCTCAGACCTATCATATCTATCACTACCATTTGCTCGATTGTCACGTTCTCTACGTGAGCCACGTTCATCTTTCAAGCGATTTTCCAATAGTTTACGTCTCTGAGGCTTGTCCTTCTGCAAGAAGAAAAAATTATAAGAAAAAAGGAAACAAAAATGAGCTACAAAGCAGTAAGAACAATAATAACATCAAAACAACACCAGTCATAGCATACCGGCATGGATTGCTGCATAACAGGTGTCCCACCAGGTGCATCTGGATCACTGTGAATGGCAACAATGTATATCTTATAGAAGTATTGTTAAAATAGAAAATATAAACAACAATATGCTGCATGCAAGACTAAACTTACTTCATGTAGTTCTGGAAATAAAGCTCTTCACGCACTTTAGACGTTAGCTCCATCACAAGCTCTGGATGTTTGAGTTTAAGATGCTTGTGCACGAATTCCGCAGCATGAAAGAGCTTTGTGCAACCCTTAGCACCACAACCATACTTCCAACCATACTTTTCATCCCTAATTTTCCGGACAAAAGGATCCAAAGCTTCAACGGCAGCAGCATCTATTTTGTCCTTAGCAGTCATTAATTCCAAAGGATCTTGACCCCTCAACCTCTCTTGCCAGCACAAGTCAAGTTTCTTTTCCCACTCAGATCCATTACTAGTCACATCAGAACTCTTTCCCTCTGCTCTCACATGCCTAAGACCCTTAGCTTCACTAGTTTCAATCATTCCATAATAATCCAAGCCATGGACACGCCACAAGTAAGTTATAAGAGTATCCAGAAGCTCAACACCTTCCAGGCCTTTCACAGAAGTCAAGCCACGAACAATAATCACTAGGCCAGTCAAACTACCATGAGATTTATCTCTATTTATTTTGTCATTGCCGGAACCACTTAAAACATTTTCCTTGATTCCTTTTTCAGAGTCCAGTTTACACACAAGGCCCAGTGCTTGTTCAATGTCAATCTGAATTCTTCTGGGATCAGAACTGATAGGGTGAGCCTTTGGAGCCGCGGAAAGATCAGTTTCTTTGGCAGGTTCCCTAGCATGCCGCCTTCTTTTACCACCAACATCTGCTTCATCTTCAGAATTAGGATCACTGGTCTGTCCTGATTTATTGGATGACAAAGCATTGACACCAGGACTTCTGCATCACAAATATAAATTATTGGTCGGCAGCTGGAAAATAATATGCAGGGAGAGCCAGGTTTAATATGCATGCAAATAAGAAGACACAGAATACCGATCTTACAAGTCCAGTGTTCCACTCTGTAGATCAAGCAAAAAGTCCTTCGCAACTTTGCGTGCAAGTTCATTCCTCCTAAAAAAAGAAATGTCAAAAGCAAAACATAAAATTGAAGGAAAGAATATAATTATAGCATGATAAAATGACACCACGCAACAAAATGCAGGGCTAGGGTCCATCAGCTTACTAACAAATTCATGAACTGAAACATCGTGAAATAAGCAAGTACAACTAACCTTTCAATAACAGTGACCAAGTTCGTTGGATGATATTTGTCTCTCAACCTACATACATAAGCAAGTCCAATTAGAACAGTGAAGTGAATGGAGAGGCAGGAATTCAGTAAACAAAGAGAAGTACCATTCCTCATCTTTGTGAGATTCAAAATATGCTCGCTTTTGGGTAGATATATACTCTGACTTGTACTCTTGGTACCTACACAGCAAAAAAACCACAGTTATTTAACATTCCATTTCTTTAAGCCACAAGTCTTAAACAAGATAAAACCAAATCAATAACATTATTCCTCATTTGTACCTGCGCTCAGCTTCAGCTGGTAGTATATCATCCTCAAGCTCTTGAATGAACTGCTTGTATGACATCAATCCTTCTCTGAAAAATTTACTTATCATGCCATATTATTGATTGAGATAAATAAAGATCCAATAATCAAACGATAAGAAGAACAGCTTTCAAATCATCTCAATTAAAATAGAACTTGAATGATGCCAACAATGAAATGAAATGAAAAGTAATTCAAACCTCATCTAATACAGTAGTCTATAAACAAGATTGAAAGCTAACCTTTGAGTACTCCCTGAATTGGAAGCACCACCATAACCACCACGGCCAGAATCCCAATCTGCAGAAGCTATAATCATTTGGCAAACTAAAATAAAACAGCATAAATTGAAAAGAGTGATAAAAGGTCTGTTGCTGCTGCATTTATACAATAATGCATCATCACCCTATGAAATTTTAGAAGAAATACACCTACTCATCAAAGTGTCATCATTAACTAAAATTATGCATCAATTCATAGATGTCCAAAGTTACTTTCATCATATGCATCTCAACACTTTCCAAAATGACACTACAATCTTGATAGCCAAAGACAAAGGTCAAAATAAAAGTGCTTCAAGATTATTTCAAGAGAATGAATTGAAGTTTGAGGAAATTTGAAAGTAGTGAAGCAATTTCTAGGAAGGACCACCTTGATAGCCACTGGAAGGGCGACCAAAGTACCGGCTATGAGGCCTTTCTTCAAGGTAACCGGCCCTTCCCATAACCTCACGATCATATCCAACACCATAGTCATACCCAAACCTGCACCATCCAAAGTGTTTTACAGCATGAGCAAAATCTGAATATAACCAAAACTGCTGAGTGAAATAACAAGTCATATATGGAAGTATCATAATAGATGAGCAAACTATGAACATAAACAGAACTCCAGAGTCAGATACTGAATCACATAGTCATATATAGAAGAGACACAGGATACAAAGCAATATGAGAAAACTGAATAAATGATATATTCTAAGGTAACATTATAGTAAACAAGAAGTCTGTCAGATATTCACAAGCATTGCAGTAATTTGCAAAACAATGTAGCTTTCAATAATAGGAAAAGAAAGTCACCTCGTCCCTTGACAAAGAAGGGATCCTTGTGATGTAAGCATGTTCGATAAGGAAATAATATCAAACTTGAATACGTACACAAATTTCTAAAACCAACCAGCATAAACACATGCAAACCCTTCATTGGCCATAAAAATGTTACCCATAGTCCAACAAAAAACATCTTGCACAATTACTAACTTACCCAGTGGATCAAATTCAGTCTCCTATATTTAGGGTTCTTTTGAAAGGACAGCAATACCCAGTAGGATTCTATTAGCAATTTTGGCATTCAAAATAGCCACATCATGGCCTAACAACGTATATTTTACAAAACTTTACAGGCCAATACCTAAACTACTATCTTAATGCAACCCTTCTCTTACTCTTTCAGTAAACGAACTTCCAAGATTAAATCAATCATGCAAAATACTAAATTAACAATCAGAAATAAGTTCCTTACATTAAGCACACCAAAAAGCCTATAGTTCAAATACATATAGCTAAATTAAGCTGAATCAATTTGCATTTTAATTGTAATAATAATATAAATTTAAAAAATAAAACATTACCTTCTATCTCCAGGTCCAAATCCTCCTCTAGGACTCCCTCTCCTACCTTCGTAGCCTCCATCCTCCCGCCTAGACCTTTTATAAGGTGGCGACCTCCGTGGCGGAGGCGAGTGTCTCCTGTCCCTATAATTCAACGGCGGTGGCGGAGGGCTAATGCTACTACGCCGCTTGTAATCTCTCTCCTTGGGAGGCGGAGGTGGAGGAGAGCGGTTGCGATCGTAGAAGTCGCGGTCCCGTCTCTCACGCGAGTCACGGTCGCGGCGTCGAGCCGGAGGCTGTGCTGGGGGAGAGGAGTTGGGATCGTCAGACGTCGGAGGCTGTTTGTTGTTGTTGTTGTTATTATTGTTGTCTTTACGGTCGCCGCCGCGGCGACGCTCGAGAGAATCGACCGGCATGTTAATGACTTCGGCCATGGGGGCAGTGAAACGGAACCCTAGAAGGAGAAATACAGATACGAAAATGAAAAAGGCTTTTTTTTTTTTTATCGAGATAAAAAAAGAAAGAATAGGCGAGATGGTCCAGAAAAATATATAAATTAAAAATAAAAAAAAATACTACTTAAAAAAAATGGAAAAGCTCTTTCTTATACCGCCAATTTCTTTTCTTTCGGTGTTATAAAAATATAATTATAATATATATACTATTACTAGTAATTAGTAGTAATTCTTTATTTATTATAATATTATTGCTCTTTAAAAAAACTTAATCAACAATTATTATGCCTTTTGTTTTTCTTTGTTCTTTATAGTCTGGTTTTCATTATTTAATTTTTTATAGGATTAAATTTTGGTAAAAAATTAGAAAAATTTTTCAAACAAAAGTTTAGTAATCATTTAAATCTTTGATTTTTTTTTTCAATCAAACAAATCTCGAATTTTTTATTTTGAATTAGTTAAATTTTTAAATATTTATTCTTATTTAATTGAACTCTTAAATATATATTTTTATTCAATTAAGATATTGATTGAATAAAATTAATTAATTATTTTTTTAACAATTATTTCATTGATGAAAATAAATATTTGATAATTTAATTAATTGTAAAAATAAATAAATATTTATAACGTAGTATTTGAATTTTAGAGATGATTTTTGTAACTATTAAAATTATATAAAAAATTTGTTACAATAATATTTGATTTTTTTAATGAAATTATCAGATTTTATATTTTTTTTTTTAGAATTAACTTAAGAAATATACCATATGATTAAGACTGAAATGAAAATGTCACTTTAGATTTAAAATGTAACTATTAATTACCCTATGATTTGTTTATTAGTTTTTTACCCAAAATCATTATTTTTTTATTTTTTTATTTTTTATTTCTCCTTCGTTTAAATTTATATATTTTTTTAAATTAAACAATATTTCTATATAAACTCATACCAATCCACAAATAACAATCTTTAAATCATTAAAATCTCTACACTATCATCATCATTACAAGTTTATATCACAACTATACTTTATCCTTAATTCATTCAATGCCTTTTTCAGAACTTGACATCCTTTCATCATCACAATAACTATCAACCACAATCAATTGTCATCGTCGATCATCCATCAGTTCTAGTGTTCGCTCAAAAACTATTTCTAAAAACAATTTGATTTTCTCAAATTTCAGTTGAACGGGCATTTAAATTTTTTATTATGTCAGCCCATTAAGTTGTTTTCCTAAATATAATATGTTTGCTTTGGTTGTTAGGCAAATTTAAGCTCTGTTACTTAATAAATATGGATTTCATGGTTGGGTGAGGTTTGAAAATTGGGTCTATGTTTGGTTAGATAATGGGGTTTGGGTTTTGGTTAAACAATGGTAGTGATTTGGTGTTGGATGTGGAGGCTTGGTAGAGATATATGTTATTGATTTATATGTAGTTTAGGTCGAATTTGTGGTAGTGTTGAGCAAGGTGATCATTACAGGTGGTTAACACAACAAGTATGAATTTTGAGAGAGAGATAATCAGTTTTTAGATAAAGAGTATGAATATTTAGAGAGAAAGTATGAAGTCAATTAAGTATAATAATGATATAAACTTGTAATAGTGGTGGTAGCATTGAGGTTTTGGTAATTTAAATATTACTATTGGTGTATTTATTTTGGTTTAGATAGAGAATTTGTTTGATTTTAGAGAAATATAGATAAAAAAAAGTAACAGATTTTGATAAAAAAATAATATAACAAATTATAATGTAGTTAAATGTCACATTTTAAATCTCATGAGATATTTTTATTTTAATTTTAATCATAAGATATATTTATGAAATTAATATTTTTTTTATAAGTACGAACACATAACATAACCTTAGTTTTTTTTTGTTTTTTTAAACTTCAGTTTATTGAATTATGATGTATTGAGAGTTTGAAGTTAATTAAAATAAATAATGAAATATATTTTTATTTCAAATAATTTATTTATAGTATATGGTTATGAATTTTTATACTTATATTATAATATTTTATATTCCTATCTAGAATTAAAGATAAATACTAACATTAGCAATTTGGAATATTGCTAGAAAACAAAATTTAAATTCCTTAATTTTCAATAAAAATTAAGTGCCTCCTTTGATTTTTTTTTAAATAATTTTGTAAGAAATTTTGCAAAGTTATCTTCCCTTTAGTTAATATCTTGAAAATGTACAAATAATAAGTTATAAGAATAAAGAATGATGAAAGGAGATTGAAAGTTAAATTCTAGTCTTTCGTTGAAGAAGAGAAAGTATACATAGAAAAAAAAATGTTAAATGCCATCAAACTTTTTAATTATTAATTTAAAAATAATAAATAAATAAATAAATAAAGAAATTAAATATATTTTTGAAAGAAAATTAAAATGATTTTGAATCAAAATATACATTATGCTTATGTGGTTTGTTTAAATTGGTTAATTTGTATATTTATATCACGTAAAATATTAATAATTTGATTATTTATGTTATATTTTTATATAAAAATTATATATCACAATTTATATAAATATAAAATATATTTTTTAAATTTTGTTAAATTTATATATAATTTTTATTAAAATTTTAAATCCAGCCACTTTCATTTTTTTTTTTTATAATTTTTATATACTGTATCGTCTTTTAAGTTAACAAAGCCATCTGTCCAATAGTAATTGGGCTCCAAGGGGTTTTGGGTTGGATATAATCCGTTCTTTTTCCTCTTCATTGTCTTCTCTTTGTTCTTTTAGCCCAAAACCCAACCCACAAAGCCACTAGTAGAAACCCTGGAATCAGGAATCAATATATTTGTTAGGTGGAGTCGGCTTTCGTTTTAGCGTTGAACCATTGGTATCTTTCACGGTCACTCGCTACCCCCTCTTCACCGGAGTTCTCCCATCCTCCGACGACAATGGTTGCCGCCAAGAAGACCGTAAAATCCTTCTTTTTTTTTTTGAAAATTTACACTTATTTCTTCCTGGTTATGTTGTTAATGGTGTATTTGATGAAATGCAGAAGAAGACCCATGAGAGCATTAACAACAGATTGGCTCTCGTTGTGAAGAGTGGGAAATACACTTTGGGTTACAAACTGTCCTCAAATCTCTCAGAAGCTCCAAAGGTATGGGATTCTTTTAACTCTGCTTATTTGTCTGCCATTGCTGAAACTTTGAGCTACCTGGTTGTTGATTTGAATAATCCTGGCTTTTTTAGTTTTCTGGTTTAGATGAAAAATTATGGGATTTTTTTATTTTCTTGTTTTGGATGGTAAGCTCAGCTTGGACAAGGCCATGGGAGGGGGTTTTGGTAGATTTTGTTTGATGTGTGATTGTTCCATTTGTGGTGCTGATATAATGTTGATTGAGCTTTGGAAGACAGTGATTCTTATCTTTTATGTTTTGTAGGTAAGTTGATTATCATTGCCACCAACTGCCTTCCTCTCAGGAAGTCGGAGATTGAGTATTATGCTATGTTGTGCAAGGTTGGAGTTCACCACTACAATGGAAGTATGTCCCTTAACCCTATTACGTTCTTGTTTCATGCTTGAGTACTTAGTATCTTGTATTGTTTTTCGTATCACATTGAATTGAATCCATTTTATATTCAGTTCACAGATTATCGATAAGATCAATTCATCCCCCTCCCTCCCCCTTTGGTCTTTTAGTTATTAGTAATGAAGCTTGTATCTGAAGATTGTTTGCGAAAGCTAGAGAGAATTGCATTTTGCTGATGGAAATAGTAGAATGAACAACTAACCTGAATGTCAAATCCCTTTAATGAATTGCCAACAGTTATATAACCTGTTGGAAAGTGCCGAGTGCTGGACTCAAAGTTTCGGTGACAAGAGTTCAAATCCCGGTAGCCTCAAGTATTAAAAAAAATTCCTTTACTGAATTGATTGATATGGTCTATGATGCATTCCTTGTTGGAAACTAACTTCCCTTTTATTCTAGTTTTTCATGTGTAAATTCTGATGCTGGTTGGTGTTGATCAATGGATGACAACATTGTTGTTTAAAGTTTTCTAGTAATTCAATTTTTGTTTTGGGGGATCATTCCTTTTAAAAATATGGGTGTTCTGCTTTTGCAGACAACGTAGACTTGGGCACTGCTTGCGGCAAATATTTCAGAGTGTGCTGCCTCAGCATTATTGACCCTGGTATATGCAATGGTGTTGGTAGCATGTTGAATTTACATACTCTATAGCTGTATACTGTTCTGATTGTGGTTATATCTTGTGTTTTTCAGGTGACTCTGATATTATCAAGAGCATGCCCGATGATCGCTAAGCTATGGAGATGACATAACTACCTAGGTTTGTTGTGATTTAGTTTCTGTTTTTGGGTATCTTGAAACATTGATGTTAAAGATAACTTACTCCGACATTCAAAACTTTCATTGTAGCTCATCTGGATGTTTGATGTGGGATGCTGATGTTATGGGCCCATTTTCTAGGGATTTTGTGAGTGGATTTCGTTTAAGATCATTACTTTTACCATATTTTTCTTGTATTTCTATTTTTTAATCTGCTTGTTGGATCTCGCTTACCATCCATTTACTCATTTATAAAGGCAGTTCGATTTTAAGTCAACTAATAGATTGCAAATATAATAAAATTTATTTATATTTGATTTTATATTTGAAAGTGTAATGAAATAAAATGTTTACAAACAATTTGTTAACATATTCGATTTTTTTTTTTATGTTCGATTGTTAAATTTAATAAACAATCATGAAAAATATTTTAGGGTTCGTTATTTTTCCGTTCAAGAACCCTAATCCTTTATGGGAAGCGAAATTCATTTGTCATTCATTGTGACAAGATTTGAACTGGGCTGCACATTAATGGGGTTTTCAGCCCATACAATGATTTGGGCCAATGAACGTTTTCTGAGCTAAGTTTAACCTAGCTTTATGTCTCGTTGGGGTTTGGAATGGTTGGTGTATTTCGTGCTTATTCGTTCAACCTAAAGCTTGGCTGTCAACTCCAATAACACAGTGAACAGGTTGATAAGTATGAACTTTCCAAACTGTTAGTCAAGACAATCCATGATCTGCATAAAGAAAAAAAAAATGTCAATTATTGAACCAAACAAATTTGTGGTCGGTTTGGCTCCATTGTCGCACTTTGTACATCCTAATTCATGAATCACCAATCCGAACTAGAGAATTCTAGCATTGATAGATGTCTATCTTCTTAGAAACATATTGTAAAACAAGTATATGTGTATATGCATATACTTGTGTATTTATGATTTTAGAAATAAAAGATAAAATGTATGTATTCGTGCATATGCGCGCGTACTTATGATTTCAGAAACAAAAGAGGCAAGAGCATTGCTCTAGCCTATGTCTCGATTTGTGATCACCTCCCAAGTGCAATAAACCTGATGCTAAGCTCAGTGGGGTTTTCCTTCTATTTGCTAGCTTCCATGTGAATTTGGCAACAACCATGTGTAAGTGACAGGCATAGATTCCTTTGCAGTGACCCACGTACCCAAGTACCGAAAACAACAAAATAAGTCCAAAACCTCATTAGTTGGCATAAAAAAAGGCTTCAGGATTTGAAAAACTCAGTGGACTCGACTTATTTGATGTCATTAACATTAACTTTTAATCCTTTTGCTTTTAGCCTTTCATTTCCTCCTTTATTTTCTTTCCATTTGTTCACCTCTTTTTAACCCGATTTTCAGTATATTCATCAACTTTTCTTGGCACAAAAAAGAGCCCTGCTATCTGTATGTTTCCTGTATTACCTACCACCATAATTATGCAGCTTTTTTAAACAGCTGCAACCTTAAAATTGACAACCTTTCCAAGCTGGCCCTAGTGGTCTGTAACTAAAATGGTTGGAAAGTTTGAAGAGTGCTGCTCCACTGTCAATTTGATTTTGCACATCAGGCAAAAGGTTAATTAAAAGAAACAGTTTTATGTTCTGTGAAGAAAAAAGGGTTTCATTATGTTTTGGCATTCAATTGCTTGATATCTTAGGATGGAATCAGTAGCTTAACAGGTTGGTATCCAGTGAGGCTGCCAAATACTAATTTTTCCTAAGAAACCCAACTGTGTATTTACTTGCTAGATGAAGATGTTTAATTTCCCTGGCCTGTAACAATTGACCACCAACCATATTCTATTCTATCATCAATCTGCAAAATTCAATTGTCATTGGCATTTGTCATTTCCTTGTGCCCCTGTTGCATCAAGATCAAGCTACCTATATATCTACAAATCTGTGCCATTTCATCTCTATTATCATAAATAGTTATGAACCTGTTATCTATTTCTGTACGAAGCTTTGTAAATGTAACTAACAGACATTTAAGAGTCTAATACAAAGGAATTACATTAAGACATGTCTTAATAGCAAGTTGTCAGAGATTTGCTGGTCTGAAGATGGCAAAGATTCCACTGACAGTAAATAATATAAGTTGTTGCTTTCCTCCTCTGATTCTGCTACACATTCCTGGTAAAATTTAAAAATAACTATGATTTTAAAGTTCAAACTATGTTGAATTCTTAGTTCCATTAAACATGGTTCAAATTCATGCAATTTTAAATAATAAAAAAAAAAACTATGGTTTCTTTTATATTGTGTTACTATTTTTTTTATCACATCCTTGATCTTCTTCAAATGCATTTTTAACCTCTTTGCTTTACTTTTTCTGGTAACCAATTTAGTTTATCAAAGTCAATGGTGAAATAATATAAAATTTAACCTTTTTTTACCTTTTCATGTGGGTTGCAACTTGCAACATGCTAGCAAATTATTAGATCCAGAAAAAGTTTAAGGGAAACCTACAAGACAGTTATTACAATATAAAAAATAATAGATTAGAGCTTAAGATTATAATAAATTAAACTGAAAAGTATATAAAATCTTATATATTTCTTTGGGAAATGTTGGTTGGAATCTGGTATGAACTTCTCAAAGCATTTTCCTATGAAAAGTTTCTGAAACTGAAAATATTTATGAAAATTCAAGAATATAGTTGTTTGATGCTTGAAATATTATGAGAAAAAAATTTCCTAAAACAAAATGGTAAATTACTTACTTACATATTATCTTTAACACCAAAAAAATATTGAATTTGAACTTAATCATGATAAAAAAAACTTGGATGGATCATAATGATACATTTACAATGAAATATATTATGGTACAGATTTGTAGGGTCCATAAAATAAAATGGGCATTGATAACTACTTAGGAGAGTTGATGGTGGGTCCAAAAAACATTGATGTTTATGAATTTTATCCTTATATTCATTCTCTAGATCTATCCTTTGCAATGAAAATTCACCAAAAAAAAAAACAATAAATTTTTAATAATTATATATCATGTCTTCAAAATGAAAAATTAAACTCTTTTAGTGAGAGGAATTTAAATTTAATTAAATGTTCTAAAATTTTCATATTACATCAACCTAAATTTAATTAAACTTAAATTGGTAGGATTGTTCTCTTTGACATAAGTAATTTTAAGTTTGAGTCCAACCGGTGACCTCTTGTTAAGGTAATCTTGAATGCATAATTTATAATTATTATTTTTTAGATTATTAGATACGATATATTTTATTTTGATTTAAAAATTGGATAATCTACTTACTCCTGAATTTTTACATAAAAAAAGTTAAAATTTAAGTAATATTAGAATGGCCAGGATTTATTTCTAAATTTTTTTTATGGACATTTGTTCTTAATTTTATTCATATTTTGGAAGATTCATTCACTAAGACATTATTAAACATGTGATTTTGTCTTGGCTTGATATGTCACTTTCCCAAAGCCAAATAAAAAAGAAATAAACATTAATCTAAATTGAATTTCATCTGCAATAGTGAGCTGCCTGACTCACTTTCAAGTGAATACAGTTGAGCTCATGGCCACTTAGCTTTCACCTGCTCTATGTTATGTGTTTTAAACTACTATACTATATAGTATATATCAAAGGAGTAAAGATCAAATTCAACCTGTTAATAATAATAATAATAATAAAAAAAATGTTAGGGACAAGTCAACATAACTCAAACTATAATATAAAGTTTATAACATCGAGAGTAGAGACAATACTAAATAAATGTTTTTATATTTGTAGCCAAAATATTATAATGTTTTTTCAAATAAAAACCTTGTAGGAACTAAAAAAAAATTATGAATCTATAGTAAAAACGATTGGATCTGCAGTGCCATCCTTTCTTAAAGCAAGAATTGACATTCTAACTAACGGGGACTTACCCCTCCCAATAATTTATTACATGGTTTTTGGTGTGGACTGTCAAGTTGGCATTTCCATTTTAGCTTGGATTATTAAGAAATTGTTAAATATATCTATAAATCAATCTCTTTTCCTTTTATTTTTTCTTTTTTTAGATTAAAAAGATAATTCATCTCCATACATGAGAGTTCGAAATCTGTTAAATATGAATTTGGATATATATATATATAGATATATGTATATATATATATATATTTCATGTTTCAAACTTTTGAACCCATAGTTGATGAGGTCCAATGTCAAACTTGGCCATTAAAAACTAAGTGCTTGTAGTATTCTATAGTGCATTAGTCAAATCCCTTAAAGTAGTCTTAAGAGGCAACTAGGAGTGTTTCTAAAAGTAGTTATAAAAAGAAGATGCTCTTCTTATTTATCTTTCCATTGTAACAAGCTTTTTTAATTCTCTCCACTTTATTCTCTCCCAACCAAAACCCCCTGAAAATGCTTCTTTTCCTATGACACTTTTATCATCATCCTGCACATAAAAAAAAAAAAAACAAAAATCCTTACTTTAATGAAAAAATCAGGATGGTGGATTTGATGCTATATGATGATACATGATAATTAATCTTTCTGAAGTTTCCAGTAGGAACCAGCTGTTTTTTTGATCAAATGCTAGCACAGTACCCTTACAAGATGAGATATGATGGCACAAAGACTTTCAGTTTCAGATTTTTTCCTTGTCAAAAACAATATGTTTTGAATCTATATGAAGTTACAAGATACCGAAAAATTTGTGTTTTTAATGGGCTGAAAAACCTTAATGAGGAAAACTTGCAGTAGAGAGAGAAAGGGTAGAAGTGGGGACCACAGTCCAGAGAGTGATAGATGGGCCATTGTTTTCCAAATGCCCTTTTGGCTTTTGCATGGAAGTAACCGGCCATTGTAATCTTCTTACAAAAAACACACAAACCTTCATCAGATTCGCCTTCTCTTTCCCTCTCTGATGACTGTTTAGACGGCTCATCTGTGACTGTCTCTCTTAAAAGCTTAACCCTTTTTTCTTTACTTGTTTATAGAGGGGAAAGCTCTACTCTGCTCTCTCTTCTTTAACTTGTTTCTATGATCCTCTCTTCTTCTATATGAACACGACTCTGGTATCAAATCCAAGCTTTTCTTTTCTATTTTATCTCTTTGATTAACATATATCAAGGTTTCCATCAGTCATTTGTATTCCTTTTTTCTTTTATTCTTATCAATTTGCTGTTTTCTTCTTCAAGATAACTGCTTTTACTACCAATTGCTCGATTTGGCTCTGATTGATTTTTTCTTTTTTTAAATCTTTGCAAGATGAGTTTTTGATTGGTTTCCTTATCTGGGTTTTCTCTTTCATTAATTTGTAAGCTTTTTTATTGTCAAAAGATTGATGCTTTTTCATGAATTTTGCTTCTAACTGTTATTTTGTTGTTGCCCTTTTTTCAGGGTGAATCTAACCTTATTACTGTGTTCTGGGTTTTTAATTTGGTTCTCTTCTGCTGCAATTTTGAGCCACTCAAGTTGGGTTTTCTTCTATTCAAGGTATTTTCATCTTTCCTTCTCTCTTTGAGATTTGCTTTTATTTTATGTTTCACAGCTTTGACAAGCAAAGATGGAACTTTTGGGATATAGAAATGACTTTTTGGGAAATGTTTTGAGTTGAAGAGAAGTTAATCATGTTAAGATTATATTGTTTGATCGCTATTGTTGGTATAATTATACTGTTTTGTATTGAAAGATGCACACGTGAATATCCACATAGATTCCCTACCTTCCCTTTTTGGGTTTCCTATTCTGCCTTAAAATTTTGAGCTTTGCAGCTTTTTGTTTTTTATTTTGCTTCTTCATTATGTTGCTTTGTGCTGAAAAATTAAAGATAGCTGAGCATTCTTTAATCATACTTGCTCTTTAACTTTTACTCAAAGGTTGTGGGTTTATTTTAGGTTTTGAGTCCAAGATTGTACTTCAAATATTTTCCCATCCAATGTTCATTCACTTGCTTTCTCTTGCTCTATTAGCTTAAATTGTGAACTGGTATTCTCTTTTCTTCTTGTTAATGTCGGTGTTTATTGTTCCATGTTCTTCTAGCATTATCTTTTGCCTTAACTTTCTGTCTTCCCCTCACCCAAATTTGTTTGGTTAAGTAATCTATAGTACTAGTTGTTAATCAATGATTTTTAGCATCAAGCTTCCCATTGTATGATTTGTGAAATCCACTGGATATTATTGCACATCTAAAACCTTAAATCTGCAATCTTATATTTGGACAGCTTTTTAATTAAATACTGAAGATGCATTTATTTGGATATTCACATGTGAATATCCAAGATGCTCGGCTGGAACAAATCTTGGAGTCTCGGCATTCAGTCTTAATTTGAATTTTGAATTAAATGGACACTTTCTGTATTTATCTTTGAAATTTTAATTTTGAGTCCATTTTTTCTTGAGTTTGTTTTAACGTTTCTTTATTATGTGCTTCAATAACAGTAGCTTTGATTTTGGATAGGTTTAGCTTAGTATTTTCTATTAGATCTTGGAAATGCAATCTTGGTTCTGGAAAACATGCTTCCAAACTATTGCAACATGTTTTTAGATGTTTATTTGATGTGCATGAGCTGGTTTATTTCAGGAGAATCCTTATGTCCTGATTGCTTGTTAAGAGGAGTATCTGTCTGTAGAGGATAGAAATATGGGGGCCTCTGGCTCTAAAATAGAAGAGGATAAGGCCCTGCAGTTATGTCGTGAAAGGAAGAAGTTTGTTCGTCAGGCACTTGATGGCAGATGCTCACTGGCTGCTGCTCATTTTGCATATATTGAGACACTAAAAAGTACAGGAACTGCTCTTAGGAAGTTTGTTGAGCTTGAAGCTCCAGCTGTTTCTTCCCTTTACACTTCAACTAATGCTACACCGGAGCCCCTAGCTTTAACTGAGAAATCTCTTTCCCAGTTTTCATACTCTTCTCCATCTTTCTCTCAACGTGTAGATGCAACTGAAACATTTTCTCCATCACCTTCTCCTCCTACTTCCAGTCATTTTCAGGCAAACCATATGAAATTTGGGGCTATTTCTTCAAAAAAAGTTGAAGAGAAACCCCCTCTACCTGATATCAGATTGGTAACCTCATTAAGTACTCCACAGAATACCACACCTCGTTCCACTGAAAAACCAGAATCATCACCGTTTGAAGCTTCTTCTTTTCCCTCAGGAACTCCACAATGGGATTTCTTTGGTCTTTGGCATCCTATTGACCATCAATTGTCATTTCAAGAAGGGAAGGAATTGAACCAAGGGTCTGAAACTGTTGATCATTTAAGACAACTTAGGGAAGAGGAGGGTCTTCCTGAGCTGGAAGATGAAGAGGGGGTGTCTTTACATGAAAGAGAAGAAACTCAGGCTTCAGAAGATGAATTCGATGATGAGCCTCCCACAGATTCTCTAGTTCGAAGTTTTGAAAACCTGAATAGAGTAAATGACCATAACGTAGGCAAAGCATCATCAATGGTCCCTCCTGCTGGTAGTGTAGCTTCAGAAACTGACTTCCTCAATGGGGAAAAGAGCAATTCTCCTGATTTGTCGCCATTAGGAGGTACACCCTCCAGTGTTTCTATTCTAACTGAAATAAAGAAAACACCTGTCAAAGAAGATGATTCTGAAAACAAGGTTGCCGCTAAAGACTTCCCTTCTGTTATGAAAGACATTGAGTTCCTCTTTATAAAAGCTTCTGAATCTGGGAAAGAAGTTCCTAGGATGCTTGAAGCTAATAAGTTGCATTTCCGTCCTATTTTTCCAGGAAGAGAAGGTGAGATCCAGACTCACTTCCTTTCTCACTCTCATATGCATGCCCTTCCGCACACACATAGAGAACAGCTTTCTAGTATGTTTGATGTCTCATAAGGATTGGCAGCTATGCTCAATTAAGAACTGGTGTATGTTAATGTTAGTGAGGAGGGGCATGATGGTATTTTGCAGTTTTTTATATTGGTTTTCTTTTATCTGCATTAGCAATTAAAGAATGAATTGGATTGAATGCATTTGGATGTATTGTAACCTTGATATGTGAAAATTTGGTAAAGTAATTTTGAATTTATGGAGATTTGGGAGAAATTTCCATTTTATTCAGTTTCATTGAAGGACCTTGGGGAATAGTTGAGATTTCTTACATTGATCTGAGTTGGTGAAAGCTATTGTTAACAGAACTTTCTACCATTCAGGTGGATTGACAATATCCACGTTCTTCAGAGCCTGTTTCTCTTGTGGAGAAGATCCTAGCCAAGTTAAAGAAGGTAAATCTCCATAACCCATTATAGCTTAGATATAAGTCATGACAGTGTTGAAGCATTTTGAGCTCCCTTAAAGTGTAGTGCCATGCACTTTTTTTTCTAATGAAATACATGTCTTGATAGTGAGTCGGTATGTTGTGCACCAAATGGCATATGCTTGGCAGATAAAGCTATGAGCAAAGTTAACCAAAGGATATATCATTATATCTTGAAATTACAGTGTAACGTGGGAAGAGAGGATGAATAATATTAATTGTTTGAAGAAAAAAATTAAAATGAAAGAATGATAAAATGACTTACAATATGTGTGATTGCCTTGAAATCTTTTCATGAAACCATTGCATGATGAAACTTTAGTAGTTGGAAGTGACTGCTTTGCCAACTTTTTAAAGTGAGACCGTAAGACCGTGGGATGCTTTTTTTTTTTTTTCTAATGCATATATTTTACTACAAAATACTTGCAAGTTACAGTTATGCATTTAATGGTGCAGCAAGTAGAGGAAAGTGGAGTTATATTAATGGATAAGCAGGAAATTTCACATATTTAAGGCAATAGTGTTATCAAATCCTTTTATGGGGAATATAATTAATATGGTATTATAGGTGCTTAATCTAATATGTTTCTAATATACCGTCCTTGTTATCATAAACAATGAATGAGCGATAAAAACATGCAGGTGGCAACTGTGGTAGCATCTTAATATCAGCAAACTTATTCAATTTAAAATGTATATAGTGAGATCTATTGCAAATGTTTTATGATGGGTACCTTCTTAATGATTGTAGTTTATTTTTCAGTTTTGATTCCTTTGTTAATCCTTTCTTATCTTTACTTAGACCCTCCTCAAACTGGTGTAAAATACTTGACATGGCATAGGACAACATCGTCTCGATCATCTTCATCTGGGAATCCTCTGGGATTAAACTCAAAGGATGATGTTGAGGACCTTAGCAACAATCTTTTCTCTAATACCTGCATGATTTCAGGCAGTGATGCCTCAACCTTGGATAGATTGTATGCATGGGAGAGGAAGCTTTACGATGAAGTAAAGGTATTATTTGTTTTTTTTTCTGTTGCTTTTCTTTTCCTTTAAAGATTTGCAGAGAAGTTTTTGTTTCTGGTTATATGCCTTCTGTTTAGACCTTTTGAGTCCAGCTTAGTCGAAATAGGATATTCCAAGATAAGTTCAATGTTTTGGAGGTTAAATGGACTAGGAATTGAAGTGATTGTGTTGAAGAATGTGGTTGCTTAGTACTGGTTTTGTGGTTCTGTGCTACTTATGTTTCTGCTGTTAAAAGATTACCATTAAAAAGTGAACCCTTTCAAGAATATAACTTCAAATCCCTGGAAAATGAATGCTTTTGTAGTTGGTCCTATGTTTCCAGAGTTTGCCTATATGTGGAACGTATATTGTCTTGGGTTCAGAGTTAGATTTCAAATAGTTTACTCCTCCTTGAGTCTAGTGGTGACTTGTTTGAAGTTGTTTCTCAAAGTTGAAAGTTCTCCAATTTTGCACCTGTAAGTTTTTGAAGTTTTGATGTTATCTAGTCAAGCAGTGATTTGATTGGAGGCATTAAAATTTATGATTAATGAAAGCTTATAATTTTGTAATTTCTCATAACCTCAGGCCAGTGAGTTAATCCGAAGTGAGTATGACTTGAAGTGTAAAATCTTAAGACAGATGGAGTCAAGGGGAGAGAGTTCAAGCAAAATTGACAAGACTCGAGCTGTTATCAAGGATTTGCACTCCAGAATTAGAGTTGCAATCCACAGAATTCACTCAATATCAAAAAGGATTGAGGAATTACGGGACAATGAGCTGCAGCCACAACTTGAGGAGTTGATTGAAGGGTATGTTTGTATTAATGCTTTTCCTCCAACAATTATATCCCCATCATATAAGTACAGTAAGGAACCGCTTGTCATATGCTATGCTTTATTCCCCCCCCCCCTTTCCTGTTGCCTTCTGTTTTTTACCTCTTCCATGCTTGCAGGGGAGGAGAAATAATTCTCTTTTATTCTCTCAGAACAAGATGGGCCACTTTTCCATGAACCATAAAATGACAATTATACGCATAAATTTCTTCGTCTATAATGATTTTATTTGCCATTTCTGCCATACTTTTACTGACTAAAATAGTTTTGCTTGTGCTCATATCTGAAACATTCTTCTTCTAGATCATCCGTTTCACTTGTTGTGCCAACACAGGTTGAGTCGAATGTGGGAAGTGATGTCTGAATGTCACAGGCGTCAGTTTGAAATTATCTCTGTGGCAAACAAGATTGGCAACATGAAAATCTCTGTACTGTCTGAATCACATTGGCAGATCACTGCTCATCTTGAAGATGAGCTAAGGTCGCTCTCTTCAAGTTTTGCAAAGTGGTTTGGTGCCCAGAAAGCTTATCTAAAGGCCATAAACAGTTGGCTCGAGAAATGTGTTCCTATTGGAGAAAAATCTTTAAAGAGATCTAAGAGAAAAAACGATGACCCCCAAGTTGTTTTGAGAATACTTGGCCCTCCAATATATGTAACATGTGGTGTTTGGTACGACAATCTTGATAATTTGGAGCCAGCTCTAAAGAATGTCTCGGACTCCATTAAATGTTTGGCAGCTGATACATCTGGCTTTATACCACAACAAGAAAAGGAGGGGAAGAATGCCAGTCGTCCGTATTCAGCATCTGGGAAGGATGACAACGGTGATTCTGCAATTAATATTTCCAGAGATGAGGCTATGAAAGAGAGGATGTCAGCATCAAGGAAAGATGACAACATCAGTGATTCTGCATATAACATGTTCAGAAATGATGCTTTGAAGGATTCTTTTGGGACAAGCTTAGTTTGCTTTCTTGGACAATTGAAGAGTTTTGCAGAAGAATCCGTGAAGATGTATGCAGAACTTGACAAGGAAATTCAAGACGCTAAGCGTAGGTATGATATGCTTGTTCAAGGAGCTGAGATTGGAAATGATGAAAGCAATGTTCAGAGCAACGATCAAAGCAATAACCAAAGCAGCAGCGGTAATCCAAGCGGCGATCCATCTAAGGATCAACTGAAATCATAAGTGTAAAATTATTCTATCTGGAAAAGAGTTGCTCTACAGAAGACAGACATAAATTTGTCAAGCATTCGTGGCAATTGCGTTTAAGAAAAATCTGTCAAATGAAGCATTTCACATATGATGCTGCATTTTTATATCGAGATCAGAATAAAGGGATATATGGTAGATATCCTTCTTTTACATTCAGTAAGTCAATAAAGAAGCTCAGCTTTTGTAAAATGGATTCCATAAACGGGGTGATCTGTAGGCCATAGCTGTATGTAGAGGTATGAAATAAAACTTGTATAGTCACTTTCTTTGATATATTTTCACCCGTATATTCTCATTTTGGTTGAAGTATCCATGGTAAGGCAGTGAGCAGTAGCTTCTGCTTCTGAAAACTGGAAAATTTGTTTGAAAATCTTCTGGATAGAAAAGTCCAAAGCCCTCAACATCAGAACAAAACCTCACTTTCTCAGTTTTATATGGGTTCTGTTTGGGTTCAGATTGTTCATAAAAGATGAAGGTCTAATCAAGTTTTCTTTGAAATCTCAGGCAATCTGAACCCAAACTGACAATAAGGTTAGGTATTAGATGGTGACTTAAAACCATTTTAGTTTAAATCTCCTTTCTATTTCTTGCCTTCTGCCATTAATGAATACCTTTTTTTTCACTGTTGGAACTGGTCCAAGTTGTGACCAATTCCTGAGCTTATGAAAAACGAAATTATTTTCCTAAACATTTCACTTTCTTGGAATGATTCTTGTGAGTATGGGTCTAGAAGTCGTACATTTTCATGCAAATTGTGCAATAACAATTATTGGATCATTGAATGAACGATGAATTTAACAAGCAAATAGCAACCACCACTAATATACTTGTCTAAGAAATCATTTGTCAAGCATTTTACTTAATCCAAAAACAATGATTTCTAATCCTTGAACTGGTCTATGAAGGGCATCGAAATCGTTTTAGTCGGTCAAAGCTGATAGAATCGAAATCATATTGAATCTGGACTTAGTTTTACATCTCAAGTTTTATATAAACTTGATTTTTTTGATGATTTTAGGAATGTATTTCTCACATTAATATGATATATTGAAATTAGAAGTGATATCGATTTGTATCAAATTGTATTTAATTTTATTTTTTTGAATAATATATAATATTATAAATTTTAAAATTTAATCTGAACATATTAATCACAACTAATGACATATTAATCACAAAACGTTAAAAAAGAAAACTATATTCATGAAGCACTATCTCCACGACCAAACACTCCAACTTTTCAACCGTACTCCAAACGCTACCAAATGTCTACTCCATAATCACACTTCTTTGACACAATCTTGGACGCCGCCGTTAAATTGTCCACCGTTATCTTACACGTCACTTTAACGGTTATCCTCCACGTCTTAATGGATCCCACTTTAATCTTAACTGGCGCTCTCAGCTTCAAAGTAAAAGGCACCGCTCCTTTGTTTTGCTCATCGGAAAGCGTCGTAAGCGCGGCGTTGGTTAGTTCGATACCGGAGCCCTTTAAAGCCATTTGAAACACCGTTACGTTATTCGTTGGCTGGTAAAAAGCCGGCAACGCGCCGTTACCGATGTTAATGTCTTCGTAGTAAACTATGACGGAGCTGCCCTTCTCGTAGTAAATACCGATTTTATCGTTGGGGTTGTGTGCCCGGACAGTGACGTCGAATTCTGGCGAGAGCGGAGAAGATGACGTCAGGTTGAACCCGTTGATGGCCACGCTCTCCACGGAGTATTTTGGGGACTCAGGCTTGAAAACGAAGTAGACCACGGCGGCAACAATACCGGCGGCGAGGAGTTGAACAAGGATGCTGATCAACAAGCAGAAACAGCATCGGCGGCAGGTGCTCCGCCGAGCCTTACGTTTTGACAGATGAGCGTAGCGGCGTGCGTTCTCCGGCGGAGGGACGCGGTAGATTTGGTCCTTGGGGACTTGGATGACGTAAGTTCCAGGTTGTGGAACAGGTTTCTCTGGCGACGGAGGTGCTGGTTTTGGCATCGAGTGTTCATTGGTGGCAGGTGGGGAGTCACTCGGGTGGACTCGTTCGGCCATCGTGCTGTTAACTCAGTGGCTCACTACAAAAAGAAAACGGGAGAAACCAGCGTGTTAGTGTCTAAGAGAGTACCAAAGCCCGGGTATGCGTAAATCCTTGGCCCTGTCTTGTCTTGTCGTGTCCTGTCCTGGCAACATTGGAAAAACTGAAACTATAACGGTGGAAGAACATACCTGGAAAAACTGAAACTTTCAGAAAACAAAAAGATGGGTTCTTCAAGAATCGAAGAGAAATCCAAAACAATCTTTTGCTTTTGTTTTCTCGATACTGGCTATGGCTGTTGGGAGACGAAGAAAAAGAAGAACGAGTCTGAAGAGTTCACATATAGAATGAGTGAATGACTAAAGCAAAGGGCTTGGTCACATAAATATATACTATGGAAATGACAGTTCAGACACTGATTGTCAAGAAATTAGAACTCAATTGAAGAACTAATCAGCTTTTAAAAATGCGAAAATGTCAACTAACTGCCTCGTTCGGGAGCCTGGTTGTCCATTGCGTTTTTTTTGTTGCTTATCCCTTTGTCCGCGTGGGAAAATTGAAATTGGGGCCGGTTGGAACTGGGCCCTTTTCCATTTTTCTTTTGGCGTATAATTACCATCTTAACTGGTTTTGTCACAACATTTTCCTTTAGCCTGATTTTGATGTCCACCCAATAAGATTTTTTTGTTATATATATATATATATATATATATATGTTTGATATATAAAATTATAATAAAATATGATAAAATGATATTATAAATAAAATAAATTAAATAATATTATTTTATCTTATGTTTATTCTGTACAATGATTAAAATAAAATAATTTATTTATTAATCAAAATTATTTTTACTCAAAATTATATAATTTAAATTATTAATATAAAATTTAAAAATATAATAAGATATGTAAATTTAATCTTATGAATTAACTTTATTTTGAAAAAATTAAATTATTTTATATCAAAAAAATAATTAATCATTTTTGTAATTTTATTTTTTAAAATATAAATAAATATAACATAATATAATTATTATATTATTATATTCATCATTTTATATACCAAACATAACTTATATAACTCTCATCGATTTAAAAATAAATGTTTTAATCATAAAATACATCTTATGCGATGGGAACAATGCAATCGAATTCTCAAATGAAGACTTAAATCATTAGCCCACCACCTCTCTCTCCCTCTTTTCTTAACCCGTGTTGCAATTTTCTTAAAAATTCAACAAACAAAGTAACACTATTATAATGCAAAACAACGCTAGTAAAACACGAGGAGAAAGATCAATAATAAATTGGCAATTTCACTTTGTCAGCAACAAATGAAACATGAGACAGATCTACAATTTTTAAAACCTTCTTTTTAGGGGGTTGATTTGCAGAATTAATCATGGGATTTACATTTGGACATTCCTTGATAGTTCTTAATAACAATTTATTCTTTGGATTCTGATATTTTACTCAGAATGAATGATATTGTCACTTTCATTAGGAAAGTATGTACTAAATTGATGTTGTGTATAATTTGGATCGTTTCAAATAAAATATATTTAAAATTAATACGATTTAAAATATATAAAAATGAAACAAAAATTATACAAAAAATATAAAATCATATATTAGTGTGATAAAAAATATATTTTGTAAATTATGATATAATAATTTTTATATTTTATATGAAATTGATAAACCCAAATATACAAATTATCAAAATAATTTGTTTTTGTCTTTACTATCAGCTATAATTATAATCCAGCCACAGTTGATTGAAACCATTTTGGGACATTATGGAAGCAGAAGCCTTGGATTTGAAGTTTGAACACTAACCTTTGAGGGCTAATTACTGATCATGTTTCCAATTTTGAAAAGTGAACAGCCTAAAGCACCATGACCACAAATCCAAAAGTCCCCACATGTTCAAACATGATAGCCTGGAACGATGTTTTTCATCAGGCCTCCCTAGTCCCAAACAGAACCCTTCAAAAAAATGCAATGGCTGCCAGAGAAACGGAATCAAACCTACCATGTTTGACCCAATAAAGAGAGGGTGAAAAGGCAGCTCCAAGAACTCTATGTTCTGCCTTTGAAATTGTGAAGGGGTGTAAAATTTCCATTCCCACATGTTTCTTTGGATGCATACCAAGTGAACCAATCTGCACCACCTAAAGATTTACAGTTGTTTTAGAGATTGCTGAGCCTTTGAAGACTTTGGTTGTTAAATTTCCACCCACATGCAGATCCCCAGAAACCATGTCATGGTACTCAAGGGCTTTTAATAATGTCCCCCGTTGTTCATTATACGGTTCATACTCCATGTTCGATACAGGTATATTCAATTTTATTATAATTTACGCTTTGGAGAATGTCATTGCCAATGCATGACCAAACCTACATGGAGTATGAATATACAGAGCCAAATTTATATATAATGCAACCAAGGATGAGTGGTACAATATACATAGACAGACACAATTGCTCACTTCAGAAAAAGAGAAGGTAAACTAGCATGACATAAGAGAAGTTACTGTAGGCTGATAAAATGGGAATACCTTCAGTTGATCAAGGCTAAGATCTAGCTCTGACAAGATTTTTGCGCTGTCTTGCAAAAGAGCTTCTGGTAGTGATCCGGACAACTGGTTGTTTCCAAGCCAATGAATCCTCAAAGAGACTATAAAATTGAAGGAAGGTATAGTTCCCACTAACTGATTATTACTAGCATAAAAACTTCTGAACTGTCAAAATAAGGCATTCATGAGCAAAGAGCTCTCGGACCAACAAATTTTGGCTTATATTTAAATACTGAATGGAAGAAACAAAACTGGAGCTCCCTAGTCCCATGTCCAGTGAACCAGATAACTGATTGCTGCTCAGGTCCACATGAACCACACTTTCCAATTGGGACAGAAAGTTATGATATCCCCAGAAATCTACATATTTCAACCTCTTAAGACTGCTAAAACCAGAGGGAAATGTGCCTTCAAAATTATTTGAAGAAAGATTCAGAAGTACCAAATGTTTTAATTTGACAATGTCTGATGGTATTGTAACCCCATGAAAAGGTATTACTTGAGACTTGAGAGGTCCAAAAACTCAAGAGATGGGATAGAGCCAATCTTTGACATGGTCCCTGTCCACTGGTTACTTGAAATAGAAATATTCCTAAGCATTTTAAGACCAACAATGACAGGGAAACTCCAGTTTCCAACCAAACCTAACTCATTTAGAGTAACTGAATTCACATGACCATCAATGACTCCAAACCAATTCTTGGGACACCATCTGATGCCAGGGACTTGGAGTCCCATGAAGCAAGAACTTTACCAGAAGGGTCTTTCTCAATGTCTTTCTTTAGCTCCAAAAGTGCTTCAAAATGTGCTAATGCAGTTACCAGTAAAAAGACTAAATTGAATCTCTGCATTCCTTCAATCAGTCACCTACCCCCACAAATCGCAGTGAATATATCAGAATGGGACCGATAAGAACTCAACTATAGAGAACTGCTACACCAAATTGCAACGCTTGAATGAGGTAGAAGACTACACATGAATATAGCATCCAGATTTTGCATCTTTATTTAACACTAGGAGAGAATTCAACTAATCTTTGGTCAAGCAATCGGATACTTGTAAAAACACAATGAAAGAAGCAGTGAAAGATGCTTCCTTTAAACTAATCTAGGCGGCTAATAAGCTTCAAAACCCATGTCCACTGAGATAAACAGAAACCAAATCAAGTGAAAACAAGCTCAAATGCACCAGAAAAAAAGATCCTACATTTCCACACCAAGGAGCTGATAAGGGAGAAGATAATGCTTAGCAACAAGTAAAGAAGAAACAAACTGGGAAAAAGGGTTTCTTTATAAAGGAAGAGACCGTCAAAGATGCAAGAAAGACCAGAGACAGAGAAACCCGAATGAAAGTGAGTTAAGGGAGGTGAGAGAGTGAGGATCAGAGTGTTCGGTGATGTTTGTTTTGAATGTGGTAATAAATTGCAGATACATTTAAAGAAGAAGAACACCAGAACAGAACATGTGAATTGTTTTTTGGTGTTGAATAGCCGTTAAATCTAATAATTAAAGCATAAAACCATAGCAACATGCAATGAGTAGTAGTTAGGTTGAGCTGGTGCCTTGGCCCTTGGCGCATGGGTACCCTTGAAATGGGCTAAAGTTTTCGAGCCCATACCAATTAGGACAGTAATGAAACAAATGGGAGTCCTAATTGCTATGGGCTAGAAAACTATAGCCCATTTCAATGGTTTCCATTCCCTCACAGCCCACATTCAGCTAATCTGCCACAAAAACCCATTTAAATTTATCAAAAAACTGAATTACTTTTCAGAAATTTGTATTGTTAAGCCCAAGTTTGGACTGATGTGAACCTAACCCAACCATATTGGGTCAGGAAACGAATCAAAAAAACCCAAAGCAGAGCAGAGATTGTTAAAGTTGGAAGAAACCTAGAAAATAATACAATAGAAACCAAAAAAAAAAATGTCATGTTATAAGACAAACAAACTTTGCACTTTCTTCCTCTTCTTCTTGTCAAGTGGACTACCATTTTCTTGGCTCTTATTTTGTTGTCGTGAGAATTTAGATAAATTCTTCCCAGTACATAATTTGATACTTGAATCATTTTAAGCTTATCCAAAAGTTTGTGTTTTGTTTAAGAAAATAAGAATTAGAATCCATAAATGATTTTGCTTTATAACAAAGATTGTAGTCAAGAAACAAGTTAAGAGATTATAGATATTTTGATTTAAATTTTAAATTTATTGAATATCATCTCTTAAAATTAGAGTGATGGTTTGAATTATAATAGATTCGATTCAATTTTTTTGAATAATATATAAAATTATGATGTTTTTAAATTTTGATTTGAATTTAAATCGAACTTTTATATGATCTGAATAAAAATAAATTGAATTTTATTTATTTTATAAATTTTTTAGAAATATATAAAAATTAATAAAAATATATAATTTTTTACTTGATTTAAAAATAAATTCGAATCTAATATATATACATTTAATTTTAAAATTGAATAAATAAATAAATTAAATCAAATCGAATTAAATATTATAATTTTGATTCGATTTTTTATTTTTTATTTTTTTATTTAAAATATTTATACGGATCAATTGAATTAAAATTTATATTTAATTATTATTATTTTTTTTTTCATGTTAGATTAAAAGGACGATGCTTTATTAGTTGAGCAAAGTCTCCAAGGTGACCCAGCAATTATTTCAGCTATGCCGAAAGTTATATTGTAGCGTTCAATGGGACTTTACTCACTATTATCCTAGCTTAGACAGTGACATCCTTAAATGAAACAAACATCCTCAGCCAAACCTGCTTAACTGCCGGTGAAACAATTGGAATCCAAGTAAAATTTTATTTTCAAATGAAGTTTTACCTTTAGATGGAGGGCCTGTGTTTCATTGGATGCCATAGTTGTACTTTCACCACAAAGTATAAACAGAAACCTTGTCCCTTCATTACTTTAATACTTTTATTTAAATGGTTTATAATCAATAGCTTAGATTAAATTTTAAGATTTAGTTTTAATATTTTTCGTCTTATATCTTATATTAGATTAAATTTTTTTTATATATAAAAAGCACAATTTAAAGATAAAAAAATATTATATGTATTAAAAATTTAAATTTAAATTTATTAAATATCATATTTTAAGAATGGGTATATGATTCAATTAATTTGTTTGTAAATAACAAAAATATTTTTTAACTCAAATTTTTTTTTTGGTCAGAACTCAAACTTGTTAAAGCTATTGATATCTTTTGTACTTTTATAAAGTTTAATTTTTGAAAAAAAAAATTATAAGAAAATTTGTATTAAATTAATAACAATGACAGTATAACACATGATTTTGTAAACACTAGACATTGAAAAAAAGTCATAAACTTTTAATGTTCTTTAGCCCAAGGGTAACAAATGTTCCAAAATTATAATTCAATATTTATTTAATGCTTTAATATTTTATTTCAACTCAATTAAATCTTTAAATGAATAAAATTTAATTACGTAACAAAATTTAATCAATCAACGCTTGGACTATAATTAATTAAACTCTTAAAAGGATTTTAAAGAAAAGAGAAAATAATAGAAAAAATGAAAATATTTTATTTTATTTTTATATATATTAATTACACTACATGGTAATTTTTAATTGATTATATTGATATGATGTGAAATTTAATTTTAATTGAAAAAATAATGATATTAATTTTTTCATCTAAATAAAATATTTAATTAAATGTAAATAAATGTTTAAGAAGTGAATTCATTGTAATAAAAAATAAGAAATTAAATAATTTTTTAAATTATAGTTCACATGCTTTTTTCAACCTTTTAGCCTTTTCTTTATGAAAGAAATTTTTGAAGGTTCTAAAGGATTAAATAAATGGTTTTGTAGACACAAGTCCGAGAAAGGGCAAGTGAGTTTACCTTTTTGTGCACACTTATGCAGACCTTAAAGGATTAGATTAATATTTAAAATGTCGATTGTGCATCACTTATAGCGTTACCAATATACTTATTTTTTTTTTGTACTTAGATTTGTTTTACTATCTATTTGATATTTAAGATTAAAAATTTCTTTTCATATCATGAAATAAAAATTTAACTATTTTTTTTAATACGAAAAATAATTATTTATATATTTAACTAATTTTCACTATTTAAAAATATTTATAATTATCTTATAAAATCAAGAATAAATAATATATATTTATTTAGGTATTAGTGAAAATATTAAACTAAAAATGTCAAGTCATGATCATGAATATACATATAAACTCAAAACTGTCTAAAAATAATCGACATGAAAATACAGCCGTTTCAACATTGATCTATTATGGTAGGTTGAAGACTTAATTGTGGTGTCAACAGTTAGCTCAAAGAAAAAAACTTTAAAAATCAGAATAGTCAACGAGCTCACGAAATTCTCGTAATTCAGATCATGAGATCACATCACCATGAAACCTGAAACACATGTTTCATGTCAAATATCTAATTATTACGCGTGTTGTATCTCAACCCCATTTTATAAGTTACTTTGTTTACATTCAATGCATTGAAAACTTGGTGTTTTTGTTTTGATGGATTTGATTGATGATTGTTTTGCTATGAGAATGGAAAATTTTTGGTTGCAGACTGCACTGGAACACAGCCTATAGAAATGCCTGCCAGAAATGCTGATTCAGATGCAAATGTGTTCTTCCAGGGACTTATGGCAACTAGGAAAGGAAGTTTGCCCCTGTTAGAATATCTGGAAGACCAAGAGGAGTGGCCCTAAATGCCCATGAAAATGAAAAGATTGCTCTGGTTATTTCCATGTTTTTTTTATTGGCAATTTGGCATTTTGCAGCTACAACCAAATCCTTCTTTTATTTTCTGTCTAAAACTGCTCATAATTTCTTTTCAAGTACAAATCAGTAAACGAGGGTCACATTTCCATTCTTTTGTCTTTTTGTTTTTTACTTTTTCTTCTTCCTCTTGTCTTATAGAATTATTACCTTGGCCATACCATGACAAAAGGATCAGTCTGTTATAGATAAACATGATAAATTCTCAAGAAATTTAGGAAATAATACCATGGCAAAAACTCTTAATCATCCAAATCAAGCAAAATATAAAAAGCTTTAAGGTGGTCGCCTTCAGAATAATAAAAGGAAAAAAAAAAGAAGAAAATTTAGGAATTAATCATTGGAACTTTGAAATCTTATCATCAATGCAGAAGAAAATGGCAAATCCAATTTGACAATTCAATTCCAATTTATGAAAAATACCATCTTTCAGGACAGAACTGCTAAAACTGGAACCTTATTTTCTTGAACAAATTAACCTGGATATAATCGGAAACCTGGTTTGAATTGTAATCCAATATTGCTGCAATTCACCTCTTTTTGATATTCATATTGCAACACATTTGATCCCAATTACTGCATTACTTAGTCGACATAAGAGTGTCAAAGGAAAAAAAATTATAATTAAAACTCCAAAATAGCTAAAACATCAGCTGCAGGAACCAATAAAAGCAGCACACACACCATAGTGCCAACAGGTGTTGATCAGATCCTCTGGCCAAAAATCTTTTGTTTTTTGTTTTTTTGGTGTGTCCTTAAATGAAATCTTTATTGTGTGGTTGGATTTTTTTTCTCCTGAAATGGGACCACGGAAATGATAAGTTCCAAACTTTAGAACAAGCCAAGATAGCTGGATGAAACTTAGTCGTCCTTGAACAGACCCCACCACACACTCAGACAAAAACAGAGCAGTTCCATCTTCCATGATAAAGTGAACCTAGTCAAATTTAGGCATTTTGTACCAGTAACTGCAGTGGGCCTAGCTCACATGGGAACGACCAACAAGATGCATTAAAAGACAACAGTTTCGATTCAACACACCCGTCCACTATGTAACCATTACAGGACAAAACACTCACAATCGGATTACTATGCAACATGATAATGGTTGTAGAAACAGATTAAAAGTAACAATGACGGGAAAAAAACCACAAAGACAATACACCTAATTTATTTATGAGACAGTCACATTCTATATAAATCAGTAGCAGGATTGTGAGACTTTCCACGTTTTATTGAAGCCCAAATGAAGACCTGCTAAACTTGCTAACTTCCACAGCTACAGACAGGACGGAAAATACAATAACCAAGTAAAAAAAAGTTTTAGCTAGTGCATGTGTCGCCAGGCCTTGGGGATGTCGGGCATGCCAAGGAGGGGAGTAAGTTAGATTTCCCCCGCAAGAACAAGGTGTGCTTGGTAGCGCTAAGTGGATGGAATACACTTTTGGCCTTGAACTTTGCTACTGGAACCAGATTGGAACATCCTGCTTTGGCATGGTATCCATCCCAACTGCTTGTAGATCTTCCTTATATTCTAAAGAAGACAAATCGAATGGAGACCCAAACATCAACTGGAAGTTATTGTTATTGTGGTTGGTCTCGAACGGAGAATTCAAGCCATTAAACCGGTCAAACTGACCTTCCCCTTGTGGAAACATCTGATTATTATGGGTCATGCTGGAATCCTCGAAGAAGTTTCCCTCCATCATTACTCCTTGACCGCGGAAGAATTCATCCTGTTGCTGTTGGATTTTCGGCTGAAGAAGATTTTGACCTTCTGTAACTGGATTGTTACCGGGATTCTTATTCTTGTTGCATTGAATGTTGTTATCATATATGGACATAAGCTCACTGATCATTTTCTGTCCATCTTCTGGAACTCCAAGTCCTGATAGATCAAATGATGTTGGAGCAGAAATAATAGTTGGTGCAGCTGGATTTGATTGCGCAAAAGGTTGAGGGAAAATAACTGGTTTCACTTCATTAACATTAAAATCCGAACCACCAAACTGTGCAGAGGAGTTTCTATATGGACAAGTCAATTGATGGTTGTCCCTGGCAGTCCTGTCATGAAAACCCAAGCGAAGTTCACCATAAGGACACTGGAGGAACTCACAAGTGTAGATCTTGTGTTCCATCATGTTTAGATCATTGGATGGTTTCCTTTTTCGCATGAAATCCAAATTATTCATAACTTCTCCTTTAAGAGTATAAGGTGGTTGTTGGACGGCCCTCATTCTATCCATGCCCAGAATAGATGAATTGAGATTCTCAGGTTTGCGCTCTTGCACATCAAAGTTTGGCTCATCTTCAGCCCCTTCAACATCATACTCACTGCAGTCATTTATAACAAAAGACCCACTTCCTCCACCTGAGGACAAAGGTAGGCAGGAATCAGGGTAAAGCTCTCGGGCCAAGGCCTCCTCCTGGTTAATGATAGCAAGCCATGTTGCACTTTCCTTTGCTGTCATCTTGTCCTGCAAGCACTTCGACTGCCTTACAAGCTTGCGAATCTTGGCAATATCAGGAGACATATGCTTGATTACTGCAGTAAGAACCCCCACTTTCCAAGCCTTCTTCAAGTCATGAGGTTTCTTATAAGGAGGTGGACCTTGCTCTTTGGACAATCCCAGTTGTGGCCACCATTCCTCATTTCCAGTAGGCCACCATGGTGGGGGAACACCTTTCTCTAAAGGAAATCGCCTCTGAGGAGGATCACAGTGTTGCATCAGTGCAGACAAAAGAGAACCAAGAGTTGTATCTTGAAGTTCTTGCAAGGTGTGTGGTGTTGGGCCGATTGAGTTACAGCCATCATTCTTGCCAGGAATCGAATTATCTGCCTGGTACTTTGCAATAACCGCGGGACCATTACGATCAAACCTGACTTTATCCTTCCACCATTCTCGAAGATTGTCAGATGCCCCAGTTACCGGTTTTCCCTTTTCTGGAATAATCCCATAAACAAAACCTTGAGCCTTACACACTTCCATCATCTTCAACATGTACTTCAATATTCCATCCTGTGCCCTTGACATCTTCTTTCTCCTTGCCTGTTCTTGGGACTGGCGCTGTTTGGCCATATCAATCCCCTCCTTGCCCTTATTCTGTTCTTTACGCCGTTTGAGAAGCATTTTGTCCCTCCACATCCTTCTCTCAAGTTCATCCATATCAATTTCTTCATCAGTATAATCATCCTCCACTGTCGCCTCTGGTTCAGTTTGTGAGGCCGCCACATCTTTTTCCCCAAGGGGAGCACTGAAGAAATCCATATCACCACAAATCCCCATCTCATCAAACATCATCATTATTCCAATATACGAGTCCAAATAAGTCCGAAACTTGAGGAAATCTCTGAGTCAACCAAAGCTTCAAGTTTCTTCTAGTATCTGTTAGCCCTGATAAAACTTCAAATCATCCAATAACCAAGGCCTTTGTTAACCTGTATATAAAAAATAAATTGGTTAAAAGAAACCCTGCAATGGCCATAAAATTTCTTAATAAATAGCACTATCTAACCAGTGAACAGATATAGACAGTCTAACCATAAATTTAACTCAAAAAATATAAAGCATTAAAGACCTGGCTCCAACAATTTAAAATCTACAAGCCAAAGCAACAAAAGCATAAACAAAGATTTTCAATTTCCAACAGAAATAGATTATTAAGTAATCCAAATCGTAGATTTCGCAAAAACAAAAAGAATCTAAGAAAATTGAACAGATCAAACTAGCCTACAAATAATATCAGCTGATAACCTTTAAATTTGAGAGATAAATGTCCAAAATCAATTCTGACTCATAAATCTTAAATTTAGGAACAAAAGAGATTTAGAAAAAGAAAAAAAAAAGGCTCCATCATATGCATGTCAGATCTCCAGACAAACAATTTTTCGAAAATGAAAATCTTCAAATGAAGAAGTTAACGAAAAGATAGAACTAAGCTCAAAATGATAGGATCTAATATAACCAGGACCTCAGCTTTATCAATCAATAATCAAAACCCGTGATAGAAAAGTAGCAAACCCCAAAGAGACAATCAAAATCCAATCAGAAAAGTACTCCAAAATGAAAATAAAAAACTTCAACTTTTTCAATCAGTAATCAAAAACAGAATCAAAGAGGTAGCAAACACCCCAAACCACGCAATCAAAACCACTTCATTTTGGCGAAAAAATATTCAACTTTATCAACAATAATAATAAACCCAAATCAGGAAAAAAAAAACCCCAAACCAGACAATCAAAACGTCAACTTTATCAATCAATAATCAAAACCCAACTCGGAAAATTATCAGAAGAACCAAAACAGACTATCAAACCTCAAACTTATTAATTAAAAAAACCGATATCAGAAAACTAGTACAAAAACCCAAAGAAAGTACTAAAATCAACTCAGCCACAGAGAGATCCACTCAAAACCAAGTCCACAAAGCTTTACCAGCACACAACCTAGATTTTGGCTTACTTCACAAAGCTCACAGAAGTCACTTCTGCAACCCACGGTACACTTTGAGAGGAGAAAAATAAAAAGAAAGAGAAAGAGAAATGGATGGAGAGAGAGAGAGAGAGAGGGAGAGGAAGAGGAAGAAAGAGATGGAATTTTCCACTACCCCGAGAGAGAATTATTGATGAGAGGGTGGCTGCTAGCATCCCCTGTTGGTGATTGTGAAAGGCAATAGATTGGAAGAAAGAGAGAGAGAGAGAGAGAGAGAGAGAGAGAGATTGGGAGAAACGACAGGGGACTTGTAAAAACACTATAAAAAAGTGTAATAAAATAATAAAAATCCAAGTTTTGGGAACGGAGACTATGGATTAAATAGTAAGGAAAATAGAAAGCATTAATTCAATAAAAAAAATTGAATAAAAAAAGGAAACAACAGTGAAAAGAGAGGAAAGTAAATGAAGGTCAGATTAATCCAATCTCATTCTTGGGGTAAACGTTTTTTTCTTTAATTAATAATTAAGACAATGAAAAATGGCAGAGTGGTGAGCGTGTCAAGCCAGGAGGCAGCTGAGCAGTCACCAATTATTTCAGGCCTTTGCTTATGGAAATGCAGGTTACTTGGGGTTGGGAACCTGAGGGGCATTTGTCTACATCCGTTGTTATCTTCTTTCATTAAAGGAGTTACTTTTATTTTATTTAATTTTTTTATTCTTTTTCTTTCTTTTAGCCATGCTGATAAATTAATATGTTCACACTATTATTAATTGAAAACAATTCTTCAATTAATGGATGGTCCATTTCTTTTTAATTTTATTATTTTTTTTATCAATGAAAGAGTTTTGTTTTACTTGAAAAGTTGAAATAAAAAAAAGTTTTTTTTTTTTTGTTTGAAAGGTTAAACAACAAAAAAATGTTGCTATTAATTATATTATAAAAAAATATAATTACCAATAAATTGGTTCAATCGACGAAAAATCATATCTTTTGATGTAAAAATTTTAAATTCAATTTCAATTTATAATTATTTGTTAAAATTATTTCGATAAATTATCGAATATAATATATCTTATTTTAATTTTAAAAATTAAGTAACTTATTTATTGTAGGATTTTTTATACCCAAAAATATATATGTGATTTAGTTTTGCAAATGAAAAAGTGACATTATTTTTAAAATATTATTATTTTGGGAGACATGTCATTCTTTTAATGTAAAAAAAATAATTTTCTCTCATAAAATTTTTCTCTTCAAAAATCTATATTCGTGAAAAAAAAAAAAAGAACTATGTGAAGTATAAGGTTAGAAAATGGTTGAATAAATAATCAAAATCAATCAAAAGAATTGTATTTACATTTTCTTAAATGAGGTTGCCCATCATTTTCTCCACATTAAGAGAAAGAATATAATTTTCATCTCTAGCCCAAATTAAAACCACTGTCCATAGCTAGCCCATGGCACAGGCTCGCCTTAATTGGCTTATTCCTAACCCAACGCCAACCCAAGGCAACAAACATTGAATTGATCAGAATGAATCTCCAAGCCTAAATCAGATCAAGAATACAGGTCAATCATCATGTACATTTGCAACTAATCCATACATATGTCATAACTCTTAATTTAGCTTATAAAATTAAAATTGTTTTGTTATTAATGAAAAAAAAAACTCAAAATTACTAGAAAACAAGTTTAAACTTATGATTGATATCCAAACTCTTATTTGTTGTCATTTGAGCCAAGTCGAAGTGGCAAAAAGCCTAATGCATAAATTAGCTAAGTACTTCTGAAATGGCATCCAATTTTTTTGATTCAATGGCAAAATGCATTAGTTAATCAGTCTAAGTTCTGTTTGTTTGCTGTTAATCCGCAAGCAAGAGCAGCTCTTGGTATTTCACCAACATGTTGAACACCTTCAGCAAAAACAACTCCCATTCCCATATGCAAATGTGGCTCAATGTGACAATGAAATGCCCAAACTCCTGGATTATCAGCAACAAACCTCAATGCAGTCCATCCATATGGGAAGATCACAGCAGTGTTTCTTAATGGTGGGTTCTTCAAGTTAAATTTCTTCTCATCTTCTTCTCTGAACTTCCCTTCTCCATACCCCAACACCCAAAAATTATGACCATGCAAATGCCATGGATGTATTTCACTAACATCCTTTGCTAATGCATTGGCATTTTGAAGTATCACATCAATAGTGGTGTTTAAGTTAATGGTGTAAATCCCATTTCCATAAGTTGAATTGGGGTTCACTGGAGGCTTCATAATATCATAACTGTTATCAATGTTGTCGGGAGGGCTTTTCTGATCAAAAGCATTGTTGAGGCCATATTTAATGGACCCCAAATAAGGAGTTGGAGGCAAAACCAAGGAAACATTGTTGATAGACCACTTGATGGACCCATTGATTCTGTTCTGAGTGTTGAGAAGGATGATCCGACGATGATGAGTTCTTGGTGGCTGAGGGGATCCCATCAGGGCAAATATACTTTTAGTAAACGCTTTGCTGTGATTATAATCATTCCATGGAGGTGTTACAGGGGGTTGAGAGGTAGGGAGTTTTGATGCAGAAGTGGGAAAGTAGTTCAAAATGGTGAGGGCTTGAGGGGTTTTGGGTTCTCTTCCTCTTACACCAACTGAAATCCAATAATTATTGGAGGAGAGTTGGTCTGTTCTTAACAGAACTGAGTAGCTCTCCCCTGAATAAATATCCAAATCATCAACTGCAAATGGTTGCACATAATTTCCATCAGCTTCCACCACCACCATTTTGTGACCCTGCAACAAAATTTTGTTAAACTAGAGAAAAACACTTTGTCAAACAATTTTTTTTGACTAATTTCTTTTATACACATTTCTCTTCTATATTCATCCAATGTGAAATTTTATTTTCACATCCAAATGGCTCTACTAAGGTGGTGGAGATAGCCCAGTGTCCTAGTACATCATGTTAGCAACTTTTCCGCTAATTTTTGTTGGCAGTTTAGAATGTTACTTTAGATCTAGAGTTTGGAAGCAAATCACGTTAAATTACTGTAATATAATTAACTAATTAAAATTTAGTATTTTATAGAATTTATTAAAAATAATATATAAAGTTTATATTTTACTATGATTGGTTAATTGTAAGATTATAGGAAAGAGAATTGTCGGTAAAATGCTCCCAATCTAGAAAGATTTTATATCTCACATTGAATAGAAATAGATTTAATTTTGCATATTAATTTTATTCATATTTTAAATAATTTAAATAACAAAAGAAATATAATTATTTAAATGAATAATTGTGTTTGAATAGAAATAAATGTTTATAATAATTATATAACAAAAAAGTTATAATTATTTAAATGTAAAATGACATGGGCATTCATCAAAATGATATTACTATTTATCAATTATAGATAATTCTTTATGCATAACTTTTTTTTATTACTTTTTCTTGAAAAATTTTAAAAATTTATTGTATCTCAAAGATATAATTATTTTAAAAAACATAATGATGTTCCATTTACATTTTCAAACTTATCCAACTTATATATATACTAGGTTTAATTTTTTCTGAGAGGTTAACCTATTCTTGGATTGGATCTCCTCGTATCAAAATAACATTTTCAATAAATTATATGATTGATGAGAAGAATAAGAATATTACTAGAAACTTAAAGCATATTATAGTTAAAATAATATATGGTAGGTATAGGGAGATAAAAAGGAAAGATGCAATAGGAATAGGAATAGGAATAGGAATAGAAATAGGTATAGGTATAGGAATAGGTATTGTACTCACCTCAATGGCCAAATTGAGTGAAGCTAGAGCAGTGATGCTGGCAATCCTTAACCTGTAAGTTTTGTTCCGACGCACATGCAGGATTTGTGGTGCGCATTGCTCATTTCCTCTAAACTTGCATTGGCTGACAGAAGCATTGCTAAATTTTGCAGCCAATGAACAGTTGAATTGCCCTCTTCCATTAATCAGTAGAGTCTAACCCCAAAGAAAAAACAAACAGGAAACTAAACATGTGAGGTTTTCGTTATTGTAAATGGTCCAAAGATGAAAAGCAGGATGGCAAAAAAAAAAAAAAAGTTTTACAATTATTATTTTACCTACACTCTTGCCTTTATGTTTTTCTTTTATCCCCATTAATTGGAATAAGATGGCAATATGATAATGGAAGTTTTTTTTTTTTTCAAATCAAGTATTGAAACCATGAACTACAATGTTCTGCACTTTGTTTTGTCACTTGGTGTTTGTAATCATCATGGTCGGCATCACATCAGCATCTTTATGATTCTTGTTCTATTTTTATAGCTTAGTGCTGCAATATTGGCAGTTAGATTTGCACTAATTTAGCCAACCAATACCTGGGGTTCACCGATCCAACGGAATGGGTTGGAGGAGAGGCCAACTTCTTGCTCATGAACACTTTGGTGCCACCAATCACTGAACAATAGGTTGAACTCACCATCATAATGGAATGGCTCTTTCTCTTCATCTGCTACGTCCACTATAAGGGACCCATACAAGCCTGCTGATCTTTGCATTCCATAGTGCCCATGATAAATGTATGTTCCAGGCTGTACCATTGAATTTCAACACATTATTTTTCATACCACTGTGTATTATTAATTTAGTATATGCTATAAGCATTCACCAAAAAGATGACTTAAAATAAGTTTGTGTTTCCAACTTGGATCTAATTCTGAAGTTTGAACTTCGTTCATTGAAGGATGAAGATCAGAGCTCCCAGGAAAAGAGAAAAAAGGAGAAAGATTGAGAGATTACCCTGTCAACTGTGAACCTGTATTGAAAAGTTTCTCCAGGGTTGATAGCACATTGTGAAATGGAAGCAGTCCCATCTGCCCATGGTGTTCCAATCTGATGAAAACAACATTTTACAAATTGCAAAGAATTAACCATATATATTCTCGCACTACTTCACATGCAAAGATTCTTCCACAAAATATTAGCGTGGACATCAGAGAGAAAAAGAAAAACCTGTCTTATTCCATGCCAGTGTATGACAACTCCCTCAGTGTGAAGCTTGTTAGTAAGTTCCACAACAACAGTGTCTCCGGCTTTAGCCCTGATGGTCGGCCCTGGAAACTGGCCATTGATACCCATCACAACATGTTCCAAACAATCTTGAGATCTGTAAATGTATTCGACTTCCCATTTGAAATGCCTAGCCTTGGAACCCAATGAAACATGGATCAAAGAAAAAACAAAGCACCAGAAAACAAGAGTCCTGGAGCCCCAAGACTTACAACCCATTTCTCAATATGGAAAACCAGGATATTGAGTCCCCTAGTGGATGGAAGTGATGGAGCTAAACTAGTTGTACTAATACTTCCAAAGCTAGCTAGCCAGCTATATATAGAGGCTCTGAAAGGGTTAGACTTGGGCTTTGAATTTTACTTCTTTAATACTCCTTGGAGCAGTTTTTACATGCAAGTGTGTGGTTACTTGGTAACGTGACCATGGAGGCCTTTGAGCACACAATTCTTTCACATCATGCACTCTTAATGCAAGTTATCGATCTGGTCTGCTCGTCATTTTCGTAAGAGAATTGAGAAGGTTTCCTAGTGAATTTCCCCCAATGATGAATTCGTACAAGAATATCTGCTCACACTTGATGCTAATCAATTGTTCTTTTAAAAAAACGTTAGATCAATTAAACAAGTCAAGAGTTATCAAATCAAATGATAAAAAAAGGGAAATCTACCTGCATCAGGCAAAGCAACCCGTAGATGTAGATCCTGGGTTTTTGCGGTAATAATATCGGGGCTAAAGCAAATTTAATAGTATGCCCAAAGTAACTGGCCTTAAAGGTCAAAACGTTACAACCAATATAACATGTCTTAATTATTTATGACTATCCCTTTGCTTTATTTCTAAGTCGTGTTTCCTGGACACCCTATTGACTTAAAGGATTTTTTAATTGAAAAAATCTCAAGAACCCCAAATTTGATCTAATGTGTATTTAAACTAAGGACAAGATAAAAGATTATAAATATTAAAATGGTAGGTTTGTCCTCCACCTCTTGGTCTAATGGCTAAAGAGGTTTTATGAAGATATAAAAATCTTGGTTTCGAGCTAAGATTCCCTCTCCTTTCCCCATTGTAAGGGGCTATACCCTCCTCTGAACAAAAAAAAAATAGCAAGCTTAGGGTTAACATGCTAATTCAGACTGAGCTTATAGTCAGCAATGTGACAAATAAACATCTTCACATAATATTAGGTAATCAGCTAAGGTAACTGAATTGACATAAAATTTAAAAATTAAAATCATCTCGACGTATCAATTTAGATCAAATTAACAAAATTATCTCAATTTAATTGATGACTCACGTTCTAAGAAAAAATATCTATTTTACTACTTGAACCACAAGATGCCCCTGGTCGAATATTTCTAGTTACTATGTTGATGTTTTTCTCTACAACTTGGTGAAGAATAATTAGAATGTGAATCATGCTGATTCATGAGTCCAAGGCTCAAGAGCTGGTTGCATTCCCACCACCGAATAATATTGTTGTCTTCTGTTTGTTACAACTTTGTGCATAATTTCACGTGCATTAGGCAACTTTTTCCTTCATTTTGTTTTGTTTTGTTTTTTTTTTTTTTTCGGTTGGATGATAAGAGGAGAAAGAGAATTGAATTATCATACAGTTTCACTAATTTTAATGATTAACACTGATTTCTAATAAGTTTTAATTATGATAAATACTACTCAAAACGAGGACTATATATATTTATTGACTGATGCAAAAAGTATTAGAGAAATTAGATGGAGTTACCGATGAACTGTTAGCTCAATGATGATTTCAAATTCAAATCTCAATTGTAATTTAAAAAAAATAAAGGAAATTTACTAAAATTCATTTGCTAATTTTTATGGATTGTCATTAATACTCAAATACACAATCAAATTCATTGCGACAGACATTTTCAATACAGAAACAATCAAATTGTTTTTTGGAATATATCCCAAATAAAATCCATTGAGGAAAAACAGTAACAAAACAAAATTTAGCTAATTAATTATATACTATTATGATTCCACTTTATTTATTCTTCAAAAGATGCCCAAAGAGTAAAGGAATTAAAGAATATGATATTGAAATCAGGAATTTGGCATCAACAATCAAAGTTCTGGTTTTTTTTTTTTTTTTTCAAATGGTTGAAATACACAATTAATGGAAAATAGTCCTCTACCCTTGATCGATAAAAAATTGTTCTTTAAGTGTTTGATGAAATCACCAAAAAAATTTATTATTAGTTAAATATTCAGATCCAATTTTGTTTATCTTTTATTCGCCAGGTTTTTTCATCATTATGAGATTAGTTTAGATTCTTTTTCCTCCACATGTAAAATAAAACAAGCAAAAGTTGGCAGCATCTCTTTTTGGCCTTTTTCCCATAGTGATGATTGATTTCATTCAACACTTGATCATTATGTTTGCTACTTAAAAAAAAAATTTTTTTCTTTGATCAATCCTGGTCATTCCTCACTATATATACGCATTTTATTATATGATGATATTTCTGGTAGCATAATATATATATATATATTATAATTACTATCATTCTATATATATTGTGCAGTTTACTTTTCATTCAATATGTATAAGAAATATATAAACATGGGCAGCATGTTGTCCCAATTATGAATGGTAGAGACTTGAGAAGTTGCTTTAGAGCAAAGTTTTGGAGGAAAATAAAAATGGAAGAAAACCCATGAAGAATCATGCAGGACAACTATACAAAACGAGTTAGAAAACGATTTTATAAACTACTTATTGTTGTTCAAAAACTGGGACAAAAATTGCAGAGACAATAGAAAACTTCCATTCTGCAAAATGCTACACTAGTGGCCCCAAGTAAACTTTACAATATAAATATCAAATACGGTATAATAACATGACATGAACGTATATTTAAGTAGGATATAAAAATGATACGATTTAAAATTTTAACAATAATAACAATAAATAAGTTTAATAAAATTAAAAATATATTTTTTATATTTTTATATTGACATAAATTATGATATAAATATATAAATTTTAATATTTTATACAATATAAATATTCTTGGGCATCATTTGACAACTTTAAATCTTCTTCTCGTTTTTGGTGGTCTGTGACACAACTTGCAATTGCCCAACAGGAACCAGGTTCCCAACTATGAATTAATATTCTTGGGCATTTTTCAATTAAGGAATATTGTTAGTCAACTTTATCTGTAATTGTCAATGATTCCACCTAAAAAAAAAGACATATTGGATTTGTATCTGGCATGTTTGCAATGATTGAAGTTTCCCAAATGTTAAAATATGATTGTTTTAGTTCCTTTTTCATGTTTGACACCATGGATGTCTGACGTGGATATATATGCTATTGCATGTTGCTAAGTAAGTGGCCTTCCCTAAATGAAATACCTACCAAAGTCACAGGATAAAAATTTTAAAAATAGTTTAGTACTTTTAAGAAGTGGGATTTGAACCAACGCACTGGCGCCTTAGATCACTTGGGGAATTCGACTTTCAATAGGCAATTCGAAACTTGCTTTTGTACATCGAGGATTTCTCGTCAATGGAATTATTACATATAAGAAATCAATGCCACAAGCATCATATGAGAACTACTATGGCATTAGTTAGGGCCGATTTGATTAATTTGAATTAAATTATTTTATTTTTTTTTTATTAATCAAGTTAAATTTATTAATTTTAAAAATTAATTGATCGAATTTAATTTGATCAATTCGATTAATTATTTTGATTAATCAAATAATAAATATATTTAAGTTATACTATATTTTAAATTCTTAATTTTTTATATTTTAAATAAATTAATAAAATTATCCAACAAAATATTCGGATACTTAAATATTATGTTAAAAACTCTAATTTATAAAATAAAATAATTCATTTTATATTTTTTTTATTTTATAATTGAATTTTGTTATATTTTATTAAAATTTTGATTAATTAAGTTAATTTGATTTTTAAATCGAATTAATAAAAAATTGATATTATTTTAAAATCACTTTTGTTAATTGATCAAAATTAATTCGATGATTAATTGATTAATCGAATTAAATTAGTTTAACCGATTAATTTAATTAAAACCGAATTATGAACACCCTAATAATATGAATAGGATACCATATCAATAGATGAGAAAAAAGTTCGACTTTTTCTTTTCCGAACAGAAGAAGACCATCAAGCCAACAATCTGGGAATGCCACTTGAAAATTTGTTTAATTACAAGCTGTTTCTGGCTTACATTAAGATCCTAAGAAGGAAGGGCTGATAGTTGATTCAAACTTTTGTACTTTCTGCAAAATGGGATATAGGAAGAGGCTTTGAACTACCTTTATTTATGTTCTATGGATCCAAAAACAGAGTTGCTTGCTTGCATACATTTACAACCTAAACAATGTTTATGTTCAACTTGTCCCTTGCTGCTGCACCTGCGTTACTATAACAATACCATTAGGCATCAATACCACTGGGGCATTTTGCTGGAATGTAGCCTGTGGAATCCAGAGACATTCTAAATGTGACGTGAAACCAGATTGCAAGTAAGCCAAATCAAGGATGCACACCAGACGTAAACTTGTCGCTACCATTACATCAATGCTAGTTGTCTTGAACATCTTGGAAAGAGTAGGATAATTGTGTTACAAATGCTGATACAGTCACGCTGGTATTCAGATTTACAGATTAATTATATTAGGGATTGCATTTGACAAACCCCATTATGCTGTGTGATAATACACTTAAAATCTTGTTAGTACATATCTAATTCAAAGCTTTGCAGCGTCACTCTGTCCTTCACGAACAGTGTGTGTCATAACTTGCAAGCCCCAGCAACTCAGGACCTTCGAGTCGAGGGTTTTTCTCAAAGCTATATAAATTGGAACAATATTAAGATCAGTGATTTCACACAGAGGGAAAACAAAAGAAATAAATAGTTAATAATAAACTTATATGGAGAACAAAAGAAACAAAGGCATAGGCGCATGCCCTACAGAAATATAAATATTAGCAATGTGCCCAATGAGAAAAACACAAATGACAAAGCACATCAATAAGAACAGAATGTTCCATCAAAGAAACCCTTTCAAGCAGAGATAAATTGAAGCTCATAGGTAGATTATCAAATCATATCATATTTACATGGATGTTTTCCATTGATATTAAGTAAACACGTAAAAGAAACAGAGGCTGTACTTGCCCCAGACTCATCACCATGCATTATAGTGTAAAGCACATTGGAACACTTAATAGCATTCTACCAAGACCGTCCATGAATAACTGACACTGGTTGCACAATCATAAAGAATGCCACACACAAGGACTACACTTCTGCTTATCTAAAAGCAGTTAGAAAATCCAGCTTAATATTTTTTACACCAAAGGCTTGAAACTGCATGATGCATCCTTCTCGTTTTAATTTTTAAACACTCCTCAAGCTTTATCCCAGCATCAAAACTAACATTATGAACGTATGGGTGGTTGAAATAGCAAATTCATGATGAATTCCAAGTTACTTTTCCAGTTATGAAAATTTTCCTCTTTTATTCATTGTATTGGTTCAAGAAATCCAGAGAGGTGTAGGAAAGAGAAGTAAACATGGCATGGAATTTTTCAGAATGATTACTTCCACCGATGCAAAAACTCACGAATACAAAGGCTTTAATGATGTATATTTTAAAGAGACTTTTAGTAATTGGGAAAATCAGCAAAAAATATTTGAGAAGAAATGCCAATAACAAGGTATAATTTATCAAATTTATCCAAAGGAAAATGGGGTACAATCTATAAATGCTAGCAACCAAGGTGAATCCAAGATCAATAATCGCACCATAACATGCACATACCACCAACATACTTGTAACCAATCATGATCCATAGCTAAATTTAGAAAAAAGAAGAAGGTCAAGCTTACTTGTTCAGAGGAATGTGCTCAAATGGTCCACTGGTAGGAATTGTTCCACATAAATCATTATTTGAGACATCGCTGGAAGAAAAGAGGTAAAGTTCTAATGACATAAGATTAATATTTCACAAAACAATAGCAGAGAATTATATTTTTGAAAATAAATTACTGGAAAAATTGCAATACTTACACAACTTTGAGGCTTGAAATACCAACAAGTTCCCTAGGGATAGCTCCAGTTAACTTGTTGTCATTAAGCCGCCTGTAAAATGAAACAATGTGAGAAAGACTAGCGATTGGATATTACAACGATACATAAACTAATCCTGAAAGAAAAACAAATGAGAAATGACTAGTATTCCAGTTTGTGACATGAGAATAACTATGAATGGAGCATAGCAGCATCCAAAGAAAACACTAGTAGATAACCAACCATTATCTGCTGCTCATAATTTACTTAAGCCCCTAGATAATCTATTATCTAATCCATCATTGATTTCCAAGTCATGCTGACAAAGGAAAGCAACTGAGAGAAATGAACGACTGATCATAGTCTAATCATGCATGAAGAGACAAACATTGGACTTGAACACTCACAAGAAAACAAGAGACTTCAATTTCCCTAGTGAAGGGGGAATGGTGCCCAAGATGTTGTTGTTATATAGGTCCAAACTGATGAGGCTCTTCAAGTTCCCAAGTTCAGTAGGGATGGTTCCTTGGATGTTATTTTTGTAAAGCTCCCTGCATGAGAGAGAAAAGAGTCGGAAGTGAATAACAATGGTTGCGTATCAACAGTTGTACCCAATACTATAAACCACTTTTAAGTTTTTGACGCATGGTAATAAATATGCTACAAGTAAAGATTTTTGCACAAACAATAAACACATGTAAATATGTTGGGAACTCCAGAATCTGGATAGTAAGGGCGGGAGAGGAAAAATGTTAAAGGAAAAAGAACTTACAGATACTGCAAATGCTCAAGCTTCCCAAGCTCCGGTACCAAATGTCCAGACAGGTTGGAATTACCTAAATCTCTGCAAAAAGAAAGAAAAAAAAAAAAACCATTTGAGATAGCATGGCAAAATCTCATAATACCAGAGGTAGGTAATACAATAAAAAAATGCCATATAAGAATGCTAATGGCACACCTCGTACCAATTAGGAAACTACAAGTAAAATCGTTCTCTCAAAGCCATCAAAAAACATCCAATTGTATCATTTTTATTTCAATCCATCATAAAGGGAAAAAGGAGACCACTATACATAAACATCTCTTATTCACGCAGGCAATTCTAAAGCTTCCATTGACTCAAACACACCTGTGCCAAAGAACTTGTAATAATTCTGCTTATAAAAGGCTCGTGTAATGGAATCGAATCCTCCAAAAGCATAGGAATTAAAACACCATTTAGAATCTAGAACCCTAACTAACGTATGATTAAAGCTTTGCTATAAACTTATAAAGAGTATTATTATGCCAAATCTATCATTATTCCAGATAAAAATACTTTAAAACCACTTTTTTACATATTTGCATTTTAATAACTGCTAATAAGCAAAGTACTAGCTCATCTAATTCAACAGTTACTCATAGAATTCAGGAAAATAAACAAAAAAAATCGATTAAAATAAGCATATATTAACCCCCTCCCCCCAAGAAATACAAGCTTCAGAAAATACAACAGTTTCTCATTGGATATACCCACCATTTTTTCCCTCCAAAACAAACCCATATTGAAAATAAACAATAAATTCAATTAAAGAAACCAAAACCCAATTTAAACCACCAATTCACAAGCTATCATACAATGAAACTAACCCATCTCCAAAGTAAATGAACCCAAAATCATAACCCAGCAACCTTCAAACCCAAAACAAAAGGGAGAGAGAAATCAGCATACACTCTAGTGACTCTATTATCTTGGTTACAAGTGATGTGGAACCAAGTACAAGGGTTAACAAGGGTCGGATCCCAGCTCTGGAACACGTTATCCGGATCCGTTAAGCTTCTTCTCAAAGCGTAAAGAGCATCTACATCCGAGTTTCCGAAGACGGAGGGAATCAGGGTTAGGGATACAGAAAAAGCCCATAGCCAGACCGGTGCCGCCATGGGAGATGTTAGTTTCAGATGCTCTGCTATGGTTAGGTTTCTAAAGGGAATCGGCTTTGAGAATGGCAGAGTAACGGCATTGGTTCCTCTCTGTTATTTTCTTCTCTACGTTTATCCCTTTTACTTCTTTTTCAACGTTTACTTTATCTATTTCAATAGTAAACCTTTCATAGTTATTTTTTTTTTAAATAATTAATGGAGCATCTTATTTTTTAAAGGAAAATGATTTTATAGTTTTGCATCCAATTTTTGAGTTTTAAATTATTAAATTAATAGTACTAATATTAAATAATAAATTAATATTTGTAATTTATTTAGATTTATCTTGAATAAAATTTAAATTCAATTCAATCATTTCAAAATGAGCTTAAATAATTTAATTTATTGAATAAGTCGATTTTAATTTTGAACAACTCTAAATTTTTAAGAGTTGAATTCAAGCATTCTATTGTTTGACTCGAATAAGAACTTAATATAAGTTTTTAATTTTAATAAATTTTATTATTTTAATTAAAAAATTATTTTTTTTTATATATATATTAATTTGAGTTCAAATTTGAATTTAAACATATAATTGAACTTAAAATCGAGTTTATTTTTTATTAAATGAATTTAATTAAACGAATTTGAATAATTTGATTTTTATTTTTGGGTTGAAGTAGATTATTCTTTTTAATCAATCAAAACCTCTTTTTAAATTGCACAAACTGTTTTCAAAGCATACGACTTTTCTTGATGTAGATGATGATATCTATACAGATGGATATATATCATATAATTCTTATATATATTGTACCACATAAGTTGATATATAGGAATCTAAATCTGTCGAACCACTCATGTTATAATCTTCTACATCCTAAGTCTTCCTGTTATCTGATTTATGTTATTCATGTAACATTCAGATCGAATACTTATGTAACATTCAAACCGAATAATTTTATGAAATTACGTCGATACTTTCACATATTGTGAGTAATGTAGGAAACATTTTTATTTTTCTCTTGGAGTATAACTAAAATTAAAATTCAATGGAGCTTAAATCAAGTTTTAGATAATAAATTTTAAGTTTGAGCTCAAATTTTTTATTATATTAATTTAGTTCGACTTAATTACATTCTTATTTTGTATAATTTATTAGAAAAAAATCTTAATTACCTAAGATTCCATTATTCCATGGCTTAAAAATTTTCCATTCTACCAAACACTTGTAGTAAATTAACAAATGTGTTAATAGAATTTAAAATTTAAATAAATTGATCTATACATTTATTTAAAAAATAATATTTAATAAATTTAAATTAAAAATTTAATACATATAACAATTGAATTATATTTATTTGTAATAATCATTGTGACATACAAGAGTTAGTTACCTTTCCTCCTTTTAATCAATTAGGATTTAAATTTTTTTTAAGGAATAATTTAATTATTGTGAAAACATTTTAAAATAAAATTTTAAATGCATTAAAATCAATGTGAGTGATAATTTTTTATATAGCTCGAAAAGCATATTAAGTCCAACCAAAATCGAAATATATCTTTGATTGTATCATTAATAAATAATGATATAAAGCAAAATTTATTACTAAATTAGATATAATGGAAAAATAATGTTTAGGAAACAGAAAATGCGTCAATTAAGGGAAAATGGCATGTTTGACTGATGGAAATGATGCAGAAAATTTCGTAAATTGAAAATTGAAATCTGATTACAGTGAAGCAAAGGGCACTGACATTTATTTTTATTTATTTTTAAATTTTTTGAAATTTGTTCACACCATTTCTGAGTCAGTGAGCCCTTTTTGATTGGTTCATGAGAAACTTCGGCCTGGATACGGTTCATTTTGATCCACAATACCATCGCGTTCACAAACAAGCCCAGCTTTGGGTGATGAGACAATAGCTTGAACAGTTTACGCGCTGAGACCCAAATTACTATTTGCGATATGAAAATAATGCAAAAAAAAATAAAAATAAAAGTAATACGATTTAAAATTTTAATAATAATTATGTATAAAATTAATAAAATTAAAATAATATATTTTATATTTTTATATGATATGAATTATAACATATAATTTTTAATATAAAATATTATTTAAATACATAAATCATCAAATTTATCATTGACTATAGTGTTTTCATTCTTAATTTCTAATCTCAACTTACTAATTTTGCATCCATTGTATACTTTGCAAGGAATATTATTTCAATAAATTGACGAAATCAAATGACATTATTATTTATGTTTAAAAATGGATTTGGTTATAAATTTAAAATTTAATTTAATTAATTTATATAATTATTTTTTTAAATAAAAATTTTAAATTCAAAATTTATCACTTATAACTTTATATCCAATTATTTATATAAACTGTTAGCATGATAAGAACTCAAGTTATATATGTGTTTGATTTAATAATAAATGTATATATTTTTAATTATTCCAATTGAATCCATCCTGTAAAAAAAAAAAACAACCTTACTAATTAAAATACATTTTATATAATCAACGGATAAATGATTCAAGTAATACATTTTTTTTATCATTTGAATTTGAATTCATTAAGAATATAAAAAAAATAAAAATTTCTTAATTCATTAAATTTGACATAATAAAATTTATTTCAATTGAGTCGGAAAAAAAAAAATATATATATATATATATATCCCTTTTGAGTACAATTCTTGCCTAATTTGCTTCTCCTTTTAATTGGTAAATTCTCATAAATCCCCAAAACAATAAAAAATAAACGAAAAAATCACATCACGAGAAACGTCACCTAATAAATTTAGTTTGAATTGTTGAAACATCCCTTTCACGCTACTAATAATCCATGTAATCCTTTTCACTGTTTTATAACATACATATCACGCAAGCTTTTAACTAATTTTAAAAAATGTAACGTCTGTCAGTCGTCATCTCTTATTAATAATATTGACTCGAGTACAATAGAGTTTAGGTACGGTGATATTTGTATATTGGTATCATATATAATATTAAAATATTTGTATTTATATTTTAGGTAATATTAAAATTTATATATTTATATAATATTTTATATAAAAATTATACGTAATAATTTACATTGATATAAAATATGAAATAAAATTTTTAATTTTATTAAATTCATATATAAATATTATTAAAATTTTAAATCGTATTATTTTTATATATTATTTTAATATTATATTATATGATCGTGTTATATTTTAAATTATTAAATTTAATAAATTTTATTTTTTATTAATTTGAAATCAAATTAGTTAAGAGAATGTAAAAAAAGTTATTTTATAAATTTATTAAATTTAATATAAATAAATATATTTAAATAAACTTTAAAAAATATATGAAACAAAACATAAAAATCACTTGCAACTAAAAAAAAAAAAGGTTCACATTGCCCCCGGTTAAAAAAAAAGGGGGCAATTAACAATTAAAATATGTAAAACACTTTGATAATTGTATGGTATAAGGTAATACTATTATTATAAAATTTAGTAATTAATGGATAAGTACCAAAAAACAATAGTAATTATTTTCATTTGAGTGATTGATAAAATTAATTGTGATGAAATTAAAATAATAATAAAAATTATTATAATTATGATTAAAAAAATTTATATTAAATAAAATTTACTAAAGTGATAAATTCAAGTTCGAGGGAATCTACATAGGCACTCAATCTCTTATTCGGTAAATCCTATAGTTATCTGATAAATAAAATCCTAATCTCACCCGCACGTATCATCCAAATCTTGTCACATCCATATCCATTGCCGCAGAGTCAAAATTTTTTAATACTCCAGACCATAACTACGTGGTCCCACAGTACTCACTTTTTCTTCGCGCTTCTCCTTTTGCCCAAATTACCCTTCTCCAAACCCATCCCTCATTCCCATTCAACAGGGACAAGTCCGGGGTTTTAAATTTCAACAGGCCTATAACCGTCCAATCAAAAATTAATTAAAATTTATTTCCCCCGTAGAGAAACGTAATCGCCGTAACCGAGGTAGTGACATAACAGTTATTGCCCCCCGAATGCGTGCGCTTTGGATACTTAACAATAAAGGCAAGAGAGGATGATCCCATGCACTCTCACTATCATCATGACAAAATCAGTTTATCTTTGATCAAATCAAAGCCGTATGACTTCAGCCGAGTCGACAGATGAATTCGACTTACAGTTGACCAAAATTGACCAAATGGACGGTAGAGATGTGGCAAGGTACAGCGATCGTTTAAGCCGCGATGCAGAGGAGACAATTGATACAGTAACATAGTACATAACGGAGGAACAAAAGCAAGTTCGTCGTTTCAAGTTCTATTTCAGAGTAGAAGAGAGAAAGAGAGTAGCGTTGACACTTACTTCAGTGTTTGGGTTTTAGGGTTTCCTTTGATCAATTGCCTTTGTTTTCTCTTCAAATTTCAGGTATTTCTCTCTAAATCCTGTTTAATTTTAGCTTTTTTTTTTGACATGTTTGTTGTTACTGTTTTGGATTTTGTTTTTACTTCACTGGTTTTTGAAAATTTTTTTAAAAGTTTTCTGTTTTGATTTTTTAAAGTTTTTTTTAGGTTTGTTCCGTACAATGCTGTTTCTTCATTAGAAGATTGATCTAGGTTTTTTTTCTTCCTGTTTTTGTTTTACACTTCTTTAACTTTTTTTTTTTTTCTGAACTAACCCTTTTTTCCATTTTAAAAAAACTGTAATAAAATGTATTTTTTAGCAGTGTGGAGCACTTTTTTCTCACTTCAGTAGGCTTTTAATAACTATTATTTTATTTTATTATTGTTTTTTATGGTTAAAGATTGTTCCTTTTTTGTCATCCCTGTGAAGTATCTGAAAAGCTGTTACATTTTTGCTTCATTTGAATGACGCCATAGTGCCTTTGGGATCAAGCTCACATTCTTAGAGGTTCCCTTGTTTTGTATTCTGAAGTTTTTTTCTTCTTTTATTTCATCATTTACTCTTATTTCTCTATTTTTGCATGTGCGTTTTTCAGCATTCATCAAGAGACGCTTTTTTGGCTGCAGATCCTCTGATTTTCTATGTAAACGTGTCTTTTCTGTGGTTGCATGGTGGCTTTTTTAGCATATTGTTGGAAAAAAATTCCATTTCTTGATGGTATATAGTTTTAGCATCTTGACTTTGATTTCTCTTTTTGGTTGTTTGAATGTCTGCATGTTTTCTTATATTCCAGTCTGCTAAGATAATCTTCTAAGCCATTATGAACTCCCTGAATGTCTTTGTCTATGTTTTTCTTAAAAGAATTAGATATATGTTTGTTTTACTATATTTAAAGTATAGGAAGTATGATCTTATCAAGGAGATACACATAGATAAACACTATCCAGTTGAATAAGTGAAGTAAGTATTAAATGGTATAGATGGATGAGTTTTAAGATCGTGATATATCAAGAGTAATTGCTTTCATTCTCTCTCTCTCTCTCTTTTTAACAATAACTAATTCATTAACTCTAAACTAGTTTATAGTTTTCTTCATATTATTACCTACTTTTTGGGGAGTTTGTGTTGTAGCTAATCTTAAATGCTTGCTAATATTCTTTTTCATGTAATACGTATTGTTCTTCCATGTTAGGATATGGACTCGTTTGAGCCAAACGGTAGTGGGGCAGCACAGGACTCACTGCCTCCTCCCCCACCTTTGCCTTCCAATGTGGTACCAATCAAAGCAGAATCTGAACCTGCAAAGAAGAAGGTTGCACTAGTCCCAATGGCCAGGCGAGGTGTTGGATCTAAGGGGCAGAGGATACCTATTCTCACCAATCATTTCAAAGTGAATGTTGGAAGTGTTGATGGACACTTCTTCCATTACAGTGTATGTAGTGTGATTCCTTCTTTCTATGCTTTTCTTTTTTCCTCATTTGACATTTGGTAAATGGTAATTATTGATGCAAGTTTCTTCTTCTTTGCATTTGGTTCAACAGGTTTCTCTTTCTTATGAAGATGGCCGCGCAGTTGATGGCAAAGGTGTTGGAAGAAAAGTGATTGATAGGGTGCATGATACATACAGCAGTGAGTTGGCTGGAAAGGACTTTGCATATGATGGGGAGAAGAGTTTATTTACTGTTGGTCCTCTACCAAGTAACAAGCTTGAGTTTACTGTTATACTTGAGGATGTTACATCTAACAGGTAGACATGCACTTTGGATTGATTTTTAGCATTTCTACTGCTCCCAGTCATTGTTATTACAACTTAACTGTGGATTTTTTTATGTATAGAAACAACGGAAATGCAAGCCCTGATGGACATGACAGCCCATATGAGCATGACAGGAAGCGATTAAGGCGACCATATCAGTCAAAGACATTTAAAGTTGAGATTAGCTTTGCCGCAAAGATTCCCATGCAAGCCATTCAAAATGCGTTGCGTGGACAGGAATCAGAAAACTCGCAAGAGGCCCTAAGGGTGTTCGATATCATTTTACGGCAGCATGCTGCAAAACAGTGAGTTGAAATATGTGTTTGTGAATTCTTTTCTCCACTTTTAGGTTTTGGTCCTGGATGTATATTTATTCTGACATTACCTTGAATTTCATAGGGGATGCCTACTTGTACGGCAATCTTTCTTCCAAAATAATCCAAACAATTTTACAGACATTGGAGGTGGTGTCTTAGGCTGCCGGGGTTTTCATTCAAGTTTCAGAACCACTCAAGGAGGCCTTTCACTGAATATCGGTTGGCATCTTATCTTTTGATCTAATGCATTTGTGTGCTTTATATTGTTTGTTAAGTTACTCATTTTCTTTCTATTCCAGATGTATCAACTACCATGATAATTCGACCTGGTCCAATAGTGGATTTTTTACTTGCTAACCAGAATGCGAGAGATCCCGACTCCCTGGACTGGACCAAGGTAATCAATAACTACTTTTTTGCCAAGTAAATTTGTGTTCCCTTGCATCAATTATTAAATCACTATTGTATGGTTCCCTGAATAGGCTAAACGAGTGCTTAAGAATCTGAGGATAAAAGTCAGTCCATCCAATCAGGAGTACAAGATTACTGGATTGAGCGAACAATTCTGTGAAGATCAGTTGTATGATTTCCTGATTTCAAAACATTGCTTTTTCTTTGATTCTTGCTAAATCCACTATTTTTTTTCCATTGAGCTTAAGCTTATCCTGTTAGCATGTTGTGTAATGCTTCAGTTGCAAGTTATTAAACCGATAATTTTTTATTCATTGTGCACTTGTGTACTTGATGTAGGTTTTCATTGAAGCAGAAAAGTATGAAGAATGAGAATGGCGAAGCTGAGATACTGGAGATTACTGTTTATGACTATTTTGTCAACCACCGCAACATACAGCTGCGTTATTCTTCAAGGATGCCATGCATTAATGTTGGCAAGCCAAAGCGGCCAACATATATTCCTATAGAGGTGAATTGATGGGCTGTGGTTTTGTTTAGTTAAATGATATGTGTAGCAACTAATTCTTGTCTATGGTTTGTTGTGCACCTGTTGCGATACGATAGCTCTGTTCTTTGGTGTCCTTGCAACGTTACACAAAAGCACTAACTACTTTCCAAAGAGCTTCGCTGGTCGAAAAATCAAGGCAGAAGCCTCAAGAAAGAATGAGTGTCTTGTCTAATGTAGGTCTTTTCTCTAAGCCTTTGACTCATATCCCTTCACCTATGCCATAACTTATGTGTCATGAGTGTTGCAACTTTTTATGCAGGCTTTACATAGCAGTAATTATGGTGCTGAACCAATGCTGCGCTTATGTGGTGTATCTATAAGCTCTAATTTCACTCAAGTGGAAGGCCGTATTCTTCCAGCTCCAAAGGTAGATAAATGTTAATTGCCTTTCTAAAATTCTTTTCCCCTTGATATATCAAACATTTATGTTGGTTGTTTAGGGTTATAGTAATGAGCTTTCATTTAAATCAAAATTCTAACTGAATTATCTTTCAATGACAGTTAAAAGTGGGCAATGGTGAAGATTTCTTTCCACGAAATGGGAGGTGGAATTTTAATAATAAGGTCTTTGCTCTCTCTCTCTCTTTTGTTTTTTTGGTCAGCCTTCTATGTTATATATGTTTCATCTCTTGTTTCTCAACAGTTCAGTTTATGCTTTTGTAGAAATTAGTGGAGCCAACCAGGATTGAACGATGGGCTGTTGTTAACTTCTCAGCACGATGTGATATAAATAGCCTAGTACGGGATCTGATTAGATGTGGGGAAATGAAAGGAATAGTAAGTCCAGCATCTGATTTTTCTTTTGTTTAAGGGATTTGTTAGTTAGCATAGATAAAGTTTTAGAATTCAACTTGTTGGCTTAAGTTCTTTTTCATGTCTCTGTTTTAGCGTATAGATCCTCCATTTGATGTGTTTCAAGAGACGAACCAGAACAGACGTGCCCCTCCTGTGGTTAGAGTGGAGAAGATGTTTGAGGAGATCCAATCTAAACTTCCTGGAGCTCCACAGTTCCTTCTTTGCCTGCTGCCTGATAGGAAAAATTGTGATCTTTATGGTGTGCACAATCTCATCTGTTCGTACATTGGCCATGCATGTCTTTCTTAAAGTCTTTTCCTTAAATATAATGTTCATTAAATCTTTTATGGTCCATGGAAGTGAAAGAATCTTGCTGAGTTTGGCATAGTCACTCAGTGTATGGCTGCAACTAGGGTCAATGATCAGTACCTTACAAATCTGCTTCTCAAGATCAATGCAAAGGTCTGCTCCTATCAAATATGCTCTCTTTTTATTTTTTTTATTTTTATTTTTTAACTTTAAGCAGTTCTTCTTGTTGCAGTTCTAATCTTTGGTATTAAACCTGCTAACATGTCTATTACAATCTGCTCACAGCTTGGAGGTCTGAATTCGATATTAGCAATTGAACAAACACCTTCAATCCCTGGTGTTTCAAAGATTCCGACTATCATCCTTGGCATGGATGTGTCACATGGCTCTCCTGGGCAGTCTGATGTCCCGTCAATTGCTGCTGTAGGGATTATCTTATTCCTTATTGTTGGGTTTCTTGAGTTTCCATCAATTGCATGCAATTTGTGACAGTAGTTATAGAGATGTGATTTGGCAGTCTCTGCTTCAAATTTTGGGAGTTTTTTTTATTGTGTTTAATTTTTAGGTGGTCAGCTCCAGGCAGTGGCCTTTGATTTCCCGCTATAGGGCATCCGTGCGTACGCAGTCGCCTAAGGTTGAGATGATAGATTCTCTATTCAAACGAGTGTCTGACAAGGAGGATGAAGGTATCATGAGGTGTGTTTCAATCATAAAGTTATTTGACTGAACAAGGGACAAACATTGCCAAAAAAAAAAAAAAACGAAGGACAAGTGTTTTTTGTTGAAATTTAATTTTTATATCCTTTTCCTTTCTTATTATTTGGAATGTCAAGTGGTAGTTATTGAGTTTGTTTTAGTAAGAAAGTTGTGTGATATGTTATTCTGCTGGTAATCATTTATGTCTGTAGTGTTATAACTTTTGGGTCTAGTGATGTATATAGTTTGTATACCTAATCCTAATTTCTTTGATCTCAGGGAGATTCTCTTGGACTTTTATACGAGTTCAGGAAAGAGAAAGCCTGATCAAATCATAATATTCAGGTTTCTTTTCATTTTACATTTTACTGTTTATCAGATCCCATCTGTATAATAAAAATATTCTAAATCATACATAGGTGGAGGAATACATTTTTGGGGAACTCAGGGATATAAAATTTGGTTTTGCTAGTTCTTAATTGCCACAGTGTCTCTGCATTGCAAACTCTACTTGTATTGACTTTTAAGTTATTCTCTTAAATAATCTTTTACTTGTATAATGAGAATGTGTTAACTATTATTTGGGAAATACTGTTTTGATCTTCATGTATCTTTTATCTGCAAAGTATCTTCATTGTGCTTGCAGATTGTACAAGTTGATGTCCTTTAAACTACCTAGCATGTTTCTTTCTGCCTGCTATTTGAAATTCTTTGGATCTTTCTCATTTTCTAGTCTTTTCTATTGTCCTCATTTTCTGTTCTGGTTATATGACTTAGGATGTCGTATTCCTTCTCACAAACATTTACTTGTATATGTCATATGGTTAGGTTCTATGAATGTAATATCCGCTATATAAACTTTCTTATATGTTAGGATGCTGTGAATTTTTATAATACTATTGCAAGTGTTATGGTGCTTGGTGAATCTTTATTGCATTACATGCCCTGTTTTTGACAGTTTTTTTTATTGCAAATTTTATTATATCTTCTTATGAACCATCATGTCTCTTGTACATTTTTCTTGTAAGCTAGTTTGTTCTTATCTGTTGATGTTTCTGTTACATTTTCTTGCTCATTATTCTTGCCTCAACTCAGGGACGGGGTTAGCGAGTCACAGTTCAATCAAGTTTTGAATATTGAACTGGATCAAATTATTGAGGTATGCAATGCTGCCTTTCAATCCTGGGAACTAAATTCTATGATTGCAATTCTTTTTAAATTATTCATGCAAACTAAATAAGACAACAGTGCTAGTGATAAAACATTGTCTTAAGTTGATGGTGCTGGGGATAAGTCATCTCTTGTTAACATTTCTACTTTCTAGGCTTGCAAGTTTCTTGATGAGGCATGGAACCCCAGGTTTGTGGTCATTGTAGCACAGAAAAATCATCATACAAAGTTTTTCCAGTCGGGATCCCCTGACAATGTCCCACCTGGTGAGGCTTACTAATTATTTGATGCACGTTATTTGGTACCTCTGTTATGATTGTCAAAGTTGATCCTTTTCTTTTATTATGCAGGAACTGTGATAGACAACAAAATCTGTCATCCAAAGAACAATGACTTTTATCTTTGTGCACATGCTGGAATGATTGTAAGTATTTCCAGATTTTTGTTTCAGTTGAACAATCACTTTTATCTTTGTGCGCATGCATGATTTTCATTCTGGATCTGTGATGAATCTGATGTATTAATATCTACTAACTCTAGACATCAGTGTATAGAGTATAATTGTTTTTTGGGAGAAACACATTCTTGCATAAATATGTTTCATGCTACTTAATACACATTTCAATAGAGAATAGAGATGGGAAAATAAATAAGCAATGAAGTTCAATGAGATTTATAACATGCCATTTATTCAAAAACTTCTAAAAAGGGAGATAAACTTTGACACCAACACATCCAAAATACTTGATTAGTGAAGACGTTGCTGACTACATTTTTCAACTTGCCTTATCTGTTCAGAATTCAATCTGTATTTAAAGTCAAGTTTTTATTGTTATAAAAAATGTGATCAAGATTAGAGTTCCTCTTATGGTGATTGTATTCTTCATCCAAGTTTTTCTTAATGCCTTGGCGATATCTTACGGCGATGTATCTGTATAAAAGAGCCAAAAGTTGTTAAAGTGAAGATGGTGTTATACAGAAGCCAATTTTTAGTTTAAGATGATATTTAATTTCTACCATGTTAAATTTTGTTTTTGGTTAAAACAGTAATATTTGTAAGTTTTAGGCCTGTCTTTGTGAACTTTGTTCCTTTTCTCTTTGTTAAATGTGATTCAAGGCTCTGGGTACTGCCTCTGACTTGTTTTCCATGTGCTGATCTTGCTCAATCATTGCAATCTTTTTTCTTTATTTATTTGATTGGCCAAGTCTATATTTGAATGTTCGTTCTAAACATCTTTGATAATTCATGACAAAAGAAATTGCTATTATAGACTTTTGATGTGTTCTAAATCTTGGTAGCCCTCCATTTCTTTAATTGTAATGTTCAGTTGCTTATATAATTTATGTTTGCTGTTCAGGGAACAACAAGGCCTACTCATTATCATGTTCTGTTAGATCAGATTGGATTTTCACCTGATGATTTGCAGGAACTTGTCCATTCTCTTTCATATGTGTAAGTTAATCGTGTATTATAAAAGCTTCACAAATGTATTAAGCTGTAATCACTATTGCAATCCTTATAATCTTTGTTTATTGCAGGTATCAAAGAAGCACCACTGCCATATCCGTAGGTAAATATTCTCGATGAGCTGCTGCCCTAGTGTTTTTGATATGCTTTTTCTCAAATGCCAAGTTTATTTGGTTTACCTAATGATTTTCCCACTTGAAGAGATTTGCCCTAGTGTCTGTCGGTTATTTACTTGATTTTGTAATTCCATTTCTTAAAGGTGTTTGTTTCAAATCTTACCTTGGATTGCATATCACAATGTCCTTTTGGTGCAGTTGCTCCTATTTGCTATGCGCATTTGGCAGCTTCACAGTTGGGTACATTTATGAAGTTTGAGGAGGCTTCTGAGACATCCTCAAGCCATGGTGGGGTGACCGCTCCTGGAGCCGTTTCTGTCCCCCAGCTGCCCAGATTGAAGGAGAATGTCTGCAATTCCATGTTCTTCTGCTGAACCTGAAACCTTTTGAACCATGTTTTTGTATAGGCTTTGGTTTTTTACCAACTGAAGTAGGCCTATCCTAGACTTTTCTGATGATGTGCTGTTCTCTGAATCATCATCCATTTTGATTAACTTATTGGATATTTGGCCCTTATGTATCTAAAGACATGTATGGTTGACTAACGAATGTTCATGTTTTCAGTGCCGTTTCCCCGTCTGATTTTTAGATTTCTTGTCGTGCAACCTTTTACTGAACATCAGTGCATAGCCCCGGGCATTAATAACTTGCAGCAATTTGTATGCGTTGGATGATCCTGCTGCTATCTTTATCAACTTACTCAATATGTTGCAGTTCTTCAGAATTCAGTTCGAGTTACATTGGCCAAAAAAAAAAATAATAATAATAATAAAATGAAAACTTGGAAGAGTCAGATGTTGTGGTCAAAAAATTTTAAGTACCCAAAAAAATGTAATGTTTCAAAGGAGCATCCATGCCGAAGTGGAGGCAACCATAACAAGCAGGACAAACTTTCCAGGAGAGTTTGATGCAGAGCTGATGGTAATAGGCAAATAACCATTTGTCAGCGGAAAAGGCGGGGAATCTTGGACAACGATGGCAACTTTCATTCCTTTGAAGCAGTAGCCTCGGCTGCTTATGAAGTAATATGGTTTTGCCTCTGTGAGATTAAACACATCCCTGCCTCCCTTTGTGATGTTCTTGATGAAATTTTCATCAATGCAATCGCGATAGCTTGTCTTGTTCACTTCTAGAACAGTATATAGCTGCTTGTTGAATCCAAAATCTACACAATGAAATTCATGACTGTCAAATGCAACAGCTCTCTCGCTTGTAATATCGAACATGCTCTATTTACTGGGTTCTTGAAACCAAAATCAAAGCACATTTGAAATTAATGGGAGAAAAAGAAAAAAAAAATCAAAGAGAGAACTTACAGAGCCAATCACCAACATAGAACTGCTCATGAATTGCCCAATCAGTGAAGTTAACATTTGGTTTCCAAGTAAATCTTCCTCCTCCAACCCTGTGTAGAACTGGCTGTCTGCTTTCTGTGTTCACAACTGTTACCATAAGCAGCACCAGGCAGGCAAGTATTATTTTCACGCACTCCTTTTCCCGCCAAAACTTTCACTCTTTTAATGGCTCTTTATTGATAACAAGGCTAATGAGTTACCAGCACATGCATTTTACATTCATATCTATAATCACATAAATCTTAACAGTTTGTAGCAAGAAACCTGGCGCCAGTTAAAAGAAGCACATTTTAGCATGACCAGACTAACTAGCTCACAAAATTTCCATGGTCAATAATCACCTTAATTGTTTTCAAACAGATCCTTTTATGTGAATCTTGGGTGATTGTGTTTATTCTGATTCTAGAACATCTGCTGTGGATAATCAAAGATATGCAGAATGTTAGAAACCATATGAAGAACTTAGCTGATATAGAACTTGGATTGAACGTTACTCCACTCTTTCTAACAGGAACAGACGGGTATAATGAGCATGCACTTTCTTTTTCTCTATCTTTTTTTCATTGATAATTATAAGGTTTCTATGAACCAGTTTTGGCAGTAAAGTTGGCATGAAGTTACCTTGAGGATCTATTTCTTAGTTTCCTTTATTTTTTTTAGTTTATCTCTCAACTTTGTTGCGTAACTAATATGGGATTTTGAGCGTGGAATATTTACATAAAGCACCATCAAACAGGCCAATTAGAATGCCCTACTTACCACCTACATATGTAACATGTTGACAAACTCTGGGCAAAGCAGATAGATATTGCATTTTAGCAAGGTAAACATGAGATGACGAAAAAGAATTACAGACAGGATAAAAATTGAATCTCTTATTGTTCAATTTTCACAAAGTTTCAACAACTTTTTTTTTTTTTTTCAGTTTCAGTTTCCCTTATGTACAACAATGCTGGGGGAAGTGGAATGAAAATGATGATCAAAGAAAAGCACAGGCACCACCTCTACAAGCTTGCAGACCACTCAAGAAAAAAGATATACCCTCGTAGCCAGAAAGCCCAAAAAAGAAGAAACAATAATGGAAAGCCTCAGGAGTAAGCAGCCGCACAGAGGTGTACAACCCCCCAATGTACAATATACAAAATCCATCTTTCCTTGGCATTCAAACCAAATGATACATAGACCATGAACTCCTCCAGTCATCAAGGTTGATCTACAAAATTGGGATTCAGTGGCACTAAGGATCAAGGACATCACTTGGTAGATAATGGCTGTCCTCTCTTGTGCTTGTATTCCTCTCTTTGGCACGGAAATCGTCGATGCCCCGGTATTCTTCTCTCAGTAGCCTATCCAATTCTGGGTGTTTCTTTAAGGGCTCTTTCTGGTCTCGGAAGTGATGGAATGCCCTACCAGACATGAGAATTCTACATTTAGAAAACGATGAAGTGGAAAGACTCAAACAGCTAATTCTAACAATAATAGAGAAATAATGTTCTCTTTTTGGTGATCTTGAACTGAAGAGAATGTCTAAATATGAGACAAGAAAAGGTTCTTCACAAATATCATTTAGTCACCACAAACCACAATCCTAGATTTCATATTGATGTTTGTCCCCATTCCCAGACGAGGGGAAAACATTTTGACCAAAAGATTCTTGAATCTTAAACATGCATCTTGGCATGATAGTTTTTTCCAGTTCAGAAATTTGAAAGGAATCCACTTTCTTAAGCAAAATGTTCCATGATAATAGAGGAAAAAAGGAAATTACCAGTATTTTTCAAGGCCATAAAGATTGCCTTTATGATAGAAATCAATGGTAAGTTGCTCAAAATCCTTATAAAGATCACCCCGATATTTCTTCTCCAAACCGTAACTGAAAAATGGAAAAACTTAAATTAGTCTGCATATAGACAGGAAAGAAGAAGCAAAACCTTCTCTTATAGTAACGAGAAAATAGTCTGTAAAGGAAACAAACTAACTAAAAAGGGGTGAAACAAAAGCAGAGTCAAAAACTGCAGAAGTGCTTCAAACAGCCATAAAATTGGGCATAATTATCAATTTTACCTATAAAACCTGAAAAGACACTCTATCCCATAATTGTAATTAGCAGCCGCATCTTCAAGAGCAAGTTTCTGGAACTCATTATACATTGAAGGGACAAATATGTCCCTAAGGAAATATGTCCAAAACCTGTACAGTGAATTCATTTCCTGCATGCAAAACCATGGAGCATCATAAAAAAAAAAGTTATAGTTCTTTACGTCTAAAAAATGCATGTAAAGAAAACCTTAAGACTTTGAAAAAATGCACATGCTCAGGTGCTGTAGACTGGCAGGGTTTAGACTACATACAGATCTAAGAGGACAAAACAACAGTGACAACAGTAAATTCAGGGCTTCATCCTCAATTAAGGCACACTATATTCAATTTCCTTCTATTACAAATGGTCAAACTGAGGACGTAGAACACCAGACAACCAAGTTTCAGTGCAACGACTGATTACCAATACAAAACAAGAGAAACTCAAACAAGAGGAATAAATGTAAATATTTTGAGTAGAGATTACTTAGACATGTTAATCAATTAAACAATTGAAGTTGTGCAAAAGTTGTGGTTTCATTTCATATAAAACAGTTATTTAATAGCTTAGAAAGTTCAGATATAAAGTCCACCTCACTGCAACCAATTCCCAACTTCTTCCTGTCACTCAGGCAGCGCTTGTGAAACTTTAGGTACCTGAATGTAACAAAAACATGAATTAGCCAACTTTGCTTTACAAGTGCTCTTTCTCTTTCTTTCCATCTCTCCCTCTCTCTGAGCAAGCACAAGTGCATGCAGAAGGGCTCAAGCACAGATCATAAAGAAAAAGTCTTTTTTTTTTGGCACAACAAAAATCTCACAAAGTCATGATATTATATGTGGAACTGTGCAAAAGTATACACAAATACATACATATATTAGAGAAAAAATCTACCATCCCTTACTTCTGTTGCTTAAAACCATTTTCTTCTAACAGCTGATGACTTGGATGCTGAAAAGGTGGAAATGACTTTGGCAAGGAACCAACCGGTGGACTGCTAGAAAGAGTTCCACGTGGTGAACAGCTCAACTTCGAAGGAGGCCTAGGGCTGTAAAAGTTTGAAGCCTAGTAAAAAATTAGGTTTCATTTATATTTGAAACCTGTAACAACCTATATTCTTGCAATCAAAAGCTAAAAAAAACAAGTCAAAAGAATTTCAGTTAGTCATGATATTTAAAATGAATAAATGGTCACTTGGAACTAACCCATGACTATCAGGAGGAGTAGAACCAAAGAAATATCCGACTGAATTACTCGGTGGACTTTCTGATATTATTGCATTTGAATTACGACTAGCTCCATGGTTTTTTAAGTTGCTGGAGAAAAATCTCTGCTTATGGAATGACTGTTGCTTGGGAAAACCTTTATTTTGCTTCCTTTGGGAACTTGCTCCTCCAGACTCTTCAAGACTACTGCTCCCAGCAGCATTTTCACCTGTCTTCAAATTTAATACTCCTGATACACCTCTTGGAGACCTTGGATTTCCATCTTTATTCTCATAAATAAAGTTATTCTTTCTACGACTAGATCGTTTAGTTTTGAGCTCCTGCTCATAACAATCATGTTCAAATAATTTGATTACAGAAAAGGAAATGCCAAAGGGAAAAATTTTAAAATATTTACCATAAAACAGTGGGAAATGAATTAGAAAAGCTAGTGCCTCAACCTGTTCATAGAAGTAAAGACCATCATTTATCACAGCAGCAAGCTCTCTAGATATGGACTTTGAATCTTTTGCACCAGCTTTTGATCCTCCACCAGTCCCGCTATTCTGTACATCAGAAGGAGTAAGTGCATCAAAAGGAAAACAGTAACATTTGACTGTTTAATATGAGTAAAACATGATCCAAACAAAACACATGCTTAAGGGCATAACCTAAAAACAGAGACAGAACATTGCAGTCTCAATTAAAAATAAGAAAATTGGAAGAAATTGGGGGAAAAGAGATGCAATATGAGAGGAGAGGACTGGAGTAGAATGTCCTCTCTGAAAGTGTCCAAATTCCAAATCATTGCTGATATGAAAAAAAATGGTTATCTTTCAATTTGCACTTGAGAAAGAACACTGACCCTTCTGAATCAAGTTTAGAAAGCTTCAACTTCACAAAATGGAAGCATTAAATTGTTCAATACCTATGAAATAACTGATTTGGATAGGGCAATTTTTTCTATATATATTCTTTTAAATTGGATTTCCATTGATTTATAAGTAAAGTCTGATATTCTTATCATTTTCTCATGACATCAAACAATCAACGTGATACTATTGAAATGTCATGACATCAGATCAACTATCATAAATTGCTAAGTAAATACTAAACTTAGAAGATCCAATGAAGGTACCAAAATGACCCACCCTTTAAACTTTAAATATAAGAATAATGTGGCGAAAAAAGAATTCATACAAAGCAGGACCATATTACCTGGGTAACAATCACAAGTCTCTGAACATCCTGATCGTAGACAACATCATCATCTTCATCATCCATTCTGAACAAAAATGCCACTCAGATATCAAGCGAACATTATTAATATCTAGAAGCATTTAAATATGCATTCTGAACAAAAACAATCTAGTACCTGTTAAGTGCTGAAAGAGTTTTTTGTGTTTTTTGCTCAACTTCTAGCTCTTCATCCAGCATAAATGTGTTTGTGAAATCATTTGACAGTTCAGCAACATTTTGCATTGTTAAGTTTGATAATAATTCCACACTTTCAGTTCTGTGGTCAATAAACCTTACAGGCTCAACTCTTTTTGACTGATCTACATCTGAGAATTTAATGTGGGAATCAGCAATTAATTTCCTGCTCAAAGCACCATTTATACCACAAATGCTTCTTCCTCACCATATAATAGAACGTGTACAGCTTCATGTTTGCTGTTACTTTTACATGTTACATCTGCAGGATTGCCCTCAGGTGAAACATGCTCCAAGTGTGCACTATTCAATGGATCTTTAACATTTTCTTCAGAGGTTTCCCCTGAATTATCTTCATTCACATCACCATTTACACAGGAATCAGTAACATTCTCTGCAATGTGGTATTGAGTAACCTGAACTTCTGATGACAAAGTTGTCTTTGAACTTGCTGGAATCCACTTGGACCACTCATCACGTCTCCTTATCTTGTCACCCTATAATCAATTACCAAGTAAAGACAAGGCCATTGAAGCAAAGAACAGCATCAAATGCCAATCTATCCAACAAAAATTACAGATTCTCACCAAGAATCTGCCCCTCTCAAATTTGATACACATGATGGAACACACAATTTATAACTATAAGGTATGATTACCAGTATCAACAACAACATTAGTTCATAATCATAGCCCCCCAGCAACTACATTAAAATTTGTTCTTTGCCAAAAACAATTTATGATAATTTATTAAAAAAATATAGATTACAAAAGGGTATCTGAATAAAGAAACGTTATTATCTTACTTGCATCATATAAGGATCTTTCAATTTTTGAAAATAAGAAACTTGTTGAAAAGAAACATTTTGGTCAAAACTATTATGAATTTGATAAAATGGGTAAATTAAAGCTAATCATGTGGAAAAGATTAATAGGTTGATTCTGTGTTCAAAATTAAACATCTGGCGTGATCCCAGCTTGCATACATACAGTACAAAATCAAATTTCAAACAGTAACAATGAAAGATAGATAAAAGTCTAACCTGCACTTCTACTGTACTAGAACTCAGCAGTGCATCAAGGATAAATTGTATGTCTGTACTCATTCTCTTAACCTGTGACTCAATGTTAAAATTATGCAAAAGCTTTAAACCAATACTCCTCAAGCTACAGAAAAAGAAAGATTATAGAAAATTTAATACAATCAGTTAATGATGCAGCAACCATGAATAAAACAGTAATCCTACAAATATAAAATACAGCAGCCGCATATAATCTGTGCTATATGACCATAAGCATTATATGGTAGTGAGTTAAAACATACCCTTTTAAAGTCTGCAATTGAAGAGATTGGAACCCATCCTTGATCATCCATCAAGGAAGTCAGGTAATGGTCGTTTTGAAGATTTTTATCACTGCATAAAAAGTTTTTAGGGTCAACAAGTAATACAAACATGCACACATTATATATCAGTGAAAAAAACAAATAAATTTATGGCATTCAATTAACGTAACAATCATCTCCCAATGAATGGACTAGTTACATTGTCCATGAAACTTATGCCAAAAATCTAAAAATTTGATTTACTATATCAAAAACTCACAATGACATGCAACAGATAATTGATATAGGTCAGAGGTTAACAAAATTCTAAAGTGGATACCACAGCATCAGTTTTTGATAAGATGCCCCGTATATAACATCTGTATTCAAACTGACTCAGAAGTGAAAACATTTACATAAGGAATGGATCAATCATTTTCACCAGAGAAGTGACAAATCCAAATACCCATAAATTCCAACACTTGTAAGGGCATCTATAGACTGGGAAGAGGTATAATTTGGCAACAATTCTAGACAGTGGCACCCAGCTATAAAGAAAACAGAAATTAAACCATACATAAAAATTATTAAATAGATAAAAGAGACAGAGAGAGTCCTTCCCTTACCTGAAATAATACTCAATTTGTTTCACTATATCGGCCCTCAAAGTTACTATCTCTGGAGGGAACAAGGCAGTCCCTGGATTTATAGGGTATGAAACAAAGTGTGGAGGATGTGGTCCCCTTATAGAGCCTGGAGGAGCAATAGGCACATAGCATACAGCTCCTGGATGGTGGGCATAAGTCATTTCAAACAGAATTCATTTTATGAAAGGCATAATATCAACCAATAGCTCAAACAAGAACCGAAGGCAGCATCACCTGAGTGGCTGAGACCCAGACCTTACCTTTGTGGCATACATAATTGGCAAGGAAGCTTAAAAAAGTAAGATGTAATAAAACAGGTTGTAGTGTTTTAAATGAAGGCACCTTTTCATGGGGATTGAATAATTACCGGGGAAATTTGGACCAACAATGAAACCTGGAGTTGGACCAAAGAATGGGGGTCTAGCAAAAGGTCTTAGTTCGATACCCTGCTGCATGGGAATAGGCTCTCTAGGATTATATGCCCGTTGATGATTCCAGCGAAGATTCAAATGGCTACCAGGTTCTTGCATGTTGGGTCTTCTGTTAGAGAAGTTGGCAGGATATGCATTGGGATCTCCTCGTGGAGGAGGCTGCATTTTTCTGCTGGCATCAATACCTTGAACCGGGGGACCAAAGGCATGCATTGTTGTCTCAGATCCAGATTTTACCAACTGAGGTTCAATACCAGGAAAAGGTCCAGGGACAGGCTGGTAAGCATACCCAGGAACTGCAATGTGCGGTGGAGGTACCATAGCCTGAAAAACAGGTGGCATTGGAGGTTGATAATAAGGTAAGGGTACAGGAAAACGAGGTCCAGCATTAGGATTGCGCTTAGAGCCTGACTTCTGATGGCGTGCTAATGAATGCTTATGAGAAGCATTGGTGTTTCTGGACCCATTTGACTTCTGCTGCTTGGCTGCTCCCTGGAAGACCAAAAAAATGATAAATACTTAAATTAAGCTACAATGAGATAACAATTTATTCATTTTTTCTTCTTTCTTAATTGCTTGGAGAAAAAAACAGAAATATATTGCCAACAACCAAATAAATCTCCCACTTAATATGACGGCCCAGATAGAATCATACACACAGGCAACAGCACATGCAAAAAGAAGCAAACACAGACAAATAGACTGACTGAGAGTCAGAGATCGCTAAATGATGTGGGGATTTCTTCACAGAGAAGTTATATTCCATAAAGGTTCATTAAAATTATCATCTGAGATTATGCTTCAGTTCTTTCTGTTATATGGAAACAACTCCTACGATCATCTAATAAGAAGGGGAAGGAAAAAGAGGAGGGTCATGAAAAGGTAGTACTTGGTCAGTATAGCTTAGTCTCTCCCAAAGATTTTTAGTTGGCACAAAATCAACAAAGAATTTTAAGAAACCAGAAAGGCAGTAGATCATTGGTTCTCAAGATATTATTCTGGGAATTAAAACCATTGTATGTGAGATAAACAACTAACATTCAAATAATTTATAAGTTAAAAAGGCTTAAAATCTGGTCTTTCAAGCTGACCATTTGAAATGACTTTTTAGCAAAACCACATTACAACTAACAATTACACTTTGTCACACAGTTTACCGAAACAAACTCAAATTACACCTGAACATTATCAAATTTCATCCAAATTTAACATCCATAAAAGTGATTGATCACCAATAAAAGCAAATCCAATACCAATAAAAAGCAATGACTAACCTGCTCTACTGATGGAGCTGGAGTAGACCCATCAGCAGCAAGCTGAGGATTGTCGAGTGTTTGCTGCGATCCACCAAGGTCAGGCCAAGATTGGGTCCCCATAACAGTAGCAACAGCCGTTTTGTCCCCATCAATCACCGGAGTCTTCCATGATGACTTGACCTCCTTGTGATCATCCCCTGCCTCATTCTCAGCCATCACCATAATCGCCACCAGTAAACAGCCACCAAAAAACCAACAAATCGAAAACAACCCAGATGAAAAGAACCAAAACCCAGTTCAAAAATCACCCCAAAGTTCAACTCGTGATAAGCAAATGAAAGGAGTCTTTTTGTTTACTAAAACTGAAGTTGGGTTTTCAAGATTAGGGCTTTGGTGGTTTTTAAGAGTTAAGTAAAGTTTGGTAAGAGAGTGTTGGGAAGTTTGAGAAAGATTGACAGTTGCAGACAGAGGCCAACCAAGTTTGCAAAAGTGTGTCTGCGTTAGTTTTGCTTCTTTTACATCAAAGGGAGAGAGAAAGTACAGTTGTCAGACAACTTTTTACCATCTCCAGGTGTGCAGTAAATCAAACAATGAACACTGATCAACGCCGGAAATAAAGTGGGGTTGGAGTGGAAATAAGAAAGAGTGGTCTTCAAGCGATCTGTCACGTCAGAAACCCTAGATCAGAAGCTTCTAAATGGGGCCGGATCCTTTTTTTATAATAACCCTGTGATCTATATCTTAATATCTTCAATAATACATTAATATTTTATTTCTAGTTTTTCGAAATTAATATTATGATTATTATATCATAATTCACAATTCATATCAACATTTGAAATACAAAATTTTAAACTATAATATTTTTATGCTATTTTTATAATATTTTTATATAATAAGGTGCATTTACAATTGCAAAGTCTGTCAATAACTCTTAAAATTGATAACTTTTTTTCTCTCCATGTCTATTACAACCTAATTTTCATATGATTCAAACATGTTTGATGATGTTTTATTTTACCTCACAGCGCTGCTACTTCAGTTTATGTAATCATGAAATTTTGCTTTGTATCTGCACATTGCCATTGAAGGGAGATTATTTCCAATGAAACCATACAAGAAAAATCCAAAATTTTTTATCCATCAATCGCTTCGCTTTGGCCAGGAACGTATCATACATTTAACTATTTTTTTGAATCAAACATCGTATCCAGGACTCATGAATTACATGCACAAAGGCATGAATATCAACACGAGAGCATTAATCAGGGGCTATAATTTTCAGATCAAGGCAGTCATTTGGTGAAAGTTCAGACAGGGTCAAAGGAGCAACCAAGACCAGCTTCATACCTTGGACGAATAGATGCTTTGCCTGTCCCATCACCTCATCAACCAACAAATTCTTGCCCCATGAATCCAAGTCCCTCAAACAAGATGAGGGAGACATGTAGGGCAACTATGTCAAGAAGGCTTGACATGCTACTTCGTATAGTTTGGAAATAAACAAAAGGTTATATGCAAAGCAATATCTAGGACCTTCCGTGTCAGGAACAACACAATCTGGTGGGCATCTCAGAAAATTAAGTTAGCTGATACAACTCCCCATCACAAATCACAGTTTAGAACATGCTTCTGGTTTTACATGAACAAAGAATTTGCCAATGAAGACAAAGAAACCATTTCACAAATCATTGGCAAAAAGAACACCAACAACTCAATTTGTTCCCATTCCTGAGGTAAAGATTCTCAGTACCAAACTACCAATGAGAGAAACACAGGGGCAAGGAAGCAGATCCGGGAAAGAGGGTGTGGGTGGGGGTGGGTGGCGGGGTGGGAGGAGCTGGAGGTGCTGTTAAGAAAACAATAAGCATGAAAGCACCAGTCAGAACTATATAGCCATTGTACCTGCAGTTTGACATCTCATCTCATCCAATATTGCAGTTAATGATTCATAATCCCTAATGCTACAGCGCCCATCATCAAAGTAATGAACACAGCAATCTATATGAAGTTAAAATGGGGGCAGAACTCTACAAGCAGAAAAAGATTCCAGGCAATTTATGACAAGGTAAAAAGTAAGTTTACAAAACCACAAGAAATCTAGAAAATATACAAATAGCCCGAAAAAGTTTTGTCTAACGTAAAACTAAATTAAGAACTTTCTGATTCACCTAAGAAATAGAGTCACCATAAAACGAGTGCGTCAGTCAAATTAAGAAAAAAAAGTACAGAAAAGGCATTGTTTGAGTAACACACTTGAAAACTTGAAAAGGCAGAGAACAAGGCATCGTGTCCTCTGCCTGGAAATTGTACCTGTTCCCCAACACTTTTCAAGAAATAAATCTTTGAGCTGAAATAGTACATCTTTTTGAAAACACATGAATAGGCAAGGGTACTAAAATAGAAATGAAAATACAGGTTTAAGATTTGGGATCTTTATAGTAAACAAACGGTAACAACTTTTGGTTACAAATTTGAAAGACCACGTTTGCATGAGTGCCTGGAACTTCAGAATCACCATAGTCGAAAACAAAATGATTGATGCATCTATAAGAGAATCTGCACAATGAATAATAAACATAAACAGACAAGTTTCAAAAGCAAAAGATTTTGCAAAAAAAGAAATGAGAAAGATGAACTGAATTCATACCCTTGGCAAAAAAAAAAAGATTTTGTGTTAACATGCTTTTATCCAACTAATATTTGAAGGATGACAAAGAAAGAATACAAAATGAAGTTCGATAAACATCATAAAGTGAGATGAAAGCAAGAGTAACGCTTCATAATAACATTAGAAAGAAGGGAGCTCAAAAATCGAATAAAATTTAAAGAAATATTGATAATTATAAAATTTGATAATAAGCCTTCATATTAGCAGAAAGTAGATAAGCCAAGACTCAGTAATATCCTTGTCTCGGGAAGACCAGTCTTTCTCAAACAAACAAAAAAAAACTTAGTTTGTAAAACTAGAATTAAACAATTAACTTAAAAGTTACAACATAATAAGAACTGTTGTCTTTCAAATTACGCCACCTGTAAATATCAATCAAAAAAGAGAAAAATATAAGTTCCTGGGGTAAACAGCAAGCCATCAACAATTAAATTCCCTTGACACTTGAACTACTATTCAATTTTATGCAATTCTTTTCCATCTTCTCAATAACCAAACCTGAACTACCCATCTCACATACTGTGAGATCATTTCAGCAGTATGCAGCAAAACATGTCACTCAATTAGATTTGACTTCTAATTTGGTAGGTCTATAATGCATAAAAAACATTCAAGTGCAACAACAAACATTAAGTATATATGTGACAAAAAATCCAACATAAATGATTATATACAGTTAAGGGCTTACCTAATGTCCCATATAAGAAGCACCGCCACCAGGTTGACTCCTACCAGCGCCGCCCTGCCCCATTTGTGGGTTCTGATACCCACCCTGAATTCCCATCTGGTTCCCGTAGCCTCCTGCAACCTGATTCCCATACCCTGCGACAGGTGCTCCCTGGTTCACAGGCGCTCCACCAAGCCCTCCAAGCAGATTACCAAGCCCCAAACCAGCTCCCTGAGTAGCAAGCAATGCAGTCAAAGCCTGTCCAAGCGCCGGGTTTAAAGCCGGTGCAGCAGCAGCCACCCCAGGGTTAAACCCAGCAGCAGCAACTCCGGGGTTGAACCCCACAGCAGCAGGCCCAGATGGAGCCATCAAATGACCAGTCTCTGATCCACCAGATGAATACTTTCCCTTCTTAGTATGATGGTAATGAGACTGAATCTGATGTTGTCCTTGCTGATGCTGCTGGTACTGCTGATGATGCCCACCAGAAGCACCACCTCCATAACCACCTTTACTCGGTTTTGGCCCATCAATGGCCTTTTGGCAATGCAAAACATGACCTTCAAAATTCTTATGAGGCTCCTCTAACGCCTTTCTTGCACCCTCAATCGACCTGTATACAAAAAGAGCAAACCCTTTAGGTTTCCCTGTCTGCTTATCAAGCCCCAACGGACCTTCCTCAATTTCCCCAAACTGTTTAAAAAACTCAAGCAACTTCTCCGGCTCCAGTTCAGCTGACACATTACTAACAAAAATCTTCCTCTGGGTATACTCAGAAACAGGCGGAGCAGTTGGAGGCGGTGCCGGAACCGGTCCTTGCGAGGCCAACTGGCAGGAAGTAGTTCTATTCCCAATCTTCTTCTGGGGCTCTTTTAAAGCCCGGCGTGCACCACTCCGATGCTTAAATAGAATAAAAGCGTAACCTTTCGATTTCCCAGAAACCCTATCGGTAACCGCTTTGCATTCTTCGATTTCACCATATTTAGAAAACTCGGCGATAAGGGTTTCAGCAGTGGTATCCCAACTGAGCCCATGAACGAAGATCTTTCGATGGGCCGGGTCCTCATCCGCAAACTCCCGAACCGACGAGATGAATTCCGGGTGTTCATCGACCGCTTTCTTAATAAGGGTAATCAATTGATCCTTCCCAAATGGTTCTAGAAGTTTCTCGAACGGCTCGTCGTCCAATTCCTCTTCTTCACCCTTTTCTTTCGATGTTCCATTTTGAAAGGCGGCGTTGAAGGAGCCAACTAGGGTTTGGTTTTCAGCTTCTTCGTCATCGTCGTCTTCGTTGTCCTCTTCTTCCTCTTCCTCTTCTTCTTCAACTTCCTCTTCTACTTCTATTTCTTCTTCTACTTCCTCTTCTTCTTCTTCTTCTTCTTCTTCTTCTTCTTCTTCTTTCTGGTTCGGATCTTCGTCGGGTATGTATTCGGGTCGCTGTTGCTCTTCTTCCTCGATTTGTTGAGGATCCGGCGCTGGTCTGGTGGGTTCGGGTTCAGAGGATCGTTGCTTTCGCTTTTTGGCCATGGAGGAAATAAAGATTTGAAAATTAAACAAAAAAAATTATAAAAATTAGGGTTCTGGGGCTCTGGGAAGTTAGGGTTTCCAAGTGAAGGACGAAACTCGGCAATTACTTGATTTGATCTGGCTCGTTCTTGATTGGTTTTCATCTTTCAGGGTCGGATCTAGGTCCGAGATATAATTGGGCCCAATGAAACATGAGCTGGGCTCTTTTGTGTCAGCCTTCTTTATTACAATATACATAGAACGACGTCGGATGATGACCTCAGTAAGGATGAAGAGGTAAACGTGATTGGATGATGGATGGCAAATCCCAAAAGGTTACACGTCATCAACCACGTGGAATCTTCTTATTGGCCATGAACACAAAGACACATGGGTCATTTAACTGGGTCCACACACAACGCTCCGATTCTCCGATTACTGAAATCTATAGGGACCCGTTTAAAAACCCGCTCGTGCCTTCACAATCGCATTTAAAATTCAATAATACGTGGAGTTTTCACGTAACAACAGCTTAGCAGAGAACAAAAGTTTTTTTTTTTCGAATCCAAGATCAGAATTTCCAGGTAATACTGAAATTTTCATTGTTATTTATTTATTTTATTTTTAATTACACTAGTAAAAATTTGAAATTTACAGTTAATTTGGTTGCTTTAACGATTAATTTCAATCCATCATCTTAATTTTCATTTCTTCGTAATTAAACGGTGGGAAATTGGGGAAAAACAGAAAATTTTGATTATATTGGCTTATTTGATTTACTATTTTAGGGCTTTTAGGGATTTTGATTGTAGACAAGTTTGGTAGTGTTGAATTTTCAATTTTAGTTTAGAAAAGTTGCTTTTTTTTTTTTTGTTTATACAGGTGATCAAATAAAATACATTGAATTATGCTGCTGAAAGGGAAAAAAAAAAGAGAATCAATTTTGTTAGTTATTGGAATGATGAGTATGGTTTGTAGTAATTCTTTTGGGTGATTTGTGTTTTGCAGTTTGTCTTGATAGGGTTTTGAGGGTGAGAGTTGTTGTGAATGGGGATTCAAACAATGGGATCCCAAAGCAATGGGCAGCAGTCCCTTTTACAGCCGTCTACGTTGGTGAGACAGAATTCATGGTATAGTCTTACTCTTAATGAAGTTGAGAACCAACTTGGGAACTTGGAGAAGCCCCTAGGTAGCATGAACTTTGATGAGCTTCTTAATAATGTATGGAGTACAGAATCAAACCAGTTCTTGGGGATGGATACTGAAAGATCCTCATCATCTTCTCTCCAACGTCAGGCTAGCCTAACCTTGTCTAGAGCTCTTAGTGGGAAGACGGTTGATCAAGTGTGGAAGGAGATACAACAAGGGCAGAAGAAGAGGTACGGTGAGGAGATGAAGGATCACGGAAGAGAATCAACACTTGGTGAAACCACATTGGAGGATTTTTTGGTACAAGCTGGCCTTTTTGTTGCTGAAACATCTTTAGCTCCTACTATGGAATTAGATAGTACCCTGCAAAGTTTTTCACAGCAGATCGGATTGTCACCTACCCCATTGATTGGCACATTATCAGACAGACCAATGACAGGGCGGAAAAGGGATAGCGAAGATGCACTCGAGAAGAGTATTGATAGGAGGTTAAGGAGAAAGATCAAGAACAGGGAATCTGCTGCACGTTCACGAGCCAGAAAGCAGGCAAGCCTTTAACATGTTTTTGGCTAATTTATATTTCTAAACTACTTTTTTCTTTAATTTATGCAGCCTTTGTCTTGTGGTTTTGCACAGGCTTACCATAATGAGCTGGTGAGCAAGGTTTCACGATTGGAACAGGATAATCTAAAGCTCAAGAAAGAGAAGGTAGAATCATCATCCACATTCTGTCTTTCTTGACATCCACACCCAAAACCCTTTTTTTAGTGACTTTAATTTGTGCATTATATGTTGGTTACTTCTTTTCAGAGATTCTGTTAATGAATAATGGTTTTTTTAATATCATAAGAGGCTTCATGAAGTAAGGGATTAGGGTTGCCCCCTCTACAATTTTGAAGCCCACAATAGTAGTCATGTAAAGATTTTCTGTCAAGTAAAAATGGTTTTGTATATAATGAATATCAAAATAGATAGCCTTTATTTTTGCCAGAATTAGATAGCCTATTCAAATCATCTACTTATAGCTAGTGGAGACTGGAGAGAAGTGAGGCTTGACTTTGTAGAAAATTTCTAACAATGTGCTATCAGTAACCGGTCCCTAAACATAACTAGGGGATATGGATGAAACTGCCAAAAGGAGACAGGAAAGAGGGTCCTTCTCATAACTGAAGAAATCTGAAAACAGAGAACGGTAAAAGTTACTCGGTTTTGAGTTTAGTCCAATCAACCTCAATAGATTGCTATTCATAAATAATATAACAAATTTAGGGTCATAAATAGAATATAAGTACCTTGTCCTTTAGAATTATTTAAGATACTTTCTGAGATGCAGCCTTCTACTGGTTTTGGCGGTAGTTATATGTAAATTGTAATCCATTTAGTTCTGTTTGATATTTACTGACAATGGTGCCTGAGTCATGATTCTGTACCTATTTAATATGGGTGCTTACCCTGGTACATTATGTTGAGTCTTTAGTTTATAAAACTTTACATATTTGGATCAAGACTATAGAATACCAAATAGATCAATGCAAATACATTATCACTTATGAAAGGGTTGATGGATGAAAATTTTTAAAAACTCACTGTTCATCCTCAGTGCATCTATGCAAGCCTGGTGGTGCCATTTTCTTACTAGTTTTATATATATATATATATTGCATTTCCATTGCTTGCACAAGAAGTGCCAGAACTGAAGCTATATGTTGAATGTTTTTACTTCTCAGAGCTTGTTCTATCTGACTATATATTCTTTGAACATTCTTGTAGGAATTTGAGAAAAAGTTTCAGTGTGAAACATCTGAACCTAAATATCAGCTTAGAAGAACAAGTTCTGCCTCTTTCTAACACATGTCTTCCGCTGTTAAGAGTTTTGTAGTTGCTGAGAATGTTAGGCCATCCCCTTGGCTTGTTGATGGAGCTGCTCTGAGAATTCATCCTAGGGTTTTCTGTATTGTACATTTATGATCATATGTGTTGGTGTTCAACAGCTTCCAAAAACCGCCATGTTTCTAAGTTAGGCTCTGTTTATTTGGCTGAAAGACAACTGAATTGGTGCTGATTAGCTTAGTTTCTCCCTTTAAGTTAAAAGGAAAAAGGGGGTTAAATTATAAAAGTAGAAAGATTTGAAGTTGTGCACTAGAAGATTGTGTCTAACAATAAAAAGGAAGTTCTGCAAACGTTTCAAGGTTATATTTCGCATGGAATACAATACGTGCAGGTTTTTCATTCTCAAGCTCCACAGAAAGGGTGTAAATGAACATTTGACAAACAATTCATTAACATATTTGAATTTTGCTTATGTTTGTTTATTAAGTTTATCGATCAGTAAGGTACAAATGTTCAAAATTCATGCATGTTGAGTTCAAAAAAAGAGGGTTCTCACTGTAACTTTTTTTTTCAATGAAATAACTGAAATAAAGATGAATTCATTGCATTACAAGTTCATGTTATTTAAGTTATAATGTTAAGTTTCATTTGACATGCTACAAGCAATAATTAGACCTCCATTCCAAAGCTCGGGGTTATCATTTTACATTTTTACAATCTTAATAAAGGTAAAAAAAAAAAAAGATTATATCTTTTAACTGAAAATATAACAAAATTCATAAAGCTAAAAACAGCAATAATTCATAAATGAAGCACAACAAGAAAGACGGTTATGCGAATAGAAATAGGATCTCGTACAAATTTCTACTCCCTTTGCAGTGAGACACCAAATATAGTCTATCTCACCACCCTCAACACAATTAAACAGGAAGCTCCTTGCAAAAATACTCCGAGACTAGTTTCCAACTCTTCTTCTTGGGACAAGGTATATCAGTAAACTGCTCTGAAATTAAATTTTGATGTTGAAGTAATCTGGGTCAAAATGGTGTAATCGCACGTATCCATCCTCGCCACCGCTTGAAAAACTAGAAGTTTAAAAGACAAGGAGATGAGTAAAATGGTTGAAGACTCAGGGATAAATACGCAAATACAAAGTAGAAACCCTCTTGGACTTTGGTGGCGTATAGACATGCAAGGAAGTTAGTCAACATTAGACAACATGATGAGATACTAGATTAATGTTGAAATGGAGCTAGCAGGATAATGCCAAATATCTTCACAAAACATGGATAATACTAACAATTTATGCATAAGACATTTTAACTTCAGTTAAAAATAACAAACAGATTTTTATAAAGAGATAGATGGACAGGAAACTAGGTTGTGCTTCATAAGCAAGCTATAAATGGGAAAAGAAACTTTAAAAGTATTGTTGGCTTAATACCTCTTCCCATCTGGGTTAAAAGCCAAAGCATTTATTGGCCCAAAATGCCCTTTCACACCCCCAATTTCTTCTTGAAGTATCTGCAAGACAACCAAACATTATGATAATGCGGGAAGATCGCATAATAACAAATCTTTTCTACAGAAACATTCTTTAAACAAAGTTAACCTTGTCATAGAATTTAGCTTCAAACTTCCCGGCACGATGATCAGTCGTTGTGACAGCTGATGCATCCTGACCACCTCCAAGCACCACCTAGAAGAACAAAAGGCATTCAGAAGAAAGATTAGAATGAGATGTAATACATAAGGCAACAAGAAAGATTCCCGAATGCTGAATGTTAATTATTGAATCGGTTCAACCCCCTTATCCTGGACTAAATCCAGTATCCTACAAATATATGTACTCATTGAAATATTATGACAAGACAATTGAACATAGGCATTTGACTATATAGATAATCAATTTTGCAATGCTTGAGGTGCACTACAATATTAAACATCTTTAGGCCTTAATGCAGCCAATAAAGGAAAGATGTGATCAGGAACAAAAGAAATTGCAATACAAGTCATGTCACTCATATTTTATTCATACTTACATGGTCGAGAAGTGGAGACATTGCAACAGCGTTGACTGGGCGTTCTGTAACATAGGTCTTTATAAGAGTCAATGTTCGCATGTCCCATAGCTAAACATTCACAGATAAACAAAAAAAAAAGGATCAGGAAGAGAAAAAAATAACTACAGGATAAAAAATTTGACGTTTTCAGAAAATATTGTCACAAATACTTAAAAAACTTAAGGGTTTAATAAGATGCATCACCTTGGCAGATTTATCCAGGGAACCAGTAAGGAAGTGAGAACCGTCTGCAGATTTTGCAAGTGATGTTATTGTCTTTTTGTGGCCAGATTCCTTGTCAGACTCCCTCAGTAGTTTTCCAGTCTACAAGACAGATAGGAAATTTCAAACCAAAAACTAAGGCTATTCCTAATGAATCAACTGAACTTAGAAATAAAGAAAGAAACATGACGGAGGAAAGCGAAGAAGGATAATTCAAAAATAAGAGAGATTTAATTTGAAGCATATTGAAAAGAAGCCAAAACCAGCTATTACATCAGAAGTTTTTTAATATTGAAGCCAAACAGACTAATTGTGCAAAATTGTAGAGCAAAAATACCCCTACCAAAGAAATTATCCACATCAAACAGCAATTTACCTCAGAATCCCATATACGAATTACAGCATCTTCTCCAGAACTAATGATAGTCCTATTAAGGGGTCCCCAAACAGCTCTGTTTATTCTACCTTGAGGGCCCTTTATGACAAGCACAGATTCCTCAGTCTCTGCATGATTATGCCACAATGTAATGAACCAGAGTTCAGGCATCAAACACGTCAACAGACCATATGCTCAAAGTAAAATTTGTGTAATAAAAAATCAGTAAGAAAACAACAATGCCGGACAGGTACAAATACATTACACGTCAACATTCTACTCTAAGTCAATATACTACACTTTCTCATTTCCTAACTTTATTCATTACGTGAACAAACGAATTACATAAAATCCAGGAACCCAATTAATGCACAATAATTTTCAAAATTCCCACCCAAATTTAACAAATTGGATAAGCAATCACTGAAAAATCACATTAAAGTAAAGAAAGATCAAAACTTTAAGCTTACGTTCGGTTGGGTCTCTGGCAATGCGTTTAACATGAATAGCAGAAGTCAATTCCATGAAAGGATCCGTAGTAATAACAGCAAGCTTATCCCCTACGGCAAAATCCACCGACCTCGCCGGCGAACCGAAATTAAATGTATACAATTGAGCTCCCGTCTGAACATTCCACAGCTTCACCGTTTGATCAGCACTTCCCGTGATAAGCCTCGTCGAATCCCCTAAAAATTTGGAACTTCACTTTTAAAGGTTACAACTTTGATAAAAATTAATGAAGAAACAATACGAGGGACTTACTTGAGACATCGCAAGACCAAACGGCACCGTTGTGACCACGGTAAGTGCCGAGACGCTCGCCGTTGTCAGCGAACCAAACGGTCGGAGTGTGGTCCTTGGCGCATGAAAACAAAAGATCGCCGTCTCTGTTGTACTTGAGAAATGTCAATGGCCTTTCATGGCCTTTCATCAAAATTGGCCTCATCTTCTCTTTTTCCTCGCAAAAATTAAAAAAATCGCTTAGCCTCTGCCTAACAATCTAACAAAATTTTTTGACTCCTGACTCTAGGGTTTTCAGCAGTCATCAATGAGTGCCACAACTACAAGTGTCTTCCTTTTTAGGGCCGCTCTTTGGGCTGCTTTTGCCCCAATATCTTAGGCTCAAAGCCCAATATCCCAATAAATTGGGCTTGTGCTGGGTGGCGTCCCATAAAAGGTCCCCAAGGTGTATTGTTTACTTGGGCTCATGGGCGATGAGCTATGAAATGCCTTACAATTTACAAATAAAATGGTTTGAAATGGGTTTGGAGCCCAATATTGGCCCAAGTTTCCTTTAACTTTAAATTAGTTTTGGCAAATGCTACCAAATTTTTATTTTATTTTAATTAAGAAAATGTTAGTATATCTCATTTTTAAATTATATTAGAAATTAAATTTAATTTTTTATACATTACATTTTAAATTTCACGAATGGTATTAGAAATAAAAATATTATTTTGTATCCCATTATTTTTTAAATAAAATTATTAAATTTTTAAATATATATTCGATACGTGATAATCTTTAATTCATTAGCGGAGAAGATATGAATTACAATGAATGGGATTATTTTTCAGATAAAAATGTGTTACCTTAAAAGCAACATAATTTTTTGTTAGATAATAGCACACTTAAAATTAGAGATTAAAACATTCATGATTTATAGGTTTTGGACCTTCGGAGTAATATGTTATATTTTAAACAGTTGTTGTGTTACAAAGTTTGGAATAATTTCTTTTAGAAATTATCAAATATGTTAAGAGTAAAATTTTTTAATTTTACGAACGGTATTAAAATGGTGATATGATTTTTTAATATATATTTTAAAAAATAAAAAACATTTAAAAATAATGAGATTTATGTTATTATCTTAATTTTTTTATTTATAAAATTAAAAAAATTTCACTGTCAGTATATATAATATTTTTATATTTTTTTAAAATAAATAAAAAATAAATTATAAATGTTAAATTTTAAATTAAAATTTGTTAAATATATCTCATAAAAATGGACTGTCCTTTAACATAAATCCGACCCAATAGGCAGATATTAATTCTCAAAATATAAAGTTTAAACAAATATGTATTTATTTGTTTTAACATTAAGGAAAAAAAATATATAAGAAGTCAAAGTAAAGATAAGATCGACATGTCTTCTCGAAGTCATTTGTTTATCTAACAAAATGTATTCAAAACATTATCTGATAAGATCAGCATATATCCTGTCTAGATAACCATATCCTCAAGCTTCGTTTGTTTTCAACATTTTTTTCTTCATTTTTTTATAAGATTGGTTGCCAACAATTTAATCTTTATTCTTATTACTTTTAAAAGATTGCATTGACCTTTTCTATCAAAATTATGCTTTCGTCTATTCTCAAAAGTTATAACATAAAAAAAAAAAAAAAGAGGACTCACGAAATCAATGGGAATGGTTTTATATTAACGTTTGCCCTTTTAGTTTATCCGGTGACGTGGAGTTGTTCGTCTGCAAAAATAAGTTGTGGTCAGAACAACCGTTTCCCGGTACTTGCAGTTGATCACGTTGTCGTTCGCAGTGTCTATTTCCGTAACAAACCGAAACCAGTGTCCTTTTAAGTCCCCTGCTTTATTCAATAACCAAAATATTTTTTTTCACGTAATTTTTGTTTTCTCTGTAGATCTCTCTGAAGAAAAAAATTAGACTGAAGATATGGGAAATGCAAACGGAAGAGAAGACGGAGCCAACGGCGGCCTCGACGATCTCTCTGGGAGATCCAACAGCATCGGGACGGTGGTTCGTGGAGCGGCTGCGGCTGCCTCAGCAGCAGCAGAAGTTCGCGTGCCATCGTCTGATCCAATGGAGAGCCCTCGCCAGTCTCGACCCCCTCTTTTATTCCCTCCTCAGGTTTGCATCTTCAAAACTTCAATGATCTTTCCTGGACTTTTAATTTATTGTATTTTTTAATAATATCAATTACTCAAATATACAAAAAAAGAGTTATTTTGTTTCAAAATGTATTTGACTGAGGAAAAATCTGAGTTTGATTGTAAAATTGATTAACTAATTGAAGAAAAATCTGTGTGTTGCGTGACAGATAGGGAAAATTAAAATTTTCGAATTGTTTCATGGAATGAGACATTGAAGATAATGTTTTTGGGCGTGTTTTGATAAAACTGGAAATGAATAGGATTAAATTAAATAATATCATTTTAGTTTATGTTTGATGTGTGTAAAGATTAGAATAGGATAATTTTATTTATTGGTTAAAATTATATTTTTTTAATGTTTATATAATTTAAATTATTGATGTAATTTTTAAACATGTAAGTTTAATTTTTTGGATTAAAAATAATCCTTCCCACTTTTGGATTGAATCATCTTATGTTAAAGAAATTATTAATTTTTCTTGTAATCTTATCCCTTTTTTTTATATACAAATCAAATATGATATAAGATGATTATAATCATTTCTTATTCATTATCATATGCACCAAACATAGCCTTACTGTATTTGCACATGTTATAATTATTGCCTTCTTGTATTTGCATATGTTATAATTCTTAAGAGTGGATGCTTGTATGTTTAAATCTTAATTATCAACTTTTGAGCTGATGATTGATGAGAACTAACACATATGTCAACACGTGGAGTGAAGGGGGTTTGATAAGACTAACTAATGCCAATACCCCAAAAGTGTCCAACTTTTGGAAACATGAAACAGAATCTTCTTTACTGTTGGAATTCCCCATCTCTTTGGTCTTTACATTGGTTTTTGTCCATGAGAATTGTTTCCCTCTTACATATGTGTGGTTTTGATTTCATATATAGATTCTTGTGGAGCTCTAGAGTATCCACATTGATTGCAAGTAATTGAGTAAGTTGTGTTATTTCAATTAGTTTCTTTTGATTTGTTAATCTTCATCCTGTTCAGATAGTAATTTTTCTTTTCGTTTTAAACAAAATTGTTTTGGGGCCATGCAATACCTTTTGATATCTATTCATTAGTTTGTGGTCTGTTATTGGGATTGCCAATAAATGAGGAGAGGCAGGAGAAGTGTGCCGATGATTTATTTATGAACTAAAGAGTTTCGTCTATCTAGGCTGTAGCCTTTCAACTGATAGGTTGGTTGCTTTCGGTGCATTTTCAGGTTCCTGTAGCTCCCTTACCAAGGGGTGATGGTCATTCCTTTTTGAATCAAATTTGGCATGATTCTCCTGGGGTTGCTGATAATCCATCTGAGAAAGGAATCCCTGTCATCATTACATGGAATTATGGTGGTAATGATGTGGCCGTGGAAGGTTCTTGGGACAACTGGAGATCAAGGTAGGTCTTTAGTTCCTTAGTGTTATAGAAACTGACATTTTCATGCATAATAAATCCCACTGTTTGTCTTTTTGTCTGAAACCCAAGCATGGATGGCATATAATGGAGTCTATTAGTTTTTCCTTGCAGGAAGACACTGCAGAGATCTGGTAAGGACCACTCAATTCTCTTGGTCCTTCCATCTGGCATATACCATTACAAGTTTATTGTCGATGGCGAAAGGAGATATACGCCTGATCTGCCTTTTGTAGCTGATGAGATGGGCCATGTTTGTAATCTTCTTGATGTTCATGTACGTATCTTCTTATATATGCCCCATTTGCTCAAATCTGAATCATGTAACTTTCTTTTTTACTTCATGTAATGGTGCTTTCATAGTGTGATGTAAAATAAATAGCCGACATGCAAAACTGGGCATTTTCAAACTTAACATACATTGTTGCATAAAAAGGGAGGTTTTCATATATTGTATTGAGCATACAAGAAAGAATAGGAAAGACGTTCGTTACATAGGTTCTGTTGTGTTTAAAACATTTCAATAATGGTTTTTTTGGCTCGTCCCTTTTTTATCGGCCATAACTAAGATCTCAGTGATACTTATCACTATTTTTGTTGCCTTCATTTGCTTAATTACTTGTCACTATTTCTTGCAGGACTATGTACCTGAAAATCTGGATAGCGTAACTGAGTTTGAAGCTCCAGGATCTCCAAATTCCAGTTATGGTCAGGCATTTCCATCGGAGGAAGATCTTGCAAAGGAGCCTGTTGTAGTTCCATCCCAGCTGCATCTAACTGTTCTCGAAACAGATAACCAAGATGGAGCATCATCCTCGAAGCCTCAACATGTTGTACTCAACCACCTCTTCGTAGAGAAAGGATGGGCATCTCAGTCTGTTGTTGCCCTGGGATTGACCCATAGGTTTGAGTCCAAACACGTGACTGTTGTACTCTATAAGCCACTCAAAAGGTAACACGTGCTTTTCCCATGCTGTACTCTGTAAAGAAATGATAGGAACTTCACGTTTGTTTGTGAAGGTACCTCTGTTTTATAGATCTGCTTTGACACTTCAACATGCGCTTTGTTTTGTTATACTTTATTATTTGTTTGTTTTCATACGGAAAATTTTGCCACCTTTCTAGCACGTCCAAATTAAAATAGATACGATAATTTAAAATATAATATAATGATATAATATAAATAAAATATAAAAATAATATGATTTAAAATTTTAGTAATAATTATATATAAATTTAACAAAATATAAAAATATATTTTTATGTTTTACAGTGATATAAGTATGGAGATCTACGTTGAATTTATGAAATATTATTTATTTTGATCCGAAAGTCTTATAATTTTATCTTATAAAAGCATCTTATAAATTTGAATTTAAATTTTTACTTAATAAAATTTTAAATTATTTTGATATAAGATTAGAATATCATAAATTTTTTTAGTTAAAGCTTACATTTTCGTCAATCTCAACATAAAGTATATATATTCATAGAATTATATTAAATGTTGAGCAAGTTTAACATAAATTATACATAAATTACAAGATCACATAAGATATCAAAATTTTAAAGATAATTTTCATCATGTAACACTTAACTTTCATCCAACTAGTAATCTTACTTTGATATTATTAATAAAAATTTATATCTAATTTATAAAGTATTATCCGTTTTTATTTGAAAGTCTCAATATTTTATTTTATAAAAAATATTTCATAAATTTATACGTAAATTTTTACATATATATCATAATAAAATTTTAAATTATTCTCGTATAAAAAAAAGTTTTATAATAAATTATAATATATAATTTTTATAAAAATATCATATAAATATATAAATTTTAATATTTTGTGCGGGACGAATAGACAAACCGGTAGGTCTAAAGTTTAGTTATGCTATTTTTGCATATTCCCAAAACATATCATTGTCGTAACGACAGTTCAAGATTCACGTGTCCTTGTGAAACATTGGATCGTGATTTTGGTGGAACCGAACTGTATTTTTTTAGCTCTTTTTAATCTTAGGAGATTCAAGACAGTGTTTATTTTCCACGCGCCAATCGAAAAGAGCCGCGTCTTCGTGTGAGCAGAGCGCGTGGAAATAATTAATTTTTGGTTGGTTTTCCCGCGACGGAATCTCATAAACTGCCTATAAAATATTCCTAATTTTGGGTAACTACTGCTTGTTCGTTGTACCATTGGAAATTTGCAGTTAAACCCTTGTATTATGGCCTAATTGTGAAATTGGATATTTGATAATTGAATTTAAATCCTAAACTTTCCTCTCTTTGCGATTTATATTGAAACATTGAAAGTTAGGTTTATATATGATGTATTATAAGTGTATAATAGTTCAAATTGTTGATAAATTATAGATTATCACATATTTATTAAAAATTTTATAATTTATAATCTTTAAAAATAAATATTTTTAAATTTAAATATTTAATTATATTAAAATAAATTAATAATATAACAATTAATAATATATTTATAATATATCAAATATAAATTGAAATATAAATTATAAAATTATCAGGTTAAAATTATTTAAATTGATTAAAGTTGGTTTTATTTATCCAAAATGATTTAAAATTAGTATATTGGATAATATAAATTAATTAAGCATGAAAAAAATATAAAGAACTTTCTTAAAAATTAAACAATGACAAGGATAAAAATATCAGGGACTTAAAAAAGAATATTCCAAAACACAATGAGTAAAGAAAAAAATCTTTCTGTTTTAGCAGTCCAATTTTTCATGGCCAACTATAATCAGATGCTCAATAAATGTTTTTGTCATGTTCCTACATAAATTTCTCAGATAATCCAAAATTCACCTATTTATTCTGAAAATCCTTGCAATCAGCTGCCACCAACAAATTTTTTTCTTCTCCAGACCTTTCCATTCATCAATTTTTGGTTCTCTTTCAAGTCCAAATCACCGCTTAAGGTAACCATAAGCCTACTTTCATGTTCAATCAGTTCCATTTTTTTTTTACCTCTCTAAAAATCTCTTCTTTTTATCTACATTTTGGGGAAAATTGCTTCTAGAATGTAACAAAAAAAAGTCATTTTGAATAAAAAGAAAAAACCCCACTTTTTCAAAGATTGATACAGTTACAAAGTTGTTGTTTTTAAGGTAGATTTTTTCTCTTTCAAGATTTTTTTTTTTTGGGTATGTTGAGTTGATGATCATGTAATAATAGAGCTCGTACTGTACAGTTGATGATTAAAAGGAGAGTTTTTTAAAGTGATTCTCAGTTGTTTTTATTGATAATATAACGAAAACTTTGATTCTTTTGAGCCAATTAATCTTGCATGTCTTTAAATTTCACTTTTGGGTTAAAAAGAATTGTTAATTCTGCCCTTTTTCAGCCACAAAATTGGGTGGTGGTTTGATTGATTGGCTTTTATGTTTTTGGACAGTTGAAGCTGAAGGCATTGTGCTGTGTGGAAATGGCGACTGGAGCTGTACCAGCTTCCTTTTCGGGTTTGAAGGGCAGGGACTCAAGCTTAGGATTTGCAAAAAGCATGGATTTAGTCAGAGTTTGTGATTTGAAGAGAATTAAGTTTGGTAGAACAAGAATCTTCTTGATTAGGAATCAGAATCCTGGTCCGGATATTGCTGAACTTCAGCCTGCATCAGAAGGGAGTCCTCTCTTAGGTATAAAGTTTCAACAGAGGAAAAGAAAAGAAAAGAAACTAAATTTGGATTTGTATGTGATTTCTTGGATTATATGTTGATCTTTAGATGAACTGCTACCACAAACTTTGTTGAAAAGAGGGGTTTTTTCCCTTAATTTAACTTGCGTTCCGAATCATAATGAACTCTGCTTCATTTTCCCATGACTTTTAACCATACCAAGTGCAAGTTAATTTTATTTGTCAGTTAAGCTTGGTTTTTAAGGATTAGGGTATTCTGGTTACTTCTATCTCTATTTGTATACTAGGAATCTCATATGATTTAAGGTGTCACTCAGTATCAGTTCCATTTTCTGTGGTTAATTAATTGTTTTAATTTAGTTCCCAGACAAAAGTATTGTGAATCCATACAAACAGGAGAAATACACGGACAGTAATGGTTGGGAATGTGGCTCTTGGTAGTGAGCATCTTATCTGCTTAAGCTTTATTCTGTTCAAATAATGGGTTTGGGTCTCTCTTCCTGCATTGTCTGGTCATTAGGATCGGCAACATATATCTGGTGCATGTTCAGATTTGTGCAATGTGATTCTTTTGTTTTTGTTCTAAGGTGTCACTAATGTTTCATCTCCTAACTAATGTTATAATAGTATTAGCCTTTGGAGGATTTACCGGAGCTCTAAGACTTTTGTTAGTAATAACTAATGTTCTAATTTGTATGCAATGATGCTATAAATTAGTCTTATAAAATTAACTGCTGCTATGTTTCATTAGGTAATGAGAATAGCAGACAAAGGAGCAGATACAGTGCGGATAACTGTTCAAGGGAAGAGAGAGGCAGACGCATGTTTTGAAATAAAAAACTCTCTGGTACAGAAAAAGTAGGTCTGATTCTTTTTAAGAACCATTTAGCACTTTTTAAATGTTCAGTCATGTATGTAATGTGGAAATTAATCATGTTACTAACTTTTTATTACTGCAGCTACAATATACCTTTGGTGGCAGATATTCCTTTTGCGCCTTCAGTAGCATTGAGAGTTGCCGAGTGCTTTGACAAAATTCTAGTCAACCCAGGAAATTTTGGTGAGTAATTTTCTGTATGTTCATATTTGTTCTAGATCCTGTTTCAGCTATTCTGAATCCTAAAGGTTGGTTAATTGCAGCTGATAGACGGGCTCAATTTGAGAAGATAGAATATACAGATGAGGACTATTAAAAAGAACTTGAGCATATTGAGGAGTTTGACCACTCTTCTTTTAGATTTCAATCATGCATTATCCAGCAGGATTTGGATGAAACTTATTAAGAAATAAACTGAGGACTCGATAGTATCTAACCTCTTGCAGTCTGATTATTTATGCATGTATCAGTTTCACCATGCGTGTTGATTTTTCCCCACAATGTATTACTACAGGTTTTTACTCCATTGGTTGAAAAATGTAAAAAGTATGGAAGGGCAATGCGTATTGGCACCAACCATGGGAGCCTTTCTGACCGTATAATGAGCTACTATGGGGATTTTCCTAGGGGAATGGTGAACATTTATCTTCTCTTACTGCCTATCAGTTTTCAAGTGTGTTTTCTCTTCCCATGCATCCCACTAATTGGTTTTCATCAAACAGGTTGAATCTGCATTTGAATTTGCTAGGATATGTAGAAAGTTGGACTACCATAATTTTGTCTTTTCAATGAAAGCAAGCAATCCAGCTGTCATGGTCCAGGCATACCGTTTGCTTGTGGCTGAAATGTATGTTCATGGTTGGGATTATCCATTACACTTGGGAGTCACTGAAGCTGGAGAAGGTGAGGATGGGAGGATGAAATCTGCAATTGGCATTGGGACCCTCCCTTAGGTACCTCCACGATATAAATAGCATAACCAACAGAAGCAATGACCATTAAAAATTTTCATGCTGTGGTCCTGCAATGACCCATGACTATGGTGATTTTAAAAATGTATTCGACAACTCTGGCTCATTTGTTGATAATATGATCTTATACCAATAAGGCTGAATTGAAAAAAAATTTGATTATGGGGTTCTATGAGCCAGAAACCGCATGTTTGCCATAATTGAACAGGAATCGGTCGTATTGGTTGCCTTTCTGTCTAATTTCTCTTAAAGATATGTAGCCATAATTTACAAATTCAAAATCTTGTAATAACCATAGTGCTTTGAAATTCTGTTGACTTGCAGGATGGTTTAGGTGACACAATCAGTGTTTGACTTACAGAGCCACCAAAGGAGGAGATAGATCCCTGCAGAAAGATGGCTAACCTTGGTATGAGAGCTGCTCAACTCCAGCAAGGCGTGGTAGGATTCTACAACCTCTGTTAATTAGACAACATGTTTTAGCCCTTCAAATACTGTCATTTTGAGAACCTTTTCTATCTCAAACTCAAAATTTCATCAGGCACCATTTGAGGAAAAGCACAGACATTACTTTGATTTGAGGCGTCAATCTGGTTAATTGCCAGCACAAATGGAGGTTAGCATAAACGTCTTAATAACATAGTGTTAGTCATGCTTGTGCCCTGTACTCTTTTAAATGGGGAATTTATTTTTTTATAGAGTGAAAAGGTGGATTATAGAGGCATCTAGCATCGCGATGGCTCTGTTCTTATGTCTGTTTCCCTGGATTTGAAGGTAATCTCTTCACACCAGGCTTCCTCGATTTCTTTGGTTAGATGGGTAGAATTTTAGTAATTCCTTTTTCCCCCTTTGCAGGCACCGGAACTCTTGTACAAGTCACTTGCAGCTAAGCTGGTTGTTGGCATGCCATTTAAGGTCTACTCTTGGTCTATTTACTCATATAAAGATTGGCTACGTAATGTGTTCTTTCATTACTATGTATTATCATATTTTGATGTAGGACTTGGCAACAATGGACTCAATCATACTTAGGGAGCTTCCACCAGTGGATAAGAGTGATGCTGTAAGAATCTGACTTCTTTTGCTTCTTTAATGAAAGAAGTCTGGGCCTCATCTCTTGTCCTGCTTAAAAAAATGGAAATGACTGGTATTATTCTTGTGTTATAACCAGCGGCTGGCTCTTAAAAGGTTGATAGACATAAGCATGGGAATCAAAACTCCTTTGTCGGAACAGCTAACAAAGCCATTGCCTAATGCTATGGCTCTGGTAAACCTCAAAGAACTATCAACTGGAGCTTACAAGCTTTTGCCAGAAGGTGCTGCTGCTTATTTTTAATATTGAATTCTTAACATATAGATGGTTATCCTTGTTTATTCTTGTTTGATATGAGATCAATTCATTACCTTGCAGGTACATGCTTGGTTGTATCTGTACGTGGTAACTAGCCATATGAAGAGTTGGAAATGCTGAAAGACATTGATGCTAAAATGCTTCTTCATAATATACCCTACAATGAAGGTAAAATTGGCAGAGTGCATGCGGCAAGGAGGTAATTTGCTCATGACTTGAATTTGTTTATCTGTTATATGATTAAAGGTGTAAGGTGGCTTGTTTAAACTCTAGGCAGAGTCATTGATAAACTAAAGGAGTGAGGTGGCTTGTTCAAAGGCACTGTGTCAATTCATTGCTGAATTACTGATAAAAGACATTTGTTGCGTGTCATGTTTTGCCGAACAGAGGTGAGCTGAACTCAAGCTGCTTTTGAATAAAAATTTATATGATGATAAAGGAAAGGGAAAATGGACAAGAGAGAGGGCATAAAAACCACATTTGCTTACTCTAATCATGAAATAGATGGAGTGAATTTGTCTTATGAAATCATCCGCCATTGCTTGCCTTATGACCAATTACAAATATTTTGAGCATGCCAACTTAAATCAAAGTCCAGATCTAGTTGTTGAGTCCAGTTCGTGATTAAGCATGACCAAGGAAGCAAGTTATCAGCTGTCTCTCTCTATTTTGGTTATGCTAGTTTTATCATTCCATTTTATTTACTTGTACGATTTTGCCACCCACTGCCTACCATTCTTGGTCTCTGATATTTGAACATTATATGCCGCAGGTTATTTGAATATCTATCGGAGAATGCTCTGGATTTCCCTGTAATCCACCATATTCAGTTTCCAAATGGGATTCACAGGTAACTTAAAACCCCCATATTGCTTGTTGATTGAGGTGCAGGGTATGAATAGTTTTGGCTTATAATATTTTTCTCAACATGCGAGGATGACTTGGTCATTCATGCCGGCACCAATGCCAGAGCCCTTCTGGTGGATGGACTTGGAGATGGTGCTTGTTGGAAGCCCCAGACCAGGATTTTGATTTCCTCAGAAATACTTCTTTCAACTTACTACAGGGCTGTAGAATGAGGAGTACCAAGACGGTATGAATCTTATCTTTGAGTCAAACAAAAAAAAAAAAGTGAACTTCAAAATATTTCAATGCAACAACAATCTTCAGAGTTATGTCTAACATTCCTGAATTCTGGTTGCAGGAGTATTTCGCATGCCCATCTTGTGGCAGAACTTTGTTTGAACTTCAAGAAATAAGTGCACAAATACGAGAAAAGACATCGCACTTGCCTGGTGTTTCCGTAATTACTCATTCGAATCATCATTTTATTTTAAATATCATGAGTAAATAATGTAATTCCAATTCCCTTTCTTTGTCAGATTGGAATTATGGGTTGCATCGTGATAGGTCCGGGGAAATGGCTGATGCAGATTTTGGATACGTGGGTGGTGCTTCTGGAAAAATTGACCTCTATGTTGGCAAGGTACTACAGCATGTCATGCATTCTAATCCATGAAAATAACTGGTTTCGAAGTTTAACGTACCGTAAACCTGACTCAAATTCGGATCATCTTTAAGACTGTTGTGAAACGTGGAATTGCAGTGGAGCATGCAACTGATGCTCTGATCCAATTAATAAAAAGATCATGGCTGCTGGGTGGATCCTCCTGCCGAAGGAGTAGCATCGTTCAAGGGAACTCTCAATATACCAATCCACATACAGTAAATCACAGCAGCAGCAGATCATATTAATATGATCAATGCCTAGTTGTAGGCCGCAGAGAAATTGCATTATGCAATGTTGTTGTATCACATTTAGACATTGCGAAATGTAGACAGTTCTACGTAGTGTTCCCCTGATGATAGTAAGTTAACCTTTTCACTTTTGCAGTACAGGATGCTTTCGAGGATAGTCATTTCGCAAGTGTATTTTACACAAAAATTATATATCATAATTTATATTATATATATATTTATATATATAACACAATATACTTTTTATTTTTGTTAAGTTCATATATAATTTTTATAAAAATTTTAAGTTGTGTTATCTTTGATGTATCAAATTTGATTTGATTTTTTCAGATAATATATAATATTATAAATATTTAAAATTTGATTTAAATTTGAACTGTTTTTTCATACAATCCAATTTTAATTGAATTTAATTTGATTTGTCAATTTTTAAAATTTTTAATATATTATCTTAATATAAAATTTTAATATATTTAAATAATTTTATATATATAATAATTATTTTTATTTTATAACATTTAAAATATATATAAATATATAATTTGATTCAATTCATTCTTTTATTTTAACCTTTTGACCAAAATTCAATTCAAATTATATATACATTTAATATTTAAATTTAATTTGAATATAAAAAAATCAATCTAAATCGAACAAAAAAATGGATCTAAATCGATTCAAACATTGCCATTCCGAAAATTCAAATAGATACTTTGTTTTAATTTTTTTCCTCACCCTAGTGTTTGTGTCACCTTTGTATTTAGGTTTACAAGTCTACCGGCCGGGCCCAATCCCACGCATAGAAATGGCGGAGTCCAAGACAGAGCGTGATACTGCTACTTTGACCAAGCCTTGCCGGCACCATCTGGCCGAAGAGTTCAAATGATTCAGTCGGTAGATTCGTCTCAATCAAAAATTCAAAATGGTATTGAGTTCAAATTCTATAATGGTGGTTCTTTATTAACAAAAGTAATCTTCTCAAACAAATACACATCGTCAGACGAATCTTTATGAAGAATCAAAAATGATAAATTTCGAATCGTCAACTAATCATTACTGTAACAAATTCAAATCAAACGCATGTAATAAAGTTGAATACAACTATATAACCTCTTCTATTCATTGTTTGAAATCTGTACTCGTCTTTTTCACAGGATTTCCCTCCTGGCAGCGTATCCGTACTGAGATCTCCTGATGTTATCTCGTCTCTTCTTGTATACCAATCCACCGAAGCCAACCAAACACGCTGCTGCAACCACTGCCACCACGATTCCCGCCTTTTTCCTGCCGCTGATTCCTCCGTCACCACCGGTCTTCTCTTCGCTTCCCTTTGCATTGCTGTTGCCGTGGTTGATATCGCTCGCATCGTCCGGTGAAGAAGCAGGAGAACTCGCCGGTGAAGACTTTCCATGAGCCAGATCTGATGGAGATGGCGCCATTGGCGCCGAAGGCGAAGCAGCATTCCCCGGTGACGTTGCTGGTGCAGAGTCAGGAGATCCAGTCTCCGGTGTAGGACCGAGTTGCGGTGAAGAGTCTGCACCAAGCGACGGCGCAGGCGCTGGCGAATCAGCAGCGAAGGTGAGTTCAAGAACTAAGCACAAAACAATGGCAAGAAATCCAAGATTTGACATCTCAAAAATCTGAAAAATTTTCAAAAAAAAAAATCGAAGATAGAGAGAAGTAAAGCAAGTTTCTAAGTGAAGGAGACTTTGGAAGAAGGAATTTAAGAACAAAAACGACAAAAACGGGGTAGACCTAACGGGACGGAAATTTATAGGGAAATAAAGTAATATTTTGTGTACACGTTAGACAGACGTACGCACAGTTAGAAACGGAGCCAGACACTGAACGTGGAAAACAAATTAAAAATGATTTTTTTTTATAGTATATAGGGAGGGATTTTGAGGAGGAATTTAAGGGACTTAAAGATTACGTAAAGGGATAATATGGGAATTTAATAAGAGATTAATTAAAAATGCCTTGAGAAAAATGACGTTATATTTCTCTATAACTTGTTTTTTTAATTTTGTCTTTATTTGATTCATTTAAATGTAATTTTTACAAAATTAGTATTTTATATATTGATAATAAAATTAAAATAATATATGTTTTATTTATTTTTAAATTAAATATTTTAATATATAAAAAATATATATCATTGTTTTAATTTCATTTGAAAAATTAAAAAATTTTATTTTTAGTGTATCAAATTTTTTTAATAAAAAAATGTTACGTGTCTTGATTTTGGAACTCATAATTTTTAACAGCTATTCCAGCATTCACGTTATCTGGCTGAGAACAATATTTTAACCCTTGAAGAACATGCATGTTTAATTTGAGAAGCTTATTTATGTGCATAATCAATAAGGTTATTACTTTCTAGGTGAAGTAAATATTTATTGGTGAGATGAACACCAAATAATAGCAGATTAGGAAAAGGAGAAAATCAAGTTTTAAATGCTCTATAAATTTGTTGCTGGACTAGCTGGATTTGGACCCACATTACAGAAAAAGAATATGGTACCCACTATCCACTTTCCATTTAACAAAATCTGTGTTGTTTCTGGCATATTTACTATTACCAATAAATATAATACATTTAGATCATATTTAATATATAAAATTATTGATAAAATAAAATAATAATTATTTTATATTATATTTAATTTATATTTAAAGAGAGAGATAAGAATTACAAAAAAAATAATATTCTCTTGGTATAAAATTATTTAATACTCTTCAAATAAAAAATTATTTTTAATTTATGAAATTAAACTTACATATTTAATTATATATTTAAAAATTATATTAATAATTTAATTTGTATAAATTTTAAAAAAAATAATTTTAACAAATAAATAAATTATGCTATCATAATCTTTACATACATCAAACATAAGATACGATGATATTACTTAATCTAATACTATTTATAATATTCTCTTATCATATTTTGTATTTGATGTATGTAAAGAATAAAATAAAATAATTTATTTATTAATTAAAATTATCGTTTTTTAAAATTTATACAATTTAAATTATTGATATAATTTTTAAATGTATAATAAGATATGTAAATTTAATCTTTTAAATTAAAAGTAATAATTTTTACTTTGAGGGAATTAAATAATTTTATGCTAAATAAATGATTAATCTTGTAATCTTATATTTTTTTTAGATATAAATAAAATATAATATAAAATAATTATCATTTTATATATTAAATATGACTTTAATTCAATAATTGATATATTATTTTTTATATAGTTTGAACTTTCATATATATATATATATATATATTCTTTTCGGTGTTTAATGTGAAAATATGAGTAGATATAATGTAACATGTGAACAAAAAATCATCGAGTTCAAGAATTCTAGATAATCATGCGCTGGTGGTCGTGGTCATTTGGATTTGTAGGAAACAAAATCCAAGTCTAAAGGGCCGTAGCACATGATTTCACATGCTCAGCCTCAGGCTCCCTAGGGCCCGCCGAATTAACATTAGTCATTGCTTGGGATCTACTTTATGTAGTAAAAAGTCAAAACAAATGGGAGAAAATGATTTCTATATGGATCTAAAATCCATGCTCTGAGGTACTTCCAACACGGTTAACACTAAACAAGGGGCAGAAAGCCATGGCAGCGAAGGAATACGGAGCCATTTATTCTGAAGTAAATGTTTCAGAAGATACATAGGTGAAACAATGGCTAAAAAAGCCAATACACCCTTTTTGGTTTGCCTCTTGTCCTTGATAAAAAAGGGGTCTAGGCCAAACGTTTGAACCATGACCATTCTCGGATTCCTCTTTTGAATCTATCTTATAGCTATTCCCTTTCTAACTATTGATAACACATAGAAGGCAGGCATAGAACTTGGGATGTCATTAAAATCCTGCTTTTGAATCCCTTTGATCGGGTCACAACTCATCCTTCAAATCCGCCCTGCTGCTCTTGTCGCTTTCCTTGGTGTCAGAAGATTTGGTTTCGGGTGTTGAAGCTGGTTCATCTTTGGGAGCTGAAACTGGTTTTTGGAGCTTAAAAGGGATTGAAGCATGTTTCTTGAGGAACTTATAACATGCCACTACAGTGCGATCGGTGTCCACAGTTATCTGCCAACAGTTTCATTCAATCTTTTGGAAAGACAAAATGATATGTCATAGGAGGATTGATTGAAGCAGAATAGAATACAGTACTTACAGGATCAAAACTCTTGTTTCCTGCTGGGAAGAACAGAATCGTAGGGAAACCATCAGACTGCAAAAATAAACAACTTTTCACCATGAAGTCTCATTCTAGGCTCAAGTGCAAAATAGCATTGAATCTTATCCTTTTACATTAAAACAGGTTATTGCTCTCTCTCCTTCAGGTAGTTCCAACTTAACAAGTAAATGTCGAGCAAATCACCCATGAATCTGGTAAAAGTGCATTATAGGTCGGAAGTGCAGATTGATTTAAATTTTACCTTAGCTCTAGGATGTTCATTTGTTGTCCCATCCATTTTGGCAATAACCAGAGAGTCAATTCCTCGAAGATGTTTGGCAAGCTTGTTGTACGTCGGCTCCAATGCTTGGCAATGGCCACACCAAGGTGCATATATCTGGTATTTAGAGCATTCAACAGAATAAGCCTATCTAAAGAAAGATTTAAATAAGCTTATTATTTTTTCATATTGGGCTACAACAATACCTCAAGAAGGACATCCTTGGACTCGTCTAAAACAATTTCATCAAAGTTATTTCCGACCACTACTTTCACATCCTCATCATTCTGTTTCAAATAGAATTTTGGAATAGAAAAAAAATAAGGGAAAAAAACCCACAAAAAGAAAAATGAAAGTTAAATTACAATCAACGATGACAAAGTCAATCACAGGAAAAAAGATACTTACAGTTTCGGGAATTGGGTCTGACTTATAGAAAGGTTTAAGCTTGTCTTCTGAAAAATCCTCTCCAAAAGCCTAAAGAAAGGTAGAACTCTAAAATTTAGTCAAACCATTACAACTTACAAGTTTAGTGAAAGATATAGGTAGTGTCAACCAACCACATTAATGAAAGGCTGATAAACATAAAAATGGAGAGAGAGAGAGAGAGAGAGGGAGGGAGGGAGAGATCACCTTAATTTTATCCAATGTCACTTCTCCATCAAGGACAAACTTCCTACCATCATCATTTCCAGTGTATGCAAGGATCTGTGTGACAAAAAACACCAGAAGAGAACGGTGGCAATCAAATTCATTGCAACTAGAGCATACAACAAATATCCCCCCCCTCTTGGCCACATCTTCCGTCCAAAAACAAAATAAAATTGAGGGGGTAAAACCTATAAGACTTACTTTGGGACCATCTCCGCTAACACCAAAATAATCTGCAACAGGTGCTCCAAAATCTTCATTATCCACTTGCACATATACAAAGATAAGCTGCAAGTAAACATACAAGACAAAAATTAGTAACAATTCTTGAACTCATCACCTATAGTGGAGAAGTTTCCACACAAAGTACACTTCAATAGTTTATTAAAACCAGCACATACAATACTAAAGAAGACTTCTATCTGATATATACAATTTAAAGTTACCTTTCCCTTGAAAAGTTTTGCTGCTTCTTGGAATACTGGGATAACATTCTCAGAAATGTTTGATGTGGCAAACAACAACAGCTTCAAGAAAAAGATTATTATGTATTAATAAGGCAATTGTAGAATTGTTAAACAGCTTGATTCAAGGCATATGTAGTCCAAAAATTCACAAGTAGGAGGAAATGCAGAATTATAACATGCACACCTGTTTCTTAATTGAACTTTCAAAAATTGAAGGAGCACTCTCCCTAGTAAATATTGTAACCAAAGGAAGCTTGTTGGAAAATACAAACTCAGATATTGCAGTCTTCACAAACTCACTATCTGCAAGATGAAAAAAAAAAAAGGATATAAAAGTTCCCCTAAACAAGCTGGATCAAGATTCCAACCAATATTACATTTGTTTAGAAACTAACCAAAGTGACTTATTTTTTCAGCCTCCTTTTTAAGTAAGACCAAAGCAGGGCGTTTAACTTGAGGGTCTATGTGGAAAAGCTTTGCAATATTAGGATTCACAGTTTGATAGAAGCTGACATCATCTTGGAGTCTTGAAGCAGCAGCAAGCTCGTCACTCTCATTACCCTGTTGACATTACAATTTACAACAGGCCAAATCTGAATTACAACATCATCTGAGAAAAGTTTTACATATATTTATGTTAAACATTGATAGATTGGATCAAGAATATCATGACACAAAGACTCGATAACCTTACATGCCTCAAAACTTTGAATCGTAATTGGAAGATGTTGATTGAACCAGCAGGTTTCACCCTACTCTAATAAGACTACAATACACTACAAAAATATAACAAGCCAAAGAGAAATCTTAGTATCATACCACCAAAGAGTTCAAGTAGCCCAAAGCAACTATAGTTTCATTAGTCAAAACGCGTTCAGCGTCCTCCATAGTAGTAATGTTGTATATACCAGGTCCTATTTTCTTCTTAATCCAGGTCACTATCGCCTCCCTGAATTGTCAGTGAATAAATCAGTAGTCTCTTAAATTTAAAAGAACAATTTAAACCTTCCATTGAACAAAGACAATACATTAACCAAAACCAATCATTTTCAAGAAACAACATATAATAAAAAATCATGATCTAATTATCCACATATTAAAAAAAAAAAAAAGAAAACCCATGATCCTAAATTTGTTTTTGTATTCCAAACTTACTTGTTTCTAGCACCAGGATAGGGCTTATGCTCTCCATCAACGAAGAAATAAACAGTAGGGAAACCCTGAACGTCATACTCTTGTGCCAACTCATTCTCCTCTGCGGCATCCACCTTGGCCAACACCACTCCTTCTCCTTTCAACTCCGTCGCCGCCGCGGCATATTCAGGAGTCAACGCCTGGCAATGCCCGCACCAAGGCGCGTAAAATTCAACCATCACGAACTTGTTCTTCTCGATGAAGTCACTGAAGTTTCCTCCCTTTAAAACGACCACGTCCTTGTCGTCGACTTCGGGTATTTTATACGGATCCGAATCGGAGTCGTCGAAATCTTGGTAGTTTCCGAAGTCATCGTCATCTAAGTCGGGGTATTGGTCGTCCTCGTCTTCGCTGAAATGAGAGTGTGAAGCGGCGTCGTTTTTCCCCTCCGTTTCTTCGAGGAACCGCAGATCCTCGTCGTCCTCAACGTCGTCATTTTTATCCGTCTCGGAGATGGAACGAGGGATAGTCGAAAATAAGAGGAGAGAAACGAGGGTGAGAATTAAAAAGCACCGAAACGACATCATTTTCCTGCCACAATGGGGAATTGAGAAGGGATCAGAGACGGTAGAGAAACGGATCAAGAGGAGAGATCTGAGTAGGGTTTATAGTGAAGAAGGAAACGGAAAGCAAGTCAAACTGAGCAAGAAGTCAACAATGTAGCGCAACGTCGTCGTTTCAATGTTTGATTGGCCTTAATTGCTCTGACACGACAAGATTAAATCATGGCTGGAATCCAGATCAATTCGCTGGATTCCGACTTAAAGTAGTATTTTCACATTTTGTTTTCTATTTATGAAAATCAGGAAATTGACTCAATAATTTTTTCATTATGAAAAAAAATTCTCATTTCATGAATATCCAATCCAACTAGTAATCTGATGAAAATCAAATTGGAATTAAATTCAGTCATACTATACTAAAACATTTTCAATATAACTATGTAAGTAGTAATTTTGAGTGGCTTTCATAGACACAGATATACATTTACAAGTTGATTTCATATTGAGTTAGCATTGAAGTCGTGATCGACTTAAAGGGCCTAGAAAATTTATTAAGAATAAAGGTTGGAAGGTTTTTTTATATTTGTGTTTCGATATTCAAATAATTGTTGGGAGAGAGAAAATATAAAAAGAGCGAGAATCTCATACTTAAATTTTGAAGGGTTTTATATATGAGAAAACATATTTGAATTTGTGTAATCCAAACTCTAAATTTTGGATGTTTGATTAATAAGATTGATTCGACTCAATATGATAAAAAAAAGTTTAATAGGAGAATGATAAATTATTATATTTATGTGTCGTCAGATGAATTTATATAATTAATCAAGTTGATATAAATTTTAATAATGTAAATCGATTTATCACGTCAGTTTAAATTTAATAATCAAAATAATTTTGGTACAATGATGTGTCATTTTCTTACAAAAAAAAGATTATTATACTATTTTTTATCATAAAATGTGGATATCAATTAGGTTTCATGATTATACATTAGTTTGCTGTGACATGATTTAGTTAAAATAATCAAATGCAATTAATAAATTAAAGTGTTTCTTTATAAGTAATTATGAGATTTTAAATTCAAGATTCATTGTTTGTGAGTTTAGTTCAATTTTGATTTATTTAGTTATATTAAAGTTTGTTAATTAGTTTATTTGATTATTTAATAATTAGTATATATAGATGTAATACTTATTATAATTATAACTTGTATTTATAATTAAAAAATAAATTAGAGTGTAAACTAAACTAGAAGTGTTAACAAATTTAACATATCGAAGTACAAATTTTGTAAAAGAAGTCGAAATTTAAGAAAAAGGAGGGCCAAACCATAATATTACCTTATTTTCAAGTGAGAAATTAATGTACTCTCAAGTACTACATATATAAATGTCTGAAGAATATGGTATTAAATGTAAATTTTTAATTTTAATTATTTCGAATTGAAAATTTAAAAATAAAAAAGAAAATATTAATTTTCTTTACAATTTATAATAAATAACCAAAACGTAAAATCCAAAATCAATGTTAAAAAAAAGAAAAGTAGAACTGACAGTCTTAATCTGGTTTCTTGGATGGTCCACGACACAGCCTAACGGGTGAGGGCTCAGCCCTATAATTGTTCATTATTTCCATTATCGCCCACTTTATTTATATTTTTTGCCAAGCCGCCACCAAAACTTTAAAATCTCATAATTTCCGCACTGTTTTTTCCAATACAATTAAAAAAGTACAAAATCAGTATAATAAAATCCGCTTCCAAGCCCTCTCTTTCTCACTTCCTCTCTTTCCGACAAGCTTAACTTTCTCTGCATCTTCCTCTCCTTTCTCTTCAACTTTCAGTAATATTTTCTTGCCTCTTTTTATTTATTTATTTATTATTTAGTTGAGTAATTTGCTTTCTTTTTAATTAGAGTTGAGATTTATAATTTTATGCTCTTATTTGATTTCTTTAATTCTCAGTTTTTGTTTTAATTGCAAAATATCTCATTATTTTTTCTATTTTTTTGGAACTTGTTCTCGTGAATTCATTTTCGCTATTTTTTCTGAATTTTATTGTTTTTATTATTATTATATTTTTAAATTTCTTAAATCTGTGCATTTCTTGAATGTTTTCGTTGATCTTGACTGTAGGCGATTTGACTCTCTTAAGTTTTATTCTGTTGCTCTTCCCTAACCCAGTTCTCAAATTGAAACCCTATTGTCATTTGATCTTAATGTTGGGTTTTTTTCCCTTTTGGTAATGTGTCTAATGTAGATTTATGAAGGATTAATTTGGAATAAATTGTAATTGTCTTTGGGGAATGTGTAGTAGTATTAGCCTATTAGGGAAAACTTTTCTAGATTTTTATCTCAAATTTTTTGGTTCATTTTACTTTAAATCCTAGGAAACAGAGGCGCTGAACTTATAGGTGAAGAGTAGATCAGACAATTCCTGTATTTGTGTAGTGTAAAAAATTGAGCCTGTCATAATTTATGTCAGACACGAAAACGTCAAGTATACTTTTATGGTTTTGTCAAACGCGTGTATAGTTATTATTAAAATTTTAGGCCGTGTTAATTTTGTGTTCTATTTTCATATCATATTCGTCCATCATGTCGTGTTTTAAATTGCAGGAGCAGTGGGATTAAACAAAGTAAAGGAAGAGGAAAATATGCATTCTTTTGGGTACAGATTAAATGTTCTTCTAACATTTGCCGTGACGATTCTGGCACTAATGTGTGCCATGGCGTCTCTATCGGACAACCTCAACACTCCCTCTCCGTCTGCTGAAATCCAGGTTCATCTTTACACGCATACTCATATTTGGCTACGTGTTTAGATCAATGATTTGTTCTTTTTTTTTTATGATCCCTTTGGATTGTTACATGTTTTTGTCTCTGATTTTTGTTTTGTTGGGTGCACTGTAGATTATGAACATTAATTGGTTCCAGAAGCAGCCGCAGGGGAATGATGAGGTAATGTTGTGTTTCCACATCTTCCCTTCTTTTTAATCTGTTTTTTGGGTTAACATTCTCTTATTTTCAGCCATAGTTTGGCTTTTATCTTGCAACTGTTGCTAGTTTTTGGTCAATTCTAAGTAAATGCATTTGACTGTATGTAGGTCAGCCTGACAATGAATATATCAGCTGATTTGCAGTCATTGTTTACGTGGAACACGAAGCAGGTTCGCTTCTTCATAGATCTTTATATTTTCTGTTTTTTGGACTTCATCTCATTTGCTTCTTCCATAAATTATTGGTGCATGAGATAATTCTTTTGACAATGGACTTTTTGAAAAGATTTCATTCTAATATTTGAGTACTTTCTTCTTTTGATTTTTCTATTGTTTTTTGTGTATGTCAAATTTTCAAATTTGTAATCAAACAATTCCATTTGTGATGGGTGGTAATACTCTTAGGCTTCCCTTTTGTAGTCAGCTGTTATTTTCTCACAATCATCCATCATTCTGAAACTAATTTTAAATATCATCACCTTGTTGATCATCATAGGTTTTCATATTTGTAGCAGCTGAGTACGAAACCCCAAAGAATTCCTTGAATCAGGTAAGGTTTAAATGCCTCTGGTATTACCCGTTTGAGCTGTCTCGGACTTGGATTACTCGAGGCTGAGGCTATCTATGTTCGGGTCTTAGCAGAAAGTATGTTCACCCATTGATTCTTTTTGGCATGGTATTTTATAGGTGTCACTTTGGGATGCTATAATACCTGCCAAAGAGCATGCAAAGTTTTGGATCCATACCTCAAACAAGTATCGTTTTGTTGATCAGGTATGCCCATTAAGATGAAGTAGCCTATTATTGTTCATCTAGATTTACATAAATTAATTAGGGCTTTTTTTACAGTAGAGAATTAATTCTCTCTTTTCTTTAATCTGCTCTCATCTAGGGAAACAATCTCCGTGGCAAAGAATTCAACTTAACATTGCATTGGCATGTCATGCCTAAGACCGGAAAGATGTTTGCCAACAAAATAGTCATGACCGGTTACAGTTTGCCGGAGGAATATAGATAAGGTTTTCTTGGGTGTGTATGTATTGAGGTTGCTGTAACTTTAGCTTTCTCAATATGCGGAAACTATAGCTCCTGAATCAGGGAACTTGAGATGTAGCCTCCTCTGACATTAAAAGCTCAGTTAAATTACAGTTTGAAACACTGACACTTGATGGTGGAGACTGTCTCCTCACCTGATTCAAAATGCAAACAACCAATTTCGTTCTAGCTCTTCAACGATGCTTTTCATGTATGTTCTTCTAGGACTAAGTAGGGGTTCAGATTCCACCGCACTTTCAATGTGGTATAATTGAGTTTACAGCACCAGTTAGTATAAATTTCTTTATAAATATTTGTTTTCAATTGTAAATACAATAAATTCTTTTTAATCGCAATTAGAATAATTTTTATTACTGTTTTTAATTTTGCCAGAGTCAATGTCACCATCCTTCCAAATGAACACCAAATTCCACACATTGCAATGCCAAATCCAGTCCCTGTTTTACACCATTCATTGAGTTTTATCGACAAAATTGACGATATTGTTGTCTTTGGCCCTTCAAAACGTAAGGAGAGTTTGGTTTTTTTAAGAATGGAAGGTTGCTATACATTGTTATTCCATGACAATGATGCTATTGGTAATCAAGGTGGTGAACTGAAAAGGTAATAAATGATTAAAAAGTGATCAAATTTTATTTCCAATACTCCATCAATATAAACATACGAGAAAAAAAATATTCTTTCTATTTTTTATTTTTTATTTAAATTTTCACTTTCATTTTATCTAAAACCTGGGAATGAACAAAACTAGGCCTCAGTCCATTTCATTTAGGTAATGGAGTGAACCTAAATGGGGGAAAATGGGCCATATGCTTTTTATTTTGGGCTTTGGAAATTGAAAACAAAGCCCAAATTAGGGCATTATCGGTCGTCTTCCTCTTTTCCATTTTCGTTTTTTAATTTGAACCAAAGATTGAAATTTCCCCAAATCCGACGCCAAAATTCTAACCATGATCAGCATTCTCACTCAGGTTCCCAATCGAATCAATTTGAAAACGCTTAATCTCTTTGCTTTCGTAATTCTTCTTATTTCTTTTTTAAATTTCTGATATTTGATGAAAATGCAGGAGCGTCTGCTTGGTGCCGCACTCGGATGCGCGTTGACGGGGATCGTAGTATTCGAGCAGCGAAAACGCATCTATGAATCTATTGCAGATCATCCATCTCAACTCGCTTCCCAATCTCAGGTCCCCTTTTCTCATTTCTGAAACCCTAGGAATATGCTTAGTACATTATGTCTGAAACCCTAGGCATATGCTTAGTAGATTAAAGTTCTTATGATTCCTAAAATAAATCAAAAAGCTATAAGCTTTTTCCGATAATGTAGTTGTTTATGTAAGTGCTTAAGCTAATGTCTAATGGTTTCTGTAGAACAAGAAACTACGTTGTAGTCAACGCAGGTGCAAAGTGTTCTGTTGAAAGTTGAAACATTTGTTCTTTAGCTCAAATGATAAAAGATGGGAATTTGGTAGGAGGCTGGAAAGGATTTAAAATATATAAAAACTAAATGCGTAAGGAAAACTGTAGATTTTTAGCATGGAAAGAACAGGTGGAAAAGGCTTTTTTTTTCCTTCATTTTGAGGATTTCTCCTTTAACTTGTTCTTCCTAAAAGTGGAAATTGAACAAGTGAAAACTTGTGAGGTGTGGAGACTCACGCCCAACTTTAGGAGGAATATTTCCACTTTGACCCAAAGATCTCATGTTTTTGTCTCATAAAAGGTGCCTTACAAGTTTGGATTTAAGTTTATATTATAGCAGATCCTCAAAACATCCCGATATGAGATTGGGGTGTCACATCAGAAATAAAAGAGTTGCTTGCTTTCCAGTATAAGTTTTCTATGGTCTTTGATGTAGGAGACTGGGAGATGTTGCCATATTCATAAAATTTGAATCTCAAAATCTACCTCTTATTGTTTGTCAATGCTTTAGAAAATAATGACTGAAATTGGTGATTAGACTGCCTAGCATTTCCCAACTGCACTTTGCATAAATCAAGGCAATTAATCTGCTCTGATATTATTTATTAGTTGCAAGTTTCATTCTAGTATCTTTAATAGGCAAAACAGAATAAACTCGTAGTTAATGGTTTAATTAGAAGGGAGATCCTATTGCTAGAGATGTTTTGGTTCCTTTTGCAATCTTTAAATATGTCTTATACGCTTGTTTTATTGACTGTGGAAACAACCTAATATCTTTGGCAATCTTATCACCCTATTGAAGAATCATTTTATTCAAACTTCTATCTTGTATATAATTTATGTTACCTTTACTGGAAAAAGAATATGACCTTATGTTTAAGCTCATATGCCCTGTGATTTGGGACATATCTTATGAGATCTATTAATGCGATTTTGCAGTGTTATCTGAAGGAATTTACAGCAAGAGAGGAATATATTTACTTGAAAGAAATGGTTAACCGCACCAAAAATGATGAATTTATTATCTAAAAATTGCTATACAATCAGATTTTGCTTTCACAAGTAAAAGTTTGTTTCATCGTTTGCAGTGTTTGGGGTTTAATTTCTCACAGTTTTAATTTGAACTTCTTCCAGATGAAAGAGCCGATATTAGGAAAGAAATCTCGCTCAGAGTTTGCACTTCTATGGAACAAAGCTGTGGACCAGATATTTGTGCCGGTAATTGAGTCCTTCAGTTCCCGTAGATGGTAGAAGATTTGGAGCCAATTTACAGTATCTTTTGATGTATACTTTCATATTATTGCATCCATGGCTTACAAGCAGTTGTATCTCTCTAGTTTTTTGAACATAAAGGGGGCATGCATCCTGGGGCTATCCTATGTTGTAAGACATAACATATAATAATGGTAAATGCAATTCCTGATTTATGGCATTGAAAAGATTTACCGATCTATTTCGTTTCGTTACCTTCTTCCTTGAGACTTCATTGTCCGAGGGTGAAAGTTTTGTCCCTGCCACAAGATGGACAACGTTTCGTTTTTTACCAGCATTGAATTATTAATTGGATCATGGAGGTTGCTTCATGGTTCACATCTCTCGATATGATGATCGATGATAGATTGGTGGCTGATAGATACCATCTTACGGAGTTTTCCCGATTTGAACCTTGACCAATAGAATTAAGAGTTAAGCGTTTTATAACAGATCATGCGACTGTTGGTAGTTATCTCGTGGTTTAGTATGGTATCAAACATTTAAAATCTGAATCTGATCCCCGCTAGTACAGTTGTGGTTTAGTTCATAAAATCAAAATATGAAATGTGTCTTTATGGATACATTGGTGTTAGTAATGAACGAAAAGTAGTTTGGCGTAGGGCTTTAAAGCCCCGACGGTGATGGATGCTTAGAACCACACAATCAGCTATCAAAGAAGCACTCTGAACCACACAATTTGGAGTATAAAATGGGAGAATTACAGCACTATATGTTGTAGCTTTTACCAGACCTGTCGATTTTTTCAGGTTTTGGCATAATGATTGGAAGGAGGAAAAACCAATAATAAAAGCTTAATTCTAGCTGCTACTACGTCATTATCGAGCCTTAGCCTATATTATACAATGGAGAATTGGAGGTTGAAGAGCACATGATCAGGCATCTGGTTGAACAGAGTTTGCTCGATTAGCATTAGCTCGACGGGTGTTCAGCACATAGTAAACTCCCATTGTCAAAAGCACGGCAAACGCCAAACCAAAAACAATGCCAGCAATTCCACCAGCTCCCAGTTGATGTCCAGATTTCTGTTGTGTTGATATCTTGCTTTCAAGTGCTTTAGTAGCGTCCACTTGAGCTGCTACTGGCAATGGTGAGCAATTGGAAGCTGCACAGGGGTTTTGGGTGTCTGGCTCATGGGTTTTCGGATGGAAGAATTCATAGGCTGAGGGCGAGAAGGCCATGGGATTCTCGTAAGAAATGCCATGGGGAGCTCTGTCTTGACCCCTGGCAATAGACAGAAGAGCTAGAGAAGATAAGAGAAGCAAGAAAGAAGCAAATGAACTCATGTTTCACACTCTTTGCTTTTTTCTGATTGAGGAGAGCCAAAAACAGCAGTGGCCTTTTGAGTGAAAATTTTGTGTGCCTTCTCAATGGCTTTTATAAGCCCTTTAAAGTGGTTGTTGCTTGGCATTTAATTTTGGTAAGGCAAATAAATGATGATGTTGTGAACCTTGGAATTTCAGTGTACAATATGAATATTTCAAAGGTGCATGCCAAAGAGGGTTACCGTTTGTGAATAGGAAAAAGAGTTGTAAGGGTAAGAATTTGAATTATAAATTTGTTATATATCATTTCTTAAAAATAATTACATGAACTAATGGAGTTAAATTGAAAATTTTTTTCCTTCATTTTAAACCTTAAGAGAATGTTTGCTCGTTGAGTCATTGTAGTCCTAATTGAGATCAACCCTTGAGAAAGTGTCCAAAATTGCAAGTTGTTCTTCCAATCTAAATGCCTCATGCTCCTAGTTTTCTGCCCCTTTTCTCATCATTGTAAAATATAGCTAATGGGTTATTATCATTATGCTTGTCTTCAATATACTTTCTCTCAAAGCCAAGTTTCTATGTGCTTGAGTGCCTTCTCAAGTACTTTCATGGACTAGGGACTGATAACAAAAAATTTATTTTACCTTCATTATATTCTTTATTATACATTACAAAGAAAAAGTCATGGAAGCATGGGGTTTTACTCAGCTTGAAGGTTCAGCAAAGGGCCTAAGAACACGTATTTGATGTGAGTAATTATAATGCCTAGCCTGTCACCTCCCTCTACTATTATTGCAGGAGGGGGTAACTGGTAAGCATGCCCAAAATCCCCAAAGCTGAAATCAATGTAGCCACCTTCCCCACATGTAATATTTAAATCACGTCACTTTGAATGCTTTATTATAGTATCTGTTATCTCATTTTTTGTGCACATTTCTCCCCCCCCCTCAGAGCCCATTTAACATTTCCACAAAATTCTTGTTTTTTAGTAAATGGGCTTTTTAGGCTTCACATGTTTTAGTCATATGTGTTGAAGATTTACTTTGGGAAAGGGACAGATTTAGTGGTTCAATATGATTAACCCAAGCCAAGGTAATTGGGTTGGATCAGGCAAAGATGCCAAGCCAATAGCTAAAATGGTTTTCTGGCCTTGACATTCATTGGCTACCGGGGCTTCAAGACATAAAGATTAATTAACCAAATCAACCAGTCAGAAATCAAAGGTGATAAACAGTAAAATTAATTTTGATGAAATTAAAAATAATAGTAAAAATTATTATAATTACGACTGAAAAAATTTTTACACTGAACACACCTCACTGAACTTTCATTTGATTTTCAATAGAGATTTTTGGAGTTTAATTGTATCTTACCGGAAGTGCAATTGCATCCAAATCGCCTAAATCAAATTAATTATTTTCTTTAGACTTAACTTGTTTGGTAGTTGGCTTGTTAATATCTGATCTTAATACTAATGAACAGCTACAGGTTACCAAACAAATTAAAGGTCCTAAACATTTACACCATCGTTAATCAGAATCTAAAATTCTGACATTAATTAAGAAATAGATATGAAGATAAATCAGTTCACAGTGGCAAATTTCTAGTCATAATCTAGACATTTCTAGTTTGATAAGTTACCACCTTTGACAATACTTTCCTGATATGGCATTTGATTGAATAAGCCATGAAAAAAATAGGCTAATTTCTTCGGTTTCGCTTCAAGTTGATGGTTTCACCACTATCAAATTTGAATATTTTGCCTTCCAAAACAAAGGATATAGTGTTATCAACAATGATATCCAATTAATATTTCTCTTTCATATGCAACTTCAACACCAAAAACTCACCTTCATTGTAATTTAAAGCCAACTTTTTCATCATCAAGAAGCTAAGGGCTCACCTACTTTGCCCTGGAAAATGACCAAAGCGCCATAAAATAAGGACAAGATGAGGTAAACTAACTATAGCTTATGCACCAAACACTATATAATAATACATAAGGAATCAAATTAATCTCATTGCCAAAAACCACTAATCTCTTTTGGAATATCATTATCAAGTACAAATTTAAGAACTAGTATTAGTTTTAGGGTAACCAACTGAGCTTTTATTTTTTGTGCAAAATATTAACCTCTTTGATCAGTGCTCTATAGTGTATTAATTTAATGCCCTAAACCCTAATGCTATTGAAAAGAGGAGAAGGTTCTCCAAAACCCATAAATAAAAAATTAAAAAAAAAACCCAAACACAAATTTTTTGCAAAGATAAAGTAGAAGTTTGACTGAGATAGAGTTGTTTAATAAATTTCTTGGTGCATAAATTGTACACCCTAGCTCAAGTGGATGATCACTAGTCTAGAGGGATTCCTTCACAATTAAACCTTTTTTGGACAAGCTTGTTAAAATGTTGGTAAAAATTATAAGATTGTTCACAATCAACTGTTTGATTATTTCATCAATTTTAATTAAAAATAAAATTTGATTCAAGTCATCATCCAGCAGTTGGCTAAGCTATATTTTATAGCATGCTTAGCTTGATTTGCAAGTCAATACAATGGATTGATGTGAAACGGGTGAAGAAAGTGGTTGAGACTAAAGAAGACAATATATATTTTATGCATGAAAAACATTTATACACAACATAGAAAAAAAAAAAAAAAAGATATGATAAGGATAAGCAAATTAGGTGACAACACAGACAACTTTGATACATTCAAACAACAGGCATTGAAAAGACACCCTTTGTTCATAAATATTCTTATTTACAGTTCTATGGCTTCCTCAAGGTTCTCCTTCCAACCCCATGTAAGAGACAGAAAGAAAAAGCAAAAGGGAGCCCTCGCATAAAGGACTTGCTTTCTTCTTCATTTGTTATTCTTTTGGAAAATATCTGCATCATAATTCATGATCATTTTTTTTTTTTGAATTATATATCTGTGAAAATAAAGCTGAATTTAAGCGTTGCTCCTGAAAGATCCAAGGGCCTTGATGGCTGCTGCTCTGAGGATGTATTGGTGGTAGAATGCAGCAATGGCGGCTCCAACGAAAGGTCCAACCCAAAAGATCCACTGAACAACAAGAACACATAATATCAGCACACAAAAACTATTGAAATTGCTCATAAAAGAATAATATCGGCAAGAAAATATATAGAGAGGAAGGGAAATAATTTACTTGGTCATCCCAGGCCTTCTCCTTGTTGTAAATCACAGCAGCTCCAAAACTCCTAGCAGGGTTGATACCAGTGCCAGTGATTGGGATTGTGGCAAGGTGAACCATGAACACAGCAAATCCAATGGGGAGTGGTGCCAACACCTTGAATTTTTTTATATCCAAAGAAAATTAATCAGTCACGGTTTCACAAATTGAAGGAAAAGGAGGGACCACTGTTGATGGCAACCCTCCTATTCCTAACCATGAAAGTTCCTACAAGGAAAAGTTGAAAACTTAATAGTAATAGAATCTACAACTTAAAAATGGATCCCTTTTTCTTATAGAACCCTAGAGGATTGCCTATGATCTCTTTCAAGGGTTTAAATTAAACCATCAAGTGGCTAAAAATTTTTACTGTATTTAGAGTGATCCATGCTTGAAAGTGAAAGTCCTCCAAAAATCTAAGTGAATTGTTTGCAAAGAAAGAAGAAAGGCCAGTAAGAAAAGGACCTACAACCTAAAATGAAAAGGAAGTGGAGATAAATAAAAGATAAAACACTTAACAACAAAATAAAAGTGAGTGGATTAAAGAGGTATGATAAAGTACATACAGGAACATGGGAATCTCTTGCATTCCTCTTGGGATCAGTGGCAGAGAAGACTGTGTAGACAAGAACAAAGGTTCCAATGATCTCAGCACCCAATCCAGTGCCCTTGTTGTAGCCAGTTTGGAGCTCGTTGGCACCACCTCCGTAGTTGTTGTAGTATGTCTTCTGGAAAGCCTTGACGAACCCACAGCCGCAGATGGCACCCAAGCACTGAGCTAACATGTACATGATGGCTCGGATGAGTGACACCTTGCGCGCCAAGAACAGTCCAAAGGTCACAGCCGGGTTGATGTGTCCTCCTGTGTCCACAGTTTAGAAAATTATCATCAGCCAAAGTTAAATGTGCATTGAACAGTTACATGAGCGGATGCTGCCAACTATTGTTTGGTTACTGGGAAACTTCCTTTTGGCTTTCTCAGTCAAGAGAAATGTAGAAACAAAAACAAGAGTTGTTGTTGTTGTTGAAGATGGTTAAAAGGAGAAAGAAGACTCACCAGAGATACCAGCAGTGCAGTAAACAAGAATGAAGATCATGCCACCAAAAGCCCAAGCAATACCAAGAACACCAACACCACCACAGTCAGGGTCAACAGTGTTCTTGATAGGGTCGGTTTGAACCTTATAACCAATCACAGTCAACACTGTGACATACAAGAAGAGAAGGGTAGCAATAAACTCAGCAATCAGTGCCCTATAAAACGACCATTGGGCCAGCTCTTCTGCATCAATTAATGGTGCAGGTGGTGGATCACGGTAGTCCTTGCCTGAGTACGCCCCTCCTTGCTCTGCAGTCTCAATATCCTTAGCCATATTTCTTTTTCCTTGCTAAAACTTTTTATTGAGGTTTGCAATTAAGCTGTGGATGAAGAGAGCTGAGTGAAGAAGGGTATATAAGGGGGGAGAGAAGATGATAATGATTAAAGAGAGTGATTATGTGCAACACATTATTCTAACATAAATTTATAGCCGTCCAATCCACCTTTGATCTCAGTTTTCTTCGTTTTCGTGGACCCACAATTAGCTATGCAACGGCTATTTCTTGTCTAATGTCCCTACAGTCTTCTTCTCTACACAAATTTTAATCTTATCAATTATACCGATATAAATATAATATAAAATAAAATATAAAAATAATATAATTTAAATTTTTTATAATAATTATATATAAATTTAATAAAATTAAAATATATATTTTATACTTTTATATAAATATAAATTATAATATATAATTTTTATATAAAATATAATATAAATACATAAATTTTAATATTTTATAAGATAAAAACATATAAATTAAAATTTTTAACAAATTTTATAACTACCAAAAAAACTAAAAATTCATGGAAATTCAATTTAAAAAAAAAAAATTATCCTATGCTGTCATGTGAAGAGAGAATAGTAGTATATAAATAGGCCGGTCCCTAGAATTATTAAATTGGTAGGCTGGTGATGGCTTTTCCAGGTAAACTTATCTGGACATACACAAAAGGCAATTAAATTTTGCAGCAGACATGGAGGATGTTTTATGGTTTTCTTCAATCATGAGATTGTGCATGGTTGTGATCATAAAGCATCTGAAATTTCATAAATAAAGGATGTTGCAGATCTTTTATTTTTTTCTTTTTTTTTTCTTCTTGCACTGTTTAATTTCCTCATTTTCTTGGCAGCCAAACAGATTTGGTTGCTTATAAAAAAACAAAAACTGCCCAACTTATCATCTCTTTAATTTGTATAGATGACTTGAAAAGAGGATTGAATTTGTATTAAAAAGTTCGTCCAATTAAAATGTTGGTCCAAACATTTCATTTTAAAGATTAAAAATTATTTAAATTTAAAACTTAATTCAATTAATTTATATAATTATTTTAAAAAATTAAAAAATTTTATCTTTAAATATGACTTTCTATATAAAAAAATTTATTTGCAAATTGCAAGCTTTAACCTAACTCTATACTATATGCTAGAATAATAGAGGTTTTCATTATTATTATTATTTGGTTTTGGAATATGATATTATTATTTAGAGAAAATAATTTGAAGATAATGAAAAGGATTATTTAATAACACAAAATAAACCAACAAACCAATAGTGATCATAATAAAACTATTAAATGTCAAAAATATTTTTAATACGAAAATTATAAATAAACAATAAAACAAGACCGACCAACCATACAATGCTGACCAATATTATTTGTATAATTAATTTTTGCAAAGTGCTGACATTAATGTATAAATGGACCGACCACAACACCTCAAACATGACCTGTCAATTTTACATTTTCTCAAGCCTTAACCTCATAAATTCATCTTCTAGCATATCCGATAATTCTAACTCAATTATTGCACTATCAATAATAATTATAAATTCCCCCCCTCCTCTTTCTTCTCTTTGTTCTGTTGCTTTTTATCTTTCTCGTGGCTTAGTTTAAATTTAATAATTTATATCATATAAAATATTAAAAATTTTATATTTATATTATTTTTTATATAAAAACTATGTATTATAATTCAAATTAATATAAAATATATTATTTTAATTTTATTAAATTTATGTAATTATTATAAAAATTTTAAAATATATTAATATTTTATTTTATTTTTATCATATTATCGTATAATATTTTAGATTATCGTATCTAATTGACGTCGTTTTCTTGAATTTGAGTTATGGCTGGAAAAGTACCATGTGTCTAAATTTCAAGGATGGAATTATGAAATCGAATTCCAATTTTTCTTTTCTTTTTTCTTTTTCTAAGGGCTTGTAGTGTTAATGGTGACCCGCAGCTGGGCGGCGGCATTTTTTTTTTAATAAGAAATTTTAAGTCATGCTAATTTTTTTTTTTATAAAAGATGTTGTAATATGACAACAACATAATTATGTAAATTAATTAAATTAATTTTTAAATTTTAAGTCATGTTGTTAATTAATCATAAATTACTAGCTTAAAATTTTCAAATTGTTTCCAATTCCAAAGGCTTGGGTCCAGTATATAATATTAGTCCAATCTTTTTTGTTACTACAAATGATATTAGTAGCAGAAATGGTCAATAAGGTTTTGTTCAATTGCTTTATATTAAAAATGATAAGCTAAAATCATTAGGTTTTAATTCAATTTCTCTGATCATGTACTGTGTATAGGGTGTTAAACAATTGATTATTCAGAAAAGATTCATGAAAAATGTGAACTAGTCGAGTAATACTTTTGTTCTTGATAATTAACACTCATAATTTCATGCACTATAAATTTTGAAATAAATGTCAACTATCCTTTAAATCAGTTATTATATTATTAAAATTTATATTTGAAAATTACTGATTCAAAAAAACTTAGGCGCATAATTTTTTTAAATCAAATATATAATTCGATAAGGAAGGTTTAAGAGTAAATTAAGAACTCAAAAAAAAAATTATTTTCTGAAATGGATTTGCTTGAAAAGTAAAGATTTATAGGCAGGAGAAGAGAAAATCATGCATTAGCTGGTGACTTTTGCATGGTTTGCTTTGCTTTATGCATGAATATTATACATCAATATACAAGTACAAGTAGAATAATAAGTTTACACCAAAAGAACTGATACTATTATACCAAGAAGATGAACATGGTAGATGATTTTCAACACCCACGGGACATTGACCAATGCTTCATTTGACGTCTCTTTAAGTTCATTAATTTCCAGAACCAGGACGCCAATCCCAACCACTGAAACTTGCCATACCCAAAAGGCTCATACTGACCGTCATTGTCATCTTCATCATCCTCGTATTGCTCTGCTCGCTCTTCTCTTATCGTATCTAGCTTTGGAGTGTTGGAAGGCCTCAACGGGAAACTGATGAGGGATGGGGCTGCCTCAATCCGAGGCTTCATCAAGTGCCTGAGCTCTCTTACCGTCGTGATTAATACAATAGGATATACAGGTGCATCAACAAGCCTGAGGGAAATCAAAGTCGGTACCAACTGCAAGAGGCAGAAAAAGATTAATACGTGGGGAATTTTTGGTGACTACAAAATCCCTTTCCTTTAAAAGTGAAACGTTTCAAAAGATCCACACATTTAGATGATACCTAACAGAAGGGGGAAGAACTTCATCAGTGGAACACTCTCAGATATATTCAGCTAGTCCATCCAAATGCAGAAGCCGTACCAAGTCAAAGATTGATCGATTATAAACAATTAATCCAAAAGAAATAATCAGACCCAAGCTAAAAATGCCAAGCTTTCTGAATGGCTCAGAACACAAAAACAGAGAAACACGGATAGGCGGGCAGAAAGGGAGTTGTTGTATCATCTATGGACTGTGGGCAAATTCAATAAAAGATCCTACCCTAACCTAAGGTTCAATACTTGGCCAGTTTGCCCTACCTAAAACCTACTCTGCAGAGTAACATGGTTTTTGGTCACTTAACATCTAGTTACGACTACTGTTATTCTCCTATGTTAAAGCAGAGCATCATACATACCCATGCTATGGTCATTCAGAATTAAGTAACATCAACAGCCTACATCCTCTTGCTTATTAAAAGCACCATGCAATTAATGTACAATGTCATGCCACAATGAAAAACCTGAAACGCTGAAGTTAATCATGACGTCAGAACAAATAGTGGTAACTTCTAACAAGTTACATGATAGTTTAACGCAGAAAACACTTTATCATGCACAATGCTGCAATCTCAATTCAATAGTAACAGAATAAATAGGAAGTAGAGGAGAAAATGACTAGAAAAGAGAAAGGCCTAAATCTCATTCGAACTGTATATAACACAAAAGAAAGCCTTTCCTTGGGCATGTATGGAACCATATGCCAGCACATAATATGCATCCATCAAAATTTCCGACGATACATGAATCAAGAAAAACACTGTTATACATATGAAAATTAAAGAACAAAGCACGAAGCAAAGAAACAGTATCACGAATCAACATTTAGCAATGAAGCAGAACTTTAGCTAGACAGATAAAACAAGAGTTGAACATATCAAGAAGTGCTGACTGCTGCCAACAATAACAGAAAAAGAATGAGCTACTCTCAAATTTCTATAAAGAAACTAAGTCAGAATGCTACAACTAAGAAAGTAAGTGATTCCTTGGCACCATCAAAGACAGAATCTACAAGTTTAGGATTCATCATAAAATCAACCTCCAAAAAGACCATGCAACTCACAATTCTTAGCCTCAGCATCCAAAAGGTACCATTCAAAGATATGTCAATCTTAAAATATAAGATCAAAAAACACATACATTACCAGCAGACCGATGTTATTGACTTCCTAAAACACATTCAACAACTAAAACTCAACTAACATGCAACATTTTCCATTCATTTCTTACTTACCAATCAGAAACAGTACCAAAGCCTGCACTTTGAAGACAATACAATAAGCAAAAAAAAAAAAAAACCAATATAAATAAACATAACATTTATAACCATTGAAGGATCAACCATTGTTAAAATCATCTAAATTAACCTCAAAAACAATATCTGACGAAAATATCAATTATCCAAAACCTCGAAACTAAACAAAACTAAAACTTAAAAATAAGAAAACAAGCTTTGTCACTCCAGAGGAACATCAACATCGCCATCATCAATCTCCAGCTGCAAATCCTTAGGGTCTTTCCCATCAACCGTACACCCAACAGAAACACACGTGCCCAAGATCTCCTTCACCGTTCCTTTCAAATCCTTAGCCATCGACCTCGGCCTCATTACTTTAGCAATCTCAATAACGTCATCGAGGCTGATGCTGCCGTTATGTTTGATGTTCTTGGTCTTCTTCCTATCCCTCTCCGGCTCCTTCAACGCCTTGATTACAAGCGCCGCCGCCGAAGGGACCACAGTGACTTTTGCCTGCCGGTTCTGGACGGTGAGCTTGACGGTGACACGGAGACCCTTCCAGTCCTTGGCCGTTTCTTTGGCGATATCTTCACCGATCTTTTTGGGAGAGAGACCGAGTGGACCAATCTTTGGAGCGAGGGAACTTGCTGCGCCAACTTCGCCGCCGGTGACCCGGACGAACACGTCGACGACTTGGGTTGGGTCAAACTTGGGCGGCATTGTTGGGCTTGCTCTTTGATGGAGGAGAAAGGGACTGTAGGGTTTTCAGAAATGGAGGAGTGTACAGAATGGAAACAAGATAGTTAGGGTTTCAGACTTAATACCCGATTTAACCTTTAAGGAAGTTCGGAAACACGGAAATGAAGGATGGGTGAATTCGTAATTTCAATATTTTTAGCGACCGCATTGGCATGACTCTAACACACTGAGCAATTGTTGAGGTTTCGGTGTTTGGGCTTTTGCTGAAAATCGGCTTGCAGTTTTAGCAACGAAAAGAAAAGAAATTTGGAGGGTTGGACTTTTCGTCCTAAAAGGGGAAAGAAAAGTGGGTAGTATTTTATATTTTGGGCTTCAAGCAAGTTAATGGATCAGACTAAGCATTTTTTTACAAGCTTTGATCCTACGTTGAACTGGCCTTAGGAATTTTTTTTTATAAAAATCTAGACCATGATTTTGGTCCAAATTCTACAAGAGTTTTTTGGCCGAATTGTGCAAGTTACGGGTACTTACATAACTCACTATTGTTGATGCAACGAATCGATACTTTTGATATAAAGATTATTGGACTGCATTTGTTACGAGATATTATTATCTTTTATGAGAGTGAAAAAGTTTATTTTCATGGTTTTATTCTTTGACAAAAGGTGTTTCGATAAAGAAAGAATGATTATTTTTTATAAAGTCATTGTTGAAATTGTGATTAGAGATATCAATGAATAAGATTTTGATAGGATAAAATATTTTTTATTCATATTTTTGAAATTTTATATTATATTCATCGTTATATCTATATTCAATAAATATTTTAAATTTATATTTATTCTCATTTGGCAAGTAGTTAATGGGTATGAGTAATCCTCATACTCTAACTTTTAAAAAAATAAAAATTAAAGTTTTTTTTTTAAATTTTTTTTATTTTTAATTTGTATATTTAGGTAATTTTTTATAAATATATATTAATATATTTTTTAATAAAAATATATTAATTTTAATTAATCTAAAATAATAATTTATATTATTTAATAAAAAAATTTATTTATTAAATATATAAAAAATATTTATAAGATATTTGTACGAAATAGATATTATATTATCCATATATATTCTCGTATTAAATAAAAATTTAAAATTATATCTATTTTTATTTTTATGCTCATAATATAATTTTTATTTTTATTTTTATTTTTATTAAATTAAGTAAAGTTAACATCTCTAATCGTAATTTTTTAAATAAGAGTCACCATTTCTCTATTAAATATTTTTTTATTTAAAAAATAAAATCACGATGATAGACAATTGAATTCTTAAAATTTATCATGATCAAGCATAATCTAACGATCTTTGTATCAATAGTGTCCATGATATACTGTTAACAAAAACAGATGACTTTAGAAACATTTAAAGATGGTTATAACCAAGGCCTGGATTTGATGGCTCCACCGATGTTTTAAACGCTGATCCAAGTCTAGGTGCTGCAAATGACAGCTATGAGATAAGAAGAGATAAAAATCAGCCAATCACCATGCACGGGGATGGGCATATTCAAGCACCAAAATGTAACTTTCATCAAGACAAATAATGCACTGGGGAGGAACTTCGAAGTTCCAAGCCACAAGCACTAGACAGCCATGGGAAAAAAAAGGTAGTGCTCCTTTGGCCCCGCCTCAAAGAGTCATTATCATGATCGCCAGCCATAGATATGACTAGGGCAACTAAATTATACATGCTATGGCCCATGCATGGCTAGCTACCACATCTGCCTTTTTTGAATGAAAAGGAAACGTTATTTCAAGGCCTACTTACCCTGTACCAAGCTAGCTTTAATTTCCTTTTCTGGATATTTTTCGCCACTACAATAGCATACTTTCATTGCCATAATTGCTAAAAAAAAAATGAAAAGGAAATAAAATGTATGAATATTTGGTAATCCCTGTACATACATACGTAATATCATATATTTAGGCAGTTAAATATTTTTATTATCCATTTTACTGATACATATACAAAAAAAAGCTAATTTAAACTAAATTAGATAAATGAACCATAATTAAAATTATCTTACTTACTTTGATAATATATATATTAGTTCTGTATAAAAATTTATTATATTTTATATGCACCAAGATTATACATTTATCTCTCTCTATATATATATATATCCCAAAACTGTTGAATTAATTATTAGGTCTGGTAATCGTACATAGATTGAGAGATCGTTTTCTGGGCCATACTTTTAAAGTGAATTGAACAAACATGCAATCAGATTTATTAATTTAATCTAAAATATGATGAGATAATATAAAAAAAATATAATACGAAAAATAAATATGAAAGAAATATAATTTAAAATTTTAATAATTATTATATATAAATTTAATAAAATAAAAAATTATATTTTATATTTTTAAATTGATATAAATTATAATACATAATTTTTATATTTTATATAACATTAATATATAAATTTTAATATTTTATATAATATAAATACACATATTATCAAATTTACTTAAAATCATAAAATTGATTGATGGAACTTGGACCATAGCATTTTTTAATTCAAAACATTATTCTAATTTCATAATCCATCACTTTAACATATATATATATATTTTTTACTCTATAATACAACATAGATATCATCCAAGATTAACAACTTGAAATGTCAAAACCAGAAGGTGAAGTTCAGTTCAACGTTCAACGAAAACAAACCTTCATAAACTCTAATCCAAATTCTCGCCTACCGTGACCCAGCCAGCTGCCAAGCAAAAGCGTGGGCCCAGTTCACGTGCGATCACGATCTATACCCTAACGGCTGACGCCACGTGTAATACTTAGGCCATCAACAACAAGTGTCGAAATCGGGGGACCAGTTTTCCTGTCCTCCTTCTTAAAACCACGAATTCCTACGTGGCGTTTCGTTGAAAATCTCGAGGCGTTTCTATATTTTTCACGAGTTGTAGTACGAACATTATTTTTTAATTTTTAAACTGAGCGAGCCAGCCTTATCCATTAAGGAAGCCAACCTTTTATAAAAGCAGATTGAAATAAGCAGAACGCAAGGAGGAAACTCGAAACCAAAGAGCCATTGAGAAAAATAAATTGATTTTTTTTTTTATGGCGAGCAGTAAAAGCTATAAATCGAGACCGAACTACCAATTTCTGTCGTGCGATCAGCAACTGCAAGCAACGTTGAGTCATGACTCGGTGGCTTTCGAGTTAGACGAGTCAGATATTTATAACAACGTGGTCTCGACTCGCTCTGACTCACCTGAGTTTCGTCTCAGTCGAGTGGCGAAAAAGCCGTCGACGAAGGGCGGCTGCGGAAGGGATTCTGGAATAGGAGGGGCACCAACGTCGCTGCCGGTCAACATACCGGACTGGTCGAAGATTTTGAGGGAAGAGCACAAGGATAATAGCCGGAGGAGATCGGAGAGCGACGATGATGACGTTGCTGGAGATGATTGGTTGGAAGGAGGGGTTAGGATTCCACCTCACGAGTTTTTGGCGAGGACAAGGATCGCATCCTTCTCGGTTCATGAAGGGATAGGAAGGACTTTGAAAGGAAGAGATCTGAGGAGGGTCAGAAATGCAATTTTTGAAAAAATTGGGTTCCAAGATTAAATCAAAATAAGTGAGAAATTTTAGAATCATCATCTTTAGTTTCTCTTTTTTTCTTTTTTGCCACTGTGATGTGATCAAGAGGATCATTTTCCTTCGTGTAATTCCAAACTAGAGATTTTTATAAGATTTAGCGGAGTAATTTTCGAAATCCATATTTATATTTTGGAACTTGGATTTTTATTTTCAAATTTGGAAAATATGTGGTCCGAGGCTTTGAGGGTATTTTGGTAATAAAAAATAATCAGTGGGGCTTACGATTTGATGTTAGTTGGGTTGGTAAAGAAAAAAATAGTTTCCACAATAGCCAACATTGACGGCCCCTGGAAAATGATTCATTGTCAAATCTACCCTTCAAATAATTCAACTTCTTTATTTTTTTTTTATTTTCATATTTATATCTTAATAAAATTTGTTTACGTTGAACCGAAATTTATTCAAGTAATTTATGTAATAATTTTTAATCGATAATATTTAATAATTTTAATATTTATATTTTTATATATAAATTCCTGAAAATGGATAACTATAAATTTTTTTATGATATCCAAATTGGATAAGTGTGGATAAGTTTGGCCACTTGTTAGCTAGAAATCTATATTAATGGGAGATTAGTGTAAAATCTAAACCTTGGATCTGGTATCTAAAAACATTATTTTAATGATATTATGTGATAATTACGTGATAAATTCTTTTTTGTTAATTGAATTTTTGGATTTTGGACTCACAAGATTTTGGCACAACTTAATAATTTTGTTGGTAAGGGTGTCCAAGAATTTTTTACTTATTTTTAAAAAGATTATTTAATACAATATCAATCGAGTTATATGAAATTCATATTTTAATAAAAATAATGTTACTAAAAAAAATGCATAAAAAAAAATTATACAATTCATATCCCACCCAATGCAAATGATAAAGACAAAAGCATTGTTATTTCTTTAAACTTCAATTCAAATTTCATCTTAATGAATCATTTAAGTATATTCTTTTTGTATGGTATATAATAATAAATATTTTATTTTTGCGAATTTAAAATTTAATTAAATTAATTTATGTAATTATATATATATTTAAAATATAATATTCAATAAATTTAAAATTAAAATCTCAACAACTATAATATCTTATTTGTTTTTGGGATGCAACTTCCTTTGTCCTTGTGCATTTATTTGTATTCCTAATGTACTACCAACTTTAGAAAATGGAAAAGATCTCATCTTCTTATGTACTCAACAATTAATTTCCAACAAACTGAATTCAAATCTCTCAACCAAATGAAACCTATTGATAATTAGCACTCTTCTCAACACTAAGGAGGATCCAATGAAAAAAAAAAAAAACCAATGGTGTAGTGTCAAACTTAATCTTAGGAAAAATTAAAAAAAAACTTATAAATTATAGGTAATTCCATTTTATTTTATTTTTCTCTATATTCCACCAATTCATACATTATATCAAAGTATTAGGACCCTAAACCCCAATCAAAATAAAATAGTTAATTAACTTTAACTAATTTAAATAAAAATACTTCTTAACAAATCACATTACATTAAATTCAAAATTATTTTTATTGATTCATGTAATTATTTTTAAGATATATAATTTAATATATTTAAAATTTAAATTTCAATACATATAATTATGTTTCTATTCTTAAACTGTCACATTTTTTGTAACAAAATAAAAATTCCTAAAGTAATATAGACAAATTTGAGACATGACAAATCGTATTGCTTCATTGGGTAATGTAATTGGTCCTATCAGAATTGACCTTTTTAATCTAAAAAGACTAAAACAGACAATTTAGGAGACAAAGCATCCCCACATATCAAATCTTTACTGACGAAAATTGTTGAAAAAACAAAAAAAGTGACATGAACTTTATGTTTGGGCCGGAGATATTCCAAGTCACTAAAAAAAATAATTATTAAATCATAATAGAAATGGAAAGGCCGAATAAATGGAAAATTGAAAAAAAAAAGAAAGAAAAGAAAAGGAAAAATGCCCATCTTTGTTGAAAAGATTAAACGACGGTTTTTTTATAAACTGTTAGATTAGCTGTGGTGGGGACATATATAGTGACGGTCGGGTGACCACTTTATCGTATGAACAACTTGTGGCGTTTTCTATACGTTCCCCGTCGATTTCCCCATCCTGTCTTTTTCGCCTTTATGGCGAGATGGGATTTGTAGGTTTAGTATTGTTACCAAAAGTCTGACAGTCATTTGGTGCCCATAGCGGCGACGTGTGGGTAATGTCAGTGGGCACCACCCAAAAGGAATGTGTTATCAGCCCATTGTGGATTACAACGAGGCTATATGGTTGGGCCGAACTTTATTTTTTAATAATTTATTATAAAAAATTATCTCTTTTATCATTACAATATATAACCAGATTAGAGGGTCGTCATATATTTTATTATAATTTATTTAAAAATAATAAAAATGTGGTAATATTTTAATATAGTTGTGGAGTTTTTTATGATAATGAGTAATTATGCAAACCAATACATTCCATGTTTGTCACTATTTCGTAAAAATGCCAGCATTGGAAGGTGCATAATGTGTGCAAATTTACTAAGTACTACTTGCTTACAAATCCCATTTAATTTTCTTTTGTATTTTTGACTTCCGGATATGGATATGAACACAAGCTAGCTGATTTTTTAGCAACACTACAAGCCATTGTTTCCTTTGTGGAGAACGGGTATTTGGCTGGATCTAGCTTACTTAGTTTTTAGTAACGATTCTCATGCTTTATCGAGTGAAATGGTTTGGGATGCTTTCTCCTTTTTATGTCTGTTCTTTGAGTGAATTTTGACATTTCACTCATTGCTTTTTTCAGAGGAGATCGTGTCAAATTGGTGAAGCCTGGAAAACACCAAGTATTGTTATATTTGCTATTTCTGGTGTTCAACAATTTATCATATTCTATCCCTGGTTTAACATATTGGTGCTGCATTCAAGAGCAATATGTGTTTGTGTTTTGACATTTATGTTACTTGTGTTATTGATGAGATGTGAGTTACAAAATTCCTTGTCTTTCATATTTTACCTGAACGGTACCTTCTAAACATATTTTTTACTTTCAGGAACCCTGCTACATTTCTTCATGCATACACTTGTCTTCCCTTGCTCGTGCATCAAGGCAAGCTGCAGGTGCTATATTGCAAGATGTTGCTGATTATGGGGTACGATTTGCAATACTAATGTGTAAACACAAGGTAAAACTCCCTCATCCTCTTTTTTCTTCCTTTGCCCTGAAAGTAAGCACAACAATGTTTTTGTCATTTTTACTTTCTGGTTTAACTCCATAAAATAATATTTTACTGTTTGGAGCATTTTAATGACTTGAAGATCAATTTCAGGTTATCAGTCTTGTTGGCGTGCAAAAAGCCTCTTTTCATCCTGATGATATGTTGTTACTTTCGAACTTTGTGATGTCATCGGAGTCATTTAGTTAAGTAGAATCAACGTTAATAGGTCTTTAATTCCGTTGAACTGTTCAACTCTGAGCATTTGAATCATGCCCTCAGAAGCACATGGGATATCATTGTTCTGTTCAATTCCATCTCTTGGATAATCCTCCTTAGTAGGGTAGTGGAAAGCAGTAATGATGAGTCTTTTGGCTTGGATGGTCAGTTTGGTTTTATTTGGATTTCTAGCTAAACATTGTTTTGGTAAATGAACAACCTCAATCCCATTGTATCTTATCTGAAGGGTCTCCCTAATGTAACAATTGAACTCCAAAATTGAAGTTCCAGGTTAGAAACTAGTTTTACACTGTAAGCAATCAACATGTTTACTAACGCTTTTGTTGTTTTGTTGCCATGTTATAGAAAGAGTCCTCTTAACAGCCCAATATTACAATCAATATCTTGATAATCCTGAACTTAAATAATTGAGTTTTGATTCTTTGTGCAGTCCTCTCTTCATTTCTTTCTTTCTCTCTTTGTGCTATAAATATTTAGCACACTTAATATTGTGTTTATGCTGATGATTTCATGGGCTTTTTGTTCTTATGAAATCTACATTATTTATGCAGGACATCAGAATCGTTCTCACTTGCTTACCAAGATAAAATCCTATGGCGTTTTTGTATGCTTATGTGCATTTTCTTGATGTGAGTGACTCTTGTTCACAATATGTTAATTTTGTTCAACTTCTACCACATACAATACTGTCATAGGTTTTCCCTGCATTGGGCATGCCAACAACACAAGATAACAAATCTACTTTGTTTTGACTGGTGGAAAATACGTACTTGATGTTGCTTACCACCGGTTCAGATACCTCCTATCACCTTAAAGATTGCAGGTAACCTGTATTTTCCTAATTTGATCATGATATTAGTGAACTTCGGGTATAACCTTTCTGATTTCTACATCATTTTTGACTCCATATCTTGAGACTGACCTATGGCCATCCGACAAATGGAAATATAGCCATATTTAGTCTTCCCTATGCCTTAATGGGGAAAGTACCTATTAATTTTGATTGTAGAAATATAAAATGTTTATTTTATAGGATTCGCATATAAATGGTTCTCTCGAAGTCCATTGTTCTCAGTGAAGTTCAGAGATCAATGATAGATGGTGGAATGCGTGTTGAGGATTTGCCTGTCGACCCGTTTCCTCGACCCGCACCATTTCCTAATCTAGGCCAGCTAAGACTTCCAACAGATTCTCCTAAGAGGCCTAGGGAACCATTTATTGACATTGGTGGTCCTGCTGGACTTTGGCATTTCATTTATCGTAGATATATCTGGATCAATACGTATCCTCTGAGTTCTCCCCACCGCTTAACAGTCTCCAGCAACAGTAAAAGGAAAAAGTCTGAATCTTGTACCAGTTCAATCAGAACTTCTTTCATATTGAATAATATATTGTATTTTGCCTTGCTGTGATCAGTAGAATAACTGGTTTTCTGTTGTGCAGATTATATAGAGCTTACGAGAGACTGTATGCTTCCATCCATGATAAAGGAATTGGGCCCCATTAAACTCAGTTTGGAAGAGATAAACTTGGGTAATTCTCTCTCTCTCATTAACTTTACTGACATCTGAACTAAAGCTATATATCAGAAAGTTTGATACATTTTTGTTTTTGTTTTGCTGTTTGAATGTCTTTTCTGCAACCAGTATTTTGCTTTCTTAATTCTCTCTGGTTAATGGACAACAGATGCTACTGAGTTATAACTACACAGTTTTTACATTACAGCCTTCGTCGAATTAGGTTAGGTTTGGATTCCACTGCAATTTGTGTGATGCAGCTCACGACATATCAGTTAAATTCATTCAACGTAAATTTTTCATTAAATTTCTTTCAATCATAATTACAATAACTTTTATTATTTTTTTAAATTTTATCAGAATTAACCTCGCCGTTCATTCAAAAAGAGCCTTAACGATTTTATTTTTGTGTCAGTTTTACTCTGCTGGGTCATACGGGATTTTGAGCTATATGCGGCATTTGAACCATTTAGCATGTTCAAAGCTTAAATATTGTCTTAAATACATTACTGAACACTTTTCTGTACAAGAAGCTTTAAAGTTTCATTTATGCTATGTGCAAGCTCTAGCCATAAAGACTTGCAGCCGGGTTTGTCAGCCGGTAAAAGATGTGGAAAATGAGATTCTTTTGCAGTGATCAAGCCCCTTTTCATGGTGATAACTGATAAACTGGCCAATTGTCTATATATATAAATATATAGATGCTGGAGATGATTGCCATGAGCAATGATCTCAAAGAAGAGTTCCATCTTCCCCATTTTTCTCTTTTTCCTTTGTCTGTTGTTAGAGAAACAATCATTGGAGAGAACTGAAATTGTGTGTGTGTATATATATATATATATATATATATAGTCTGTCTGAGTGAGTTTGACTGGCACTTTTTCAGGGATGCATTAACCCCGGAACCTAACCTATGGCAATAAATGGATTGCCAACGAGAGTTGCAGATGTAATCAGGGGCAAATGTTGCATGTTAATGCATTCGGGTTTGAAATTTTTTACTGTCCCTCGTTAGTAAATGATTTGTTAGTTTAAAAATTTTATACATGAAAATTTAATAAATTCATAAATTTTAATTAAATTAATAGTTTATTTTAATTTTAAATATAGGATAATTTATTTTGTTCCTAAAATTTTTTAAATAAAATAAAAACTAGTAATAAATTAAAAAAATTTTTTGGTGTAAAATTTTTATTATATCCGATAATCATTTTAAATTTTGATTAATTTAAAATTAAATTGAATCAAATTTGATAAAAAAGATAAATTCTCCTATCAATTTTTTTTTATTCATAAAATTTAAATCCAAAAATTTATTTTAAAAAAAATTAAGCTCATTAATTACTCGAATCAAAAGCATTAGTTATAATAAATTAATTTCAGAGAGGTGAATGGTTCCTTGTGGAAGCAGTGAAGGAGATAAAACCAAAGACGGATTTCAATGACAGCAATGGTCATTCTGTGAAGTGAATTTATTGAAGTCACAATAAACTATTTACCCATTGGCTTCTGCAATTTAGAATGCAGAAAATCTTCTGTGCCTTTTCACTTATTATTTTAGTTTTGCTGCCCTCAATAATGTTTGTTCAATTTTTGTTTTGAGAAAATTCCTTAGGCCTTGTTTGGTCAACACTTTCTTACACACCAAATCATGCAACAAAAGTAACAGAAGACCGTGTTTGGTTCTCATTTAATGCAAAAACTAATTGAACCCAAGACTTTTTCAAACAAATACTTCCCTTATACTTAAAAAAAAAAAAAAAAAACCTGTTCAGTGGCATTTTCGTTATTTCAAATCAGTCAAACTTCATTAATTTCGGAGATTATTATTAAAGTTTGTTCCCCACTTACCTTCTCCATGATAATGAAGTCTTAGTGCCTTATTTTATTTGATGAAATGACCATAAACTCCCTCATAAATTCATACCCCTTCCTATGTATCTTGATAAATATGAAAGGGTACATAAATAATTGTGCATCATCGATAATTCGGAGATTCCACGGTCGTCTAAGTTGAGGCATCATCATCATCATCTTATAAAAAGAGTGCAGTATGGTGTGGAGGCCACCACATTTTCATATTGATGTGAAAAACCCCAGTAATACTTTGATTCATTGGGGCACGTGACTCATAATTTAGGTCACGTGAGCATCCCATTATTTGTTTGGATTAACGAAAGAATCATCCCATTATTTAGATTATTATTTTATTAAAAAAGATAAAAGAATAAAAAAACTTTTGAATTAAAATTTAATAATCATTCAAAGTTTACCAATTTTTTTTCTTTTTGTAATGTTGATTTTTTAAAAAATAATAATAATTTGAGTTGATAATCTTTAATTAGAAGGTGAATTGTAACGGTTAGTACTATTAAGATATCTCAACTATTATCTTTTATATATTTTTTGAAAAAAATAGAACTTTTTGGTTAAATAATAAATACATGCATTTATTTTGAGTCAAATGCTATGTTATTAAAATTATTATAAAATTAACAACAAGTGATTGGTTTCATTAATTAAGATTCGTTTTTTTTTTTTTACGAAAAGATATTAAATTTAAGTGTAACCAATGATCATTTGTTAAGATTATATTGAATGCACGATTTGTAATCATTTATTTTTTATTTATAAATACGATACATATTACCTTAATTTAAAATATTGAATAATCTATCTATCTCAAATTTTTTTATATAAAAAAATTATTATAAAATTAAATATTTACAAGTGATTACAACATTAAAATTTTAGGTTATTGTTTAATTTTTAAAAGTTTTACTTAGATTTCATTTACATAAAATTTTTTTAATATAAATAATTTTTGATTTAAAATTAAAAAATTAAAAATATTCGATTTAAATATTATATTTAATAAATATTGTTTTTAAAAATAACAACATAAATTAACTTTAAATGTATGTCGAATTTCACTTGCATCAATTCACTATTGGTTTAAGAAAGAATCCTTAGAAATGATAGGCGCTCTCTTTCATGTCTAATGATGTGTTTTTTTTTAGATTTGGTAATTTATAAATTTATATTGTATAAAATATTAATAATTTATATATTTATATTATATTTTATATTAATAAAAAAAATTGAAATAATTTTATTAAAAAATTTAAATTATATAATTTATATATTTTTTATTTATATTATTTTTTAATCATATTTTAAATTATAAAATTAATTTTTTTAATTCAATCATTCTATTCATTAAACACTGTTGATGGGCCGCTTTATGGCACCATTAATGAATTATGACCTAATTAGTACTAAGACACCCAATTTTCCAGTCCCACACACTAAAAAGCAGACAATTTCCTCACAAATTTTAAAAAATCATAAGTTCACATTAAATGATTTTTTTTTTAATTTGTGGCGGAAACCCATTTATTTTTTATTTTTCTTCAATTACTCATAAATTTGATTGACACAAAGTCTAGTTGGATTATAGTCGCAATAATAATTCCCTACAGTGATTAATTGACTTTGGACTGTCTGGCCAGACCTAGCATAGCAAAATTTAAATAGCCTCAATACTAGTTTGAATTATCTTTATTTTTTCGTTGTGATTTTCATCCTTATTTTTATGTTATTATTATTATTTAATTTTTAAATTATTTTATCAACCAAATTAATATAATTTGATTAATTATATAAATTCAATCAAAAATTTTAAAAGTATAATAAATATATATACTAAAATAAAATAATAACAATATTTTTTCTTCTTTTGTATTTTTAGTTATTAAATTTTTTACAATAATAAATTTAAATTTTGATAAATTTAAATATACAAAAAAATTAATAATTAATCATACTTGTTAAATGAATTTAAAACTAAAAAATTCATTAAAAAAAGAAAAAAAAGAAAATATAAAGGGAAAAAGATCACATCCATGCAGTATAACGTACAGTTGACTCTCTCAACAAAAAGCAATATCATAAATAAATAAATAAATTCCCATTAAAATACACTCTCCCAAAAAGCAAAGCCCCCCTCTTCCCTTCCCAATTCACAACAAATTTCATCTCTTTTTTTTTTTTTTTTAATTTGAATTTAAAATTTTTTAATTTTTTTTCTCTTCGTCTTTCTTTTTTCTCTAATGCAAAAACCCTAAAAACCTTGATTTTATCTGACCCATTTCCTGTTCCAACCCGACCCGATCTGGATCCAATTCCATTTTTCCCTTCTCTTCAACTTGGAAAAGGAGAACACAGATAAAGAATCCAAACGAAAATTAAAAAGAACAAGAAAAGAGTGAAAAAGAGGATTTTTTTTGTTCTTTTGAGAGAGGGAAAGAGAGGGGAGAAATGTACAAGAACCAGCTACAAGAGCTGGCGCAGAGGAGCTGCTTTAATCTTCCTTCCTACACGTGCATTAGGGAAGGTCCAGACCACGCGCCAAGATTCAAAGCCACCGTTAACTTCAACGGCGAAACCTTTGAGAGTCCTCACTATTGTTCTACTCTCCGTCAAGCAGAACACTCCGCCGCTGAAGTCGCCCTCCAGTCCCTCTCTAACCGTGGACCTTCTCACTCTCTCGCCGCCAGAATCCTAGTAAGCTTTTCAAAGCTTTTGCTTATTTCCGCCTCTTAAAGCTCTTGTTTTTAAAGCTCTTGTTTTGTATTTTGTTTGTCGAAGCCTTGGGGAGTGATCGGGGTTAAACCTCGATAGCCGAAGGTTCAGTTCCGGTGGGTGTGGGGAGCGGGGGAGTGGAATTTACTTGAATGCCCTTCATGGGGTTAATGAATTAGTAGAACCCAGTAGGATGTTCTTGACTTTTTTAGGCAACGAAAGCGAGATTTCGTTTAATTTCTAAGGGAAATAACAATGGGAACTGGGGAAGTTTCCTTGTGAGAGAAAGGTGTTAGTAACATTGAATGTCTTAATTAATTAAATCTGTGATTTTTAATCTTTTGTCTCATAATTTGGGAAACAGCTGTACTTTCATAATCTGGGTTTGTTGCTGTAATTAATGGCTTAATCACGGGTATTTTGGTCATAAAAATGTTTTCTTTCAGGCCGTCTCAGTTGACTGTCCGAGGAAAACACGGTAGAGGTATCTTAATTTAGTGCAGACTTTAATTAATTCAAGTTGGTGTATGAGCATTTGTCGGTGCAACCTAAAAAAATTTAACCCCAAAACGAAAATAAATGTGAGATGCAAAAGTTTCGTAGATTTTAATGTCTAATTTTATTTCCTGTAAAAATTTGTGGTCCTTTGGGTCAGGTTATCCAATAGCGAAGGATCGGAAAGCCCTGGTTCGGTTTGGGGTTGTCAAGGTTTCCTTTTAATAAAGTCATTTGCGTGTCAACTAAGAGGAACATATAGTTTTGGCAAAAACAAATATGTCACCTTTAAGAGATTATTTATAGGCTTAATCGAGCAAATACGGGTATGGGGTTAAGATGCTATGATTTTCAAAGTTATTATCATTTCCATCTTGTACTAATACAACCAGACTCAACCTTCTTGAGACATAGGTTTTGGTGCATTAATAATATGGATTATTGTTGTACAAGAATTCATATAATGTGTGCTTGGCATAGTGAAAAATTTATAAGTATGAGCAAGCCAATTAAAATGGGGGCTCAGACTTTTGCACGATTGTGCATTGCTACAAGTATTAGATACATTTTAGATAATCATATCTGCAATGTGCATGATAGTGATTGAGATACTTATGTTTATTAGCCACTACCCTTTTGGTGATGTTGTAACTTGTTAGGTGCTTATGCATTTATTGTTTTCATCTTAGTTAGGTTGCAACTCTTAGACTCTTCAATCCTCACATCCTGATAGAAGTAGTTTGTAAAATTAGGAGTGTGTTCATACTGCACGTTCATGCTCTCTAATCTGTTGACAAATTTGTGCATGTTAGTACTCGAATATAAGCCATGCAGTTTCAGTAAATTGTTGTCATTTCATCTGGTTCATTGATGTTAATACCTGCTTTATAATAAACTTTCAAATTCAAAAGAATGATATATTCTGGAAAATTTTACTGTATTTATATCTGAAATTTCTTGAATATGTCCTTTCTAGTTGTCTCTAGCTTTGTTGGGGTTGATACTGATCAGCCTTCATTATGTTAGGATGAGACAGGGGTTTATAAAAACCTCTTACAGGAAATTGCACAAAGAGTTGGAGCTCCATTGCCACAATATACAACATTTAGATCAGGCCTTGGACACCTGCCTGTTTTTACGGGAACAGTTGAATTGGCTGGAATTACATTCACAGGGGAACCTGCTAAGAACAAGAAACAAGCAGAAAAGAATGCAGCCATGGCAGCATGGACATCTCTAAAACAATGTGAGTCCATGTTTCAGATTTCTTGTGGATAAATGTTGGAATGGTGAAATTGGTAACATGTAGTTTCTTGTGTGACTAGAGGAATTCTCCATCTCCTCATGTTTTGAGCTGATCGAAGGATGCTGTGTCTGTCTTCTTGGCAGTATTAAGCTAACTGCTTCTTTATAGCAATTTTCCTGAAACTTTTCATCTAGATTAGAAACTTTGTGCCTAAACTGAATAGTATCTTTTATTTCCAGTGGCAAAAGAAACTGCAAGTTCTTCTTCAGAGCCAGAGAACAATGATGAGCTTGAACAGATCACAATAGCTCGGGCATTGTTGAATTACCGAATAAAGGAAAAGATGGCTATGGCAAACTCCTCCGATGCCCCAATACCATTTACAAAGAAGTTTCCCATTCAGAATCCAAGACCAACAAGTCCACAGCCTCCTGCTACCACCTCAAAAATCCTTCCCTTAATCTGCCCGAAGGTGGCTCCTCGTAACAGATCTATGTCAGCGACAGCAAATGACAAGCCCATACTGCCATCATTGCAAGCACCTGCTCCTGAAAGTCGTGGGGCTTATCCACAGAAATTCCCTGCAGCTGGAGCAACTCCTTATGTTCCCATTCGACAATTTCGGTCAGCTTGCCACGGCATTGCTCCACCAGTGACAATAAGAACAGCAGTGCCTGTTTTCTCTGCACCTCCACGTCTGCCAATATCTGCAGTATCCCCTCAGCCACCAGCATCTGCCATTCCTACTCCGCCAGCACAGTCTGTTCTTCCCGTGCAGCCACCACAATATTCAGTTTCCCCTCAGCAATCACCATGTAAACTCCCCACCCACCTGCTGCGAGCTCCTCCCGTGTGTATTGCTCCACCTGTCACCATTAGGCAAGTGATTCCAGTATTTGCCGCTCCACCAGTACGGAAAGAAGATATTCCATCGGTTAGAGATGAAGATATTGCAACTGTTACTGCTTCTGCCCTGCCTGTTGAACCACCGGCTCAAGTAGAGGAAGCTGCAAGCACAACAGCAAAGAACCTGCAAGAATTTGGGACAGTACAGAGTCTAGAACAACTCAAAAATCTGATGGTAGTGAAGGAGCGAATTTGAGGCAATAGGACAAGAGCTATGGTTTTGTGTTGGTACCCAGTTTGTTTTGTTACTTTTTGTCATCTCATCATATTAGTGTTTTTATCTTATCCTTTCTGTTTTTCTATTTGTTTAGCATCTTTTTTGTTTTCTTAGAAGCTACAGTTTCTGCAGGTTAAGTTAATATCAGCAGTTCCAAATCATTGCAATTAAAGTCATACTATGTCTAGAGTGATGTTGAAAGGGCAATTCTTATTTAGTTTATTTTATTACCCACTGCAGTAGGTTCCCCTGCTAAAAGAAATGAAGAACCCCTGAATCTGATGAGACACGAATGATCTTATGATTTGCCAATTGGGAGGAAATGGTTCTGCCTATTCAATGCTCCTCTCAATACAATTTTGTGATGAGTTTGCCCTATATGTTGTATTTCAAAGGAGCTGTTTCTAGCCAAGCTAATAAATTATATTGAAATCAAAACAATAAGCAAAGATTTAATTGGTTTTAAAGAGTATTGAGTAGCTTTTGCATACTCTGACAATGGCTATTGCATTCTGCTGCCTCTTGTAATGGCTGCTCTATTATACGGTGCTGTATCGTTGAATAGCAAAGTATTGTAGATGACATGATCACAATGGGACCTAGAATTTCCTTTAATTCCAAGAAAAAAATTGACCAAAGTGGTCCCTTGGGAGGACGATGTAATTCAATCAGTTGAAAGTGTACCTTGATAGGGTTGTTAAAGCATTGCATATTAGGCTCCACTCAAGCACTGTTCTTCATGCTGAGATTGACAGCACCATATTTTAGAATGCTAACCATACAAAATGGGTTGGTTTCAGTCGTCTGAAAGGAACATCCTCACTAGCCTGTAAGCCAGAAAACAGGCTTCTTTTATGTTTGAAAATTTTTCACTGTTGAGAATAGGACCGAAGATCTTTACTGGCCAAAATGCAATGTCTTTGTCACTGGTCTAGACTATAGGGCCTAACTGGCAGATAAAACAGATGATATGGCTTTTTTAGGCCTCTTTGTTTCTTTACTCGAAGAGCAGGACAAGTCATAAAGCCAAACTAGTGCTGAGTATTAGTTCTAACAGGGCTTTGCCTGCCTGTCTGTCTCCTTCAGAATAAATACTAGCAAAAGCACAAAATCATAACAACCATATATCTCCTAAAGAACAAGAGTATGCGGTCTGATTCACTGATAATAATTTTTTGTATTTAAAATAATCAGGATTTGAATTTTACTAATATATTACGCGACTGCAATTCAATAAAAATTTTAGTATGAAGTAATGCTTATTTCAGCATCAGGTCATAGAATAAAATAAACTACTAGAGTATGAGTTTAGACAAGAGGCAATGGATGTGGGGAATGTGACCTCACTGTCCCATTAGTAGGTAATTGATCAAATCCTGGGAAAACTGTAAAACATAAAGGAAGTGGGGTAGCTGCTGGCTTGATTCCTTGCATTTAAAACCAGACTCTTTTGATCTTTTACAATCATCATGGGCCAAGCCTCTCCAACCATTTCTGTCTGAAACATTTCACAAGGCTGGAGTTTTGCTGAAATCTCCATACTACTGCTGATAACTCATTAACTGAGTCTAATCTTGATAACTTGAAAACTTACAAGTAAAATCTCTCCTTAAACAATCAACTTTCAATTGTTAAGCAGTACTGTTTAATGAGTATAATATTTTAATAATATTTTGATTATAATGTCAAAGTTTCTTTTACTTAATGGTCAAAATTGATCTCATCATTCAACTTCAAATCTTCAATACAAGATATGTTCCAAATCCATATTCAATCCATCTTTTCAAGTCCAATTGAAACTCCCATTTTTTTTTTGAATTCTCATTTTCTCATCCATGGGCTTAATATTCTACGCTAAGTTCTTGACTGCTCTCTTATTTTCCATAGCAACATTAATGGAAGTTCCAGTACAAAATTTGACAATGCATTAAGATTCAAAAGCATTAGATTCGTTCAGATGTGGCTTTGATAATTTTAAGATATTGTGCGAAAAATACATCAAATTATGTAGAAAATAAGAGTTTGCTTAACTAAGCATTACTTGAATCATTAGTGATATAAGTCTAAACTCCAACTCGAATTTCTTTTGTTTTTATTGTTTATTTGGTAGGTAGGCTCAGCCTAACAAAAAGACTTTTTGCTGTGATATTGAGGACCATAGAATGGTGCAATTTGCCAAGACCTAAACGAGAATGAGGATTCAAAGCAAATGATGAAGCACACAAGTCCCCCTTTCTACAAATAGAGGAAGCAGCCATTGAAGGTGGAATAACATCATTGAGCCTGGCGGATGCTTTACTTGTATCTTGTCATTTTTGTTCATTTAATGCCCTTTTGAATTGATTATTCTTTCTTCAATGAATTTCCAATGTTTTCTTTCCCATTGACTGCTATGGCCAAACTGGTAGACATTAGTTTCATCACTACTGCATGTTTCTAGATTTAAAAAATTAATAGCTTTTTTCAAAGAAAATTTTAAATTCGAAACCCATTTGTCAGTCTCTAAATGTTCCCATTATTATCCTAATTATATCAATTGATGTCATTCACTCAATTTCAAGATAGATATAATTTAGATTTACCTGTTCTTCATATATGTTTTCTTTCGATGTATGTAGTGTACATATTAGTTTCTTTATTCATATATTATCATAATATTTCAAGTCATATAAAACGAACTTGATATGTTTTATATAATGTTTTTGTCTTTGGATTTACTATTGAGATTTAAACTTGAAATTCCCAATTCTGAAATTAATTTTAATATCACCGAAGTTAAAGATTTTTCTTATCTAATTTAGCACTTAGAACAATGTTTTTTTTTTTTTTCACCCCATGAGAATCCAGGATATTATTGTAAGGTGAAGTTTCATGTCAAATGATGTGAAATATAAGAGGCTTATTTCAAGCTTTGATGAGAAGCCATGAAGTTTCATGAGAAAAGAGGAAGATGACAGAAAATCATTCGAGTAAAATATGCAGCCAACCTATCCATTTATGTGACAACAATGGTCCAAAATTCTAGTGCATCTTTGGCCATTCAGGTCTTAAGGAACACACATTATTTAATGTTGGCTTTTGGGTCCTCCACTTTCCAATCTTTTTCTTCACACTTTCATATGAATAACAAATACTTATCTACATGCATCTTGGCATTTGGCCATGGTGAAAAGGGCTTTATCATATTATAGTACAGTTTCAAGTTTTGTTTTTTTTAACCTAAAGGGCAAGATATGGAGGGGGTGACCCCCACCTATCCCCATTGACTTTTTTTTTTTTTTTTGCTTGAGCAACACCCCTAACCCTAGCCACCCAAGAACCCAACAATGCCATTTGGCCATGGTGAAAACAATAGAACATGAAGAAAGAGAGGTGAAATAAAATTATGCTTCAAGGAAGAAAAGAAGAGGAATAGCAAGTTTGCCAAACAAGCAAAGCAAAGTGAGAAAGAGAGAGAGAGACATTGACAGAGTGACACAGTGGCTGAGCTTTGAGTGGGACCAAGTCTCCACTTCAACGACATCAATTCTTCAAGCAATGCCACGTCAGCATTCCATTGATTTACGCAAACATGCGAAGGGGAGGGTTTTTATGGGGGTGTATATGGAGCTACGCCAGACAGGATGGTCCCACATGATTGGACTGATATGGGGCCCAAAGGGATTAAGGAAGCACTAGCATTATTCCTTTCCTATGACAAAAGCAATGGCTAATGGAAAAAGGAGATGGGAACCCTCCACCCATTGCCATGAAGACATAACATCAAAAAAGCAACACAAATTAAACAAAAGAGAGATAGAAGATAAAAAAAAAATTGTGAGCAGAGGGCGACAAAGTGGAAGAATGTTAATCCCATCACCTAAACTTTTCAAAAGAGAAAGAAAAATATACCCATTTGACTTCATTTGTTATTGCTCATCATATACCATTGATTACACATTGGTGGGGGAAATTTGAAATATATTTCTCATGCATACCCTATTTTCCTCTTCTTTTTCAATTATCAACAAATATCACCGTTTGATTAAATAAAATTTATAATTAGATAATACATTAAATATAAATTTTTTTTAATATATAAAAACTTTGAGTATTTATAAGATATATAAGAGTCTATAGTTGATCCAATTTTTGATTAAATTTTGTTATCGAAATCATTTAAAGGAAGTCTTATTAAGATAAATATTGATTTGAATACGAAGTTTAATTTAATTTATTTATGTAATCATTTATAAAAAAATTATATTAAAAGTGACATTTAATATATTTAAATTTAAATTTTAATATTTATAAATTTTTTTTGATCCTTTGATTACAATTTATTTTATATATATATATAAAAGATAAACATTAATTTGACATTAAGTAATATGAAAGATCAGATTTAGGTAAACATTAATGCTGGTAGCCGAAAGGGAGAAAAGAAAAAGAAAAGGATAAGCAACAAAGACTAATTAGACAAAGGAGGATATCGATATGATTTATATGAATCGTGAAGCTCATGTTTTCCATTGCAAAACTTAAGTATTAACAATCATCAAACAAAAGGCAAATATGAAGCCATATCCTAAAGCTTTTAATTTAGTGATTAAAGGTGTTTGAGGAGATATTAAAGACTTAATTTTGAAGCAAGTCTCTCTCTTTTACCGAGTTTTTTTTTTTACTTGCACTAAGATTTTGTCTTTCGATATAAAAAAAATATAAAGTCATTTGGCAGAAATGCAGATGATGATATACAAGAAACAGTACCAAAATGGTTGGTGTAGACATCAAGAATATACTCATTAATCAGCAATTCATGATCTTTACTATTACAAAAATTAGAATTATCATGTAATGTAATGTAATGTGCTGTCCGAAAGAGAGAGAAAGGACCGACAGCACCAAAGATGGAGCAATGAAAAGGGTTAGCTGTTTTCAATGTTTGAAAGTCAATTTCCTTTGCTTTTTGTTTTCTGCAATAGTTTTGTTGTATAGATTCGTCCACATGGTTTTAATCCATTGGCATTTGGCATGCGCTTTGTTCTTGGGCCGCAATAGCCAACAGCCGACAGCAACACCCCGAGAGGATCACAGCAATGCAATGCAAAGTCATAGAGGGCAGGCCGATTCGAAAAAATCTGTTGTCTTTTGAAAATAAGAGGGTTGGTGCGTGAAGGTTGAAACTAAAGCTTGCTTTTCCATTATCAGATCCAAACCAACAAAGAAGTGTTTTCAATCATGTCTGCCCTTATACTCTAAAACCCAGTGATGTGTCTGTGTGTGGAAAACAACACAGTTTTCATTACTTTCACTAAATCCATTGCGTGCATGCAATAAAATTATCATATAAATGATCTTTTATGATGAAAAAAGAAACTGCATTTGTTTTCTACTATGAATTCCAAGTTTTTTTTTTTTTTTTGAAGTTTCATGATCATATGGTTTGATTTTGGAAACAATAATTTCTATTTTCATTCTTTTCTTTTCCACCAGTTCTTTGAGATTATGGTAGAACAGACCGTGAACCATGTCTTTGGACACAAAGTTTCTAAATTAAGGATTCACGAGTCATAAAATACAAATTCCTCTCATTACACCGCCAAATGAACCCTAAATTTCTTAATGATCATACGATCTTGGGTAGCTTTAAAACTTAAAAAACTTCTCGTGTATGCATTAATTTAAAAAGATTAAGAATTAAAAAAAAAAAAAAAACCTTAGCAAAGACAGTTATTTTGAGAGAAATGTGCTCAAACTAACCCTACTTCTCATTTATGCAAATGCCCTTTGAAATATATATATATATATATATATATAATTAAGGAAAATGTAAGAATTAAATACAATCAAGAAAGCAAATCCCACAATTTATTTTTCTTGAAAATTGAAGAGTTCATGCATCAGCTGCTTAAAATGAGATCAAGTACAGAAAATCCCCACATTTTATTTTATTATTAATACTGGTATCTTTTAAAATCCCACTGAAATACACAATCATTGAATGAAAAAGATAAATTTCAACCTCACTTGAATGCAATAATTGTTTTTCATAGCTCTTTCCCCTTTGTTGCTTGTGATACAATTGTAGCTTTCTTGGCCTTTAGCCTCTTTATTTTTCATCAAATTGTAATAATACTTACCAATTAATATATAGTATTAATAAGGTATTTTGACAGCATGTGGAGTCGTGGGTAGCACGTGGTGCTAAGCTAACTTTTCTCGCATGCCAAAAGCAGGTGAAAATTGCCTTCCCATCAAACAAACATTCAAAATTTTTTTTTCATTATTTTTTTATGGATCTGCATTTGAAAATTACGAGTTCGAAAGAATTTAAATGTATATTTTTTTTTCAATCAAATATATAATAGGATAAAAAGATTTAAGGGTAGATTAATATTTAAAGAAAAATCTTTATTCTTTGCACCATAAACAATTTTGTATTATTAATGTAAGGAACCCAATTTTTTTTACATTGATGTAGCCATAGGTGAAGTTATAGAGTGAAAGCAATTAGATTAATATAGTTATAGAGTGGAAGCAATTAGATTAATATAGTAGGATCTATTGCTTGTAGTTTTAAGAATAGAAAATAGAGATAAAATGAAAAATATAGAACCATCATAATTCATATGACTACCATAATTAATTAATTTTTGAAAATTTGTATTTGAGATTATTAAAATTAAATTTTGATTGTTTAATTAAAAGTTTAATATTTTTATTATAGTTGTTTGCTAAATTCTTAAAAAATAGTCGTATCCATTCGTGTTTATATATCAAATTGAGATATAAAAATATTTTGATCAATAAAATTAAAGGTTCAATATTTTATTAAAAGATCTTAATTGCTTATTACAATCTTAAAAAATAATAGTATCTATTTGTATTTATCTATCTGAGATAATTAGATAATTCAAGAAGATTTTCTCATTGATAACGTAACATACAAATTATAACTCTATAGTTTCAGAATTATAAAAAATAGTATAATTTTTTTTCTCGTTTTATAAATTTTATATTTAAAATTTGAGCTTAAAATTTTCGAGCTAAAATCTCAAATTCTAATAATATTGAACCATAATTTATTACTGAGCATAATATTATTAATCAATATTTTCAAATGACTTAACACTTTAGTGCCACATTTGGTAAATAAAATAGATAAAATATAATGATAATCAACTTATATTATATTTAATTTATATTTAAAAATAAAATTATAATAAATATTAATTATAATTTTATTTTATTTTGTTATATTATAATTTTCTATACCAAGCGTAATCTAATAAAATTATACAAACTACTTGTCGATATATATATATAATATGGCATGGTATTGGTATGAAATGTTAAATAACCAAACAAAGAATTTATAATTGAATGTTGAATGTCTTGTTTTACGAAAAAGAAAAGAAGAATGAAAGCAAGGAATTTAAGGTTGTCCGAATGTCTCTCCTTAACAAGAATATATTTTGCTGTGGTAATACAAATCCAAGACCGAACAGAGGGAATGGTCTGCCTCTGAGGCCTAAAAATATTTCCCAAATAAAAAAAAAAGAAATATTATTTAAAGCCAATGGTTCCTCTCTCTTTTTTTTTTTTTTAAATTATTTTGGGGATTTATTTTTAGAAATTGTCCTTGTTCCACTAGGACAATCTCGAGACTGCCACTCAATCCTCTTTATATATTTTTTATATTTCGTTTTTTTTTCCTTTTTTAATTAATTGATAAAGAATATTCTTGTCTTTTGGCTTATTGAATTAAACAAATTAGTAGACGTAAATCGATAGAAAAAAAAAGGTTGATTATTGGCATCTTCCCCTCTTTAGACTATTTTTTTCTTATAATAATAATTCAAGTTTTGGATAAAAAAATTATAAGTGTTGAGATTTAAATTTTAATTTTTTTAAATAATATTTTTAAAAATAATTAAATTAATTGAGTTAACTTTTAAATTTTAATTTAATATTATTATAACTTTAATTTTATCTCTTTTTTATTCCCAACTTGATTGAACCAAACTTTGCTTGTGCATAATTATCAACTTTTTATTTTTTTAATTTATGTTGAAACTTAGGGTTCAGATACATTGGTATGAATTTGATTAATCAGTCATTTTTTTTTCTATCTATCTATAAATTAGAAGAGTCAACTATCAAAACAAATTTGATTTTCCCATCAGTTTCTGATCATTTGGAACATTAAATAAATCACCAACTAGTCAATAAAGAAGGGAAATAAAATTGAAAAGAAACAGCAACAGTCATCATCATTACAAGTTTGGAGACTTTAACAGGGAATTTGTAATGTTGTTTGGAGAGAGAGCTCTTCAACACACGCAGAAAAAAACAAAACTTGAGTTTAAAAGCCAAAAAAGAAGGCTGGAGTCATGCCACTGTGTTTGACTGATCAATCATTCTTCAAAATTTCCATCCTCCATTGATGAGGTTTCTAGAAACCTTGACTTTGTTCTTCTTTCTGACTGACTCACTCGGCTCCAATGGCATTAAGAAAACCTTTAACTGAGGCCTGAAAGAAACCCAAAGTTACAACCAATTGAAAATATCAAGTACTCTTCAAGGTAAGTGCATAACTGAGAAAAGATATAATCTGGAACTTAGACACTTGAAATGCTAATGATGGGTTTTAATCGTATCTAAAACTTAGGCACTTGAAATGCCCATGGTGGGTTTTAATCTTTAGATATGCTTTCACAGTGTGGATTGGATAAAATGAAAAAAAAAAAAAAGCTTTGATAACCGTAGAAAACAGAGATCTTTCAACTAATCTATTTGTGATGAGGTGGTATATATTGATAACCAAACACCTAGCCTTATAAGACAAAGACAGACAAATCCGAAAGGTAAAAAATACAAGATGGTTTGATTTTGTTAGTTTAATACTATTAATGTTTTTAATGTTAATTTTGAATGTTTTATCAGATTTTATTATGTCAGAAGAAGAGTTAGGGATAACATGTCATTTCAAACAGGCAATGGGGACAGTAAAGTAAAGAAGGTGAGCTGGTGAAATATTAAAATAAAAAAAATGTCTGGTAAGTGTGTCGGTTTGCGTGCAAATGAACTCTCTTTCTCTCTCTTTATTCCCTCCTAAGACTTAGATCATTCGCTGTCATAACCTATTCTCTCTCTTCTATTCTCTTTTGACAAATTTTTATATTTTGTTGGTTCTTTTTTTCTTTGTCGTTAAAACACTTTGAAGAGTTCAAATCTTTTCTTTGTTTTAAGAGACTCTTCTTCTTCTTCAACATGGTTAAGATTTCAGATTCTCTTTACGTTTGTGAGGTTGGTTCTTGCAAAACACCAGTTTTTTTGTGATGCTACTTCTTCTGGGCTCTCTTTTTTGAGAGAGCCTTTCAAAGTTTTTTTTATTTTATTTTCTTCGATAGTGGGTTGGGTTGTTAAGAGTAGTAACCAGTTGAAGCTCGAGAAACCTTTTCAGTGATATCGAGCTTGTTTGGTAGCAGTGATCAAGATTTGTTGGGGTTGTGGTTTTGAAAAACGTTTTCAAAGTTGGATCTTTGGGGCAGATTTTGAGAGCCATTTTATTTATTTTAATTCATTTCACTGGCTTGATCATCATCAGCTAAACAAAATAAAAAGACAAAAACGACCCACTTGGCTTTTACTCGAGGCTGTTTCAAATCAAAGCTCCACATTTTCTCTTCTTCTTTCTCTTTCTCTTTCTCTCTCTTTTGTTTCATATATCTCATAAAAAAAGGACGGACTTCACTAAGAAACAAAAGAATCTTAGTTCTAAAACCAAACAAATCCTCCAAAACAAGCGGCTCTTCTATCACTCAGCTCACAGCTTCTCTCTCTGTGTCTGATCACTTCTTCATATAAAAAGAAAGATTGGTTCTTCCAATCTTGGTTGTAGCAAGAAATGGCTATGGCGGTGGCCCATCACATGGAGAGCAGCAGTGGCAGTGGTAGTAGCATCAGCAAACATCTTGATGCTGGCAAGTATGTTAGGTACACAGCTGAGCAAGTTGAAGCTTTGGAACGAGTCTATGCTGAGTGCCCCAAGCCAAGTTCCTTGCGGAGGCAACAGTTGATAAGGGAGTGCCCCATTCTTTCCAACATTGAACCGAAACAGATCAAAGTTTGGTTTCAAAATCGCAGGTAGGAAAACTTGATCTTGGGTTTTGTTTTTTATTATAGTCGCTAAAAACTATAGAAAAATTGGGTATTATTTAGATGAGTAGTTTCTTTTTTTTTTTTTTTTGAGTTAGAAAAATTTAATTATGGGGTTGTCATTGGGGTGCGCAGGTGTAGAGAGAAGCAAAGGAAAGAGGCTTCAAGGCTGCAGACTGTGAATAGAAAATTAAACGCAATGAACAAACTGTTGATGGAAGAGAATGATCGGTTGCAAAAACAGGTGTCTCAGCTGGTTTGCGAGAATGGGTATATGAGGCAACAACTGCATACTGTAAATGTATCATCTTATAGTCCCTTGCTCTTGATCTTCTACACCTCTCACTTAACTGTATCAAAAGATGTAATGTGAAAATTTGTGTCCTTTATTTTCATTCTAAGTGGAATTTTACTACTGGATATTGTAATTTAATTTGTTTTATGCCCTTCTTTTGAGAATTGAATCGTCTTAATTTGCAATCATGGTTATATGCGAAGTTTGTGTCCGATGCTCCCACGTGTAACTTTGTTTTTGTTATTGGTTCTTTCTATATATACACAGTTCTACCCTTATCACACTTCTTTTGTAATTATGCCGCTTGCTGCTTACTTTGTGTTTAGAGGATTATTTTGGCCAATTGCTATAAACAAAGATTATACATTTTCTGTCTTTTCCCTTTCTATGTATTTTGACATTATTTCTGTTTATTTTTGGATTGTTTTGCAGGCATCAGCAACTGATGCAAGCTGTGACTCTGTGGTTACCACTCCTCAGCATTCATTGAGAGATGCCAATAACCCTGCTGGGTAAGTTAGACTATTAACTACAATGCACCCACACCCTCTCTCTCTGTCTGTCTTTTTTTTTTTTTTTTTCTAATAATTGCTGTGAATTTCTTTATTCTCTTGGCAGACTCCTCTCCATTGCAGAGGAGACCTTGGCAGAGTTCCTTTCCAAGGCTACGGGAACTGCTGTCGATTGGGTCCAGATGCCTGGGATGAAGGTTTGTCATTGTCCCATACAGATGCTATTTTCCTATATTTTTTCATTGATTGATTTTGCATATGCATCTTGTTATATAATTTTTCTTGTGTCACAAATCGGAAGTTTCTCAGCCCCTTTGTTTGAATCTGTTGTCAGCCTGGTCCGGATTCGGTTGGGATATTTGCCATTTCCCAAAATTGTAGTGGAGTGGCAGCTCGTGCCTGTGGTCTTGTAAGTTTAGAACCTACAAAGGTATGAATTCTAATGTCATTATAAAGAAGTGAGACATTTTATTTTTATATATGGCCTATTTGATCTGAACAAAAGAATTAAATTATTGTTAATAGATTGCAGAGATTCTTAAAGATCGTCCATCTTGGTTGCGGGAATGTCGGAACCTTGAAGTTTTCACCATGTTTCCAGCTGGCAATGGCGGAACAATTGAGCTTGTATACACACAGGTGAGGAAGAATCATTCCAATATTTATTTTATTTATATATGAATGAATGTTTGCCCTCATGTTATGAGGAATGACTAAATGAGAACTGTTTTAGACGTTCGCTCCAACTACTCTGGCTCCTGCAAGGGACTTTTGGACACTAAGATACACTACAACTTTAGAGAATGGCAGTCTCGTGGTATGCATGTCCTCCACCTTTTATTTATTATACTAAATAATGTAATTCAGTGGTATGTATGAGTAACTAAGAAAGTTAACGTTGAAGTATTGCATCATGTGGTTCTGGCAGAGCATTTCCACTGCTTATTTGAGTGTCCTATGATTGTTTGATTTGAGGAGTTATGCTTTTTGTTTATTTATTTTTTCTCCCTTGAATGTCCATGTAATTTGATATACATGCTTCTTGAAAGTAACATGATTAGAGATGCTGAAAGGATTTTTCTTTTTTGCTCTCTTTTCCAAGGTCTGTGAGAGGTCTCTTTCTGGTTCTGGTGCTGGCCCAAGTGCAGCTGCTGCAGCTCAATTTGTGAGAGCTGAAATGCTTCCTAGTGGTTATTTGATTAGGCCTTGTGATGGTGGAGGGTCAATCATCCATATTGTTGACCATTTGAATCTTGAGGTAGGACTTCTGATAAGTGGGTACTTTTCAGACCTCTTTTTTGGCAAGACCTAATTTCTGGACACCTTATTGCAGGCATGGAGTGTGCCAGAGGTGCTGCGCCCGCTTTACGAATCATCAAAAATAATTGCTCAGAAAATGACGATTGCGGTGAGTAGATTCTTTAGTTTAAGGTCATAATGTACTAGTGCAACTCTAAAATATTGGTCGTTTAATCAACGGGATCAAATAGATTGATTAACGAAATTACAAAATTGGAGGATAAAACTTTGCATGTAAATCTTTCGGGGTGCTTTAATTGTTGCAGGCTGTGAAATGTGCACATCATGATTGACAGTGCAGATGTGTGTTTTATAAATTCTGTTTTATGATGATAGTGCTTATTTATTCCGTTCGCTTGTACCCTACTGGGTTTGATTGTCCTCTAAACACAAAAAATATCAAAACAGAAAAGTTTCTTTGATTTTCTTTTTTATTGCCTCAAAAGGCATTTTCTGGAGGTATTGATTAATTGATCTATGTGAAGGCACTGCGCTTCATCAGGCAGGTTGCTCAGGAGACAAGTGGTGAGGTGGTTTATGGTCTGGGCAGGCAGCCAGCTGTCCTGAGAACTTTTAGTCAAAGATTAAGCAGGTAGCCGCAAGATTATATCAAATATTTGTCTCTATTTAAATTACAAGTTCAATTGTGCAAAAGAAATGCGCATATGTATGCGCACAACCTGTTTACTTGAGCATTTAAGAATCTATTATGCTCTGTAGTTTCAATGAAATATTTTTACTATCATTTACTTTTTAGGGGCTTCAATGACGCAATAAATGGATTCAATGATGATGGCTGGTCAATAATGAATTGTGATGGTACTGAGGATGTCATAATTGCAATTAATTCAAGCAAGAGCTTGAGCAGCACTTCAAATCCTGCCAATGCTCTTTCGTTCCTTGGGGGTGTTTTGTGTGCAAAGGCATCCATGCTGCTTCAAGTAAATTCTGAAAAGCCCCTGAAGATTGTATTCTACGATGCTGACAATATTAACCTTATATGTCTTGTTATTGTTTCTGTCAGAATGTTCCTCCTGCTGTGCTTGTCCGCTTCCTGAGGGAGCATCGCTCAGAGTGGGCTGATTTCAATGTTGATGCTTATTGTGCTGCATCATTGAAGGCTGGAACATATGCTTATCCTGGGATGAGACCTACAAGGTTTACTGGGAGTCAGATCATCATGCCACTGGGCCATACGATTGAAAATGAAGAGGTATGTCTTTTGGGTTCATTTTGTTACCCTGTGGTATGCTAGTTGCTTGATGTGTAAGCAAATAGAGTTCTACAAATTTACAAATTTAAGACATGTCAAATATTCACTATGATTAATTTTAGTAGCATATATTATGGTCTTTGAAATGCACTTCCTTTTTCCTTTTCATCATTTACTTTGAAGTTTTAATCCTAGTAGTTTGTGATTGTAAGCAATCGGTATTGCTTCTTTCAAATGATTAATCCTTTTTTTTTTTTTTTGTACTCTACAAGAGTTCTCATAAAATGCATTTTCACTTTTATTTTCTCCTGTTTTCTGATTAAAGTGTCACCTTTATTATGTATCTGTCCAATAGACTTTGCTAATGCTGTAATTATCATGTATCAGCTACTCGAAGTTATAAGACTTGAAGGCCATTCTTCTGCGCTAGAAGATGCCTTTTTATCAGGGGACATTCATCTATTGCAGGTGCTTTTCTAACAATTCCCAGTTGAATGTTGATGTTTAGTTACATGTTCAATTGGAATATAAAACCTGACACTTTCTGTCATTTTACGGGTTTTGCGCATGTTTAAAATGAAATCAATATGTTATTTTGCTTGATGCCATCTGCGACTGCATTTGCCATCAAAATTTTTAAACCTCCTGAAATTTCATTTAACATCTTTGATATGTTTGCAATAAATTGTATTGTGATTAATTACATTAATTAATCCTCATTGCTAATTGGAACATGGATCAACCTTATCTGCGAGAGTTAGATTTGTATAGCTAGATTTATGGTCTTCCAGCCAATGGTTAAAATCATGATCTCAGTTTATTTAAATTGTTCTTCATATTTTACAGCTGTATGAGTGTCAAAAATGCGTTGTTGAATATGACCTTACTTTCCCCAACCTTGCTTATATATTTAATTTATCTGCATTATCATCTTTGCAGATATGCAGTGGAATTGATGAGAATGCTGTCGGAGCCTGTTCAGAGCTTGTGTTTGCTCCAATTGATGAGATGTTTCCAGATGATGCTCCACTGCTACCTTCTGGATTCCACATTATTCCATTGGAGTCAAAATCAGTTAGGTTTCACTGCACTTCACCTGAAGTTTTCCTGCTTTTTCCGTTATCAGTTTTTATAACAATTGGTGATCATGTGGGGAAAAAAAAAAACTTTCGCCATAAAGTAGGGGAAACAAGAGAACTAACAGCATGTTTATGTTTGAGCACATCTAGTGATAATACCATAAAAAATGCTAATGCCATAGATTTATGCCATAATGAGTGCCATAACAGGACACAAATTTGCTCAACTATATTGAGATGAATAATAAATGCCATTATGGAGTTTCTGATTTCAGCTTTTAATCTTATTTGAAGTGGTATTGAGGATGATCAGTCTTTATACAAAGACAAGATACTGATGGTGTTATTATTCAGTCTGATACACAGGATTCATTGACTACAAACAGGACTTTGGATCTGACTTCAAGTCTTGAAGTGGGGCCTGCAACAAACCATGCGGCAGGAGATGCTCCATGTCAGAACACACGATCAGTATTGACAATTGCCTTCCAGTTTCCCTTTGATAGCAATCTTCAGGATAATGTTGCAACCATGGCACGCCAGTATGTCCGTAGCGTCATTTCTTCTGTCCAGAGGGTTGCCATGGCCATATCTCCATCTGGATTGAGCCCAGCTGTGGGACCAAAGCTATCTCCGGGCTCTCCGGAAGCACTTACACTGGCTCACTGGATCTGCCAGAGCTACAGGTGAGTTGGCTTCATGCCACAATGAAATTTTGATGTGCTTTTTTGAATAAACGTTTGTCTTTGTTTTACTTATTAGCTCATTAATCCTCTTTATACATATATATTGTAGTCGCTAATGTGTCATTTTTGTTTCATTTTCCTCAGTTTCCATTTAGGGGCAGAATTGTTGAAATCTGAATCTCTTGATGGTGACTCAGTATTGAAGAATCTTTGGCAACATCAGGATGCAATATTGTGTTGTTCGATGAAGGTACAGCGACAATTCCATTGAAAAATCTTGAATACTAGTAGCATATCTTCAAACCATGTATATCAGTTTCCACATCTTCAAACCATGTATATCAGTTTCCACAAGCCGTTGATCATATCAAGTATTTCTCAAGTAGTGCATCTGTTTTTGTTTTGCAGTCTCTGCCAGTTTTCATCTTTGCAAATCAAGCTGGGCTGGACATGCTTGAGACAACTCTAGTGGCTCTACAAGACATCACACTGGATAAAATATTTGATGAGTCTGGACGCAAGGCATTGTGCTCCGATTTTGCCAACTTGATGGAACAGGTTAGTCCTAGATTGCTGTTAAAATGGCGTTGTTTTGTTTCTAAAATAGACTACACAACACAACACATAATTCGCTAAAGATTTCTACTTTCTTAGCAGGGATTTGCTTACTTGCCGGCTGGAATCTGCATGTCAACAATGGGACGCCATGTCTCATACGAACAAGCTGTTGCTTGGAAAGTCTTTGCAGCTGATGAGAGCACTGTCCACTGCCTGGCCTTCTCTTTTGTAAATTGGTCTTTTGTGTGAACATTTTATAAATTATTTGTCCGACACCCCAGCTTCTCCCGTAGCCGAACCTGGAAATGATGATCAAATCAGGAAAAAGGGAAAATGTAAAATGAAATGAAGAACAGAAAAAGTTTTTGTAATATTCAAGCTCTCAGCTCAGGTTTGCATTTTATTATCTAATTAAATTTTTTTAGTGCACCCAAATCTAGTTTAAACCATGTAAAGGTTTCATTGCTGTTAAGAACTGCTTTTAGGAACAGAAACTTATCTCTAAACATTTTGCTACAGAGTCCATGCCTGCATTTCATTCAAACTCCATCTAATCTTCCTAGAAAACTCTGCAAGTGATAAGGTCTGGCATTATTAGGAAGGTGCCTATCTGGACTTCATATCTGGGTAAACATTATATTTTTGAAAGTAAATGAGGGATCAGAAAGAGGCATCCACCCCAGAGTTGGTATGATCTGGCTATGTTGGTTCCCAAAGCTTGAATATTTTTCAGGCATTGATGTTTCTTGTATGCATTAGAACTGACATTGGATCCAACAGATACTTGTAATAACGACGTTTGACCAATAGATACTTGTAATAATAACACTATAACAGTCGGCTTTTAGCGGGGATACTTTTGAGTGAATATTGGTTGTAGATATAGACCAGACCTAGTAGCTAGTAGTACTTCCGCGTGAGAAGGGCAGCACTCAACTCAGCAGCAGCAGCAGAGAATTTGACAACAAGTGGGCCCTGAGTTGTGTTGCGTGCACTGAGAATTTTGAATTGTATCTGCATTTGACTTCTATTCACCCAGTGTGGCCAACCATATCCATGCTTTTAAGTTTGGAATCCTGCATTTGACAACCAGAACAAGGAGAAGCTCAATAGTACATATATTTGACCTACAGACACACCAACTAGTGTACACGTTTACATTGATGTGATCCAATCATTCCATCTCCAAAACTGTATATGCCCTCACAGCCTGATTACAATACGAACTTTACAACTTTAAAATCACACAACCATGCTTTTTTTTTTTTTTAATCTTTTCAGACACCGGAGAACGCTACAAGGAAAGATACTTGGCATAAGAAAATGCTTCACATGGCATTCTACAACGAGCTGGTTTCTCTTCCTACTTCAAATTTTCCTTGTTCCCTTTTATCGGGATGCAAGTGACCAAAAGTTCAAGAGAAACGAAGGCAATGCAGTAAACCAGCTAATGAAGGCCATTGCAGTAGCAGTTTCAAACTGTGCGCAATGGTTCTGTGCACAGCTGTTAAGATCATTGTCAATAAGAACAGTGATACCCGCTGAAGCACAAGCCGCGGCAAACGTCAGAGTGGATGTTATCTGCGAGGTAAAACAACATATAATCAAGAAAACAAAACAACACAACAAAGAGCAGACAAAAAATTTCCAAAACTTTTTGAGCTCTTAAGGAAGTAAGCAAGACGTGGTAAAAGGTTCCACATAATTCAAACTTGTCTTTCTGATCAAATTTACTCCACATAATTAGCTTGTACTGCATATGCTATGCAAGTTTTGTCTTCTAAGGGTAATTCGCAATTAGTTCTACAGGAGTCCGGGAATTGCCATGAGGATTGCAAAAAAATCATGGAAATACTGAGGCTTCTTCAAACAAAGACTGGTAAAAAAGTAGGAATCGTTTTTCAGTTTTGAGTAAAACATATAACAGAGTGCCACCAAAATTCAAATCCGTTTTCCAGCATAACTTTGAGTTATTAGTGACTATTAGTCCTCTACTAGTTATTGGCCTACGCAAAACACCAATGTGTTATAGCAGCATACATCAGAACCCATGGCAAGTCAATGAGCTTTTCTTGGAAAATCACTTTGAAGACTATTAATACAATTTTAGTGCTTTTAAAGCCAAATTTGTCAAGGAGGAAAGAAAGTTGAAAAATATTGTAATGAGTAATGATTAACTGCATTTTTCAAAGAGAAGAATGAAGCTTTTCTCCAAAAAGGAGTCACAAGGTAGACCAAGCATTTTTTAATGTCTCAAATACAATGTCCTAGCAAACTTCAGCCGATAGTTGAGGCCATAGCAAATGTGCCAAATCTAGCAGTAATGCAGGTAGATACAGCCTATAGGATACGTTTATCAGAAGGCCACACATGCAAATTAAAGATTTTCGCTGGTTTAACAAAAAACAAATAGGACATCACATGTGTTCCAACCTTTTAGCTCACTTGTAACCCCAAAAAGTAGAACATCTTACCCCATCTCCAACTGTAAACAAAGTAACAACACGATAATTCTGCAAGGAACGCCTCACTAAAAGAGCATAAATGTCAATAATAGCTAGCGAAAAGCTCCACAAACTCTGCAAGCCAGTGGCAGCAACAAGGTAGCTGATGTAGCAATTAACAAAAAAAAAAAAACAATCCAAGTTATGAAAGAGCCATGATAACTTCAAATGCAGATTTGCTTCACTTTGTTCATCATATGTGGATTTCAAAGTTAAAAGAAAGATTGCCTATAAAAGATGCTGAAGATAGAAGAGGTTCAAATAGTAATGCATAGAGGAAATAAGAACTGAATAATGTAAAGAATCTGTTAAGGGAAATCAAGTTCTGAGAATCCAGATCTTACAACCTCCCTTCAAAGCGAAATGAGGTCTAAACCAAATTAAGTTCTCATCCTTGGAAGAGTTACCAAGTATGAGAACCTATCTCTTACACCCCCTTTTTATGATCATCAAAAAGCCCAGAAAATAGAGCACCTAGAGATTTTCATGTAAGACATACTACAATTGGCACTTGCCATTTTCAAAGAGAGTTTGATATAAGACACCATTAGGCATATAAAACATGTCAAATTAGCAAATTAACCTAAGGTTTTAACAGCCAATGGATCAGGCTTGAAATAAACCAAAAAGGCAAAAACACAAAGCACGAATTGAGGAAAATATGCTAATTGCCATATCTGAAACATATTTGCAATTGGTTTCTGTCCCTTTTTATCCAAAATTTCTCCATAGTAAGCCCCACATCACACAACTGTAATTTGTTCTTCAAAGTGGGTTTTTCACATTTTAATCCATAAAATTAAACTTACATTCACTAATTAAACTAGCTAATTACACTTTCAGTTAATAGATGAACTAAAATATTCATGATTTTACAAGATATACTATCCTATAGATGCAACTAAAGATAACCCACAATGCTTAGATAGATTAATGGCAACCCATGTAGCCAAACAAGCAGCCTCCTACATTCAATTCAAGTATTCTAAAGTCCTATTCATAAATGCACAAACAAGCTGGTTCTGGTATTCAATTTATAGCATCATTTCCATGCAAGTTTTAGAGCATTGATCGTTATCATCACTAGCAAATCCCAACTAAGCAGAACAAACCCTTTTGTCTTGATCAAAAGCATTACCAAAAGGCTGTAACTGAAGGAAAATCACTGGTGGTTGCCATAATACAAAGTCCCACAACTGCAAAAACGAACTGGCATATTCGCAATGCAAGCCCTCCTGGCGTACCAGGCTTCCCCTGAATATCCTTCATCCTTACTCTTGCTAACTCGTTGTTACCGCCACCGCCTCCGCCTATGGTCGGTGGATCTTCCACTGGGTGAACCGAGGGATGGCTCACATTCATCTCTTCCACTAAATCTCCTTCAATTCATACTCGCAGCTACTTATCAAATACCCAAAATTTTTAAAAAACAGTTTTTTTGTTTTCTTTTTCTTTTTCTCTGTGTTTGGCTGTTACTTTGAGTTGCTGAAGGTTCAAGCTTTCACTTTTTGTTGGGTTTTGAACGCACTCGCGATGGGATTGGCTGGGAGAAAGGGGTCTGTTTGGGAAACGGTTTAATGGAATTCTCGTTCTCAATTTTTAACTGGATTTGGAAAATGATTGCTTGGATTAATTGACCGTTTTGGCAAAACACATGCCTATGCTTATTTTCCCATCCTTTTAATTTAATTAATTAACAAATTTTCTCTTTGCTACTTATTCTAAAGCTTGTTCAAGTTCAACCTAATTATTGAATTATAAGAAATAAACCTTTTTAAATATAAATAGTAAATTTTATCCTATAAAATTAAAATTAAAATTTTCATAGCTTTTGTTTAAATCTAATTTTTTTTGAATGACCTTATAAATATATTTTCATAGTGATATATTTAAAATTTTATTTTTAAATTACTCCCCACGGCTATCATATTTCGATTAAAAAAATCATTTTTAAACTAATTATTGTGAATAAATATATTGATTACAATGATTTATTTTGAATCTTTTTTCAATGTGATACAAATATTGGGTAAAAATTATAACTGAAATAATAATTTTTTTAAAATGCGATCAAAACATTTTCAAATTTTATTTGTGTTTAATTTTTAAATAATTTTAAAGATGTATTCTCGTGCATCAACTTAATGTATTTATAATTTAATCTTAAAATGCTTCTCAAAATAACCAATTTTAGACCCAAAAATAAGTATATTGTTTTTTCGTCGCCCATAAATCCACAAAATGTTTTACCTTAATTCCTTGCAAGAAATATAAAAATTAATCGATGGTACTCTCCTGTGTTGTAAATAAGGATATGTTATTCTCGTCGTCGTATATTGTTTTATTTTAGCGACAACTGTGATAAGGAAAGCCGAGTGATTTAGTCACCTTTTGTCTAACCTACCAACGAAAATGACTTGTCCTAGCTCCTAATATCCTCAGTGTCATCAGTCATCTCAACCAACATCCATCTCATAATTTTAGTTAAACACATAAAAAAAAATTGAGGGTATTTAACGGTAAAAAAGATATAATGATTTTTTTTTATGTTAAAAATTTTTAATAAATAATTAAAAATAATTTTAATATTTATATTGATTTAACATATCAAATTAATTTGATATATTTAATATCACATCAATTTAATATTATTATTATTATATAATTTCTTATCGCTCATATATAAATATGAAAGATTCAATTACTCTTAAAGTAAATTTATCTTACTCTTAATCTTTTTTATTACTCTTATTTGGACATCATTTATTTTGATTTATATGTTAAAATATAAATATAAAAAATACTTTAGATCTTTATTTTTAACTATAATTCCCTTCTATTTCAAAAGTATTCTTAAGATTGAAGTTTGACACAAATAATATGATTTGAGTTAAATTAAAGGATTTGTTGATCAACATCATTGTTAAAGGAACTAATGTTAAATGAAAATGATTTTAAATTTAATAATTAATGATTGAACTATAATTTTATAAATAAAATTCATCAGTTAAAATATTTTTTTATCTCATAACAAATATAATTTAATGATTTTTATATCAATATATGTTATATCAATAATAACATCATAAATATGTGAATATTAATTATGAAATCCAAACATTTTGCAACAATTCATGCTTACTAATTTATGGCACCATTGCCAACCATTATCTATTATACTTTTCATGTTTTTATGACAATTATTACCAACTTTAACTTTATTAATTATGATTGTGTTATTTTAATTATTTTTACTGTCCTTTCCGTGCTTTTTTCTTTTTTCCTTAAGGCTGTTTTGTTGTGCTCAAGCCAACACTCAGCAAAAGGCTGATGAGGTGGCCACCAACTCCAAAAGTCATTTTTCTAGCAAAACATGAGTCAAATCAAAATTGATATTCTATTTTGGTAAATGACTTTTTCACTTTAACTTTTCTTTGGGTTTTAAAAGATAAAAAATTATATAAATATTTTATTCAATAATTAATTTATTAAAATTAATTTATTTTTCCATTATTATTATTTTTATTAATCTAAACACACATTCATATTGCAATAATTATGAAACAAACATGTGAAATTCCCTCCAAGATTTGTTTGAAAATAACGAAAAAATTTGCGTGATAACCAAACGAACCCTAGAATAAAAATTCCAGGGGTACGTTAGGAATCCAAAATAAAAATGATCACTCGCACGTGCCATATGCAATCAATTTTAGTGCTGAAAAAAGATAAAGACATGCCAACCATGACCATCCATGAGCAAAACCATGCGCAGCAGACTATGCTAACGTCAGAAAGCCTTTGACAGAATTTGGAACGTTATTGGGTGGTTCAGATTCCACGTGCACAACGCGTTGACCTTTAGCTTCATCAGATGGATGTGGTTGGTATGCCTGTGTGGATCTGTTTCTCACCTGTCGTATGGAGGTCATGGAAGTCCATTCCCATCACCAACGTACCATCATACATCCATCCATACATACATGATATGATCCCATCCCATGAGCATTCATCAGAGGGATATCGATTGTCAGAGGCTGCGTGGCCTTTTTTGTTTGTTTTTTCCATCTTTCTCTTTCTTTTTTAACAACAACAAATATTAGGGGTTTTTTTTTTTTTTAATTTTCTTCTCCTCCTTGCTCTTTAATCTCCCGCTTTTCCCCCATCTTTCGGCAATTCCTAGATTCGCCAGTTATTTTTAGGGTTTGCAGATCTATTCAGCTTCTCTGCTTAACCTTTCCTCTTCTTCACCATGTTTTGGAAGCTCACAGCTCTATCGCCCTCTTCTCCCGTGAGTAATTTTTATATTAATTAATTAATTATTCCTGTTCTTTTTCCTTTCTTTTTTTTAAAAAATTTTTAAGTTTTATTTCCTTAAGCTTTACTTGCTACTTTGATTTTCTTTCTTTTTTTGGGAGTAATCTTTTCGAATTAATGCTTTTCTTTCAGCTTAGTTAATTTGAGATTTACTTTGGATTCATCGATGCCATAGCAAAGTAGTTTCAGTGACTTAGATTTGGAGAATTTCATTGTTCAATTTGATGAATTCACTTTGATTTTAAAGCTAGTTTTTGAGTTGGAAATGGTTGAAGTTCAATTTATCTGACGCTGCACTATCTTATTCAGTGACAACTGTTATCAAATCTAACTTGCGAAACTCTGTTAAGCTATGTATATATGGTTAGCTGGATGTACTATCTAGATTGATGTTCATTCTCTATTTCCAACGAATTGTTTTAAGGATGTTGTTGAGTGACTTATTAGTTTTGTGTTTACCGTGACTTTGGTTAGTTTCATTGACTGTGATGTTCTTTTGTAGGTGGAGTCGATATTGGACAAGGAAAACTTCACTTTGGAAGAGCTTCTGGATGAGGAAGAAATAATCCAAGAATGCAAAGCTTTAAATAGTCGACTCATCAATTTGTAATTTTTGCCACTATATCAAATTGTGCCTTAATTTTGATTATGTTTTTATTTTTCGATCAGTTTCTACTCAGTTGTAATCAGTTGGAATTTAGAAGTTATTTGCTATAATTAGAATTGCAAAGAGTTTGTATAATCTGATTGAGAATTAGTCTGGCTTGATGTTCATCATGTACTTAATTCTTTTGTACAGTCTACGAGATAGAGCCCAAGTTGAGCAGTTATTGCGATATATTATCGAAGAACCCCCAGAGGATGCTGACAGCAAACGGGTCTTCAAGTATGTCATCTTCATTAAATCAGGAATCAGGAAATATACTTCTTTCTGTTTCCTGGTATTGTAACTTTTCTGATATTAATTATTCTTTTTCTTAATGATCTATTCTTTTTTATGTCTAGTTTCCCATGTATTGCCTGTGAGATATTTACATGTGAGATTGATGTTATTCTGAAGACTTTAGTCGAGGAGGAAGAGGTATGAATTTCATTTTCATTGTTGATTATGTATCTTAGTTGTGGAAATGATTTTGTTTCATATGCTTTTCTGTTTGTTGCAGTTGATGAACTTGCTTTTCTCCTTCTTGGAACCAAACCGTCTTCATAGTGCCTTGCTAGCTGGTTATTTTAGTAAGGTGTGTTTGTTCATTTTTTGATTTGTTTCTGTGTTGTTTCATGTCATGTTTTCTTTGACTACTGCCTTGGTTTTTTTTACCACTTGATAAGTTTCATTTGCGTTGAAATTTTAGGTTGTTGTATGCCTTATGCTACGGAAGACTGTTCCACTTATGAACTATGTTCAAGTAAGTAAAGCTTTTGTGTTTACTATCACATTCTTAGAGTTCTAGCAAAATTTGTTGATACGTTTCTTCTATAACGTTTACTGTCAATTTGAACTTTACTTTGCTGCCCAGTTGAACTTTGCTTGATATCTTGTTGCCCAGTTGAACTTTGCATGATTTATTTGACATCGACAGGCATGATTTACCTATAAATCTTGTCACCTGTAAGCTTAGTTGAACATACTGAATTACTGTTGTAATCATTCTGTGGACTGTAAGTCCTTTTTATCTGGTAAATTGGTCCTTTGGGTTTGGTACGGTAGCAACACTATAAGTCTAGTGACTTGCATGACAAAATTGACCATGACAAAATTGAGCTCGCCAGTGGTTTATGATCCCTGAACTACAAACGATAGCATGTTTTTATTTATTTATTTATGTATATGAATTTACCGAGACAGATTATTAACAGGTACATCAAGATGTGTTCCACCAACTGGTTGATTTGATAGGAATCACATCCATCATGGAGGTACCTGAGATTTTGTGTTGTTTTATTGCTTTAGTGGATTTGATTCGGTTTACCATTTAATATGTTCGGGTCAAAGATTGATATGAGATGCTCCTTTTCGCAGGTTTTGGTTCGGTTAGTAGGAGCTGATGATCATGTATATCCAAATTTTTTGGATGTAATGCAATGGTTAGCTGATAGCAATTTGTTGGAAATGATTGTGGATAAATTGAGTCCATCAGTAAGTGAGAATTTTCTGTTTTATCATTTTCATGGCATGCCATACTTTGTAATGTGCATCACACAACCTCTTTTCTACTATGACCAGTGTCTGCCTGAAGTTCATGCTAATGCATCAGAAACATTATGTGCAATAACAAGGAACACCCCATCAGCTTTAGCCACTAAACTCTCTAGTCCAAGGTTTGTGAGATCTAGTTCCTTTTTGTCTCCTCCCTACTTGCCTCACCATCTCGATTCTTTATTGTGTATATGTTTGTAACTTGACCTGTAAGTTTGAATCTGTTCATGAACAGCTATGTTGCAAGGATATTTGGTCATGCATTGGAAGATTCACATTCAAAATCTGGCCTTGTACACTCACTTTCAGTTTGTATCTCATTGTTGGATCCAAAAAGATCAGCAATTGCTTCTCCCTTGATGTACTCTTTCCGAAATCAACATACTTATGAGCCTGCAATCCCTGTAAATTTGGAGACTATCAATGCAATGCTGCCTAAACTTGGTGAGTGGGTTTCTTTTGCTGAAAGTTGTATGTAATAGTTTTCATATATTCCTAGGTGCATGTAGCATGTTTTCTTTCATTTTAGCCGTGGTGTTCAAGACTGCATCTTGTTGTGCAGGTGACTTACTCATACTTTTGAATGTATCATCTGATGAGAAGATTTTGCCTACCACGTTTGGAGAATTGAGCCCGCCTCTAGGGAAGCATCGCCTAAAGGTTCATTTTATATTCTCATCATATGTTTTATGTGCCAACCAACATGGATGATTTATTTGGTGTTTATGCAAAAAGTATATCAAACTTTGTGTGGGCCTGTGTCAAAATTTATTCTGTTGTTTCTGTTCTGTTACTTATTTCAGATTGTGGAGTTCATTGCTGTGCTGTTGAGAACTGGAAATGAAGCTGCAGAGAAGGAATTGGTCAGCTCAGGAACCATTAAACGAGTTCTTGATCTTTTCTTTGAGTAAGCTCTTGCTTAAAACTGTCATCTTGAATGAATTGAAAACAACTTATTGGAAGTTTAAATCTAGAAGAAAGTGCTTGATGTCTTTTTGAGGAAGGTGTTTGATCGTTTATGTTAGCAGGCTAGGATTCATTGTTTCTTTTATTTCAAATTATGCAGGTATCCATACAATAACGCACTACATCATCATGTGGAGAGTATAATATTATCATGTCTGGAAACAAAAAAGATGCTATAGTTAATCATCTTCTTCAAGAATGTGATTTAATTGGGAGATTTCTCCACACCGACAAACATCCAATTCTTTCTGGTGGCAACAATCAGGTAGATGTTAATCATATCACTAATTTTGCATTTTGCTAACGGGCGTTTGACTAATATAATTAGAAGCTGTTATAAATGCTACCTGATTATGCAGCCAGCTTAACGTATTTTCTGGTAAAACAGCCAACTTTACCTGCTGCTGGAAAATGTGCACCACGAGCAGGAAACATCGGACACATTACACGTATTTCAAATAAACTTGTACAGTTGGGAAGCAGCAACAGCTGCATTGAGGCATGTCTACAGGTGGGAATTGGTTGCTTGTTAATGTTGTAAGAGTGCTTCTGTCAGGATCTTAAAGGCTGTAGGTGCATTTTTTATTTTAAGCTAACAACTTTTGATATAATTAAAATTAGGGTATGAATCTTTCTAAACCTGAATTAAGTTCATTACTATTAGTTGTTTGGTTATTTGGCATGTTGGTGGTATCTTCCATTGGCAGGAATTGCATGGCTGGATCTATATGTTGGATTAGGCGTTTGTTCTGGGATTCTTTATGACTTTTTTTTTTTGTTTTTTTGTGAATTTTCTGACACAAGTTCATCTATTCTTTATAGGAATATAGTGAATGGAATGAATGGCAAGCTAATGTTCTGCGAGAGCGTAATGCAGTTGAAAATGTTTATCGATGGGCTTGTGGGTATGCTTTTGTCTTGCTTCTGATATGCATTGCAGTCTGATTAGTAGGATACGTGATTGAAGGTCAATTATCTGTAGATTCTATATATGCTTGATATGTCATTTGCAAGAGTGCATGCATTCACGGCTCTATGGTCTTGTGGCATATTGTAACTCCAAAATGACATAGCAAATGTGACTTATAGTTCTCTCTTTTTATTTTATTTATGGATTTTTTCTCTTATATAATGCGTACAGATGTGAAGTTCTGATAGCTTTCCAATTTCTGAGTCCATGTATTGTTATAACACATTATTGCTGTTTTCAGCAATAGTTGTGAGAGCTAACAGAAAATTCATTTAAAGAGTCTCTTGCATTTTTCCTTCTCATTTGCAGCCGCCCAACAGCATTGCAAGACAGAACAAGGGATAGTGACGAGGATGATCTTCGTGATAGAGATTATGATGTTGCAGCTTTAGCAAATAATCTAAGCCAGGCTTTCACATACAAAATATATGGGAATGATGATAAAGAAGTACGTTGTTTGGCTTCTTATAACAATATCTTAAATTCTACCTGTTTGCTATACTTACTGTTTTTATTTAACTGCTTTCAGGACCTTGGTGCTCTTGGTCGAGATGATGGGGTGAGTGACTTTGATTTCTTTTAATTACTGGAATTTTGTGTTGTTTTTTGTAAGGCCAATAGTTTATTTTTCCAATGGCATCTCCATTTGCCTATTAAAGAGAATGATGGTGACATAACCTAGGGTTATGTGTTTAGATCAGCATGTAGGGGTGTAATTGATTGAGTTTAAGTTGATACAGTATTAAAGCTCGAGTTCGTCTCCAAATTCAAGGCTTAAGACTTGCCTTGAGCTCGATCAAAGTTTTTTTTTTTTTTTTTTAACTTGACCTTGACTCAAGATAGAATTTGAACTACTCGAGCATGCTTGATTAGGCTCGATTGATATATAAAATAAGCTCAATTTTTATATTCGATAAAAATTTGATTGTTTGTGCTTGAGCTTGAGCTTGAGTTCAAGATATTTTATTAATTAAAATAATAAAAATATATTAAAATATAAAAGCTTGATTAGGCTTGCAAGTTACTCGAGTGGGCCTTGATCGATAAGTCGAGCTACTCAAGCTCGAACTTGACTCAATAATAACCAAATTGAATTTGAATTTCATTCGAGTTGAACTCGAGTAGCGAGTACTAATATATCATTTATACCCCTAAGTATGAGTGATGAAGATAGCAAATAAATAGGATTTATTTATTTATTTTTTAATGTCAAATTTGATAGTAAATATATGTTTTCTATTTACAGGATGTGTACTTTGATGATGAATCTGCTGAGGTTGTTATATCATCCTTGAGGCTAGGTGATGACCAGGGGAGGTGAGTTTTCTTGTCATTACTCATAGTAATCTAGTAATTGGTTGATGAGGTTTGTGATGGATACTCCAGACGGGTGAACATTGTTTGAGGACCTCCAACTGCCTTAGCTTTTATAATCATACAGTTTATATTCTTTTGTTAAAGTAACTGTATTAATGGAGATTACAACCCATGTTTTTCTAATGCTGCAGTCTGTTCACAAATTCCAACTGGTTTGCATTCCAAGATGACAGAATCGATAATGCACCTATGGCCACATCCCCTACACAGGTGATGGATGAGATTAACTTGAATGGCACTGCAAATGGTGGTAACAGCAGTAGTGATGATGAGGTCGTAGTTGGAGACGAGGATGAGATGAATGAAAGCAAACAGTCGGTGAATGGCACATCCACGTGCAATGCAATGAATGGATTTAACAATTTCATGAGTGGTGGAGACTTGAATCCACAAGGGGAGAAAGCAAATGCTTTTCATGATATGGGATTCTTCAGGTTTGACACACCAGAAAACGAGGACGTGTTTGGAGATAGGTCTTTACCTGAGTGGGTGCGATGGAGAGGTTCTTCGGATTTGTTAGTAGGTGGATTAAGCAAGAATCCGTTTCTCGATGACAGCTCAGATGTCAACCTATCCAGTCATACTAAGACAGTGATCACTGATGTGGGGTCCCTCTCAAATGGGGAATCCATCCTTCCAAATGTTTCCTCGGACTCCATGGATTTGAGTGACGGGTCAGCGAGCAGTGATACAAGTCAGAAATCTCCGCCACCAGTGCCCTCTTTGTTTGAAGAGGATGTTGAATTTATAGGTGTGGAATTAGAAGGTACAGAGAAGGCAATGGAACAAGCTTTAAAAGAAGGAATAGTTGAGGAAGCCGGGCCATTGAAGAGGAACATTATTCCAAAGGTACCAGAAATGGAGAATTCAGATAATGGTGGAGCTGGGATGAAGGAGTTCAATGATGCAAACTATTGGAGGGCTGATCACGAGGTTGCTGTTTTGGAGTAATGCTGGCCAAACATGTTTGTAGCTGAACCTGATGTTGGATCTGCGTGCGACTATCGCAGGTTTGGTCGGCGAGGCCTGAAGCAGCAAAATTCATATGTACAGTATAATTTTGTTTACAGATGGGGTTGACAGGTAGGCTTTGCTATGGTTATTACTGTTCATTAGATATTGTTACGTGTTGTTTTATTATTCAAGGTTTTGTTTCTTCCTGTTGCTGATTTTAAGGCAAGGGTTTAACTTGTCAAATCATATTTTAACTTAATTTTAATGGCTGGAATAATAATACTCTTCCACTTATGATTTATCATTATTTAAAAATTATAATAATACTAAAAAAATTAACTAAAACAAAAATTTCATTAATAATGTATGACGAATGAATGAGATAATTTTTATGTCATAAGAAAGTAAAAAATGTTGGTAATTAGAGAGTTGAAAAAATCACGATAATGTTAAAATCTCAATATTTTGTTTACTGTACTCTTTTGTTGGCCGTGAGGAGATGAGATGAGATTGTCTTTATAATATCGTCCTTAAAATCTGCGGCGACGGTGGTAAGAACGGATGAAATCTTGATCGTACATCCGACACAGGTGAAAGTAACTCAACCGTACAACTTGTGGGAATTACCCTAAACTAAACCCAAAGTCTTTAAACTTTCACCTTCAAAAGGACGAAAACATTAAAAAGAAGTCCTCAGTTGGGTACACAGCACGAACGGGGCCTTCACGTCACGTCATAATATCTCCGTCGTTTGCATGCAAAAGAGGAAAAAACGAGCAGGAGGCTTGGCCGTCAAAACGGCGACGAAAAAGGGTCCAGACGTGGGACCGTTCATTTGTTTGATCACTTTCCACAAGCCATTTGCTGTTTGATGATTGGTCCCACCCTCACGTGTGCCTGGTTTATTAATTTAATTAATTAATCATTAATTTTCCCTTATTTTACTTGAGGTGAAACTTTGTTTGACTTGACTTTGGATTTGTATAATTTTTTATAATTTTTAGTTTTGGGATTTTAAATGTATATATTTTGTGTCTAGTGTTTTACAAAATTCAGTTATTTCAAACCAGAACCAGACCAAACCCAGCTGGGAAGTCAACTGTTGGAACAGTCAAGTCTTTCTTGTTTATGATTCCAAGCTGTCCCATTTTCTTACCTTATTTTTGTTTTTTTTTTTCCTTTCATTAAGATCCGAAGGTCTTGCTTCTTGAATCATACTGGTTAGAACATGCAATTATTTGGCACAAAACAGTATTCCTTACAATTGCACTTTGCATGGATGGAGTCATGATTAACATCAAAATAAACTGATAAAGCTTCAGCAAATTATAAGAAACCTACACAGACAAAATACTTGGACATCAACATGGTTATCAATGTTCGTTTGAACACAAAATACTTGGACAAGAAACCTATACAGACATCCCCTAACGGGAGCTAAAAAGTCTTTATACTGTTCTATGAATTGTTGAAAGATACATACATGGTTTTCAACATTGGCTCCGAATCATCCAAATATGCTCAAGTGACCTGTCTTGTCGGGCCCTTCTAGTCCATTTTCAGCAGTTCGCATGCCTGTGAGCCATGTCCTGGAAAACAGGTTGTTCGCAATCCAACAAGTTTAGAACATTGGGTTGCAATTTGGTTTTAGTTTGAGACTCATTGGTGGAAAAAGAAAGGGGAAAAGATTAAGATAGTTTGACTGACCTTCCAACAGTATCATTGCCTGAATCCATCCTTATTGTCAATCTTTTGGCTATCTTCATAAAAGCACTACAATACCAAAGAGAAAGATGCACGTAAATCAGAAATTTAGATGTTTTAAAGTTCATTATAGCTGTATCAGCAAGATAAAAAGACTGAAGAAGGTAAATGGAGTTCTTCAAATTGATACCTGAATGGTTCATCTCCAGTTTGTTTGACAGCACCTGTTGCATCTTGATACAGCAAATGGTCCAACATCTCTGATATTTCTATTCCAAACATGTTGGCCAACTGCCTGTATAGCTCTTCATAAGAACCAAGAACCGAGAGGTCAAGAGTCCGTCCCACATCCTGTGACTCCAAGAATACTTTGCAATGACCGGTATCCAGCCCAGGTTCTGTGGTTCGATAGTCCTGGTGCCACAAAAATTCAGCGGTAGATGATTTAGATGATTTCTCTGGAGAAAAGTGGTTCTCAAAAGCAGACCCAGAATTATCAGAAGAATCTTTTGTTTTGTCTGCATTGTCATCTAATGAACTCTTTGCATTAATAACTTGTGAGACAGATTCACTTGAACAGCTCCGAGAGAGCTGCTGCTCAGTAAGTATTGGCTGACCAAAGAGTAAAAACTGGTGTCTTTTTCTGTTATCAGACTTATGCTTCTGACTAGAATTCCCCATTGTTAACAAGCAAGATAGATTCTCATCACTGTTTGTGCACCTTGCCGTCATGATGCCATCAGAAATTCTAGACTGAGGATCAAACCGCTGAAAACTGGATAGAAACAGTCCTGACTGCAGTTTATGTTTATGATCGAGATCTGATAAAGATAATCCAAATTGTGCATGCCTGGTTCCCTGTATGCTTGCAGGAGCATTATCAGATAAACAATGCAAGGGGCTTCTGTGCCCAAGGGGATTGCCCGAAAATGATGGCACAGGAAATTGTCCATTAAGGGGAAAGTCAAGGTGTTGGGGGACCCGCAGCTTCTTTCTTGGTGTTGAGAAGGGTGAGAGGTGGATGGCAGGCATGTTTGATACCAATTCAACCAACCAGGGACTCACACGCTTAACATTTTGCAACAAATCTGGTTCATCCCATCTCACCTGCAATAGTGATTATAAGGTCAGTAGGGAGGGCTGCTAAAAGGAGAACCAAGAATGTTGTGGACCAAGAAAGCTTAGACATCCACTTTTTAGAACAAGTCTGGTCAATTTATTGTTCGTGGAACCAAATGAAAAATATAGAAACAATTTGATGCATGTTGATTTCAATAGTCAGAATACAGATTACATTTGTCTGACAGATTAAATCAGCAAATGGACCACCAATAACCAAATTGCTAAAGAAATTCAGGAATATCAATTAAATGGAGAAAAAGGCTACAACTGCGTGTTCCCTTGTAATAATTTCATGAATCACCAACAATCAAGTTAGCAAGTAAATTCCACAATGGTCACCCCAGTAGACACTTGCCTAATAAAGTAATGATTGAGTTGGCCTTCAGGGCCGAATCCAGTAAATATCGTATCATAAACAGAGTATTTGTGGTGACATAATTTTCAAAGGTGAAAAAGTATTGAATCCATCAGAACTATAGCCAAAGATGAACAAAGTTAGTTGCAGAAAAATTGAATGAGAGAGCTTATATAGCAAAACAGTTCCAGACTTGATGTGAATAGGAAGAGTTGAAAACATGGCATAAAGGAATCATTATAGTGCTGCAAAGAAGAGGTTGGAGAGCTAATTTGTTCCTGGGTAAAGCTCATTAATTCACCCAATCAATTCGAAAGACCCACTTTATACTGAAAGATACCAGGGTAGAGGGTACTTGATTCAAAACCACCAGATAAACATTGCTTGACAGGTGCTAATTAAGCAAAGAAATAAAACAAGATTTTACATAAGAATCAGGGAGAAATATAGCACCTGGAGAAGCCGCCATGGTGAATTAGGCCACCGGACAGGATCAGCAACTTGAACAGAAGATACAGTCCCCATGAACCAGCTAATCCTAGAAGAATCCTCAGTCTCAAAAGCCATCTTGAACCTCATCCCAGAACACCAAGTAATCCTCATTGCCGCCCTTACTGCAGATGCCTTAACACAAAACTCCGGTGTGCTTGCTCTAGGATAATAAATAATCTCAAATGGCTGGCCACCAGCAGCAATTGCAACTGCCTCCAAAACACCCTCTGGCCTCACTTTTCCCTTTCCTCTCAAATTCCCACCACAACCCAAATTCCCATTTCGCATTATCTTACTCTCATCCTCCCTCAGGAAAGCTGAAAACCCTCCATAAGGACTAACATCATTACCATTTCCAAGACCAGTATTCCAACCTGGGGCGCTAGACTCAGTTCCATTTCCAATTCCACGCTTTGCTCGCCTAATCCCAGCATAAAGATCACCATTTTCAGCTCTCAAGAACACAATTGAGTCCCCAGCAACAAGTTTTTTCTGGTTTACAAAAGTACTCCAGCCAGTAGTCAACAGATGTCTCTTAGGAGTCCCCCTGTAAATATGTCTAAACTTCCAAATCTCACCATGAACATCCTTGGCAATAACAGTTTGAACAGGAGGATCCACAGAGTAATCCAATCTTGGAAAAATGGTTTCAGCACAATATCTTGGAACAGAAAAACCACCCCCATTGTTTGCATCAGATTGAGTCAATGTCTTAGCAAAAGAAGCAGACTTTTCTACATTATCAGACCCATTAAAGCCACCACCCGAAACCGCATCGTCTTCAAAATAACGCTCACTGTTTGGCAATGGTATAAGCATGATCTTGGCATATACTTCATCAGTTTCAGCATCAGCCAAATATTTGACAGAAGCCACTCGACAAAGAACAAGAGCCGGGATTTGTGGAGGAGATGAGAAATCCACAAAAGAGAGAGAGTGTTCAGCATGGCCTTGAGGAAAGTAGAAGACTTTGGAGTTCACTGGTGGGATTTGAACCATGGATCCAGCACAGGCATGCCACAGCTGAGGATCCAAGTTCTTTTCTGATTCCTTCATTTCTTTGGGCTCCCTCTTTTGATCAGCCTTTGAAGTTGGGATCTTTTGGGATAAAAAAAAAAGAAACTTGTGAAATTCGAAATCTAGAACTTCTGAGTTAAATGCTGTGAACAACCCAGGAATTGGTTATAAATTTAACTTTGAGACATTAAAGAAAGAAGATGAAATGAAAAAGAACACAAAAAGTGAAACAGTTCATTAAATTTTAGGACATTAATTAAAAAATCTCTTACCTTTTTGTTAAAAAACCAAACAATTTGTGAAATAAAAAGAAAAAAACAACAACAACTCTTCTTATCATTAAATTTTAGAACATTAATTAAAAAATATCTTACCTTTTTGTTAAAAAAAAAACAAATTGTGAAATTAAAAAAAAAAAGAAACAACTTTTCTTATCACACTCTGTTGTCTTACGAAAAAAAAACATCCTTTTAATGCAACGCCTCCTTTTCCCACTGCCAAACGTTTCTTTATTTCTCTCTCGCGTGAAGATTAAACAGTATAAGAAAAAGACTGGCCAATGAGACAGAAAATCAAAGACAAAAAAAAACCCCACTGATAAAACTTTTTAAAAGACTGGCAAATGAGAGAAAAGATATGGAAATGAAACATTAATTTCTTGTCAGAAATCAGGTACGGAAATGACCACCATATCTCAATCGTAACTCGGGAGTCAAAACTCAAAGCTTTTTTTACTTTTTCTCTCAAGCACCTGCCTTTTTGTTCCTATGTCTTGAAACCGAACTGTCCCTCTAGATGACAGGAACAGAACAATAAAAGAAATTCCAGATCAAACAAAAAAGTTAAAACGTGATTGTGGCGCTAAAATCTCATGTGGTAATATAAAGTGAAGTAAGATATCGCGACAGAACATTTGCAGCAGTAAAGAGAAAGGAGAGATCCTGTTTTGTCACTTTAAGCACAGTACTCTGAAACAACCGAGACAAAACTAACTATGGTTGATTTCGCAATTAACTGTGGTTGAACGATAGTTCAGTTAGCCCGTTGGATTGGAACTGAATCCCTGATCTGTTCATGATTCAACTACAACACCACCACCAAAATGGTCGCGAAGGGATGTTTTATTGAAGTCATGAATATGGATTCGTTCAATCCAAATTTGGTTCGAAAATATGATTTATAAAGTATGTAAACAATGTAAATGGATGCAAATAATGAATGAAGAAAATAAGAAAATTACTTCATGGTTTGAACTAAAGAAGCAAGCATTAATATCATGATATAGAAAACTAACGTCATATAGGAATTTGAAGACACTAATCGATTCTTAAAAAGACCCACTTTTTACTTTTTAAATTAAATTTCTATGATAACACACATATTTGGTACAACAAACAATAAAAGACAAATTTAAGAGAAGAAAATAATGGTTAGAAAAATGCAAATGAGATGGCACCATCACCACAATTCCCTTTTTCAACAAAATATTTACTTTTAGTACATAATTATTTTCTAATAAGTTGCTCTTTAATTCAACAATAAGTATAGCTTGCAAATTCAATTTCTTTTTCATTTCCTTCCCTTTATTACTACATTTTCATTTTAGTAAAATTTTCTTTTTTGGTTTCTTTGCTATGATCAGAACATTGGAAAATGCTTCCTTCGTTCATCCTGCAAATAGAAAAAAAACACCATAGAATTCTGCTTTGGGGTTTGAAAACAAGTTAAAAAGAGAGTTGATTGTAACAAAATACATTTGCAGGATAACAAATTTCAAATATAGAAATCTTTGAAATGCAATACTGATAGCACTCTTTGAATTCCTTGTAAGATATAGTATTTGTCCTTGCTTTAAGATAAATACTTTCAATTCTACAAGCCTTCAATTGAAAGCTAAAGTTTTGGGTACAACCTTGAAAATAAAAACACAGCAAGAATGGGAAAATGATTGTCAAGTTCAGACAAAAGATTGAACAAAAAAGAACAAATTGAAACAACATCAAAACCAACAAGGGGACATGAAAACAAGAGGAAAACATGCCCTGGAAAAGGTAAAGAGAAGAAAATCAAGAGTGGTTGGTGAAAAATCAACATTGATACAGACAAACAAAGGTGCAACCGATCATATGCCAGTTATTAAATAAATACAATATGACCCTTCAAAATTACATTTTGTTGTGTGACCATACAAAAATGTAGGTCGGATTTTGAACCTGTTAATTCTTATCTTATGCTTACCCACTTTACCTTGCCTTTGCCGTTGCCCAACCAACCCCTTTCCTTATTCAGGTTACGCCGCTTCTGAGTTCTGACAGCTAAAGACCACCGGGGTTGCACAAAGTTGACCCACGGATAGCCTGGCCAAGCCTGTTTAGATCCACGTGGCTGGATCTGAAGGCACTGAGCCCATTATGATGGAAGACTTTGTTGGGCCTACCTAAGACTGTAAATGATGTGACATTACAAGGGGATGTGCGCCCCGTGGGCTAAGGAGACAGCCCAGGAATCTCTGTCGTTATGTCTGTCTTCAACTCAACAAACACCCGACCGAGCTTGTAATAATATATTTTGACTGATGAACGATGATTTTTTGGCACTAGATTGGTGAAATTTTGCTACGTGTAGGGTAGAGATCTTTCAACACAAGAGAAAGTTACGAGCTTACTTTTTACATTAATGCAGAAAAGAGGACAAAGCAGAGACTGACATGGCGATATGACAAAACTTGGTTCTTTGAAGAATGTTGCTTAGGCTTTCATATTTCGAAGTATAGCATGTATGCTGCCAAGACTGAAACATGTTCAATGAAACAGGGCTGATTTATTATGGACTTGAGATTTGGTTTCCCTATGAAGAGCTGGGCTTAGAAATTGGTTAGTCCATCTTGTGATCCTCACTTTTGGGCCTCTAGTTTCTGGTTTTTGATGCTTCCATGTAGCTGGTTTTATTTCACCAATCCTATGCCTCGGCTCACTATCACCTCATCTATTCCATGAAAAAAGATCAGAAAATTAATTAAAAAAAAATGAAACCAGAAACAAGCCAAACTTGTCCATTTCTTTTGGTTTACACTAAAAGGCCAAGACCAACTCACGAAAATATTAAGCTTTAAACTTTGAGAAATAACTCTTTTGTACCACCAGGAACAATGTTCGTTTGCTTTGCCGTAAAGCATTTTGGGTTTGGTAGGCACGGCTTTGGTCCAATTGGTGGCTGATTATCTTCCCTACTGAAAAGCAAAATGGGAGAACTATTCTGATTGTTCTGAAAGAATAGAAAAGACAATAAGAAAAATTGCATTTAAGAAGAATAAATGAATAGGGTGAGACCTGATACTGTCAAACATGTTAAGCACCTCTAAACCTAATATGAAAATCCACCCTCCATTCTCTACTTCAAATGAGATATTTTCTACCTATTCCTGCCTGTTCCTCCTGCTAAACATGTCATCATCTATGTTCCTACTTATTCCATCAATGTACACACTGAGAAATAAGGAAAAGAAAAAGACACAAAAATTTAATACAAGACATAGAACAAGGAAGCTCCCTACTTGAAGCTTTCTGAACTAGTAATGATCAATGCAGTTGCTATCCAAATAACATTTCTGGTGGGATTGACAACACAGATGGTGTCACAGTTGTCGGCAGCTTGGCTTTTCTTCTCATCTCTACCACCTTCTTATGAGAGTTGGAGTGCAATGATGGAACAAATGTAGGGCTTGCAGCAGGACGATACTCGGGAAGGAGGCGGCCAGACCTGTAGCGAACCCCACATGCATTACAAAGGGTCTTTGGTCCCATCGGCCCTTCTCTCCATTGTGGAGTTTTTGTAACTTCACAGTGCATACATTTCCTAACAACAGCCTGTTGGGAGGGGGATTTCTTGGTCTCACTGGAACCTGAAAGCAATGTCAGGTTCTTTTTCTTCTTCTGTCTCTTTTTGGCAGCTTTTTCCATAAGATGGCCTTCTGATTCAGAACCAACCAGAGAATTGGATCCTCCGGAGGTAGAGGAGTTGGAGGACATGAAAGGCAATGTGAATTGCAGGTTAAAGTTAGATGCTCGTCTACGCTTGCTTCGACCACGCTTCACCAGGAAACTTAGTTTAGGGTTAATAGGCGTGGGGTTTGCAGCTGAGCAAGAGCTACTGCTTTCAAGTACAGATACTGGACTGGAGGTCTGGAACTGGGTTGAACCTTTGACATCAGCAGACTCACTGTGTAGGGTAATGCTTCTGCTGGAGGATGCCTTGGTAGTGCTTAACCGCTGGTTTAGCTGAGAAGATCCATCACACTAGATACAAAAGGAGAAATAATTCAGTGAAAAGTCAGATACAAGATTGAGGAACATTTTAGTCCTATAAGATAAAGATAGAAAGAAAAAAGTGCGTCCCAAAGGATTATTTATTCATCTTTATGGTAGTCATATGAGAATTAAATTGACAATGGTAAAAGAGAAGATCACCATTTATTTTAGAATAATTATCAGTTACAACAATTGCACCTATCTCTTACAAAATTTATCATAAAAAGAGCCACTCAGCCATTGAACATCAACCAGAGATTCATTATCAATAGCATTATCAGGTGGTCCCATCCATTTATTGGCAAGGCAAACAAAGCACTAATTGGGCCTGCTTGCTTGCTTGGACTAAAAAGACGTGCCAAGGTAACAGCATGTGGTGCAATAGTGCACATAATATGCCCCGTGTTCTTAGTTTATCTGTAGCACAAAATACAATGCAGTCTCTTGGTTTTTGCAAAGTACAACATCTGATTATTGTCTCAGCCTCTTGAACCGTTTTCAATTGTGGCTCTTTGCCACACTAAATAACGTCTCTCGCCAATGCTTTGTTAAAGCATCCTTCACAGAAGAGTTTGGACAACAACGAACAGAATGCGCAAGCACTCTTAGGGGGTTGAGAAACATTGCATATCTTAGAAATAAAGTTACTTCCATAACATTGCTTTTTACTAAAGTATGAATGAAAGATCACCATATTGCTATAATGATTGCTTTCTAAAAAGCACAATCTGAAAGTGCAAATGCAGTCATTCGTACAACAAAGCATTAGGCATGTCAACATGCACAAGGTAAATTGTACACTCTAGTCCAAAATTAATAGACACCCTCAGAAAACTAATTCATAGACAGTAAAATGTTCGGGACAAAACACTGGTAGGCAAGGTAAAGTTTGAGTCCATAACATGAATTCTATGTAATATGTCTCCTAGTAAATAAGCTCTCCAGAAAGTCGAATGGATTGTTAATTCAATAAACAGAGACACATAAAGAGCTTGTATATCCAATTTCCAACCAATATTTTATAAGGTGTTATATAAAAATCAATGGACTATTACTTATATTGACTCTAAAAACTTTTAAATATAGAACACTACTTGGACCATGTGAAAAACAAAACCAGGAAAGAATTTCAATGATAAATTAACAACTATACACAAATCAAAATCACCCACTTACAAGTAACTTCTAAATTCATAAACATATATGTTAGTCATCACTAGTGTAAGGGAAAACAAAGGGAACTCACTGAAACAGAAAGGCTTTTCACCGAACTATCACTGAAAAAATCGCCACCAAAGCCAGAAGACAAGCCAGCCAAAACATTAGCAGGTGGAGGCTCTAAGTTTTGAAAGTTACAACAATCCCACTCTTCACCACCAGCACCACCGCCACCATTGTTCTCTTCCACGTCATCAAGAGGTAAATGAAAATCTTTGATAACATCTTCTCCACTACCACCATCATCAGTGCCTTCAATATTTTCCGATGGGAAATCCAAATACTTTATTACGTCATCAAAGAAATCATCATTGACCCCATTGAAGGTTTTCTCAAACCAAGGATTATTCATAATTTAATTTCTGATTTTTTGCTTTTCTTTAATTTTCTGTTCACAAAGTAGAAGAGAGAAGTTAAAGCATTAAACCCAAGTAGAAAAATCAATTAAAACGCTTACAAAATGGGGTTAGTAAAGAGTTATTATCCCATTTGGAAATTGCCTTATCTATACATCAGTAATATCTTGAGCAATAACTTACTTTTATCTTATAAAAAATCAAAATTTGAAGCAATTAAGGACTGTAAAGTAATATTTTAGACCAACAATAATACAAATTACAAAGTTTCCTATTTTGAGTGAATTTTATAAATGGAAAAAAAAGTCTCTTTCTAGGTTTGGAGAATCAGTTAAATCGTCATTTTAGCATATAAATTAATCAAAGAAAATACTGGTAATTAAAAATAAATAATAACACTAGTAATAACAGCTCAAAATAATGAAAAAAATTCAAACTTTTTTTTGTCAAGAGCTTGTTTGGATACATGGAAAATTAAAAAAGCAGCAAAAAGAAAGTTAAAAAACTGGTAAATAATTACAAAGACAAGAGTTGGTACCCATTTTTTACTTCATTTTCTGAGTAACTAAACAGAAAGCAAAAATAAAATGCAGAAGAGATGCAAATAAATGGTAACATTTAAAGGAAAAAACAGAATGCAAAGAGAGAAAGAGAGGACCTGGTTTTCAAGGGGAAGAATGAAGGAGAGGCATTGTTTGGATCAGAGGAAAATGAGAGAGAAAAATAAGAGACAAGATGAGAATCCTTTGAATCTCAAATTGTCTGAAAATGGGATTTTTTATGGATTTTGTGAATGAGAGAGTAAAAGTTAATGTTACAAGGCAGATATGAAGGTGGCTATGCAGTTTCCCTTATAATCACCGCTCATCTGTCATCAATGTTGAATGGAAAGTGGGGTTGATCTAAAAGGGCTTAAATTTATGTTAAAATTAAAAAAAAAAAGGGAAAAAAATTGAACAGATCACCGACGAGATGGAGTAGGATGAACGGAGCGTGAGAAATCTTTTGTCTTTTTGGTGTTGCAATTTGGGTCCCAATTTTTTAGTTGGAGCTTCCACATGCTGTGGTCCCTTTGGATTTTGATTTTCTGTTGTTCAATGTATTTGATTGATCATAATGGGGTTGGGCGCATAATTTTAGGAGCCTGTCTTGGTTTTTCAGCTTCTTTGACTAAGGAAATGCTTTTGCATTTTGAAGAACGTCATGTGTTTTTGTCATACGATTCAATCTGCTTGAATTGGAAATGGTGAGTGATAAAATTTTCACATTACCCATTAATCCTTTTCAACCTCGTATGAAATCTGGATAGGCATGAAACTGTTGCATGGTGATCAACATCCATCAGACAGACAGACAATAAAAGCAAGAGACTGTAACGTTTCTATCAAGTCACCAAATAAAGCTGGCGTTTAACACTTGATATGCCCATTTTTTTGGTCATACATCTTTATATTCCATCTTTCTGAAACTGACCTCATGCCAAATTGCCAATCCACTCATTACAAGCTAGGATTCAGCTTCAAGTCAGGTGGTTCTGAATTTCTCAAAATTTATGGGTAAATCATCACCTATACCTCATTACACTAGACCTTAACCACAATTTATATCCAAGTCTCAAACTCTAACTATTAGAACCTAAGAGGATCATCGGAGACAACCTTACCTCAGTTTTAATGACTTAATGCCGTCACTTCAAAGTTCGACCGCAATCTGCCAATTTGGTGCTAAAGTGTGTTTTTAAAGAAACATCCCACCAATCAAAGCACCTGAAATGAACTATAAAAATACATGCGATTGTCATGTTATGCAAAAACAAATCAAGCTTTTATCTAATCATAAGCCATCTCTACCGAAAATCTTGTAGCCGATGGTTGAGCTTCACATTTAAGCATTCAAGCAATCCCTATTCTTTTATCCACTTTATAATACTTCTTTGGGCTGTGATCCATATAGCCAACAGTCAGTAACATTCATATCTTCACTTTCAATGTTCTTCACTTTGCATTTACAAACAAAAACATGATAAAGAGTAAGACAAATGGCGTGGCCCACAAAAAGACATCCCAAAGCTTGATGCCACCTGAAAAAATGAACATGCTTCCCAATGTTTCCTGCAAAATTAAGCAGCATATTAAGGATGCCACTTTGATTGAAACAATTAAAACCTATTGCCACTTGCCACTAGACCTCACCGAATCACCATGTTAGATTCTAAAGTGGGCAGATATATCAAGCAAGCGGATCAATGATATGCACAAGTAAAAAATAAGGGCAAGTTTCAGCCAACTTATGTTAATTAACAGGATATTACAAGTTATAACATTATTATCTGATATTATTTATCAGTTGGAAAAGTAGAAATGCCTGCAAAGCATCTTGGAAAAATCATATCCGTAAGTTTTGAATGTATACCAACATACCGTATCAAACAGCTTCTCTAGAACTTGCTTTTGTTGCTTCGCAAAGATGCCTTGAGCATACTCATAGAGCTCCAAATAAAGGTTGTTAAGTGATTGTATCCGCTGAAGGACCATCTGAGGAACTTGGAGGCGAGCCTGTAAATTCAGATGTTAACAATAAACAGAGGAAGATTCCAACATTGATGTAGCAACAGCTGAACTCTCTTCTTTCTAAGATTGAAGCAACCATTCTGATCTTGTGCTTCTTTTCTATTTTTCTTTTTCTTCTCCTCACTTTTTTTATGAAGCTCTCTTTAATATTGATGTTTAAGGCCCAAAAAAAGACTACAGCATTTGATTGCGAATACATTTTCCAGTTAATTTGAATTCTTAAAATTTTCATACTTTTTGTACACATCATAGATTTACAAATGACAATCCAAAACATGTAGCCAACAATCAAGGCATCAAATATCTAATTCCTTTGACAATGTTTTGCACCCTAAAAGTTGCCTACAGCCCTCTCATAGCAAAAAGAAGGACCAATAGAAGGATACGACAGACAGCATGTCTATTAAGGCATGGTTTGCTCCGGCAAAAGTGTTCAACTACAAGTCATATAGTTAAACCAACCATGCTCTAGAAATAGATTACATACATGCATTTAATAATGGTGTGGAATTTTAATGTTCAGTATTTTAGAGTACCTCCTTTGTGAAGTTTGCTGGTGAGATTCTATTCAAAGAAGCGATACATCGCCATGATTGGGTCTTTCGCAAACTGGAAATGCAAACCTCATAAGTTTCCATAAGTTTTCCAACAGTCATCTGTTATGGTAGAAAAGACAATGTAAGTTCTCATTTTTTAATGAGGAAGAGATATCCCAGTAAGTCCATATAAAAAGTCAGATATCATACTACACCAAAAATGGCTTACTTTCTCTTGTTTTACTTCATTGTCATCTGATGATGATGTGGTTTCATTCCCTTTCTCATCTGAGGTGGGATTCTGTTATGCAGGCAAAAAAAGAGTCCTTAAGAGTGCTATTTTACTTGATATCCAGCTATTGCACATTCATTTGCTAAAATGCAGCACCTGATGATCATTACTATCCAGCTATGAATCTGCAAATGAAATACTCTGTTCTGCAGCACATGTAAGTGATTTAAGCAATGCGGTAAAAATATCTCCATTTCAATCATGTAAGTGATTTAAGCAATGTGCTAAAAATATCTTGATTTCAATCATGCTAGAGAAAGATAAGAAATCACAATGTGGCAAAATCACTTCAATGTAATACAATCAATATAAGACATCTAACAAGGTTTTACAAGGCCTTCTGCATTAGACAAGTTTTAGGGGAAAATTCATAAAATTCCATGCTAACCTGATTTATTAACAGTGGCTCCCTCAGCAATAGCGTTAGATTCTAGCAGCTGGGAAATCATCTGTGCCCAACCACATTGGCAAACATTGTTGCAGGTTCCTTACAGTCCTCAGTTAGACCAGCATATAACATACTGTCCAACCTCTTCTACAAGATTTAAAAGTATCTACCATAATTGCAACAATAACCAGAAAAAAAGGGTAAAAGAATCAGAAAAGCATTTATATGAACAGTTGTTTCAATATTCAAACCTATTTTAATTACCTTTGCAACTTGAAGTACATATTCACCAAGATTCTTGTACTTCTCTACACAATGGCAAACCTCATGTGATTCAGGTAAATAAGAGTTGTTTGTCAATCCTGCAATCTGTGAATTAAATTAGTAAACCAGCATTTTGGATAAGACCAGAGATAGAAATGCTGCAAAATGTGGATTAGTACCTGAAATGTTGCTCCATTATGGATAATTTCATGAGCTATGGGATCGTTGATGAAATCGAGTAATCGCATTGCAATGTCTTTCATGTTGTATGGGTCACTGCTCTTAACATTGTTGGTGCCCCTAGCTTTCCTAGCATCTCTCTGCTCATAAGAGTAAAAGTAAATCTAAATGTCTCGCACAAAATTACATCATCGAGGAAGACAGGTTAATAACATCCATATAGAAGTTACAGCACAACTTCTCTCTCTTGATCATTTCAGATTGTCCAAAATGAATGCAGATCTGGTAGGTTTTGATCATGGCAACCGAGAAAGAGAGGTGCAGATGATCTCAAAACAGCCAAAGTAATGCTATCTTAAAAGATAAATTAATAAGGAAATAAAACTAACAATTACCAAGAAAACTAAAATGCAAAAGAGAAAGGTTGTCTAGCAACACCTTTATTGTAGATGCCAAAAGGTTATCACAAAAATATTTCAGAGAAAACTTGGAAATCCTGGGATAGACAGTGACCTTCAATGAAGGCAGACAGAAAACTCTAATCCCTAATAAAGTGTAAAAAGAGTTGAACAAATAGAAGGGAAAAGTGTAAGATGGCAATAGAATAATAGTTCACGGAGAAGTAGAGAAAACATACCTGAGCATACACGTCCTCTCTCATCCATGGAACCAGATACTTCCAAGGCCATATCCAGTGTACTTACTCCATTAGCTTTAGCACGCAATCGTCCAGTCATTTGTGTGGCAGACATTAAGTTGGGATGCACTAAAAACCTAGCCACCACCTCCAAAGAAAACTCATAAGTGCTAAAGACACGGTCAACTGGATTCCCAAGTATTGTCACCACTGATGTTCTATCCCTGGAAAGTTTAGAGGTTATGCTATAGTCATCATGAGTAACCGATAACCTGCATTTTGCCTTGCTGCATTCAGGTGGAAAAAAAATTCAATTAAACCTCCTTAAAAGAGTAAAGGCAAAAGGAGAACTTGTCATTCAGCTTTAAATAAGAGCAAATTCGGATACCTAGGATCAAAGCGTAGCTTGTCATAAGAATGGGGGCATTCTAGAGAATTAGAATACAACTTCTTTAAGAAACTGCAAGCATAAAAAAAAGGAAACAAAAAGCAGAATTAAAAACAGTTAGCAAAAATGTTGGACATCTTATTGTTCAAATGTCTATCCTATATTAATGAAAATTACCGTGAAAATAGCTTCTTCCCCCTGTCCGAGGAACATGAAGGAAGAAAAGTAAACCCTTCAGCTTGTGTTTATCCTCTTTGACTTCATGATCAAGCGAAGTAAGTACCCATTTTCACCACATTTTCGCAATGCTCAAAATCAGTTACAGACAAGGAATAAACAATCACTGCCAGGGAAGTAACAGTACCTAATCCAAGAAGAATTAACAAAACTGAGCATTTTAGAGTAGGATCCATTCACTCAATTCCTACTCCAATCACTGCCAAGGAAAAAAAATATAGTAACAAAAAAAACTAATAATAAGAAATGAAGAAATAACAAATAAAAGCCGAAACAAAAACGAACCAGAAGTGAAAGAAGAGAAACAAAAAGCCGCAGCAACAATAAACCCTAAGCGAAGCCAGATAGACAAGAAACAGAAGGTGAGGAGAAGAGAATTTATGTTTTGAAAATGGAAAACAAAATTAAAAAAAAAAAAGAAACATTCAGAAATATCGGGCTACCTGTATCAACTAACGCGATCTCGTGCTCATAAATTCCCTTGAGCTGAGTCGGGACTTTGGCTACACATACACATACACAGAAATAAAACAAAATGATGTGAATTTTTTTTTTCTCGCTAGCCAAACAGGGTTTGGGAAAATTTTCCCGGAAAATTGGGGAGAAAACACTAAGATTTAAGGTTGCACTTTGTGTCCGAAAGAGAACACAGAATCAGGTGAGATAAGCGAAAACTGTGGAAAAGTGGAACAATGGAAGGTTCGAAACTACCTGTCCTAAGAGTGGCAAATTGGTAAAAATAAGTAACACTATATGCACGTGAATCACGTCATTGCTCTACGTTGGCATGGGCGTTTATACTCTATAATGTTTTTCTGTTTTTCTTTTTAAAAGTGATCTTTTTTTAGATAAAATAAAATTTATCCATTAAAAAATGACGATTTGGATGAACATATACCTTGATCATATCTTTTTCTCAAAAAACAAGGAACTTCTAAGTTTTGAATGACATTAACAAAACAAATATAAGAGATTTAAAAATACATATATATATTATGGGTTGGATTGGAGGAATTGAAATGATTGAAATCGGATCATAGTAGTGTGGACTGTTTGATTTTTTTAAAACAAACGTTGTAGATAACAAGCTGTCACCTTGGTAATGCCCTAATGCGACACAAGAAGAATCGGAATGTGGGCATTTTTATCTGTCTTGTAGGCGGAGTCCAAATGCAAAAAGGATACTACTAAATGCATTCTCATTTTTGTATATATTTTTTAAATTTTTATATAAAATTATTTAATTATTTTTTTCACAATTTTATGAAATTTTATAATTTTTCAAAAATAAAATTTCAAAAAATTATAAACCTTTTTGAAACTTTCTAAAATTCATTTTCAAAAAATTTATAATTTTTAAAAAATTTATTTTTGAAAAGATTTATAACTTTTCAAAGATTTATTTACGAAAGCTTATATAAAAGAGAAAAAATAATTAAACAATTTCGCTTATAAAAAATAAAAAATTTTAGAGCGTAAAGAGAAAAAAACTATATTACATTTACCAGCACTCATGCAAAAATGGTACCCAACCCTGCTACCCACTTTGTCTGTGGAGCCTACCCTCACACACACCAAGATGTTTTAACCTTATAGCGGTTCACGGATCAGACGATCCATCAATCCCGTAAATCTAACCCGACCCAATTAGATTCGAACTTTTGACTTAAAAATATTTTAATAATAGATTTAGTCTAAATGGACTTTAATTAGATAAGAAAATAAAGCAACAAAAAATAAAAAACCAAAAGGAAAATTTTAATTAACTAATTAACCCTGTCATCTATACAAAAGGTTGTGTTTCCATTTAATGATATGATATTTACAGCACCAAATGCTGCTGCTGTAGGTACATATGCCCATTTGATTGAACAAAAGAATGGAACTTTGTTTGCGAGCAGCAATGCCATATGCAATAATATGATTTTGCTATTCTTCATAATCAAACCTTCTTAGCCACAGCCTAGCATGAAAACATTAGATTGAGAATTAATCATACTTTTACTGGAATAGATTTTGCTGCGTTCAGATGGTTTAGGCGGCACGTTCCGGGAAGGTACTCCGGAGCTCCTCTTCTGTATTTGCCTGTATATAAAATAAAATCAACATTTTTGAAGTATAAGATCATTGACGAAGGTGAATGAAAATCTCAAGAACTTGTTCCCATCCTTGTTTTCCTTCTGGTTTGTTTCTACCTGTATCAAAAATGCCATTTCAATGACCAGATTGTTGAGGTAACCAAGCACGAGACTGACCACTCCTCTTGCCACTGTCGATGAACCAATGTCAATCCCAAGCTGAAATGACGATTGTGAAATTTCTAATGCTTCGTACAATTAGTTTGGACCTGCAGACACATACACAGTTGATAAAATTTTACCTCCAAGTAGTTCTTCCCATGGAAATAATGAATTTCCAGAGCTTGGCCAATGAGACAAGCTTTCTTTCCAACACTCCCCTTGACTATCCATGACCCCTAACAAAACAAAGTCAACTGTCAGAGCCTTTGCTTTATGCAATCTGAAATAGAATTTTGCACAGCAGACGTGAAGAATGCATGCAATTACTCTTTTCTTCATAGGTCACAAAACCTGGGTAGGCACAGCTCCGAACCCTTAAGTTTAAGGATTTCTCAGAAAGCAAATCTTCAAAGTAGTAATAAGTCTAACCTAAGGATTAAGTTCACTTTTCTAGATAGAGAAGGCATGCACAGAGAATTTGAAAAACTAATTTCTTTGTAAGATCTTAATTCTTTAAAAACACCAAGTAGAAATATAAATTGTTTCTCCTCTTCTGCTTAGATGGAGTAAAACATAAGCTCATTTGTTTTAGAGTTTCTTATGAAATCCACTAGTGATTCACCTCAATGCAAGAATACCCAAAGATTCTCAATCTCAACTGCAAAATGCTGCATGCACCAACCTTTGATATGTAAGGAATGAGCTTAAACCTTGAATTTCTATATGCATCATCTCCATTGACGAAGTTCTGTAGCAAGGTTGAATCTTTCACGGGAGAATTCATCATATAATATAGTGCTAGGCTCTATGTTGTTGACCCTGGAACCTGTTTCACGGTACATAATTTGATTATTTTAAATGCTTAAGAACTGATGAAAATGTAGATAGAAATACAGCTTGACATAATTAAGTGCGAGCAAAAGACCAAAGTACCTGTATGTTTATGATAAAGAAAAACTCTGACCCTCCTTGAGCAGCTTATTTATGCATATGAAAACTTTTGTAAGATTTTTTTTAATTTCCAGGCAACACGTAGCGAATGCAACAAGTACAGCTGAGCTTATAGGTGACTCAAGAGCAATGACCTCAAAATCTCAATTAAAAAAAAAGGGAAATGACATATATTAAAGAAAAACCTGAGCAATGCCCCCAGGACGTCCGCCTAGATCATCTTCTCGTTTGTCAGATCTTAGCCAATCTGCAGCAACCATTTGCATCAATGTGCCCTTTGCCTTAAACTGGATGAAAGCAAAGAGTGAAGATATAATTTTAAACTTGAAATTGAAAATTAACATGGGAAAACTAAAAATGGAGCTATACAAAAGGAAAGCCAAAGTGAATTCAAAAAGGATATCCAGGACTACAAACTTCTAGCAGCTGATCACCATATGATATCTACAAAACCTTACAACTGATTGTATCCAAAACATTCTAGGCAAACATGGAAGGACATGTATAGTTTAGAGATCATCAGAGACAAAGCGCTAGTTCACTGCAAGATCAAGCAATAAGGCATACAATGAACGATCACAGAACACACCAGCTGAACTTTTGTCATACACTTCAGCTTTATCCTCTCTGAAACATTGTCTTCATACCTTCTTACGGTCTTCTAGATAATTCTCCCCACGAATTAAAAATGTGGAGGGTTCTGCTACCGTGCAACTGCAAGGCAATGTACAAGTTGGGTCCTTGGGAAGAGTGTTTCCATAGGAGCAACATATGCCATCTTCCCTCATCATTTCTTGTAACTCAATGTAGCCCCTCTTCTGGACTGCAACATAGAAGAATTGTAAGCCATCAGCAATTTATCTTTCTACAACTTCTTTGAAACAGAAAAATATTTTTTGCCATAAATTTAGAATTTAAAGTCAATACTGATCATCCAAATAGGAACCACCTGCAAGATCATGTAACTTTTTCACAAAAACAGCAGCAGTTGATAACTTTGGATGGCGTGTATCCTGCAAATTTCTCAGTCACATAGAAGTCAAGTGAGAAAATTGGAGCAAATAGCAACAATGGAGAAACTCTATACTCTATAGTTGGTCACATCCTCTCTATGGTATGAAGCACCATTACATTAATTGCAAATTCATTTGCATGTAAAAAACAATGATAAATACTTTGATTCATACCTGAGAGTATACTTCAGGACCAAAGTCAAGCCCACCTATCTTCTGATTGATCATAGTCTGTTGGTTCTGGAACATCAAAGAATTCATCGGCAGCATCATTAAGACCTACCAGGCTTGAGTGTTCTGAAGGTGCCCTTTCCGTTCCTTCACTTATATTTTCCTTTGTTTTCCCAGCCTCTGTCTGCGTAAACGTATCAACTATGCTATCCTCTTCACTCTGATGCAACCTAACATTCTGTATCAACTCTTCTGATAAAATATCAGGGGAAGAATATTTTCCTTGTTTTGCTTTGAATAATTCTCTTAATGCTGCAAGTACAAGATATAAATTCCTAGCAATTTAATACCTCAAATGATCACACAAAGTTATAACACAAGACACAATAACGCGCACACATGTACACACAATATATGAACAGATAAATAAGATTATATCTGGGGTTTAGGGTAATAGATCATACAAAGTCATAACACAATATATGATTACCAGCAACTCCCTCAAGCATCCGAATGGTTATAGATCGAGCGGCAGATTTGAAGATAAAATTTCCAGAATTTCCAATCAATTTCAAGCATGTGTTTTACAACCGATTGTTTTCCTTCATTCACTGGAGATATGACATAACAACCACCTGCAAATGTCACATGTTAACCTCGTAGATTAACCTTTGACTTTGCTTTTTTTAAATATAAATCTCCTCTGCTTTCCTTTAAAAACAAAAATCAAGTGTGCATCATATGCCACAACCCACAAATTTCTGTGGGGTATAATACAAGGACAATGATAAAATTGATCAAATCAAAATAAAGAATGGAATATGTATTTATCAGCAATATTCAAACTGAGAAGCCAAATGATGCTTCAATATACAAACACACGAAAACCAGTATATATGCATGTGTTCATACACACATGAGATATTAAGGAGACAATGCTCTTTCATGCTAACAGCTTATGCATCTTATAATGTGTTTATTTATGCATAACAGCAGAATATAGAGAACTCAAAAAGAATTAGAATGTTCTCTTTTTCTTATATATGTCAGGCATACATTACTTTTAGGGCAGGCACGGACATAGCTTTTCTGTGGGGGGCACTTCTTGTGAGACACTGAGCAGTACGGAATAACTGTGATAATATAAACCAAAAGAAGTTAGTTTGCAATTCAACTGGATCTGTTCTGACTTCTGAGTAAAACTTTCAAGAATTTCCTCAAGACAATTACTACCATATGTTCCATCATCTTCTCTTCTCCAATAGCACCGCAACAAGAGATCCCTCCTTTTCGTGCCCCTGCAAGTGAGTAAGTCAAAATATATAAACAGAAAACTCTTTCCCGCAAAACATAATAACTCAAGCAGAAGTTTCGATCTGACCAAGGTAACCAATCACTATATAGCTGCTTGTGAACAATATCATTATGACCATCAAGATGTTCGACCACACTACCCTTGTAGAAACAGAAGTCCCATCTGCAAGACAATTAGCAAAGTTACCCTTGGTTTTAGAAAAAGAAAAGGAAAATATTTAGGAAAAACAAAATACATTGCTAGATAAATATAATTATAATTTTGCACAACTTTAAGACACACTAGAGAGCATCAGAGCAGTAATCATAAATAAAATAGATACATTAAAAAGGGCACCAAATACAGATGCCAAATCTATGCACAGTATCATCTCCAGAAGGAGAATTTCTTCTTATGATTTTTGTATAGCTATTAAACTATAGTGTATTTAAGAGTTTCTAGATAGATTGGAAGCTCACATTAACAAGGGCAAAGATTACATTGTTTCTATTTCTACATGCATCAAACTTTAGTTCACATTCCCACTCCATTACAACTTCACTGAGACATAAGCTCTAACGGCACCAGAAAAATTGTCCAATGAGAAATAACAATCAAAACGCTAGACTTACTACGATTACTAATATGGATAGAATTAAAGTACCACTTGAGATTGAAATCAAGCCATGCCTCTTGCAAAAGAATATAAGAGCTTTATTTTAAGAAAAATACAGGGTACTTGACAGCTTACTCCACTCTTGAGGGTCCAAGAGACATAAGTGTCTGGAAAATGACTTCTGAAGTTCCATCTATGACATCCACAGCCATAATTGTTCAGGATGGTCGTCCCACTGCCAATGGAGGGAGGAGTAAAAAAGTCAAAATGCAATTGCATGAAAATCAGTCACTGGTGAATCAAAAGTTACCAACTTTTCCATGAGAATCCCTGTCTTTAGCTTCTTTAAAAAGTCTAAGACCTGCAATGCACTCGTGGATTTAGACAAACAACTACAGCTATCTCAAAAATCACAAATATTTGTTTTATACTTGCCATTCTGACAGCCAAAGATTGTCCAAGGTGACGGTGCTACAACATCAGATGTCACTTTGTCCATCTTTTTGGATGAATAAAGAGTCCAATCAATAGAATTATTGTGATTTGCATTGTTGGAACCATTTGATCTGCATGCATGGAATCCCCTTAAGAAACTGATATACAGTAATGGGGTATAAATGTGAGATAGTACTCGATAATAAAACAAGCATCATGTCTTGTCACACCCATCTTTACTAAATATTCCAAACAAAACCAAAATAAGTTGTTCAAGCAATCTGCTTAGAACTCAAATTGTTTGCAAGCATAGGTGAACAGACAACAAAAGCCAGAAGTTAAATATATGTTGAACAGCAATGATGGATGGTAACTCATTATTATATCTGAAGGACTGCCATCTGCTCTTGGAACAAGCAACATCATTTCCGAGGTATGGACCACCCTGCATATATATAATCAATTCTCAGTCTCATCTCATCTTATGGCCGCATCTTATGATGTTCATTAACAATGGGAAACAGTTCAGCACCTTTAAAGCTGCTTCCCGAAAGGAATGAATCCATCTCGCTGCTTCTTCAGGACTACTAGCTCCTAGTTATAAAATTTAGATTCCATAACTCATACATGAATGTGAAAGTATCATACATATTGACTAACAATATTTTTGTGAAATATTTGCCTCACCTTAAGTTGATCATTGTGATTAGAACTATTATAAAGGGTGAATATGAAGAATACCTACAAATTGAAGAAAGAACTCACATTTCAAAGGTTCCAATGGCATGAACCAATCAGAAAACATAAACCAGAAAATTTACCACTGTCCAAGAAAAACAACACATAATTCACATACTTTTCTATGAATGCTTTCCCTCCCATTGTCCCTAACTCGAATGCAAGAATCAATGATTGCACTTCTACGAGGTTCCTGAAATTGTAAATGTGAATGTGAGCCGAAATGCTATCTCAGCATCCCCATTTATTCATTCATCAAACTATAAACACGATACTTTCACCAACCCAAAAATGAACTGCAACAGAAAGAAACGGAGGCACTCAATCCCTTGATCATTGGCTATTTTTCCAAGGAATCTAAGCAACTTTCCACAAAAGCGAAGAAGTGCCGCATCACATTGTATAATTATGCTTAAAGCGAAGCTATATTATCATCAAATCAACTCAACTTTCAGTAAAAACTAAAGATTAAAGGGTACAAAGACTGATATATGACTGTTAAAGTGAAATATTCTCACACAAAGTTCGTTGTAGAGTTCTCCAGATTTACCTATACAAAGTTATATCTCTAACCCAAAAAATACAAAAGGACCAGCAAAATTTGAAAGGCTGCTCGATTGAAAGTACACTTAGCGATTTGTGTATTCATCATGTCATGTAAAATATTAAAATTTATGTATTTGTATCGAAAATTGCATATCATAATTAGTTTCCACACAAAAACATTAAACACAATTTTCTAGTTTTGTTAACTCTATATATAATTATTTTAAACTGTATTAATTTTATATTTTATTTTTATCATGTTTGTATTGTATTAACATATAAAAACACCACTTTATCTACCTAATAAAAAGAAAACTTGAATTTTTTTCTATTAATCGGCAACTGGTCAAGCTCGAAGAGAGAGTATGCCCAAGACTGTAGTTAATCTATTAAAGGATACATAATTTTGAAAAAACGAGAAAATTTTTTCATTAGTAACTCGTGTTTTAGATGGCCAGGTGAAAGAAACAATTAAAAAAATCAGGTACATAAAAAAAACACACACACACATGTTCGCAATCAGGCGCTTTCTCCTTCCAATCAAACCTGAAAACGCGTTTGACATGAAATTATTAAGCATATTCAACTAATCCATAATGAAGCAACTAAAATAATAATTATTAAATAAATAAACAAATAAAATGATAATTAATAATCATCTCCATTTAAAACTAGTTATTCACTTATTATACCAGCTGGATCGATTAATTAAAAAAATTAAACCGAAAATAAAAAGAAAATAGAAAGACAGCGATATTAAAGTTTAGTTTAATGCCATTATTTCTTTGCAATAATCGTTAAATAAGTAACGAAACTTGCAAGATAAGCTACCAAAAATAAATAAATAAATAAATATTGCTGATAAAAAAAAGGGAAGAGACCTGGTTAGTGGAAATGGGCATGGATTTGAAGCTCATAAGAAGATGGTCTTCAAGAACAAAGTAGCGTTTGCTTGAGTACTGTAATCCAATCCGATTAGAACGAATTATATATAACCATCCTTCCATTTTTAACTCTCCGCTCTGCGAACCAGCCATTTGAATTCTTTGCAAAACAGAGAATAAAAAAAAATGCTGTGGTAATGAGATGATAATTACAAGAGAATCAATATTTTTTTTTTCTTCTTTGAATAGTGAAATTAGTGAAACTCTTTTTCTTTGAAGTTTCAGTTACCAAAGAAAAAATTTCTCTCGGTTTCCCTCTGTTTCTCTCTGTTTGGCTCTGTTCTTTTGGTTTTCTGTTCTCTCATTGTTTATAACTGAAATGGAGGAGAGGGTGTCCGACCGAGAACAAAGATTGGCAGGCGAATATTGGATGGTTAAAATTACTTTATTACCCTTTTCTCCATTCATTAAAGTTAAAAAACTACGTTAAACTTATGCAGCCAATCATGTACTTTCGCTTTTTGTTTTTATTCAGGAGTTTACGTAAACATGTTAATATAAAATACATACGATAATAAAATATAAATATGATATAAAAAATAAAACATAAAAATAATATAATTTAAATTTTTAATAGTAATTATATATAAATTCTATAAAATAAAAATATTTTATATTTTTATATTAATATAAATTATGATATATATTATTTGTATAAAATATGATATGAATATATAAATTTTAATATTTTTACTATATTAATTTACAAACTACCAAGTCTAAATTTATTGTTTTAATTAAAACTCATTTATTTAGTAAAATTAGAGAAAAATAATGACAAACTAATAAATTTGACATTTAATTATTCTAAAAAATAATATTTAAAAATTTTAAGATTCATATTTTAATACTTAATTAAGGGTTGATGAATCTTTTTTCTCGTCCTGATTTAATAATTACATCTAAATTAATTTTGTAGATGTGAATAGCACAAAGTGCATGCTAATAATGTTCCCATTTAAAAACCATCCAATGAATTTTTTGTTTTTGGATAACATCCAATGAAATTGACATTAAGGATGAATAACCTTTGATTCATATAAAACATATATATTTATGAAAAATGAAATAAAATGAAAATGACCATTCTTGAAACTTTAATATGGTCACTAATCTTCTACCTTTTTATAATAATAATAAACTCATATTGAAGAGAGTAACATTTTATTTTTTTAATTTCATTAATTCATGATCAAACTCGATTATGATATTTATTAATATACATATTTATTTTTTTAATAAAATTAAATGTATTAATGAAAATTATATTAATAATTAAATAACGATTGATATATGTACCGAAAAATAAATCAATAATTATCTCCTCTTTACCATTGAGTCAATAGTTAATTGATTTTATATATATTTTCTAATTATGTATGTGATTAATAATTTTTAGAGAAAGGTAATTAAGAGATGTATATAAACTTCTAAATTAAAAAAATATATTCCAATTTGTATCCTTTTGGTAAATTTTTTTGAATCAATAAGGTAAATTACAAAAATTCTACTATGATTATCAATCGTTACACCCTTTATTTTTGGACTTTGGCAAAGAAGGAAAATGAGGCAAATGAGTGATAGCTATACAAGTAATAAATCTAATGATTTGAATATTAATGTTATGTAAAATATTAAAATTTATGTATTTATATTATATTTTATATAAAAATTATATGTGATAATTTATATTAATAAAAAATAAAAAATATATATTTTTAATTTTATTAAATTTTTATATAATTATTATTAAAATTTTAAATCATATTATTTTTATATTTTATATTTATATTATATTTATGTCATCAAATATTTTTTAAATTATCAAATATAACAAATAGTGCGGCATAAAAAGTCCAATGGGAGCAGCCCATTCGGAGAGAATCTGTTAGTTGGCCTGACCTAAAAAGACCTAATAAAATAATACCATTACTACAAAGAAAATAAAAAATACAAAGAAAAGAATACATAGAAGCTAAGATATATGATATCAATCAAACAAAATTTATTAATAAATGATTGGTTTAATCGAATATGTTTATCCTCTCGATAAAAAAATTTTATATTTGAGTTTTATCAGTAATCACTTATTGAGATCATCTCGAATGTATGACACATTTTATGCTGATTTAGAGAACTGAACAGTTTATCTATTTTCGAATTTTTTTTTACAAAAAAAAATCAAACAAAATTTTAACAAATGATTACGAGAATTTATAGCATAAAAAATTATTAGATTTTTTTGCTAATATTTTTATATTCAAAGTTATAAAAAAATAAAACTTGATCATTACAATAAAAAATATTTTTTTTATTTTTACTTTTTTTAAAAGAGATGAAAATTTTGAAATAACGAACATGAATGTGCTAATTAATATGTTTTTTAAATAAAAAATTGAAAAAAAAAACAATAAGTGTTTTTATTAATTGGCAAGGCATGTAAAATCAAAATTTTATAATCAATCAAATCTTTTCTTTTGGTTGAAAAAAGATGTTTTCATTATATCAAACAAAATTAAGTCATGCATGCAATCATCTGTAATTACCACTTTCTATCTGCTATTGATTTGCCCAATTTATTAAAAAATTCATAATTAGGGCCTCCTCATATTTTATTTATATAAATGTATATTTTAAAAAAAATTCACCCATAAGTTATTCCATGAAAAGAAAAAATTATTCAAAAGAAAGAATCATGGTTTTTGGAAAATATCATTTTCAGGAATGGAACTAACCATTTTGTCCTGTTTAGGTCACTTTGGAATCTGGTACACATACTATAATCGCATAAAGTAACCTAAAATAGAAAAAAATAATTTGACATATCTTGACTAAACCTTTGAAGTTTTTACCCATCATTATAATAATAATAAAATCTTGCTTTGGAATATAATTAGTTCTGGTCAGTTGCACCCTTTAGTTGGACAAAACTTATAAAATTTTGGACACATCATGAAACTTACAATATAAATATTACGAGAATTAATTCTATATGGTGAATCTTGTGAAGAAATTATTAATGTCGTTGTCCCTAGTCTGTTTAGTTGGAGTGGCTTACGATTTTTTTTTCAATGAATTGTTTTGATAATATTTTTAATAATTGAGATTATCAAAATTAAATCATAATATTAAAATAAAAATTTAATGTTTTATGATAAAAATATGAGTTGAGTTGAAAAGTACGGTTTGGGTCTAATTTGTGAAAAAAATTTAGTTTGGGTAAACTTTTATTTTAGTTGATTGTAATAAAATGTAAGGTTATTATTAATAAAAAAATAATATTATTCATGGAATTTTTAACTTTTACCAATATGATTAAAAGGTTGCTTATATTTTATTAAAGTATATTTAAATCAATTAATAAATTAATTTTTTTTAAAAACAATTAATACATATGTGGCAAAAAATACATGATAATATTTTAACTTTGTTTATAAAATTTAAAAGTTTCCTTAATCTATAAAATAATAAATTTTTAAAGATAAATATTTTTTAAATTGTTTAGTAATTTTTTGGAGAACAAGGTTATTTTCTAATTGAAAATTAATAAATATGAGAATACATTTATTATCAAACCAAAAATAAAAGGATAAATTTTAATTTGATTTAGTTAATTTATATAATAATTTATAAAAAATAACCATTTAATATATTTGAGATTTAAATTTCAATATTTACAAGTTTTTTCATGATCTTTGGAAAAAAAATTAAAACCTTTCATGGTTTACCATACGACATTTCTTGATAATCAATTACTTTGAAACTATAATTGCAATGACCATAGTTCTAAAAATAAAATTAGAATTAGAATAGCAAGTATTAGTTTCATTTTCTTTTGGCCAAGGAAAAAAAAAAGTGGGACATTTTCATTTATGTATAGCAATTTTCACTGCCAAAGAAATGCTAACAATGAAGCTGAATTGACACAATTTGCTAATGGATCCATAAATTTTACTATAAGCTTTGAAGAGGAAGGTCAGATGAATTGGAAATGAGTGATTTATTTAAAGAATCAAAGTCATTTAGACTTGAGGTACAAAATGTTTGGAAGAAAATCTTTATACCAAAATCATGTTTTGCTTTAGACAAGGGAATCCTTGTCTGAATTTTTAACTTCATGGTCTTCTTTCTCCGGTGCCAGAAATGGTGTTGCGTCCTTTTCTTTCATCTGAAAAATAGGACATAACATTTTGTTAACAAACCTCTCGTGGGAGATACAGAGAAGGGAAGAGATATATACATATATATATATTTATTTATTTATATTTATATTTATATATACCTGAGACCCCAATGGATCAGCTTGTTTCTTGTTGTTCTCCTGGGTGCAAAAATATGAATACAAGCCCATCCCAAAAATGGCTATCAGGATTCCAACGATGTTCCTGCCTGTAAAGGGGTCATGCAGCAGTGTATAGCCAAAGGCAAGAACCAGGCAAGTCTTGAGGTGGCCAAGAACTTGATATGTGACTGGGGATGTTTTGCCAATAACCAGAAATGTGCTAAAGTTGACAGATACAGCAATAATGCATGACAGGATGATGAAAGCCTGCAAATGTTTAAAAGCAATTGGTTACCAGAAATCTCATTAATAATCTGTGTGACATACTAAGGAAAGAGAGGTTTATTTCTGTACCAAGACTATAGGGGAATATTTGTAAGCAAACACATTTTGCTTGGTGAGGAACTGATCTACCAATGGGCCTGAGACAAACAGAATAGCTGCTTGAAATGGGGCTGACTGGTACAGCAGCTGGGTTGAAGAGACATTGAGCCTCTTCTGTATGGTGTTTGTCAGCTATATTCATCAAGTCAAGAATAAACTGTTAGGGGTCATTTTCAACAATACTGGCCTATGCCATGAAGCATGCCCCGATGATACATCTTCAAAATTGAATTTTAACATCATTTCAGAAGCACTTTTCGATGTTAATTTTCATTTCTTTGCAATACAGCTCCTAAATGTAAATGCTTGATCAGTTGATGCATGCTCAGTTTTTAACAAACCAATTTAAAAGGATACAATTTGCCCAACACAGGTCGTTGCGATGGCAAGGAGAGAAACGATTGTCCCAACAAAATTGAGTTGGAGATCAGTTATAGAGGCAATGCCAACTCCAACAAGTAAAAGGAAGAGGGACAGCTTTATCTTTTGGCTGCACAGAGTAGAACAAAAAGTTCTCGTAAGCTTTGAATCTCAAAATGCTCAACCAGCTAACAGAAGTGTAATGGCTATGCTAAAAAAAAAAAAAACCTGAATTGCTTTTTTAGGAAGACAGTTTCCAATAATACAGTGAATGGTATGATTGCAAGTTTGGTCATCTGCCAAAAGAAGCACCACAAAGAATTAGGACACGAAATTATGGTTTAAAAAGGTGATATGTATATGCTTTGGAAATAGATTTTCAATAGTGTAATAATGTTTGTAAAAATGAAGTCCACCTGATAGAATCCAATGGAGTTAAATCCAAGGCTCAAGTTGAGAAATCCAATGGAAACGCCATTGAGGATGCCAAAGAGCATCACAGTCTTCATGTCAATTGGTTTATTCTCAAACAGATTGACGCGTTGTGCCGCATGAAGGGTGCAAAATGTTACCATGAGATGCCAGCTAGTGAGTGTTGTTGCTGCACCAAGGAGAAAAGAAAAAGAGGAGAAAGAAGCAAGGGGATTAAAAGAAAATCAACTCAATATAGTGGTAAATAATCGTTTACTCCTCTTTTAATATAATAATAATGGGCAATGCTGTTTCACAATAAGGAATAAAAAGTTCATCTATGAAGAAAGAACAGACAAATTACCAAAAGGGAAGCCAAGATTGCTCATCAAAGCTTTGTTGCATATGACAATGGAGACAGATGATGCAACTGAAAGAAACAGGGCGCCAATAACACCCAGTTGGAAGTTTGACATCTTTCCCATCTATGGTGAAACAAACAAAACAAAAATAAATATCAGAAACACAGCTAGTTGATGTGTACTGATGCATTTTTAAGAAATGCAATTTGGTTGATACTAATCACTATAAAATGTCAAGCCGATTCGAAAATTCAATTGAGAATGCTGGTTAGTTAACTGATGGTTGTTGTATGTTTATGCATTAATCTCTTTGGCACAAAACTAAAGATACGCAGTTTATAATATCAGAAGGCAGACTAATATCAGAAATGACAAAATAGATATCTATGAAGAAAAGAGAAAGCAAATTTAAGACATACATAAATGTTACCTGCAAAAGAAGTAGAAAACTTTGGAGTTTTAGGAGCCCTGAAAGAGATTCAAAGAAAGAAAACTAAATTTACTTTCATCAAACACATTGCACATAAAAGAAAAAGAGAATGATGAGAGTAAACAAAGAGAGAGACCTTTGAAAAAGTACAAGTAAGTTACAAGATTATTGACAGAGGGCTCCTACAACTCCATAAAGTCACCATAAAGCACACCAAGTTACAACAAACAGCGACCATGAAAATCAACAGTGAGAGGGCTGCAGAAGAGATATTTGAGAGAGATTTTGAGCTGCAGAAGCTTGAAGAAAAGAGAGAAAGAGAGAGTTGATTGTGGCTTGCATGCGAATGTAGGTTTTTAAGCATGCTTTGTATGTTAGATTGCTAAGAGGGTTGGTGCCTAACTCTGTTTCAATTTTAAGTACTACCTGTATTGTTTTTGTTCTTCCAAAAGGAAGCTAACGATCAAACATAATCAATGAGACAGTCAAAATTTTAAATGAGCCTTAGCCCACAAGCCAGGTAGGTAAGATGAACATTTTCTTATATGTAAGTGGGGTACCTGCCAATGCAAGCAAAAAGGCTTGCCATCCTCAAACTCAATGGGAGTTTGGTGAGAAAAAGGACTTCATTTTCGCTAGTGAATGAGGCCTTTCCTTGGCTTCCTTTAAGCATCCTCATCACCAACCAGGCAAAAAATCTTAGTCACATTGTTAAATCTCCCTTGCTAACATACCTGGAGTTGGACCAAAACCAACAATCAGAAAATTCTGCTAACATTCATGCATTTATCTAATGAAGGGTATTTTGATGATGACATGAAATATGCATAACATTACGTTTACATCATGCTGCATGCGGCTTATTATTATACTTTTGGCCGTGTTGGGTATAAAAATATGGCTCGGAGCATTGAATCTCACCTTAGAAATGAAAAAAGGATGAACTTAATGCCCAACGAACTTACCAAGCCAAGCTTCTTCGCTTGCGAAGAAAAGGAGCCTGACGTGCCACTTCCCTGGAGGAGAGGTCATTGCTGAATTGGCTGAGGATTGACCGACTGGATTTCAAGAGGATTCCTCAGTTATGGAGTTGATTTGATCAGCAGTCACCGTTTTGGTCTCATCCCTATTCCCTAGACTGAAAACAATCAGTTAATGCAGCAGTGGACATATGAATATTCAGCTGTTACAAGAGAAACCTTCTCTTTCAAATTAAGTACTGAAGAAATCAGCTGAAAGCTCCTCACTGCCAATGAAACTCTGCTACAATTTTTCACTTTGGCTTTACAATTATTTTGTGTTCTTCGAGTCTTGACGTGTTCAGTATCCAGCTTTCAGGACAACAGTAACTTAACTGAACACCTAAGAGTTGATTATTGAAATGGACTAAATCATGTGCCTTGACTATAGGGAAACACACCGCCATTGTTCCTAGAGGAAATTACATGAACAAAGGCACAGAAATGCAAGTATGTGGGAAAACACTTATTTATAGTTGATTGTAATTTTGTAATTTGTATATTTATATTTGTATCTCTAGAATTAAGTATTTGTATCCTAAAATTAAGGATAAAAAATTAGGATAGATAATCTCTCAATTATAGGATCACTTTTTAGGAAGATTTAGTTTCCTAATTTAATCTCTAATTAGTTGTAAATAAACTTAAGGTTCTTGTATAATTCTAAATGAGCAATTTTTTAATATACATTTAGTTTTTTTCTCTTAGTTTTCTACACAATTTTATTTTTTAGTTTTTCCACATGGTATTAGAGCTTTAGGCTTTCTTTGGAAGCAAAATTTTCAGCCTTCATCGCTAACTTCTATTTTAGGCCTTTATTGTCGAATCCTGTTAAGGCCTTCATAGCCATTATATTTTTTTCTTTCTTTAGCCTTTATTGCTAAGAGTCATTTATGGTTATATCTTAAAACTTGTTTCAGGTCAAAGAAAGATATCACTACCACCTAATTTGAGGAAGTGTCAACTGAGAAATTCATCGGAATACTACAGATGTCTCGAAAACAAGAAGAGTTCGACAAGGAAAAGATTGAAAAGTTAAGAAACCTATTAAAAACCCTTAAAAAGTCTACTGTGGTATGTTTTTTAGGTAAGGTCTCTAGTTCAGGTAAAGCTTCTGGTTCTCATGAATTAAATGTCTTGGTTAAGCTTATTACAAGTTTTTAGGTCATTGACTTAAGTTTAGTACATGTACCCTATATCCTACTAATAAGAAAATTATTATTGCAAATGGTTCACTTACTACAGTGACAGGATTAGGAGATGATCAAGTTAATCTCTCATTTGTTCTAAAAAATATTCTTCATGTTCCTGGATTGTCTACTAATATGATATCTGTACAAAAACTTATCAGAGATATAAATTGCAAAGTGACTTTTTATTCCTCTTATTGTGAATTTCAAGACCAGAGTTCGGGGAAGATGATTGGACTTACTAAGGAGAAAAATAGACTCTACTATCTTGAGACATAAAATAACACAAGTAATATTAAGAATAGTTTACCTTTGTCATTTCTTTCTGAAAAATCTTTCAATAAAGATAAAATTTAGCTTTATCATTTTCATCTTGGACATCCTTTTTTGAAACTTTGAGAAAGATGTTTCTTTCTTTGTTCAAAGGATTAAATGTCGAAGATTTTCATTGTGATATTTGTGAACTTGCAAAGCATAGACGTGTGTCTTTTTCAATTAGTAAGAAAAGAAGTTTTACTCCCTTTTACTTGATTCATAGTGACATTTAGGGTCTCTCTACAATTCTTAATATTTTTTATGCAAGATAGTTTATTTCATTCATAGATGATTGTACCAGAGTCCTTTGGATTTTTTTACTTAAATCCAAATCAGATGTGAATAGTATATTTTTAAGTTTTTAAAATATGATCCAAATCCAATTTGGAGTGAGAATCAAGAGATTTAGGTCGATAATGCAAGAGATTATTTTAACTAGACTCTATCCACCTATTTTCAAAAGGAAGATATTATCTATGAGTCATATTGTGTTAATACTCTATAACAGAATGGAGTGACAGAGAGAAAAAACAACCATTGACTAGCCACAACCCAAGCCTTTGTTTTTCAAGCAAATGTACTCAAATCTTACTGGAAAAAGTTATTCTCACTATCACATACATTATAAATAGGTTACCTTCAAGAGTTTTGAGATTTAAAACTCCTATGGAACTACTCTCACAATTCTATCCCAACCTTAATACTACAAACAATCTCACACTTAGGATATTTGGTGGTATATCATTTGTTCATGTTCACGGTTATAATAGAAAAAAGTTGGACAAGAGCCATTAAGTGTATCTTTGTGGGGTATTCCTCAACTCAAAAAGGATATAAGTGCTATTATCCTCTTACAAAAAATTTTATGTGTCTGCAGATGTCACTTTTAAAAAAAGTAAACTATTTTTTATTCAACCTTATCTTCAGGGAGAGACTTCATTCATGGAAGATAAGGATAAAGATTTCTTTTTGCTTATTTGTCCCATTCTTCAACATTTTCACCCATTAATTCTTTTAAGTCGAAATCTGTTTTTGCTGAGCCTAAATCAAACACTGAATTTGAGTCTGAACCCATTCCAAATACAAAAAATTTGATAAAAGGATAATATTATTCTTTATTCTATGAAAGAATTACAGGTGTACTTAAGAAAAAAAGTTTCAGATCCTGAACTAGTGCCAATCCAAGAACCTGATCCTAACTCTGGAAAACGAGGTAACTATAGTTTTTTACTTTGTTTTTTAAAATAAGCATGAATCTCATAAAATTATAACTAGTAATTATGATTTGCCTATTGCCATTAGGAAAGAAACCAGAGAATGTACTAAGCATCCACTATACCCGATCTTTAATTTTGTGTCATTTGAAAAATTTTCATCATCCCACAAAAATTTTCTTGTGAGCCTAAACATTATTTCTGTTCTAACTACATTATCCGAGGTATTATCTAGTGAAAAATGAAGGCAAACCATGAAAATAGAAATGGAGACCTTAGAGAAAAATAAGACATGAGAACTGGTAGAGTTGCCTTAAAAAAAATTTAGTGGGGTGTAAATAAATTTTCACTATAAAATACAAGGCAGATGGTACTATTGAAAGGTATAAAGCCAGATTAGTGACTAAGGGCTATATTCAAACCTATAGAGTGGATTATCAGGAAACCTTTGCTCCAGTTGCCAAGATGAATACAGTTAGGATTTTATTATCATTGGCTACAAATTACAATTGGCAGCTTCAACAATTTGATGTAAAGAATGCTTTTCTACATGGTGATTTGGAAGAAGAAATATATATGAAGGTTTCATCGAGATTTGGAGGTCATCTAGAAGCAAACAAAGTATGCAAGTTGAAAAAGGCTTTATATGACCTTAAACAGTCTCCTAAGGCTTGGTTCAAGAGATTTGTCAAAGTGATGCTAGCAATGAGATATAAACAAAGTAAAAAAAATCACACATTGTTTATCAAGCACTCTAATTCAAGGAGAGTCACAGTTCTATTAGTGTATGTTGATGATATAATTGTAACTGGAGATGATGAAAAAGAGAGAGAATTTTAAAATAGTGTTTGGCTAGAGAATTTAAAATAAAAGAGTTAGGGAGATTGAAGTACTTTTAGGAATTGAAGTAGCTCACTCACGGCATGGTATCTTCATCTCGCAACATAAATATGTGATGAATCTTTTGAAGAAAACTGAAAAGCTCGCATGTAAACATGCAAATACCTTTATAGATCTTAATCATAAAATTGGATAAGCTACTGAAGATGTTGTTATAGATAGAGAGATGTACCAAAGATTAGTTGAAAGACTTATTTATCTCTCACATACTAAACTTGATATAGCATATGCTGTGAGTGTGATAAGTCAATTTATGCATAGTCCTAAAAAATTGCACCTATAGGCTGTCTACCGTATGTTGCATTATTTGAAGGCTAATTCTGAGATAGGTATCTTATTTAAAAGAAATTCAGGGCTAGTTCTAGAAGCATATACAAATGTTGATTATGTCGGTTCAATAACTAATAGAAGATCCACCTCAGGCTACTACACTTTCTTAGGTGGTAATCTTATAACTTGGAGGAGTAAAAAATAGAATGTGGTGACAACATCAAGTGCTGAAACAGAGTTCAGAGCAATGACTCAAGGAATTTGTGAACTACTATAGTTAAAGATTATCCTAGAAGACTTGAAGATCAAGTGGGATGAACCAATGAGACTCTACTGTGATAACAAGTCTGCAATAAGCATTACACACAATCTTTTGCAACATGACAAAACAAAACACATTGAAGTAGACCGGTATTTCATAAGGAAAAACTAGATAGTGGGTTGATTTGTATACCTTATGTATCAACAAAGGGTCAACTTGCAGATGTGTTAATTAAAGGGCTCAGAGTACAACATTCAAAGAAATTATTTTCAAGTTGGGAATGAAAAACACATATTCATCAGCTTGAGAGAGAGTGTGAAAAAATACTTATTTATAGTTGATTATAATCTTGTAATCTATCTATTTATATTTGTATTTCTAGAATTAAGTATTTGTATCCTTAAAATTAAGGACAAAAAATTAAGATAGACAATCCCTCAATTATAGGATCAGTTTTTAAGAAGATTTAATTTCTTAGTTTAACCCCTAGTTAGTTGTATATAAACTTAAGATTCTTATATAATTTTAAATGAACAATTTTTCAATATACATTCAATTTTTTTCTCTTAGTTTTCCGCATAGTTTTATTTCTTAATTTTTCCACAAAGTAAAAAAATGAATAACTCATGAGGAAGACAAGATAAAAAAAATTATTCTCTTGGTTTATTTAACTGTAGAAATCATAAGATACAAAAACTGAGTCAGGGAAATGAGTCCACCCTCTTTCAGCAAAAATATCACTCAAACTGAGCCCTAACAAACATCAGGTGAGATGATACATGTACAAATATGGATGACACCGAAGGAGAGTTGGGAAAAAAGAAATAAAAGATTATCCCTTTCCAAGCTGGGCAAGGTATGCCTTGTCTGCACTCGCTAGGCGATTCTGAAACATGGACCACTCGTTTTTGCACCTTGTTCTAACCTGTGAATGGAAAAGAAAGAAAGAAGTGAGTTGGTTTAGAGATTAAATCTTTCTTTTACAAAGAGAAGATTCAAATCTAAGCAACATTTAAGACTTCATTCTTTTTCTTTTTCCTTTTTAAAGATTAAAATTCATATACATTAAGGTGCAGCATTTTTGTCCCCTTTATTTAATAGAAAGAGCAAGAAAGCAACATCATGCAAGACATTTAGAGGCCAAATGATCAAAAAGCCAAAAGAATAATTTTCGAAATGAAGGTACATAAAATGATGTCAAAATTCATAAATATGCATACCCCTTCCCAAGGAGCTTTCCCTTCGTCTGACATACCCTGCAATTTGACAGAACTCATAGTTAAGAGATTATAATCAGGAGGGTCATGACAAACATGTCGAGCATGAATGAGCGAAGAAACGCCAAAATAATAGAATAGGCGCAAGATGAAATAACGTCAAATTTGAGTGCCAGGTGAAATTGTTCCAACAAGTGGGAAAAAAAAATGTTATTCAGCTAAGCTTCTTCAATCAAATAAGTCAACATCACCCTGGGATCCAGTTCCATGCTTAGCATCCATGCCACCGGATATAGATCAAGAGCCATATTCATATAATTTATCATTCACACAAAACATTGAAGGAAACTGTATGAGAATATGAGCCACAATATCATTCAGCATTTTAACATAGCCAAAATATCTGGCAAGCTGATGATAACTCACCTGGTTCCCAAGAGAAGGAATTATTTGATGAATAATCCACTGTGAATCTACCACACCAATTTTTTCATTTGCAGGCTGTGCAGAAGAAAATGGCAATTTAGTACAATATTACATAAGAGGCCAGGCTGAGATTGTAAACATGAAGCTCTCACTTTTCACAGGGTGTGCTAGGAGAAGCCAGCTTGGTATGTTATCAGATAGTTGAAAACAATATCAATCTCTCTAAATAATTAACAACTTGTAATATTTTTTACAAACTAGCCCCTCTAATTCTTTCTGCACGTTGTTGACATAAGGATGCTTTCATGAATTCAAATGTTGCTGATTTTCCCGAGGAATATTTCCATAAAGAGTTGGTAATTCTAAAGTATTTTATCAGTGCTCAGATTCTCCATCTAGCAAAGACTTCCACAGGTTCTTATTGTGTTGACTGGAGAGTAGTCAATAACGAAAAAGAAATGGCAATAAGAGACAGAAACCACTAACCTCAACACATCTTCTGAGAGCAAAATCCAATCCCCATCCATGCACCAAATCATTCTACAAGAACATGAGTTGTTAAGCATTTTGGTTGTATCAAAAAAGGAGGGAGCTCAAAAATTGTACCGAGTAAATTTCTAGAAATATGCTCCTAATCTGTGTCTTTGTTCTCCTTCCATCATCAGAGAAGTTGAGAATGGAGGGAACTCATCCCGAAAGGTGTTGGTATATGAGCCGGTTCATAATTTTATTTTTCCTAGATAGCCTCATTTAAGAACTAATAAAGAGTCCATCAATTAACAAATCTCTCTTTATTTAAGTTTATTATTTACTTTTAGGTTGGGTGAATTGAACCTCAGATGTGCAACTTCCCACCAAAGGGTCTGATCGTGACAATTAGGATACCATCAAAATTTTGCAGAAATAATAACTAGTATTTATCTTGGGAGGCAAGGAAGTAGATAACACATGCAACCTATCTAGTCAGTTAATCTGTGAGCATGTAAATATTCTAAAGAATGCGGCCAAAGTACACAAAATCCTTAAGCATACTTTACCTGAATCATATACCATACACATCGCCAAGCTTCCAGAGAAAATACAGGTGCCATAATTTCCACAAAACTGAAAGAAAGAAATAAATCAATGTTAAATATACCAAGAGAAAAGGAGGACATCCAGTTGAAGGAACATTAACAGCAAAGCGCATTACAAATACACAAATCAGAAATATTGCTTATGCATTGCCAATTATGATTCTCATACAGACACAATTCCAGTTTTTCAGAATTTGCAGTAAGTGCAAAATGGCGATGTCTGGGCTCTTTTGAAAATGCTAAGTTGTAAAATTTATAATTTACAAATATGACCACTTTGCTAAAAGTTTGCAAGACACATTGTCTCTGTGTGTGTTTGAGTGAAATTGATAGAGAGAGCATACGCAGCACATGGTGGCAAATGCGGATCAGGACACTGGTCTGGTTTCTCATCAGTAGACCTGTTAAGCAAGTCAAAATGCATAACTTCAGAGAAAAAAACACGATTTTTTATGATTGATAAAGTAATTGCCCCTTCATACAAGTGTGAGAGAGAGAGCCTACTTGTGAACTTCTTGGTCACCTCTCCTCTTTGTTATCTGCCATGTCAGTCTATTATTAGGTTCCAAACCAGGCTGTGAGATCTCCAAACCATGTTTCTTGACCAGTTCTATGTATCTGGTAACTTGTGCAGAGAAAGTTAGAAATAAATATATACATGTTGAAATTAAGTAAAAAAAAAAAAAACTGGTTGAAAACACAAGCCTCTCCGCATTGAAGTGTTCCACTCCCAGATCTTCATCCCAGATGAAAATATATTCATAAGGGGCAACAACATCTGGATGCAAAAACCTTTTCGCATACCACCTAAAATATATTTACATGAGCAAGAATATAAGAACTAGCAGCAAAATTATCATCCACTAGAATGATAACAAGTCAAAGCTAATCTAATAAGGCAGTAACAGGAACTCAGAGGTGCATGGAATAGGCAACAGCTTATTCTGTCTTAAAAACTCCCTCTAACTAAACGGATCTGGAAAGATAGAAATTTTGAACCATTCAGAACACCAAAAAACTTACCATTTTGTTTGCTTCTTCACACTAACATGGATTGCTTTCTTTGACCACTCAAATTGGTCCCATTCAGTTGTCCGGCCATCATAATGAAAAAGTAAAATTTGGAAATCCTCAGAAAACTATCTCAACATGTAAGAATACAGAAGTGTCAGAAACTCTGGAAATCAAAATTGAAAAAATAAATAAATAAATAAAAAGCAAAGATGGAATGGTCCCATTGTCTAACCTTTTTAACACATGCATCAATATTATTCATCTGTTCCAAACCAACTGTAAATGTTACTAAATACTTCGGTTTCTTCTTCACATCCTGCAGATTTAAGGAAAATCATAATAGGAGACAACTATTAACGGAGAATATTAAGACACATGAAGTTATATTGTAGCACATTGCAAGGCGTATGTTTTGAAGCCGACAATGATAGTGATATAATGCCAAAACAGCCCCCATGCATCAGAACTTTTCTAGTGGAAACAAAATGATAAGCTGCATGTAACGTTTCTAGTCAGCAAAAATGTTAAAAGACAAAGAAAGTTCCAGCCATTTACTTAGATAATATTACTAAAGCACCAGCATTATGATGTTTCTATGTAAATGGTGCTTATGTATCATACCTCACTAGGTTCACCCCATAATCTGTGCAGGTAAAAGTCAGATTCTGCAACAACAATTCCTGGAGGTAATAATTCTGCACCACGAGGATTTGTTGGAACGTATATCTGGGTGAAACACAGAAGCAGAAAACAATTAACAAACCGGATCAAAACCGAGTGCCATGCTGCAATTGTGAACAAAGAGAACTCCTCCAAACAAGAAGCAGGAAAACAGATATATAAGACTCAAGCTGATCTAAGACAAAATAATAATAATTCAAAAACACACTGGAAAACAAAACTTTCCCTGATAATTTGAAAACACGTAATCTGACAAGTATCAGTGAAATGTCTTCCCCAAACAAATAACAAAAGATTACAAGAAAAAAGGAACAGAGAGCACCACAGGCTCCTTAGGAACATTACTCCCAGTTGTTGCAGGAGATCTGACTATAAAGAATTCTTGGTCATTAGATGTGGCTAGATCAAGTGATGACCTAAGGCTTGAAGGTAAGTGAATCTGCAGGGGTCGACAACAAATCATAAGAATGATAGATCTACTGCAGCATACACAAATATAAACGAAGGCAAACATACCTTGTAAAGGGAAACGGATGGAAACGAAGCACCAATAAAAAATCCAAAAACAACTCCAAGAATTGTTGTGATAATAAGCCTGGCACTATCATTTGTTTTCTTAAAAACTCCACTGCAAAACATTGAAATGGTTTGGTAGAAGCGGCCCCAAAAATTTTTCGTCACAAGCAATAAGCCAAGAAAGTTTGGCAATTCAAGAATCAAGACACGTAAGAAGGCTGTAAGGTTCAATACTATTATTTACAACACTACTTTCCAATAGTGAAAGATAATAATTAATAAGTAAACAAAAAAGCATAATAATTAATAAGTAAACAAAAAAGCCTAACATGTGGTGCATGGTGCCCATATCAGTATGCTCTCTTGTTCTTGATTTAAAAGATTGGATGCCCACAAGAAAGTTATCTCCCATAAGCACCTTCAGGAGCAAATGGACATTCTTCAAGATCACCAAAGCAATGCAACTCTAACTTTCAACCTAGCTTGACCTCTGATCAGTATGAGCGTTTGAGCTTCAATATATATACAAACAGAAGATCTGCAATACTTTATATTTCAAAAGGGTGTGCCAGATTCAACGAATATAAAAATTTGAAACGTTTTAGGTGGCCAAGAAAGGAAAGCAATAAACAGCAATTACAAGTCTATTTATTTTTAGAAAATGCATGTGTAATTACATTACATCCAAAAACTTAATACACTATTCAAACAAGTCACCATATTAATTATTTCCTTAACTCAGCCAATGATTCAAATTTCTAACTTTTGGAACCAATGACATAGTTCAGGCATGTTTTGACCATATTTTAGCTTTAGAATGCAATTTCTGCCAAAAAAAAAAAACTATCTAAAAACTATTAACACTTAAATGAAAATTGGTATGAATTATGCTATTTATACTGTTTTCACTCTCCAGAATCACTCCTTTAAGTTTATCCACTTTATGGTTCGAACCATTTTAGCTTCCCTGATCCATCACATCTTTTCTAAAACCCAGAACGCAAATGAATTTCAAACAACAAAAAAACCGCCATATTACACAGTGAACATAAATAACCAATTAACCAAATTGCATCTAAAAAGATAACATTTTTACTATCTGCTAAGAAAAATAGTTCAGCCATTCCATTGAATTTTTTTATCTGCATCAGGTTCAACAAAAACTCAGATGTTTAAACAAACAAAAAATTTCAATTTAAGGGTAAAAATGGTCTTTTTCTTCTAAGGAATGAGAATTTTAGATTCCAAGATCAAAGCGGAGAAGTAGAAGAAGAAGAAAACAACATAAACCCAAGAAAAAAAAAAAAGAAACTAACTTCATAAAATTTAGTCATCAAGTAACTATTTTTATGAAAAATAATAAAAATTCAACAACAAAATAAATCAAATTTCGACAAGAAAATGTTAGGGTTAGAAACGTAACGGCATTTGATCAATTGATCTTGTGTAACAGATAGAGAAACAGAGAAAAAAAGAGTTCTTTTTTTTCTATAAAATTTTAAAGAAAGACAAAGAGAGAAAGAAAGTAGAAAAATTTACACCTGGGTTTTATTGTTTTTCTTTTGGGCTTTGAACTATAATTAAATAAAAGAATTGTAAGAACTTTAGGAATCAATGTCCTCTACGAACACTACTAATAGATGTGTCTTATCGAGAATTCGAAGTTGTTTATCCGCAACAGAGCTGTCTAAAAATGTTTTCTACAGTCGTAATTAGGAATGTTGAGCATGGTCGCTGGTCAAACATGCTTTTGCCATGCAGCCAATTTCTAAAATGAATTACCAATAGCTTTTCTAATAGTTGGCTTGTAAAGTGAAGAACATTTTATCTTTGCCTTGCTAACCTGTTTCTCTAATATTAATTGAAAAAAAGTGTCATTTTGGGAATAATTTAAATCTAGATTACATTAGTTAAATTATTCATTTAATCATTTAAAAATGTAATACTTAATAAATTTTTTAATTTAAATTTAAATATTTATAATTTTTTATTCTCAAACTACGATTTAATTAACAATAATCTTATTTACTAGGTTAAAATTTTGAGTATAAAAGAAGTATACTATCTTACACTAGAATTTTAAGCTGTTATATATATTATTTATTTATATGATAAAAGATGAAGTTTTACTGTAGTGCCATCCAATGCAATTTGCTTGGCACATCACTAATCACCTTAATACCAATGGCCTTATCACGGAAGCAGCAGTTCCATGGGATTTTGGTGATCAATCAAATATCATAAGAGATTTGAACAAATAAATGTATTTGCTGTTTACTTGTATCTACAAAATCTACCTAAGATCTTGATTTGCAAGCTACCTTAACGAATTTACACATCAATAGTTGGTTGTTATTAGGGTTTTAAATAGCATCGGCGTTGCAGTATAAAGGCTGTTATTTAGTGGTAGTGATACTTTCCACCACCATTATTCACTTGTAATGAAGTTGTGAATGAAAATTACGTTCATAGTGAAATTTTACGGTCACTAATAACGACGTAACAATCAGTAACAATTGTATCGAGATGTTTAAATTACTTTTTATATTTTTCAAATCAAATCACATAATAAATAAAATCAAACAGAAAAAAATATATCCTAACTTTAAACAATTAAGTCAAAATCCAATAAATTTAAACATCGATCAAACTTAAAAAAAAAATAAATTAATTCGTGATAAAAAACAAAATACCTAATTTTTAAAATTTGAGTTGTGGATAGTTTGAAGAAGGAGATCTCATATAACCTCTATAACCATTGACTTTAGGCTGTGCTCTCTGTTGTCTTTTTATTTTGACTTTTGAGATAGATAGAGTAATTTAAAATTTTTGGAAAAAGAGGCAGCGGGGATCTAAGCAAGATATGAGGGTGGTTGGTTGTATTTGGTGACTTTATTGCAAAATGAAGAAGAAAAATAGAGATAGAGGAGGAAAAAGAAATAGAGGAAAATGGGATGAGGATTTGGAAAGCTAAAGACCATGTTGGCATGCTCTACTATTGGCGAGAAAGAGAAAAAGGACGAATTCTATTTACACTTTATTTAATATTACATACACTCGATTTCTATACATATCCTAAATTTAAAACTTAATTTCATATTTTTACTTAATAAAGCTCATTACTCACTTTCTATTCTCTATTCCTACCCTTTCTCCCTTCTTCTCTCTTAATTTTCTGTAATCAAATTTTTCGAAAATAAATATTAGAAAAGTTTTGAAATTTTTCAAAAATGAATATTTAAAAAACCTTAAGAATTCTCCAATATTCATTTTTAAAAAGTCTCAAAAGCCTTTCGGATATTCATTTGCAAGAAGACTTAAAATTTTTTTAAATATCATTTTCAAAAAGCCTTGAGTATTCTCGAAAATAAAAATTTGAAAGATTTGAGGTTTCTCAAATATTTATTTTCAAGCTCAATTTCACTTTTAATCATTAAAAAATTTTCATTATGCGCTTATGAACCCATTTATTTGATTATGTATGTGAATGAAATTGAAATCAATATTTTTAATATGTATGGCATAAACTTGTTCTTTCTCTTGCACTTTCAGAAAATTGATAACACCATTTTTTTTAGTTTGTATGGGCAAAATGGAGTTTTGGTTTTCTAAGCTTAAGACAAAAACATTTTTATGTCCATGCATATTTGCAAACTAACATATTTTTTTTATTCACACGTATAATCAAGTAAGAAATGGCACATCGATAACTTATGTGAATGCATGTATGCTAGTCCGAACTTAAACACTTATAGAGCATTGACATTGATAATATCATTAGTAGATTAGCAAATTCGATATTATCTAATCTTTCGACACCAATCTTTACTGTTAGATTTGTTAGTCTGTTTATAACATTTTTTTAGTAGCCCAAATATTAAAGATCTCGATTTTTTTATTATCAAGAGTTTATAATTAAGTATATATTTAAAAAATTTATGTATTTTTGAAAACAGATTTTTCGAGAGTTTTATTGTGTTTTAGTAATTCATTTTCAAGATTTATATTATTTTTTTGAAAATTGATTTTTGAAAACACAATATAATTTTTTGAAATTTATTTATGAGAAATATGAGATAATTTTTTTGTATACAAGCTATTAAACATATTTTTTCATTTACTAAAGGTTAAAATTAGCATTTGATATGTAAATATTTTTGGAAGAAGATTTCGGGGGCGTAGAAAGAAAATTTGGTGATGTATTTAAAATGACCTGAGAAGAAATGGGTTTGGAAGAATTGGTTTGCAAAATGAAGGTTGTCACGTGGTTTTAAAGATTAAAATTGATTTTTTTTTCTTTTTTGGGATTTAGGTGAAATGATTGGACGGAATAAGATCTTTTCATTATACATTTGAATGGATGCAAGCCATTTAATTTTCTCACACTAAATTAAAAATTGAAGATATACATTGGTTACATCAATTCTTGGTATGGAGTCAATTGGAGTTATTAAATAAATTAAGGTGAAGACATAGGAATTATGAATTAAATTTTAGTTGATTTTACATAATAATCTTTAATTTTCTTTCTTGAATTGCATATTAATAGTAAACCAATATTATAGACATGATTGCTTCATTATGTATTTATTTTTTTTATTTTTTTGAGTTGCCTAATTTTTATGGGAAATTTATGTTCCTACTTAACAAAAAATTTAGAAAACATTGCATTCATTTAAAAGAACTATTTCAGAATTAAATATTGTTGATTCTTACCTCATAATCTTTTGCGTCTCGTTTGATCTAAGATAGATCTCTGTCTCTAAAATGCTCAATAGCTTACAAAATAAAAAGCAAGAAAAGAAAAAATAAGAATTTCGAAACACAAAATCATGTGACAAACCATTTCACGGAAGGAAAAAAATATCGGTAGTTTTAGAACATGTACTCTTTTGCACATGTATTAGAAGTATAAATGATATATTAATAATTATAAATTATTTGAATTCGATTCAAATAAAATTTAAATTAAATTTTATTATTATTAAATTAAGTTTAAGCTTTAATAATTCGATTTATTATTGATCGGATTAAGGTTGAATATTCTCATATCCCATTCAAATAACTCACAAGTCTAATTAAATTTTTATATTTTAATAATTTTTTATTATTTTAATTAATAAAATATCTTGAATGTAAATTCGAGTTTGAGCATAAATAATTAAAATTTTATTAGATATAAAAATTGAGCTGTTTTTTACATGTTAATTGATTTTAATTGAGTGAATTTAAGTAATTTAATTTTTATCTCTAATCAAGTTCGAGCTAAAAAAAAACCGATTATGCTCGAGCTGAATTTCAAGTATCAAATTTAGAGTCGGGCTCAAGCTCGAGCTTAATGCTATATCAACTTGAATTCGATCGATTATACCCCTAATATGTATAAAAAGTATAATAATTAGAGAAGATTAATTATAATATCATAGTTATTAACAATTAATACACCATAATTAAGAGATTCTTTAATGGCAATCAACGTTTTTCCATTTTAAATATGAGATGTTGAATATAATAATTAGAGAAGATTACCTGTAGAAGGAAAATTAAATTATTTTATAATTTAAATTAATGTCTTTTGCAAATTATATAGAATGAAAATTAATTTTTTATTTATTTCACATGTATAAAAGGTAAGTTAATTAAAAATGTAAAATAAATAAATATAAAATTTAAATCAAATTAATTTATTTCACAATACATTAATAGACAAAATTAAAAATAATTAATTTAGTATTCTAATCCCAAAATAATATTTGCTTTAATTATATTTTATCCAATCTTTTTCTTAGTGCTAGGGCGTATGTAATTGGTGGGTGAATGATTATAAGAATTTTTCCTTAAAGCCATTATAATAGGGTATTTTATTATTTATGTAACATGTTAATTGTTTATAATTGAAAAAAGTCTCGCACAAAATTATTTTACTTATTAATTATGGCAATTAAAATTATTAGCTTTTAAAGTGAGATTGTGATCTAAAAGGAGATGAATTGGATCTCTCCAAATTCTTCCAAAATAAGTGATTTAAATATAATTGAATAAAAATTAAAACAATGAGCACTTTTGATGAAAATACAATGCAAACAATAATAATTAATGAACCTAAAATCAAATATAAACAATAATGAATTGTAAGGAGATAGGGATAGAGAATCAAATATAATGATTTATAGAGGTTCGATCTTTCTCCACAAGGCACCTACGTCATTTCTTCTTGGTTATCCATACCAAGGCTTCAATCCACTATTGAAGAAAAACTCTTACAAGATACAAACCTATCTTGTACTAAATCTCCATCTTTTTCTCAAGGCTTAGATAGCAATCTCTACCCTTATAATATCAAAAGGATACCTCACCTCTTGCTTAAAAGATAACCAAAATAATTTTTGCAAACTAAAATATCTCTTAAGGTTGAGTGTTTGCCTAATGAAGTACAAAGAAAATGATGAATGAAACACAATAATATTTTGGATACAAGAAATACAAAGGATATTGAATTTAAGCTCTAAAAACTCTTGATTTTAAGGAAAAATGAAAATATAACTTGTTAGCACTTACTCACTTGCTTCATCAATATTCTTGGTGTGTTGGAATGCCCAATTTATAGAGAAATTGAGGAAATAGCAGTTGGGAATGCTTAGGAAATGAAATTAACCATTGAATGGTTGATAAAATAGCCGTTGGAGATGTATTTGCCCAGACCCGATTGATCCCTTCCATGAGGGGATCGATTGGTTCATGTTTTGAATCAATTTACCTTTGAAAATCACGACCCGATCGATCCCTCCATGAGGGGATCGATCTTGTCAGTGGTTGGATGGTTATCTCCTATTTTGCACTCTAATCACTAATTTGATTATATCTTGAGTTATATAAATTCAAATCATAAACCATTTGAAGATTTAGAAACTAGACTTAAGGTGCTTTCTATTCATGTAAAATTCATCATCTAATTCATTGAGTATGAATTATAGTGAATTTTCAAAATTAACCCTTGTGTAGTTTTTCTGACAACTGCAGAATGTTTAGTAAAAATTCAAAATCTTTTCTTAGAAAATTTGAATTTAATTTTGTTTGATCCATTAGAAAATAGACTCAAAGAGCTTTCCAACCATATAAAATTCAAATATTAAAACTTTATGAATTAATACAAAAAAATAAAATAAGTTCAATGTTGAAAAACTTTGATATTGTAAAATAGCTTTGTTAAGTTAATCTCAAAACCAATATTATCAAAATTGTATTAAGTTCAAAATGAATAAATTCACTTTAAAACAACAATTGAACTTTCATTTAAGCTCAAATAAATAATCTTTAAAGATAGATTTGGTTTGAGAAATATGAAACTAAGAAATGTTTGTTTAAACTTTGAAAATCATATTATTTATTTAGTACCAAAATATAAAACTTAAGAATATGTACTAAATAAATCTTTTTAAAATCTTGATCAAGTTTATTTAGCTTTAATGTTTTGCCATTTCAAAATAAGGATCAATTCAAGGCTAACAATCTCCCCCTTTTTGATATAATAAAACTTAAAGATAAATTTGCTTGATGAAAATTTTTTTTTTGAAATATTTAAGATTTTGAAAGATATTTTGGAAAACTCTCCCTTAATTTATGCATCCTAATCCAACACAACTCACCGAACATATGTTACAGCATATATATCAAATAAGCACAATCAAACATATGTATGTCAAGCACAAATAAATTTGTCCATATGATATTTCTCTCCCTTTTTGTTATAGCAAAAAGGCATGAGTATATTAATGAGTAAGTTAACACAAAGAGGCATTATTAACAAATATATTCATAAAACATTTCTCTTCCCTTTTATTTATGCTCTTTATACCAAATGTTTAAACTCCTATATCAATTGCAATAAGAAAAAATATCTCTAAACTTTTTCCCCCTTTTTGTCATTTCAAAAGAAAGAGAGATCAATTCAAGGCATGGGATAAAATGCTTGATACCAATAATATCAAGAGTATTTTAAATACATGTAATCAAGTATAATATGCACAATGAAGTTCACATACATGTATTTAAGCACAAAAGTATAAGTGTATCCAAAATTTAGTATTTTAGCACAAGTCATCAAATGCACTACATGAAATTTATGAGCAAAAGATAATGAATTATATGCAATCTACTCATAAATTATGTTAGGATAAGATGTGCTTAGAACCTAAAAGATCAATAGTAATTAAGCATAAATTCAAGCACATGCATACAAGCTCATACCAATTGTTAAAGATATCTTATCAAGAAACGTACCAATTTTTATCACAAAATAAATCAAGAAAAATTGTATTTTAAGATTTCTCAATTTCAAAATAAGGATTAATCAATATAAGGTACACATAATTTTACATGAGAGGTACAAGCTATATCAAGGATAGGCACATAATAAGCATCTAAGAAAAAAAATCTTTAGCAATTTTGATATCAATTGTTACCAATTATTAGCAATTTTATTTAACAATTTTCATAGAACAAACATATTTTAAGCATATGAAAGATTCATTCAATACATGCGTAAATAGTAATCTTTCATAAGCTATCCTATCCAACCAAGAACCAAAAGCTCATATGTATATAATAAATCATAAGTACTAATGGGCAATGAGGTTCAATTATCATCATGTCATAACAAAAATTATTCAAGCATTTTTCAAACATGATGAGCACATAAGCTATAACAAAGAAATAATAAAAGTATAATTATTCAAATATATTTCAAATTATTTCAATGCATAGCAATGAACTTAATCTAACATATACAAGTATCTAAATATATATTTCAATCAAAATCATATAACCATATGCAAAAATATTTCAAATCACATATACCAATATACTAATAAAGATACAAACATTTAGACATAATGTGGTACATGCTATCTCAATGATCTCAATCAATAGACATGTATATAGAATTTCAAAATTGTAAGTTCATAATCCATGAGTCAAGGTAATTAAAAGATTAAAAAATTAATATATTCAACTCATATCTATGTCCAAAGATTCAAACAAATATTAATGCAATAAAAACTATTAATCAAAGCAATCAAGAACTAGACATGAATATTAATCAATCCAAGCATTTAACAAAGTTAAGACAAATCTTATCAAGCAACTTGGTGATTAATTTGTGCCAAGTGTTCACAAATTCAAATATAATATCTCATGTTTGCACATATCAAAGCAAGCATTTATGAAATCATGCATTAAACATTATAAATCATAGGCACATAGCATAGATTCAACACAATTACCTCCATCCTTATCAAGCTATTTTGTTGTGTTCATTATAGTTGAGTGAGGCTTTGAATCCTCCATTCCACATCATTTGAGCTAAGTCTTTGATATACTTAGGCTTGATTGATGAAGATGACATACTTTGCTTGCTATACTTGAAATTCCAAAATGTAGGCTCATCCATACTCATTTCAAGTTCTCCTAACATAGACTTAGAAAAATTTCTTGATAAGGATTTTCATTAGAAACATTAAAAAAATCAATTGATAAAAATTATACCAATTGTTAGAAAATAATTTCAAATTCTAAGTCATTATAGGCAAAAGAAAATTTATTCACTAAGCATAAATTACCAATTGCAAGAGAGATATATCCTTAAGCTAGAGGTCATATATAAATTTAAACATCGAATAACACATGAATGGTACTAAAGCAAAAGTTGTCATGTAATATGCAAAAATCAAACTTTTTAGATAAATCATGAACACAAAATAGACATATCCAATATTCATATATATTCAATAAATCACTAAAGAATATGCCAAAATAAATTTTAGGCCATATGAAAACTAAAAACTCAATGAAAACATATTTATCATCAAAAATATATTCAAAAAAATTTTAGCACAAAAGCATAAATATGTCTACACGAATTATAGGCCATAATCAATAATGATTTAAGCTAAAAATAAGCATCATAAGAAATTCATTTACTTAAGTCATGTAGCAACTATGTCAAGTCAAGAAAAATCACATTTATCATATATACACATACTTGACAAGAACAAAAGATGAACTAATAACATATATCATTTACAAGTAGTATTCATCATATTCAAAATCACAAATCAAGAGATACATTAATTAAGCACAAGATCTAAAATATTTCACAAAATTAATAAAGCATTTAAACAAAAAAATAAGCCTATTTCACAAAAGTATTTCACAAATTAAAAAATAGATAATTTAAACACTTTCAAATCATAAGTATTAAGGTCAAATTGAATCAATCATCATATGAGCACATATCTTGACCAAAAACATAGATGAACAAAGAATCAATTTATATATATATATATCACTTAAGCACAATATGTTCATCAATTCACAAATCAAAAGTTATAACAATTTAGAATATAACAATCAAGTTTAAAAATATATATTTCACACCATCCAAGCATTAAAAACAAATTAAGTAATTTTAATCAACATAGTCATATAAGAATGTTCAACAATTACAAATCAATATGCATAAAAATCACAAAAATTATTTTCATCATGTTAAAATCATTTAAAAAAGTATATTTATGCAAAATACCATAGGATAAATCATTCAAAGCTTAATATGTCTAGGATTTTGATTTTTGCACTTTAAAACTCATTTTTGCTTGAAATATACCTTAATAAATTTCAAAACCAGTCAAGCTCATTTTAACCAACTTAGAGCATTCCAACAAGTTTCAAATGACAAAACAAAGTTGTTCAAGTGAACATTTGGAATTAGAAACAAGGAAATCAAAAAATCAACTCTTAATCCCCATATTTCCTTGAAAATGGCTATTAAAAAGTGCAAATATGTTTAAACGCCTATTTAAGCTCTTCAAACCATTTAGAAAGTTTTATTTAACACCACTAACAATTTCAACAAGCATCTAAAACATATTTAAGAGTAAAATAAATGCATATTCAATTCATGCTCACATATATCAACAAAGCATATACCAATATCCATTAAGCATTCTATGTCTAACAAGAATAGGCAACCAAATTTTGTATAATCATTCAAGCATTCAAATTTAATCAAGAATAGGTAACCAAATTCAAATACTCTTCAAATAAAAGTTTAGAGGTTATCCATCTTCATTGTGTGTCTAGAGTATTCAATCTTCAATCTCACATTGTAGCTCCTTACTTTAGCACACCTACAAGAGACAATCTCATTTGATTTTTGGTATTTAAATTGCTTTGGCTCCTTGAGAGTTAGTCACCAAGTCTTTTGTTCCTTTTGGAACCCATACTTGCCTAATTCTAAATGAGACTTTTCTTTTAATAGAATAAGTATGTATAGTATGACCATGAAAATTACAAAAATTATATTTAATCATTTTAGCACTTAAACTCTTATCTAAAAGCTCTTGTTTTTCATTCATCAAAACATCAAATTTCTTTTTCAAATCAAAAATTTCTTTTTCTAAAATCTCATACCTAATTTGAGAGGTTTTTAAATCTATTTTCAACTTTTCATTTTATTTTTTCAAATCATTCTTTGTACTCATTAAAAATTCATTTTCAACTTTTAATTTTGAAATCATTTTCTTTTGTTTCAAATGCATATTTTCAAATTCAATTGCTAAATCATTGTAAGCATCTTGTAACTCATCAAAAGTATAAGAGTTTGAATCATAAGAGTTAGAGGTTACATTTTGTTCTTCAATAGCTATGGGATATGATGCATGTTGGTTAAAAATTTATCTTTCATGTAGCTCATCCAACTTTCTTCATATCACATTTAAGGTTGAGCATTTTGAAACCAAGTTGAAGTTGTAATCATCTAAAGCTCCATAGAAAATGCACTTGACCTTTGCATCATCTATTATTTGCTTTATATATTTTACATCTTTAGAAGGAGTATTAAGCCATTTTTTCATCACATTCCATGCTCTAAAATCTTGAGCCATAATGAACATCCTCAACCTTTTTCTCCATTCGTAAAATTCAAATTTATCAACTATGGGAGCTTTGAGGACTTTCTCATCATCTTGGAACTAAAATTGAGCCATAGGATCTTTACTCAAAGTGATTAAACCTACAAAAAGAGATTAAAGCTCTTATACCAATTGTTAGCTTTTTAGGTGAGATGGTGATCCAAGAAAGAGATGAATTAGATCTCTCCAAATTCTTTTGAAACAAGTGATTTCAATATAATTGAATAAAAATTAAAACAATGAGCATTTTTGATGAAAATATAATGCAAACAATAATAATTAATGAACCTAAAATCAAATATAAACAACAATGAATTGTAAGGAGATAGGGATAGAGAATCAAACACAATGATTTATAGAGGTTCGATCATTCTCCACAAGGCACCTACGTCATCTCTTCTTGGTTGTCCACATCAAGGCTTCAATCCACTATTGAAAAAAAACTCTTACAAGATACAAACTTATCTTATACTAAATATCTATCTTTTTCTCAAGGCTTAGATAACAACCTCTACCCTTATAATATTAAGAGGATACCTCACCTCTTACTTAAAAGATAACCAAAATAATTTTTGCAAACTAAAATACCTCTCAAGGTTGAGTGTTTGCCTAATGAAGTACAAAAAAAATGATGAATGAAACACAATAATATTTTGGATACAAAAAATACAAAGGATATTGAATTTAAGCTCTAAAAACTCTTGATTCTAAGAGAAAATAAAAATATAACTTGTTAGCACTTGCTCTCTTACTTCATCAATCTTCTTGGTGTGTTGGAATGCCCAATTTATAGAGAAATTGAGGAAACAGGCATTGGGAATGCTTAGGAAATGAAAATAGCCATTGAATGGTTGATAAAATAACCGTTGGAGATGTATTTGCCCAGACCCGATTGATCTCTTCTATGAGGAGATCTATTGGTTCATGTTTTGAATGAATTTGCCTTTGAAAATCATGATCTGATCGATCCCTTCCATGAGGGGATTGATCATGTCAGTGGCTGGGTGGTTATCTCCTATTTTGCACTCTACTCACTAATTTAATTATATCTTGAGTTATATAAATCTAAATCACAAACCGTTTAAAGATTTAGAAACTAGACTTAAAGGGCTTTCTATCCATATAAAGTCATCATCTAATTCATTGAATACGAATTATAGTGAATTTTCAAAGTTACCTTTTGTGCAGTTTTTCTGACAACTGCAGAGTATCTAGTAAAAATTCAAAATCTTTTCTTAAAAAAGTTTGGATTTTAATTTTGTTTAATCCATTAGAAAATATACTCAAAGAGCTTTCCAACCATATAAAATTCAAATATTAAAACTTTGTGAATTAATACAAAAAAATAAAATAAGTTCAATGTTGAAAAACTTTATTTTTGTAAAATAGCTTTCTTAAGTTAATCTATTTCTCAAAATCAATATTATCAAAATTGTATTAAGTCTAAAATAAATAAATTCACTTTAAAACAATAATTGAACTTTCATTTAAGCTTAAATAAATAATCTTTAAAGATAGATTTGATTTGAGAAATATGAAACCAAGAAAGGTTTGTTTAAACTTTGAAAATCATATTATTTATTTAGTACAAAAATATAAAACTTAAGAATATGTACTAAATAAATCTTTTTCAAAATCTTGATTAAGTTTATTTAGCTTTAATGTTTTGTCATTTCAAAATAAGGATCAATTCAAGGCTAACAAAAATTTTATTAATTTTTTATACAAAATTTAATTCAAAATGATTGAAGGTAAATAATTAAAAATAAATATATTTAATAATTTTATTTTTAATTATTAAAATACATTTATTATAAGTCACATGGTCATTTTTTAAGATCATTCACATGTCAATATTATAGGCCATCCACATTGGACATTTTTTTTGGTCAAAAATTTTAGTTTTTATATATTTATATAAGATATAATATTAATAAGGTGTTCAAGATATTTAATGTTTATTATAATAAGTTGACTAAAAACTAAAAATAAAAGTGAAAGGAGTAATTTATGGAATATATAAAAACTATCATTTACTAAATTAATAATATATTTTATAACAATGTATGTTAGAGTGCTTAAAAGAAAAAAAATATATATTCTAGTGTGCTAATAATTAAAAGATATAAAAATATATTCATAAGTAATTAACTTTTCTTTTAGTTTTTTTAATTTATTGTTTTATTAACCAAGCTAATTGCAACTTGTTCATGTAAGGAAAGAACATTGTGTATTTCAAAGAGAATAAGTGAAATTAATTTAATCTAATTAATTATTTTTTAAGTAATCATAACATTTTAAATCAATAAGATGCATTAATTAAAAGACACATGACAATTTTTTAAATTTATCCACATAAAAGAAATGTAAGTTATTGATAAGACTATTTTCTTTTTACCTAAAGTTTTGATTTTTATATATTTATATAGCATTTGAGTTGTAACTAAAAATTTTATTTTAATATATAAATGAGAGAATTAAAATATAATAAATTACTTTAAATATCATAAGCAAATGTTTTTATGATTGTAATAATTTTTTAGTTCATTTTATGATAAGTTATGTAAAATTAAAAAAAAAATCGCGATGATAATGAGTGCAACTATTATTATTTTATTCATTATGTTCGTAATTACAATAAACGCGATACAATTATGATTGCAATTTAAATCCTTGGATGTTATAGTTATGGATCCAATTATATTTTTATGCAATAGAATCAAATCAGAGAGAGTAAAATATTCCTGGTTTAATTTCTTTTATTTTTCCTTTCTGGGGACAACTACAATTTACATCAGAGCCACTTTTGGCTTCATTGAAGAACATCAACTCTTTTTCTCCATCGTCAAATCAAGGAAGAAACGATGTTAAACCTTTGTTTCTCGCTGTTTCTCCCCCTTTCATGGTTCCAATGACTGCATATCAGCAAAGTATATAAAAGCTAACAAAAACAATAGATTGTGATTTTCATTCTTTTTTTCTTTTTTTTTTTGAAAGAAATAAAGAATAACCAAAAACAAAGGATTCAATCATAGGAATTTCGAGCATCGCTGTGGCAGGCCTGTCACATGATCAACCGTCACAATCTCTGTGGCATTATCGCAACGTAATACATCTCGACCCAACTTGGCTCCTGCTGCCTTGAGCCCCTTCAGTGAAACAGGATGGTTGAAAAGGTTGAGTGATGGCAGCTTTGAGGCTGGAGGTAACTTCCCATTAGGCAACAGGGTTCTAAAATCTTGCTTCAATAATGGGACTTCAAAATCTGCCTTGTCATGCCTAACATAATTGTCCTTTGCACTGATGTGAGCCCCTGGTTCCATATGGTTAGTTGAAAAGCTTGCTTGGTTTGGGAAGTTGGGATACAGGCTGACATAGCCTCTGAGGTACATCATGTCAATAAGAAACTTCTTCCATGAAGCTTGCCAACCATTTGTTCTAGACTTGGGGATTTGAACTGGATTTGCTTTGGCATCTTCAGTGAATCTCATGTTCATGTACACATAGAACTCTCTCCAATGCTTGGGAAAGAAAACTGCACCCCAACTACAAGGTAGCTGGTGAAGATAAGGTGTATTTTGGTGAATGCGCTTGAAGAACTCGGTTGGGTTCCATTTTGGCCTTTCTTTGACAACTTCAACTATCCGAGGAGTGTAAAGAGCGATCGATGAGAGCTCGGGAAGGGATATTTGAGGGTCATAATGGTACGCTAAGAGAGCATATTTAATCCACAGATAGTAGTAAGGAGAGACTTCGATATCGTCCTCAAGTAGTAGGCCATAGTCATCATCTGATGTTGGGTACCAACTCTCACTAACTGCTCGAATGAGCCCCCCTTGAATGATTCTCCTTCTGAGGGTTTTTGGGCCATGAGGCCACTCAAATGAATCTACAAGTTTAATCGTTGCCTCGTCCACTTTACTGTCCATATTGAAGCTGATAGGAATCTCATCTCCAATATAGTATGCATCTTTGAGAGATTTAAGAAGCCTTTTTAAGGAAGGAGCACGGTTTTGTGTAATTATGTTGACAGAGAGCCTCATCCGGTTCCAATCTGCAGTTAACAATTGACCACTTTGATTATTGCTCATTGCTCATCAGATATACAGATATAGCTCTAAAGGAGAAGAGGTTGGCAATCTTACTTGGTAATGCTGTTGATCTTAGATCAGCCATCCATAGAACCTTCGAGACAGAAGGCCTTGGTAAAAGTACCAGTGTGGTACCATTTGCATTCGCCTCAGATGCCATCTTCAAAGCTTTCTTCACGTTGGGATCGATGTCTGTCACTGTGATCACCACACTGGGGTTGTGAATTTTGATTATTCCTTTCATGCTAGAGTATACTGCTTGCAACACTGGGACCTCAGAGTTTGATGTTCCTGATAGTGCTCCAATTTGCAAATCGAAAATCTTAAATCTTCGCTCTTTACAAACCAGCTTTGGCCATTTCAAAGCAGCAGCAGCATTTTCACAAGGGCAGAAATTGCCTCCAGAGACTACAATATAAGCCTTCTTGCCAACAGTAGATCTAAACTTTTCAAGCAGTGGTGCAAGTGCCTTGACCTCATCAACGGAGTGAGCATAAAAGAGAGCATCAATCTTTTGAGGATACATTGCAGCCCACTGAGTCATATAACCAGTAGTTAGTGCCCTCCACCACTGATCATCTCTGACTTCAACTATGCCCTTGAAGATTACGGTGGTTTCTGACACATAGGCAAGCCTGTGTTCACTATCACCCCAAGATTCTTTGTCAGTTGCGTCAACTGGAAGAACAAATGAGCCTGCATTTCTGTACTTCTGAAGCTGATAGCTGCACAAGTTTGCAAAATATCAGTACTAATAGAAAAAAATGCCTCTGGACTGTCACTATACTTACTGTTTACTATGGCATGGTGACACTGGGTGTGAAAATGAGTAGGACCAATGTCTCTATGCACATGAACAAAATGATAATATTCTCAAAAAAAGAACAAAATCTGTCTGGGTTTAGGTCACTGTAAACGTACCTAAGGTGGAGATCTTCTCCAGTCAAGAATGTGAAGGGTGTCTCAATGAAAAGTGCCTTGACATGCTCAGCAGATAAAAACCATGAGCTGGAAAGAAAATCCACCTGCACAGTTTTATCGACTATAATATCATAGGCAGGGTCAGGCAAGTAAAGCCCTGCCTCCTTTGATCGGAATTTCCTATAGCTTGGGAATGTAAAATCCTTCTGTCTAAAAGGCAAGATCCTTCCTATGCTGCCCAAAACAGAGTTCTTGTACTTTTCAGTTCCTGCTACATGAGACAAAATCTGTAGCATTTTCTTTCCAGGAATCATGTCATCATCGAGGATATATACAAGATCAGCTTCTGTTTGTAAAGCCATTTGAAACCTGCCATAGTACTTGAAATCATAGCTTGAACTAATGAAGCTGATCCTTGAATCGTTGTAGCTCTCTACAATTCTCTTTAGAGAGTGCTCGTTTGGACTCCCAAATGAAAGCACCCAAACATGATAGAATGGAAGCGTCTGTTGAAGCAAAGAATCAAGCTGGGAACAAAGTGTTTTCCTCTTGAAATGGTTCAAGAGCACTGTCACTTTTGGTCTGTTTGGACCGCGCATATCCCACTTGGATTTCATTGCCATTAACTCAGCTAGAGTTTCTGTACCAATGGTCTTGCTTTGAAAACCCAGTATCTCATCATACAACTCTCTCTTCAACTTGATCATTTGAACATCATTGGACTTCTTCTGCATGAAATCAATCTTCTCATGCTCACAAACTTGGGATGGGGTAATTGGAAGGATTTCAGCTCTGATGAAAGAAGCAGACTCTTGGTAGCGGCCAACAACATGTGATTGTGATGGGATGATGAACTGTTTCATGTTTCTTGCAATTCTCGTAGCCCAAGTAAAGTCTGGTTTGGTCCTTAAATCTACTGCTGGACCCATGTAATACAAAAGGAATGTTGCATACACTGCAAAGGCAAATTGCAGGCAGGTGAGAGCTGTCACAAGCCGAGTAGAGCCATTTTTAGGAGCCTTGACCTTAGCCTTTCTTCCAACATAATCACTAAGCATTCCTTCCCAGAAATCCCCACTTCTCATATTCGGACTCCGGACAAATCCCATTTCATGAACTCATATACCAAAAAATGTATACCTACAAAATTCAAAAAAACGAAATATTTATCAGTCAAAACAAAGTTCAAACATTAACGTCAATGTTAGCACAGCATTAGTCTTGACACTAACCAAAATTTCACAGAATATATATCAATAATCAGTGGCTGGCGTTGTGTCAACACAAATACTTGGAAGAATTCAAGTTCGAAAGTGAGAAATGGGAGAGACAAAGTGGGGTGTTGAAGAAGGTGGTGGCGAAGGGTAATGGATCCTGTGTGCCATTGTATATATATAAATGGAAAGGTACTAAATGGTGAAGGTGAAGCACCGATGAGAAATGCAGCAAAGGTCACATGGGGCAAAACGTTTATATTAATAAAGTGAATTAATTAACAATATATTGTTGAATTTACGCGTTACCTTCACTACTTCTCTTCCCTCATACATTTCATTAACAGTGCGTTACCACCCCTAAGATACCACCTTAAAAAGCCGGTTTTAATGGCGTAGAAAAGGGCTACCTTGCGTTTTTGGCACTGCCTTCACAATCCCATTTGCCTTTTTAATTCTCCTCTTTCCCTCTCTTTCCGTATCAAAGCTTTTTAACACTGAAATTAAGATATTCCCTAGATCAAGGCTACCTGTCCACTGAAGTTTAATACAAGTTAAATTATTAAAAGGACAAGAAACATATACACATGAATAAATAAAGACAGCATGGAAGCCATGCATTACCTTGGTCCTAAAGAAAATGAACTAGAGAGAGGTTAATTACAAGGAGGGAGCCTTTTCTTCTTCATAAAATTAAGCAAAAGACAAAAAAGAAAGAACCTTAGATTCAACAAAAGATTATTGTCAATGGTTAGATTGAGTATATAAGAGAAATATATAAGAAGGAGAAATAAAAAAATAAATTGAACAAGGCAGGGTTGACTTTGCATGTAGATACGTAAATGAACATAGCAGCAAGCTCTATCTCTTTGTTAATGGCTTTTTGCCAAACTCCTGCAAGTTGCATTGATGCAAGAAAAAGAAAAAAACCCATAACTGGATTTGCTTGCACAAGGGAGAAACAAATTTTAAAACAGGTTTGGTCGATTTCTCAAGATAACCAAACCAAAGGAATCTGAATATCTAGCACATTGGTTTGGAGATATCAAGAGTACATTCAATTGAGGAATTCATGTTGAATCCATGCTTTTCAACATTGGATTTTGGAGATATCAAAAAGTACTTGCTTAATAGAGTACTATTAAGATTATAAGTTATAACTTTGTGTACTATAGCAACTTCTTTGAAGAAATTAGAACTTTTGTAACATATATCTTAGTACCAATGTGCTAAAAATCTCACCTTGAAATTGATGATGATGATGATGGCATGATCATTCGAGATCTGTTTTTAAGCTTTATGTCAACTTCAAGAATTGGCAATGGAACCTTCCATAGTTCCTCCATAAACTTAAGGATTCATCAAGTACAAAAAGAGGCTTGTTTGATATTATTATCAAATCTTATGAAATTTATTGTTTATTTTATTGTTTACCAAGCACATATTTAAAGACCTTATTCGTTATATTTTTATTGTATGTTGAATCAAAAGAGACTTCTTTTATTACCATTGTTATCTCCCCATTTTTCAAACAAGTCATAATTAGGATAATTACCCTCTTAATCCTACCCACATGAAATGTAAGAACATGCAGCAAATCATCATTATATATAATTACTAGAAATTAAAATCGTTAAACCTTCTTGAACATTCTCTCTCACTCTCTAATTTTCCCCTAACCCTCCCTCCCAAAGTCAAAACCGTATAAACCCCAAGAAGAGTCAACCTTTTAACAACCCTTTTCAAGATCAAATTGCACTAAGATGATTTGAGTCCAGCACCAGATGGCCAACGTTGACAGGCTGAAAATAAATTAAACATGTTAGTGGAAGCCACATAAGCAAAGATTTAAGCAATTTATTGGTGCTATAGTTTTATATCACCTAACAAAAATAGGAAAATCTCTCAGGTTTTGAATCAAAATCCTCTCTTCGGTTTCCATGTGCAGCTCCTCTTCCATACCCTATCATTTTTTTAGAAAATAATACTATTATATATTGTGGCTAAGTCAAGGTGAAGATTTTTGGTCTTAATTGGTGTGTGTTTATATAAATTTTAAGTGGGATGGTGCCTAAATGGATTTTTTTGAAGCAGCTCACATGGTTTTGATATTGACTTTTGGATTTTATTTTTTTTTGTTCGTTTGTGTAGAGTTACGAGCTTCATGTGAGCCAATTCATTGAAATGAAAATATATGGTGACCTTCAATATTAGGGGAAAAATATAATGGTGATTGCTTTTTTTGTGTGAAAAATTTAATAATTTTTGGATTTAATTATGTGGGTTTACGAATATCACATGTTTTAACTTTAGAAAAATAATACTAGTGTCTAGTACTAGTAATAATAAGTAAACAAATGATTGACTTTTTACAAAAAATATTATAAATTAAGAAGCATATAATGAGAGTGTTTGACGTTACTCTTGCTATTAGTTATGGAATTTTATTTTAAGAATGTTTAATAAATGGTTTAGGTGTTTTTATTTGTTTTATTTTATACGTTTAAAACCTATTAATTTTATAGGTTATTTGTTAGGTGTTGCTTAATGCTATCATTCCATAATTAAGAAGTTATAAGATCAATAATTCTAGATTTTTTTTTGGTGTTATCTTTACTCGAGGATTGTGCAAAGAAAACAGTGAAAATTGAATGAAAAGCCCTGGATTTAACAATTACAATCAATTATGCAACACAACTCCGACCAAGAGACAAAATTCTTTTCATTTCATCAGCAACTTTGGCACAAAGTTGAGCATTAGAGAATCAAATTTCAACTTCAAATTAAAAAAAAAAAAAGTTAAGCTTCAAATAATGAACATTTTTAAAATTCAAATATCAAATTAAATATTTTAATATGATTCAAAAAATAATTCATGATATTATTTAAAAAAATTAAAGATTTTAAACTTTAAACCGTAAATTTTAAATCATAAAATCTAAACCTTAAAACCCTAAGCCTAACTGTTCAATCTCCCAACTTAGCTGTGAAGAACTCTCCCATGCTGCGGTTCATACTCCTATTACAAAAAAAGGCTCGTTTCTATCATTTAAATCGTTTTTATCGTTATACTTTCATTACAAATTCAATAAAAAATATGCTATATTGGTTTCAATTTGGGCCCCCTTTTCTCTCTAAATTACTATGGAGCTGACATGTGGGCTTGCTTGATTCCCTTCAAATTCATGAGCCCAATTTCACAACAAAGAGCTTGATCAACTCATGGACTGTGGTGTCCAAATCAATTACAGTGGTTCCCTGTCAACTTCATATGAACCACTTGCAAACCCAATCAAAATGGGCCGCCCCTTAGTCCTAAAGGTTGATGGCTTTGAATAGCCCATTCAAATCCAATGACAGTGGCTCCCTTTCAACTATGAACCATTTTCAAACCCAATCAAATTGGGCCTGCTTCTTTGGTCCTAGAAGTAGATGGTTACTGAATACCCCATGGGTTATGCGTCCATGGCTTCCTTACCTCTTTTTTATTAGTTTTTCCTTGCATGGTAGCTCATCCATAGGAAGGTTGCCAATGGCAGTTAACTATTATTGTCAATTTGCTATAGCTCGATCTTAAATTTCAAATTTTTTTTAAGTACAAGAGAGATTGTTATAGCTCGAACTTAAGATCCCTACCTATATTCTATCCGATCCTACTTATCACTTTGAGTTCGTCTAAGTGACCTATAAGATCTTTAAAATGTTTCTAAAGCTCCATTTGGATGAGCGGTTCATTGAATGGCAAAGCTGTCGGAACCCTTCACTCTGTTAACCCAAACAGTCACTAAGTGTGAGCTAAAGATGAATACATGCCATGCCAACACTGAAAGATGATTTGTAAATTGCCTTTTCTGGAATACAATCACTTAATTCTCCTCTTTCTCAGCTATAATATGATTTGTTCTAATTGTGTAAAGAATTTCCAACTTGTAATTAATGTATTAAAACAATGATTCCAATGTCCATTTTTTTTTTACAGCCTAGCGAAGAAATAAACCATTTTGCAGGCATTGCTCACTAATACCAACACACTAGATCCCGATTTGGGGAGTGTTACAATTCATTCCTCATCTACCGAAAAATCTGGCTCTGCTGGTTTCTGCAAGGAGCTGACAACACCGGAATGCATATTAACACCTCTCCTAGTTCTTGCTGCTATTCTGGCTGCAAACATAGCCAAGCCTGAACCAGGTGCGGTTGGTTCAGGTTCAGTAGCCATGAGGTTCTCCTTAGCTCTAAGTTCAGCTGTTTCCTTTCGTCTTTTAAACCGACGCCATGCTGCTTGTATGAAGCAGGCAGCCCATGTTCTGCACTGGTGTGAGCAGAACCGAAATTTGTGTCGTTAGGTGTTTACTATGTAGTCTTCTAAATTGTGATGCCACAAACATCAGATCTTCTGCTCTAAGAGCAGAGGCCTCTACTTCTGATATTGCTTTGACCGTGCGAGTTGAAGATGGGAGAATGACACTAGGACGAGGATCCAAGGCCCATGTCAACAGTTCCTCACCGCAGAAGTCACCTGGCCCGATCCGGCATGAGTTCAAGAATCCAGTACGGCCACCTTCGTAGTGTAAGAATCTAGGTGGCCTCGAATTATGAAGAGCATCTCATTGACAGGATCACCTTCACGGACTAGGAATGTGCCTTTCGTGCTTAAGGCAGGTTTAAGCCTCTCGCAGATTGCATCTACCATCCTTTCATCCATTTGATCAAACAGCGGTACCTGTTGATTTAATACATAAAGTTACACATCAAGCTTTCTTTTCATTTTCTTCCTCCAAATAAGACTTGTGAAGCAGCCAAACAGTCAAGCACCATTTATGACTTGGGTCTTGGTACCTATAGGCTTGTTGAAATAAATTGCATGAAGTCTAATGTAATCATAACTGTTGGGTCTGATGACTTACTCGTCGAACAAGGTCTAAACAGAGATGGCGTTTGATGTCTTTCCGGAGATCCAAGGGAAGGCCTTTGAGTAGAGCTTCTTCATCAACTCCTCTTGTAGCTAGCCACGCCACTTGTACTGATCATATTTTCTGACATATTGCCTTAACTCAGGAGGAAGCTGCCTGTGACGCATCCATTGTTCTGTATCAGTTCTCTTGATTCTCCATTCTTCCAACCTAACAGTTGTCTTTTAAAAGTATGTCTGCCAGTGAAAAATGATATCAGAATTACCAACAATATAAGAAGTCAAGTCATAACATCAAAATTTCTGGGTAACTCCAAAACCATCTCTAAGATTTCAGTTAGCATTGTATGAGATGTGGCCCTTATGACTTGGTTTTAAACCTTAGAACTTTGGCCTCAAGAATTCGAAATTGAATTTTGTCCGGGCATATGCTACAGCCTATATGCTATTAATCAATCTTTTCTCAAACAAGCTAGATGCTTAAATTTTCAATAACTGCATAAGGACGAATAGTTTTAGAGACATCACTTGGAGTAATCACTTGCCTATTCCCAATGAGCAGTGCAAAGAGAACCAGCCCAACTGTTGCAATAATGATGGCAAAAATTATTTCTCCAACGTAAGTGCTTGTGCCTGGATTTTGTCCCAAAGAACTGCACATAAGAGACACAGCATTAGAGTTTAAGCAACAATTAGTGTCATTCTTTAGTTGGAGATGCACTTTAAATTCTTTAGAAAGAGAGACATTATGAAAGCTTGATTCCATTATTGATATTTTAAACTTGTTGTTGATCGAAAACAAAAGGAAAATGTGATCTGAAAAACAAAGAAGTATTATAATCTTATATGAAAGTGAGAATATTTTGGGAGCAACTTACCTCAAGTTTTTCAAACCCCACCAAAGGCAGTAAAAGTACTTGTTGAAGAATGGTGAGGTTGTGACATCGAATGTCAATAGTTGGAACGTGGACTGCATAGGTTATTAATTTTGCTGGACCTGAACCAGGCATCCCTGCCAGGGTCTTTAACCCTTTGGCAATCAAAATATTTATGCTGACGAGATGACTCCTCAAGATCACAGGCACTCCTCCAACATTCTTGTGGCTTTATTGAAAGAAGGCACCAGAAAGCTCCTAAAACCTTTTTTAAAAATATACAAAAAAAATACACTGAATTTTCACTCCACACATTGTTAGGGATTATTGACATTCAGGCATATCAACGACTTCTTAACTTGTTAATTGAATGATTGTAATGCTCTCAATCCCATATTGAAAGGATTTGTGGATAAAGAATGATAAATATATAGAGATCTAATTCCAAACTTGTGAGACACTTTTTGTAGGATAAAATCGTAAGACCTTCGGATCAAAACGGATAATATCTCGCAGGTTAGGTGCGAGTCTCTACAAATGATATCAAAACGGTCACCAGTCGACGGTTGTGAAAATCACTAAGTGTTACACAGTAGGGACATGGGATGTGATCTTGGTCATGTAGATAGACTCGGCTTGACAGAGATGTTCGAAATCTCACATCGAAAGGATATATGGATAAAAAAATGATATATATGTAGAGACTTAATCTCAAACTTGTGAAGCGTTTTTTGTGGGACAAAACCGTGAGACCTTCGAATCAAAGCGAACAATATTTCATAAGTTAGGTGCGAGTCTCTACAAAGATGTTATCGAAGGGTAATAAGAAAGCAATAAATATGAATATGAACATTAGAAACTAATACTATCAGCGAACAAAAATTTTGTTGTTCTGACTTTTTTGTTTTCTCATTTTCCATACTAAATATGGTTCTTTAAGTAGGAGAACCTATGTTACTCCAACCTTTCATTTTTCTTGAATATCTGTATCCAAACACACATCAGACAGACATGGATATGGAGGTCCAACCCTCCAAATAGAAAGAAAAAATTACGTGTACCTGTGTAGGACACTGAACCTTCTGCAACACCCATCTCGAGTCCGAGTAACATGTATAGAGGAGAATATAGTGCAACATAAAAACGGCCATGTATATTTGTAGAATCACAGTTAATCTTAAAGAAGACAATAGGTTTCAGAATCACTTACATGACTTGCCAGAATGTATAGTAGCAGGTTATAAGCAGCACCTACACATGCTGTTTGTCATGAGCCAACCTTGTATAGGGCCATGACTGGGACTTAGGTTGCCATGAGCCACCCATGTATAGGGCCATGGCCGGGTAGATCCCTTGTGCTAGGAAAAGTGTCCCAATTTCAAACATTATAACGGTTACTGGTAGCATAGCTCTAAAATCTCTAAGGCTCTTTAGGGGGGTGAACCGGCAGTGTAGTGTTGGGCTGTCTCACCGGGTGCTATGCGAGCTTAGGCCACCCATCAAGGGCTGCCCCCTGGCCCTGGTGATGGTGGGAGGTCCCGATGTATGATTCCCGTTTATAATAAAATTCACCTCGATTGAATGCCCGATTGTTGCCTCGATGCGTTTCTTTCTTCCTCGATGCGTTTCTTTCTTTCTCGATATGAATGTACCTTGTTGTGTGTGTGTATGCTTGAAATTGACCTCGATATATTGTGTCTTATTGTGAATGCTTGAGACTAACCATGGTTTATGGTTACTTGTTCAGATATCGATCTATTGAAGGCTGACTTGGGTGAAAGCGTCTATTCAAGTGCCGCACGGGCTAGTGCTTGTTGAGAAAAAGCTTAGTCCGTGACACGTGGTATCAGAGCACGGTTGAGAAGTGCTAGAAAAATGAATGAGATGGCCACAAATGGTGGACCGGATCATCAACAGAGAATTGAGGAACTTAAGACCGCGGTGGCCGCAATGAAAACTCATATGGTGACGAAAGACCGAGTGAGGGAGATCGAGATAACCCAGCAGGAGTTGTCCGATACTCTCCACAATGTGAGCGAAGAGGCTAGAGATGCCTTGAACATTCTCCAAAAGGAGTTTGAGGAGCTCAGAGCACAGGTGAGCATCCTACAAATGGCTATGACCAGATCAGATTCGAGCTCGATGAAAAGGGGACAAAGGCCCAAGGTGCCGGAGCCTCGATGCTATGAGGGGGCTAGGGATGCTAAGGAACTCAAAAATTTCTTGTTTGACATGGAGCAATACTTCCGAGCTATACACATAAATTCAGAGGAAGACAAGGTGACAATGGCATTGATGTACCTTACAGGGGATGCTAAGCTGTAGTGGCGCTCCAAGTTTGTCGATGACGAGTGCCCGAGTAAGACTTGGACGGATCTGAAGCGAGAATTGAAAAACCAATTTTTCTCGAAGAATGTGGAGTATATGGCTCGAAAGAGACTTCGAGAGTTGGTGCAAACCGGAACGATGCGAGAATTTGTGAAGAGCTTTTCTATCCTGATGTTGGATATTCGAGACATGTCCAAAAAGGATAAGATGTTTTATTTTCTTGAGGGCCTCAAGCCTTGGGCAAGGACAGAACTACAAAGGCAGAAAGTGCAAGATGTGGCCACGACCATGGCTGCAGCTAAACGCCTTCACGATTACAATGATGGCTACTTAAAAAGAAAAATCCTCCATCAGCTGGCAGTAACTTTAACTTTGGGAGTGGGAGAAAGATGACTAGGTTGGATCGACCCTTCAGTGGGGGATCAGACAGGAGGTCCTTTGGTCGAGATAGCACCCAGCCCAAGATAAGCAACGCAGGGATTTTCAAGCCTAGGCAACCACTAGCTTGCTTTTTTTGTAAGGGGCCACATTGGGTGGCTGAATGCCCGTACAGGGGAGCCCTTAATGCCTTAAAGACCTCATCTCAAGAGTCCGCAAAAGCGCTAGAGAGCGTTGAAGAAGCTGAAGAGGAGCCAGCCATGATAGGTTCAATAACATTCTTCAATGCCCTTCGCACCCAATTAAACACTATAAAAAAAGCACAGAGTAGAGGCTTGATGTATGTGAACTTGACGATCAATGAGAAAGCATCAAGGCCATGGTGGATACGGGTGCAACCGACACTTTCATCACACTAGAAAAAGTAAAAAGGTATGGTCTTCAGATTAGTAAAGACTGTAGACGGATGAAGGCAATCAATTCACCAGCCTTTGCGATCAGTGGAAGCTCCAAAAGTGTAACAATCCGATTGGGGCCATGGGAGGGGAATGTAGACTTTACAGTTTCCCTCATGGATGACTTCGATGTTGTCCTTGGATTGGACTTCATGATGTTGGTTCAGGTCATCCCTATCCCCGCCGCTAGCTGCTTGTTGTTCTTAAGAGAACACTCATGTGTGGTGCCAGCCAACATCCTACCAAAGAGTGGAAGAAGATGATTTCAGCTTTGCAGTTCAAGAAAAGGATAAAGAGAGAGGAACCCTTTTTTGTGGCGGTGCCGATTTACAAAGAAGGGTCGGAAGTAAAACTAATACCGGATGGGGTGGAAAAAAGTGTTGAAAGAATTCAAAGAGGTGATGCCAAAGATGTTGCCTAAAGTTTTAACCCCTCAAAGAGCAGTGGACCATGAAATCAAGCTCCTCTCAAGAGCGAAACCCCCTGCTAGAGCGCCCTACCGCATGGCCCGCCAGAGTTGGTCGAACTAAGAAAGCAGTTAGATGAGCTGCTACAAGCCGGGTTCATCAGACCATCGAAGGCTCCTTTCGGAGCGCCAGTGCTATTTCAGAAGAAGCACGATGAAAGTTTGCGATTATGTGTTGACTACAGGGCCCTGAACAAAGTCACCGTAAGAAATAAATATCTCATTCCCTTATAGCAGACTTGTTTGATCAATTGAGTCGGGCCAAATACTTCTCCAAATTGGACCTGAGATCTGGCTACCATCAGGTCCGAATCATTGAGGGAGATAAGCCAAAGACCACTTGTGTGACACGATATGGTGCATTTGAATTTCTTGTTATGCCTTTTGGACTGATCAATGCTCCTGCCACATTTTATACACTAATGAATCAGGTGTTCCATGACTACCTAGATAAATTTGTAGTCATCTATTTAGACGATATAATGGTATATAGCTCTACTTTGGAAAAGCATCAAGAGCACCTGCGTCAGGTACTTCAAAGATTACATGACCACTAGTTATACGTAAAAAGGGAGAAGTGTGCATTTGCTCAGACCCGAATCCATTTTCTCGATCACATTGTCGAACGTGGCCACATTCGAATGGACATGGACAAGGTTAGAGCCATCAAGGAATGGACAACACCAAAGAATGTTAGTAAGCTTCGCTCATTTTTGGGGCTAGCCAACTACTATAGAAAGTTTGTGGAAGGGTACTCTCGCAAGACCACAGCCCTTACGGAGCTATTGAAGAAGGAGCGTAAATGGTGTTGGACGAGTGAGTGCCAAGAGGCCTTCGAGGGATTGAAAGATGCTATTATGAAAGATCTCATCTTAGCTCTCTCTGATATTGAAAAGCCCTTCGAAGTTCAGACGGATGCATCCGATTTTGCTATTGGATGAGTGCTTTTGTAACAACATCACCCGATAGCATTTGAAAGTAGAAAGCTAAGTGAAGCTGAAAGGAAATATACAGCCCAGGAAAAAGAACTCATCGCGGTGGTTCACTGCTTGAGGGCTTGGCGACATTACTTGTTGGGTTCACACTTTGTCGTGAAGACAGACAATACAATCGTTAGCCATTTTTTCACCCAACCAAGGCTTACGGCAAAACAAGCTAGGTGGCAAGAATTTTTAGCGAAATTCGACTTTTGTTTTGAGTACACCGTTGAAAAGACCAATCAAGTGGCCGATGCATTGAGCAGACGAGCAGATCTAGCGAGTTTTAGAAGAATTACCCCAATGGCGACTAGTAGAGCCACTACAGACATTCACAAGTTGATTGGAGATCACTTAGGGAAGAACCCGTAAGCCTGTGCCATTCTGAAGCTAGTGGAAGAAGGGAAGTCCAAGTACTTCTAGTAAGAAAATGGGATCCTATGGACCAAGGGGCCTCGAGTATTTGTGCCAAGAGCAGAAGGTCTGAGACAAATGTTAATGAGGGAATGTCATGACACACCATGGGCGGGACACCCGGGTTGGCAACGCACCTTGACGTTATTGAAACAGGGATACTATTGGCCTCACATGCGACAAGATGTGATGGACTATACAAAAACTTGCCTCATTTACCAACAAGACAAGGTTGAAAGGAAGAAACTTGCAGGCATACTTGAACCACTACCAGTACCCACCAGACCTTAGGAAAGCATCTCCCTCGATTTCATTTCGAGCCTACCCAAGGTTGGTGACCTTGGAACGATTTTGGTGGTAATTGATCGGTTTTCTAAGTATGCCACATTCATTCCCGCTCACAAGTACTGCATCGCGAAAGACACAGCTCGACTATTATTCAAACATGTGGTCAAATACTGGGGTCTCCCTTAAAACATTATCAGCGATCGAGATCCGAGATTCACGGGGTCATTTTGGAGAGAACTTTTCAAGATATTGGGGTCCTAACTCAACATCTCCTCAAGCTATCACCCCTAAACCGATGGTCAAACGGAACGGTTCAATGGATTATTAGAGGAATACTTGAGGCACTTCGTTCAAGCGAATAAAAAAGACTAGCCTTCATTATTGGACGTAGCTCAACTCTGCTTTAATTCCAACAAAAGCTCTTCCACCAACAAGAGCCCATTTAAGGTGGTCACCGGACAATTACCAAGGCTACCCCACACTTCCTTGGAACAATATGGAGGAAAAAATCTGAGAGCTTTCAATCTCAGCAAAGAGTGGAAACAAAACACAGAGATTGCGCAAGCCTACCTGGAGAAAGCATCAAAGCGGATGAAGAAATGGGCAGACAAGGATCGTAGAGCTCAACAATTTCAAGCTGGTGATTTGGTTCTTGTCCGACTAGTTCCTGAACAAATCAGGTTCCTGAGAAAGAGAGATCGTAGATTGGTGCGCAAATATAAAGGTCCAGTAAGGGTCCTTTCCAAGGTGGGGAATGCTTCTTACAAAATTGACCCACCAAAGTGGATGAAAGTGCACCCAGTATTTCATGTGAGCAACCTGAAACCTTTCCATGCAGATCCTATAGATGCTAGCCGAAGGGAGCCAACCAGAGCCGCCATCACCATGAAGCCACCTTCAAAGCGTCGAGTTGAGGAGATCTTAGCTGACAGGGAAACCAAGATATCTCGAAGACTAGTTCGGGAGTACTTAGTGAAGTGGGAGGGATTAGGACTAGAAGAAACCAGCTGGGAGAGAGAGCACGACCTCCAGAGATTTCAAAGGAAGATTGAAGAATTTCAAGCCAGCAAGTCGACGAGGATGTCGATAGAATAGGTGGGGGGAGGATGTCATGAGCCAACCTTGTATAGGGCCATGACTGGGACTTAGGTTGCCATGAGCCACCCATGTATAGGGCCATGGCCGGGTAGATCCCTTGTGCTAGGAAAAGTGTCCCCATTTCAAACATTGTAACGGTTACTGGTAGCATAGCTCTAAAATCTCTAAGGCTCTTTAGGGGGGGTGAGCCGGCAGTGTAGTGTTGGGCTGTCTCACCTGGTGCTATGCGAGCTTAGGCCACCCACCAAGCGCTGCCCCCCTGGCCCTGGTGATGGTGGGAGGTCCCGATGTATGATTCCCGTTTATAATAAAATTCACCTCGATTGAATGCCCGATTGTTGCCTCGATGCGTTTCTTTCTTTCTCGATGTGAATGTGCCTTGTTGTGTGTGTGTATGCTTGAGATTGACCTCGATATATTGTGTCTTATTGTGAATGCTTGAGACTAACCATGGTTTATGGTTACTTGTTCATATATCGATCTATTGAAGGCTGACTTGGGTGGAAGCGTCCATTCAAGTGCCGCATGAGCTAGTGCTTGTTGAGAGAAAGCTTAGTCCGTGACACTGTTTCTGTCACAACACCAGTGGCCTTGACAATTTGTGATGAGAGTGGAAACATAAGGAAAAGTCTGGGAAGGTACTGAAAAATTATTATGAATCGGAGCCCGTTTTTGGTGTCTGTCATTGTTGAACCTCTAAGATTGGGAATGATAATCCAAATCAAAACCCGGAGTAAAAATGAAACAAATTAATGCCATAATTTTACACATATTAAATCATTAAAATGCTATGAAAAGAACAAATATATATCACTTTCATTATAAGATACCTGAGGAAGGCGGAGGGCAGCAATTAAATCAATCCAGAAACTCTTCTGAAGGTACCTGGAAGCAATCTTCCTGGAATCTATAACAAGCTCTCCTCTCCCAAATACACGAGAAGGAGGTGCAATGTAAGCTGTCCGAAATCGAATGAAAATCTGAATTATGTAGAAGGCATCAGCCAATGATCTAACTATAGTGAGGACAACTTCAAGTGGTATTCCAATATCAATGCAGAGTTCCTCCCAAACTACTGGCAAATAAAAGAAGAGAGGATCCACAAACAAAGAAACTAAGCATGCTACTAGAAAAATCTTGTTCCATCGGCGAATGATTGGCCCTCGAGGATCCAAAATCTTCTTCTTCACTGTCTCAAAGTCCTCGGAGAAAACTCTGGACAGTATTTTAGCTTTTAAGAATTTTCCTGTCCTCCTACTAGGCAACTCCTTCTCAGCCTTCTTGGAGCTAGACTCCGATATTAGCTTTCCATCAATATTATATTTCAGCTTTATCATACCATCTCCATTAATTGTGGGGAGCTTTGCTAATTCAACATCATCTTGAACTCTGAAAATATACATAATGAAGCCACTAATCAATGATTGTTCCATTGCTGGTTTGAACGATTAACTTATGTAAAAGCAGATCAATGGGAATAGAAGAAATCCTAATAGAGACATTAAAGAACAAAGGTGGAACAAACCTTACAGATCTTGAATTACCATAACCCATGTTGTTGCCATCGTTTCAGTTATTAGTTTTGATCTGTAAAAGGACAAGACAGAAAGGCAAAGAAGTTCACACAGGGCCGGCCGGCAAGTCGCAAGAACTCAAAGCCACAGCCCACAAGAGCTGAAAAGGCTCTTCAATGGCATCTTGAACCAGGAATCATATGACCAATGGCACTGGCACAGACCATTCCCTTCCTCTACCCTTTTTAGGCCAAAAAAGGTGGTCAAAACATGTGACCAACTTCTTTATTTAAATCTTCATGATGGGCTCCTTTCAGACCACCATAGAAAATTGTTTGATTCCATAAAGTCAGTATGAGTTGAAGCAGGGAAAATATATCATATAGCCATACGTTATCTGTATTTTTTTTGTTGTATATATCAAATAAAAACAAACACCAAAAACTTAAGATTTTGATACCCTAACTCCAAGCCAGAAGAAGCAGTAAATAAATGGCGAAAAAGTCTTGGATTCACTATTCACACCATTTGGAAATTTGCTCAGCAAGATTAATCTTGCAGAAGAATGGAAGATAAAATATTGAACACGACAACAAAACAAAGCTAAATGGAACATGATTCTAAATAGACAGAAGTTAGATCTTTGTACTGATTCCAATATACAGGTAATAGCATTGCCAGTTGCTAGCAAAAGCCTAGAGAAACCGCTACAGAGAGCATAAGTCCAAACCATGTCAAATAATATTATGTTGTTTTACTGTGCCGAATTTTTAAATAATCAAATTATTAATAGGAATGGAAAGACAGGGAAACAGAACCATTAACCATATGAGTTTGTCCAAAGGCTTTAAAAAGAAACTCAGAAAAGAGAAAGGAGAAGAGGGTTCTGTCAGTTAATGTACTTTTCAATTCATTTATTACTATTATTGTCTTTTGTTTTTATTTATTTGACTTTTTTTTTTGCAAGATCGGAGGAGTTGACTACGTTAGATAAGCATGACGATGGAATCTTGACATGTATTGTCCGGTGATGTACGATGTTTCGGTGTTACAGCAGCAAAATGTTTGGTAATAGAAGTTTCATTTTCTGTCTTTTTCGGGACGACCATTGCAAAAATGTATTTCATCCTTATTCAAAGTAAAGCATTTTAAAAACCAAATTGTTAACTGGTATGTAATGGCATTGATTAAAGTCAAATTAAAAAATATAATTAATAAAATATTTTTTGAATTTGATAAAAATAATATATTATAATATAATTTTTTAAAATAATAATTAAATAATTTTTAATTAGTGCATATAAACTTCAATTAAAGGATTTTTTTTATAAAAATAAATTTTCTCAAATTTTTTGGCCAATATAATTTCTCTTAATTTAATTAATAATGGTATGATTTGTATCTAAGTTGCACAATGACTAGATAAAAGGCAATATTTGTTTTTAAATGATTATATTATACTAATAATCTCTAAGAAAAGAAAATATGAAATAAGCAATTATTCTATCATCTCAATTTCCTTCTTAGGTAATCAAATTTTAATTGACAAGAAAAACAACTCAAGAAAAAAATTGTGCTTTCCACTAATTATCCACTTTTAATTGTTAGGAATAAAATTTCCATTTAATCATCAATTCATCACTCACGTGAAAATGGTATTGGTCAATGGTTGAAATTGGACATTTGTGTAGAAACTGACAAACAAATTAATCTAAAAGTTTTTCATCTGTATTCCAATTAAGACAAAGAAATTTATTAATGGAATTAACAATAGAGTGTTGGTACCATGAATCCTGAATATTATTATTCATTTGGATAAGCTTACCCCACATCATCTTGAAAAATTGAATGAAGCTGAAGAAATTCACCATTTAAATCAAGGTTGAAGCAGTTTTTGTAACAGGGTTTGGTCTCCCTTTCTTTGTGATGGTGCAGAAAGTTTCCAGAAATTTCAAACAACTGTGTTCTCTTCTCCTTTGTTCCTCTATAAAATCCTGCCATTTCAATCAGTTCACACATTATTGCTAGCTTAAGCTCACCAACCATATATTTTTCTTTAACAAATCACGAGGATTACTTGGAAAACTTTATTAGAGTTTATCCGACAAGCCAGCGAGATCTTGCCCCGTACCATGAGGATGAGACCAGCTCAATGTTATATGATGGTACAGCAGCAAGGGAGAGCCCTGCTCTGCTAGAAATTAAATTCATGGCCCCTCGTATCTTGGAAGCTACAGCCATATTATGGAAGCCACAAAGATCTTTAAATTCTATGCATGGATCAATGCATGAGCGACACTTCTTTGATGTATAACATACCATTTCTTTTTTAATTTTCTCTAGCCACTTGATATGTATATACATACACCTACGGTCTTAGATTGTTAGACATTAACTGGATGAAAGTTTCACAAGTTGTTCTCACGTTTCTTTTTTTTATATGGCACGAAATGGATTACTGATGTGTGTTTCAAACATATCGACGATTCTGATTGGGAACATGTTACAGCTGCAGATTGGTTAGACTTCTCATTATTGATTTTCATGTCCCCCTATATGCACCTGATTAGAATTTTGATCCTTTTTTTTTAATGGGGAATGAGATTTCATCCATCCAAGCTGTCAAGGATATATGGCTATTAATTAAGTTACATCCTGACAACCTGCGAGGAAAATGACTTGTACTTACTGCAGTGCAATTTAAGTTTTACTGGGCTGAAACTGGGATCAAAAACTCGAGCTCCAGATGGTGGCATAACATTCACTAACGATCAATGCTCTGGCGTATTTGTTGTTCCTGGGACCAGATGCCATTGCCAGGGCCTGTAGTTTATTTGGCCCAAGCAAAACAAAACAAATCCCACACATGCAGCCATTTAACACTAGATACAGAGATCGACATTTAAATTTGAAGCTTAATATAGTGTCTTTAATGGTATAAACCTGAGGATTGATGTGTTGTCAGTATCTCCAAAACTAAAGCAACTGCAAAATGCATTTACAATTTCCGAGTGAAATCCAGTAAAAGACATTGCTGCCATTAATGCAGTACAAGATATTTTCATCGTCACCCGAGAGCACTTATTTTCATGGCATTTTCATCCTTATCAAAAAGAATTCAGATTTAGCCATTGATAGACTGATTGTATTTCTTAGTTGATGAACTTAAAAATCTAGTGAGTAAACTTATAGGCCTACCAACCTGACGCACTTGCTGAAGAATAGAGTGACAAAAAATATCCAGTGATGGAGGGATACCACACAAAATAGATCTTTCTCGTACATTGGTGTGAAGTCATAACGGAGTTGCTGGACAAAACGGAACAACCTTGTAGAAATGTTACAATATCTTTTGCACCAGCGACATATTCGATTACATAAGAATAAAGCATATGCTTAGCGTACTTTGGTTTACCAGCAAATTCCCAAGAGTATTAGACAAAAGTCGTGAAAAAAGAATCAAAAGCAGATATACCATACCATATATTTGAGTGACGAATTCAGCCCAAGTATCCCACAATTACATGGCTATACCTTTTTTCTAGGATAAAAAAAAAATACATTGCTCCCTATGTACGATGCTCCATTGTCCATCATCAAAATATGTAAACACCTCACTTCCGGATTTCCCCTTATCTCCCTCTCAAACCAGTCATTTCAATTGTCTCCAATTTTTATTAATTTACTTATCAGAATAAGAAAATATACCCCCCAGTTAAAAATACCGAGCCCTTTTTGTGCTACTCCAATTTATACCCCACTTCCCAAGCCACAAAGATGAATGTAAGGAGAGTAGAATTTTCGAAGATTTCGCCAAAGATTACCTTGGCTTTGGACGGCCTGGAAATGACTGAGCTTGTCGAAGCTTTCGTTGTGGAGGGTTCCCAAAGAACATGGTCTGAGAACGGGTCACCATGTCTGTCATGGTAGGGGTCTGGTATGCTTGAACTAGGCTTGTACTATTGGTGGAATCACCCCGTGCAGTTGCTCTCTGCCAGGAATGTGAGCTCAAACCTGACAACACATAAGCCCTTCCAGATGACTCATACACTCGACGGTTTGCCATTCTTTCTTGCATCTCCTTTAGCTCAGCACATAGTGCGACACATAACCTATCACCAGCCCGTGCACAAATGGTTTCTGATAAAGCCCTGCGACAACTCTCAAGCAGAGAGACAGCACTAGTTAGATCACGACGTTCAGCAGCAGCTCTAGCCTCGGCCATTGCCTCCGCCACGCGGAGCCTGCTCCGCTGCCTGTCTACTTCCATTGATACTACTGGTTGTCCAATTATTGTGGGCCTCAGGATCTTGACTTCATCAGCTTCTTCCAAAGACACCATCTCTTTTGATATGGCATCTCTGTAAATACATCTAACTTTCAGCAATGACATCTCATCACAGGATTCATCAACTGGAACATTGACGGTCACCAAAAAATCTCTTTCTTCTTCAGCATACAAGTCACCTACATCAATAAAACCTGTTTTTGCATCAGCCATCATGCTAGTTCGATAACTCCCAGCCTTTACCGAATTAATTAGCAAATTTGAGTGAGCACACTCAACTTTAACAGATGCCTCCTGCACTACCACACTTAAAAGCCCTCCAATGCATTGGGCAAACGCATCTTGGATGACACCCTCAGCTTCTATGAAAGAAAATGTACCCCCAGATATCTCAGAAATTGAATGCATTGAAGCAGCATCATGATCTGCACCAAACCCAAAGGTATGCACAGGGATACGGTGACCTGCCCCACCATTGTGATCAATTGAGATAGGAAGAAGTGATTTGTAATCTGCCCTGAAATGAGCTCCATTAGGACTTGTAAATGTGTAAGTATCCTGCCCATCCGATAATAAGATGATACTTCCAACTGGGTTCTTCCACTTGCGATCTACTATCACCTTGGCACCTTTCCTAAGCCCTTCAGCAATATTTGTCCCACCATTTGAAGTAAGAGAGTTAACAGCCTGCAACGCTTCCTGCCGTCCAGTCTCAGTCATCTGGCGAAGAGGAAAGAGGCGACGGGCTGTGGAGGAGAATGCTATAATAGAAAGCCGGTCAGAGGGTCCAAGATGCTGAATGACAAACCCCATAGCTCGTTTTAGCAACGCAAGCTTGGTACCAGCCATGCTGCCACTAACATCAAGAACAGTGACAAGGTCAACTGGGGCACGAGAATTTTGAGTTGTGGAGGGAAATATAGTTTGATTTCTGGCATTTTGCCCTCCACTTGTATGGGGAGCCTTGAGATGGATTAATATGGCAAAATTATTATGACAGGTTGCTTTTGGAACGGCTGAAACTTCTGGATACATTTTAACTTCTATTGCTCCAATAGAATTTTTCTTGGTAGAATCCTTAGCCAAGACATTTTCTTCAGTAGTCTCATGCTGCTGATCTAGGACTTCATCATCATCAAAGGTTCCTGGCTCAGAAGCATGGAAAAGAGAAGAAATCTGCCTAGTTGAATCTAACCGAGGGGAAGGTATCCCTCGTACGACAGTCATCCAGGCATCATCCCCAGGCCAATCCGCGGGGTTGATTCTATATCTTCCGTTGGGAAGATCAGAAGTAGAGCTCTGAAAGGGGATTTCCTTCCATTTTGCTCTGCAGACTGGACAAATCTGATTTCCATGTTTCACATTAGAAGTTATACATTGAAAGTGGAAAGAATGGGAGCATTCTGCTGTGAAAATAGCCTGGCCTGGACCTGGTTTCATTGTTGTCAGGCATATTGAACAGGTTCTCTGCAGTTTGGAAGGACAGGTAGGTGAGAAAATAATACGAACCACGTCTGAAGTAAAATAAGGTAGCTAAAGCAAAGATTTAAAGCAATTACTATACTAAATGACTGATAAATTTTAACATCCCCTTCCCTAAACAAAAAACGGATCCTAGAGAAGACAATCTGCAGTATTCCAAAACTCCAGCTGCTCAAGGAAGCTAGAAAACGGTCACAAATAGGAAAAGAATATCACTCTTTATATCATTTAATTCACCATAATGTATGTTGATTCCGAAAGATGGATTAACAACCAAAAAGAATACTCAAAGATTACAATGTGGCTTCACATGAAACAAAATCACAGCTGAGCAATTGATGTTTTCCCCCTTTTGATAAATCATAGCAGCTGCAACCAATATATCAGATAATCTTATATATCAAATATTCATACCATGGAGGGATTTTAGAAAGGAAAAAGTAATTAAGCGCCTGACAGCACTAGCCAAGATGTTATTTGTACAAAGATTTTTGTGAATTTAGTATAAAGGGTGCATCAAATTACAAAAACATTTCCCAAATAGCACCATAACTAAAACCATTAGGCACTTATCAACAAATTTCTTATTCCCCAAGTGCTACAGAATTTAAAAAAGGACAAAAGGAGCTAGTTGCAATTCATGGGCATCAAAGTTGCAGATAGCTTCTAGAAGAATTCAGAGTCATATTTTCTAGTCTTAACAGATATAATTTCTCTATTCTGGTTTCAAATCCATATCTAACTCACTTGAAACCTAACACCTAACAATTACCTTTACATAGTAAATAATCTAGTGTTTCTGGATAAATGTGAAATTTCAAAAGGTCAGTATAGTGCCCATCACTGACTCTTTCTGTCACTATACAGCTCTATTATTGAGACTGGCGCATGAAAAGAAGAAATAGAATGCAACCTATCCACATGATAAACCACACTTGATTTTAGATAGGGTTAACGGCTACATTGAAATTGCTAAGAAACTAAAGCTAACACACCATAAAAATAGGTCAATTGTAAATAGTCAAAGCATTAAATAGGACATATAAAGAATTCAACAAAAAACTAAGGGGTGACCTTCAAAAGTAAGAATGATCAAACAACCGTCTCAAACTAATGATGAACCTTTCAAACCAAATAACCCAAAAAAGAAATTAAAAAAATACAAAGTTCTTCGAAAGAAGTGGAAATGATGGGGTTTGGCCTAAAATTTTTATTTTCAATCTCCATTTGCCATTATTTTTTTTTTCTTGCTGAAGCTTATTAGAGAAAAAGCTCACTATCAACGGTTCACAGCCGTTTACAAAATTATCATCGAAAGTAGAGATAGAAAAACTTGTGCAAAGCACTTTTCCATCAAGGTGAAAGTGAAGGACAAAGAAAGGGGGAGAGAGAAAGAGAGTACAGCATACAGCAGGGTATTGTATTCCTTTTCTAAAGCCAATGGGCAATGGTCCTTAAAGGGTCTAGTCCACTTTATCCTCACATTGCCTCCCTATGGCCTTACGGGAGAGTTGAAGACAACACAACACCAACTACCCATCTTCAGAAATTTCAGCATCAGCACACTATCACAACACAATCCCCCACCACCCCTACCCCACATGATAAGAAGCCTTGAAATTTGAAACCAGGTAGAGATTTATATAGGTAAAAATCACATATCTACAGAAAATAAAATAAATTAAAGCTTGACAACATTAATAGTAGTTCTTTTTATTAGTATAATATTTTATCCCCACACCAACCTTCACATTTCATACATTGAATTTGAATCCCATTATTGAAGATGAAGATTAGATAAAAAAAAACAAAAAAATGTAGGCAAAGAACACAACTGACACTAACAGTAATTTGAATTAAAATAGTAAAAATTTATTCACCTTTCACATAAAACCCACTATCATTCAAGATTAAAAGAAATTAAGTTTTAGATTAAGCTTATTAAAAAAACCAGAATCTCCTCTAAGATCCAGCAAGGGAGAAAAAAAATAAAAACCACAAAACACCAATAATTGCAAATAAAAAAATCAACCAAAATAAGCAAGAAAACCAACTTTAGAAGATCTAAAAAAGATAGAAAAGATTTCAACTTTATCCACATTCAAAAGTTTAAAGAAAAGTGAGTTTGGTAAGAAAACTGGAAAAATGTGGACCTTGGAAGATTTTGAGCTGGATTTGGACAACCGGAGCCCGGAAGAGGAAGGGGTAGGAGTTGTGGGGCGGCACTCGTTGCCTGAAGGAGAAACTGGAGACAGAGGAACAGCATCTGAAGAAAACCTTGAAGGAACATTAGCAGCATTATGAGGATGCTTAATGGATGATGATGATGATGATGGTGGTAATGAATCTTCAAGCTTTTCATGAGGAACATATAAACACATGTTCATGCCAAGAGCCAACTTTGCTTTCCTCCATTTACTACCCATGATATAAAACTTTGGGTTCTCCTTTTTCAGTTTCAAGATCTCTCCTTTGTAGTAAAAGCCGACTCTTTTTTTGGTTTTCAGGATGTTGGAAAAGCAGAGATATTGTTAGGCAAAGGCAGCATTTTGATTGAAAAGAAATAAGGGTATTTTTGTTGTTGTTGTAGCTGTTGCAAGAAGAAAAAGGAAGAAAACATTTGCTTGAGGTTTGGAGTGAATTACATTACAAGTAAGGTTAATTAGAGAAAGAGAGAGAAAGGTATGCTTTTGACCAATTGGGTTTACGATATTGGATCAGAGATTTAGCAGCCTTGTTTAGGGGCTTTTTTTTTTTTTTTAATCTGATTTGGAAATGGAATGGAGCTGCTGTTGAATAGGTCATTGTCACATTTACTGCAAATAATTTTTATTTTATTTTATTGTTTTTTCTTACAATTATTTTTGAAGTTCTGCTTTTGAGAATTGCCCTTAACTTTAACCTTGTTTTCATCATTGCCACTCTTAGTGCTGGCCATTTCACGCATTTTCTTGCCTTATTATATGTCCTTTACTTCTTTTTTTTTTTATGTAATGTTTTATTTTATGTCATATAAATGTTATATTATGCATGATAAATTCATGCTATGAATATGAATTTTATTTTTTATCCAAATTCTAAATCTATTTAACATACTTTTAATACTATTTTGGTGTAATTGAATTATTGTATTTATCATAAATAAATTCAAGTCAAAAATACTTTATAACCTCGTTAATCAAAATTGTTAAATTTTAATTTAATTAATTTATATAATTATTTTAAAAAATAATTTAAAATAATTTTAAGTTTTAATATTTGTATTTTTTGAAGTTATTGTCTCATATATTATTAAAAAAATTTTAGAGAAAAAAAATGTCTGTCTTTGATATCTACCAGTCATTTTCTCAGCTTACCAAGGAAATGCTTTAATCAATTTACTCGATAAAAGAATGCTGCTTTGTCTTGGTTGGTTTCGAGAAACATGATTAGTCAAAAAACTCAAAATCAGAGCACATGTTCAGCATTTACTGCTCAATTAGTGTTTTGACCAGTTGATTCCTTTTTGGAAAAGCCAAATCCAACACTTCTACTTGTCCAATGGGGTTTTTTTTTGGTACGATAGCTCCATCATACCAAAATCAAGGCTTCTTCCAATTCATCCATTCGTTTCACTTTAAAAATCATTTAAAATTGTTGGATAATGGATAGTCTTGATTACAATTTCATCCTTCTAGATTATATTTTTTTACGTGGATAAAAAAAAATTCTCTATAACAAAAATAATTTATTTTTATTTTTATTTTTATGTATTTCATATCAAATATAATTTATTAAATTTAAAATTTTTTAAAATAATTTATAAAATACATTTATCATGTTAAAAATTTTGTATTTGAGATTGAATAATCGTAAAATTATAATAAAAAAGAACGATGGTTGGTATGAATTTTTTTTCCCCAAGTAATCTAAATAGCTAAGCCAACCGACTCAACAATGGCAAGATAAGGGGAGAGATGAAAGTCTTACCAAATAGTTTTTCCTCATAAATATATACGTAAAGAGGGTCAATTTGCTCATCCTACTTGGGTTGGCTAAATATTCAAACCAACATAAATATGTAGCCACTTGGGTTGGCTATATATTCAAACTAACATAAATATGTTGGATATATATATAGGACAAAAACTTAACTTCTAGCCATTAAAGGATATTACAGACTCTCCTTCATTTTACCCAATCTAAAGTCTATTTCGGTTTATACTTGGTTGTTTTTGTGGGTTGTACATGATGATTCGTATATTTATATTATTTAAAATATTTAAAATTATATATTTATATTATATTTTATATAAAAATTACATATTAATATAAAAATATAAAATATTTTTTTTATTTTATTAAATTTATTTATAATTATTAAATTTTAAATCATTTTTACTTTTGTATCTTTTGTTATATCGTATTTATATTGTATTAATTATTATATTTTAAATTATCAAATTTAATTATATATACGTTTGAAGTCACTTTCGAAAAATTATAATTACTCATAAGCAATTATATTCGGTACAACTTTTTTGACATAGGCTGGAAAAAAATAAAACTTACTTGGGCCCATTATGATGGATAGATGAATGGTGGGGATTGCCTCATCATGTTTACCTCCATGCGAGATTATAATTATTTATATTTATAACAGGAAAAACTTGCTTCAAACCTCCAAACCTGCCTTTTAATAAGATTTAAAGTTTAATTTTCACATATATATAATAACTGAAATGGGAAAAAAAATCTTTGTGAAATCACTATATTCGCGATGAAATTTAATATTTTATATATGGTCTGATTTTCTTCTTTCTTCTTTCTTCCTAGAAGCCCAGATTTTTTTTTTTTTTGTACCTAACCAAATTAAGTTATTAATGTACTTCGATGGAATTGGGTGATCTCCCAAACAAATCCTATCTATGGGTTAAGGAAAAAGAAATGTTAGCAAAGGTTATAAATGCAACATATGCATTTTTCTTATACAAGTTTACGGCCTCGTTTCCTGCTTTCTTCCAAGAAAACCCATTATTTATATTGGTAACCTACTGCTACCTAATTGAGTAATTACGGAAAAAAAATTAGCTAGCCTTAGGTTTAGGTCATGAGTAGGTGTATATATGTTGGGTATGACTGAGGTTCGAATTCGAGATTGTCAGTTTTAAAGCCAACTCCATTATCATTAAGCTAACAATTCATTGGAGTTATGTTTTGATTATCGTACTAACCCTTTTTGTTTAACTTAATTTTGAGTTTAAAGCAGATTATAACCACATTTTTTTGTAACATCTTTTCGTTTGATCAATACCCATAATTAAGAACTTTGTGAAAAGTTTTATTCGAGTAATATATAGTTGAGTAAACACTCATTCAAATTAGAAGTTTGTGATTTAAATACAAAAAAAATTTTAATTTGATTTAATTTTAAGTAAAAATAATATAAAAATAAAAAACCTAACTGCTTAAAAAGTTGATTTTACTATTAATCTTGAATTGGGAAGAAAAAAAAAAGGAAGGCTAGGGTCATTATCATGCTTGAGGAATAATGGCCACTCATGGCAATTTTGGACCATGGATTCACTTATTGCTCGACTCCAATGGCAAAATCAAAGGGCACTGCACGCCATGATCCTTTCATTAACCATATGATAGACATCAAGTGGGGTTTGATGGACCCAAATGCCAACCATATATATGTAGTTTTATCACCATTTATACTATAACCAAGCCAATTAAAAATGCATGTGGAGCCTGATCTTGTTACCGTCAAATAATATCCTTCGTCACAAGCACTGAAAAGCCCATGTGGAGAGTCCCACCCACACCTCACAAGCTTAGCCAAAGAGATATGTTGACCTTTAATACAACCAGATAAAATCATAGGAGTTTTGATCAATAATTACTTTCAGGGCAAAAAAAGATAATATCACATGCTTAAATTTCCCTTTTTATGTCTCTTTTTAGTGTGCTTTTGGTGCATGTGCATGTACAATTGCTATGGCATATTACATATAACTAAAAATGGGTTTTAATAAATTTTTTTGTTAATATTGATGTAACAATTAGGAACAAAAATCAGTTAATAGTTAAATAAAAATTTAAAAAAAAGTGGTAATAATTCATGCTGTTAAGCTTCTATAGGCTATGATCAATAGCCCTAAAATGAAATACTACAAAATTAGGGACACTATGAGGAGGTGATGTTCCCTTGGGAAAGCCTGCTTTCTACTTTTTTGTTGACTTTGCCCCAGAAAGTGTGGCAAATTTAGGGCAACAAAAGAGAGTCCAACCCCACAAAAAGGAGCAGTAGGGATTCTTTTACTTGATGGTTCTCTTCTCTCCCACTCACCGTAATTAATTAAAAACCTCTCTTTTCCTCTCTTTCTACATGGGAATCAAGTTGGAAACATAAATGTTGGTCTTAAAAGGAGTTAAATACAAAAGGATCCATTGCCTTGGGTCCCTTGTGCATGTTCTCTTGTAGGGAAGAATAACTTTTACATCTAAAAGATAAAGCCCCTCTCTCTTTTACAAGACCCCCTTAGTAAATGGAAACAACTACTTAAACGACTTGGAATTAAGACAAAATATATATCAATCTTTTATAATCTCCTGCTTGTGTTCTTATAGACCCCCTTAGACAATCCCTCACACGTGTTTTTTACAATTGATTTTTTTTCTAACTAATTAATCTTATTATTTTCTTGACTGATCTTTTGTAGCATATTTGAACAATTTCAATCTCCACTAACTATTGAACAGAGTTGTTGGTTTGAAATTTTGAGTTGGATGACTTCGAAATGTTAAGTATATTGATTTGAGTGTCCTAATGAAACAGATGTTCATTTGAAGTAGTTAAGATATTGGTTAGGTTTCTTGAATTGTAAGACAGGAAGCATGCCTGGATGTGGATGGAAACTTAATTTGAAAGGGGCTCTTTCAATGCTCCATGACCTAACATTTAAGTGAATGAAAATGGTAGAGAAAAAGAAAAGTTGCAAAGTTTGAATGCTAAGAAGGGGTGGAGGAGAGAGGAGAGGTTGTCATGCATGCAACAATGGTGACCAAAATGAATAGCCTTCTCAATGGAGGCATGGTCCTTAATGGATTTGGCAGTTGTCAAAATTGATTGCTTCCCAAGAAAAAAAAAAAAAACACAAAAAACCTAAAAGGTGAGAAGTCAATGGTATATGATATTAATAAAAGCTACAACTGAGATCATGTTTTTTTTGTTTTCAAAAAAGATCGTATCAAATAATGACAAAGCATTTAAATTAAAAATCTATCGAATGTCAGATAAAAGTATGAATTAATTAAATTAAATTTTTAATTTTAATCCCTTTAAATTTAAGAATATTGAATAGTAACCCAAATGCATTGAAAACTAATATAGCCGACAAAATCATCTGGCCTATATATGTAAAATATCTATATCACTATATGATCATATCTTCCAAGTAGTTTAGAAAAGTTCCAATTCTAAAAATATATATTTAATTTGAGGATAACAATTGGAGTTATAAAAAAAAAGGGAAAGTTTGGTCAAAGACTCAAACCTTTAATCATCAGCTTTGGTTTCAAATTCTGAAAAATCTGCTAGCCTTTCTGATCTAACAAAATTAACAAACATTGGTATCATATGAGGTTTCAAAATCAATTTAATACTTCTATGAATTATAAGCTACTTTGAAAATTAATGGCTTCAGTCCAAATTTTTTTAAATGGGATGACTTTGGAATGACAAAACAATAATATTGCTTTTCATGTTGCAAAATAAAGCATGTGGGGACTGCTGAATATGGATTTAGAACCAAAATATTTAGAATTCTATTGATTTTGTCTAGTATGGGCATAAAGCTGTGATGATGTAGAATTATTTGGAATTTTATTTTATTTTTGGCCATTAGTCAAACCTTCCTTTGTTTAATCATAAGCCCTCATTTACTAATGTTGGAAACCAATTGGATGCACTTTAAATGATTTAAAATTAAAACCCTTAATAGCAATAAATAAATAAACCCGGAAATCTGAATAATTTTGTAAAAAGGGCCTGGGTCACCTTTCAATTGAAATTGATCGTATTATAATTGCATCGAATAAAAGAAAGACCAAAGAGTATATAGTTGTGGTCCAATTTTCAAATAGTAAAGGCCCAAAATCACAACTGTCCGTATTTTTTTATTATTAAAATGAACTTGAGTGCACGCAATAGCATTGTCTCCTTAAATCTTAAGAGAACATAAATTCAAGAGAACCAAAACAAGCCACTAATTGAGGCTTTCATTTAACTGCAAAATGACATATTGAGCTTTTTAGAAGATTTAGACTCTAACTAAATCTACAATAAGATATCTTATGTTTTATATGATCAAGTGATTTTAATGATTTATTTTATCGGATCAAGTTATGATTAATTATTTTTTATACTCGAAGTTATCAAAAATTAATTTTTTATTATTAAAATTAAGAATTAAACATTTTATTAATAGATTTTATGATTATTGATATGTTATGATTAAATATTTTTCTATTATTATTATAGGAGTAATTCTAAATTTATCCAAAAGCTGAGGCAAGTCCTGGTAAAACATGCCTTGACAAGCGATGATGATTTGAATAACGCAAATGCTTCAATCTTTCTTAAAATCGGCTGTTTTGAGGAGGAATTGAAGACAGTCTTGCCAAAGGAAGTTGAAAGTGCAAGAATTGCTTTTGAAAGTGGTAATCCAGCAATCCCAAACAAGATCAAGGAATGCAGGTCCTACCCCTTGTATAGGAGGGTTAGGTACAGAGTTTCAAACAGGAGAGAAAGTGAGATCACCGGGTGAGGATGTGATAAAGTATTTGTTGTAATGTGTGAGGGGAGGCTGATTGATCCGCTGCTCGAATGTCTCAAGGATTGGGACGGCGGTCCTCTTCCAATATATTAAGAGCAAATTTGGATGCAACTGTATTTTTTATGTGGTGTAATTAATTTTCAGCAATTGAAAGTGTAATTAAATTTAAAAAATCATCAATAAAAAATTAATGAGCTATATTTGATTAAATATAGCATATATTTTTTATTAAAATTTTCAAATCTAATATAATTTTTTTTCAGTCACAACTACAACAATTAATTTCATCATTAATCTAAATGAATCATAATGGATCGTAAGAATCCTTCCGCTCGATCCTATTAAAATGTTACCTTTCAAAGCTCCTCATTAAGACTTAATTGACCTTAGAATGCCTTGTGTGCTGCGATGCTGTTCGTTTGACCGTTCAAGACTATTCATTTTTCCAAGATTTCTTTTGTTATGATTTGTATTAAAAATAAAATATTTAGGAATTGAATTTGAAAGAATAAGAATATTTTGATTTTTATATGAAACCATTGTGTTTAATTAATTTTTTGTAAGTATTTATTCATTATGATTTTACTTTTTGGTAATACTTGTTCTTTTAAAAAACAAAAAATTTTAGAGTATATAAAGTAAAATATATAAATTATGAAAAAAAAAAATTAACATTCAATTGAGTTATACTAATGTTTTAAAGAAAATAAGTTTTGGTGCTCTTTTGGTCTTTTAAACAAATTAAAATATCTTTTTTACACTTTGAATTTGGACCCATTTGATATCTAGAAATTATTATTAAAAGGTACATTAAAGTTTATGGAAAATTAATGTTATGATTATAAATTATAATAATTATCCTAACTGGGTTCATAATGTTTTTTTCTTTTTTGTACATTTAATATTTGTTTTATTTAGTACAATAAAACCATAACTTAAATTTATTAAATATTATCTTTTAAATTTAACTGAACTAATTGAAATAAATCTTGAATTTTATATATTCGGTTTTTATTCACATATATAATTTTAAATTAATAATATACATTTTCATTTGAGAATTACAAAGAGTTATGAGGTGTTTTTTTATTACAAGTAAAAAATTTTGGCTTTGACTCCAATTTGATAGATAGGTTGGAGATTGACATCAAACAATTTCAAGATTTTCAGGGCATGTTCTACAAAATTAGTCAAAACCCTTTTAGATACTTCACTCAAATCATTGAAGATGCAAAGCCATCTGAATCTGTTCCTTAGCGGGCTAATCGAGAGACCAAAACATCAGTGAAATAACCAACCAGTATTATTTTAAACCTGAAATGGTGAACTTTCAAGCGAAACTAACTGCAGATTGGTGGTGGTCTATCTAATGCAATTCACCTAAGTTTGACGTTTATCTGAAGAAAAACAAAAATGGATGGACTGCTTTGGTGTTGGAAAGTTCATGATCAGTAAACAACAAGAAGAAAAGATCCAAAATTTGTTATTGTATTACTTTTAATTATTTCCCAGTTGGCCACTTCTTCTTAGGCCGGCAGTTGATGGCGCTTTCAAATTTGATCACAGCATATTTTTTGTTCAATTATAAGCTACTAGTCTAGGATTTGAATATTGACATATGCCAGGGTGGGGTTATGCCGCTTGAAAAACAAAAAGAATTTAACCTGAAGAAATTGATTACAGATAGATTACATCGAGCAAGGATTTTTCTTTTTTTCAATCACCTGATTCTCCCTTTCCTAGAGGGAGCAGTATTGTAGTATCTATCTGATTATTGTCTTTATTTGAATATCTTGAGGAATTGGCTTTGATATTCCTTGTTGCTTTGTACACTTGACAGAATGTAGCATTTCTTTGTTCGGGTAGAATGATTTATCTCTTGTTTCTTATCTGGATCGTCGCCAATTCAAGCTTTGCACAACAATACTATGACCCGTCTGCTTGTCTATCCAATACGAGTTATCCAGGTTCAAGGTACACCTGCAGTTCTAATCAACAGTCATGCAAAACATTCTTGGTCTACAGAGCCAACCAACAGTTTGGAGTCCAGAATCTGCTGAATATCTCTGCCTTGTTTCGGAGGAAATCTGGTGAGTTGCTTGACTTGAACAACATAGCTTCACCTTTAGAAACTCTCAAACCAGGTAGAGAAGTACTTGTTCCTATAAATTGTTTGTGCTCTGGACAATACTTTCAGGCAAGTTTAAGCTACATAGTCCCTGAGAGAACATCATATTCGGAAATTGCTTGCGGAGTTTTTGAAGGCCTGTTGAAGTCCTTAACCCTGCTCCAGGAAAATCCATCTCAAGGGAATGATGTCCAGAATGGTGTTCAGCTTAATGTACCTTTGAGATGTGCCTGTCCTGATAATTTTACAGGTGCTGGCAGAGTAAAATATCTTGTGACATACCCTCTTCTGGAAGGAGATGGAACAACTCCACTAAGTGAGAAATTTGGAATCTCTGTTGAAGATTTATTGGCAGCCAATCATTTGGAATCTATGTCAACTATTTTTCCTAACACAACTGTTCTAGTTCCTCTGAAATCAGATCCTAAAATAAATCTCACTATCCCAGATTCTCCACCTCCAACTCCTCGTTTTCTTCCCACCATCACAGTTGAAAAAAGAAAGAATACAAAATTGAGGAACTTGTATATTGCAGGATCAATTGTTGGGTTTTTCCTGGTAGGTGTAGCATTGCTTGTTTGTGGATTGTATGTGAAGGTCTTAAAGAAATGGAAGGGAGAGAAACTACAGTCTTTTACTGATAGAAACTCTATACTTTCATGTTCAACAGCCAGAAGCTCTCCTCTATCTGGCCAAACTGGTAGAAGCTCTCCTCGATCCGGTCAAACTGGTAGAAGCTCTGCAAATTCATGTTTATCGCCTGATCTTCTAGCTGGGATTAAATTTTCTTTGTACAACTATGGCATTGAGGATATAAAAAAAGCAACAAATGACTTCAATGAAGATAACAAGATTGGAGAGCAAGTCTACAAGGGGTTGATTGACAATGCTGAAGTCATGATCAAGCAAATGAAATTTGAAGACACTCGCCAGGTTATAGATATGCATTCTAAGATCAATCACATTAATATTGTGAATCTCCATGGTGTTGGTTACGGTGAAAATGACTTTTGCTGGTCATATCTGATTTTTGAACTCCCTAAAAATGGTTGCTTAAGGGACTGCTTATCAAATCAGTCTAATCGTCTCCACTGGAGTCGCAGGACTCAAATAGCTTTTGATATAGCAACCGGTCTTCACTACTTACACTATTGTATTTTCCCATCCTATGCTCATTTGAGTGTCAATAGCAGGAATATTTTTGTAACATCAAAGTGGAGGGCAAAGCTAGCAAATATTGGATCAACTCTTGCTGTCAGCTTACGGAGAATGAATGACGACATCGTTACTGTCAATGGATGGGTTGCTCCAGAGTACCCAGCGCACGGATCAGCTTCTGAAAAGGTGGATATTTTTGCATTTGGAGTTGTTTTGCTTGAGCTGATTTCTGGAAGAGAGGCCACAGAAGGAAATTTGTTGAAAGACTCAATTGGATTTTTGGGAGGGGGAGCAAGTGAAGGAGGTTGTTTTGAACAACTGAGGAGCTTCATTGATCCATCTCTGAAAGAGGATTATCTCCTAGCTGAAGCTTTATGTTTAGCAGTTTTAGCCAAAGCGTGCATAGAGGATGACCCTCTCCGTAGGCCATCAATGGATGACATCATCAAAGTTCTTGGAAGAATGGTATAATGATAAGAAAATGATCAAGAAGCATTCGACCATTCTATTCTCTGCCAGGAATTTAATTTTTTGTTTGTTAATCTTCTTGATGCTAGCTTGCAGATATAATCATCAAATGTTTTCCCCAAAAAAACCCATTAGCCAATGAAATCTTGAAATTCTAAGCATCTTTCTAGTTTACCTAAGTTTTCAGACAATGCGATTTCGTTGATATGTTTGTGCTAAAAATGGCTTTGAGGATATGTACTTACAAAATCAAGACATCAAGACAAAGGTGGTCAAAAGTGGCTTTGGCCTTTGTCGTACATGTTGGCCTGTCACTATCAACAAGCTCCACATTATTTAAAGATCATGAACCACAAACAACTTACATGGCAGTTTCATTGTCTTGATATGAATAAGATCTTGCAATTAACAGGGAACAATACCCTAGTCATTAGATTCCATCTGAATTATTGACAGAATAAGGCAAGAATATATTAGGTGATTTAGCATCAGTTCTTGGTTTCTACTAATTGTTGTTTATGAGGTTAAGGATATTCCATAATTAAGTCTATTCTAGTCTGGCTATTGGTCTGTTCCTTGGAGCAATTGTACATCACAACATTTTTGTAGTGATGATATATTATAATGGAAATTGATTTTGACCCATGATGAGCAATAGTTGTTCCTTGGAGCAATTTTTTATTTTAGATCTTTTTTTTAATTAATTTGACAAAATGTATACATGTCAAAGAGGGAATATACTTGGAAACCATTGGTTCCAAAATCATTTTACCTTCTATTTTAAAAACAGTTTTGTTAAAATTATTAAATTTAAAAAAAAGGTTTTAAAAAATTGAAAGGATGTAATTATTTTATCAAATCAACTATTATTTTTTAATTGAGAAGATTCGAACTCAAATATTTAAATGAAGTGGATGGAATCACAATTATATGAAAAAAAAATTATGATCCAAACTAAACTAGATAAAATTTGATAATTGACTATAAAAATTTTGAACATGCAACAAAGAATTCTACGTATATTCAATCAACTCAGTGCTAGTAATGTAGAATGATAATACAAATAAGACGAAATACATAAGCTCGCAAAATTCAAAAGATATAAAATATTCCAAAAAAAATCAACGTATAATCAAATATTTATTTAAATCTGTGATATTATATAAAGATTTTAATTCTTTTCCTTGTCATCTGGTCTAAAGAGTTGAATTGATCGGTTGTTTATTGGCTGCGGTGGTCTTGCATTAGTATCTGAATCCTGCAAGATCAAGATTACAAATATATCAGCCTCTCCATTAATGCAGATATAAATTTTATACACACTAAACATTTAAGACAATCTCCTTTTTGGCCAACACGGATTGTTGATAGAGTTTTTGACTCTTAATTTCAATAATTAGTGTTCAAATCCTGAGAATTCTGAGAAAGTAGACTTAGAAACTTACATCGTGAACGGCCACGCGAAGCAATCTCACTTGCTCCCTGGTTACAGTCCTCACCTGATCAAAGAGGGGTTGGTAACAGTTAAACAAGTTACGTCATATAAAATTAAGAAAGATTATTTGAGTGAGTTAATTAGTAGGTTAAGCAAACCTTTCTGACAATGCTCCACACCACATTTTCATGACAAGGAGGAACAGTTAGAGAGCCAATGTATCTGTAATATTTTCTGCTGCCAATTTTTATGTGCCTTGGATCGATCACACCTACCACTCTCTCTCCTTCCGTGATATCAGTAACGGTTGCTAAATGATCCGACAACTGTGGTAACCAACAAGGCAGATGAGTGGGATAATCATACATGATCAGATCATTAACACAAGAAAAGAATTCGGAAATGAAAATAGTTATTTTGGATAGGTCAACTCTTTTACTTACTGATAACAGGAAAGAATCGGGTCTTCCAATCTTGTACATGATCCCTACTACGGCAACCTGGCCATCTGCACTTTCATGAACCATGTGCACCTCTAGAGCATACCTGAAAAATTGTATTAATTTGAAGGGATCAAGCGATTTGTTCTTTTTTTAATTCTTGTTGTTGGGTCTATGATCAAGGAAGAGAAAAGAAAGTATATTACTTTCTGCCATTGATGGTGTGTTCGGAAGGTGAGTGCCAATGGCACTGTTGGAGTACATACTCAGTACCATTGATCTCTATAGTTCCTGCTCCACCTTCCCATCTCAACTGCATACACAAATCGACTTAAATTAGGGAAAAAGTTTTGATAAAATATGGCAATATGATCTTTAATATGAGAAGAAAATAGTAAGGAATACATGGAATACTTTCCTATTTGATCAGCCCGTAACATCTCACCTAATACAACTTTTCAAATCACGTTTAACAATAATTAAATTGAAAATCATAGACTAGTAAAATCCATATTATAACATATGAACGTAGGGCCATGGTAATACATGGGGCTTTTCTCTGGCTTCAAAAATATTCAAGCTATATATAGGTAGCTAACATGAAATTCATTGGCGTGCATCCACCGAAAAGGAAAAAGAAATGTCCATAAGTTTCATTACCATCATATCATGGCCTCTGTTTCTTAGAGTGGCATTGCTTGGATTGTAGCTTCTTTTAAGCCTCCCTAAATGGGACACTATTTCAACTCTTTCATTCGACATATCAATCGGAGATTGCATTGTTCCATTGCTACATGCAGCCCATTCTGGATGAATCTCTCCCCATCTTGCTGGCCCTCTTCCACTAGTTTCACTATAATCAAACTCACTTTCATCCTCTGCAAACAAGAAGAAAAAGAAATGAAAACTAATCCTGAATATTCACGATGAAAGCAAAATGCAAATATAGAAATGCATGGGATAATAACTCCAAGATTGACTTACCGACTTCTTGAGCTGTTGCTGGGCATGAATGCAAGACGACAAGAACAACGAAGAAAATGCATGCCAAGAGCTGGGTTGTTAGCTTTGCCATCTTTGTTAATGTAACTTGTAATATCCAAGAGACTCTGGAGTTAATTGAAGAATGGAGAGGGGAGGCAACATATATATAGAGTTTAGTTCTCCTTAGAAAAATTAGTTTATTCTTTTTGAAAATGTTGATAAAGAGGGCTTTCTTGGGGGTTAAATTTCTTCCTAGGGTGTGCCTTTTTGGTAGCAAATATGAACACAAGAAATCAACAAGTTGATAGCCTACGTTTTTTATTAGTCATCCAATAAATGGAATTCAGTTTGAAGAAAAGCCCAGGTGTTCTTTGCAGTTGTATGTGCCTTTTCTTCTGCTTTGTCTTAAAAAAATACTTTTTTCGATTGACGTCTAGGCTGACGATGGACAAAAAGCTTTCAAAATCATCAATAGAAGTGTGCTTTTTTCCATTTTCAGAGCCTTCTAATTCAATTCTCGGAAGTTTAATTGAAAGTGACAATAAGAACAAAATAAACTTAATAAGGACAACATCAGTAACCCAGATTAAAAGAAAATGGAAAAGTCATTGCAAGAAAATTCAGCAATCAATAAGTTGTTGTACAGCACTTTTCTGAGTTATTGAATTTTATGGGTCAAAAATGGCACTGGAAGCAGCCAAATTAAGTTAAAGTTGATTTCAATTTTCAATTCCATTACTTAAATTTCTCTATAATTAATATGAATAGCACAAGAATTAAGAAATTGATCATTTTTTGAAATACCAAAGTCATTACCTACTGCCATTATCGCTTACAATATCTCTTGCCTTCTTTCCTTAACCTTCTAATAATTTCTGATCAAGGCCAGCCTTAACCTTGTTCTCCCTTCTCTCATCCTTCTAATTTCAAAATCTAAAAATATAAGTCATAAGCTATGATCTTGATTCATGAATTACAATATCTCCCATTTTTCCTACTACTTATATTATTTAAGGATATATATATATATATATGTTAATATTAATGATACATTAATTTATTAATACCAACATTACCATCATTTATACTAAATATAAATTAGAAATATTTTGAAAGCCAGAACATATTTTGTTAAAAATTACTTCTATTTGATCTTGATTAAAAAAAAAAAAAAAAAACTGATCCAATCTGATTGGATTTAAAAATCAAACCCTTATAACATATAAGGTTAAGTTGAAATCCAACGTCCAAATTAATACTTCTTTTAACACCAAATGTTGAAATAAATTACCTTAATTAATTAATTAATTAAGACCTTATTTGTAATCATGATCATATTCATTGTAGACACCCGGAGTTGTAATTTTTTTTTTGTTAAAAATAAAGATAAAAAAAAACCAAAGGAAATCAAAAATTAGGAAAAATTTCAAGTGATTGAGTTGTTATAAAATTGTTTCTCTAGGATTATAAAATTTGGTTTAAAATCATAATTGAAATTAAAGTGCAATTAAAATTCTTTTTGATTTATGATTCTAATAATCAAATCCCTATAAATACAAACCCAAATTACGTAAGAAGGATATATAGAGAGATCAACAAAAAGCATACACAAAAATCATAGAGGAAAGTAGTGATTTTTTATTAGAACTTTTTTTTTTGGAAAAATATGAGATTTTCAGATTTTGGTGGACTTTTTTAGTTTTCGATGAAGATTTTGATGAAGTTTGAATTTTCAGTGAGATTTTCAAAATTCGATAAAAGATTTTGACAAAAATTAAAATTTTTAGTAGTATTTCGAAGAAAAATCTAGAAATCGATAAAGATACCCAGTTTTCGACTACCAATTCTTGAAACCGATGAATGTTCATACGATTGTTCATAGATTTCTAGAAAGAGAAGGAGAGAAAAGAGGAGAAGAAAGAGAATGGGAGAATAAATCTAAAGGAAAAAGGAAAAATTAGGATTTTATAACATCCAGAAATAATGTCGTTTTTGCCTTTATCAAATCTAGGATCTGCGCGTTTCTATTCAAGCTTATCTGACCCGTAACGCAAACCTGTCTTTCACCCGTGTTCTATAGCCATTGGCTCCAACCAAGCCGAGCCGTAAGCTGAGTCGTTTCATCTGTTTTCTCTTTTCGCAGTCAAGCCACACACTTGAGTTGAGCCGAGTCGATTCCTGTTTTAGTATTTTTTATTTTTTATTTTTTATTTTTAAAGTATTTTTACATAATTAAATTTTATAAAAAATTTAAAAAATTAAATAAAAAATAAAACACTAGTAATTTTTTTAGAATAAATAATAATTATCCATAATAGAATTTTTAGAAATTACAAAAAGTTAATTTCTATAAAATTCCTAGGTAAGAAATTTTTTTAAATTTATCTAAAATTGTGGACTAATTTAGATAAAATTTTAATAATGATAATTAATATTTATTTTTAATTTAAAAAATAATAAAATACAAAATTAATAAAAATTTGAAATTAAATATTAATTATCCAATGTTGAGATTATTAAAAATTTCAAATGATAAATTTTTTAAAAAATCTCTAGATGAGAAATTTTTCTAAATTTGTCTCAAATTGTGAAATAGTTTAGATGAAATTTCAATAAAAGCAATTGTATTATTTTTCAAATAAAAAATATAACTTAAAAATGTGAGGAAAAATATTTGACAATTATTCAATAATGAGATTCTTAGAAATTTCAAATAGTAAATTGCTTTAGAAATTTTTAGATGAAAAATTTCTTTAAATTTGTCTCAAATTGTGGAATAATTTAAATGAAACTTCAAAAAAAAAAAATAATTGTCATATTATTTTCTATCTAAAGTTTAAATTCTAGATAGACTCAAATGATGAAAAATTTAGAAATTAAACTTGTAATAAAAGTTTTTAAATAAACTCAAATGATAAAATATTTAGAAATACAAATAAAAATAAAAATAAATTTTCAATGATGAAATTCTTAGTAATCACCAATGGATGATTATCTAAAATATTTTTAGGTGAAAAATATTTTTAATTTTGGTTCAAATGGTGAAAGAATTAAATATATTTTCAATAAAAATAAAATTTTAACAAAAAATAAAATAAAATTGATTAAGCTTTCCGATGGAGGAGCATTTTTAAGAAAATAAATAAGATTCTTGAATACTCTTGAAGTAAAGATGTATTTTGAAAAATTCTACCATATTGATGAATAATCTTAAAAGTTATTTTTAAAAAAATAAATGAGATTTTTAAATACTCTTAAAGTGAAAACGTATTTTAAAAAATTCTACCATATTGATGAATAATCTTAAAAGTTATTTTCAATATTTAATACTAAAATTTAAGATCATTAGAATCAAGACTTTAAGATAATTTAAAATAAAATGATACTTTCTTTTGGATAGGCACGAGGGAGTACTATAACTTTCTCAATAGGTAATCGAACTCTCAAATTTTGTTATAATTAGCAAATCGAAATTTTATTTTTTTAGGGACTTTCAGTCAAACTTAAAAATTCTTTAAAATGATAAATTTATTAAGTGTCCAATCACACCTTGATAAAAAATTAGTGTTTACTCATTTTATTAAGTTTAATTATAGATTTATAGATTTATATGTTATGAAATTCATTAATTTCATCTTAATTTGCTTAATTTTCAACAAAATATATATGAACTCGTGGTGAAGAATGATTGCCTATCTGCTAGTTACCGAGTCAAAATATAATATCACAGGCTGAAGAAAAGTCCCAAATTTCTGCATATTTGAATGTGAACTGGTTATTGCAATAGTACAGATTCAAATAATGTGTCTTAACCTTCAATGTTGTCAATCAGCATTATATCACGAAAGTGCATATTTCATTAGAAAAAGAAGACCCAATATAATCATAATTACCAGGCCTTCAAAGAAGAACTTAATACATTGTTCAACAAGTTGTTTCTTCTGTCAATATGCTTACGCCAGCCTTAACGAATGTATAATCTGTCAAAGTGTTCAACAATCTCGGTTACTTTTTACATTGATGATAAGATCACGACCCGAATAAGTGCAGATTTTCTTTGAAAAATTTGTCATAAATGTTCATCATATGATGTTATACTTGACCAATATAATTCTCCTTTTGAGTATTACATCACGTTTGAAAGAAAATTTGGACCCCTTTTGAAAAATGCAAGCTAGACTCCCATAGTCAATCATAACATACGTTTCAAATGTTGGTAGCTGAGCCTGGAAGCATTTAACATTGAAGCTTCAAAGTTTCTTGGAAAATGACGAATCTATTCTATTTCGTTGTTTCTTGGAAAGAACCTAACAAAAGCTAGCCACCGGCCATTGACGAGCTCTGGTTCACAAAAATTCCCACAGGTTCCCGGCCCTGCAACGGGACTACTTCTTAATCATCTACCTAACTAGTTTTTATTTTGACTATGGTAGTAAAAGGGACGTGTTTATACGTTTTTGCATTGTGATTTTTGAAAACAAAAAAAAAAACCCATTGCTGGTTGAAGAAATTAAAAATAATTAAGAAGGCAAGTTTTGGAACCTGCAAAAGAATCAGTTCTTTGTTATATCTGAAAAGTAGCTTATTAACATTATTAGATTAAGGATCTATTTGGAGGAATAATAAAATTGATTTCAATTAGATTAAAAATAATGGTAGTGCTGAGATCTAAATAAGTAGTGATATATGTTTTTAAATGCAAAATTAATTATAAACATTAGATTAAAAATTATATATAATGAAAATATTAAAATATTTAACATTTATGAAATTAATAAATTATTAAAAAATATTAAACTACTTTTATATCAAATAATAATTTTATTAATAAATAATTAAGAATTAATAAAAAAATAGTAATATGTGAAATAATATTTTTTACTTTCTTTATTATTAATGTAATTATCTATTTTTAATTAACTCATATTGATTCTATAATAATAAAATTTATTTATTTATTAGTTCATAATATAATAAAATAATTTATTTATTATATTAAATTAACTTAAATTCAACTAAGACCCAAGGGGCCATTGAGCCTAACCTTCACTGCTTAACAATTTTTGAATCATAATTAAACGTAATTTAGGATTCTTTGTTCATGAACATGGGTTTTCAGTTATGATCATATAGGCGTAGTGCATAGTTTGATGGAAAAAAAAAAAAAACAGCTAGATTTTTAGTAAATAACAATTTATTTAAGGGCATAATGGAAATGTAAAAATTTTTATTGAGATAGAAGGGTCTAATTGAGACATCGTTGGTTCACTTGACCATTTTTGTGTGATCCACCGTTAAAATTTCGATCCGGGCAACAGATTCAACCGTACCACAAATCACGATATTCAAACATGATCACAATGCCAATTGAGTAAAAAAAAAAAAGGGCCTATTCACATCACAACGGAGGTCCAATCAATTTCCAGTGGGGACCTAAGCTTCTGACCAGGGGCGTCAGGGAGCTCAGCCAGGCCCACCGACTTGTGAATAATGGAACCTATTACTTGTGTACTTTATTTGATCCCAAATTTTCGGAAGATATATAAATGGTTTTTAGATGTAGATAGATGCGTATATATTAGCTCTTTTTAATGGATTGTACCAAAAATTGTTTTTATTAAAGTAGGATTACAATAATTTTTTTTTTATAAAAGAGTTAAAAGATTTAAAATTTAAAATTTAAATTGAATTTCTTTTAAAGAAAGATTATATTAATTAATTAAATTAATTTTAGATTCTATTTTACTGTTTCAAATATAGCCAATTAATGATGAGTAATCAGTTCTGCTTTATAATTATCATAATGTCTAGATCCAGGGATCTATCACTAGACATTGACTTAAAGAGTCGCCACCAATCTTTTTTATCTAGGTGCGATTGGTCACCTAAAAAATCTGTCATTTCAGGGAACATTTAAGTTTAAGGGTCCTTAAAAGAATAGGTTCAGGTCTACTAACAAGAACAGAGTTCGGGAGTTCGGTTATGTGTGAGGAAGGTTATAGCACACTCACAACACCCATCAAAAGATGATACCCGCTTAAATTTGTGTTATCCAATAAGCCTTAAAATTTTATCAAGTAATTAATTATTGAAAATTATTCTCAATTGATTATAATACTTTTAGCAAAAAATTAAAAAAATTTCCTCACCTCAAGAGTATATAAGAAAACTATTGTTTCACTTACAGAGGTTTCATCATCGGATTATTTAACATTAAAGAAAATTCAAAAGAAATAAAAGACAAAAAAAAATGATCGCTTTTGTACAAGGAAAAATTGATACTTTCAACTTTTCCTCAAAAAAAACCTTTTTTGAAAATTTATTTTTAAGAAAAATTGATACTTTCAATTTTTCCCTAAAAATATTTTTTTTTTGAATTTTTAATTTCGAAAAATATTGATACTTTTAATTTTTCTTCAAAAAAAAACCCTTTTTGAAGATTTATTCTTAAAGAAAATTGATACTTTCAACCTTTCCTAAAAAAAAAAACTTTTTTTGAAAATTTATTCTTAAGAAAAATTGATACTTTCAACTTTTCCTCAAAAATATTTTTTTATTTTTTTTGAATTTTATTTAAAGAAAATAAAATAAATAAAAATAAAAAATAAATAAAATGAAAATAAATAAAAAAATAGAAAAGAAAAAAATATTAAACAACCCTAATATAATAATAATAAATAAATAAAATAAGGAATAATAAAAATAATAAAAAGAAAACGAAAAAGAAAAAAAAAACCTGGAGCGGCTCGGCTTGAGGCTTGGCTCAGCTCGACTTGAGGAAGAAAAACGGCTCGAAGCAACGGCTCAGAGGTGTCGGCTAGGCTCAGCTAACGGCTCGGAGGGGCAAGTCACGCGCGGGTCGAAAAGCGAGTCGACGCTCGGGTCGGGTGGGATCTTGACAAAACGCGCGGATCTTCTGGGTTATTTAACGCAAAAACGACATCGTTTAGAAAGGGTATATAAGGCTGATTCCTTTATTTTTTCAGCAGAACTTTTTTTCTCTTCTCTTTCTTCCCTTCTTTCTTCTCTCCCTTCTCTCTAGAAAATCGAAGAACCCCGGTTGAATGACTATCGAATTCTGAAAATTTCGTCAGAATCTGAGCTTTTCGTTGGAAGTTCATCGAAAAATTGATCGATTTCTAAAAATTCTCATCGAAAACTGGGCAGCTGGTCGAAAAATTTAAACTTGACCGAAATTATCGTCGAAAAATTTAACTTTCGTCGAAAAATTCATCGAAATCTAGAAATTTTTCAAAAATTTCCAGAAAAAAAATTCACAGAAAAATCTTTAAAAATTTCTCCTGATTCTTAAAGCTATTCTAACGCCTCTAAACCATTTTTAGCTTTCAAATCTCTTCTGTCTACCTTTTTCTTTTAGCCAGTAACCCTTTTTCTCTCTTTTGTGTGTTTTTCCTTTTGTTCCAGTACTTATTTATAGGGATTGATCAGAAGAGTTTTTGATCAATCCCTATTCTTTTTTGGACGGAGATTCAATCTTTGAATCCAATTTAGATTCTAATTGAATCCTCATTCACGGTAGGATTCTTAAAAAAAATTCAATCTCAGCCTCAAAAAAAATGAAAAAAAAAATCAGATAAATAAAATAAATAAAAAAATATTAATAGATAATTAGAAAAAAATAATAATAAGATAAATAAAAAATATTACAAGATAAATAAAAAATAATAATAACAGATAAATCATAATATATAAATGAATAAATAATAATAAATATATAACTAGATAAATAAAATACATATATAAATATTAATAGAAAAGAAAAAAAAAGAAAAAAAAAGAGAAAAAAAAAAAAAAGATATACATATATTAATAAATAGTAATAATAAATAAGTAAATAATAAATACATAAAAGATAAAGGAAAAAATATATATATATGAAATATAGAATAAATACAAAATACTAAAAAAAAAACAAAATAGACCAACCCATTTGGACCAGGCCCAATTGATCCGGACCTGGATCAAATTGGGTGTCTACAGTTGCCCCTCTTTGTACATTTTCTGTGAAACAAAAATTGCGCAAAGACGTAGACACCCAATCAAGACTCAACTCGACATTTTCAAAACTCCTCTAAGCAGAGGCTCAACGACTTTTGAAAAACATAAACAAAGCTCCTCTAATCAGAGGCTCAACGACTTTGAAAAATAAATAAAGCTCCTCTAATCAGAGGCTGAACGACTTTTGAAAATAAACAAAGCTCCTCTAAACAGAGGTAATTTTTGTTTTTTTTTTTTTAATGTTTTTTTTTTAATGTGATCAAAGCTCCTATAAGCAGAGGCTCAACAACTTTGGAAAAATAAATGGTTCCTCTAACCAGAGGCTCGATGACTTTGGAAAAATAAATGACTCCTCTAATCAGAGGCTCAACGACTTTGAAAAAATAAATGGCTTATCTAATCAAAAGTACCACGACTTTGAAAAGTAAATTACTCTTCTAAATAGAGGTACCACGACTTTGGAAAGTAAATCGCTCCTCTAAATAGAGGCACCTCAACTTTTGAAAAGTAAATTGCTCCTCTAAACAGAGGCATCACGACTTTTGAAAAGTAAATTGCTCCTCTAAATAGAGGCAACCACAACTTTGAAAAGTAAATTACTCCTTTAAACAGAGGTAACGAAACTTTGAAAAGTAAATTGCTCCTCTAAATAGAGGCAATCACAACTTTGAAAAATAAATTACTCCTCTAAACAGAGGCAACCACAACTTTGGAAAGTAAATTGTTCCTCTAAACAGAGGTAACAAAACTTTGGAAAAATAAATTGCTCTTTGACAGTCATGTCCAAAGGAGTTATAGATCGTGATTGAAGTAATTTTGTAATAGAAACTCAAGGATTCACAATTTGAGTTCCACATTCAGAGGTTCAGATTCATAAGAACCTTCCAACTTCATAAGAATTTACTAAAATTTGATTCTCAAAATTTCAGTTTCATTTAAATTTGCAAGATCTCAAGATTTGTATTTGCAACTTGCAAGACTCGCATCAAAGATCCTCATTTTGAATTTTGGAAGCTCACATCCAAAAGTTTAAGACTTCTCAAAGGTTCTCATTTGGCAAACTTGGAATTCATATCCAAAAATCTAAAGCTTTTTATTTGAATTTTGGAAATTCACATCTAAAAATTCAAAGCTTTTCATTTGAGTTCAAAGGCTCACATGCAGTAAAACTTAAAGTTTCACATCTAAGTTCAAAGGCTCTCATTTAAAACATTAGAAGTTCATATCCAAAAGGTTAAAACTTTGTATTTTGGAGATTCACATCCAAAAGTTTAAAACTTTTCATTTGTTCGAAGATTCACATTTGATGAATTTTAGGGTTTCACTCCTCAAAGATTCTCATTTTGAAGCTCAAAGATTCTCATTTGAGTTCTTAAAAAATCAAAATATTTACAAGTTATTTTTCAAGTGACTCAAAAGTTTGCATGAATTACCAAAAATGCAAATGCCTTATTAATGATTCAAATGCACCTAGATTCTCATAGTGCCATATATGTCCAAACAAAGTTTAATTCATCAAATTATGTGCATGTACTATTCAAGCAATGATGCCACCATGATGCATGTAATGCTGACGTCTTTGTCATAAAATTCTAAATAATTATGGTCATATGGCTATCAAAACTCCACCATTTGTTTAGTTTCTCAATACTTTGAAACAAGTTTCATCGATCGATCATCACTTAACCACTATTCATGAACTTCTCAGCACTAACAAATTTCAGAACAAGTTTCTTCCACTATAACTGGGTCATTATTCATAGGTATCTCAGCATTAACCATTCCAAAATAAACTTTGTCCACTGATTATTTTCATCATTCAATCATAACTTGCAAGTCATATCAACCAATTCATCCTTGTACTCATCACTTGGTTATACCACTTTTCAAGATTTACCCCATCTTCATTTTATTGTCCAATCCATTATCATATTCTTCATTTGGTCACATCATATGTCCTTTCAAATCATCTCTTTTAAGTTTCTACCATTTCTTCATTTTGTTACCACCATTATCTTAGATTTCTTTTCAAATGAATGCAAGACTCTTTTAAGCACATATTCATTCATTCATTATCATTTCAATTCTTGACAAATACAATGCAATCAAGCATTTTCTCAATTCATTCTAAGGGTGTAACAATAAGAAAACACAAGGTGAATTATGGTAAAGATAATCAATGAAGATCTATTTTGGTACAAAATAAATGAGAAAGGAAATAAATTGGATACATGTCATTGGGATGAATGGTATGTCCAAATGATAAATATTCAGACAATTTTTAACATTAATCTAAGATTCTTTTTTAAAAACTCATTCCATTTACTGTTGAAGTCATCTTGAGCTTGGTGAACTTTACCCCAATCTTTGAGGGATCTTCAGATGTCTTTGATCTTCTATCCATGTGAACCATTTGACCTGTATCTTTTTCTACCAAAATTACCCTTTAAGGTTTTCAATTTGAATCTTTTTTTTTATTTTTTCATTTTTTTCTTCTTTCTTTCTTTTTTTTCTTTTTTTCTCATTTTTCATCCATTGTTGATATCTTCCATACATCAAACTTTAGAGCAATGTAGCATGATTCTATTGTTTCATCATGATCATTCAATTTAAGCATTCACACTTGATCCAAATAGACTTTTTAAGGTTATAATGTAGGTCAAGGTGAGGAGTCATAAAAGAAATGGATATAATAGGCTCAAAATATGTATTAAAAAGGTTCAAAACCAAAGATCATTTGATGCAACTTGACATTTTACCCCACATCATTTCACTATTTTTTTTTTCACACAAAGAATTCTCATTATTTTACCCTAAATCATGTATGGCATTTATTTTTTTCTTTTACTTTTCTTTTTCTTTCCATCTTTGAGACCTTTTGTGATTTTTTTCAAAAATTACCCTCCAGTGTAGAGGGTGATCTTTGGTTGAGGTTCTTAAAAAAAAAATCATGATAGGCTCAAAAGGATAGCAATAAATGGTTTTTCGAATGGTAAAAGAAAGATGACCATTTTTCATCTCAATTATGAATGCTTTTCTTGAACATCATCTATTGAACAAAGCTCATGAACCTGTATAAAAGATTACACATCTTCAAGACATATCTATTTCACCTCCGGTAACAACTTACTTTTTTGCTCAAATCGTCTCCCCATATTAATATGGATGAGTTCTCAAAATTAAATCCCATAATTATTGTTATTATTGTCTAAATATTCATCCTTTTAAACTTGAGAATGGGAATGTAAATTTATGAAAGGTAATAGAGCATGAAGCAATAGTCAAGTAATGAAATGCATTAACTTGCCTTTATTAAAATGATAACAAGTGAAGTCATATTACAAAAAAAAATCTAACATTACTCGAAAAAAATTCTAAAATGACAAAAAAAACCTTCAACCAGCCTTATCTCCATTCTTCAAAATTATCCCCTATGCGATCAGGTGAAGAATCTCTATTGACATCTTGCCCTTCAATTCATTGTGACTTTTTGGACCCTTTTTGTTCTTGACTTTCACTCAGAGCGCTAACATTAGGTGTTGTTACTTTTTTTTTATCAAAACTTACCATTCCATCATTGATCAACCGTTGCATCTTATGCTTTAAAGCAGTATAATTTTTAATAGAATGGCCAGTAATTCTATAGTGGTAGTCATAGTGGGCTGTAAGATCATACCACTTAGGATACGGTGGCTTAAGCGACTCCACATGACTGGAGGCAATCAAATGGCTATTATAGAGTTCTCGATATAACTCCGTATAAGTTATAAGGATTGGATCAAATACAAGTTTTTCTCGAGTAGTCCGTTGTTCTCGTGAACCACTTGCTGGGTTAGTAGGATGAATTTGGATTTTTGCAGGAGCTTGAATATTGAGGCTATATGTAAGATCTTGAGGGCTAAAAATTGATCGGTATGTCGATGAATAAAGTGTTTGTGGAGCTAGCTGGTATGGGTAGGATAAGGTATTATTCACAGCAAGATTGTATGGAGAGTAACCTTGGGGTGGATAGGGTTGATAACCCCTGAATTGTTGTCTATCAAAGCTCACAGCTTGAGCTTGAGCTTCTTTCTTTTCTGATGCCTTCTTGGTTTCTTCTCATTTCAACTTACCATTTTTTATGGCACTTTCAATAATTTCTCCAGAGATCACCATGTTGGCGAAATTCTTTGTTACATTTTCTATCATTTTTTTATAATAGGAAGACTTCAAAGTGTTGACAAACAACACTGTAGTTTCTTTCTCAGTCAGAGGAAGCTGTATTTGAGAAGTAATATCCCTTCATCTTTAGACATACTCTTTAAAAGTCTCATTGGCCTTTTTCTTTAAGTTTTGTAAAAATAAACGATCAAGGGCCATATCCATGATATGTCGATATTGACTGATAAAATCATGGGCCATATCACTCCAAGAGCGAATGTGAGTTCTGTCCAGCTGAACATACCACCTGGCCGCTAAGCTTGTAAGGCTATCCTGAAATACATGCATCAAAAGTTTTTCATCATGAGCATAAGCTGTCATTTTTCGGTAATACATGGTGATGTGGGTTTTGGGGCACTTCGTACCATCATATTTTTTAAATTTTGGTGCTTTAAACTTATAAGAAATTACCACATCAGGGACTAAGTAGAGCCCAGCAGCATCAACTGAACCATAGAAACCAAATCTTTCCACAGCCCGTAACTTTTGTTCTAGGATACTAATCTTGGAGTTTTCCTGAGTTTCTACCCTTATCTTTTCTCTCTTTCTCTTTCAAATCATCTAGGTCAGGAATTGGTTCTACTACCTTTTCAGTAAAGACAGGATTTACATAGCTATGATAATGCTCTGGGTTTAAAGCTGATAGCATTCCAGGAAAGTTGGATATGCTAAATGTTGTGGTGGAACCTCTTGTGCAGACTGGGCTTGAAGTGGGCCAAAACTTGAAGGATACAAAGGATCAGCCACTTTTTGCAATGGAAGAACTTATTGGCTTGTATTTTTTTTAACTCTTTTTCCCTTATTCAGCTTATTGAGAGCATCCAAAATCTTGCTTAACTTATTTTTCATCTTCTCTTGTACTTTTTCTATCTTTTTAAATCTGTAAAAATTTTTCTGTTCCATTTGTCTAGTTCTGGATCTTGTGTTGTATCGATGACAGGGTTCTTGTTAGATGAAGCTATCCTTAAACCTTTAGCATCACAATTATGATTAAAAATGTTATGCTATGCTTTATGTGTGATGCTTTGATGCATGAATGAAATGTATATTTTTCTGAATGAAATCTAATATGAAATGGATACAAATGATTGTGTTAAAATATGATCATGAAAGTAATGTAGATGCACAAAATCTGACAGACAACATAGTTAGTTTCATGGATGAAATGAAAGTGATGCCGAATCATAATGTTACATATGATAATGAAAATGATGTATAAAGTTAAACAATAAAAATAATTAGATAAACACCCTTTTTGTGTCTTAATTTCAGGGTATATCTATCATTGGATTGAAAGGGCTCTATCCTAGGTTTAGGCACCTCTAAGGTTCACTATATGTGATTCAAGATTAAAATCTAAAGGTTTTCAAATTGCTCCTTACATCATTATCCATCATAGACTAGTAAGGCACCCTAATCCTCACCCATTACAGGCTACAAGCGAAAAAAGGTTCAATTTGAATGGGAGTATTTCGCTAACCACTGCAGAGGTATTAGACCTCACGAAAACAATAGGTACTTTACTCCTTCTTAGAGGGATGAAGTTCGGGTATAGAGCTCATGTTATACACATGCATATGAATGACATAATTAACAAAGTAAATACACATGAATGAATAATAACGCATATATACAAAAAGGTTCAATTTTATTAGGCTTTTGGATAACATAAATTATTTGCTGGCCTGACTCTCAGAGTCCCTAGTGGAGTCATCAAGCTATCATAACGTCTAGATCTAAGGATCTATCGTTAGACATTGACTTAAGGAGTCACCACCAATCTTTTTTATCTAGGTGCGATTGATCACCTAAAGAATCTGTCCTTTTAGAGAATATTTAAGTTTAAGGGTCCCTAAAAGAATATGTTCAGGTCTACTAACCAGAACAGAGTTCGAGAGTTCGGTTACGTGTGAGGAAAGTCATAGCACCCTCACAACGCCCATCAAAAGATGGTACCAGCTTAAATTTGTGTTATCCAATAAGCCTTAAAATTTTATCAAATAATTAATTATTGAAAATTATTTTCAATTGACTCTAATACTTTTAGCACAAAATTGAAAAAATTTCCTCATCTTAGGAGTATGCAAGAAAACTACTGTTTCACTTGCAGAGGCTCCATCGTCGGATTATTTAACATTAAAAAAAATTCAAAAGAAATAAAAGAGGAAAAAAATGATCGTTTTTTTACAATGGAAAATTGATACTTTCAACTTTTCCTAAAAAAAAAACTTTTTTTTTTGAAATTTTATCTTTAAGAAAAATTGATACTTTCAACTTTTTCCCAAAAATATTTTTTAAAAATTTTAATTTTAAGGAAAATTGATACTTTCAACTTTTCCCTAAAAATATTTTTTTGAAATTCTTAATTTCGAGAAAAATTGATACTTTCAACCTTTTCTAAAAAAAAAAATCTTTTTTGAAAATTTATTCTTAAGGAAAATTGATACTTTCAACTTTTCCTCAAAAATATTTTTTTATATATTTTTTTGAATTTTATTTAAAGAAAATAAAATAAATAAATAAATAAAAAAGAAAAAAATATTAAACAACCCTAATATAATAATAGTAAATAAATAAAATAAAATAAGAAAAAAGAAAAATAATAAAAAAAAACGAAAAAAATAATAAGGATTGATCAAAAGAGTTTCTGATCAATCCCTATTCTTTTTTGGACGGGGATTCAATCTTTGAATCAAATTTGGATTCTAATTGAATCTCCATTCACGGTAGGATTCTTCAAAAAAAAAATTTAATCTCAACCCCAAAAAAAAATGAAAAAAAAAATCAGATAAATAAAATAAATAAATAAATATTAATAGATAATTAGAAAAAAAATAATAAGATAAATAAAAAATATTACAAGATAAATAAAAATAATAATAACAGATAAATCATAATATATAAATGAATAAATAATAATAATATATAACTAGATAAATAAAATACATATATAAATATTAACAGAAAAAAAAGAAAAAGAAAAAAATAATAATAAAGATATACATATATTAATAAATAGTAATAATAAATAAGTAAATAATAAATACATAAAAGATAAAATATATATATATGAAATATAGAATAAATATAAAATAATAATAAAAAAATAAAGTAAATTAACCCATTTGAATCAGACCCAATTAATCCGGATCCGAATCAAATTAAATGTCCACAATAACAATAATAGAGTTAACGACTATCGATTACTTGCAACTGGATGAAATTGAATTTGATCCACAAGAAGTGTAGGAGCAATTTTTCAACGCAAAATGCTAGCTTCTTCCGCAATATTTGGAGGAATAGGTGAGAAAATTTATAAAAAAACAAAGCGTCAGAGGCAAGCCTTGTTTCAGTTAAACAGAGGGGTTTGTCTCTTGATTAAGCTTTTTAGTTCATCAAGCATTGCAATCACAAACACTTTGGTTAGGCTAGTAAATCTATACATACATATATCGATTCTTGATTAATCCAGAGCAGCTGTCGGCCCAAATTCCCCATCATAACACTGACTTATTGTCGGAATTATCAAAGTAAATTGTTAAAATGGAGGTTTGGGTGCCATCAGATTTAGACAGGAAATCTATGATAATATGGTATTAGAAAGCTGCTGATACACTTGCCCTCAGATCTCTATTAACCTGACACAATTTCGATTTTTTTTGGTTAGAATGCAACTTTTGATAGTTTGACCTTGACAAAAAAACCTGATAGATCTTCAATATGGATATCATTTGGGCAAGGACATGGGATTTGGGTGGATTAGAGCCTGCATTACCTGGGCTGAGTTTGAAAAAAAAATTTATAAAATTTTTTGGGCTAGGTCTGGATTAAGATTTTGCTGCTCCAACCGATTGGGTATAATATCTTAAATCTATTTTATTTTCTTTATCAAAGATATATACTTACATTAGTTCCTTGACTATAAAATGAAGAGTAATGGGTTGTGTAAATAAGGGGCATTAATCTTATTGGTTGCTATATTCATAAATCACAATAATTAAAGGCCAAATATCTACCTAGCTAGCCTATCAGTGGTAAGATTAGAGGCATAATAATTGAAGGCAAAATTAACATTGTTGATCGATCATAATTACCAGACTGATATTACAATAGTTCACTTCAATTAACTAGCATTGGATTTGATGTATGCTCTACCCAGCTACAGACAACTAGATAAGAACCTCTCTCCTCAATCCTCGTCCATTGAACTCAATCCACATTCCACATGTAGTGGAAGCTTAGCTAGGTTTTTCAACCCAAAAATATGTTGTTCAGCAGTTCCAACCACGCGTTACACAAAGAGAGATGGAAACAGATACCCCCCCCCCCCCCCCCCCCCCAATTGATGCATGAAAAATTGCTTGTTCAAGTCAGTAATCTTCAATTTGCTATTATAGAAAATTGAGCCTTGAACATCAGAATTGAAGAGTTAAAATATTAGTCGATTTTATTCCTTTAGCACTGACGTTGGTGTTTATCACAGCACAACTGATCTTCAGGTTGTAAATTACTTTTGTGGTCATGAAAATACCGATTCTTAGTTGTTTTCTCTTCCTCAGGTGTCATCAGACCTTGACTAATAACCTACAATAATAGAGCCGAAGATCTTTCGGTTGCTTTTGCTGTTTTTTTGTAAGTTAATGATAGTAATGTGTTATGTGTATCCAATAAGGTGCAATATTGGAGTGAAGTGAATCAAATTATCCTCCAAAGTTCTACGAGACCATTGATGAAGTATCTGTAGCATTGCAATTGGCTACAAGAATTCAACCCATTACACTTTATAAAATGCAAAGGGATCTTTTATAGCTTGAAAGTGATCGTTTTCTAAATTTATATATATCTCAGTTGTGGATGATATAAATAAAAATTAGTTGCACTCTTGCACTATCAAAATTTTGAGAACTAACATATGATATCATGCAGCCGTGTTTGAAGTGAGCACTTACCTTCTCTTTTAATCCTCAGCAAAAGTTCCAGATGGATTTTTATTTTTCTTTGATTTGTTCGAACCCTACTTTTTAAATTAATAGATAAATACACCTATCATGGAAACTAAATGTTCATGCAATTCCAGATGAATAATGCAGGAAAAAAAGAAAATGTTTATAGGCACTCTGGAAAGCTATAAATATATGTTGCTGATTAGGCTGCCAAATGGCTTACAATTTTCATCAGTTTGGCATTTAGATATACTCAGATATGTCAATGAAAGATTGATTTCAAAGGAAATAATCATTAAAGATTGAATTAGACCTTATAGTTCAAATTTTTGAGCTTCAAGAAACTTCGGGGGGATACTGTTTTTTGGGTCACCATGCTAATTGATTTGACATCACCAGGTAATAGAACACCAACTCCTTATCATGCTTCATTGACTTTTGCATCAAGTATAAATACCCTCCAAATGTGGAATTTTCCTATTTATAGCTGGTGCCCATGTGGACAAAAAAAAAATTCTTTCAATTCCATCATTTTAATCTATTTTTAAAACAACTTGCATAAGACAATATGGTCATCCCACTTAATTATCTTGGCTCATCTGGTGGAGATCCCATCCCTAAATTTATATTAATTCTCTCTAATATCAGTGACATGAACCCTACCCTCTCTCCTTATATAAGGCTTGGCTTTTCTCTCCCCCTCCCTGGCTCTTCCCAAGGCCATCAACTCGATCCCTAATTCATTTTCTCTACGTAGGTAAGTAAATTTCTTGCCAAATTAATTGCTTATTAATTAAACATTTTTAACTTCGATAGTTTGGTTTACGATCAGAACTTAATATATAAGAGCTGGTCTAGTTATCTTTATTCTTGTTCCATTTTTTGTAGACACAAAAAGGCAATGGGTGCAAGACTGAGGGTTCTGGCTCTTGCTCTAGCTATATTGGATTATGATGTGTGAGTTCCCTGTTTGGCTGCAAACAGAAAAGTTACAAAAGTAGATGTGCTCAAGCATCGAAGACGCCACCATTGTCCATGGCCGGACGCTGCTTGATGATGGGCGGCGATGCCAAAGGAGATGTGACCAACCACCATTACATTTCCTAGGCAGGATTCTAATAACTACCCTGGTAGTGGTGGAGATGGATAATGGTAACTAAGAACATCCAGTAATAAGTATGGTAAGATGGTGTGAGGAATAATATCCACGTTAGATGATATATATAATGATGTTACTTCATGTTTAATCGGTTTTCCACATTTCTTGTTATCTAATAGCTTCTGTACTGTAGTACTACTTGGTATATGTTCCTGTTTCGTTATTACATATGCTGCTTGTTATACAAAATGAAGGTATCTAAATAATTTGCATGCATCATGCATTGCAATGCTATCTTACATGTGATTTTTAATAAATAACTAGGGTTTGGGAAAGAAATATATATGGGTCGTTTTATCAATTTGAGTAGTCCAATTCCAAGAAATAATTGTGATGAAATTATTTTAAATGTTATTTTTAGTTGGATTTATTATTATATTTAAAGTTGTTTTTATTTATCCAAAGAAGCAGGTTTAACATGCTAGACAAAGACAATACCAATAATAATAATAATAATAATAATAATAATAATAATAATAATAATAATCACAAAAGGCAGAAAGAAAGAAAGAAAGAAGGCTTTGAGTTTATTTCTTTAGGAAGGTTACCATACAAATGAAAGCAACAGCACGGCTAACTATACCAGTTAGGCCAAGGAATACCAGACAAGGACCAAAATTCTTGAGATCGTATCCATTTTGATAAAGTGAGCCACATCTGGTTATCAGCCACACTCCAGAATATCTAAAAGCAGACAAAAGATGAACTATAGTTATAATTATAATCATTCACAAGCAGCATTTGGAACACAATAGGATACTGATATTTGAGCTCAAACCTTTTAGCATTCGAAACCACAAAAGCTTCCAATGCCCACTTAGTATAGCACATGTCAGCTATAAGATCAACAACCTCGCTGTCATCGTCATGAGTTGCTATCAGAGTCAAAACAACTGGAAGAAGAACTGACCACTGCATTCAAGCAAAAGTAATTAATTTTGTAACTTGAAAGAAAAGAGGATTCACAGCAAAAGTAACCGTGTCAATATTCACAATTCTTACCAGTTGAGCTGGACCAGGTTCAAAAATGATGGCTAATAAATAGGCTAAGCCAGTTACACAGTATACTAGACAGACTAAAACTAAGTAGTTATCTGTAACAGATGATCTTGGATTGTTGAAGAAGTAGAACATTGAGAGATACACCAGTGGTTTGATTATTGTATTGAAATGATCAATTGTATCCTTTGCAAGGAAATAAGCCAGGCTGCTCATGCCAGAAGAACGCTCCCTCCAGTAGTGTAGCTTATCCAGAGAAAAGGTTCTCAAAGCTGCAATCTTGGACAGGAGAGCTGAAAGCAGTCGATTTTCGGATTGGTGAGAAGTGGATTAAATCTTTAATCTTGTAAAATTTTGATTGTCCCTGTGTTCACAGCTTCAAGGAGCTGAATCACAGAGAACCATTAAAGGAAATTTTAACTTACAAACTCCAATAACTGTGTATGTATAACCCATAGCACCAAATGTTTCATCGCTCACTTTAGCAAGTGTTCCTAAGCAAATTCCAGCAAGCAATAAAATTAGATAATCTACAGCTTGTGTCCTAGCTTCTCTTAACCGTTGCTTTCCAACCCTGCCAAGAAGCCACACATAATAGGTTAAATAATCTGAATGGTTCACTATAATCAAAATTCAAAACAAACTGGTAAGTTTCGTTAGCATCAGCAGAATTAAAAATCAGATTTTTCCTATTGGCGCACACAGAAGAACTTTAAGGAGTAATGGTTCACCTCAAAAATGTTAATAATTAATTTTTAGAAGTTTAAAATATTTGATATGGCATATATATAGAGAAAAATAAAAAATAAGATTCAAAATCTACCTTCCAAGGTAGTATCTGTACTGCTTAAATACACCAGGCGTTACCCTTTGTGACAAGTCAATTGACTTGAGGATATTATGTTGTAAGTGGTCCTTCTTTGTCTCAACAGAACATTTTACATCCTGCCACAAGTCGCCAGCAAAGGAATGTGCTTCCGATCCAGGGCCATGTGCACTTTCTCCACCATGAGCTGAATTTTCACCGGATGATGCTGCCATTCCCTCCATGGTCTTCAGCATATCCATGGGAACAGGATAGCCATTATGAAGCATCCATCTTACGGGCAGTTGTTTAGTAGTCAAACCTGTACTTGTGCTTAGCTTTACTATACCCTCCAAAATGTCAATGAAGTAATCTGGAGGATTAGCACGTTCAGGGACATTAATTCCAAGGCCAGCAAAATATTCTTCTACTTTCTTCACTGATCCATGATATACTGTAAGCCCACCCTTTGCTAGAAGTATCAAATCATCAAACATCCTGAACAAGGTATAACTGAAGTGCAACAAAATGAAAATTGTTGTCCATCATTTTCAGCTACGTTCTTATGAGTAATATTGGCGTATGAACATATGTTTACTCCTAGGTAAACCCAGCATATATATTTCATAAAATTCAACTTTCCCATGATAATAAACTCACCTTGGCTGGTGAACGACCATGCAAATGTTTACTCCTTCAAGGGCTTCACGCCGAAGAGCTCTGAGTAGTAATTGGGAAGATGAACTGTCCAAACCAGATGTTGGTTCATCTAATATCAAAAGTGAAGGTTCCATGACCATTTCCAGCCCAACATTTACCCGTTTCCTTTGACCCCCAGAGATTCCCCTCTTCTCCACTGTCCCAACTAGAGAATCCCTCACGGGCTGCAGTCCCAAGGACTCGATGACTCTTTCAACAACTAGAACCTTTTCTTGTTTTGGCAGGTCAGCAGCAAGTCTAAAATAATCAGGAATCCAGTTAGTGGTCAGAGGAAATCAAGAAAGTGCTTTTATTGTAGAATGTCTTCTAATGTAGCAGTTGCAAGTAGAAAATCACGTAAAAAACATTTAAACACCCTAAAGGAACAAAAAATTAAAGGTGTCTGAATGACTTAAATAAGTGTGGCATACCTGCATCTAGCACTGAACCATAGATTTTCCTCCACTGTCAAGTTTCCATGCACGATATCATCTTGTGGAACAAAACCAATTATTTTCTTATATGCTTGGATTGGCTCAACCTTTCCATTTATAAGAACCGTACCAGTCATGACGCAACCGGGTGCTTTTCCTGTTAAAGCTGAAAGAAACGTTGTTTTTCCTGCCCCGGATGGACCCATAACGGCTGAAACTCGACCAGGAGATAATTTCCCAGTTACACACCTCAGTAACTTTTTGTTTTTTCCTTTCAAAGTGATGGTTAAATCTTTGAAGGCAATCTCAATTGTTAGCCTCTTTCTAATATCGATATCATTAGCCATTGAAATCACCCCGGAGAAGGTCAAGTTCTTGTTCTGCTCCTGGAGAGCTTTCTCCTTCTCTATTTGACCATATGCATACCTGAACATTTGGCTCTGAGTATGCAATTGCTTACCCCTTGGTGGATTTTTCTTTGTATGTTTATCTCCAATTTCTATATTAAAGCCATCATGACTCTCAGGGTTATCTTCCATTTCATGTAACATCTTTGTGAGGTTTCCTTTTTCCTTCTTTTTTGGTTGCTGAGATGTACCGAAAGACATGGGGGGTAAGGCAGCATCTGTTCCAGGTTTAGCTTGACTTACACCTCTTGTTAGGTCCGGTTGCCTTTGAGATTTTCTTTTGGAAAATGTACGTGATAACTGTGTTTGCAGCCCAATTGCATGCTTCTTAGCAATGTCTTTAGCAAAATTCCATTTTTCGCGTGCTTGGGCAGTGTCTCTTACACTTTGAACTGCCTTCTCCCTGGATTGCTCTTTTCTCTTCTCTCGAGTTGCAAGAGCTTGATCAGAACAGTTGTATATAATGACAAGTAGCAAACCTATTCCAGCCTACATTGGGAAATTCAATAGTTAGTATTTGGCTGTTACTTCAGAGAATAAATTAGCCACTAATCTAAGAAAATATTCTGAAAGAGCAAATGAACTTTGCAATTTGATTTTAAAGAATGATATGTTCTGGTGAATGAAAATGCCACACTATAAAATGTAAGTTGTTCACTCACAAAAAGCAGGAGACCATACGCGGTGATATTTTGATTTGTTGACATTGGATTACAAGTTGCCAACCGGAAGCACTCTGCAAAGTTCAATTGGTAAAAGGTTATATGGCTTTTGTCTCACCACTAGGAAAGGAAAAAGAAAAACAGATAACAGATAGATAATCATCCTAAGAATGACATAAATGTGACATACAAAATGTTACATGAATCAGGCTCTCTTAGGAAGATATATCACAGAGCATAGTTTCGTCGCATTGATCATAAAGATTTAGTAAATTTCAGTCAAAAGCATCTAATAAGAGAAAATAAACTCCAGTGTTGTGCATTGATCTGCTACCAAGTAGCCATCCTCTATTAATTAGGCACAAACACAGTTATCTGCTTTGACATTTTTAGAATGAGAATGCTCCTATCTATTTTTCAAGGATTCTCAAGCAACCAGACTCAAATTGGCTGGAAATTATTTGAAGAAAAACTTACTTTGTTGAGCTGTAGAACCTGCCCTGCAGAAATGTCTGAAACAAACAAACAAACAAACAATGGTATTTCAGAGTCACTTTTAACAGCAAAAATTGAACACATGCAAGTGAAAAACAAATAAGTATTCCATTGTTTCTACGATAAAAGCTAGAAGTTCTGGGATAATATCAATACCCCGAACTGCATGGAATTTTTTGGATAGTACTCGGACAGTATGATGCTGCTGAACAGAATACCTCACTACTACTCGTTATATCGGCCCAAATGTCAGCTCCTCCACATGTATGATTTGGCTTACCAGGAGGTAGTTGATAACCGTATCTGCAAAGGAGTTCTGCTACTGATATTAGTGTATGCTAAAGCAGAAGAAACCATAGTTCAATTTCTTGCAAAAAACATAAAAGAGAAGATCAAATGAATGAATGTTAAAACAAGAATGAACTTACGGGTCACATGTGCCAGTAGTCTTATTGAGCTTTGCACTTGGGCAGTAAGAACCCAATGGACAAGCTTCAGTAATGAATAAGAAAAAGCAAAACAAAAATGAGGTAAGGGATTTTAAGATGACAGATATAAAAAATTTCCTGCTCTGATTTGATCAGAATCACCGAATACTTACGTATAATACAAGTAATGCCACGAGGGCAGAAGAATCCTTCACAACAAGGTAAGCAAGTCTGGACTCTAACAGGTATGTCCTTGGAGTTTTTCAGATCAACTTTCTTGTTTTTACCAACACTACATGCCCATCCTGACTCGCATCCAGAAACCCAAGAGGATAAATTACAGTTCTGGTTGGGCTTCAAGAAACTGGCCTTCTTTGCTTCACCTCCGCTCTTATAGAAACTGTTGAAGTAGAATTTGATTTCTGCTGCTGTGCATAGGCGTTGCATAATGTCTCCTATTGAACCCCAAATATATGGAACGTGCCAAAAAATTATCAAACTCAATCATCTCAATGGAGATTTACCATTAAAAAAAAAACATATAAAAGTTTGTAGGTACTGAGTTGCACCCTTGGTTGTTTTGGCACAATTGGCCAAGAAATTCGTGTCTTTTGAGAAATTGAATGCCTCATTCCAATCTGCATCCCTGAAATCCAACATAAGTGTAGCATTGAATTTGATTAGGATATGATAACATAATTCAAAAAATAAAATAAAAGCTGAGAAATAAGCTAGGAAAAAGGCTTACACATCAGTAATGCAAAAGCCAAATTGTTCATTGATATCATCCTTGAAGACACAGGAAAAATTAGAGAATTGGCTGAAGGCAAGGTTAGAGAATAACTGAATTGCAGCCGAGTTGTTTCTGAAATTCTGACCACTGCTGGTATCATCATCATCATCAAGATCATCTTCAAAATCATCTTCACAAACAACATGAAGCAAAAAACTAGATATCAATATCAAAAGGAAAAGAATTTTCCATGTATCAATCTTCCGTATGATCATTTCATCAATTACTTTAGATACAAAAACATATATATTTGTTCATGTGATCAAGATCAAGAAGCTGGAAAGTAACCAAGTTGATCAATTATGAATTGAGAGATGGAAAATGGAACAAAGTTTTGTTTGAATGATTGGAATTTGGTTAAGGGGAAGAAATGGTAGGGAGAAAAGAGAGGGCGAAACATGGGGAGGTGACAGTTTAAGAACGTTAAAACATGTCTGAAAAGGTTGTAAAAATTAAATCAATGTCATGTCTTTTTCATTTTGGTCAAACCTTATACCAATTTTATTTTTTTTGACTTATTTTGAATTCACTAATATTGAACCTGTTAATTAAAAAAAAAAAAACTCGAAATGATTTAATTTATTAATTTATCAGTTAAAGAGGGGATGGAGAAAATGCCATGGCCGTCAAATAACGTTGACTGTCAGTCTTTTTCTCACAACTCTGTATCAACTGACCGTCAATAACGTCCGTCACTGCCCCTTCTTTTTTATTTTATTTTATTTCATTTTCTTTCCATTTTAACAAAGCGTTTTCTCTTTAAATAAAATTATTTCCCTCACTCCACTCTTCTCATTTCTGCGGCGCCTCGACCCCACATTTCCTTCTCAATATTTTTTACTATTATTTTCATATATAATTACCTCAATTAATTTCCTTTAATATTATTCAGCTTCTCTGGTATGTTAGAAATCTTTCTCTTTTTTCTTTTTCTTTTTTTTTTTTTAATGAATGAGAGTCTGTTTTTATTGTGTTTTTGATTCTTGTTAATGTTCTATAATGCCATTGTTTAATCGGACGATTTGGATTTTCTAATCTGAACTTTTTGCTGTTAATTCATTGTTTATTTTGATGCCAATGGGATTTCATTTGATCTTTTTGGGGGTAAAATCTTGCTGATCTATTTGATTTTTTGGCCACAAATCCATTAGTAAAGCTAAAAGTTAAAGAAAGTAAAAATATTTAGCTATATTCAATCTGGGTTTTCGATTTTGTTGCTAAATAACTAGACTTTATCGTCTATTTTTTCTTCTGTAATTGTCCATTTCAGGAGGAAGCACATTTTGGGGTTAATTGATTTATCTAATTTGAGAAAATGATTACATATGAGCAAGAACATGATTTTGTTAAGTGGGGTTTGCAACTATTTGATAGTGATCCTTATGCTAATTGTGGATATGGCGGTGTGCTAACTCAAGAAGATGGGGAGTATTACCCTGGAAATTATTTCAAGGAGGAACGTTACGACGTGGGAGAATGTTGCAATGTAGAAAATGATGAGGCTATTGCTCATATTCTTCAACTTCAAGAACTGTCACAACTCGCGGTTGTGGGATCTCCAAGCCAAAGGGAGGAAGAAGAAGAAGAGGAAGAAGAACTGCAATTGCAAGTGTCTGGTTATCCACAAGATTGTGTTGACCAGTCTGTTGGGAACTTTGGTTCTGGTATAAGCAAAATTCTGAATTTCCAGTTCAATGTTTGAAGTTGTTAATATATCTTTAATGAGTTGCATTGCTGTGTTTATATTTTGTGATTTTTAGGGCATCATTGTGGTCAGGAAGAGCAAGATGATACAGCGCCTTCTAGTACATTTTCTAGCCCCGAAGAAAAGTTGTTATATGAGGATTGGTCATATTCATTGGAGCTAACAAATGAGTATGCTCTTGATGGTGAAGTGGGGAAATGGATGAATCAGATGGTTCCTGTTCCTGTAAGTGTGACTATAAGCTTTAGATTCTTGATATGACATTTCAAGTAGAGCTGTCGTTTATGCTTTTTGGTTTCATTGTGATTGTGTGTAGCATGTTCCAAGAATCAATGGTGAAATACCTTCGGTTGACGAAGCAACTTTAGATCATCAAAGGCTACTGGAAAGGTTTGATTTCTTTGTTTCCTGGAACTGCAACTTCCTGTGAATTCTTTATCTTTTTCTCTTTTTTTGTTTTTCTTTTTGTTCATAAGATTTTTTTCCAGCAATTTTTGTGGTTCTGTTGCTGTTTTTGTTTTCCCCTTTGGTTGACCTATTTCTTGAATGCATGAGTCTGGAAATTCTTTTTCTATAATAGATTGCAGGTCTATAATTTGGTGGAGCTTAAAGTTGAAGGAGATGGTAACTGTCAGGTTAGATTTTAAAGCTGAAAGCATAAAATCTAAAATATTAATGTGTAATGGTGTTTGGTGTAAATGTGTAATGTCTTGGATTATGAAGCCTCTGGTTGGATTAGATTGATGAGGTTTCCAGGAAGTTAATGTTCTGATAGAATAATACATGTTTTTCTAATTAAATAAATGTAGTTTATGCTGTCTGTTTTCTGTTTGTTTATGTCACATTTATTTCATACTTCTTTTTCCCTGGTATAATGTAGTTCATAATTATTGTAAGTATACTTGTATGATCTTATGTGGTTTGAAGCTGGCATGGATATCAACATCAAAAGAGCTACCATGGACATAAATGTTTTTGAAACATATAGCATCAATATAATTGAACTTGTTCTGTGTCTGAACTGTCGTTAGACATACTTAGGTTTCGCTTATCCATATAAATCATGAATTTTTGTTGATATTGGTTCCCATTTAACATGAATATCCAGGGTCATGAGTCCCATTGCTGGTAAAACTTTTGAATGCTGCTATTAACATTAAATCTCATTCCTGCCTGATGCTTTTAGAAACCTGATGTCTCATTAATTTCATGATGTTGCCAGTTCCGTGCTCTATCTGATCAATTTTATCGAACTCCTGAGCATCATGAATTGGTGAGAGAGAAAGTTGTAAATAAGGTTGGCCTTTCACTTACGATGGCTTTTTGTTTTGTTGAACTTGTGTTATAGTCTTTCATTGAAATCATCGTGCATTGCACGTGATGTTTAATCTTTCTTGTCTTGCAATATCTTGCACAATCAGCTTAAGTCTTATCCAGAAATATATGAGGGGTATGTTCCCATGGCATATGGTGACTATCTGGAGAAGATGTCCAAGTATTTTTCTACTCCTCCTTGACTTTATCATTCTTTCTTTTTGATTTTTCTTGACCTTGTTTCTTCATCTTGTGGATGCTTATAGGAGTGGTGAATGGGGTGATCATGTCACTTTGCAGGCTGCTGCAGATTCAGTATGCTCTAGCTGTGTTGATTTTGTTTTCTCTTGTTTGTGATAGATTCTACCTTCCCCTCCCCCGCCTAAATTTTCATAAATTGTTTAATTTGTCTAGCCTGCATATCAATTTTCTGTTCTGATTTATCGACCCAGTTTGTCCTACGAAACACTTTGAATTTATAGACATTTGAAAGATTAATAGATGCTAATTTCTATGTGCACTGCTTTAAAGTGTACAATCATTGTTTTAATAGGAAAAAATAGTGTTGGTTATTGCAATCTTATAAATATGTAATGATGCAAATATTGGCTGTCTAATGCATGCTACTGACTTGTTGCAGTATGGTGTTAAAATATTTGTCATAACATCTTTCAAAGACACTTGCTACATTGAGATTCTTCCAAATGTCCAAGGGTCAAAACGAGGTACAATTACTATCACTTTTGCTTCTATTAGTTTCATTTATAGAATCCATGGGATAAATTCCTTTTGCTGGATTACCACCATAATTCTGATTCAATTAATATATTGAATGTCATTTTAACATGTCCTCCTAGCATTTGGGCATCTCGTAATATATATTAATTATAGATTCGAGCTGCCATTTTGTGGTATGGTTTGACCCTTTAGGTTATGTTGGTTGCTTGATTGGATATCGTCTCTTCGGGAGATTTTCTATCCTTCTTTTTTACCTAGTTGTTTTCAGAAAGATAACTGCAATTCAATCATTGTTATTTTTGGTGGGAATTTTACATCAAATTTATGGGTTTGATTTTTTCGCAGTTATTTTTTTGAGCTTTTGGGCAGAGGTGCACTACAACTCAATATATCCATTTGGAGGTAAATATTACTGCCTATGTATACATTCTTTTTCCGGAGAATTAGAATTGCAATTGGTATCTTGCATTGAATGCCTCTGAGCCTGTGCTATTTTCTAAGGCTGCTTCAGGTGTAGGTTAAGTTGACCTTTTTTTTCAGTTGGCTCGTTACTTTTCTGTCTCTAGAACTTTTTCAGTCAGTATCCGATGGAAATGTTAACCCGTATGTCTTGTATGTGCAAGTTTTAGAAATCAATGACTTGCTAAGGGACATGGAATTACATTCCGTATTCTCTGTTTGGGCATCAGAGTTGGCAAAGCTTTGAACTATTTCTAGCTGAAGAGATTCCATATGGTAGTTCTAGAAACTCACTCAAATAGAGCGTGTTTCAGCTAACAGTACCTCAATCTGTTGGTTGTTTTGTTACTTTTTGTGCATAAAATGCACAGTTCCGATAAGGATTCTAGTCAAGCAGTATGTGCTTTTCCTTTATCTGTAAAGGAAGGAGCATTTCAGGAATGGAAAGAGATATCAGAGTAATAGAAGATGTATGCAGGATGAAGAGGACAGTCGTCTTAACACATTGTGCAACTACAGATCAGTCATTTTTTAAATCTGTCGTACTGTTGCAAATTGATGATACCATGGTTTATGTTCACGTCTTTATTCAGATGTGCCTGCGTTTGGGGCAAAGAAGAAGAAAAGATGGCGAATGTTTCAGAACAAGTACTTGGATTCACAAGATGAATATCAATGAATGTACTGCCGACTACTGTGTGGTTTTTTTTAAATCATGTTTGTTGCTTTTGCCAGAAGCTCATCAGTTAATTTTTTACCATGTTCAATTCGATGTTGATTTTAAGGACAGACAGCAAAGAAAGATCAGAATCATCATCTTGCTTTAATGATCCACTTGATTGTAAATTTTTTGGATAATCTTTTCTCCATCTTGATCGCAGGGTAGAACGACATCAGGCACCTCTTCGATATCCTTTGCAGGCTGGTTCATTACAAGCAACATGGAAATTGAGATAATTTATAGGGCCAAAGAAGGGAAAAATTAGAGTATGAGAAAAACTATATGTACCTGCCATAGTTCCAAAAGACGCCATAGCAAAAAGTCAATTATCATAACCAGGCAAAAGAGCTTGCCCGCCCAAGCTCCACATGAAAGATACCTAACAAATCATCACCTCATTAGCTACCCTAATAATAACCTCAAAAAGAAATAATGATTTTATCCAACCTTTAAACGTTACAAGATACCATAGCTTGCAGGCTGACCGAAAGTAGTCACAACTTCTCTTCTACAATTATTGTGTAATCACTAAACAATATGACGTTGAATGTGTAATCTTTTGGTGATTGCCGGGTTGAATCAAAGTTTTTGATTTAATTACATGCTACACCAACTTTTAATCTTCCTGACTTCCACATTAAACACATGTAAGATACCTCAAACCAACATTAAAATAGGTATGACTTCAGAATATAACAAAAACAAAACTGGCAAAAGTTGGAAGTATCCATGTTCAACAAAGAAATCCATCTGGCACAAGTATAAACTCAAAACAAATATGCTAACATTACACTAAACCAGATTTTCCACCAAAAGTAGTCTTCAAAATTTATGTCAGACAAATCTGCAGTTAAAAGTACTCAAAAAGCATGAAATGTTCAATGGCTTAAACCTTTTTTGAGCATACATTCAATGGCATACCTTGAGAGACGTTCTAGGAGGCTCTGATCAGAACATTTCAAAGCACGATTATACACTATCTCTGTCCTTTTGGCAACATCATTCCAATTATAAAGTCCCTTCATCTGGCCAAGAAAAGAAAAATGAGGAGAAATACATATTTGACCACCTCACACAATTCAAATTACTATATAAAGTCAATCAAAATAACTTACACGATCATGCATAACTTGTGGATCAATCTTAGGAAGGATAGATATTGCATTCTTTATTGCTCGTACCATATCATGAGGATCTGGTTCAGCAAGTACTATCATGTCATCTGGTAAAACCTAGAACAATTAAAAGGAAATTATCAGGACAAAACTGCTAGAGGTTAGGATATATAAAATAATCTTCACTCCTTCTAGGTGGGAAAGTATAAACCAACAGGGCATGATGTTAACCAGGTTAATGAGAATTTTGCAATACATGCCTCTGGGACACCTCCTACACGTGTACTGACAGTTAACAGTCCACAACTTGCGGCCTCCAATATGGCTATGCAAAAAGCTTCTGTCAAAGAACTGTCAAAAGGAAGAGCAAGAATAACATAAAAAATCAGACAAGCTGATCAGCATTTATATACGCTTGACTGCCAAATGATCAAGGAATGTTAACTTGTCCTTTTTTTTTTTTTCCTCATTTCTTTGCTCTTCAGGTAATGTAAAGAATTAACAAACTAAAAAAGGGAGGTTTATAGGAATCAAACTCAATTTACCTGTTTAAGAATATGTGGCCAGAAATCAGCACAGACCTTACAGAAGCATGTGGTACAGCCCCCAACATCTCAACTCGATCTTGAAGGGAATGCTTTTCTCTCATCTCTTCCAACCGCACTCGTTTAGGTCCATCTCCTCCAACAATGAAACGAACCTTCATAGGCATTCCAAAATGAGAAAAATAAACTCAAAATAGCAGGGGAGGGCTAAAAATTATAACATGTTACTGTTGTACTTCCAACTAAATATCAAAATCTTCATAAAAATGAGGAACTATAACCAATGGAAATATAACTACAAAGAGGTTAACTCAAAATTAGAACACATTGATTGATCACCAGTGTAAATTTAGCAGAATTTCAGATGTTTTAAAGTATATGTGGGTGGGTGGTTTGCGTATGTGAGGGAGAGCAGATACAACATAGCAATTGGCTAAACGTGCCAATTTTTGGCCTATAACTGATGAAACCAACATAAATATTAGAAAACTGTAATAAGCTATGTTGCAACCAATTCCTCTCACAGTAACTACGAAAATAAACCTTTTAGTGACTACTAAATTATTTTGTAAGACACATAGCAAAATCAATCATAACATGAAAAGATGATGATCATAAAAAGGAAAATTGGATATAACACAATTTTTTACACAAATAACAAACAAAAAACAATTAAATTCATCACTAATGTAGATACTATTGAAAAGACAGGATTTTTTATTCTACATAAACAGATCTTTGACATGCAAATAGGAATTATATGCCAAATCACCTAATTACCAGTTCCATTGTCAGATTAGTCTGAATTAGCAACGACGCTAACCCTCGTTGCAGAATATCTAATCAAAGGACAATGGTAATAAAAGAAAATCTAACCATCTCATACCCTTGCCGGTAGCTAGTAGGAAGCCACAGAAAAGACTGAGTGAAGTTTCTAACTAATATCATGAAAACTGAAAAGTAACAGAACAAACCAATAAATAGAAAATTTTCAGCAACACCATGGTATAAGCAACTCACATTGGGATACAAACGGCAAACTTCTGGAATGACTTCCACAAGCAAATCTGCACCCTTCCGATAAACCAACCTACTTATCACAACAATAACAATTTCATTATGGCCAAGGCGCTCTGGAGCAGGCTTGAACATAGCTGTGTCCACAGCATTAGGTATCACAAAAACCTTTCCTGGCGGCAAACCTGACCGTAGCACTGTATTTTCCTTGCTTGTGTGAGAAACACAAATGGCCCGGGTTACATCTGCTAAAGTAAACTGCAGAACCTTGTTCATGTGGATGCTTCCCACATCAGCAAAACCATACAATGAATGATCAGTAAATACAACCTTGTATCCCATAGTGCGTGCGTGCATCAAAGCCTCATGGCATAGAGTTGAGAAGGCCTGATGACCATGCACAAGCGATACCTTTTCCCGAAGAAGTATAGTCCTTATTATTGGAAATGTCCCGTAAAAAGTAGGTAATGTGTTCTGCATAAGAAATGGCTGCCATGGTACATAATAAACCTTCAGGCCACCTGTCATGTATCTCACTCCTGATCGATTTCCATAAGCATGGGTCAAAACAACCACCTGAAATAATAGAGTAAATGAATCATTCAATCTAGGAAAAACAAAAGGACTGAATTTTAATTGTAACTACTGATTTGAAACTTTGAGAAAAAAAATTTTGGTTTGCAGGAAAGGAATGTAAAAAAGAGATGAATGGGAAAAAAAGGACTAAGGAATTTCAAAATATGTTGCATCTTATTGACCAAAGAGAAAAGAGAAAAACAAGATATCAAATCTCATTAAAAAGAAAGACAAAGAGGAGGAAGGGGGAACAAATATAGAGAGAAACCTTCCAGAAACTTCCAGAGAGACATTAATAGTATTTTTTACTTAAGCAATGGAAGATCTAAAACCATTCACTTCTTTAGAAAGAGAAGAAAATTTCCTCTTTAAGCAGTGGCAGACCTAAAACCATTCCCCCCTTTTTTCTGAAAGAGAAAAACATCATTACTCTTTTCCCATTTCTTTGCTCATGGCCCAATAGCAAACAGTGCTGACAAACAAGATTTAAAACCTACAAACTTACTAAAATTCTCTGACCTTGTGACCAAGTTTTAGTAGGCATTGTGACAGATAATAAATGTGATTCTCAACACCACCAAAGTTGGGATAGAAAAAATCAGAAACCATAAGAATTCTGTGCTTCAGGTCAGCCATGAAGGCAAATCGATCACCTGCAATAATAATAGTAAAATCTTCTTTATTCTAAGAACATGAGAGAAACTAGCAGTAGATAGAAAGGAGTGCCAAAAATGAAGTAAGCTAAAAAAATGATGGGCCTATCTTCCTCGTCAACAATGACTGGAAATGATCTCTTATACCTAGCATGTAGGGACCCACATGCTTTGAATTGTACAGAGAGAATGAAGCACAGGTTGGTTATGGGGGATGGAAGTACAGAAACTAAATATTATTAGAATGGAATAAGCCCTCATCCTAATAGATGTAAATCAAAATACAGATTCATGCTAACAAATATTAATATCACACAAAAACAATTAATAGTTTATGCAGTCATATTTGGGTATTCTGCCGCTTGTAAGGAGCATTGAACTATTTATGCGTTAGGAAGCAACTTATAGTACACTGAATGAATTGAAAAACCAAAGAAGGCAGGCTAAGAAAGACATCAGTGTTTTTTTATCATTACGGCTGATATGCAAATAGTTATTGCATTTTACCATGCTCAAGGGCTTTGGTCACAGTAGCAAGTGAATCAATCCCATCTCTCTTCTTCTTCTAGTGTTTGTCTTTCCTAACTTTTTTTACTTCCCAATCAAAATTGTTCTCCAAATACATTGCCTCATCTACTTTCTTGTTCCATTTTCTCTTTTCCACCCAAACAAGTTTCCATTGAAATCTCTTTAATTTCGCCAACTACATCTTTACTTTTCTTAGGCTTCTTCTGAGCCTTCTGAGATTCCTTTTCATCTGTATCAAACTCTGATTTCCTCCTTTTTATTAGATCCTTCTTCTTTTCATTGCTATCCTGCTTTCTCTTATTCTTATCATCATTTCTATTGCTTGATTTGGAAGCATCATTCATATTCCCAGTTGACGCATCCAAAACATCACTTTCCTTTTTAACGGCATTGCCTTCTTCAACCTGGTCATTCTCCCTCTCATGCCCATCGTTTTCATGCATCTTCTTAACATGTTGACAAGGGCTTCCCTCGAAAATTATTTCTAGCTATCCAAAATCCTCATGCAAAACTGAAAGTAAGACACACATAAAGAAATATGTTAAAGGGCAGTACTTCAGTAGAACCCCCTCCAAATAAATCCTAACTCATGTCGCTTTGGTTCCAAAATTTGAAGCAAATCAATGTGTTTGCTTCAACTACAAAATGCTTGTACTTATTACAAAAATTTGCATCAGTAATGATAGTAGACAAAAGCTCGTTCTCTGATTCTGTTTACAATAAACTTTACAGATATATTATTGCATAAGAAAACCAGCTATATTGTTACAACACTTCCAAAAGATTATTATACGCATTAATTACCAGCCTTTGCAGATAAACTTTTAAGATGAAAAAAATTTAGGCGTTCAAGAAGTCACATCTTTTGACCCTCCTCCCACATGAAATCAACGCTAAAAACACTAGCGTTGTAACAGAGACAACAACAAAGATGCTGAATTTGAAACCAAGCAAATCAAAGAAACATCAAAAGTTATGGGAGAATGTACCTTAAAATTCTAGGATATTCTTTTCACTCTGTTATTCAAAAGACTATCATTGGCGCTGATAGGTCCCTTTAATGGCCCAAATTCTGACAAAAATGTGAGACTCACACTAAAACTGAGATGAAACTAATACCAGCTCACAACATAAGAAACCAAGATAATAAGAATCCGAATCACTGTCTTACTCTCAAAACTTGACTGCAGCTACTACGAATCCGGTCGATCAAGAGATTCGTATATTTGTGTCATGTAAAATATTGAAATTCGTATATTCATATCGTATTTTATAAGAAAATTGCATGTCATGCCAACATGAAAACATAAAATATACATTTTTAGTTTTGTTAAACTTATACATAATTATTACTAAAATTTTAACCCGTATAACCTTCATGTCCTATTTTTATATCATGTTCGCATTCGTGTCATCGTGTCATGTTTTAGATTGCTAGGTCTAGAATCCGGCTATTACTATGGCCTTTCTTCCTATACCTGGTATCTAAAAGGGTATATAGTTATTCATTCTATCATTTCTTCCTTAATACCCATAAAGGTTTTTAGTTATCCAAATTTAGATCCCATTTACTTCTAATTTTATTAGATTTCAGCAATAGAAAACAATTAACAAGGAGTCAAAGCATTTCATTCAATAATACTCAAATCAACAAGCAAACAAGCTCAAGAAATCATAAGTAAATGATAACAAATGTGAGTTTATGGATTTGATTGATGAAATTCCAGTTCTTACCAATCAAAAACTGTCGATCGATGCGAATCACATTTCGGTTCGTGACTGAAAAATTTTGAATTCAAAAAGTTTAAGAACATTTTTTTTTAGAAAAAAAGAAAAGATAAAAAAATTTCTGATTTCAAAATACTCGAAAATATTTATCCTTTTTTATTAAAAAAATTCATGATTTGAAAGTAGAAATGTATTGATTGTGTCCAGAAATAATGGAAAAATGTAGAAAATTAAAGGGGAAAACAGAGAGAAAGGCAATCTCCAAACCTAAGCGAGTGGGCTCAGAGCGTGAGGAAGATCGGCGGCTATGGCGGGAATGGGACAACTTTTGGGTTTCCGAATTGGACTTGGTCCTTTGGCTAGGGCTGGGGTAAAGAAAAGGTGAATACGAGCTTGGACTTTCAGGCCTGAAGTTTGTTGGGCTTCAGGTCCTTTTAAATAAAATGGAAAGACAAGGTGAATACAAACTTGGGCTTTCAGGCCTAAGTTTGTTGGGCTTCAGATCCTTTTCAAAAAAACAAAAGAAATCTTGCCGTGTCTTGGAAGGCGTAGGTGTTGTCAGGATTGTAATTGAGCCTACTTGGGTAGAGAGAGTGAAAAACGTACTTAATTTGAAATTCATTACTTTGAATTCAATTAAAATTTGATTAAATTTTAATTTTTAAATTAAATTTATTTAAAATAAAAATTAAAATATTTAAATTCGACTCAATTAAATTTATTTCTTAATTAAAAACTTTAATTATTCTTAATTTTAAATTTAATTATTTTTATTCAAACTTAAATTTAACTTTGAATTGATAAAAATATATAAAAATAAAATAATAAATTTTTAATAAAAATTTAGTTAAAATTATAAACTACTTAAACCGAATATTGTTATATTTAAATTTAACTCATCAATCTGCTTGGGCTCTTGATTCAATAATTATTGTGTTTTATATTTTCACCCCTAGGTGTGGTGTGTTTAGTGCGGTACCAAAACAAGACGAGACATAAACAGAGGTTTCTACGAAATGGAAGAACGTTCTGGAAGCGTTTCACTCTCATTAAAAAAACTAAACCCTAAGACCCAACGTCTCGGTTCTTTCTTTCTGCCTAACCTGCCTCCTTATCCACTCTCTACCAAAACAAAGAAAGAAGGTAACGCCTTTTTCTTGTTCATCAAACTAAAATGGCCTCTGCAAATGCTCTTTCTTCAGCTTCTATTCTTTGCTCTCCCAAACAGGTAATTTTCTTTAATGGGTTCTTTTGATTTTTCTTTTTGTCAGCTGCAAAAGCACTGTCTTTTAAGCTACACATAGTATTACATTATGTTACCTTAATTTAATTTTTCTTTTTTCTTGTTGTTCTTTAATGAAAGTTTGGTTCTAGTTTTGCATCTGGGTAATGGAAGAAATGATTAAAGTTTGGTTTTTTAGAGCTTTTAATGGGTGTGGATGATTGCAGGGGAGTTTGAGGAGGGGAAATCAGCAGCAGAATCAAAAGATGAACTGTAGGCAAGGAAATAGGCGATTTGCTGTGAGAGCTTGTGCAAAGGAAATTGCTTTTGACCAGAACTCAAGGGCTGCAATGCAGGCTGGCATTGATAAGCTTGCTGATGCTGTTGGCCTTACTCTTGGTCCTAGGGGTAACTTCATTTTTCCATCATTCCCCATTGTTCTTATACATTATGGTAGTAATCATTTATGTTCTATTGTTTGAAATTTTTATCTTGAGCCTATGCCTTTTGGGGGGCAAAGGTAGAAAAAAGCTGATTCAAGTTAAATGAAATGTCAAATTTGCTTTGATTTGCATGTTTTACAAAATATGAGGTTCATGCATCATAAAAGTCTCATGTTTGTTTTATGCTCTTGATTAATTGCGTTATTCACATGCATCGTGGTGCATGAATTGTTTTCTAAACTGATATGACAACATGCTTTAATGAAATTTTTAATACTGAAAAATGGGGGTAAAAAGAGAGGGGTGGGATAAGGAAACTTAGAAGTTAGAAATAATGCTAGTTGTTTCCTAAATGGTGAAAAAGCCTTTTGTGTGTTTGGGTTCTTTTTTATTTGAACTTTAAATGCTTGTTTTTTACTTATCGTGATGGTTAGTCTCAATTATATTAACTGCAACGTGTTTGCTAGGGAGGAATGTTGTCTTGGATGAATTTGGAAGTCCAAAGGTTGTCAATGATGGAGTGACAATAGCCAGAGCTATTGAGCTTCCTAATGCCATGGAAAATGCTGGTGCAGCTCTTATCAGAGAGGTTGGCCCATAATCTTTTTAGTGTTGCTCTCCTGATTATATATGTATTGATAAGCCTTTAACCTCACCATGACATGGTTTCACTGACACTGACGTCTTGTATTTATTCTTTGACTGTGGGATGAAGGTTGCGAGTAAAACTAATGACTCTGCGGGTGATGGGACAACTACGGCGTCTGTTCTTGCACGGGAAATAATCAAACTTGGACTTCTGAGTGTTACCTCTGGTGCAAACCCAGTCTCAGTAAAGAGGGGTATTGATAAAACTGTACAAGGGTTGGTAGAAGAGCTGGAAAAGAAAGCTAGGCCTGTTAAAGGTCGTGATGATATCAAAGGTATTCTGCAGAAAAATAGATTTTATTTGCACATGAAAATTTTCTGCAACTAGCAAATAAGCTCTTCTTTCTTATTTGTTTTATTGCAATACTCATGCTTTCACATTTCAGCTGTGGCCTCCATTTCTGCTGGAAATGATGACCTTATTGGAACAATGATTGCTGATGCAATTGAAAAAGTTGGGCCTGATGGTGTTTTGTCCATTGAATCATCAACCTCATTTGAGACCACAGTTGATGTTGAGGAAGGAATGGAGGTATGTCTTGCTTCAGGTTTTTAACCCACTGACTTTAATACTTAACAGAAGCAACCCAGATGTTTTTGTGGCAATCAAGTCTGGTTCTTATTCTAATTATCTTTGTTTCTTTTGCTGTCCATATGTAGATTGACAGAGGCTACATCTCGCCACAATTTGTAACAAATCTTGAGAAATTAATTTGTGAATTTGAGAATGCAAGAGTGTTAATAACTGATCAAAAGATTTCAGCGATAAAGGACATAATTCCCCTGTTGGAGAAGATTACTCAATTAAGATCTCCTTTGCTTATAATTGCCGAGGATGTCACTGGAGAGGCTCTGGCCGCTCTTGTGGTGAACAAGCTGCGGGGCATCCTCAATGTTGCGGCCATTAAAGCTCCTGGTTTTGGTGAAAGGAGAAAAGCTCTCCTTCAAGATATTGCCATTCTGACTGGTATTTAAATTATTGTGGAAATTAGTGTTTTTTTTTTTTGAACTATTCCTTCATAGTTTTTAAGCGTTTGTTTCATCATCTAAACTGTAGGTGCTGAGTTCCAAGCTAGTGATTTGGGTTTGCTCGTTGAGAACACGTCAGTTGAGCAGCTTGGTATAGCCAGAAAAGTGATCATTACCAAGGATTCAACTCAACTAATTGCTGATGCTGCTTCAAAGGATGAGATACAAGATAGGGTGGCACAACTAAAGAAAGAGCTAGCTGAGACAGATTCTGTCTACGACTCAGAAAAATTGGCAGAAAGGATTGCGAAACTGTCTGGTGGTGTTGCTGTGATTAAAGTGGGGGCTGCAACGGAGACTGAACTTGAGGATCGCAAGCTAAAGATTGAAGATGCCAAGAATGCTACATTTGCTGCCATAGAGGAAGGGATTGTGCCTGGTGGTGGTGCTGCATTAGTTCATCTCTCAACTTGTGTTCCTGCAATTAAGGAGAAGCTTGAAGAAGCAGATGAGCGCTTAGGAGCTGATATTGTGCAGAAGGTAAATTTGCCGAAGATTTGCTGTCTAAATGATGATTGAATTCAGTTTAACTATTTTGGAAATTCTGTTTTAACTTTAAGGACTATATTTGGAGATGTCATAAATGTGAACTTGCAGTCAATGCAAGATTTAATGCTGTTAGCCCCACAAGTTTTACCTGGATCAACATTTATGTTTCAATTTTTAAAACCATACTGATTCATTCTGTTTGAATGCAGGCTCTGGCTGCACCAGCCTCGTTGATAGCTCAAAATGCAGGAATGGAAGGTGAGGTGGTGGTGGAGAAGCTGAAGAGTAGTGAATGGGAGATTGGTTACAATGCTATGACAGACAAGTATGAGAACTTGCTGGAGGCTGGAGTTATTGACCCAGCAAAGGTGACAAGATGTGCACTGCAGAATGCATCTTCAGTTGCGGGAATGGTCCTTACCACTCAGGCCATTGTTGTTGAGAAGCCCAAGCCTAAGGCTCCAGCTGCTGCTCCTCCACAAGGTCTTACCATTTAATCACTAGGATCTATACGCTGGTCAGGTTTTTTAGAGATGAAGAGCAATATTCCCGCGGTGAATCACAAGAAAATGCCTGATGATCTGAGGTTTTCCTTTCCATGTTAGAAATGTGCCTTTTTTTTTTTTTTGTATGGATCAATAAAAATTTACTTAGGGATCCTGAACAATGTTGATAGACATTTCATAATTTTTTTTTCTTGCCAGTATGAAGTGTGTAATACCAGTTCCAATCTTCGGTTTGCACAAATATGTTCTAATGATTCATACGATACGATACGAGGACATACATGCTCTACTCACCCACAAGTCGACTTGGGTTGCATGCCTTCCAAAAACCTTACACTGTGAAAGCCGCAGGCCTATGTCTAGTAGCAGTATCTAATGATACAGAATAGCCCATGAAAATATTTGGGTTTTCATGGATTATGGCTAGTCCCAACAAAGTTCTTGGAAGGAAGGAAAACAAGAAATAAGTGGATACCATGTTTGTTTGCTGTCTTTCTTTGCTTTTCCCAGTCTAGCGGCAAGGCTTTTACCTCCTCCCTATTCCTAGGCATCAACACAACCCAGGTAACGGCTAGTCCATGGATCATGATCAAGATGATTACTTTTTTCAGTGAGCTGTGATCCTCTTGCATCTTATCCTTCGAAGCAGCACCCAGTTTAAATAAGTTGATGTGTGGAACAATTTATTCAAAGTAACCAGTGGTTTTTTTTTTTTTTAAATATTTATATTTACTAGATTGGTAATGAAGGTTTAGTCTAACATGATTCTATAAATCATTGTAATCCAGCTTTTACTTTGTTTAATGCGTCGAATCCATTAATAAATGAAGGTTTTACATTAGAATTTGAGACTTAGAACTCCCTTCCATTGTTTAGTCTATGAGAGTGGGTGCTTGATATATGTCTCCAAGAAAATCTCCCATTAATATGGTCCTTCTGTGAGAGTACTGTTGAAAGTTAACACATAAAACACCTTAAAATGAAGCGGTTAGGCCAATGACCATGATGTGTTTGTACTGATATATGATAACGATGTAAGGTAAAGATATATCTCAAAATATTCATGATTTTAATTTTTGTGAGGTACAGGTACATCACATCACATCTTTGCTGCTTTGTGAAAGGTCTGCTGCCGTTTCAAGATTCCATTTCAATGGGTTTCTAATCCTCGGTTTGCACATTTTCTATCACGACAAGCAGGTTTGGTGGGTGCTTAATACCCCACTAAGCTACACGTTGAAGAACCAAAACTAGATCGATAATGGCCCATAACCCTTTTTCTAGATAAATAGTATAAGCTGTGTTTGTTTTGTTTTCCTTCGTTCTCTTCGCCTCGATGTGAAGTTGAGAAACAAATGGGTTTTGGCCTTTGGGATGCATGGAAATGCAAGTTTCAGTGGATGGGACAAGGTAATATATAGTGGTGGCAACGGATCAGGTGGACAGAATAGGAAGGATTTTTGTTCGTCCTTACTTTGATCTGATTTTATAAAATAAATATTTGATTTGAATTAAACTTACTATGAAATTAATTTAATATAATATTTATAAAATATTTTTTAATATAAAATATTTTTTATTTATATATAAATATAATATTTTTATTAAATTATATTTTTAATCAAAGTATTATATATATATATATATATATATCTTAAAAACGAAGCATGACAGAGGCAATTTGACCCAAAAAAGAACACAATATAGGAAATCTACGAGCCCACTTGTAGTCTCTTTTGGGTCGGGACGCCCACACCGCTCCAACATTTGAAAAAAAAGAAAACCCATTCTAGAAGAGCCAAAAGTTTGGGTCAGCTCATTGAATTGTGTGCCCGAGTTGCTTGTTTTCCTTTGATTTTTTTGGGTATATTTTGTAAATTTATTGTACTTGGACTTTATTCTTGTTTCCTCGTCAAAGCTTTTTTTTTTTTTTTTTTTGTCAATCAGGGCATTAACACGTGGAGTTTACAAATTCTTTTTTATGCCAATCATAACGCATTTTTCATGAAGCATTCGTATTGGACCCCTCACTAAATTCTACAACTCAACGTGAGAGAAGGTTCCAAAACGAAAATCCAAGAAAAATGGGCATTGAAATTCTCCCAAGTGCACTAATCCCACTTTGACTCTTTCAAAGTCATCTCCCAAAGATGAATAAGCAGAAATAGACAACTCAAAAGATTGGGAAATTAATCAAACAATCAAAGCATAAAATTAAGTTTCATTTGAATAAATTGTGAGATTAATTATAATAAAATTAAAAATAATAATAATTAATATTATTATAAGTAAAAAATATTAATGAAAATTTATATTAAATAAATTTTATTAAAATTACTACTTAAATTTAGATGTGTTCAACCATATCCAACGAAAGACGCGATGGAAGCGAACTGACCTCCAAAAGGAACGGGTCACCGTCAAAGCGTGTTTGTGAACAATATCCAACTTTTGGTCTCCAGTCGAAAGCGTAGTTGATTGAGCCAAGCAGGTAAAGGATGGGAGCCGAACCAATAACAAGGTAACTGAATTTGAAATTTTGTACAGCATCTAATTATTACCTACGTTTTTTTTTTTTTTTTGTCAACTCTTAATTATTATTGATTAGCTATTTTATTTTATTTTTTATATAAATAAAAAGTAAACTCAACCTACATCTCATTGGTTTACACGTTTTATACATTGTATTTTTGTGTTTTTTTTTTCAAATAATAAAATTACTTGATGTATATATAAGAATAAAGATGTAAATGATATATTAATATTTATAAATTATTTAATTTTAATTTAAATAAAATTTAATTTAAATTTAATTATTATCGATCAAACTTAAATAATTTAATTTATCGAACAAATAAAATTTAAGTAACTTATTACTTAACTCAAATAATTTACAAGTTTAGTCAAATTTTTAAATTTTAAAATATTTTTATTATTTAAAAATTTTATTATTTTACCTCTTTATATATATATATATATAAATTTGAGTTTGACCTCAAACACATAATCGAGTATAAAATCAAATTAATTTTCATTAAATAAGTTCAAGTAACTCGACTCTTATTTCAAGCTTAGTTAAAGTTTAAAAATTAAAATTTGATAAAGTTTGAATCATCGAAATTTAAATAATAAATTTCAAATTAAACTTAAACTTAAATTTTTTATTGTTTCAATTTAATTTGATTAGACTGCACCTTTTATATAAAATTATAATCATAAAGAGTGTAGTACTTTTTATCATAAATAAAATTAAGATCAAATTAATAAAATTTTTATATTTTTTTTTCCAAATTGCATATTACAAAATTGAAAAAAAAAAAAAACTTTGATACATATATTTCAATGGTCAAAATTTGAGACTTAATTTTACTTTGAATCTTGAGACGAATATAATAAAATTTATAAGATTAAAAATATTATTTTTTATTGTGTAACTTAAAATCACATAAAAACTCTCTAATTTTATATAATTAAGATTTTATTTATGTTTTTTATAATTTATTTTTTGCAATAAATATTCTACAATCTAAATTTCATGCAATTTAAGGATGGGATACCCTATTAAATACAAAACCACTTTACCTAAGGAAAAATATTATTACTATTATTATTCAAAAAAATATATATTTGTTCAATCACTTTGTTTCTAGGGTTAAAAAAATATTACAAACATATAAAATAATATTTTTATTTTCATGAATTATTATTATTTTATACATTAATAACGTTAAACTTTATAAATTAAATCCAATGATTGTCATATATTTATTTAATAATTAATTAATTTATTCATATATATGAATGAATTACTTTTCCAAGAAAAATTTAAGAGAATTAAAGTAGTAAATTTTCTAGGTCATTAAATTTATGAATTAAAAGTAAAACAAAATTTTTTAAATAAAAAATTTATTTGCGTTAAGTCCTTTCCCATTTCCTAAATTACAAAACAAGGACAAACGTGTCATTTATTGTTTCATCCTCTTTTCTTTCTAAAATGACTTCTATTGCCACTCCCCGATTTAAAAAATATAAATTCCCTTCTCCCGGCTATGCTTCCTTCCAACAAAAAGTCACGTATCTCCGTAATTCGTTGCCCAAAACGAGGCGATATTTGTCTTTTTACGATTACCCCGCAATTCTTACCCGAGCGGTTTTTTGCATAAACGAGAAGAAAGGACTCGAGGAAGCTCTGCTCGCACGATGCGTGGTGCAGTAGTGAAACGACCAAGAGATGGCTAGCGATCCTTTCCCTCTGCTTTTCTTCGAAATGGCGTTTCTCGCATTTCATGGTTTATAGAAAAACCAAACCCTAACAATCCCTTTCTCTCTTCTTTTTGGCTTATTTTGCGGTAAATATATTCAGGTATGATTTCTCAACTGCTCTTTGTTGATTCTCCTACATTGCCTTTTTTCAAAACGTCGACGTTTTGGTTTTGTTTGGATTTTTTTTTGTGCGCAGAGATAGGGAGAGATGGGGGAGTTATCGAAGGTGTTGTATATAGTTGTGATGGACGAAGGTGAGAAGACAGAGGAGACGTCGTCGTTTCGATACACGCGTCCCGTTCTTCAGAGCAGTCTCCAACTCATGGGCTGCAAGGCTCGTCATGCCTTCAAGGTTTTCCTTCTTGTTTTTTTATTTAGATGAATTCCTTCTTTTTTTTTTTTACGTCAATCTTTGGTTGATTTCGGTTAATTATGGATTTGTGATTTAATATCGATTTTTGTTTGATAATTGTTTGTTTTATCTGTTTTGTTTGATCGATTCATTGTAATTAGAAAATAGTGAATTAAAAATGCAGATGATGAGGTGATAGATCTTGATAGCTTATAACATGTTCTATAAAAATCTTTTTCAATTTAACATCATTTTCTGCTCTAGTGCTGATTCAAACCAGTATGATTTTTGACTCAATATTTATCTCCCCTTTTATCTTTAAAACGAGACGCTTGATGCTTAGTTTTTAGGTTCCTATATGTTCCTGCCAAAGCCTTCAGACCTTCGGAAATCATCGAAATCAATTAAGATGAAATCAGTTTTGATCTGTTTCTATTTTTGTTGGCACCTTCGCATTGTGGATTTTGTTCTATCATGTGGTCCCATCATCATTTGGTGATTGTATTGCCTAACAATGTACACATTATCGGTTTAAGTTTCAGTTCGTAAATTGCTTCCTGCTTCCTCTTGGGTGATAGAGATCTTCATTATTGTGTTTATGGAGAGGTTGAATAAATTGCCCTGTTTAAGTATGCTTATTGAGTTTGGGATTTGGTCTCTTTCCTCAATCAGATGGCTATTTAGAATTCTTGTGCACTGCCCTGCCTGTCTGTGTTAGGATCGCTTTTGGCTTTCTATTAGTTGATTTGTTGGTTGTGATATGTCATTTCATATTTAATTTTTTCATTTAACATGATTGGTTTTATCACTTGTTTCTTTAATTGTTATAGCAAGTGGATCCTTGTGCTGAATGTCCTCTTTGTATTTCTTATCAGATTAGCCAAAGGGTTTTTGAATTGATAAGAAGTGAACCTTCTTATAACTCTTTACTTCAATTGGGAAGTGATACATTGAATTCTGATGGTTTGAAAGGAAACTCTGAGAAGGAATATGTTCATCCTGCCAACGGTGACTTCCGTAGAGCAGAGGCGGGCAGCCGTTTAGTTTCTGACAAAGATGATAGAAATAGGAGTGTACCATTTGAGTTGTACAAAAGACGTACATCGATTATTGTTAAAAGAGAAGCTTTCTTAGATGTTGTCTGTGATGCTCTAGCTGAATATAAGTATGTAGGTCCAAACCAGAGGGCTGACTTGATTTTGGCATGCAGGTATTGTGTGATGTCTTATATCTTCCAATAGAAATTGCAATAATACATGGCATATAATGAATTGCTTGCACGGAGAATCTGCATACATTCCTTTCAATTTGTCTTTTCTTGGTAATTTCTAGCCATATTAGTGGTAGCTTGGAGATTGGTAATTCACACTTCTTTATTTATCTGTCTTATTTGGCATAACAAGTTGTTCATGGAATATTTCAAGAGATAGGCTGTTCTAGCATGATTTTCTCCGTAGAGGATTGTTCTATTGTCTGCCTACTTTTTTTTTTTTATTCCCTTTTTGGTGGCTTTGTCAACAAGGAGACAATTATTATCACAAATATTCCATAAGGTTTTAATGTAACATGCATAGATATTTATTGCCTAGTTGCAGCAAAAGTGCATATAAGATTTGATATGAGATCGTGGTAGTGGGTTTTAGGATGGTCTTGAATTGTTCTATGTCCTCTACTTGGAAGTCTTCAAATCAGATGCAAGCATGTTCTTGGCTCCCCTTATAACTGCGTTAGGTGTTCACTGCAGAATCCGGGAGAGGAAGGAATCTGTAACTGTGCTGTTGTGTGGCACTAGTGGTTGTGGCAAATCTACTTTGTCTGCTTTGCTGGTATCTTTACCTTGCATATTAATGTCGTGTGGCACTAGCAGCTATAACTGCATTCCCATAAACAGCTAATCTTTGTGCTATTGTTAATGTCATTCAGGGTAGCAGGTTGGGAGTTACAACTGTGATTTCAACTGATTCAATTCGTCACATGATGAGGAGTTTTGTAAATGAGAAGGAAAATCCTCTACTCTGGGCTTCAACCTACCATGCTGGGGAGTGTTTGGATCCTGTGGCAGTTGCAGAAGCGAAGGCTAAAAAAAAGGCAAAAAAATTGGCAGGCATTGCTCAATCACTTCCTAAGGGTGAGCTAGCTGATGGTTCTTCAGCTGGCAAGTCTGATGCCCCACCAATGGAGAGTGGTTCTACTGGTACTGAATTGATTGGTCTGAAACAAATGGCTGTTGAAGGATTCAAGGCACAAAGTGAGATGGTCATCGACAGCCTAGACAGACTGATTACTGCATGGGAAGAGAGGAAAGAGTCTGTAATTGTTGAGGGTGTACACCTAAGCCTTAATTTTGTTGTAAGTAGACTTTTGGTTTGTACCCTGCAATCAAATGTGTTCATTTCCCCGAACATCTGTTATTCTTATACCGATGTTTTTTTCTTTGTGTGCAGATGGGGCTTATGAAGAAACACCCTTCAATTATACCATTCATGATATACATTACGAATGAAGACAAACACTTGGAAAGATTTGCAGTTCGTGCAAAGTACATGACATTGGACCCTGCAAAAAATAAGTATGTGAAGTATATAAGGAATATCAGGAAGATACAAGATTATCTGTGCAAACGAGCTGACAAGCATTTGGTCCCCAAAATAAACAACACAAATGTGGACAGAAGTGTGGCGGCCATACATGCAACAGTTTTCAGTTGCCTCCGCAGGCGTGAAGCTGGGGAGCCACTTTATGATCCTATAACAAATAAAGTTGCTGTGATTGATGAGGAATACTGGAATCAGTGTGCTGCCAATTCACTGAGTTCCAAGGGAATGTTTCAGTTGATCCAGAGGAATGGTTCTTCTAGGCAACTGATGGCTCTTCTTAACACCGATGGATCTGTGGCAAAAGCTTGGCCAGTTCAATCAGTTGATAGTAATGGAAGGCCTATCTCTAGCCATGGGATTGAAGGTGGAATAGGCATTCCCTTGTATGGACCTTTAAAAATTCACAAGGCCGAACCCGTTAATCTTCAATTTGGTCACTTTGGAATTAGTGCCTGGCCTAGTGATGGTGGCACAAGTCGTGCTGGAAGTGTAGATGAGTCAAGATGTGATGGGACTGATAATGGCAGTAGATACCAATCTTCTTGCTGCAGCTCACCCAGGATGTCCGATGGTCCTTCAAAGGAGGTAGCATCTTACAATGATTTTTTCCTTTTCTTTTCAAGTACTTTTATCAATGCTTTTGGTTAGTTTTGATGTGTATATAAGCAAATTAGATGAAATAATAAGCAAATGGAAATCACTTTTAATACTAAAAGTGTAGAATTTTTCTTTTCAATTTATTTATTTATTTATAAAGTGTGTATTTTGGGCTTGGATTATTAATTCTCTTTTTATCTCACAGTTAAAGGAGGAAAATTCAGTGTATGGCAGTGATGAAGAAGTTGATGATCCACCTGAGGTAGACAGTGATGAAGATTTTAGTGATGATGGTGACAAACATATCCAAGAAGAGGTATGAACACGTGTTAGATTCTACAAGAGATGAAAATATACTTCTTTATTGCAGTGACTTTAGAGATTAATTTGCAAAAAGAGTTTGTATCGGTTCTTCATTATTTGTGTTATATGGATGATCTTTTTGATATGGGCTTATTCATTTATCCATGTTTTAAGCTTGGGTCAGTGATACTTTTTATGGATGTTGGATGATTGAAATGGCATTAGGTTCTGCTTTCTAATTCTTTTAGATTTTCATTCTAATCTTTTTTTTTGACATGGGCTTATTCATTCATCTTAGAATTCTAGATTAAAAAAGGTCCTATTTTTTGCTTTTAGATTCTTTGTGGATTTCACTCTAATTTTTCGTTCTGCTCTGCAGGTAGGCTCTGTTGATGAATGCTCAACAAAGTCAGATGAAGAGTATGATGATCTGGCAATGCAGGATGTGCAGGAGAATGGCTACTGGTCAGATGATGAACAAGAACCTCGTGGTAAGGTAATGACATTTTCTGGGGACCAAGCAACCCGTACAAGGGGGGATAAATATAACAAGAATTTAGACCTTTTCCTTAAAAAGTAGAGGTGAAGAGTTTTCTAAGCCACTATGCTCTTATTCTTCGCTGCTTGTAGGGAAGGATGAGAGAGGATTGGCACCCATAAGCAATGTTAAAACTAGGAAACGCTCCCTCAGCATTCCACCCTTGGGGAAACATGGATCAATAATCAGTGATCCCATACTTTCTGGGGCCCCCTCAGTGGTAGGGAAACAATTTAGTTCGTGGCTCGTACAATTACTAGGTAACTTAATCCAAGTTGCTAACCCTGCCCACTTTCTCCTCTCATGTATAGTGATGCTCGTTATGGTTGCCTGACTGGGAAATGGCAAAGATGATTTAATGTTGATTTTTGTTTTTGGATAAACACCATGAGCAAGCAAACTTTGGGTTTAAACTGCAAAGCTTGTGTCCGCTTGAGCCAATTAGGGAAGTAATAAGCAAGTCTGCAGCTGTATATAATTATTTAGATTCAATTGTTTATAAATAAATATTGTGTATATATATATATATATATATATATATAGAGAGAGAGAGAGAGAGAGAGAGTAAAACTGAGTCGAGATGTCTTCCCTACTTTTTTGGGTTGTTGCTTGCTGCTTGGATTTTCGGCCTCCTCTGCCTTTGTTTGTGGGCTGTGGCTGAATGGGAAAATGGGCTTTTTTTATTTGATTTTTGTTTTCTTTTGGGGGGACCGGATAACCCACCACACATATTACAAATTAAGTCTAAAATCTCTTTCTCAATGAAAAAAAGGTTAAATCATGTGATTTTTAAGAACTTGACACCTTTCTACAGTAAGATATGGATTGTAAGAGAAGAAGTTTTGAATTTTTTTGCTGATCTTTGAAGATACATGCACTTTATCTTTGAATCAAAATATCAAGCTATGTGAGCCTCATTTTCAAAAGCATAATTTTACATAGTTTGGGCAGGGCGAAGTGCCTCTTACATAATATGCTTGTGTAATCTGAAATTAACTTTTCAATATTTTGCCAAATAATTGGTGTTCAATGCACTAAAAAGAGAGAGAGAGAGAGAGAGAGAGAGAGAGAAGCTTCAATGGTTAATGACTGATTGTGATCACATTTCTCCATGATTCTGTAAAAAGTTTCTATCCCCGGTGTTTCTGAGGTCCGACTCTTTCATTTGGTCACTTTTGCGGTACTAAAAGTCGACAACTTCATTTTATTAATTCATTGTAAAAGTAACCACTTTAGCATATATGAAAGATCTCATGCCAGCCAGCCAGAGACCATTGCTGGTCCTTCACTTGCATGTATGCCCCGTGAACACCCACTGCGTCCATCAGATGGACCACAAACACACCATTGGGGACCATCGTGGCTTTTTGGGCCCAATCAAACCAAAGCTTATTATATCGAAAAGGAAAAATGAAAAACGTTTATCAAAGCACTATAATATTGGTGGATCGATCATGCCTTTATATCTGACAAAAAGTTGGAGAAATAATTGTAATTGTCTAATCTAAATTTTCATATGCATCTGATATGAGTAATTTTGATTCAACAATTTGACATACAATAAGTCTTTTAGCAGGTTCTTCACTCTTTCGGCTACAATGGCTTTGCATGTAATTGCCTACTGGCTACTCATGTTCCTTTGAAAAAATATACATACCTTAATCTTTGATGATGGAAGCCGAAGCATGGAAATTATCAGAATTAACATGGATTTGTCTAGGGGCAGAATGATCAGAGTGAGGTTTTAGCTTTTAAGAAAGAAAATATCATTATCCTTGAGGGAATGCCGAAGCATCAGTTCCAGTGGCTTGTGATAAAAAACTGAATAAGCTCCAGTTTCTTGAACTTGAACTGAACCGTGCATACAAGACAAAAAAGGACATGATTTCAATTCTTTTAATCTTAACAGGAAAAGGTTTTTGTTAAAGTTTATTCCTTCCATAAATTTTTTAGCCTATGTATGTGCATTTCTCATTCTTTCTTTGGTTGGCTCGCTTAGTGCATGATGTAGCAGCTTCTTTTCGAAGCTAATTTGATGGTTTTTGAGACCATAACCTATCATTTGTTCAACCACCAGCTAGCATCTGCAAGTCTGATTCATCTTCTGAAAAAGCATCCTATTTCTGTCTTATCATAGCATCCAAAATGTACCATGCACTTCAAACTTTCATTATTAAAAAAGATGGGTAATCTGCAGAAAAAGAAAAAAATATATCAGCAAAAATTCCCAGTTTCCTTGTGTTTTTCCCAAGATTAAGATCACTTATCGATATAATTAAATTATATATATGTGTATATAATATATATATATGCACGCACACATATGAATCATCCAGCTTTTGATGTTCAGAAACATATAATGGAGTGAGCCTAATACGGAGTTTTTTGGGTACCTGCAGATTTGTGTGGCGTGAAGATATTGAACGAAGTTGTCTCTCTTCCATTTTATTTGAAGTTTGAGACAACAAATGCAAAATCTACCATGCAAAAGAAAGAAAGAATCATGGATAATGTCAATCATCTGATCAAACTCTTTAAAAAATCTTTGTAATTGGATAAAGTCAATCTTATAAGAAAATATTTGATGGCAGCATCACGAATATTACAGCATTAATTATTTCTGCAAAGAAGTGAAGTCATCAAAATAGAAGTCTGATAGAGTTCTCAAATTCCATTACCATGTGACAACTGGTTTTTGTCCTTGACAGCCCAACACGACATGACTTGAGAATCTTAGGGCAATAAGATTTTGTACAAAAGTACTTAGAAATACCATATATAGAAATTATTATTGTGAAATATTTTGTTGAGTAAATATTTATAATTACATCATCACGTCTTTCTTCCATGAATGTCTACGCACTTTAGGTACAAACAATGCAAAGCAAAAATCTATGATCTCAACGTATTGCATTGCTTTTGACGAGGAAGAACATGTCCGAACCATGATATCCCTATAGCTAGCTAGTTTATGCAAAAAGCTGAAAGTTTGATTTGAGAACAGCAGCAAAGGATTGACGTTTATTAACTATTGAGTTTGTAAAAAGCATCCAACGAATACCATCCAACTATCAGAAAGTATATTTTTGTAAGCTAGCTTGCTAACTTCTGAACATGAAATATTTAACAAGAAATTTGTTGATACGATGGTTCAATGATCCTATATCAGATCAGTAGACTAGAAATGGTATGTGAACACAAATAAAAGGAACTTAAAATGACAAAACAAACTAAAGGTTCAAGTTCCAATACTGACTAGTTACAATATTCAACGTATAATACTTCCTAGACCCAGAACCCAGAAAGATTTCTGCTAAACTGATACAAGAATTTCTGACTCAAAGGGTAGCAATAAGAGCTTGCTGTCCAACATATAAATTCAACAGGAAGAGCTTAATAAGTCCTACAAGCCAAAGATAGAGAAGAAGCCAGGTCTAACTGATTGAAGTTGCAACATGCAAAATTGAGGAAACTTGATTTCCTAGCTATATGCAAGTACTATTTTCTTGGCTTAATCCTTTGTTTCTCTTTGAAGAAAAACAAACTCCACAAAAGATTTTCCAAAGCTAGTAACTTATAAGGGTATTGTATATCTTTGTAAGAATTGATAAATCAATGGACCAAACCTTTTGCAATTGTACTCTGGCATAGAATTAATGCAGTAAAGGGCTAAGCGGACAGAAACTATGGGCACACACACACATATATATAGATTATGGAGAACAGAATATGGGTACCAAAGCTTGGAAAGTGATAGAGGCACACAGATATTCCATAATTTTGTAGACTGAATTATCACTTTCATGAGTGAAGAAGCAAATTTAGAGAAGTTATATATGAAGAAATTTCTGGGGTATTAGTACTATTTAAGGGATGAAAAATAGGTGGGACACTGGGATTGAAATGTCTTCAAGAGAGAAAAACATGTTTAAGGGTCCAAATTGCAAGATGCGTCTCCCTTGCTTGGTCCACCAACAAAGGTGATGGGTGATTAATGCAAAAGCTATCGAACACAAACAATGGCAATGACAATGTAATCTCTCTTCCACAGTGAAGTTCCGCAGAGCAGTTCCAATTTTCAACAATGTATCTATGAATTTTACAGATAAAATCCACTTGGAACAATGTCCAGAATTTTTTTTTAAATAATCAAATATATTTTGATTTTTTTTTCTACGCAAATATATTTTGAATCTTTTCTCTGGTGAAGACAAAGGTGGTGGGAAAAACCAAAAACTAGCAGTAATTACGCTATTTAGTTGATATCATTAAATCCCATAAGGAAAAAAATCTAAAACACTACCTAACTTCTCTCACCTTTCTTCGGAGTTCACAGTTTCTGCTCAAACCACTCTCCTGGAGCCAGCCAACACCTTGTTGGCTTTCATCGAAGCTCATTAGACCAGCACCATCCTTACCTAAAGATTGCTCCTTTGCCTATATATCTGCGATCCCGCAAGCAAAAATCATTGATGAACTAGAACTTCTCAAAATCAAGGAACAGCAAAGTACAAGAATGGATCTAATTTCTTTTAATAGCATCAGTAACACAACAAGAGAGGAGAGCACATGGATTGATAAAAATTGACCTTTTTGACATAATCTCTCTCAATAACTTCTTATGTCAAGGCTCTACCTTTTTTAGTTCCAGGGTAAAGTCCCTTCTCCATGAAAAAGTACCCATTTCCACTGCTGAAGTATATTTGATTCAGAAGAATAATCATAGATCTGCAAGTCAAAGTCCTTTAGAAACAGCCTAGTTAGACACTACTGTTACTGTTACCTTACCCCAGCAAAGTGCAAAAAAGGAACATATATATTCTTATTTTTTAAAAAAATAAAAACATCAAATCCATTTATGGAGATACCCATTATTAATTAAACAATACCCCATGAAATTAAGATTGAAGTAGCATAAAAGAAAAATACTATACCCACCTGACAACAACAGAAAAAGAAGAGGGTGAGAACTTGCAAAAGAGCGACTAATCTTGTTTTGTGTGGATGTTATGATGTAGAAGTGCAAAGTGACACACTACACTTTGAAACTGAGAGAAAGAGAGTTTTTTTTTTTTTTTTTTGTATAATCGTTTATTGCCGATGCAGCATCATCAAGATTCTCATTTTCAAAGAACTTTGGCACAAAATTAGGAAGGAAAGAAGGGGGAAAAGGAAGTTAAGTATTATCATCACCACCGTGCATTTGCATGTGAATCTTGATGATGCTACACCCGCAAACAACGACTGTCAATCTATCTATCAATCCAATATCCATGCACCTATAGAAATAGAGAGATAGCCTTGCTAAAACTCAATATATATATGGGATTTATATAAAAGGAGAGGAGAGAAAGAAAAAAGAGATGAAACATTTGAGTTTGACCCACAAGACCAAATATCATGGAAAATTTTTGAGGACAAAGAAAATAAAATAAAAAAGAAAGACTTATAGTATCCAAAAGTTATTTTTTTATTATATTTTCTGCCAAGAAAATTTTCGTACTCTCAGCATCAAAGGGGGGCACGAGGACCAGCTGATGTGGCCCGTTACCAGTGGTTGAAACATAAAGTGATTACGAGAGAGCTGCCCAAGAAGAACCTAAACCGGTTGAACTCGATCTTTAGAAACAAACAAAACAACCATAAACCCTATTTTCCTTTTTTTTATAATAAGTAAATAGGAAAGAAAATATTTTTCATTGGAGAAAGAAAAAAAAAAATGAGTTCCTATGAAACTACCAGATTTTATCAGAAGCTAAGCTGCTAGTATCAAAATCCTATGAAACTGTGATTTCTTCTTGCTAATTATAAACTACCCATGTCGAAAAGTATATTTATATGAAAGAAATTCAGCCTATATAATGCACCTGATGATCATGATATATAGCTAGAACAATGCCTTAGAAAAAACATTAAAACAAGCAAAAAAGATAGGAAAATCTTGAGAACTCAACTCAATGTCTATATAGCCAAGCTGAGATCTAAATCTAGTAGGTAGCAAAGGGTATGGAGATATATAAACTGAAGAAAAGAACAAGGAACGGAAGGATCGAGAGAGAGGCTTTTGGTGTATGGTTTCACCGGGATGGTAATTAGTAACAGTAGGAGTGACAGACAAGTATGACCCAGATTTTGATTGGGGCTTTAATGAATTTAGCTGTAATTTTATTGGAGATTTACAATCTTTGGGTTTTGATTGGTTAATGCTTAGCTGTATAGTACAGCACTAATGTTGCCGCAGTTATTCATTGCCACCTCCCTTTAGCCCTAGCTTTTATATTTCTTAAAGAAGAATATCCTCTCCTCTTCTTAATACGCAGTTCCATTTTTTGGAATTAGCTTAAAAATAAAGAATACTATTTTTTGATTTGCACCATATTTATTTCATATCAAATATATATATATAACATTAAAATTGTTTGGTTTGGAAGGCACCTACATTTTTGGATTTATTTAGATGAATATTGAGATTAATTTTGATAAATTTAAAAATAATAATAAATATAAAATTAATTATTATAAATATGAGATTAAAATCAATTACAAAATATTTAATTAGATATAAACATAACGATGGGAGTGAAGTAAAGTGTAGTGAAAACATAATAATTATTAAAGACGTTAAATTAAAATTTGTATGTAATAAAAAATTTAAATGATTTGTTGTTTGTAATATATCAAATAAATAATTAAATTTTTTGTAAGTTATTTATTAACTTATTTATTATATAATTATAACACAAATTTATTATATTAAATTAATAGAATTATTTTAAAAATTTTAAAAATAAAAAAAAACAAAAGTTAAGTTCTAAGAATATTTTTTTTTCTATGTACTATAATCTTAAAGGTTAAAAAAGAAAGTGCGGTAAAAAGGAGATCTCCGCTGAAGCCTTTTTCCTTCCGATTGAAATTCGCATATCAATGGATGTGAACGCATGATCTTTTATTATCTAAATACTTTCAATGATGCGAAATAGAATAAAAAACACTAAATTCGCACAATACTAATGGGGCCTTAATCCCTTTTTTTCAAATATCAATTATTATTAATATTAGTTAATTTTTAGTGATTGCTTCAAAATTAACAAAAATTTTAAACCAAATGGTGAAGGGGTTGAACTTGGTGCTTGACATGACAAATGTTAACTTCAATCTTAGAGTTTGATTTTGAATTTCAATCTTAGAGAAGAAAAAAACAATGTTAACTTCCTAATTGGATATGAAGAAAAAATATATATAAAAAAGGGTATTTAAAATTTTGAGAATAAAGTGTCAAACTCTTTAATATTTACATTTCTATAATTTTGTTTACTTTTTTTTTTATGTATTAATTTTGTTAATTGCTAGCACAAATTTGAAGTGATGTTTTGAGATTGGTTTGCTGAACTTTTTTTTTTTATATATAATTTTGTACTAAGGATGATGACAACAGAAAATGGAGAGGAAAGCCCAAATGACTGTTTCCACCTGTTCTGCACAATGGTTTTTTCCTTAAATTAATAAAATAATAGTGAATTGATAGATTCCTTCCATCAAGCCTCCACCTGAAGCATGGCCCATATCCGTACAATCTGATGTGGCTGATGCAGATTTTTATTTTCATTTTGTTGGCCATTTCACCTCTTTTTTCTCGTCGATCATCGTGATTGGAAAAAATATAAATTAAGAATCCATTTTAATCGATAATAAGATTAAAAATAATAATAATTATTAAAATAAATTATCATAATTATGATTGAAAAAAATTTATATTAAATAAATTTAATTAATAATATGAAAGTTTTAATTGTATCACATGATAAAATTTAAACCTTTGTTAAATCAAAGAAATATTTTTTTTATTATTTGCTGCATTTATTAAATTTATGAAAATATTTATAAAAATCTGTAGTCTGTGGATGATAGATTCAGCATGATATATCTGATTTATTTATTTATTTATTTATTTATTCATTACTAATCCATTTTTCTTTTTCCTTTTTTGTTGGAATGATTTTATCAAATATTTTCTGATACGATGATCAGATACTAATGAATTCAGTCCATAGTAACACATGTAGAAATGCCAAAACTATAGCAAGAAATCTCTTCTACAATGATGAAACTTTTTTTTTGTTTTTTGTTCCTTTAATTTCCATCTTTTATTAATTAGGACAAATTTACAGATGGAACATGAGATCAGACCTTACACACGTTGCATGTTGTAACAGCTGACATAATCATGATAAATGTAACGTCAAAATTAAACAAGAGGACAACGCTTAAGGGATTTGAAGGATTTTCCTCTCGAGAACTTAGGGCCACGTAAAGTGATCCAGATCGGATTGTTTTAGATATTTTAAATTTTTTATTTGATTTGATTTATATAAATATTTTATTTCATGATTCATATAAAAAATATTTAAATAAAATTAATTCACATAAATTTAAATTAGTTTGAAACGATTATTCGAATCTACCTATATTAAAATCAATTTGCAGGAAAATCAATGAACAAAAAAGATTGAAAACAAGGCAAAAATAAGGAAATAACAATAAATCATGTTCAAATAAAGAAATCAAAGAGGTGAAATTTGTACAATAAGATTGAAGATCCATGATGTTTCTTGCAATTAGACTGTAAGAATAAAAGATACCATAATTATATGAGGTAAGAGATGAGGCCGAGAGAAAGTGTGAAACTAAGACAGAAAGAGATTGAAGATAATGATATGCTGTGTGGGAACTTGGGAGGAGAGCACTTGGAGGTGATCGTTGGAGGCTTGGAATGTCACGAGAGTCAAAGATTGAAAGAGATTGAGAATGAAATCATTTGGGTTTAGAGGAGCAATGTCGACACATGAGAAATGATGAGAACAAAAAATGATTTAAAAATTTTAATTTTTAATGGATGTTTGAATTGTCCAAAAGGTGAATTGGTAAAAAAATTAAGATAAATGGGTACAAAATTAAGTGCTTTTAATTGGGTTTTAAAGCTTTTAAATTTGAATTGGATTTTTGAGCCATTATTTATTTTCAAACTTTAATTTTTAGGTTTTATTTGAGTTAATTTGGGTTTTTTTAATTAAAAAAAAAAAAATGAACCGATTCAAAATTTTACGGTTTGATAATGTCATCTATCCGAATTTGAATCCAAGTATTTAAAATCTGAACTAAATTAATCCAAATAGCTTGATTCGAGTTGATTTTTCGACTTTGTTGATTTTTTTACTCAGTCGTAGGCCACGTCCCACAACTGGAGAGTCACAACTGGACAGTAGAGATCAGCTAATCAATAATAAAGAATTGAAGTGATTAAGCGGTTGGCTCGCCATGAAATAATGACTGGCCTTTAGAGAGTAAAAAATGTGACATTTTAGCCACTTCATCGAGTATACGCAGCTTATTTGGCTCTCTCCATTCCAATACCAATTACAAAGTAGATCAGGAAAAACAGAGCAATCGGACATGCATGATGATCATCAGGAGAGGAAACTTGAAAGTTTTGACTTCAAACCTTTGAAAGACAGAAATGAAAGAGTTTTAATTGACCCTGTTAGTTTGTTTTCTGATCTTCAAATTGAACTTACTGAAATATATATGTCAAAAAAAAGGGTTGAGAAAGTTGTGGTTCCAAGGCTGATCTCTATTAATTCTTTCCATCATCCTTTGGCCCTTTGCTTTCAAATATAGGATTTAGATTGAGATTGAACTTGAAAAAACTTGGCCTCTCTTTATTTTTATTATTTTTTAAAAGAAATCATCTATTTTAGGAATCTATATATATGCGAGATAGGCAAGTAACCTTTGAAAAAGATCGTTTGTGCATGGACTTTGACTTTTCAAATTCTAAGTTCCATGCATATTGTTGATGTCATTGTCTTGTCAAGAGTATATAAGGCGCTATTGTTCCCATTCACCAAGCCAATTGGGTTTACTATAGCAATTGTCAAGACAGTACTCCTATACGAGTATGTAGATTTTATCTACTCGTAAAAGAATATTAAATCTTTTTTTATGGCTAATGTACTTGGGATTTGTTTCAGTTTTCCTTAATTTTGCAGAGTTTATATCAAATATTTTTTAATTAAAGAATGAGAGATGTGTAACATACTCTTTAAGTAATAGAATCATGCACTAATTATCGAACTAAATATTTAGATATAATTATATCAAAATACTTAATATGATCTTTTTTTTCACTTGTTTAATTTAATTATGTGACTCTCTTAATCTAAATTCCCATAATTTATCAATCCTACACGTAGGATGTTTGATATTCTACTATTCTTTGCTTGAATTTATAGAAGTTGCTAAAGTTATCCATCAATGGAAAACGCGTGGCTCCTAGCCAGTTAATGTGCCTAATCCTGTTTGCAGTTCAGGCAATTCCAGCCTACATTCGGGGGGTCATTTATGCTCCTCCTGCTGCTGTCGATTCTGACAAATCAGCTGTCTCAAATTCTGGCCACCTTTTAATAAATCAGCAACTTGAAATCCATGAGGAATAAGCCCCTGCCAGGGTTTCAAAGGACACAATAATCTTGTGCTTTCTATCTAGTAACTTGTACAGTGTAAGCATACAATAATTTCCTGGAATGATAGCTGTTCTATCTTTGGAGACTTCCAAACAGGAGATCAGAGAGATAATAGTTACGGAAATAATGGAGTGTGTTCCTTCTAATCTATCAAAAGTATTCGTCCTGGAAATCAGTTCCAAGGCAGAAGACATTGTATCATTCTTTAGATTGTACTCCATTAATTCAAGGAATGGTGGGAGATTGGGGAAATATATAATCAAACTGAAATAGAACAGCGATGGTGTCACATGATAAGCTTTTTTTCAAGCCACTGTGGATGATACATTCAAAATTGAGTACTCGATCGTCCTAAAGCTAGCAGAGGCACAATACAAGACATATCTGCTAACAAATTTCACTGTCTGTCTTATTGTTTTCTTTTTGTTTGTGTAGCCTGTGACGGGATATATATGTATATGTAAAAACAAGCTAAAATGTTTTTTTTTTCCTCCAGGGAGAGGAGGGTGGGTGGGATTTGAGCAAAGAATTTTGCTTTCATTCTTTAGCTAGCTACCATGCTACATCAAAGAATTTGTTTCCAAGCATGAGCAAGGAACCTATATTTAACGAACACGTGGAGTGAGAATAGTGGATTTACGTGGATAATTTGTATCCCTTTAAATGTTAAAAAAAGGCCATGTTTTGATGTCAGCAAGAGAATCGTCAACTTTTGAAAATGAAAGGGAAATGCCTACTGCTTTCTTCTGCTTCGTACATGATCAAAGGCCATTAAAGACGACGAATTTTTTGCCTTTTCCTATTCTCTTTTTCCCCTCGAATTAAAAGCCGTCAAAGTTATATCTATGGGACCAATAGAGTAGTTTTGAAACACATATTACGATAATGTTGAAAAGGTCCAACCATTGGTTTGTTTCCTACCTTGACATAGAATTTGCTTCAACGTCTGATGTTGTCAATTCGTGGCTATGTAAAGTTTCAACAGGTCACACATTTGTTGGTTAAGCATAAAATAATCTTTCACAGTGCAATAGGATAAAATTGAATGAAACATACATGCTAAAAGAAACATTGCTCTGAAGTCTAGATGACAACTTAATTGTTTGATAGTATGCTTTTCTTCTTTATCCATGCTTGGCAAGATAATGCTATCCCTATGGCCATCAATTATTGAAGCATCTTCACACCAGACTAAAAGTAGCTAGGCTGGTGATTCCACATCATATATAACTCAATCGAGGTCGGTCCACTATATTCTTCTGCTCAGACAATAATTGTACAGGAAGATCCAAAAAATTGACCAATCTCTCATCACCAGAGAGGCTTTAATAATGTTTTGGATCGAGTGGGGGCACCATATATATATATATATATATATATATCTGCAACTCATTCCTCATGTCATGGCCAAAATCATCCATGTTGTACTACCTCCTTACATTCACCATATATTTTTTTGGTACATAAGTATATGAGAAATAAAAAGAAGGAAAAATAAAATTTGAATAATAAAACTAAATCATCTTTAAAAAATAACAATCAACAGATTTGTCAAATTATTTTATCATGGATCATATATATGTGAAGCCTCATAACCAAATCATATATATGGAAGAAAGCATTATTTTAGTGCAGTACTTCATCAAAGAGGAAGGCAACTTTTCTTGGGAATTCTACAAATTGACAATCCATTATCTTTTCAACTATCATATACATTGAACTAAGTACTAAGCGAATTAAAAAAAAAAATACTAATTCACATGACATGGGGATCTTAAGCAAATTATTTGATTCATGCATGCTTGTTCAGGGATAGTGTTGTTTTCTTCGCACCAATGCTAATCTAAACAATTTTATTAAGCTCTTCATCTCCGTGTCAGCTTCATTATAATAAATTAGCTTAAATAGTTTTAAGGTTTAACTTTGAAAGGCGAATCAAAACATTTCATAACCATCTGATTTTGGAATATAAAAATGGCTCTAATTTATTTCAGACACATTGATAGAAGCAAAATTTCTTGTCGTTCAGTGTGAGAGACAGAACAAGAGACAACATAAAAGTGTGATTATCAGAAAGCAGCGTGGTAATAGAGGATGCCTCTATAGGAAAATGCTAAAAGAAAATGTCTTAAGAGTGAAACTAGAACAGCATTTGGTCCATGGAGACCGCACAATTACTTGGGCCATAGGAGGGTAAGTGCAGTCTACAAGCAAGTTGGTTAGCCCATCAATCGAGAAACTGTGCTAACCCCTGATCCATCCTCTATTGGGTTAGACTAAAAGCAGATATACCAATATTGGGCTCGAACTCGTTGCCATTGAGTCGCACAATTCTTGGTCTTGGGCCCATCACACTATTAAAGAGAGTGGAATGGAGAGAGGAAAGTTCAAAGCAAGAAAGGAGAGAAACGTCAATTTCGGACAACGACAGGAGCCATCAAAAGACAAAGGTATCATACAAAAACAGAGTCATAGCTCTGCATGGTCGTGTCTTGCAATCTTAAGCTACGCCTAAAACTTGTTTCTGCCTCGAAATTTCCTTTTACTTCTTAGTTTATTTGCTTTTTTTTTTTTTTAATTCCTATAGATATATTTTGTTGAGATCGGATACCTTCTAATCTCACAATTTTTATTTCATATAAAATTTTTTGAGAATTTCCAAAGAAAAAAAGGTTAATCAATTATTATTCATATGCTTCTCTCTTCTTATTTATTTTATAATTTCTTTATTATCGTTGATGCTTTTAATAAAACAATATTCATGGCAGATTCTCGTGGCGGATTCCCCTACCACTGGTAGATTTTCTTATTTTTTGGGTTCTTCTCCAACAATTACTTATTGTTTCCCTGGAAAATTTTCTCTTCTTCTCAGGGTAAGAACAGTCTTTCTAATTTCTATGTATTTAATTTTTTTTCTCTTCTTTTCGCAACTTGGTTGCTTTATATTTCTTATTTTCGGAATCCCATCTCTTTTTTTTTAACTGAAATTTATTTTCTAGGGGTTTAAATTGTTGGGGTTTTTTTTTTTTTTTGCTAAGTTTTTAATGGGTTGCTTTTGATTTAATCTGGGTTTGCTTGCTTTAGTCTTGCAAGTAAGCTTGGTGACATTGAAAAATTATTAAACTATTATACTGTAAAGGTTGGTTTTTTTAGGAGAGACATGGTATTGAAAAGCTGGGGTGTTGGTGATTGAAGGCAATTGGGCCACAACCAAATCGGGTTAGTCTCTTGTTTATTTTCATTTAACAAATTAATTTCTCTGGCTTTGATGTTGCTCTAGAGTTGTCTTGTATTTCTGTAAGGAATTTTGTTTCTACTTGTTACCTTTCTGTGGAATTTTAACTAAATAAGAAGATTCATCTCTGTGATTGCTACCCTTGTTATGTTACTGGTGAGCAAACAAAGGATGCTTAAGATTCTTGATGCTTAAGTCGAATGGCTTTGGCTTATTATAGTGATAAAGGCCTTTCTAATTCTAATATCTACACCATCACATATGATTCATCCTCTGTCCTCTCCCCTCCTTATATTCTTGACATAGTCTATAAGCTTTTTATCGCATCTCTGCTGATCTTAATGGTTTATTCTTTGTTTTTGTTTTTCCATTTTCTAAGCATATCTTTTTTGCAACTTTTTCCTATAGTCGTTTGAGTTCACATGCACCATTTATATTCAAGGTTGCCCTGCAGCATTTTGCTGTCTTCTGCACTTGCTATTCACAGTAGGACATAGTGTTGTGATTACTTTGTACTTTAATTTATGATCTGTATTTTCAGGCTGTCTTAACTAGTAGAAATATTTATTCTTCATGAAGAATGAAACCAAAGCTGATTGCTTCCAAAGAATATTGAATTCTCAGATTTAGATGTGATGACACTTGTTTAGGTATCCATCAGTGAGAATCATGGTATCAGATTATGTGCTATCCACGTGCACTATTCTTGGATTAGATGAAATGAAGACTTTGGGTTTGGCATTACATTTTTATCTGAGTCTGTGGGGCTTAAACACAAATAAGTTTGATGTTTCTCAGCTCCATAATTAACAAACAAGCTAGTAGTGACTTTAAATAATTTTCTTATTGCATCTAATTCTGATGGATCCAGAATGTGTTTTCTAGTCTTCTAGAAGGCAATTCAACACGGCAGATGAGCTTAAAGTTTCATTTTTTATTTTTTTGACTGGGGTTTAGTTGGCCTGTTAAAAACTTTCATACAGACAATAATGTTTTAGTATTGCTCATTCTAGTTTGAATGGAGCCTTTTAGGTTGCTTTTCTTTGTAACGTCAACAGTGTTTAGTGTATTTCTTTAGTTGTTAGTTTTACATGTTGCTTTGATAAACTCTGAAATGCTTATGGTAGAAATAATTGCTTTATTTCAGGCTCCCTTGTGCTATAGTAATTTTACTTCGTTTATGATTTGGCCCTGCTAGGCTAAATTGTCACTTCTCAGTATGAACAACCAATATGGTGAAGAAAAAGTAAGTCATGGAACCTTGGGTGATTATTTGGACCATTAAGAATTGGCAGAGTTTAAGCATGCAGTCTTTTGTGCAGGATGAAGCAACTGTCATGGGGTTTGAAGTTCCAAGATCACCTGATTCAAGTTATAATAATGTGTACCCTGGAAATGAAGATGATGCACGCGACCCGCCAGTTGTCCCTTCACACCTGCATCATACCTTGCTTGGCTACCCCGCAAGTATGAATGCTTCTGGGAGTCTTCCTATGCCAGGAAATGTGATTCTAAATCATCTTTATATTGAAAAGCGAGAGGCACCAAGATCTGTGGTGGCACTTGGGTTCACTCACCGCTTCCGTTCGAAGTATGTTACTGTTGTGCTATACAAACCTGTTCCAAGAAGGGGGAGTACCAGTACTCAACATATGAATAGAGAATAGACCTTCACGTTGGGTTGGTTGGTTTGCCCTTGTGATGGAATTAGTTGCAATAAACTCAAATACAGAATTAGCAAAAAGAATATTTATTGGTTTCAGGGCAATTGATGATTTAATAGTTGTCCATTGAACCTGAAAGTTAACATTTGAATTGAAATACCAGTTATTTTGTGAGGGTGGAGTTGCTATATATACATATGCTCTCTCGTTATTCTTTTAACCAGAATTTGTAGTGTTGTGATCTTGTTTGCTGCCTAGGTATAGTTCTAAACTTAAAGCTCTTGTATTTTGTAGGCATTGAATTAATGGATTGGTTCAGTTTGATGGGTATTCCTGCCATCAGATACCCTTCTTTTGTGTTTTATCAAACGATAAGACTTTTGTGTTGCTAACCACCTCAATCATCCGATTACTAGCTATCCACCTATTCAATAGACAGGTGCTTAGAGATCAGCCGAGTCCTTTCACGCTTATCTTCATTCTTCCAACTTTATTTTTTTCATTTTTATTCCAAGATTGGTTAAAAAAATATATTAAAATGCATTTGGGAATTGGTTGGATGCATGAATTCTAAGAAATAATTCAAAAAATTCTTGTGTACGGTGGGTACTTATCTTCCTAAGCAAACGAAAGCATTCAAACCAAGTGTCCATGTATCTTAGGAAAGCAGAAGTCAATGCTATCTCTGCATGATTGTATATTAATCATAGTTCATGCTTTAAGTTTATGGCCCCTCGAGATAAGCTTGAGCTGGATTTTTATGGCTAGGTGCTTTTATATTGTGGTTTTCGAAATCAATTAGTTTAATTATACTTGCCTTGGCTATTTAACTTGATAAAGTTACATCATAAATCTTTTTCTTTTATGTGGCTGTAATTGATTGCCTTGGTTAAAAGAGGATAGTGCTAGAATTTCTCAATTTGAGCACTTAAAAGAATGAAAACAATCCAAGTCATTTCATGATATCGTGCTCTTAAACAGTGCAAAAAAGGGCTTCAAGCCTTCAACGAAAGTTACTTTCCTCTTCATCTCCAACAAATTCCAACATAAACCAAGTCATCCTGTTCATATTCTTCTGAAAATAATACTCCCAAAAAACCCTCAGAGCCTGTGAAAGGGTAAGAATGAGCTATATCATATAGTTTCTGTCTGCATCATGGTAACCAAACTATGAGGACAAAAGAAAAACTCCAGTTTATGCATTATGGAAAATTGTACCATTTGACTTAACCTGAAGTATGAGATTCTGGGCATTTTCTTTGAATGAAGAAAAAAAAGGAAGCTTAAGTTTTTTAATATTTCAAGTAGCTCGTGACATGATAATCTAAAAGGAAATAGTTTGAATTTGAAGACTAAAATGAGACATGTGGTGGCTTTTAACTCCATTTATAGAATTAAAAAATTACACGAACTCTTGAACAATTCATCCAAGTCATTTGCTATCAGTTGACGTGGAAATTGCAAGGCATTGACTTAAATTTGGGTGAAGCTAACCAGGGTTTGAGATGACAAGCTAGCTCAAGTAGTGCTGGACATATCCTATGCATTTGGTAGCATTATTTTATTTGGCATTATTGTTCCTGTTTTGAGAATTTTAGTACGTAACTAATTTTGTCTGACATTAATTATCTATAGGTTGTCTTCTTGGGTTAAATAATTAAACAACGAAATAAGTACGATGTTAGAGACAAACGCAGAAAAGATTTATCAACATGGAAGAGATCATGAGGTAAGCACATATGTATACTTCCCGTTCTTCCAGGAAACAGCTTCGTTCGGCGGCTATTACCATTTAGCAAGCGGTTGCCTCGGGTGATATCTGATCTAATGCAAATATAAATATCAACTAAATGATAGGAAACAAACTGAGAAAGGTCTAGCATGGCTAAAAGTCGAAGTTTTACCGTGAAAATTACAATTGCCAACATCAGAATGATTAGCATTAGAGCAATTCAATCTTTTCAGAATATTGATGATCTTGGAGGGCTCAAAAACCTTTTGAAACACAATTCTTGTTTTGGCCGACCTATTAAATATTATTTATTTTCTATAAACACGATCTTGCCATCATGAAATACTCCTGTGGCATACATGTTAAGATCTTTTGAAAGGCCTGGTGGCTGGTAGACTACTCTTCCATTGTTAGAGGATGCGAAGGATCATGTAATTCTTTGTTCCCTTTTTTTTTTCCTTCCTGTTTTAAAGAAGCTAGAAGTCGATCACTCGAAGATATATATATATATATATATATATATATATATATGTTTTAGCTTTGAAACCATAAAAAATGACAAAAGCCCTACATTAACCAAGGCCATAATCTTCCTAGCTAGTTTATTGGGTTAAAAATCAGCAGGACCACAAACTTCATTAATTTCTTTAAATATCCTTAATTTCCGTATGACGAAACCACTGCTTAATTAGTTCTTTATTATAGCTGCTTGGCCATCGAGTCCACAGCACTACACGTCTTCCAGGGCAAATGTTAATGCCCTTATCTCGATACTTAAAGTCATATATATATATATATATATATATATATATATACCATATATAATAAGAACTTGGAAAATAGTAGTAATGAACTAATGATCATTGATTATTATTGATAATCTGAGGTTAGTGTGGTAATTAAGCAGCTAATGGACCCTAGTACAGAGTATGTTATTTGATCCTTTGGGATATACGACGAGACTTTTCCTGTTCATAGATGCGGCGAAGTGGATTATATTATACTACTTTTTAAAGTTTCCGAACCGTTTGGAATCTCCAATAGCTCTTTAAATAGCTCTTAACAAGTTAAAATGTCAACGGCAACCCTATATAAATACCGGGCCACTTTCCTTTTGTCTAAACAACAATTGGAGAACTTCTTTTGTACACTTTCCACTTTCCATAGAGAGAAAAAGGAGCAAGCCAGAAAAAAAGAGTGAAAATGAGCCATATTGAGGGATCCCCGGGAAGCTCCATGCATGGAGTCACTGGAAAGGAACCAGCTTTTGCCATATCAGTTGCTTCACCTATGGTCCCAACTGATACAACCGCTAAGTTTGGCCTGCCTGTGGATTCTGAGCACAAAGCCAAAGTCTTCAAGCTTTTCTCTTTTGCTAATCCACACATGAGAACTTTTCACTTATCCTGGATCTCCTTCTTCACTTGCTTCGTCTCCACATTTGCTGCCGCACCCCTTGTTCCGATTATCCGTGACAACCTCAATTTAAGAAAACAAGATATTGGGAATGCTGGGGTTGCTTCTGTTTCTGGAAGTATATTTTCAAGGCTTGTAATGGGTGCTGTTTGTGACCTTTTGGGGCCTCGTTATGGATGCGCATTTTTGATCATGTTATCAGCTCCGACCGTTTTTTGTATGTCATTTGTTTCAAACGCGGGAGGTTATATTGCTGTCCGATTTATGATCGGATTCTCCCTTGCTACATTTGTCTCTTGCCAGTACTGGATGAGCACAATGTTTAATAGCAAGATTATTGGGCTTGTCAATGGAACTGCAGCCGGATGGGGTAACATGGGAGGAGGTGCAACTCAACTTTTGATGCCCATAGTTTATGACATTATTCGACAAGCTGGAGCTACTCCATTCACTGCCTGGAGAATTGCTTTCTTCATTCCTGGATGGCTTAATGTCATCATGGGGATCTTGGTCTTAACCCTTGGCCAGGACTTGCCAGATGGGAACCTTAGCAGTCTACAAAAGAAGGGTGATGTTGTTAAGGATAAATTCGGCAAGGTAAATATATATATGTGTATATATATACATTTACATTTATATTTCCTCGAAAATTTTCATAATATCAATTCCTTGCAATTGCTTAAAAAATGGTATTATGATTTCAGGTGCTATGGTATGCCATCACAAATTACAGGACCTGGATTTTTGTCCTTCTCTATGGCTACTCTATGGGAGTTGAATTGTCGACAGATAATGTCATTGCTGAATATTTCTACGACAGGCAAGTCTCCTTTTTTACAAATATGTACTAGTAAAAGAAACTCTCTTTATTTCTTTCTTTAAAAAAAAAAGAAAAAAACTAACAATAAAATCTACTGCAACCAACAGATTTAATCTCAAACTCCGCACTGCGGGAACAATCGCTGCTACCTTTGGAATGGCGAACATTCTTGCTCGGCCATTTGGTGGTTACGCTTCTGACAAAGCAGCCCAGTTGTTTGGTATGAGAGGCAGGCTATGGGTCCTATGGATTCTGCAAACCCTTGGAGGTGTCTTCTGTATCTGGCTGGGCCGTGCCAATACACTTCCCATTGCTGTCTTGGCAATGATCCTCTTCTCCATTGGAGCTCAAGCTGCATGCGGAGCCACTTTTGGCATCATTCCATTTATTTCACGACGATCTTTGGGAATCATTTCAGGTCTAACAGGGGCAGGTGGAAACTTCGGATCTGGATTGACACAGCTAATTTTCTTCTCAACCACAAGATTTTCCACCGCAGCAGGTCTTACATGGATGGGAGTCATGATCGTGGCTTGCACTCTTCCTGTGACTCTGGTGCATTTCCCACAATGGGGTAGCATGTTCCTTCCACCTTCAAAAGATGTAACTAAGTCCACCGAAGAACATTACTATTCCACAGAGTGGAACGAGGACGAAAAGAATAAGGGCATGCACTCAGCAAGTCTCAAGTTTGCTGAGAACAGCCGGTCCGAGCGTGGAAAGCGTGTGGCCTCAGCACCAACCCCGCCTAATACAACACCATCCCATGTTTAGTCTTCCAGGCGGCAAGATTACAATTTACAAAATACTCCTTCTTGCTGAATAATGAGAAGGGTTTGTGCTCTATTGTTTCTGAATCTTCCTGTTTTCTTCCTTTTTCATCTTTCCTCTAGAAACCCTTCTTGTTTCACTTTCAAAATTAAGATTAGTCGTTTAGGTGCAACAAGATAATATAATATCTATAAAAAGGATTCCAGGTTCATGTTGGTAATGAAGAAAAGAATCAAAATGGGAATTGTTTATTGATGTCCATACAGAATTTTCAATGTAGATCTCAAAATATACTTGTCGCTTTACCCAGTGCTGAAATTGTCCAGTGCATGGCAATTTGTGATTCGATGGAATTCTAAATTTTAATATTATGCCATGGATGATCTCAATTATTAGCTTGGATTTAAGGAAAAGTTGACTTGTCCTTGATTGTGAAACACAATTAGAATTAAGTTAATCCAAGTATACATAAGCAAAACATATGAAAAATATATAATATTTCAATAGTTTATTTGGTACATTGCGTTAGCTGAAGTACAGATTATCTCTTTTAAGAAATGGTGCAGAAGCTATCCCTTCATCTTTGGAATTAGGTACTACTGCTCCCAAAATTTCATAACACAAAGGAAGAAAGAAAAAAAAAATTCCTGATTGCCACTTGGGAGACTTCAAACAAATTACATTGAATAATAATTGGTTTCCTTTTGTTTAGTTATTGCAACTTGTTTATCCATCTTTACAAGTTAAATGTTGTTCATATCTCTAACTTTTTTCAGTTATTTTTGCTTTAATAAAAGATTTATACAAATTAATGTAAGGGTAAAACCAAGTGTCATGATATATATTTATCCTTGAGTTATACTGTTGATTTATAAGACAAGTCCTTACATCAGAAATGATGAATCACCCCTCTTTGAGGAGGATATTAGCCAAAGAAAGAGATTGAAAATCATGCACCATCAAATTCTAAGTTCTTTGGACGGCAAAATAATATTTGAAAAGACTGCAAGAGAAAGAGACAGAAAGATGAGTCTGCGAGTAGAATGTTTATCTTACTCTTGATTTGAAAATAATATTTATGTTTCATTGATTTCTTATTTTTTTTAAAGGAAAATTTAACAATTAATGTCCTTAGACAAAAACAAAGAGGCAAACTGCTTTCTTGAGAATCTTAACTACTTTTCATTGCCTTTGGTACCACAGCCTTCAAGAGTCAATGTATATCAGAAATGTTATGAAAGAGAAATTCGGGGTTGGATACCAAAGACATCTTGGTTTCAAGCTACATCTCCTGCTACAATAGTTTTATATGGTCTTTTCATATAAATCAAATGGCAATGAGGATATAGCCAAATTCTTCTGTTAATTATATTATTAGGCAATGCAAATATTATAACCTTACCTTATGTATTAAAGATTGATAGTCAAACATGCTTACAAGTTACAACGGCCATCCAACAACAACAGAATAGTGGGAACGCTGTTTCACAAGAAAAATCATAAAATTATGGTTGGTCATAGTAGTTTACAATTGCATGTTGATGGGTCATGATGAAAGGGCAAAGTGATCCTTTGGGATATACGATGAGGCTCCCCAAGTTCATGTCTAGCTAGATGAGGGGTGAGGGGTCTCTTTTGTCTTTTGTTTACTAAAATATGCCAAAAGAATCACAATAGCTAAGAATCTCTACCACTAGCTTCCTTAGGGTTTTTACAAATTACAATGTCAAGGACCAAGTCCATTATAAAGACTAGGGTACTTCTGATCTCTTGTTGATCAGTTGCTTCACCAATCATCCCAGCTGATACAACAGCAAAATTTGCTTTACCAGTGGTTTTTGTCACATCCTGAGACCAAGACGCAATACGGTCGTATTACCTTGAAAAAAATCTCAAAGTAATACGAAACCTTCTTTCTTAATCATTCTAAAATTTTTCAATAAAACAATCTACCAAATAAAATTCATATCTTTAATCCAACTGATGATACATTTTTATATATCTAAATACAAACTATATAAAATACAAAACTGTCTCTTAAAATTTCATTGGCTAACATATTTTTCGACGATTAAGTAATCTTACCCATTTCATCTTCTAGCTTCACATAAGACTAACCAAATTTATCATTTAATCATCTATAAAAAAAAAGTAAAAAGAGAATGAACAAACCACAGCTCAGTAAGTATAGGCTCACACACCTTACCAGATCAAGCATCATTTTCTTATGCATCATATAGATCATTCAAAACATTCATCAAATCATAATATTAAAACATTTCAAGATCATCATTTTGTCAAATATTTTAATAATTCATAAATCAATGTCAAAATATGTCACTTCATAAATCATTGCAAAAATGCTATCATTCAAATATCATAATCAAACCAAATCATAGATCAATCATTAAAATCATCATAAATCATCATTATCATTTATTTATCGTTAGCTACGGTTACTGCTATAACTCGTGACATTGGCCGTATCTATAATTTCATTCTCATGATCATTGCTAACTATTATAACCCGTTAGCCAGGGCTTACGCTAACTACTTACCTAGCGTTTAACTACTATTACCCGTTAGCTAGGGTCGTATGATCATGTCTTTGCTAACTACTATTACCCGTTAGCTAGGGTCGTAGAACTAGTTCTGGTGTCGATGATCCCACTTCCTAGGGATATAAAAACGTAGTTATCTTAAAATCATTCTTTAAACATAAATCATTTTCTCATTTCATTCATAAGCATGATCCATCATTTACATAGCAAAAACACAAAATAATCATATGCTTGATCCTATTTTCATATATCAAAAATAAAGAAATAAAATATTTATTCCTTTAGAAACATACATATATACATAGATTCAAAAATAAGTAAAGTGTGTGAGATTCTACTTACCTCAATTCGATTCCATCACTTAGTTTTATCCAAGATCATTTCAATAGATTAAAATTTAATTAACCCATTTTTAGACCATTTATACAAAAATCAACTAAGTTACACAAAGGGTTAACTTAACTAATTAATACTAGCAGCCTGACCTCTTTTTATTAAAACAGTCATATCTCAATATATCCAAATTAGAATTATAATCTCTTTATGCATTAGAAACTAGATTTGATAAGCTTTCTAACCATATATGACACACCTCGTAATTCCTTATAGATTAATTATAACAATTTTTGAAATTCACGTAATATACTGTTGCCAAACAACCCGTATACCTTCTAATAGAAATTATATATTTATTCACAGGAAACTTCAAATTCAATTCTGCTTTTTTCATTGGAAAGCAGACTCAATAAGCTTTCCAAACATATATGGCATAATTTGTAAATCCTTGTATACAAATTAAGAAGAATTTCGTAATTCAACCCTAATGCTACTGTCTTACAGCCTGCATATCCTTAAGTTAAAATTAGACAACTCTTCATAGAAAACTCGAATTTGACTTTCGTTTGTTTCATTAGAAACTAGATTCAATATGCTTTTCAATGATATATAATAATCACAGCAATAATCTATCCATTAATAGAAAATTCTATTTTAATTCATTATTACAGATTACAACATCTCATCCAAAAATAGAATTTCTCCTTCAATCTTTAAAAACTCAAATCTTTACTTTCAGCCTTCAAACTCTATTCAATAATCATCAAATAAATCTTAAGAACAGGAAATAAACAAAGCTCAGTAATTTACCCAAATAGATCATGAAGATTAATGAAAGATTTCATGATTTTTCTTGATTTTTGCTCTCAAAACTTCAACTCCAAATAATAGCAATCAACTTGATATTTTTTTTTAAATAAAAAGAGGGCATGTACTGACCTTTAAAGAATTAACTTGATTGTAGCCTCTGATTGTGAATCTCCAACTTGATTTTTCATATTCTCTAACCCTAAGGAAGATGAGGAAGAAGAATTTTATTTTCTTTCTATTTCATGATAGTTAAGTTTTCTTTCATCTAATACTTCAATCTTTTTTTTTTTACTAAATAATGTCTTAATAAATTGATGGGCCTTAGTATTAATCTAACCTAATTATTATTTAGGCTGGGTTATTACAGTTTCAGAGTACAAGGCAAAAGTTTTCAAGCTTTTCTCTTTTTCCAATCCTCACACGAGAACCTTTGACTTATCTTGGATCTCCTTCTTCACTTGCTTTATCTCCGCATTTGCAGCTGCACCCCTTATTCCCATAATTCGTGACAACCTGAATTTAACGAAAAAAGACATCCGTAATACTGGGTTTGCTTCTGTTTCTGGCAGTATATTCTCTAGGCTTGTGATAGATGCAGTTTGTGACGTACTGGGGCCTGGATGCGCGTTTCTGATCATGTTATCAGCTCCAACTGTCTTTTGCATGTCATTTATTTCAGATTCTGCAGGTTACATTGCTGTCCGGTTTGTGATTGAATTCTCGCTTGCTACTCTGTGTCTTGCCAGTACTGGATGAGCACAATGATTAAAAGCAAGATTATTGGTCTTGTCACCGAACTGCAGCAGGATGGGGTAACATGGAAGGAGATGCCACTCAACTTCTGATGCCCTTAGTTTACGACATTATTCGACAAGCTGGAGCTACGCCATTCACTGCCTGAAGAATTGCCTTTTCCGTCAAATTCCACGACAGTCCATGTTGAGGCACTGTATAAGATTAAAGTCATGACATAAGTTTGACACAATCAGAAATTTAAATAGCGATCGCGGTCATATTTTCGTTCACATCGCGTTAATCGCGTTTTTGAATATAACGGAGATTATTACGGTCATCGCGATCGTGAATTGTTTTTTTTTTTTACACAATTTATTATAAAATATAATAATTATAATTATAAAAACTCTTATTCAATGATTTTAAAAATAGTTTATGACACTCTATGTTTTTTATTTTTTTAAAAAATTATTTATAATTTATTTAGATTATAAAAAGAATTCATATTTGGTTTATCCACAAAATTTTTCTTAGCCAAGTTTATATTCAATATTAATTCTAGACAAATCAAATATTAACAAAACATAATATATTAAATACCAAGTATCTATATTTAATAAAATTACAAACTTAAAAAAATAATAATTTCAAATTCCATCAACTACAATTATTGATATATATTTCAAATTTTACCACGTGGTAGAATGACGAGGAGGATCAAATTCTCTATCTTCACTTTGAGAGCCAAGTTAACTCAATTTCCATCCCTAAGGCCTTTGTTCTTGAAACATCTAAGGTAGAGGATATATTTGAGGATGATACATTTGTGGTGGGGGATACATTTGTGGTAAATGATACATTTGAGGTGGAAGATACATTTGAGGTGGATAATAACCATATAGAGGTGGTTAACTATAAGGAGGTTGAAAATTAAGTTGTTTCGGTGGATAGTAATGTCCTTGAATACTAGCAGATGATTCACTATACTTAAAGTTACTAGAATTTGGTCTCCTACCTGAAGATGAAGAACTTCTAGAAATATCATAGTGATGCTTCTTGGTTTTTCCTTTTGATCGAGCTGTACGTGCACTTTGACCTTCACTAGATTCAGCAAATAAATTTACTCTATATTCTGCCATATTAATGAAAAGTCCACCAGTAGTAGTAAGCCCAAATTCTCTTCCAAGTGGGCTGTAAGGTCTATTTACATTCATATTATCACTAAAATTTACCCCATCACCATCACCATCATTTGAACTTAAACCACCACCATTATCACTCTAACTTAGTGTTGGACTTGAACTTGAATGAGACACATTTCTTTTTGAGATTGGCGTGATAGTTTCACATTCATTTCATTATTAAAATTATCTGCAGGCAACCAATCAAAATTTTGATCATCTAACATATGATTTTCTTTCTCTTGCAGTCATTCTGTTAGTGGATCATCATCTTCAAAAATATGATCAAGGTTAATAGAATTAAAACTATTATTTATCTCATCAATGCTCATTCTTTTCTGATATCTCATCTTCAGCCTCATGTTATAACAGGTATATACAAGTTTCTGAAGTCTTTCAAACTTCAATCTATTTCTTACTTTGGTGTGAATATAGCTAAATGTGCTCTAATTATGTTCACAATTTGATGCAGATGTTGTTTGACTAAGCACTTTGATTGCTAATTTTTGTAATTCAGGAACACAAGTGTCATATATCATCCATCACTCAGCTGTATCAAATTATTTAAATTAAATTTGAATATGCTATACAATTAAATAATATAAATAAATTATAATTATTTAATTTACTATTTACCTAGATTCATTTGCTTTCAAGCTCTTTGTGCCTATGGAGTACCAAATGTTTTATGCTTGTCTCAAAATAATAATAACTACATCGATTGAAAATACAATAATAAATGAATAAATAAAAAATAATTCAATTTGTAATACATAAAATAAATGTTAAAGTTATAAAATAGTATTAAATACTAACTTGATTAATCATCCTGATTTGAGTATCTATCAAAGGTTCTAATCTTTCAATAACTGTTTTTATACCTTCTAATGTTTCTTTAAATACATTTGCAGAATGTTTCACTCTAAATTGAAATTGTGGATTTAGATAGTAACCTAAACATAATTCATAACAATATTATATTAAAGTAATAAAAATAAATATATAAGCAATTTAAGTATAAAAATAAACATATTTTTTAAATACCATTTATATTCTTGGTTTACTTACCAGCTGAATGCAAGTCAAAGTGCATGAAACTCCATCTATTATCAATAATATTTTCATATTCAGCAGAATAACGATAATTTTACTGAATTCCTTGTTGAGCTCTATCCACAGCCTCGTAAATAAAGCTCATTGTTGGTTTTTCATTACCATCCACAAGGCGTAACACTTTTACTAAAAGTTCATAAACTTTTATTATATCGCTTGCTTTTTTCTAAAAATCTTTTCCCAAAATGATTTTTTTGGCTTTATAAGCAGATCTTAATTTTTGTTGTCCCCATTTTGGATCTTTAAATTCCTATATATTCATCAATAAATTTTTAGAGTAACATATTTTAAATTAATATTTTAAACAATGATATCATAAAAAGATGCTAAATTTAAATAGTTGTACTAATTATTAAGTATTAACTTTTAAATTGAATATCTCTCTCAAACCTTACTTTTGTCTCATTATTTCTTCTAACTGTATGAAATGAGTGGCAAATCGGGTAAAAGCAGGATGAAGTATTTGCTTCCCTTATGTATATTTTTTCATCAAATTAACAATCCAAATATGATTGTATATAAAACAAGTCACTTTCTTTGCATCATCCAAAACCTTTGCCACATTTTTTTTCTTCCAATATCTTCAAGGCACAAGTCCAAACAATGAGCTGAACATGCTATTCAATACGAATGCTTTCTTTTCTCTATTAGTCTTTTTCTTGGGGCTTTAAGTGCTGCCTCGTTATCATTAACTATTTGAACAATGTATTTTTCTCCAATTTTTTCACAACTTTATGTAATAATCTCTAGTAAAAGTTTGTATCTCTACTACGAATACTTGAGACATCTATAGATTTCCAAAAAATGATCCTTTTACTACAGTAAACAAAAAAAATTAATGATATGCATTTGATTCAAACTATTGGTCTAACCATCACACATCAAAGTGACACCCAATTCATTTCAATAAGCTTTTAATCCATTAACCCATTCATGAACTTATTGATACTCAAACTCTAAATACACATCTGAGACTTCATAAGGTGTTAAAAGTTTTACATGTTGGCCAACTTCTGCTGCCACAGAAACAAATTATACAACGATGAAGAATTTTTTAACTGAAAAAGAAGTTGATCATATATAAAAAATTTTGATACTGATTCACCCATTTTTCTTCTTAATGTCTTTAAAAATGAATCACTTACTTTTGGTTACCTTGAACTCTTACTTCTAACCAATTCAGGTATAACTCCCCTTAATAAAAATTCAGATTCATTTGGAGTTGATTTCCTTATTTTTTCTTCAAAATATTCAGTAACTGAGCCATGAGAGCTTCATCCCTCTTCATATGTGTTACTCCAACCACTAGTTCTTTGTCTGAATTATTGTCTTCTATGCCACTCATGTTGTGATTGGATACTATCTCGCAGAGCTTGTCTAGTAGCAATGTCTTCATCAATAAATCTTTCATAATCATCTTTCCCTCTTAACTGTGATAAAAATTTTTTTTTTTCCTTTTGTTAACTGTTTTTTATTTGCTAACTTGAATGAGTTTCTTCATACTTTTTCTTACTATACCTATTAACAATATAGTTAAAAAAAAAGAGAAAATTAGTTACACATGCTTATGTAATTTAATAATTTTTATTAAGAAATTAACAATAATATTTTTAAAGGAAATTATAAAAACATAACATATCAGTAACGTTGGAGCATGGTGCAATATTATCAGTTTTATGAGCAATGTGTTCTTTGAAATGTGTTATTCTTCCTTTTACAACTTTACCACAAAGTTTACATGAAATATTTTCTTTTGTATTTGACACAGGTGTTCCAAAATATCAACCTATATCATCACTTGACGCGCCCTCTATTCTTTTACTCGGAAACTCTTCACATGGTGGCATACTTGCTATTTTATATAAAAACAAAATAAACTTATATTTCAAAATATTAATTTTACTTATTACATCATTAAAAATTGATTTTACATTAAATTTTTTAATTTTTAGTTTTTAATCTTAAGAATATTATTAAATAACTTAATCTTTTTTATACACTAATAGATATAAATTTTTTTATCACAAATAACTTTCAATAATTATATAATAAATACAATCTTCAATAATTACCCAAAAATAACAAGAATTAATCTAATATCAAAAGAATTGACAACAATATAAATATCAAAAAACAAAAAATTTTATTAAATTTCATATACAAAATTATAAATTAATATATAACATAATCAAAATATAATATTTAATTTGAATTAATTTTTGTCTAACTTATACAAAAAAAATTATCAAAAATTTTCATCTAAAATCTCTATATATATCATATTAAATTATTAATCCTTTAATTTTTTTAATTATAAATCTTCAATCTCTCTAATTAGATTTTATCTAAAATAATTTCAAAAATTAAAAAATTTCAAACTTATATTTTAATAAAATTTTCAAACTTAAATTTTTTATTTTTTAGTTTTTAATCTTAGTAACAGTAATAGATCATAAAATGCTAAATTTATTAAATAACTTAATCTTTTTGATATACTCATTGATATAAATTTTTTTATCACAAATAACTTTCAATAATTATATAATAAATACAATCTTTAATAATTAAACAAAAATAACAAGAATTAATCTAATATTAAAAGAATTGACAACAATATAAATATCAAAACAAAAAAAAAAAAATTCAAATACAAAATTATAAATTAATATATAACACAATCAAAATATAATATTTAATTTTAATTATTTTTCATCTAACTTATACAAAAAAATTTATCAAAAATTTTCATCTAAAATCTCTATATATATTATATTAAGTTATTAATCTTTATTTTTTTAATTATAAATTTTCAAAACCTCTAATTAAATTTTATCTAAAAATATTTCAAAAATAAATTACAAAATTAAATTAAAAAATTCAACCTCCACCCTCCCAACACCCCACCACACCTAATCCCTCCCCACCCAATCCCTTCCCACCCCCTAATACCCCAGCACACCCAATCCCTCCCCACGTGCCTGCCCAATGTCCTTCAATTTGTTTAATTGTAACTGAACCATCTAGAATCGTAGAAATGTAGCTTTTCAGAATTTTCTTCTTCTCTCTCTTTTTTTTTCATCTCTCATTTTCTCTCGCATCTCTTTATCATTATCATTTACCCAATACCTACGGAATACCTCGTTCGTCTCTCTCAAACTCTCACAACAGAACAGACATCATTTTACAAAAATTTTACAAAAAAAAGGTAATTTAACTTTCTTTTCTTACCTTATTTGATTTTGAATGTTGATTAAAAACTTAAAGCTGATTTGAATTTGGGTGCCAAAATGTCGATTGAATGGAAACTTGAAATATTGGTTTGTTTTTTAGCTCGTTTTCAGATTAATTTTGATGCTACAGATCTGAAAGTTTGAGTTTTATTTTTTGCTTTTGTTTTTACTTTTACTTTTATAGGTTTATTGCTTTATTCTGCAAAGTTGAAAACTTAAAATTTTATTTTTTTCGAACTATTAGATCAGTGAGTAGGAGAATGAAATAATGGTAATAACAGTCCGTTATTACCGCTATTCTCAATTACGTCATTATTTACGATCGTTACACTCCGTTTTTATCGTGAATGAAATTCTCAACCTCGTTTTGTCCAATAATGGTGGCGGGTGGTGGCCCTACCACTATTTTACAGCCACTATTTCACTTTTAAACCACTATTTGAATCATTGGACACAATCAAGTAATAGGCTTGAGATATAACGAGTGTTCTTGTACACGTAGTTGTGGCTTATTGTTAGAAGATGTGTTTAAGACTATTGATGTGAATTTATAAATGTTGTTTAGTTGAATGTTTAAAATTATTCTTTTTTTTTTTATGTTGGTTATTTTTTTTATTCATATTTGTGGTCATGGCATAATCTTAAGATCATGATTTTAGTGGGTTGTTATTAATTAAGCTTTAAATTATAATGTTCATGATGCTAAGATATTGTGAAAGTCTTTTTTGCTTTAAAATAACAACATTTGGTATCAGAGCACTTTTTTTAAGGGATCTGTGTGTAAATTTGATGCGTCATGAAAGTCAAAGCCAATCTCTTCGTAATTGCTCTGGCGGTGTTCGACAAAGACAACTACCAAATTTGGGCAGTAAATATGGAGAAATACTTGAAAGCTTTAGATCTTTGTAAAGTAGTGAAAGAAGATTATGAAAATTTTGCACTTTCAAACAATCCCACTATGGCACAGATTAAAGTGCGAAAGAAAAGAAGATAAAGAAATTAAAGGCAAAGACCTGCTTGTTTACTGCAGTCTCATCCACCATTTTCACTCCTATCATGTCTCTAAAGTCAGCAAAAGAGATATGAGATTATCTCAAGAACGAATATGAAAGAGATGAAAGAATTAAAAAGATACAAGTCCTAAACTTGATTAGAGAATTTAAACTTCAAAGAATGAAAGACTCTGAGAGGATCAAAAATTACTCCAACAAGCTTCTTAGTATCACAAACAAAGTCAGGCTTCTTGGATTTGAATTTACTGACTCAAAAATTATAAAAAAAAAATTCTTGTTACAGTACTTGAAAGATATAAAGCAACCATCATTACCTTGAAAAATACCAAAGATTTATAAAAAATTTTCTTGGCAAAATTGCTTAATGATTTACAAGCACAAGAACAAAGAAGATTGATGAGGAATGATACAACAATCGAAGAAGCTTTGATAGCCAAGCATCAAAACATGGTAAAAAATAAGATAAAAAATAAGAAAAATTTGAAGAAAATACGACAAGTACAACATCAGCCAATGTAAAAAGAAAGAATAAAAATCAGAAGAAATCTTATCCACCTTGTCATGCTATGGAAAGAAGGGTCATCCTCTATTTAGATGCTGGAGAAGACCTAATGCTAAGTGCACTAAATATAATCAGATGGGGCATAAGCTGTTATCTATATAAAAAAATTAACAATATGGTGAAAATGCAAAGATTGCTGATTAAGAGGGGAAAGATCACATGTTCATCATTACATGTTTCTCTAGCATCGAATCAAGTGAGAGATAGCTTATAGATAGTGGTTGTACTAACCATATAACACATAATAAAGATCTATTCAGGGAACTAAGCAATGTAAACTCATCGAAGGTTCGAGTTGGTAATGGTAAGTACATAACTGTGAAAGAAAAAAAAAAACAATTGCAATTTCAACCTGTTCAAGTACAAAGTTTATTTCTGATGTGTTGTATATCCCTGAAATTGATCAAAACTTGTTAAGTGTTGGACAACTAATTGAAAAGGGTTATAAAGTTGTGTTCGAATATAAAAGTTGCTTGATTAAAGATGCAATTGGCCAAGATATTTTCAAAGTAAAAATGAATGGGAAAAGTTTTACTCTAAATCTATTGGAGGAGGAGCAAACTATTTTTTCAATCAAAGAAAATATCACTGAAGTATGGCACAAGAGGCTCAGACACTATCATCGTCAGGGGTTACTTTAGATGAAATCTAAGAAGATGGCAAATGATCTTTCAGAACTTGATGATCATATTCCAAATTGCAAAGCATGTCAGTTTGGAAAGTAAAGTAGTAAACCATTTCTCAAGGCTACATAGAGAGCATCAAAGGAGTTACGATTAATTCATACTGACATTATAGGCCCACAAAGAACGCTTTATCTGAAAGGTAGTCTTTATTATGTTGTATTCATTGATGATTTCACCTGTATGTGTTGGATTTTCTTTTTGAAGCACAAGTCAAATGTGGCTCAAGTCTTCTAAAATTTTAAAGCCAAAGTTGAGAACGAGAGTGGCTTTAGAATTCAAACTCTCAGGTCAGACAATGGCAATGAGTACACCTCTGAAGCATTCAATCATTTTTGTGATGAGACATGCATCCAACATCAATTAACCACTTCATACATTCCACAATAAAATAGAGTAAGTGAAAAATAGAATAGATTCATATTGGAGATGACATGATGTATGCTACATGAAAAGAACTTGCCAAAGCAATTTTAGGCTGAAGTAGCAAACATTATTATTTTTTTGTAAAACAGGCTTCCCACAAGAGCAGTGAAGGATCAAACACCCTTTGAGGCATGGTATGGTTATAAACCATCTTTGAATTTTCTTAAACTATATGGATGTTTGTGCTTTACTCATGTTCCACATATCGAGAAAGATAAATTAGATAAAAAAGTATTTTCAAGCATCTTCATTGGCTACAGCTCAGTTGCAAAAGCTTATAAAGTTTTACAGCCACAAACTAAAAAAATTATTATAAGCAAGGATGTGCACTTTATAAAAGATGAAGAGTGGAATTGAGATGATGCAAAGAAGATGGATCCAACCTCAAAAGAATCCAAGCTTAAGTTTTCTATTTTGGACACAGCAAAACAAAACATTGGAGATAGGGAGAATGAAATGGTGGATGACAGTCCTATCAGAGGCACAAGACTATTTTTTTATGTTTATTAAAGATGTAATATTGCTATGTGTGAACGTACAGATTATGAAGAAGCCAAGACGGATCAAAATTGGATTGCTATAATGAAAGAAGAGCTGTTCATGATTGAAAGGAATGAAGCATGAAAGTTGGTTGATCGACCCCAAAACAGAAAAGTAATTGGAGTCAAGTGAATGTATAAAACCAAGCTTAATGCTGATGGCTCAATCAACAAGTATAAAGCTAGACTCGTGGTCAAAGGATATGCTCAAATACTCGATATAGACTATTCAATACCTTTACACCAATCGCTAGACTCGACACCATCAATCTTTTACTTGTCGTTGCAGAGCAAAAAAAATTAAAAGATGCACCAATTAGATGTCAAGTAAGCATTCTTAAATGGTTTTCTATAAGATGAGATTTATGTAAAGCAACCAGAAGGCTATGTAAAGCAAAAAGAAGAAGACAAGGTCTATATTCTTAAAAAGGCACTTTACATATTGAAGCAACCTCTAAGAGCTTGGTATAATAGGATTGATGAACATTTACAGAGCTTAGAATTTGCTAAAAGTTTATCTGAATCAACATTATATGTCAACATAATAAAGCTGACATTTTTATCATCTCACTATATGTGGATGACTTGCTTATGATAGAAACAACACAAGTATTGTGGAAAAATTTAAATAAGAGATGATGGAGTTTTTTGAGATGATAGATCTCGAATTGATGACTTTTTTCTTGGAATAGAAATTAAACAGAATGAACATGAAATCTTCATCTGTTAGAAGAAATATGCCAAGGGGATTCTTAAGAAGTTTAAACTCAAAAAATGTAAAAAAATGAGCACATCGATAAACTTAAAGAAAAAGTTCTATAAAAAAGATGGAACAGAGAAGATTGATTAGGCATATTTCAAAAGCCTGATTGGTTGTTTGATGTATCTCACAATAACTCGATTTGACCTTTTGAATGCTGTAAGCATTTTGTCTTAGTTTATGCACTGTGCAAGCGAAGGGCATCTTAAGACTGCAAAGAAGGTGCTTAGATATGTGAAAAACACATGTGATTTTGGAACTAAATACACAAAGAACAAAGAGTTCAAGCTGGTTGGTTTCTCAGATAGTGATTGGAGAGGTTTCATTGATGATATGAAGAGCACTTCAGGTAATTATTTCACACTTGGTTATGGTGTTTTCTCATGGAGCTCGAAAAAACAAGAAATTGTAGCTCAATCCATAGCTGAAGTAGAGTTTATTGTTGTAACAGCTGCTATTAATCAAGCTTTGTGGCTAAGGAAGATTTTAATCAATCTTAACTTGAAGCAGGAGGAAAGTATAGAGATTTTTGTTGACAATCAAGCTACGATTGCTATCTCTCAAAATCCTGTGTTTTATGAAAAAACTAAGCATTTCAATATTAAATTATTCTTCTTAAGATAAGTATAGAAAGATGGAGCTATTATTCTTGTCTATTGCAAAACTGAAGATCGGTTGCAAATGTTTTCACCAAGCCATTGTCGGTTAGTAAGTTTGAATTTCTGAGGACAAAACTTGGTGTTTGTAGCTTCTAAAACGAATATGAGTGTTAAAAGATGTGTTTAGGACTGCTGATATAGATTCATAAATGTTGCCTTAGTTGAACGTTTAAAATTATTCCTATTTTTTTTGTGTTGGTTATTTTTTATTATTCATGTGTGTGGTCATAACATAATCTTAAGATTATGATTTTAATGGATTGTTATTAATTAAGCTTTAAATTGTAATATTTTTTATGCTAAGATATTGTGAAAACTTTTTTTGCTTTAAAATAACAACACATATATTTTTCTTACTTCTAAATGATGTTATTGAACCTTTACTCTATGTAATTTGGGTTCAGAATATCAGTTCTTGACTTTAAAGATGAATTATAAAATCTCATTCCATGAGAATGATTCTTGGTTCTGTTTTTAATGGGGAATCTCAAGAATATAGATTCAAGCCTAGTGTCTTTATGGAAAAGAGATATTTGTGATAATATCTTTAGTATTTTTAGCTGAATTATTGGTTGATTCATGAAGATTAATGAATAGTACTAAATATAGGTATCACATTTCAAGTGAGCTAAGAACAGTCCAGAAATGGCATTTTTAGATTGGGCGTAGAGCTGAATGTTATATTTAATATAAAGGGAATCCTCAATTATTTCCCGAGATTCAGGAGAAGTTGACTTAGCCTTGCCAACAAAAGATAGAACCAAAGAAATAAATAAATTAAATAAGAAAATAATAAAAAAGCCTATTTCTTTGAAAAGAAAAAGGCCTATGGCTTTTGGGCTTACACCATTCATATTGGGTTAGAAGAATGATGTTTAGTTTTCTCTATCTCCAGACTCCAGAGAGTTTCTTGGGTCTAAGCTTCATTTAACTACACAATTTTCCTGGGTCTGGAAGCTCGTTGGATAGCCTCATATCTAACTTTTTCTGCACAGATGTCTATGATTAATGCTGGGCTAGATCGTCTAGATCTAACATCTCAGCGTGGTCAAGGTAAAGGTTTGGTGATAAGCCCATGATTCTGGGCTCAGCGAAGTCTAGGTAAACCGTAAATGTTTTTTCAAAGGATTTGTTTTTTAGAGTTTCAAAAGAAAAAGGTTGGTTGATAATCATCAGCAATCACTGAGATAACGGAGGCTGATGATGTTATTGCTCAGCAGATTTTTGTATAGTTCCTCCTTCCAAGGTAATCAGGACCAAAGGGGACCACTAAACATAGAAAGATTGCCAAGCAATGCTTGGGAGAAATGGTGCAAGGAAGGCGCCCTTTGTTTTTCTTTGGAGAATCAATTAATGAAGGTGTAGTTTGCCAATCCCGGGGATCGTATGGTCTACCACGTTATAGATTTTGTTTTTCATGATTTTGACCTATCGCCATTTATCCTCAACTTGGGCTCCTAGATCTACGTCATCGGTGGCTGCCTCCCTAACAGGGCTGGTTATTCCTGAGATGAGATGTTTACTTTTGTGAGGTGGCTCAGGCTCAGCCCCACTTGGCCGATGGTTTTCTCTCTTTCGGCTAATATCTATGTGCTTTCCGTAGAGTATGCAGTTTGTCAACCTTTTGAGGTCCTCAAACCATCCAATAGTAGAACTGTCATTGAAACAATAATCTCCAACTAACATAAACTCTAGTGTCCCCCCATTGTTATGGTTCCCTTCACCAGCCACAACTATCGTCAGCGTGAAAAAAACCAAGGGCAAGCAACTATCCTTAGCCTTACTTCAAGTAATTGCACCATTAAATCACAAACCTTTCTTCATAAAGATTACAGTGAATGACCAATGGAGTTTTCATTGAAAGAATACAAGAAACCCACCTGCATCTGGCCCTTACAAATTCATATATTCAGATAAAACAACCACCCAGCAAAGACCCAGGCCTACTATTTAATGGGTAATTGTCTTTACAGGGAATTTCATTGTTTCAAAATTTAAGAGTATCTACAACACCCAGAACTACTGCCTGTTAGTTTCATAAAGCTTGAGTGGTAATGTACATGATAAATAGAGATAAAAGACAAAAAAAAAAAAGAAGAGAATTTCGAACAATTAATCATCTAGACATCAACCTGCTGACATTCTTGAGTGTTGAGTCTATCAAATTTGCTAGCTGTCTGATTAAGGTTCTTGTTTTCGGTTTCAGTGACAGGTTCTATGCAATAATATATAGCAATAACTACCAAGTTTTTACTGCATAAATAGTTTTTATTTTCCTACCAGTTCTAATCTTGATGAACATTTAAAAGGCCAAAAATTCTGGAAGGCTATTCAATATATATTGACACGAAGCATAAAGATGCATAGCTAAACCTGAAACTACTCTCCAATTTGCACCGTGGAAAATTACAGGACTGGTTGTGAATTACTACACAAAGTTAATGCATCTAAATAAATGTCAACACCTCCAGACATAAATGGTTTAAAATTTGGAATTAAGACCTCTTCTCTACTTCCTATCAGCAGTGCACCATCTCACACCTACTGCTGAACAACTTGATCAATACTTATTTTGCTAGGAACCTTGCCATCATTTACCCAGTTTTGCAGCCAAATTATCGGATTCTTAAATATTTCTCTTTGTCAATAGGCAAATTATATGAAAAAGGAAAAAAAGAGAATTAATTTCATGAAATAGAAGGCAACAGGTGAGATTATGATCTTCAGAGCTTTGAAGTATAATCTCAGCTTGGGTTCACCTATCAACTACATTTGACAAGTGGCATAAATATTTCTTGTAAGATGACTTGAGAAAGTAACACAAACTTTAAGCTCAACTACACTGCCTCTCTCAGCTTTGTTAATTTTAAATGCAGCCCTCAATAAGAAAATCTCAGACTTAGGAACCAAGTTTTTAATGTTTTTAATATTTCATTTACTATCAGAAATTTGGGTGAAGCTTATTTGATGTTTCAGTTCTGGTGAGTTCTATTCGTTTGCAAATTTGAGTAAATTGCTTATCTTATATATTAATGAGCCCGGGATGAAGGGATGGGATTGATAAATGCACTGAAAAATATTACACAATTGGTATTAATGGATCGAATGGTATTTAATAATGACATTTAACAACATGAAAAAGCAACAATCAATATCAGAAGTTGGGAAGAACCGAGGAAACTTGACTTATCTCTGCCACCTATAATAAACAAAACCGACAAAACCGTTGTCTATTTCTGAAATATTATTATTACTATTTCTTAAATGAAAGCTTGCTTATGGGGGGGATACTAGTACTAGTAATTGTGTAGTGCATCTTAATGCAATGAGAGCCTATAGAGTCGAAATGCCTAGATTTGGGCAGTTAAAGCAACAGATTTTGGTTCGATTTTTGTATTAAAAGAATCTCACGAGCATCTCAATAACTTCCACAGTGAAAAAGAATAAAAAGAAAGGGCACCCACCTCACCAACTCAATATCACCTCACTCTTCAAATGAATCTAATGCAACGCTTTAGCAAGGACTTGTATCTTGTTTATTTTCAGCTACACACAAGCCTATTTAAGACCCCCTTTGGCACTTTCCTTTGCCATCCCCTTTAAAAGCCTCTCCAGTCTCCCATAATAAAACCACTGTCCACTCAAAAGGAAACCAAATTAACCGTTACGCAAAAAAAAAGGAGTTGAAACAGTATTCCCTCCCTCCAAAATGTCTTCCACAGTGTTTTGCATCATTTTCATCTATCTCGTCTTTCTGTTTTCTTCTTCTTCGGATGTTGCTATGGCCGGTCGCGACATCCCATCTAGTGTTCCTAGCACAATGAGGCCTGCATCCGTGGATTATGTGAAGATGAATCCTCAAGTACAGAATCATAAGCACGAGGTTTTCAATGAGAAGGAAATTAAGGGTTGCATGCCAAAAGCGTCTAAAATTTCATCAGCTCCAAGCCGCAATGTTAACTATCAAGCTGTTGGTTCTTCTTGTGCTACTAAACCACATTCTGGAAAACCTTGAGGTTGAGGATGCCAGTTTTTGCCGGATTTGAGAGAAACATGTGAGATGATCATGTATGCATAAGAAGCAAAGGACTATTTTTTTTTCTTTTTTTTGAGGGGCATAAGGTTATGTCCTAGACCTTAGATGCATGTTAGCCATCATGTTTTGGATTGTATTACTTTATTCTTAAGTATTCTTTGGAATGAGCTTTTATGTTCAAGGAGGCAGTATTTTTTTGATTAACATTTACCAAAATTGTCACACTAAACCTGAGGTTTCAAAGAAGCTTATGCAGGAGACACGACCAACGGCCAATTGGAAAGAACCCCACGTGTATTTTCACACCAAGAGCTTCCTAGCTACTACAATTTTCCACACAAATAAAATTTAATAGCTATTTGCCACTTGACAAATACTTAGAAATTAACTCAAACATATAAGCACTTTTTTCTTGAAAAGGGGTAGCTCCAAGTCTCAAACAATGTATAATATTATACCATTGATAGCCAAAGAGATCATAGAGTAGAGGCTTTTTTAGGTTCAAAGTTATCATCCACCAAAAAAAAAAAAATTTCGGCATTAGCGTTCTAAATCCAAAATAAATGAGTTAACCTAACTATACAAATCATCTTCGTCAGCTGCTGCAGCGGCAGAAGTTGAAAATGGGTCAGATCCAGAGGCCGTGGTTTCAGTCTGTGAAAACCTAAATTCACTTCCCAAGCCCCTAGACTGCTGCAAGGTCTGAGCAAATGACTGGTATTTGCGAATATCAGCATCACTAACACTCCTTCTAGCAAACTTCATGGACTCCTCAAAATGTGCAGCCTTAATCTCTGCAATTTCTTCCTCGACATCCTCATCCATTGCCTCAGGATTCTCTCTTCTTCTTCTTTCCCTCTCTATGTCCTGCAAATATTTCCAATTTAATCATGATTAGTTCTGAAGTTAACAAAACAAGAGATATCAATATTTAATCTTTCCGGCAAGCAAACCACTCGACACACAACAGGTCACTGGTGAGAACAAATTGAAGATATCATTAACCAACCCACAAAGCAGACAATCATGTGAAAAATAAGAAAACAGTAGCATCTTAAAAACAGATGATATATATCAGGAAAGTACTAAAGAGCCAGTTATGAGCACCTTAATCATACATTTTAAAACATGCAAAATAAAATACAGTTTAACTTTCTAAAACCATTTATAAAGTACTTGATATTACAGGCAGTAGAAGCATACCTTTTCAATGTTCTCTCTGATGGCATACTTGCAAGCTCGCTGGCAAATCTCAGTAATATCAGCCCCACTAAAACCTTGGGTATACCTAGCCAATGCCCTCAAATCAACATCTTTAGAGATGGGTGATTTTCTCAAACAGGCCTTGAAGATCTGATAACGGGATTCTTCATCTGGAAGTGGTATATAAATTAACTGATCAAGCCGGCCAGGCCGCAAAAGTGCTGGGTCAATAATATCAGGTCTGTTGGTGGCCCCAATGATAAAAACAGTCTTTTTAGCTGACATGCCATCCATTTCAGTTAGAAGTTGGTTTAGAACCCTATCAGCAGCACCACCTGCATCCCCAACACTACTTCCTCTCTGCAACAATTACATAATGTCATCAAATGAGTAAAAATAACTATTTAGTATTCACATTTTAATAGAAGACCAACATAAAAATGTATTTAGATTTAAACATTGATGGAGCAAAAATAAAACCTGTGTAGCGATGGAATCAAGCTCATCAAAGAAAAGGACACAAGGTGCAGACTGCCGAGCCTTGTCAAATATCTCTCTAACGTTGGCTTCACTCTCACCAAACCACATGGTGAGCAATTCAGGGCCTTTGACACTGATAAAGTTTGCTTGGCACTCATTGGCAATAGCCTTAGCAAGGAGAGTTTTGCCACATCCAGGAGGACCATAGAAGAGGACCCCCTTTGAAGGTGACATGCCAAATTTCTCAAACTTCTCTGGGTGCTCCACAGGATATTGCACAGTCTGCACAACCAAACAGAAACAAAAAAACAGAAGTTTTAGCAACAAACTTGTGAATAAATTAAAAGAGTTAAGGCTATACTAATCAAGTAATGACAATCACCTCTTGAAGTTCTCGCTTAACATTCTCAAGGCCTCCAATATCCTCCCAGCTGACATTAGGCACCTCAACCACCTGGATGACCAAAAAAAGAATTGATCCTGATTAGAAACTGATAATCTACAACCATCATGATGAAAGTTCAACAGGAATTAGATCACTTACTGTTTCACGCAAAGCAGAGGGATTGCTAGTTCCAAGGGCCGTCTGGAAGTGCTCGTTTGTAACTGCCATTGAATTAAGTATCTCAGCATCAATAGAATCATCCTCCAAGTCAATGACATCCATCTTCTCTCTGATGCACTGCAATGCAGCTTCAGTGCATAAAGCAGCAAGGTCAGCACCAACATAACCATGAGTGTCTTTTGCAATCCTTTCAAGATCAACCTGAAAAGAGAGAGAAAAGTTAACCAACAGTAAAGACAAAAGAGATCAAGACATGGAGAAATTCTGGCAAAAACATAAGCTAATTTAAGGGCCAACATCTAAACAATATCAGGGCAATCATTAAAGATAAAGGCTTAAGTAGTTAAATCCAGATCCGTGCGACCATCCAAAATAATCATGATCAAATAATTTTATTTGCCAGATATAGAACTACTAAATATAAATAAGTAATGCAGATTTCAAACTAACATCATCAGAAAGCTTCATGTTCTTGGTATGGATGCGAAGGACCTCAAGACGACCAACTTCATCTGGAACACCTATGTCTATCTCCCTATCAAACCTGCCAAATCTTCTCAAAGCAGGATCAATGCTATTTGGACGATTAGTAGCCCCAATAACAATTACATGGGCCCTTGATTTCAGTCCATCCATGAGAGTCAAAAGCTGTGAAACGATCCTTCTCTCAACTTCACCATGAGTCTTCTCACGCTTAGGAGCTATTGAATCGATCTCATCAATAAAGATGATAGATGGAGCATTCTTCTCAGCTTCTTCAAAAGCCTTCCTAAGGTTGCTTTCACTCTCTCCAGCCAATTTTGACATAATCTCTGGTCCATTAATACAGAAGAAGAAAGCTCCAGTTTCATTAGCAACAGCTCTGGCTATTAATGTCTTACCAGAACCAGGTGGTCCATAAAGTAGAATTCCTTTGGGTGGTTTAACACCAATTGATTTGAAGAGTTGAGGATGCCTTAGTGGCAATTCCACCAACTCACGAATCTGAGCCATCTGCTTCCTAACACCACCTACATCATCATAACCAACTTCATCCAACCTATCCTCATCTTCCCTTCTAACAGGTTCCCCCTCACAGAAAATTTCTGTGTCTGGGGCAACGACACAATACTCTGCTGGGTCAGTCTCAATGACCTTGAACTCTACACTCCTCATCCCTCCTCGAACAAGGAATAGATCTCCTTTTCTCACGGGACGATAAGCCTCCAAGAAATAAGCTGCAAACAACAACAAAATCTAAAACACAACCCAATAACACCAAAACAAAGAACAATACAGCAAAAACGAAAGATAAACCAAGAAATTAGTATTATATGCATGGTCAGCAAAAGCTAGCCAACAAGTATATTTACAGGAGATAGACTGAAAACTTACGCTTCAAGTAAACATCAAACAGATTCCCAGTAACACCTTCAATGGTATCGTCTATGGGAAGAATGTGAACACGTAACCCATACTTCACATCAGGGCATTGGTGCACAGACACAACATCTCCAAGTCGGATCCTCAAATTTGACCGAACAACTTTGTTCATTCTAATCTTAGGCGCCTCGCATGTCTCATCAGCAAGTGCAATGCAGATTGTATCCTTTCGCTTCTTTCCCTATACCAACCAAAACCTCAAATAAGAACAACGCCACTGAAAACTTGAAACAGGGGGCAACCCTAAAACTTCAAATTCCAGCTTTTTAATTAACACCAATTTTCATCTAATCCTGAAATTAAGCCTCTTATAATCATTAAATCTAACTCTTATCATGAGAATTTAGGTTAAAAAGCTACAAAACACAGTCTTGAAGCCCCAGAATTAATTAAAAAAATAAACGAACCCTAACCAAGCCCTAAAAGAAATCTCCAAAACCTAACCCTAAAAGAAAAAAAAATCAAGGGTTTTTCACTCATTGATTTATTTATTTATTCACCTTTATGAGAATAGTGTCTCCCCGGAAGAGTTGCAACTTCTCCATAGTGTCGGGGTGCAAAGCAACGACGGAGTTGTCATCGTTGACCGCCTCGTCAACGACCAACCGATTCGGCGACTTTTTCCGTTCCAAAATCGCTGTCGAGTAGTCTTTCTTCCCTGATTTCCTAAACGAAATAAGCAAATTTTAAGATTAAACCGAACAAAATTGAAGATCAAGAATCGTAGGAAAAAATTACTCACGAGTCCGACGATTCAGCTGGGTGACTCATGATTCGTAAAGCGAGACCGAGAGAGCACAAGAGGAATAGTAAAAAAGATTAATTAAAAATGATTAAGGGAAAAAGCCTTCAATGGATATTTATAGTTTTTTTTTTAATCTTGTTCGACAAGAAAATTGATTTTTTAAATTTGGGATTTACAGTTTAAATTGAAGTTGGAGTCCTTTTATTTATTTTTCTCGGATATTATAATTGTCCATAAATATTCTTTGCAATTTTAAAATTTTTAAATTTCTTGTAAGAAAAATTAATTTTTTTTCAATTTGAGCTCTGGGTTATGGCCTACTTTGGGCCTAAAGAAGCACCCAAAGGCCCATATAAGTCAGTGTTCTTAGGCCCAATTAAAATTCTGAAAACTTTGAAGCCCATTTTAAAGCCCAAACTATAAAATTGAAAAGAAAATTTTAGGCATTTTATTTTATTTTTTATTTGAAAAATTGGAACCCATCGATTTTCATCATGGGAAAAAAGGTGTCCGCAATGAATACTGCATTTTATTTTGCTTCAACTAAAAGTAATTCAATTTTTTCTTTTTCTTTTCTTTAATTTAAAGCAACTTGCATTATTATAATCTACTGTATATTATAATTAAAAATAATTATTTTTTCCCTTTTTCCCGCCATGTATTAATTGGTACATCTCTTATTACATTTTTAATCTTCTCAATTATACTCATTTAATTTATAAAAAATAAAAATATCATGATTAATATTATGATATTTTCACCTTAACTTATAGTTATATCATGATATTTTTTTCTTAAATATAATCTTAATTGATGCCACTAAATATTTTTGACATATCATATATCATGCACATGTACCATATTTTAGAGATAGAAAAAAAGATTATTTTTGATTAAATTTCAATTTAAAACATATTAAATATTATCTTTTAAGAATAATTACATAAATTAATTAGATTATCGGTTCAATTATTTTTAATTATTAATAAAATAACTCTAATTTGATTAATAAAATATCAATATATTATTTGCATTATCTTTCATTTCGTCAAAAAAAAAAAGGTGATTTTTTTTATAGTAATATTTTTTACAAATAAATATAGATATTAGAAGTTGAAAGACAAATATTTTTTTATTCTTGTCTGAGTGATTTAAAAAGTTAAGAGTTGGAATTCATCATTTATTTTTTATTTTGAAAGATAAATAGGGGATAAGAAAAAATAATTAGTTAAAATAAATGTTATTATTGACCTTTGTCAAATCCGAAATTAAGCTCAAATCATGTCTGTAGAGATTGCATGGACATTTTCTCCAACATGTCTTTAAAGAGCATTATGGGTTAAAAAAAGAAAAAGGGGTTTCAAATGTTTCATTTATCATATGTGACCCACATGTTTTATTTTTCATTTTTTAATATATTCGCTATATTAAATCATGCTAAAGTAACGAAGATGAGCGCTATTGAAGCGGTGGGTTGGCAAAACTAAGGTCATCACATTCTTCCTCGTAATAAATTAAAAGCAACCCTTACAAAACAGAAAGATCGAAGGCAAAAAAAAAAAAAAAACAAAAACAAAAACAAAAGCAAAAAAAAGAAGAAAGATCGAAGAGAGTTCAGAGTGACAGAGAGATGCCAAGCATTGAAGCAAAGCAAGCCAATGTCATGGTATAAAAAAGAGACCCGGCAAAAGTGGGTCAAGTTATCCAAGAACTCAGTTTTTAGATTTTTGTTTAGTAGTAGGAGGCTAGGAGTATTAAAGACTAGGAGTATTAAAAACCAAGGCCTTCTGGTTGTTTCAGCCACCCACTAACTTCACTCTTTTCACATCTAAGTCTACACACTCTCTCTCTATCTCTCTCTTTGAAGTTCTTTCATTTACTCAGATCAGGTTTGTCTCTTCCTCACACTTCTCCTTAGCTTTTGATTCTCCTTCTTCTTATTTTTTTAGTTTAGTTTGTTTGACATGGGATCTTAGCTTATTTTGTCTGGTGTTAGGTACCTGAAATACTAAGAAAAGACCAAAAAAAACCAACTTGAAGGTTTTGGGTTGTTCTTTTTTGTTATATGTAACTCAGCAACAGCTTTTTTGAGCTGAAAAAAGTACTGGGTTGGCTCATTATCAGTTCTTCGCACGAAGAAATGATGGTTTCTATTCAAAGTTTTGATTTTTGTAAAGCAGGCAGGGTATGGGTTTCTTTTAGTTACTACCAAGTTCAGTTTTCTTTTGAAGTTTTCATTTTTGGAGTATTTAATATTTTCCTACATTATTGTAGACAGGTAATAAAATGGACTCTGGGTAGTTTGAGTTGTATCAAGTAAACAGAAACAATGTGGTTGTGGTCAGGGGGAAGGTCAAATGGATTAGTATTTTGCTCTGTTATGGTGGCAAATAGATTACATTGATGTGGATTTGTTATGTGTAATTTTTAGATGTGCTCTTTTTTTTTTTTGTGCTCCATTGATTCTGTTACATTTCGTTTATTATCTCCATGAAAGTTTAGCTTCTGAGTTTGTTTGAAAGGGTGGGCAATCTTTTGTTTAATTAACTCCTTAATGATGAATAGAGGCTGAGGTTTTTAAGTTTAAATACCTAATGTTAGACTTTAAGCTCTTGTGATTTCCTACAGTCCCTTAGTATGAATTTCAGAATCATTGCTTAATATTAATTTTCATTTAACAGGTGACATGGTGGTTTATTTAGGGGTGGTGAAAGCATTGAAAGTGTAGATGGTACAATTATGTGTGCAGCTATAAATTAGTCTGATCCTGGGGTACTAGGAAGTTTCCCAATTCATTTGCAAGTGCAGTTTCTAAAATCTGAACAATTTGGAATCAGGAGTGATAAATGGAAGAAATACAGTCCCAATCAGACAACTATAGGTCTTCGTCCTCTTCAGCCAGTAGTCCTGCGTGTAGGGTGCCCTCAAGTAACTTTTTCTATTTGCGGAAACCTGGTACTCTCGGACAACCTATCTCGTTTGAGGATTCACCTGAGTGGGAGGATACGGATGTTGTTGTCAGGGTGGAGGAAGGAGGAGACACTATCAATGCTGCAACCACGCCAGTCTCCCCATCTCTCTCTAAGCTCAATAGTGGGTCCTTGCCATCACCACCGCTGCCAGAGGGTGCAGCTGTTGCAAGAAAAATTACTGGTGCATCAGTTGTATGGAAAGATTTGACTGTTACTATAAAGGGGAAAAGGAAATATTCTGATAAAGTTGTGAAGAGTTCAAATGGTTATGCATTACCTGGCACGATGACAGTGATCATGGGTCCTGCAAAATCTGGGAAGTCCACACTTCTGAGGGCTATTGCAGGTGTTTAGCATGATCCTTATGTTGACTACCGATTGAATGACGAGTTTTTATGCTTTCCCTTGTTTCATTTCAGATTTTTAAGACTAAAATCCCGTTTCATCTTGAATTTAGGAAGATTATGTCCTTCGGCTAAGATGTATGGTGAAGTATTCGTGAATGGGGTGAAAACGCGCGTGCCTTATGGTTCATATGTGAGTTTTAGTTACATTTTCTCAAAGGGTGAAATTTTTACATGTTACTTTTGATTCTTTCTATTGTTCTTATGTTGACAGGGTGATTCTTCATGGTAAAAGTGACTACATTTTATGTTCTTTTTGCGCAAATTCATATCCATTCTGTTTTTTGCATCTTCTCAAGTATAACTTTTTGAATTTGGCATTTTGCAATTCCAATTCATCCGACTAACCTTATAGAAGTTGAAATATACTTGAAATCGTTAACACGAGTCTCAGACCAGTAAAATCTCTGATGAGTAATCATCTTATGTAATACTTAGATCCTTGTTTCTTTGACTTGTCTCATTATGCGGATCCTCTTAGTCAATTAATCCTTTAATACTCTTCTCGCTTAGGTTTCCAATTTAGCAACCATCATGAGTTGGGATTCTATGAACTCCCTTTTTCTGAACTGATATTTGATTTTTGTTTCTTATACCTTTCCTAAATCCCTCTTATTTTTGTCGAAACCAATCCAGTTTTTCTTATTGTGAAAGTGCTAGTTTTAAATCTGTGCCTTTTCAAAATTAATTCTATTTTAGTTGAACAGAAATTGCAAGGAAGCATTCAGTTTCAAGGTTGGTTTTTTGACTTTGAAACATCCAATCTGCAGGGATTTCTTGACAGGGAAACCAACCTAATTGGTTCTCTCACAGTCCGGGAGTATCTATACTTCTCAGCTTTGCTCCAACTTCCTGGTTTTTTCTGTCAGAAAAAGAGTGTGGTAGAGGAAGCCATCCATGCCATGTCCTTGGGTGACTATGCAAACAAACTGATTGGAGGTCACTGCTGTATGAAAGGACTTCCTAGTGGTGAAAGAAGGCGTGTTAGCATTGCTCGGGAACTTGTGATGAGGCCACGTATCTTATTTATAGATGAGCCTCTTTATTATCTTGATAGGTGGGTTATTCATTTATTTATTTTCCTTAATTTAATGCTTAAAAGTGTTTTTTTTCTTGTTCCTTGTCTCCTGCATGTTCTACATTGCTGACCGTATGATTGGTGTGACATCTAATTTCCAGACAATCAATATGATTTATGATTTTATAACTAAATTTTATTATTTTATTTTATTCAGTGTCTCTGCCCTTTTGATGATGGTAACACTGAAGAAGCTTGCAAGCACAGGATGCACTCTCATTTTCACCATTTACCAGAGCAGTACAGAAGTGTTTGGTCTCTTTGATCGTATCTGTCTGCTTTCAAATGGAAACACCCTGTTTTTTGGTGAAACATTAGCTTGCTTGCAGGTAAGTGATAATATGAATATAATTATTTTTGCTACTCTTGTCTTTGTTTTGATTTTCTATCAGTAGTGATTCATCATGTAAGCATCATTTGATATGGAAGTGAAAAAAAAAAGCCCATTTAATGATTCTGTTGTATGCTTTCTTGGTCCTGTAACATGGAGCGAGGAAAAGAAGATAGAATCCATTTATAAAGATCCAAATTTCTTTTCTTTTCTTTTACCTTATGAGTACCTGTTGTGCCTTCTGCTTATTCTAATTTATTTCCCCTTTCTTGATGAAGCACTTCTCAAATGCTGGATTCCCTTGTCCAATTATGCAAAGTCCTTCTGATCACTTTCTACGTGCCATAAATACAGATTTTGACAGGATCATTGTGATGTGCAAAAATTGGCAGGTAATGAATGATTCTCATTCCATATATTGTAGTTCAAAGCCCCAATGGTCCTTATGAGAACAAGTTAAACCTAAAATGTGAAAGAGTAATAAAATGTTTCAGTTGGATCTCAAAAGTTGTTGTATCATGTTGGCTTGATGGTAAATTAAGAGGATTAAACATGCCTCTATAGTGCATTATGTTATTTTGTCTTATAACAATAGTATGTTTGTTATTAAACTCCACAATCTAGTCCATCAATTTTGGCTACACCTTTTATGTCACTTAAATTAGAAAAAAAAAAAGTCATTACCCATTTGTGATCCTGCCTATTGGAAGTCTTATCAATCTGAACTGTTATGTTTTATTGGCCAAAAAAAAAAAAAAGAATAATGGCTTCTAGTCTTTAATGTTGCCACAATTTGCATCATTTACTTTATATGAACTGAGACATTGTGACAGGATGACAATGGGGACTTTTCATCTGTGAATATGGATACTGCTGTTGCAATTCATACTCTTGAGGCAACATATAAATCGTCGGCTGATGCTACTGCAATTGAAACTATGATACTGAGACTCACAGAGAAGGTACAAGTGTATTCTTATTCGCATTGAACCATTTATAATTCTTGGCCATTACTAACAAGATTATACAAAGCTTTAATTACATGACTGGTTCTTATATTAGCTGTTTTGTTTGGGTTGTGTCTTAGATTTGCAACTAATGGTGCACCAAAATACTTACTGTTTGATTATACACTACAAGGAATAGTTTAATATACCTCACTTGTACACTTTGAAGGTAAGAAAGAGCAAAGATCAGTGGATGATTGAGTATGGCTGGCTGACATCTGTTTACCATGTATCTTAGCTTTTCTTGCATGACTTCCTTGAGTCTTATGGTGGCTTTAAGTCAACCTTTGTAATTTTGTTCACTTTTGTTGCATTCTGCAGGAAGGTCCAGTTCTCAAAAGCAAGGGCAAGGTTAGCAATGCCACAAGAATTGCAGTATTGACTTGGAGGTCATTATTAATTATGTCAAGGGAATGGAAATACTACTGGCTTCGTCTTATTCTTTACATGCTTCTCGCACTGTGTATTGGAACAGTATTTTCAGGCTTGGGACATTCTTTATCCTCAGTTGTGGTGAGTCAAAACATCTTGGCTCTTACGTTTAGGTGAATTTGACTTAATTTGATCTAAACAATAACTGATTCGCCCCCGAAGAATGGGTGTGTTTCTAACTTTTATATTTTCTCATTGCAGACAAGAGTTGCAGCAATTTTTGTATTTGTATCATTTACTTCGCTTTTAAGCATTGCTGGAGTACCTGCACTGATGAAAGAAATCAAGGTGATCCTACTCGTCTTTGGTACCTTGTCTTTTTTGGTTTGAGTCTGATGGCCTTTGGAAGTTCTTGGCCAAGACAATAGCCTAATGGCAGCCACATCTTACCTCCTAAAAGGGGGTCTCCAATTTGAATCCCTCCATCTGCCATCTTAACCAAAAATCAGAGAAGTTTTCTGAATTTTGAGGTTTCCTCCCCCAATTTGGAAAGTTGCATGATTGGTCCCTTTCTTTAATACTGAAATTGCTTTTCTATTCACAGATATATGCCAGTGAGGAGTCAAACCAGCATTCAGGAGCTTTAATCTTTTTGTTTGGGCAACTTCTTTCCAGCATCCCGTTCCTTTTCCTCATCTCCATATCTTCAAGTCTTGTCTTCTATTTCTTAGTAGGATTGCAAGATGAATTCAGCTTGCTGATGTACTTTGTGCTGAATTTCTTCATGTGTCTCTTAGTAAATGAAGGATTGATGCTGGCTGTTATTTCTTTGTGGCAAAATATTTTCTGGAGCGTCTTAACACTTGTAACCATACAAGTGAGTTTTCGCTATATATAAGACAGTTATTTCTTGCTGTGCCTAATGCTCATTGCTTCCAATTTTTGTACATTTTTCGAATTATTTTCATTTCCAATCTTTAGCTTATACCTAGCCTTTGCTAATCTTATGATCAAAATGTATGATTTTTCAGGTGGTAATGATGCTTGCAGCAGGCTATTTTAGAATCCGAAATGAGTTACCGAGCACTGTGTGGACGTATCCATTATCATACATTGCTTTCCACACTTATTCCATCCTGGTGTGTGCATCTTATAACATTAGTTCATGTGTTCCTTACTACAAACCACATTCATTGCTCAGGATCATGTTATTTTCTTCTTATCGAACCGTAGTTGCTCATATTCAGTCTCTGTAAGCATTAAAGAAGCCATTCTGGGCTATTTTATCTTTGCTGAAAGGATCTTTAATTTTGTTACCAATGTTTTTGCCACAGGGGCTTTTGGAGAACGAGTACCTAGGTACCAGTTTTTCCGTTGGGCAGGTGAGGACCATGTCTGGGTTTCAGGCACTCCATGGTGCTTATGATATCTCTCCTAGCAGTAATTCCAAGTGGGAGAATTTACTGGTATTGTTCCTCATGGCAGTTGGATATAGAATTCTTGTGTTTGTTTTGCTTCATTTTCGTGCAAGGAAAAATTTATCCCTGCAAAGACTTTGCCAGTGTAATCGCAATTCAACGACCTGAGATGCATGCAAGTGGTACTATCAATCTTTGTCGTCCATTTACATTTGTATAATCCCTTTTCTTTTAGCTTTGCTTATCCAATCCAATGTTATCATTCATAAATTAGCCTGTGAATGTCATCTGGGAAATGAGTGCCAAACTTTGATGCATCAGTCATTGGGAAAGATCTCACCTGAGCCTAATTAAGATTCTCAAACAATTTCCAAAATTTCTTATGGCGGATCCCCCAGTCTTAAAATTTTTGGGTGGTTCGGTTGATCTGTTATTGGGGATAATTGAGTTAATATTTTATGCAAAGAAAGCAGCACAGGCTGCTGCTCAAAATAACACACCTGGATGGAATACGTGTAGAAAGCACGAGATAGTACAAAGAAGAGATCAAGCCCACAGAATATTTGGGCAGGCCTCCCTAATGGGCAACTATATAATCAAGCCCTAGTTGTTAAACTGAAAACATCCGTCTAACGTTTGCATCATCAGCATAAGATAATGCTCCTCAAAACAAATACTCCTCCCTGAAATATCCATGGTGCAACAGGTCGGAATGGAAAACAAATTGACAGCTATCATAAGACGTTGATTGAGTGATGAAAGGATAAAGCTCCTAAGCACCGGAAATTAAACAGAATAGATATTCATTCATCTTTAGGTTGAGACAAAGTCTCGCATATTTAAACCTAAAAACAAACATCGATAAATAATCCTTGGTGAGCAAAACCAAGGATAAAAGCAATGACAAGAAATACACACCTACTAACCCCAACAGAGGATAATGAAACCCAATGGCTTCAAATAATAACAGAGCCCTCATCACCTCTGCTGCTCTATAGATATTATCTTCAGTCCCACCACAGGAGAACACTCATCCCGGGTAATTACCATAAGTTGAAGTTATACTACTAATTAATGCTCTGCTTCAATCAGATAAACCAGCTTTACTCTTGAGATGCTCCTTGAAGTCCATAATGTCACCCTCCCACCGTGTTACAGTTTGATTTTCACACACCCATATCTCCTCTGCTACCTGGTTTATGAGCCTGAAATCATGACTAACAAGTACCAAGCCACCATCCCACTCATTCAATGCCTCAGCCAGTGAATCAATTGTCTCAATATCCAAATGGTTGGTAGGCTCATCCAGCAGCAGTAAGTGGGGTTGTCTATATGCTAACCATGCAAAGATGACCCGACTCCTTTGTCCATCAGATAGATTCTTCATTGGCATCACTTGTGCTTTCCCTGACAATCCAAACTTGCCAATTGCAGCTCTCATTTTCTCTTCCTCATTTCCAGGGTACTCTTTTATCATATACTGGAGAGCGGACATTTCCAAATCAAGTTTCTCGGCCAAGTGTTGGTGGAATTGTGCAATTCGCAGATGATTATGCCGTCGTACCATACCATCAATAGGAACCAAGTCCCCTGTCATCAGCTTCAGCAGTGTACTCTTCCCTGCACCATTAGGTCCTACCAGTGCTATCCTTGAGTCCAAGTCAACCCCAAAGTCCAGGTTCTTGTATATGAGATTATCAGGTGTATATCCAAATGTAACTTCCACAAACTGCAGTACTGGTGGAGGAAGTTTTCCAACATCAACAAATCGAAAGACCAGAACCTTGTCTCTCACTACCTTCTCTGTGAGTCCACCTCGCTCCATCTTTGCCAATGTCTTTTCTTTACTCTGGGCCTGCCGGGCCAGTTTGGCTGACCCATGACCAAAGCGAGCAATGTACTCCTTCATTGAAGCAATCTGTTCCTGCTCCCACTTGTACTGTTTCATCTGGTTCTCTTCCAATTCAGCACGAGTTTGGACATACTGATCATAATTGCCAGTATACAGCTTAAGTTTTTTGTTTTGCATGTGGATAATATTTGTACAGACTCCATTCAGGAAATCCTGGGAATGTGATACCACGACAAGGAGACGATCAAATTTCTTCAAATTTTCTTCCAACCAGACACAAGCTTCTAAATCTGTTTCAAATTAAGACAATTGTAAATTACATCAGAGTTGAGAAGCATAGGGAAAAAGTTCACCATGTCAAACAGCTTTCAGATGTGAAACAGAAGAAAACCATATGATCAGTATCAATGAATCATCCCAGACCTATGTTACAATAGTTCCCTAACTTGGTCGTATTTCATTCTTACTAAGTGAACTCAAGAAGACTACCCCTATAAAACCATGTTTCGGGTAAGTAGCAATCTGCATTCCCGTTCCATGAACCAAATCAATCTGTGTTCCAGTTAACTTACCCAGACCGAGGATAAACAAAAGTAATCAATAAAGACTTACCTAAATGATTGGTGGGCTCATCAAGCAACAGAATGGTGGGATTCATGAATAGAGCCCGTGCTAATGCAATCCTCATTCTCCAGCCACCAGAGAAATCTCGAGTTTTCTTCGCCTGCATCTTCTTGTTGAAACCAAGACCAAATAAAATTTCAGCGGCCCGTTTCTCAGCAGTTGATGCATCCATGGCATCTAATCGCTCATAGATACGTTCAAGTTGCTCTCCACCACCATCATCCTAAAACAAAATTTAATGTAAAAAGGAAAAAGGTTACAATGCATCCTTCTGAAGAGAACCCTCAAGCACGATTATGACACTTGGTTAGCTAAACAAACCTGTGCTGCCAAGGTTTCGGCTTCTTTCTCCAATCTCAACCTCTCCTCATCACAACTTATGACAGCCTCCAATGCAGACATGTCAGAAGCTTCAATCTCCCTTGTGAGATGATAGATATCCATGTGCTCTGGAATTGGAAGTTCACACAATCCTATTGCAGTAAGCAGTGTCGATTTCCCACAACCATTTAATCCAAGCAAGCCATAGCGTCTGCAAAGATAATATGAAATAGACGGTGGTCTCATCAGATAACAGTCACAAAGGGGATTATGAATAGTCCCAAGCAATATAGGTAAGGTCAACAAACCTGCCATAGTTAAGCTCCAATATTGAATCAACAATAAGATCATGTCCATGGAAAGTAACTGATAAGGACTCTATCTGCAACAAAGCCAAAAAGCCAATTCACCATTAATATAAATTCTTACTCAATGACTCATCTTTAAGAAACATAAAGCTTCTTTTACCTCCAATAACAGAATCCATCAAAGATTCCAAAAATGTTGAACTAATTTGTTTATATTCATAAATGGAAAATCTCAGACAAATTCAACCCTTCCAATGTAGTTGGTGAAATGCCTGTTGCAAACGTAGCAAAAATTCTATCGCACTACGCTAAAACAAGCAGCTTTACAAAGGCAAAAATTGAACAGAACATTAAAAATATCCCTTCTTATTTCCTCAAACAGTTTAGAATAAAAACATAGAAAAAGACATCAACTTGCAAAGATATATATCCAAAAACGAATCAAATACTGACATTTTCACCAACAATCACTCGAAAATAACAAAACAATCACATTGAAGCTCACAAAGGAAGAATCTTTCAACTTACACGAATATCTCTCGAAAGAGGATGAGAGCAGAGAACGCCAGTACAGGTCCGATCGGATATCTGAAGCGCACTAACTCCATCGGAAACCTTATCCACTCCGTTTTCCACCGGAGCCGCCGCAGCGGCCGCCTTGGAAGATGCAGCAGCAGCCGCCTTCCCTCCTCTCTTCGCGGCGGCGGCCGCCTTCTTCTGCGCTGCCTTCTTCTTGCTCGCGTCCGACACCATCTTCAATCTTAACCATCACAACAGATCCAAAAAAGCAAAATTATTAATAAATAAATAAATAAAAGCTAAATCTAAAAAAATCAATATCTCGATTCAGCGTTACCCAAGCGAAGAAGATCAGAGAAGGTGAATCTAGGGTTTAGAGGTACGGAGTTTTGATGCTACTGTGTGTTGATTAAGAGAAACAAAGGTGTAAACTCCGAAAAAAAGGGTTGTGAAATGGAGAGATGCGAAAGGTGGGAGTTTCTAAGTATTTATAGGGAAGATGAAAAGAGGACGTGAAACGTGTACGGTGATATCGCCACAGAGTTCGTTTTTAAACGGACCTCAATTTGCCTCTCTAGCTTCCGTATCCGAATCTGACTTGTTAACTTGTATCTGTGTCTGTCTGTTCTTCAGTTAGGCAAAAGTCTATTCCAGTCAAACGTTGTCGTTTAAAGTTTTCAATTCCAGCACCTTTTTTTTTTTGTTTGTTGGGCTTCGGAGCGGACATGTTTGGCCCGGTCCATTTCTCTGTTCTGTCTTTCAGTGGTCCGCAAAGACTACCTCTTTCTTGTATTTGCTAATTGCTGTCTCGGTGGAATAGATTTCTCTTAGGATTCCTGTCTTGCTTTGGGCTTCCCTTTTCTGGTAAGTCAAACTTTTTAGGGGGGTTTTGAAGTTATATCTATTTTGAGGTGATGTTCATTTCTCTGTTGACTGAATTTGTGTGTTTACATTTTTGTTAGAATGTAAAGTGTTTGATCAATTTCCTCACTGAAAATTGGACCTTGCTTTCTTTAAATTGTTTAACTGTCTAATTGTGGATTCATGGTAAATTAAAGCGGTTTTTCTTTTTTTATCTCAGTATTCTAAATTTCGAATCTTTGGTCATTGTGGGATTATTAAATTGCTGCTAAAGGTAACATCAAAGTGGTGTTCTTTTTTATCTGGTAAAATCTTGAACTTGTATTTCTTTGTGGGGTTATTAGATTTCTGCTGAAGTGAAGCCTTTCTTTTTGAAGTTTAAGATAGTTTACATGAGGAAACTTCACTGAAAATCTAAAAGGTCAGTAAAGGAGAAGTGAGAGATTAGGTTTAGATGGAAATTTGATGCTTTAGTTTTCGCATTTTGTCTTGTTTGTATTGTTCTGTCTTCTGCTATTTGGGAATGGTTATAAGTGTAGAACATTCAAAACCATTGTGGCATTGCATGGAAGGATTGAGCAATCACTGCTTTATATGAATCTTAATAAATACTTCGGACAAGCATGCACTTGTTGCTCTACACATTTTCTCTTCTTTCTGCAAATCAAACAAACTACTTAGAACCACCGTCATATTTTACTCTTTGTTAATTTGCTAGAATTATTGACACGTCATTGAGCTTCAAGAAGTTAAACGTGTTCTATATTCAGTAGTTGCTGTTTCTTCCTTGGGTGTTGATGGTTTCCTAAAATTTTCGACAATATGGTAGAATGTTAGTAAATAAGTATTGAAATGCTTACATGTATTTCACACTCCCTCTTTACTCTGTCATTTGAACTGTATGGTGAAGGTGAACTATTAGAGATAAAGATAGAATTTCAGTTGTATTTAATATAGTTTTCCGTCTGTGGTCTTCATCTATTAACCTGAGAATTTAGGCTAAAGTAGTCATGTTTAAAACAAAAGAATTGCATAAGGTCTAACCCCTACTAGATTTGGTGTCTGAGGAAGGAATGAAAATTAGGTGGCAAGCTGCTGATGGCATTGGAATTAGATAAATCAGGTGTTACAGAGACTATGAGGAAAGCTCATTGATCTGAGCTCTTGAAACAAGTTGATTAGACAAAGCAAGCATTCAAGGAATGGAGAAAGAGATTATCTGCAGGAATGTTAGGGTCACAGCTTAGGAAAAAGAAGTAAGGGTAGGATTTGATTAGCTTTATTGTTTGGTCAATGAGTGTATTTGAAAAGATTGGGCTTAGGTCTTTGAGGTTGAATGTATATGGGCCACTAACATTTCCAGCATTGGAAAACAAAGCCCAAAAATCAATAGCAAATTGATAATATCATTCACAAAAATGTTTCATTAAAAATTAAAACCTGAATCAAAATTTAAGGGCATATTTTTTCTTCCTACTCAAAAAAGAGATGCTGATACTAAATGAAGATGCACTCTTAGAGAGAAGGTTAAGGGCATAGTTTTATCCTACTAATTCATGAGGCAGCCAAATATATCAATTCTACTTTTAGACTCTTTATAAGTGAACCTGAGCCCAAAGTTTTGGATGGTAGGTGAGTTAACCCAAATTAAACATTGAAATATGATGCTAGTTAACATACAATATCATCTTGTAAGTAGCATATCTTAGAATGATGATTTATTATTAATGGAATTTTAAGTCTTTCCTGAATGACGTAGAGGATGGGAGTTTGAAGTATTTCTACTTGTGTATCAATAGGTACATCTTCCAATCTTCAGGTCTTTGTTACTATAAAGCTTCATTGTTCTAATCTTTTTCTACTTCTTCTAAGTACAGGGTAACCCCAATTCTCCTAATTCTTAGCATGGTCTTAAAGCCCTAAACCTCATAATTTTTCTGTTTCTCCAGCACGTTATCCTACCAGTTCAGGCTGATGGGACAACTTGTTGCAAAGTTTGATTACCTTTATCTGCTGCAACTGTAGTTTATGGTTGCCTTTGGTTTTTCTAATAACTTGGTTCTTTGATGTGCTGTTGGAATTATCCACTGTGTTATCTAATTTATGGCCATAAATGATGAAAGAACAGAATGGCTAAATTAGGTTATTAGCTGTTTTATTAATTACATATTCATTAACTTTAGAAATTTTGAATATGTTTTTACCGCCATAGTAGCATAAATATCAGTATTATGGTAGTCTTATGGGATATACTTCAGTTTCGCCTGCTAAAAAAATATGAAGTGCTATGTCATGGTTACGTTCTGCTACAAAGTATAAACTGCAAAACCTGAAAACTGATTATGTTCTATTATGTTAAACAGAATGTTAGGGAGATCTCAAAAGGATGACAGTACTGAAGAGGTATGTGCTGAGGTTGTTCATATCACTTAAGTACATCACAGCAAATGTAGTAGACAGAAATAATGGACGGATAGTTGCCACAGCATCAACAGTGGAACATGCCATCAAAAACTCATTAGAGTGTGGCCGCTCTTGCAATGCCAAGGCAGCAAACGTTGTTGGAGAAGTGTTGGCTATGCGACTTAAAGTGGAGGGTCTTGAGCAAGGACAGGGTCGAGGGATTCATGTTGATGTAAACAAGGAAATTGAGAAGAAAGGCTTTAAGAACAGGACCAAGGTTTGGTCAGTCGTCAGCGCCCTTAAGAACAATGGAGTTAAGGTCATACTTGAAGATAATGAAGATAATCCATCCCGGCCAAGTTACTGATATCGTAATATCTTCACTTTTCTTGTTTGACACAGTTCAAAGAAAAGAAACAAAGGCCAGTCGAAGATATCTTATGCATGTATCATGTATGCACTGATGTTCATAAATAATTCATTTTGCTGACCATCCCATTTCATAAATCATCTGCATCCTTATGCTTACATGGCACCAAACATGCCCTTCTGATGCAACAGATAACTAGGGGCGGCGTGATTAGGCGTGATTATCTCACTTAAAATCTTCCAATATCTCTTTCATTTATGTTTGGCAGCTAGGAGGGTAATTATGCCTTGTTGTACCTGTCAAGCATAGTCCTGGTGATATTGTAACATGCTATTGTCAAGGGGACAATGAATCCACACTCTGGGACCATATCTAATATCCCCACTAGAAGTTTCAATTTTTCTGGCAATCAAGAAGAAAAAACGTGATTGAATCATTTTGGAGAAAAAAAACTTTGTTCCTGAAGTACGTGTATCAAAATGTTATCTAAGTTGAGATTTCTGAAGTAACTGAATAGATTGTGATTTGCTAAACTCCTAACAGTCTATAAGATTCAAACCTTATCGACATTGTCAACAGTCTTTGACATTTCGGCATTTTTAGAAGACTTTATCTTGATCTCGTTGGCCATAAATTCACCTCACTTTCAAGAGGGGGCTCCTGTCCCTGCAGTCACGGTACCTTTCCAGGCTTCCACGACCATGTTTCCCACGATGCTCCTTTGACAGAAAGTAAGGTTTGAAGATTCTACAACACAGGCCACACTCCAAGATAAAAAATGAGAAAAAAAGACCTAAACCCTTTCTTTGGTCTAAAACTCATGATTATACATGCTTTCTTTGCACGCTGTGGAGTAAATATTTGTTTCCTAAGCCTATCTTTTCAAACTTTCAGTGACTAACATATCATGGAAGGACTTTTCATAGGCAATGGTGGGATGGAAATTAGGAAATAAAGGCAAAATATATGCTTTGGAAAATTCCGCCACCCAAAACAAAAAAAGCATCTTTCATTGCATTACTTTCCAAAACATGACTCCAACACATCATGGAACAAGTTACTTGTTTACATACACATCAATCAATCTTAGCTCAATAATTCATAATCTAATAATGACAATTTCATTTAATAACTTGAGCGAGCGTATTATTGCTCTGAACATAGTCCAAAGCAAATCAACCTCGTAAAAAAGTTTCGAATCATCATGACCAACGGATTCTTCCACGTAATATACCGAAGGAGTTTGTACCGATGAATATATACTAGTATATGCAGGGAGACTCTACCTCGGGAATAAAGCAAAAATCCATCAGAATAATAAATAGTATTATTAATTTTGAATTTATCAAAAGTTATATTGTATAAAGTAAGGTCTTAGTCATTAATTTTATAAGCTTGCTATATATATCAAAATTAAATTATCAAAAATAAAGAACATTTAACATTTTTTTCTTTATTTGTTATCTCTTTTCTCTCTTTCTTGTCTTGGGCAAAATTCTATATATACTCATCAAAAGCGAATCCTTTTTCTTTTTCTTTAATCCAGTTTTTGATATAGTCTACTTCTACTCACATGGGATTGAGCATTGAGCTCATGCAAAGATCACATCCTTCAAAAGGATTCAAAAGACCACTTTGATCACATGGATATTTGGAATCTTAGTAAATTTGTTTTTCTTATTGTCATGTTGCAAGGAATTAAGAACACCGTTCATTCATCCATTAAACTAAATCATTCTTTTCTTTTCTTTACATTGTTAAAGAATCTTAATCAGAAAGTTGGACGTAGACAAGTGTTTTATACATAATCCCATTTTCTTGCTAGTCAACATAAATGAGATCGCATTTTATTGGTAGGTAGGTTGAATAATCCTTCATTTTATAAAAGCTCTATTTTTGTTTTCTTTCTTTTCTAGCTGGCACATGTCACTTTCCTCTTGATTGGCAAATAAAGAAAATTTGAATTACTACTAGCAACACTATAGTTTTGAAAAGATTAGACTCTTACCAAAAATTTGATATTGAAAAGTGTTTTTGGTGTTGTTTGTGTCTTTGCGTGCTACATTTTCCCACCCTTGCTGGAAGGTTCCCCTTAATTTTACAAAGCGATCAGACAAAGGGGAATGTGGGATTGGTCGCATGGTTGTGCTGTTGCATGAATGGGACATTGAGGCATCATAATGATGGGATTCATGTACATGCACACAACCCACATCATGATTTTACAGGTGCACATGCAAAAGAGATAAGAGGGTTTTTGTTTTTTGGCTTGGGGAAAAAGGGTTAAGTCTACACGACACTGAATCATGAAGTTTCATTGAAAAGGAATATGTTCGCACCAGGAAACTATTTGGAAACTGGAAACAATGAGGGAATAGGAGTATATATCAATGGCAAAAATGTAGTTTTCTTTATGGTCCAAAGAAAAAAAAATCAAGGATTTGTCTAATAAGTTAATAGGTATGAAGCTTAATATTGCCAAGCAAACATTTGATTAAAGAAGAAAAAAACTACATGCTAATCTTGATCTTGTCTTTCCCATATTTTCTACTATTTACTGGTTTTTTTATTTAGATAATTTAGATACTAATATCTAACAGTATCCAATCGTGCCAAAGCTTACAACAAGGTGACGGCAACATCCAACATGAAACATTGCCTTCTTGCACACTGCCCTGCTGGCTGTTGTGTCCCTTTTACTAATTAAGGTGTAAAAACTCCAGCACGGGGACTGGGAAGAGCCTGTGTACATTCCAGGAAATGCTGCATTGCTCATCCAGTCTTGGTAACAGGACAAAAACAAAGCCTTTTCCTATTTCCTAACCAGGACAGCCACAAAATTGGTTAACTAATGTCTTCAGGCTCACGACACCTAATAACGACATACAAAAAGTTAAGCATACATCACAGGTTCATAGGCCAATTTTGTGGAATAATTTGGTAGGTCCCGTCCTATGATTCAAACTCTTTTCCATGCTATTTATTCTGTGGACCCAGAAGAAACTCCGTAGGCAACGTGGAGGGTCTGCTGATTCATTTCCTATGTAATCACTTTCCAACCATTTGCTGAAACCATAGTGGGCAAAGCTTTGCACTTGCACATTCACGGAATCATGCAAAATTCATTCTCTCATGGTTTCCAACTTTGAGTTTGAGACCTTTCCTTTTACATTTACTATCCTCGAAAGATCAAAATTGCTCAATCCTGACGTTTCTCATTTGTATAACTCCTATACGTCCTATATAGTAGTATTATTCTTAGCAATATTCCCATATGGCTGCACATTTCATGGAAAATGAAAATAATACTTCACCTGATTTGGCAACTTACACGTAGATTTATTGCTATAGTTTGCCATTACTTCACAATTTTGATATCAGATATATGTATACTAACCAATCAAGTTCAGTCAAATTATAGAAATAGGGTAAAATTCAATCTGAAGCTGTTATGATCAAAGAAGAGAGCCTCAAACACCGAGTGCAAACTGCAAACCAGAAAAGTTTATTTGTTAAACACATTGAATGGGGTGACGGGTAGGTGTGTTATGACTAGATTTTATTTAAAAACAAAGAATCTTTCCAGGTCATGGATGCATTCAAATATATAATTTCTAATAAAAAAGTTTTCTCTTCCCTCCCCTTTTATCCTTTGGGGTTAGATAGAAATAAAACAGTAGTGAATATGACTTGCATTGTGCTAATGTCCAGCTCTAAGTGGTTATACATCATACAAGAGTAAATCCCACCCTCCTTGGTCATTTTTCTTCGTATGTATTGTGTCCTGTGAGCTTTCCCTTTAGTGTCTCACTAGAAGTAGAATTCCCAGCTGCAAATTAAAACCTGACAAATCCCACAAACCCCCCATCACAAATAAAAATAAACACATTGGCCGCATAGCAAAAAACCACTAATTCACATTAAAAATGCCAACATTCAACTTTTTTAACAACAAATAACAAGATCAAAACCCTTAGAATCCAACATATATAAAACCCAAATGCGCTTTTGGAGCTCCAAGTTTAACCCAAAATTTTGCCTTGCAAAGTAAACTTTCTATATTTCTTATTCACAGCTTCCATTTACCTTAACCTAAAAACAGATACCTGAAACCCATTTCTCCTCACAAAATGGCACAAGCAGTAGGATTCTCATCATTGAACATCTGGTCCGGTTGATGAACAGGAACCGGGTAACCCGGCACGTACCCGGGGTAAGCATGCCACTGCGGGTGCCCGTGACCATACCCATAACCTGGGTGCTCGTATCCGGGAAAACCCGGCATGTATCCAGGGTAAACAGGAATGTATCCAAATTCGGATGGAACCATAGACTCCATCCTGTTCCCTTCCATGTTACCACCTTCACCACCATTGCCACCTTTGTTCTTCTTCCCGCCGCCGCCATTCTTGCCACCCTCTTTGTTCCCATCTTTCTCTTTCTTAGGTGGCACAATCTCAACATCCTTCTTGAGTTTGTCCTTCAAAGCCTCAGCCAAGGCCTTAACATCCATGGTCCCCTTAACTGTTACCAACTCCTTCGGCTTGTCTACTTTCAACTCATGCACTCCTGTAAAGCCGTCAAAAATTAAAAAAGTCAGAAACTACAACAAGATTTCAACGCCGTTTGAGTAAGGTAACAGTAAAAATCTATGCTATCTAAAGGCAATTATAAAGCCACCACCTTTGGTCTCAGAGACAATTTTGTGAATCTTATCAACGCATCCCTGGCACTGGCATTTCAGTTGAACCTTCAAATCCGCCGTCGTCAACGGGGCCTGAACAAAGATAATAAATAATAAGCTTTTATTAAATTATTCCAAATAGAAAAGATGAAAAAAATAGTTTTTTACTTAAAACAACAAGAAAGGAAGCAATAAATTTTGGGCAGATATGTTGATTGGAAAGCACTTCAAAAGCAACATGCAAAAACAGTTAGTTGACTGTCGGAAAGAAATTAAAATTTGAGAGTGAGAAATGAAAATTTTACATCTTTGGGTTTTTTATCCGGTTTATTATCAGAATCCTGGTTTTTCTCTTTGTCAGGTTTTTTCTCTGTTTTCTCTTCTTTGTTATCATCTTTCTTTGGTTGAGGAGAAATGAGATCAACTTTCTTCTTGGTTTCCTTCACGAGTTTCTCTTTAACAGCTGTCGGTTCCACAGCTCCTATCACTGTCACTTTGTTTGAGCTGCTCTCTATTGTTACCGTCTCCACGCCTGCAAATAAAGGAAAACAACGACAGAGCTAAACAGAGTAAACAACAAAGGCTGAAAATGCTTAAAAAATCTGTGGAAAAAATGAAACCAAAAAAAAAAAGATTATACCTTCGAGTTTATGAATGCATTTGAGGATTTGGGAGGCACAACCGTCACAAAGACAATAAACTTTCAGAACAACGGCTGAGGAAACCCCTTCGTTCTTTTCTCCATCCCCTTCTTTCTTGTTTCTATTCTTTTTCTGCAACATAGACGAAGAACAACCCATATATATATATATATATATATCATATATTAGCAACCAAAAATAAAACAAAAAAGAGACAGAGAAATAGGGGAGAGTATTTGCTAACTGACCTTTCCCATTGTGAGCCAAAATCCGTAAAGTTAATTGGCTTTGTGATGAGTGGAACTAGGAGGAAATATAAATGAGTAGAGTCGGGGTGTTTATAGAGGAGATGGCAAAGTAAAGTGAAGTGCTGATGGCAATGGATGATGCATGTATAGATGCGTGGATGGTTTAAACGCGTGTAATGGGGGGCGGCTTGACTAAGGTAATGGTCCAACTTCTAAGCAAAGAGTGGGGTACTAATGTGGTGGGGTTTAAAGGGGAAGAGGGGGGGGGGGGGGGAGATTGGAGGTTCTTGGCTGTTTCTATCTGTCCATTATGCAGAGCAGATGGTTCTCACGCCTTATTACTCCACTACCATCACAACCACCTAACTCAAGGCACTTAAGTTCTCTTGGACAGTACTGTACCCTTCATTTTTTTTTTTTTTCTCTTTAATTTTAATACAATAGTTTCATAGAACCACTCTTGCTCTTGCCCCGAAAATCCCAGTGAAATTCATATTATTTGAGTAGCTAAGAAACTTGGCTTAAAATTAAGAGGGAGCATGGCCCATGACCATGAGCAAAGAATTTTTTAGGCAAATGGTGGCCTTGATTTTTGTGGAAACCCACCCAACTCCCAACTTTAAGTTTTCTGGGCTCATTGGCCCAACAGGAACCAAACCCAGGCCTGGAAAGTTAATTGAGCAATTTGAGTAAAGACTGTGCTTCACATTTTTAAGGAGCACTATTAAATTGTTGGCAAAGCCCATTTGGGTACAGCTATTTGGGTCTCTCATTGTCTTGTCATCATGAGCAGTGGATGAAGAAGTAACGATAGAATCAGATGCCTTCAAGTTCAACGTGTGAGGAAGCCAGGTGGGAAACTACTACAACTATATTAATTAACTTGGAAGTTGGAACTAAAACTCTTTTTATAGTACTTTCTCTGTTTTTGATTTACTCTGGATCAAACTAAAATTCTATGAATCCTTATGTAATCCAATGATAAAAATGGCATTTTTTCGTTTAGTTTTTGAACTGTTATAGTGACACTTATTTAGCTGAACGTCAGTGAGTCTTCGAATTCCCATGTTGATAAATTATGCTTTGGATTACCTTAAACAAGTTGACTCCATAGTCTTAGTTTATTAAGCTTGCTATTTCTTCTATAAATGGCCAAAGATGATTAGACCGACACACAAGAAAATTCATGCTTATCATGATGCTCCTTTGACCCAAGGTAAGCCCAAAATTAAAATTCAACCGGACAGGTCACACCCCAAGATAAAAAATAAGAAAAAAAAAAGTTGAGCTAAACCCTACCAACATACAATTGAAGGACATTTCTCAGGCAATGGTGGGATGGAATTTAGGAAAAAAGGGTAAAAGATAAGCTTTGGAAAATTCCACCACCAAAGCAAAAAAAAGCATCTTTCGTTGCATTACTTTCCAAAACATGATTCCGACACATCATGGAACAAGTTGTTTGTTTACTATACACATCAATCAATCTTAGCTCAATAATTCATAATCTAATAATAACAATTTCATTTTAATAAGTTGAGTGAGCAATTATTGCTCTGAACATAGTCCCAAACAAGTAAAGCCCGTCAAAAAGTTTCTTGAATCATCATGACCAATGGATTCTTCCACGTAATATAATATACCAAAGGAGTTTGTATCGATGAATATATACTAGTATATGCAGGCAGACTCCACCTCGGGAATAAAGTAAAAATGCATCAGGATAATAAATAGTAATATTAATTTTGAATTTATCAAAAGTTATATTGTATAAAGGTCTTAGCCATTTGCTATATATCTCAAAATAAAAGTATCAAAAATAAAGAAAGTTAAACATTTTTGTTCTTTATTTTTTTTATCTCTTTTCTCTCTTCCTTATGTCTTGGGCAAAATTTCATATATACTCATCAAAAACAAAGCTTTTTTTTTCTTTAATCCACTTTTTGATATAGTCTACTTGTACTCACATGGGATTGAGCTCATGCAATGATCACATCCTTCAAAAGGATTCAAAAGACCCCTTTGATCACATGGATATTTGGAATATTATAGTAATTTTGTTTTTCTTATTGTCATGTTGAGATTGCAAGGAATCAAGAACACCCTCCATTCATCCATTAAATTAAATCACTCTTTTCTTTTCTTTACGTTGTTAAAGAATCTTATTCAGAAAGTTGGAAGTAGACAAGTGTTTTATACATAATCCCACTTTCTCGCTAGTCAACATTTATTCATTTTTCAAATGAGGTTGGATTTTTTTGGAAGATAGGTTGAATAATCCTTCATTTTATAAAGCTCTATTTTTGTTTTATTTCTTTTCTACTAACAGGCTGACACATGTTACTTTCCTCCTGATTAGCAAACTAAGAAAATCTGGAATTACTATTAGCAACACTATAGTTTTGAAAAGATTAGATTCTTACCAAAATTTGATATTGACAAGTGTTATTGGTGTTGTTTGTGACTTTGTATACTGCTAGTTCCCCTTAATTTCACAAAGGGATCAGACAAAGGTAAATGGGAGATTGAGAGCATGGTTGTGCTGCTGCATGCATAGGACATTGAACCATCATCATGATGGAATTCATGTACTTGCGCACAACCCACGTCATGATTTTACAGGTGCACATGCAAAATAGGTTAGGGGCTTTTTGCTTTTTGGCTTGAGGAAAAAGGGTCAAGTCCACGTTACACTGCATGATGAGTTCCATTGAAAATGATTATGTTCGCACAAGGAAACTACTTGGAAAACGGAAACATTGACTAAAGTAATAGGAGTATATATCAATGGCAAAAATGTAGTCCTTTTTATAGTCCAAAGAAAAAAGAAATCAAGGATTTTTCTAATGAAGCTCAATATTGCCAAGCAAACATTTGATTAAAGAAAAAAAACTACTTGCTCATCCTGATCCTGTCTTTACCATATTTCCCATTTACTGATTTTTTTATTTAGATAATTTAGTTAGTAATATTTAACAGTATCCAATTGTGCCAAAGCTTACAACAAGTTTGACGGCAACATCCAACATGAAGCATTGCCTTTTTGCACACTACCCTGGTGGCTGGTGTGTCCCTTTTACTAAGGTGTAAAAACTTCAGCACGGGGACTGGGAAGAGCCTGTGTACATTCCTGGAAATGCTGCATTGCTCATCCTGTCTTGATAATCGGACAAAAACAAAGCCTTTTGCTATTTCCTAACCAGGAAAGCAACAAAATTGGCTAACCAATGTCTTCAGGCTCAGGACACCTAATAGCGACATACAAAAAGTCACGGCGTATATCACAGGTTCATAGGCCAATTTCGTGGAATAATTTGGTAGGTGATTCATTTGCCTCAGTCATCACTTACCAACCTTTTGCTGAAACCATAGTGGGCAAAGCTTTGCACTTGCACATTCACAGAATCATTCAAAGTACATTTCTCTCATGGTTTCCTACTTTGAGACCTTTCCTTTTACATTTAGTATACTTGAAAGATCAAAATTGCTCAATCCTGACGTTTCTCATTTGTATAACTCCTATACATCCTATATAGCAGTATTATTCTTAGCAATTTTCCCATATGGCTGCACAGTTCATGGAAAATGAAAATAATACTTCACCTGATTTGGCAACTTACACGTAGATTTATTGTTATAATTTGTTGCTACTTTAGAATTTTGATATCAGATATATGTATACTCACCAATCAAGTTTCAGTCAGATTATAGAAACAGGGTATAAATTCTATCTGAAACTTTTATGATAAAAGAAGTCAGCCTCATGAGGCTGCAAACACTGAGTGCAAACTACAAACCAGAAAAGTTTAATTGGTAAACACATTGAATTTGGTGATAGGTAGGCATTGGTGATGGTAAAAAAGTACAGTAAAAAATGAAGAATGTGCATTGATTTTACCGATTTCAACAGAATCTGTTTGAAAGACAACTTTTCTTTACTTAATATAAATCAATTGGTTGATGTTAGCGTTGAATATGGCTTGCTCAATTTCTTGGACGCCTACTTGGGTTATAATTATATTAAGATAATAAAAGAAGATGAGTAAAAAAATAGTCTTTATAACAAAATTAAGGTTTGTACTGTTACAAGGTAATGCCTTTGAATTGAAAAATGCAAGAGCAATTTACTAAAGGCTGGTTAATAAGATCTTTAAAAATATAGAGATGTATATGGAATAGTGAAAAGCAAAGCCCGACCAAACACTTAAAATATCTGAAGGAGGCTTTCAATACCCTAAGCAAATACAACATGAGTCTAAACTTGAGCAAATGCGATATGATGTTACATCGGGTAACTTTCTTGATTATATGATCAATAAAAAGGAAATAAAAGCAAACCTTGAAAAGGTATAAGCTATTTTGGACATAAAAACATCGATCACAATTACAGAGGTGTAAAGATTAATTGAGAGAATAGCTGCCTTAAACAGATTCATATTTAGGTCAATAAAACGATGCATATCATTTTTCAAAATCTTCTAGAACTAGTGTTAACAAGCATTTGAAGAGCTAAAATAGTTTATTTCCTCCCTTCTTATTCTCTCTAAGCCAAAATCTAATGAGGTATTATATTTATACATGGCTACAACCGATCAAGATATCAACTCAATATTAGTCAAGAAAAAAGAAAAAAAGAAGAGATTGGTGTATTTTGTTAGTAAAGTGTTAACAAGGTTGGGAATAAACTATGTTAAAATAGAAAATTTGACTTATACAAAAATCACATCAATCGAGATCATACTTTTAAGCTCACACAATTAATATTTTGATTGACTCTTGTTGGTATCCTAAACCATTTTTGATGTCTAAAACATTGGACTCTTACTTACACCCATCAAATAAGGTAACTCAAATTTAAGGTTTTTTTGTTCTAAATCAAGACTTTTATTAATATAAAATAGACGTTTACAACAGAAGAAAACTGTAGCTAAGGTGTCCACCTAACATATAGCCAACATATGGAATAAAAGTATGATACAAACTAAATTAGAATAGATAAAGCACAGAAATTCAATCACATTACATCTGAGAAATTGATAGAACATCGACTGTGAAAACAATTAAAAAAAAATAGAGACCCATTGGATTACAAATTCCTTATACCATTAGAACAAATTGCAAGGTTGGTAAATTTTACTATCAAAGTGTCCCGTTTGGAAACATAAGAAGCATCCAAAATACTAAAAAAGTTATAAAAAATTATCTGGAGGGACTAACCCATAAATGATTGGGAGAGAGTGAGAGGAAAAAGGGCACGGTTAGCTTGGGATCAGGGGAGCGAGAAAGACTAATCCAACGTCAAGAAGATGTTTAGTTGGCTACTACATAGGCGTCGAAAAGGATTGGGAGAGATTGAGAGGAAGGGGCACCATAGTGTATTTTTTTGTGGGATGGTAAAGACAGGGATTGAGAGAGAAACAATAAAATGAAAAAAAAATTAAGGTTTTATAGGTTAAATATATTAAGGTAACATAATAAATTACTAATTAAAATATTACAAATAAAAATATAAAAGTTAGATTACATTCGAAAACTATTCACTCGAGTCGAGAATTAAAATTTTTGAACTTTAGAGCTTGACTCAAAAATGATCGAACCAAATTCAAATTTTATCCTAATTGAATTCGAATAATTTGGAAGTATTGATATGTCATTTATATCTCTAATGCTATTAGCACTAGCATTAACCTTATTTCCACCCTCTCCACCACCATTGCCACCTTTGTTCTTCTTCTTGTTGTTGTTGTCGCCATTCTTGCCACCCTCATTGTTGCCATCTTTCTTTTTCTTAGGTGGCACAATCTCAACATTCTTGAGTTTGTCCTTCAAAGCATCAGCCAAGGCCTTAACATCCATAGTCCCCTTAACTGTTATCAGCTCTTTCTCCTTGTCTATTTTGAAGCCATGCACTCCTGTAAAGCCATCAAAAATTTAAAAAGTCAAAAACTAAAACAAGATTTCAACGCCGTTGGAGTAAGGGAACAATAAAAATCTATGCTAGCTAATGCAATGATAAAGTCAATACCTTTGGTTTTATCGACAATTTTGCTAATCTTATCAATGCATCCCTGGCATTGGCATTTCAGCTGCACCTTCAAATCGACTGTCATCACCGAGGCCTAAACAATGATAATAAATAACCAACTTAAATTAAATTATTTCAAATAGAAAAAATTAAAAAATAATATATTTTTTTTTACTTAAATTACGAAAACTTACACACAACCTGTGAAGTATTATTCATTTTGATCCAAAGATTTTATGATTTTATCTTACAAAAAATACCTCACAAATTTAAATTTAAATCTAAACTTATATATCATAACAAAATTTTAAATAATCATAACGTAGACCCGTATCCAACCTGTTAAGTATTATTCATTTTGACTTGAATGTTTCATTATTTTATCTCACAAAAAACATCTTACAAATTTTTAGATTTAGATCTCTCTCTATATATATATATATATATATATATATCATAATAAAACTTTAGATTATCGCGTTAAACTAATAACCTGACTTTGATACCATTTGTGAATACATACATCCAACTTTTAAAGTATTATCCATTCTGATATGAAGGTCTCATAGTTTATCTCATAAAAAGTACCTTACAAATTTAAATTTAAGTCTCTACATATATATTATAACAGATCATCAAAGCATCTCAATATGAAATTGGGTTATTATAAACTCTCATATTAAAGTTTTACATTTATGTTAAACTCAATACAAAAACACACAAATTCACCGAATTATATCAAATATTTGATAAGCCCAACACAAAGCATACACTGATCACAAGATCACACCAAAATTAAGATTTTAAAGGTGATTCTCATCGTGTAGCATTTAACTCCTACAAAATTCAAAAAGTGATTTTCACAATACAACACTTAACTCCCATATAATTGAAGACTATACTAATATTATATGTAAAAACCAACACTGAACCTATGAAATATTATCTATTGTAATCTAAAAATTTTATAATTTTATATCATAAAAAAATTTCATAAATTTGAATTTAAATTTCAAACTCATATATATCGTGTCATAACTCTAGATAATCCCGATTCGGGTGTCACGTAAACAACAAAAAGGAAGCAATAAATTTTAGACAGATACGTTGATTTGAAAGCACTTCAAAACCAACATGCAAAAACAGTTATTTGACTGCCGGAAAGATTAAAATTTGAGAATGAAATGAAAATTTTACCTCTTTGGGTTTTTTGTCCCGTTTATTATCAGAATCCTTGTTTTTCTCTTTGTCAGGTTTTTTCTCTGTTTTCTCTTTTTTGTTATCATCTTTCTTTGGTTGAGGAGAAATGAGGTCAACTTTTTTCTTGGTTTTCTTCACGAGTTTCTCTTTAATGGCTGTCGGTTCCACAGCTCCTATCACTGTCACTTTTTTTGAGCTGCTCTCTATAATTACCGTCTCCACGCCTGCAAAAGAAGGAAAACGACAGAGCAATACAGAGTAAATAACAAAAGCTGAAAATGATCGAAAAATCTGAGAAAAAAATGAAGAAAAAAAAAAAAGAGGAAAGACCAAGTAACAAAAAAGGAAATCTTAAACCTAAAAAAATGATTATACCTTCGAGTTTATCCATGCTGAGGATTTGGGAGATACAATCTTTACAAAGACAATAAACTTTCAGAACAACCGTTAAGGAACCCTTTTTCTTGTTTTCTCCATCCTTTCCATTCTTTTTCGGCAACATAGACAAAGAACAACCCATATATATATATATATATATATATATATCATATATTAGCAACCAAAAATAAAACAAAAAAAAAGACAGAGAAATAGGGGAGAGTATTTGCTAACTGACCTTTCCCATTGTGAGCGAAAATCCGTAATGCTAATTTGTTTTGTGATGAGTGGAACTAGGCGTAAATGAATGAGTAAAGCAGCTGGGGTATTTATAGAGGGGAGATGGACGGTGGATGGTGGATGGTGGATGGTGGATGGTGGATGGTGGATGGTGGATGATGGACGATGGATGATATGTGTATAGATGAATGGATGGTTTAAACGTGTCAAATGGGGCGGCTTGACTAGAGGAAGGGGCTAACTTTTAAGCCAAGAGTGGCGTACTAATGTGGTGGGGTTAAAAAAGGTACACAATGAAGAAAAATGGGGGAGATTGAAGGTTCTTGGCTGCTTCTTTCTATCATGTAAAGTTGGTTCTCGCGAGTCATTACCCAACTACCGTCACCACGACCTACCTCAAAGGTACTTAGGCACTCTGGGACACTATTGCAACCTTCATTTTTTTTCCTCTTTAACTTAATACCATAGTTTAATAAAACCACTCTTGCCTTCAAAATCCCAGTGAAATTCATTATTTTTTTTGTTTTTAGTTTCAAAGAGATAGAACCTTACAATGAGAAGAGGAGAGAGGCTGAGATCGAACCTCAACTTATATCTTTTTAAAGCTTACTTGGCTTAGTGGCCTAGCAGCTGAAGATATTATTTGAGTAGCTAAGAAACGTGGCCTAAAATTAAGAGGGAGCATGGCCCATGACCATGAGCATTGAGTTATTTAGGCAAATGGTGACCTTGATTTTTGTGGAAACCCACCCAACTCCCAACTTTTAGTATTCTGGACTCATTGGCCCAATAGGAACCTAACCCAGGCCTGGAAAGTTATTGAGCAATTTGTGTAAAGACTGGGCTCCAGATTTTTAAGTAGTGCTATTAAATTGTTGGCAAAGCCCATATAGGGCCAGCTATTTAGGTCTTTCATTGTCTTGTCATCACATATTTAGCTGAAGGTCGGTGAGTCTTTGAATTCCCATGCTGGTAGGTTCACTCTATAGTCTTTGTTTATTAAACTTGCTATTTCTTCTATAAATGGCTAAAGATGACTAGACCGACACTCAAAAAAATCATGCATAATGGCGTCTAATTCAAAATTTGCAGCAACCCAGAGTGGAAAACATCAAGTATAGTGGCCTCATTTGATGGATTGATCCGATCTTAGGAAGAATAAGTAAACAAGAAAGGTTGTTGTCAATGGGCCGCTGCAAAATTGAACTTGCAAAAAAAAGTGTTATCCTTTTCAAAAGGAGCATTTTCAAACTGATGTAAACTAAATTAAGCAAATTGGAACAGAAGCCATTTGTGGACCAGAAAAATATCGCTAGCCTAGCTAATTGGCTTTGTCATTGTCATGTTTTTGTATAGTTGAAACTTTAACGGTTCCTATACATGCCATCTTGTATGACTTGGATTTTTAACACATCTATTCCTATATAATCTTCCAAATACCTGAAACCCGGTTGGTTCCCGGGATTCATCCAAGGCCCATGAAATTTGTCATCCATGAAAACTTCCTCTAGTCTGAGACCCTGGTAGCATCCAAAACCTGTCAATGTTGTTAGGGTCACTGTTAAGTGTTAAGTACCAATTAGGCTGATCGCTGATCGATAACAAATCTGCACGTGCAGGGATTGGAAAATTACAGGGGAGCTAGCTGGAATTATACGGGGATCCAGATTCCAGGCCCCATATGCGGGAGATGTACTATAGCAAATATCTTCTTTATTCAACAATTTTCTCCATTATCATTAGTTATGCACCCGTTTGATTCACACTTCCGGGGGGGGGGGCTGATGGCCAAATCGGACCGTGGGGCACCATAAACACTTCCAATTATAAGGTAACGACAGAATAACGAATATGGACACGCATAACATTGCCTTATCTCTTTATTTCATCTCTACAAACTATCCAAAATACTGCATGTGTAGTACTAGTTTAACAACAGTGCTCATTCATTTATTGGACGATTCAGTCGAAAACATGGCTTTACTATGGATCAATGTTTTCGTAGTGAGATGAAACCAAATTTAATCTAAAACAACCTGTAAATTGTACCTGAAGCATTACCATTTGTCAACAACTAAGAATTTTACATAAAAAGGAGCCGATGATTTTGTAGTTGATCTGAAACCATGATTATGTCTTCCCGCTTCAAGGATAAAAAATTTTGATTATTTGCAATTTATTCTGACTCAAAAGAAATTAACAACTCAATGTCGGTTCTCTTACTATAATTTTAGATTTTTTTTGGTCGGTCTAATTAATTAAAATTTTTTTTACTTTCATTAATCGAACCCAAATTAATATTTTGAAAACTTAACTGATTGAGTTTAATTCAATTAATTAATCGAATTAATTAATCAAATTTAATCAAAATATTTCTTGTGTTTTTTAGGAAGCTGCAAACAGTACGAAATCTCAACGATGCAAACTCAAACAGTCAAACTCGCATATCTGGAAAGCGAGAAATGATTTTTCTCTTCCAGGGCGATACGGGCGACCCGATTTTCACCTGGCAAGCAGCATTCCGAGACTTTCATGAGTTTTATGAGAAGCATGCTCGTCCTGCTTATCTGACTAACAGCACAAGGTTTCTTTCACAATGGCAAAAACCACCCTCCTCTTTGATCAAGGTCAATTGTGATGTCTCGTTTGACCCTCTTCTCAAAAAGGCAGGTATTGCCGCGATTGCCAGAGATGATACTGGCTGTGTTATTGATGGAACCAACGCATGCACTGGTATATGCAGGATCTGCACTGGTGGCAGAAGCCTTAGCTCTAAGGCTGGGTTGCGTTCTTGTTGAAAAAAGGGAATAGAGGAATGTCATTCTGAAGTCTGACAATGAAGATCTAATCCGGCGATTGGATTCTGGTTTGAAGCAAAGAAGAAACTATGGCGATTGAAGAGGATCTAAGGGTGCTCAAAGCAGGTTGGCAGTCTTCCATGTTCTGCCATTTTCGAAGGAAAGCTAATAATGCTGCTGACCGGGTAGCTAAGATGACTCCCAAGAGAAGATATCCTATTAACTGGATCTTTTGCCTGCCGCCTGAACTTTTGGAACTGTAACATTATAATGCTTTGATAGGCGTGTTGTGGATATGCAGAAACCAAAAATAAAAAATAAAAAAAATGAATATAGACCTCCGCAAGGACCAAATTCCAGCATTAAACAATAAAGTATCATCCAATAATTTAGATATCAACCAAAGTTGCAAACTGGCAAACTCCAACATACAAGAAATGCTCAGACCAACCAAAACCAAAAGAGAGGTTGAAATGCTCGAACAAACCTCAAGTGAAATGAGAGCGTCGACTGTCGAGGTGTGCTTCCAGTGGCGAAATGAAATCAAGAGCGACTGAACGAGGACAGCTCACAGCAGAAAATGAGTTGATAGGTTTGAGAGATGAGCAAGAGCAGAAATGAGGCTGAGGCTTGAGAAATAAAGGCAGAAATCAAAAGAGGGCAGAAGAAGTGGAAAACCGAAGGTTCCCAGAAATTCAGGGCGAGAAGTCTATGTCGGTCAAAGAGAGAGAGAGAAGGGTCCTACTGACAGGCTATAGTTGGCTTCTAGCCTTATTTTCCATTGCCACGTTGGTGACTTCACAAGTGAAAGAAAGTATACCTGTGGAAGATCTCGAATCTCGACTCTCCTCCAAATGCCTATTCTTTTTTATCACATGTCACAAACCTGAAGCCCACGAGAGACAGGTTCCCATTCAAGTGAAATGGAAGACGTGGCAAATACGTGGCAATTCATGATTGGTGGGGACGCCAAAGCCCATGTGCTCCGATGGTCTGCATCACATGGCCTTGGAGGAACCCCCCACCCCAGCTGGATCATAGGACAGACATATATATAGTATCACTCTGCTTCCCTGTTTGGCTCTTTCGTTTTTTTTTTTCTCACACAAAGACATTAAATAGTGGAGGCTTGACCGTGGCTTGTCAAATCATTATACATTTATAATTATTTCCCTTAATAGTTTTTCTCTTTTTGGTTTAATAATCAAATTCGCCTTGGGCCCTTTGGCTCTTTCTGTTCTTCTCTCTCTCCTAAACTAGAGTTTGAAGCCTCCGACTTCCCTACAAATACTTGACAATTTTTTGTCAGAGACGTGCTAGATGGCTAGTTTTGTATGGTCAGTGCTAATATTTTTGCAGCAGCTTAGCAAGCCTGGCTAAGATGTAGCCTTTATCTGCATTTGCACCTGCACCTTCTTGTTTTTAATTGGTTCGGCTTCAGAAACCAAAGCATTGCAGATGGTTTTGTAGTGGTGAAGGAAGATAGGACCAAGCAAAGAGGTGCAGGTTCAGGTGCAGGTGAATGCCATTTTGGCTTCTGTTTTTCACACTCATCGTTATCCATATAACTTTCCATCCTTACTTCTATCATGGTAGTTAGCTTGAGCTTCTGATACGGTTTTCCTGTTTACTTTTTTTTTTCTATTCTACAGCTTCAGTTTTCGCTTTTCAAAATCTTTCACAACTCCTTGGTTTCCATTGTGTGATTCTAAAAGGGCCAAAACGGCTTTCAGTTTTCAGGTCTTCTTTGGATACAGATCCCAGCAGCCATCGATATATAGGAATAACTAGCTAGGAGGATCCTAGCTGCTAATGAAGCTTTGAAGAGGTTCCATTATATTGCACATCTTTGGGGCTTCTCAAGGTAATATATACATGTGTCTCTTTCCTTTCTAGGACACGCATCTGTTCCTTTAATTTAATTGGAGAATAAATCAAGGAAGAGAAGGTGATTTCCTGATAAGAGGGTGACAAGATTAGGATCAGATTTAACATTTTCATATACGATTCCCTAAGTTTTTTATTGGGTATTTCCCTCTCTCAGCTCTCTCTCTCTCTCTTTTCCTAAAGCTTTTCCTCTCGATCTTATTATAAATATCTTATGTGCAAGAGCCATTTGATCAGTCTTTTTCTATAGCCTAGTGAGTCATAAACTTCTGAAAGGGAAATACTGAAATGTAGTACATGGGGCTTGGGATATATAGTATTATTCCTTAGGGAAAACCATCAAATGCCACATCTATCTGTACTTGTGCAAGTCAAGAACCCCATGTAAGTCCTTAATCGGCATAACTAATGTTTTCAAGATGTATCAAATTCAATCAAGCTATCTTTGAAATTATACTGCACAAAATTTCACAAGCAATTAATTATGACATATGCTAAATAAACATGTCTTTATATAGTATTTAATGGACTTTAGGTACATTGAAAAGCTACATGAAGACTAGTTTTACGCAGTTCTGCAAAATCATCCAAATTTTTCATGGTAATTAACCCCTTCATCAAACTTTCAACAGTTGTTCCTTTCTGTTTCTCTCTCAACTTTACTGCATTTTGGGATGTTGCCACTTCTAAGAGAAGAATAACTAATAAATTTCCGCTTGAGAAAATCGGATATAAGTTGTAGCATGCTTTTGAGATGAGTTTTTTACACTAGCATTTCTACTTATTACGCTAGTTGTTTTTCAGCTTACTTCTTCAAAGTTAAGCTTTCAATATTTGCACGAGGCAGTGGAAGAAATAGGGCCTGCCCAGTTATTATTGGCTTATTTATCCAACATTAGCCAGGGCCAGGCGTTAAATGATGATGAATAGGATCTCCCTTTCTCAAAGAAGAATGTTAAGAAATTGATGCTTGCAAACAAGGATTGCTACAAATTTGATTACAAAATGAGCTCTCTGAGAATGCTTTGCTTTGAAAATAACTTTGTGTATTTAGTATTTAGCATCTCATTAACTCTCAAAATTTTGAGTTCTGATCATCATGTGTCACTTGGCAGGCTTCTTAGTTCTTACTTCTTATGAACATTTTGAGCCACTCGCAGTAAATCATTTAACCTTTGAGAGTTATACCAAGGTAAATAATCAGGTTTCTGCTATCACCCCATATATATATATATATATATATTATAACTATTGCATATTTAAGAATAAAAAGTGGACTTTATCTTATCAATTTAAAATATATGTATATGCTCAATTATGCTCAAATCCATTTATGTTTGGAACTATATGATATATGGCTCCATAGTAGTTAACTAGCATAAGATGTAAAAAAAGTAGCACAATAGTAGCTTATTTGAAGACAGCTCAAATCCTTTCCTCCATGCTTACCGGCTTATAGCAAACATCCAAAGCGCCTCAATAACAGAAAATTATATCAAGCTTAAACTTAATTACAAATTTTATTAGATCCATCAATTTTCTTGTTAATGATTTTGTTCCTCCATGGCTTATTCACACTTATTGAACTGGTAATAGAAGAAAAATATTAAGGAGAAAACCGTTCTTTTAGAAGCTTTGATGATTGGAAGAAAAGGAACGTCCAGGGTAACTGGGTGAACACGTACGCCTGTTGATTGCTGGTCATTTCAGATGGCATGTTCTTGCCAAGCAGCTGAGTACTTTTGGGTTGACCTGCAGTACCGTTACTGCCATGTACTTCGTACCGTCCGAGGTTAGTAGATTGAGCCTGATTAGTGGCTGACTCAGAGAAAAATTTATTTCTTTCTCTCTCCTTATTTAATGTTAATACTGCTCCGATGCGCTTATCTGACTATGACTTAAACTATACATGACTTCAAATTTACAAAGTCTCTGCTATTGTTGCCCATGATCAAGTTTTTCTATGGGTATGTACTGTTCCTATGCAATTAGAGTAGCTTTGCAGGAAAAAATATTTGGGTTAACTTCGTATGGTATCACTGTTGTAGTCACAGCCATTAAATTCTTTGAAACAATCCTTTAATTATAACCTGTACTAAAGCGGAAAATCAAAGGACTAGCAATGCCTAGGTTACGTGAGTCATGGTTATTATTAATCTAGTAGGGCCTTTTGACCCTCCAAAAGACCGGGCGATTGACTGTGTTTTGCCTCCTCTTGTACTTGCCAATCCGTTGCTTTGATTGAAGAAGATTGTACATTTTATTGAAACTCTTAGCCCTAACCACTATTGCTACTACGTGCTGAAAATGGTAGTCATAAAGTGTCACCATTTTGCTTTTTGGATATGCGAAATACTTAACTAGTAGTTTATGTTCATGTTATGCGCAAAAACATAATGATAAAATTTCACATTTTGGATCGTGCTTTGGCTCTAAGTTCTCTCCTCAGGATTTTCCCTGAAGCTGACTTTGGGACACTGCTTATGAATGTCACCCTCCGTATTCTTTTGAAAGGTGCCACCTGATAAGAGCAAAAACATACTCGATTTTATATGCTAAGGAGAAAATTAATGACAAAGGCTTATATATTAGTTCAAGATGAATCACCTATTAACAATCAGAAACAAGAAGATGGTCACTTGATTCAAGTGAAGAGACCTAACTTAACAAGGCTATATCATACCTGTTTGGCCATAAAATTTTGAACATCTTCTTCAGTAAGCGAACTGCTGGGCGAACGAACAACGTATGCAACTGGAACCTCACCAGCTTCAGCATCAGGATATCTGTAGTGTGGTAATGTCTTAACTCTCAATGATGTCTTTACAAGGAAGAACAACATATAGATATATTTCCCAGATTTAAATGATGCAAACAGTTAAAATTTCAGCTATAACTTACGGTATGACAACAGCATCCAATATTTCAGGGTGAGATAGAAGTAGTCCTTCAAGCTCTGCTGGTGCAACCTGGTGAGCATTTATGAAGCAAATGAGCATGCTTTAGTTTAAAAGGAAAGCCATTAAATCATGCACATTAACTTTGGAACCATCAGAAAGGGATATAAATAATTAAAAACCAGAACACTGCAGCTACCAAAATTCAATGCAACACACACACACACACACACACACACAGATATATATATATATATATAGAGAGAGAGAGAGATTGCAAACGTGGGAACCTCAGTCATTATTTAAGTTTTGAACGTTAAGACATACTGAATGAGCAATAATTGTTAAATTTTTGGACAGGCATTCAACTTAAAATCAATCAGCAATAGATGAAGAGGCTCTTGTAATATTTATGTGGTCATGATGCTCAAACTTAACTGATGTAAGATTTCTATTATTAACACTTTGATATTACCATCGATTGATGATTTACAAATATCAGAGAGGAGATGCCATCTCTGTAGATCAACAACATTATCAATATAGTAAAACATAATCAGCAAAAGATGGAAGCTCCTAGTTGAATAGTATGAAAGCATATGCCAAAGATAACAGGTAACAATTATGTGAATCAGTTGTATTCTAGGAAATACTGCTGAGGAAAATATATTAAGTAGGGAAAACCATAAACAAAATGCTCATCAGTTATTTTTCTACTACATATTCTATTAAAATTGTTCCCAAAGAAATAAATGATGATATAGCCAATTCTTGCATGTACAAGCGATTATGTATATCTTTGTCCCTTTTGACGTGTATATTCATGAAGATTGAGGAATCTTTCTTTTCACCAAACCTTTATTTGATAGAAAATGCAAATTAGCCATATTAACTATATAAAGAAATGCAATAAAATAAGTTACCTGGAAACCTTTGTACTTGATCAACTCCTTAATTCTGTCAACAACATAGAGATTCCCATCCTCATCAAAGTATCCAAGATCTCCTGTATGTACCCAACCCTTTCCATCTATTGTCAATTTGGTTGCTTGTGGATTGTTGAAGTAACCTGAAAATGGTTATAGAAATTGCAGTGTCAGAGAAAATAGCAGAAGATGCCAAGAGGTTGCAATATAACATACACCTGGAGATAAATGACCAAATATTATTTAACACTTGTGCCTAGCTGATTAACTGTTTGCACATTACATATAATTTGACTATATAGCTAAGCTCTAGGCTTTCTTATCAGTTTAAGCAGAGAAGCATCAGGGGGACCATAGGGATCAAATTTTGCAGAAAATCAAATTCAGTATCTGCTGAAATTAAACGACTCAAAAGGGCAACTTTTTAGAGTAATTTAGAAGTCATACCAAGAATTTGACAAGATTAAAAGCTATTAGCACTGTTATTCATACCAAAGAATCAATCTTCTTTCATTTCCTCGGGAAAAAACAAGTAAACAATATTACCTTGCATCATATTAGGCCCTCGAACCCATATTTCCCCTACTTGATTAGGAGGAAGAGGCTTTAGACTCTCTGTACTGATTATTTGGGCTTCAATGCTTGAAGCAAGCATTCCAGTTGAACCAGTATGTGGGGCACCAACTGTAGGATTCTCCAATGAGACAATGCCACAAGTTTCTGTCATTCCGTAGCCCTGAAACCCCAGAAAGCTCAATGATGAGAAGGCAGCTTCTCTACTTCAAGCTATTCTTAACATTCAAAATGCATGAATTGGAACAACTTCCAAATTTCTTATCCGAGCAATATGGAAGGTCAACATTTGCATACCCTTTTACAAGTACAACCCTACTTTACATATGGATGACCTGCAACATCAAGGAGTGATGTTCAGCATTTATTGCTTCCCATGAGAATATTGCCTAAAAATCAATTTGGATTGGTGACAACAATGATTAATACAATTCGGATATTTGCTGCAATTTTTAGTACTTATATAGGACCAAGTCAGCAGGCAATCTAGTTTTCTTTTCCTTCTGCCTCCTGATCAAAATTAAACTTTTCAATATAACTTGTGAACTAGTCAAAATTATTTCCTCTTTAAATCAATAATTGACAGCTAAAATACCTGCATAACCACAGTCTGAGGGAAATTCTTTGCGCACTCCTCCATCAACTCCTTCCCCAGAGGTGCAGCACCAGAACCAATTTGCCTCAATGAGGAAAGATCAAACTTCTTAACCACACTCTGCTTAGCCATTGCAAGCACAATTGGAGGCACAACCAACAAATGTGTTGCTCTATACTTCTCCGCATTCCTCAAAAACATCCCTAAATCAAAATTTGCCATTGACACCAAAGTATTTCCCTTCTGCAGCTGCGCGTATACGATAATTGCCAATCCAAACACGTGAAACATTGGCAAAACACACAAGAAAACCCGGTGTATACCGCCAGCAAGTTCCTGATCCATGGTCACCATCAAACTCGCTGCAATGAAATTCCTATGTGTCAAAATAACACCCTTACTGAACCCTGTCGTGCCTGAAGAGTATAAAAGCGCTGCTGTATCAGTCTGCTTAACTGAAACCGCGGGAAATTCTGTTACATGCCCTGCTAAATCGAGAATATAATGAAAAGATAGGATATTTGGGATATTTTTTACATCAGATGGTTGTTGGTTCCGTTTAGAACCAAGCAAGATTACAGGGAGCTTGAAATCTTCAACTTTGTCAAGCAGTTCAGGGACAGTGACAAGAAGCTTCGGATTGGAATCTTTGATTTGTTTTGAGAGTTCATTGACAGTATAAATGGGGTTGGCAGTCGTAGCAATGGCGCCAATGGCGGTTACAGCAAAGAAACATAGGGGGAACTGGATAGAATTGCGTGCAAAGATCAAGACTCGGTCTTTTTTGTTGATACCCAGATTGAGAAAAGCATGGGAGAGCTTGATGACAGTGGATTTGAACTGAGAGAAAGAAAGTGTTTCATCAGAATCAGCATCAATAAGGGCTGGTTTGTCAGGGTAAGAAGAGACGTTTCTGAATAGAAATGAAACCATGGAAAGATTTGGTTCCTTGGGAAGAACTAGAGGTGGCCTTAAAGACCTGTAAATCCCATCTCTTCCATAGCCAGATTTCTCCATCAAAGCTTTTCTTTTCCTTTTGATGCTTCCTTGAGATTGTGAAAAATGGAAGCTTGGAATAGTTACTTTCATATACAAAGATGGACACATCATATCATTAATTTATTATTTCTATTACTATTATATGAAAGATTAGGTTGAAGAAGCGACTGCCAAGTCAGGGCAAGAGGACAAAAAATGATGGCGATGCCAAGATATCAGGACTAACTCCGACCAAGAAAAAAAACATGCGGAAAGCCCGAAGGTTTATTTGCATTGTCTGGCCTAAGATGATAGTGGAAATTGCGATGCACTTTCCATCCCACTATTTTTATTTAAAAAATTTATTTCTTTATGAAAAATTTGGGGAACCCGCATGCCCAATGGTCTTTTGCTTGTATCGTAGGCTTAGCTTATCCAGAACCTGCAAGGTGAATACGCCGATTTGTTTACAACTCCTTTAGAAATATCATCCGAACGATGTTTTTCTCGCGTTTCAAATGCTTCATTCATTTCCTAACAAGTTATTAGATTTTTTTTTAATGATTTCGATATCTACAAGATTATTAATAGTATTTTCTTTCTTTTAAAATATTTATTATATATTAATTTTTACGAAATTTAAAAAATACATATTGATTTTAATATATTTATTATTAAAATTTAAAATTTATTATAAAATTAAAGTTTTATGATTTTTAATTTTAAAAAATAAAAAAATTATAAAAGACAATTTTAAAATATAAAATATAAAACTTTTATATATTAAAAAATTAAGAAATAATTTTAAAATATTTCATTCAAAACAAAAAAATAGTTTTTTTAAAAATTATTAATAAATTTCAAAATCTATTTCATCGTTCAACAGCTGTTTTTTTATTGGTATTGCGCGGCCCTTTAGTTGAATATTAGAGTAATATGGCCGATTGATAAATCCCTTATTAATTTGTTATGTATATTAAGAAAAAAATCTTGTAATTTAATAATTTTATATTAATAGTTTAAAATTTTGTAATATTAGTAAAATTATAGAAAAGTATTATGCAATTTGGATAAAAAATTTTAATATATTAAAAAATAAAAACATAACATAAAGTATCTTTCACATTAAAAAATTATTTTTATAATAAAAATAGAAAAAAAAAACGAAATTCTTTATTTTTCTTCAATTTATTTATTTCTAAAAAATGACACAAATATCTTTGACGGCAAACATGATATAGCATGATAGCAGCGCTGAATTCTTTATTTCAGACTTTTTTTTCTGACATCAATAAAAATAAATTATATTTTTCGTACATATTTTCTAGAAAGTTTTCTTTTTTTAATGTGTTGGATTATCCAAAATCTGTAAATCCCCCTTGCCAGGTTGCCTTGGCCACTGCTTCACTCTCACCGACTCTTAAAATTCCAAGGTAAAAAAGGTCTGTTTTTAATTCTTCATTGATGTCAAAAATGGCTTCGTTTTCGATCTCCACCGCCTTAACTCGACTCTCTCTGTTTCGTCTCACTAGAAAACCCTGCCCATCACCTTCTTCACTCTCATTTTCTTACATTTCAAAACCCCATAATCCAAAGGTTTTTTACTTTCATTGATAGTTGATCTATTCACTAAATGTGTAAACTCTAATACCCAATTCTCAAAACATCTTCTCTTCAGAAATCTAATCGAAAAGTTTGGATTTTTGTAGGATCGAACCCAGTTTAGGTTGTATTCAATGGCATCATCCGACTCAAAAGAATCAGCTGCCAATAACCCTGGCCTTCACACTACCCCTGATGAAGCCACCAAAGGCTACTTCATGCAGCAAACTGTAAGTTTTTCATCTTTGGATGTATGTTCTTAACTCTGAAGGAATTTATGTTAATGCATTTCTTTTGCTTTTTCTTGGGTTGCAGATGTTTCGAATTAAGGATCCAAAAGTCAGTCTTGATTTTTACTCTCGTGTATTGGGCATGTCGTAAGTTATATTTGACTTTCTGTCTCTTTTTTTTGTTTTTTAATTTGATGTAAAGTCTATTGGGTATTTGTTCTCATTTGTTTATATATTTTGATTAATTAGTTGTTTATTTATTGAGGAATTAAGTATTTTCTTCTTTTTTTTTGGGTGAAAATATCTGTGTTGGGAAATTTGATTGAATTAAAACTTTCATTTCTCGTGGCATTTTCGAATTGACTTTGCTATATGTGCTTTGGTTGCTCATGGAATCTATTAAAGCTTAATACAACTAACTTGTTGTCGCTTTTTTTTTTTCAGGTTGCTTAAGAGGGTGGATGTTACAGAATTGAAGTTTACCTTGTTCTTTTTGGGCTATGAGGTAAAATTCATATAATTATACTGCAATAAGTAATATTGGATTAGTATTTGCTCGCAGTGGCTTATTGTAGCATCTCTGTATTCAGTTCTTCGTTTTAGGTGTCACCGATTTGCTAAAAATAATGATGTTGATTCTAGATGCATATTTCCTTTGATGTAGGATGTTTCATCGGCTCCAAGTGACCCAGTTGATAAAACAGTTTGGACCTTTGGAAGGCCGGCTACAGTTGAACTAACACAGTGAGAATACATTATTACTATTATTTTTAAATTTAATCCTTCTTTTGTGTTTACAAAGTCACCATTCTTGTGCCCTAGTATGTTTTAAAAGTTTAATGCTTCGTACAGTAATTGGGGTACTGAAAGCGACCCTGAGTTCAAAGGATATCACAATGGGAATTCAGAACCTCGTGGCTTTGGTATGAGTAGATTTGCCTCATTTTGTGTATTGCTTCTAACTTTTTGGTTCACAAATCAGAGAATGAGACAATTTGATGGTATATGACATTCATTTGTTGTGCCTTGTTAAACCCCAAAATGCTTTTATTTACTGATAGGAAAAAGAAAACTTCATACTGTTGGTACTAAACTTCATTAAAATGCATTTTTTAGGTTCATCTCTTATGGGGACTGCCATCTGGTGTTGTAGTTATTCCAATAATGATTTTTAATTGTTAGGATTAACTGAATTTATTCACTCATGAACTTCTTATGGTATGTCAACCTTACATAGTGGGAAAAGGCTTAGTTTGGTGTTTGTTATTGTAATGTCTTATAATTTTCTTCTTCAAATAAGTGTTGTTTAAACATCACCATTTCTTTTCAATTAACCAACTAGCTTATCTTAACAACTATGCTGTAATTGACTAAACAGTTGCTGCTTCTAGGTGGATTCACTTCTACATTCAAGTTCATAGATGAAAAGCTTGTTTACTTTATATGTTCTAAAAGTGTGGATTTCTGTGTTTAAGGAGTTTTGGGATTTATAGGTGCTCACTGTTCTTTTTCCCTTTTCAGGGCATATTGGCATTACTGTGGATGATACAGTCAAGGCATGTGAGAGATTTGAACGCCTGGGAGTAGAGTTTGTCAAAAAACCAGATGATGGTAAGCCATCTCATTTAGATTATAGATTTTATTAAGAATAATATGATGTCTCAATTGATATTTTAATTTCCATTTAAGTTTTGGATGGGGAATTCGGGTATTGATAAATGGTAATTTGCTAGACAAATTGTGACATTGTCTTTTTAGGAAATTAATCAAATGTTAAGGGAACTTGTCGCATCAGCAAAACTTAGGTGGTTTGGAGCTTGAGGTTGGGTTGAGATTTTGAGTTTGAGCCATGGTGCCCACCACTTGGTCTCCAAAAGGAGTAAAACTAATGAGGGATGGGGAATTCTGGTATTGATAAATGGTAATTTGCTTAGACAAATTGTGACATTTGTCTTTGTAGGAAATTAATCTAATGTTAAGGGAACTTGTCACATCTGCAAAACTTAGGTGGTTCCTTGAGGTTGGGTTGAGATTTTGAGTTTTAGCCATAGTGCCCACCACTTGGTTTCCAAAAGGAGTAAAACTAATGAGGGATGGTAATTTAGGTCTAAAATGATAAGGAAATGTTCAAATGATGTGATAACAGGGCAATTAGAAAAAGTAAAAATGCAAAAACAGTTTTGCATATTTTTGTTCATCTCACACATGCGTGGATGTACTTGGTTATGGTGTATATATTTGTATGAATCACCATATATAGTCCAGCATTATGCCAAGGATCAATTCTTTATTCACCTATATCGAGGAGCATTCTTTACATACTAGGAAGCAGTTATTTTTTACTCAACTTAAAAGTATGATTACTCACTCCCACATTGTGATTTCTTTGATAGCCAGTGCCCCTGTAGAAGTGCTAGTGCTGCAGAAATACTAGGAATATGTTTCCTCATGTGCCTTCATATATTCAAAGTTTACTTGAATGAGATTCCTGAATTAGTAGCAAACTTGTTTTTGGTTTCATGAAGTAAAAACACTCTCAGCATTATCAGGTTCAATTGTGAGCAAATACTAACTTGTACTTACAAGGCATGAATGAGAAAAGACAAAGCCTCTGAACTGTTAGCTTTCAGGTTTTACCCTTTTTTTTTTTGTGTGGTTCAAAGGAGGGTATAACCCTTACAAGGGGAAAGGGGGAGGAGATCCTTATTCGAAACCAAAATCTTTACATCCTCATAAAGCCTCCTTAGCCATTAGACCAAGAGGTGCAGCACCAGGTTTACCTTTTTAAAATGCTTTTATTCATGCCTAATCTATCAATCTGATTTGCAGGCAAGTTGAAAGGGTTTGCATTCATTAAGGATCCTGATGGTTACTGGATCGAAATCTTTGATTTGAAAACTATTGGAGGAGTACTTAAGGATTTTGCCTGAGTTAGCGCATTACAAAGTTCAGGTAGCTTTTTGAGTTTTTATTTTGCTGATCTTATGTCGAAACAGATCCCCTTATGATTGAATTCATAATCTTTGTAATCTCAATGAAAACTATGGCTTTACTTTCTGTCAGCCACCTTCTTTGAAGGACTTTGTAACTTGTTCCCAGAGCCATACAATTGAGTGTCTGTGACAATATTTACATTTTACAAGTCTGGTAAAAGGAAAAATATTTCTAATTTTAAGTGGATAATTGTGTTTGGTGTGTCTGAATCCTTAGTATCAGATTGCAAGAACAACATTTCCATTGAGTCAAGATAGTTCTTTGATGTTGGAATATTTATTTCTGCAATCTGGAGGCATAGATTAACTTAAAGAGGGCTGTAGGGTCTTAACTAACGGAAAATAGAGTTGTCAAATGATTTTGATTGTTCAGCATGCGTGTTGTGGAAGTTTCATTGAACAAGGGCGTTTATTCATTGGAATAATAAAGGACCTCATATCTTGTTAGCTTTGAGAATGGCACATTCCTTTAATGATGTATGGTGTCCCTATTTGTCGTTTTCTAAAATAAGTTTTTGTTTTCTTTAAAGTCAGGATAACATAATATTACATGCTAAATCACCACAAAGTTTTTGCCAAAAAGCTGGCATGAATGGAAAATCATGAACGGAGTTCACCTTTTTGCAGTTACACGCACTCCTAAAACCTAAAACCTTTGTCAACAACTGAAAGAATTCTTTTTTTCGCCAATCTTGAAAAGATGAATGACTTGATATTTCTCGTCCACCACCTTTATCTCAGTGCTACTTATCCGTGTGTATCACACCAGGAAATCAACAGTCATGGCAATTCGCCTTATGATCCCCCTCTTGATCCCTTTATTGAACTTGAAATTTACAAACTTAAATAGAGGAAATGGAGGATGGTGCGTGGTATGAAGGGTAGTTGTTATTGCTTTTTTGTCTATTTAGATCATTGCAAATCAATCTGAATACAGTATTGGTGTTGATGCAGGAAATAAGGGTGGCATTTGCAGGTTTCACTCGTTATCCCGGTTTAAGAGTGTGCCCAATACATAATTTCTTCTGCTTTCCAGAACTTTTCGAGAGAGGAAGCCACCATGAAATTTTAATTTAAGCACATTGTGTTCGAGTCTCTGTATCTTCTGCTTGTCATTGTCAACTGTTTCAAACAGACTGCGGCAGATAATTTGTTGGTTTTCTGAAACTAAAGTGAACCTTTTAGACTATTATCTCGTTTTGTGTGAACTTTTCCACACATTATCGTAAAGCTTGGTCAATCTCTCGTGGCGTTTTAAAATATTTTGAACAAAATGACCATGGCAAGAACTCATGACACTGTTCATAAAGGTCAGTGCATGCCAAGTCAAGCATGAAGTAGATAGAGTCTTCAACGATTGAACCATAGATAATGGTTTTTGAAAACTTGATTCAGGGATTGGTTCTTCTGTTTCAAACATCATTTGCAATATCGAGGAAAATGGAATTCTATGGTACAATTTCGTTGAAATGCGAAGGGCCGAAGATTAATTAGTTCAGTTGTAAACATCAACCAAACTAATCATCCACACCCACACTTGGAAAGTTGTGGCTAATGGGCTTCCGGTGAAATTCAAGAGCTGTTTCAAAAGTGGTTGGTCATTTTGCATGCAATAAATTATTCCAGAATTCACTTTGATTTGCACTGGATTAACTTCTTTTTAACCTTAAGACAAGCTTAGTTGTTCAGCCATCCAAATTGGGATTTTGATTTTTTTTCTTTCCTTGGATATTATCATTGATAATGGTGCTAAGCTTCAATTTTTAAAACCCATTATTAGAAGTTAATTTCATGAAGTATATACATATTCATTTATTCATGTTTCGTTCTTTATTTTTTTTTTTAAAATTCTATATACTAGTTAAATTTATTGATTTAAAAGTCGAATAAAAAAAACAAAGATCATACATTAATTATTAAATCAAATGTTTAGATATGGTTCAATTCATCTGTAGTAGTTTGTATTTTTTTTTTTTTCTTTACATTGACAACGTATCATGTTTTCACTTGGTTTGAAAAAAAAGGGTACCACACTCTTTTGACCTTCACTAGAAAAGACAACCTAGAATTGCTTTCTGCACTGCTTTCAAACAATATATGTCTAAAGAAAACAAGTAGCTAGTAATACCAATTTATTAATAGCTGGCAAGTGGCACCTAGTTAATCTTACCCTATAAATCACGTATTCATAATATATGTAAGTTTCAGATTGGAACCGTTTTTATTTATTTATTTTATATATATCGGCCATACCACAAAACAAGGCTGGATCTCATGACACAGTGATGCAGCCTGACAGAGATCGTGTGATCATGCAATTTTGGAACCCTTTGGAGTGTTTTCCAATGGGGATTCCCTGTCAATCAATTACAATATCAAAATTTATAAGCTTCAACCTTTCTTGAATTCATACATTTCAATTTTCCATCCCAAATTCATCAAAAAAATGTAGAGATTAATTTTAAAAATGACAGTGAGAAAGACAGTGAAGCTCACATGAAGTTTTGATTATGGATTTGGATTAAACTGATCTTGCTGAGCAAATTGAAGTGGCAACTACCCAGAAATATAGGGAAAAAAACAATATACTAATTAGAAAGGAGATATATTAAACTCTTAGCCAGTGACAGCATCCACGCAAATAATTAATGTATTTTCCTATAATGGTTAGCTAGTATAATAATGTTGTCTGTCTCTACCTGAATGTTACTTCTTTTAATGAAGCTGTTACCATCCAAAAAAAGCTAACTTAGGTCATCGTATCTGCGAAACATTGATAACAAGAATGATTGTTAATGGCTTGCTTAATCATTGCATTTAATGATACATATGTATCCTAAATTGGAGAGCAGCAATAATCAAACTCATGTCCTGTATTGAATCCAGAAAACCAACCAAAAAAGTCTCCATATTTAGTTTTCAAATGGTGACTGATCAAACCAACTAATTCCAAACAAACATTTGAATTGTTTATTGCTATCACAATGAACACATATGCATAAAGTTGATGACCTTTTCGATTCTTTGAAATAGGCAGATCTATATATTATGTATAATTAAAGAGGATTCTGTTAGAAAAACTGGGATTATGTTTAACTGCAAGTCATTTCTAAAGCTTTGCCCCTCCATAAAATTCCAAAATCTCCACCGTCCTTTTGTTTTAAATTACATGGTTAACAAGTTTCCACCTTTGAATCTGACTTAGTTCATTAAAATAAGCTTATGGACCTTCAATATTCTTGACAAATAGTACCAGCAGAGAGCCTAGAAAGACCCTACTACCCTCCATTGGAGGACATAATAGTTTTGTTAGGGCTATAAATGCCTTTTCAGAAAGTTTTGGCATCCCATTAATCACTGGCCAATGTCTAGATATTCAGGAAGAAAGTGCAGTAAAATAAAAGGGAAATTTATTTTAAAAAAAGGAAAGTTACAGTGCATGCTTGGTTTATCTTGACATCAGGATTTTTGTTCTTGAATGATGATTACTTGTCTTGTTTTCATAAACATGGATTTCTGATTGGAGGTTGCAGTGAGTGAGGGTCCGTACAGCAATAACATCATCACATCCCAAAAAGAAATGCTCAAAATAAAAAGCTTTACCATGTACTGTCAAAAGAAGAAATGTTTCATTTCATCAGAACACAAAACCCCATAAACTGAAAGTCTTCATCTGAATCTATACACTATCAATCCATCCATCCAAAAACCTCCCTTTCCCTCCCTCACCCCACCCCCTCACCTTTGCCCCTTACCCCATCAAATCTTTCTGATTTTACATGCAGTCAGTCCATCAGTAGTAGTAATACATGACTTTCTCTTGTGTCTTGTTTTCATCAATGAAGTTGTTGTTGTTACAGCAATTATTACTGCTAGAGCTAATCAGTCGCTTAACATCTTCAAGATCATAATCTAATGGGCATTCTCCATAGTACCCACTTGGCTTCTCAGTCCATTGGTTAACATTTTCACCTCCACTATTGGTGCCATAATTTAACATGAATTTGTGATTATCTTCATACACATTAGAGGTACCCAAACCCTGAAAACTCATGTCTTCTTGCTTTATCTCTCTGCCATAGCTGATCTGGCTACAGCTACCATCAGAAGAACTGCAGCTTGGTTCACTCCCAAACATGAGAAAATTTTCTTTCACTGGAAAATACTGCATGTGACTCATCAAACTCTCTGGGGTTTGAATAAGAGAAGAATTGGTAGCCAAGGTAGTGTTGCCCTTGTTCAAAAGATCAGATTGAACCGATGACATGGGGTCAAAGGCTGTGAAAGATCCGGTTGGAGTGAAATAAGAAGTGCTGTCTTTGTACAGTGATGATAAAGATTGAGATGAAACAGGTTGAGTGTAATGAGAAGATGTGAATGGTGGTGGTGCTCTCTGGGATTGAGAAGTCATGACCATCAGCTTCTTCTTAAGCTTGGTGTTCCAGTAGTTCTTGATATCATTGTCAGTCCTGCCTGGTAACTGAGCAGCTATTATTGACCATCTGCAAATTGCATGTTAGAAAAGAAAACGTTATAAGAAGCAAAATAACCGGGCAACTCTTTCTTAACAGTTGTAAGTAGGTGATGATGTTGAATCTAAACTTGGCATGCATGCAGAAGAATTATCCGAAAATAGCAGATTCTTGATGTAAACGAGTTTCTGATATTTAAGTTTTTTCATAAAAAAAACCTAAAAAATGATTTCTTTCTCTTCTTTGTTACCCTTTTAGATAGAAAGGATATGAATGATACCCTTATAAATTTAGATTCTTTCCTTTTTAATTTTTCTTTACTTTGAAACCCTGAGCCAATAGGATGGGAGAGAGAGAAAGGGAATTCTCATAAAAAATGAAAAGTAGCTTAGGAATACCTGCTTCCAATGCTAGCAAACAGGCTGCAGATAATCCTATCTTCATCATCTGTGAATTCACCATGTTTAATGTTGGGCCTGAGATAGTTTAGCCATCTCAATCTGCAGCTCTTCCCACATCTTCTCAGACCTGATTCAAAGACAACAAAAATTAGCTAAAAAACTACTAGATAGAGAGAGAGAGAGAGAGAGAGAGAGAGAAAAAGGCATGATCTTCTTTTCTGATTATTATATCTTTATATTTACCAGCTTTCTGAGGGAGAGCAATCCAATTCCCACCAGTTCCATATTTCTCTATGTACTCCTTGAGCTTCGAGTCTTCATCGGGAGACCATGGCCCTTTCTTCACATTTGCCTTGTCGCAGCAAGGAGCCCTCCCCATCTCTTTTTCCCTCTCTCTTTTCCCCTCTTTCTTCCTTCTCTCTCTCTCCAACACAAGTCTTGTGATCTCTTAGATATCTCCTGACCTCTTTAAGAAACCAAGGGTCTCCCTTTCTAATAAACTTTGCGGGGGATGAATGATGTTGTGACTTGTGCGTGCTCCCTTTTAATAACCAAAAAAAACATTTTTACTAATTAGTAATTAATTTATTCAGGGGTACATTTTTTTAAGTCAAAAAGATATGCACGCTATATCAGTTTCTTAACTCCTATATGCTTAAAGCTAATCGAACTTTCCACCTCAAATTTTAGGTTCCCCACCAAGTGAAAGCTCTTTACTTTCTCTACCTTTATTTTTTTTCCTCAAAGGTATCCAAAGTCCATGTCAATCCATGAAATGATAACTACAGAACTCTAGAATTGAGACATTTTCCAAACCGCAGACTATTCTCCAGGTATATAAAAAATTATTACTACCATATATAGCTAACTGCCTCTGCTTAATTTAATGGTAGTCGTTTGGTTACCGAAAATAAACAATGAAGACATTTCGATTATTGGATTTATTAGCAGTAGATTATGTTAGTAAACTTGGACTACATACTCAATTCATAAAACATGAGTATTCCTTGAAACTAAACCAGATAAAGAATAGAAACTAGGAATTGGTTTGGTAAATTGCTGCAACATTTGTTTATCATAGTAACTTGTCTTTAGAGAATGTGGGGTTGTTGCCGTTTACTTTCTCTTAATTTGTTTTGTTATGCACAATTTATATGTTGCCAAGAGAGGACAAAAGAAACCCTGTTAACTTGTTGGAGATTTAGATACCATTACTTGAAGGATTGAGGTTCATATTGTACATGACAATTAACACAAAATTGAAACCCCATCTGTCAGATTCTTTGTCCTCAATTTCAGCTGATCAGGTGTTTCCGACCGACTCATCAATGCTACCTTTTGAAACTGTTGATGCATCATAGGCTATTGCCAATCTATAGGAAGTAAAAATAGGCAAACAATACTTATAGATTGTTTCTGATATATTTTAACATTTCCCAACTAGGGAGTCCTTTGTTGATAAGTGACACAAAGGGAATGGAGCCCTAAGCAGGGATCCCTTGGCCTTGGAAATGACCCTAGCTGCTGGATGTTGTAGGTCATAATAATATTCAACTTTGTTTCCTTTCCTGCTGTAATTAGACTTCCTAGGGGTTGATATAATACGAGAAAAGAAATAATAATCATGACAGTAAAAATTATGAGTCCTAAGAGGGATCTATAATTACAACAAAGCGTAAATAATTTGAGTGAAAAAAATTTTAAACACTGTGACAACATATCTATAAAAGGAAAATGTTAGCCGCATTAGCTAGTGGAAGTGATATTTATAGAAAGACTTTTTATATATTATTAAATTTAATGATAATAATGCATTTTAAATGAAAAACATTTTTCAATAATATGTATTTTAATTAATTTCAACCAATGTCTATAAAAAATTCACTGGATCCATTACAAAAAGAGAGCATGTATCCATTCCAACTACTTTGTTATACATCAATTAATAAATTAGTAATTAATGACAAGAAGGATTCAAAGTTCTAAACAAACAATATATTTATATGATAAGGTCCCATATACTAGGATTTCTTAATGAGCTTTTTTTTTTTTTTGGATAAATTATTTCTTAATGAGCTTGATTGTGTCACTGGGGACGTATGTTTTAATGCAATTTTGTATGGATAATCTGGCAAGATATAAATTAATGAATGAAAATAAGCTATACATATAATAATCGTGTATATCTGTATTATTTTTTGATAGCTTAATCGTGTGCTAATACAATATTTATATTTATATTTATATAATTTCTCTCATTTAGAAATATTATCATTCTAAGTAATAATTTGGCATATCTTTGTATATAATTAAATTTGTTTGCAGGTTTGCGAGATGTGACCAAACGTAGTTGAAGAAAGAAGATCAAGAAGGTAATTCTAATAAAATAAAAACTTTTAATTTGTTTAATAAAATTATTTGCTTTATATAAAGAGATAAAAACTTAGATAAAATTATTTAGGCGAAATTTGAATATATATATATATACATATGCTTTTAACATATATAAAAATATTGTTTTATTACTTTTGCTTTGTACTTTAATCTTTTTACAATATCATACTTTACTTGGTGCCTTCACACGATGATTTAATCATTTCCAGATCTTGCTTGTAAAAGGGTGTTATTACTTATAATTAATGAACACATCAAGACTCAATTTTATTAATTGAGATTTTAATTGAACTCAAATGATTTCTCTAAAAACGAACCTTTTAGCTTTCTCAAATATGGAAATATCAATTTAAAAGGTTTTTGGTTATAAAATTAATATTTCACTATCAAGCATAACAAACAAATGGTTAATTAAATAATCAAATCAAAATATGATTGGATCAAGTAAAAAAAACAAATAAGAAACTAAAAAAAACAAGTGTCGTCATCTGCATTGACTCTTGGACAAGAAGAGAGGGATCACTTGCATTTTCCTCCCCTTTCTCAACGGTTGGCAAACTAAGCAGGAAAATTTTGCATGCCTTACCGGCTTCATTATTAATAAATAATAATAATAATAATAATAATTGAATATTATATCATATTATATGAACTAATTAAGACTATGTTTATTTTCAAGTTTTTTGCACCCTTGCCCCCTTTGGTACTGCCTAATTTTCTAAGTGCTTCTCAGAGTTTAACATGAATTGATTGTTTTAATATTCCTTCAGTTATGTATACCTGCACACCATTTTCAGTAAGAGAGCCAATTCTTTTAGGATAAAATCGGGATTTAATGAGTCAAAATAAATCACACTTGATAAATTAACGTGAATCGTAATATTTGATATAAAATTGATTTTAAAATATATGTGTTACCTTTGTTGTATTAAAAGAATTTATTATGCTTCAAAAAATAATTTTTAAATTTCATGTTTTTGTATTTAAATGTTTGCATCACTTTTCAATTCTAATTTATAAAATTTTTTATGAGATAATATCATTAATTTAATAGAGAAAAACATATAATAACTTGCAAATTGACATAATTGTAACATTTCATATTTCCAATTAAATTTCATGTTATTGTCATTTCAAAACACACCTTGAAGAATATGATCAAAAAGTCCAAATCGGAAACTTTTAGAAAAATTGAGGTGCAAAAAATAAATGTGTGATAAAAGAGGGTCTTCCTTTTGAAAAACAAGAAAAAGAAAGGGAAAGAAACTTAGGAACAGTTAAGAGACGAAAGTCAAACGAAAGTCCTTTTGAAGGCTTCAAATGAAAATGTCTCCTCAAACTGGGATTCTTTCTGAGTGGACAAAAGACGAAACCCTTTTTCTCGCTAGCTGTCTCCGATGACATCATATGTTGCGTACGCCATGTTCCAAAGGCCAAAAAAAAACAAAAAACTATAGTAATTAAATTTATTTATTTTACTTACGAAAAAATAAAAATTAGAGCTCTTTTTTAAATTTTAATAAAAAAATTCATTTTCAAGATTCTTGCTTTTTATTGCTCGAAACGTGTCCGTTTCTGCCCTGACCTTCGTGTCCGCTTTTCGTCCTCTCTTCGGATTCTTTCTGTGGCCCCCACGTGCGGGTAGTTTCACTCGCGCGTGCTTCTCTCTCTGGCAGGTTTTTTTTTTGCCATATCAGACGTGGCCAAGAGATAAAGCGAGTACGAAAATTTTCGCACTCGGATGTAGACTGTGATAGAATGACATGGCGGGTTTTGTTGGCTGAGAAGTGGCTCAGATCAGACGGTGACCAATCAATCAATCAACTCATGTAATTGCACGCTTTTATTAATTCATCATTTAAAAAAAAAAGGATTTATCTTATTCATCTTTTTACTGAAAAAAAGTACTATATTTTATTTTATTTTTAATATATTTGGACATGGGCCTTTGATTCTGTCATTTCGTTCATCCTTGCAAGATCTATGCATTTGATTTGGTTTGGTAGGAAAGTTCGGTTTAAAAATGGTGTCAATTTCTAGCAGAACAGATAGAGGTTAGCCCTAGGAGTCGAACTCATTTGGCAGAAAATTTTGTAAGTAACTATCACATTCACATATCACCATCTTGAAAATTAATTAACAAAAAATAATTTCTTAAAAAAAATCAACTATACATATGAGTCTTAAATGTCAATAAAATAATTGTAAATGTAATATCATTTGGGCCAATTGGTTTAACCCAATCCACGTACAAAGATAAGCTTCATAACAATTAAAGATCTTAAATTTTAATTAAAAAATATTTAATACATTAACAATAAATTTTTTTATTTTTTAAACAAAATTAAAATAATAACATATATCGCAATTTTTTAAAATTATTTTTTTATTTTTTTTAAATAGAAGGCGTAACCATAAAAAACTCCTCTTAATTAAAAAAATAAAGAAAGAGCAACAATATATAGATAACTGTAACTTAATAACGGTAAATACTAGTATGTGAAATGAGGTATATTCTATTTCCTAACCAGCCAAAGAAAGGAAAAAGGAATATTCCGTTCCCTCAAATAAGCATAGTAATTATTGTATTAAATTCGTTTGTGACCTTTTTCAGTTTTTCTCTTCCACCCCCACACCTTTCCAACCAAAAGGATAAACAATATCATGAATTTCTCTTGGTTTTTAATTATTTTAGCAGACAAAAAGAAGGATCATGTGCAAAACTTGCAAGGGTTTGTTGTTCTTCATTTTGAGATTATTAATTGAGTTACACTAGACAAAAGCTGAACCCCCTCGGACTTTAGGTTGGTCTATAATCTTGCATGTGGAAATTTCAAGACATTTGGACAAATATGAGCCCAATTTATAGCCTAAAGTTTCTGGCAATCCCCTGAAATTTTGCGGATTGCAGGGTTTTTAGCCCATCACAATGTGGAATATCAGAGAACACCCTCGGTCCTCTAAAACAAGTTAGCCGCCCATTTTCAGCAAAGCTATAGTTGGTTCGAAGGCTTGGGAATTCTGGAATTGGTTGAGGTCCTTTCTTTGAAGTTACTCTCACATGACATGACTCATCCTTTGCCAAATCGCCAAGCGTACTTCATTTTGGTGATTAGCTCGAATTGAGTCGTCGTTTTACAGAACAACTGGATTAAAGTACAAGGTAGAGAATATAAAAAGAGTTTCAACACATCAATTCTCCTGGTTTAATACAGATCTTGCCCATAGAAATAACTCGATAGCAACAATGTACTGATTTACAGATACCCTGTTTGTAATACATTACACATAAGGTTGCTTTCCTTAAGTGTTAAATTCGGGTTCTGACACCAGTAATTGCAATCAAACCCAGAGGCGGCTCACTAGTCAGCATGATCACGAATTCTACATTAAGCAAGGAGAATGGGCAAGGCTAAAAGCTTGACTTATGACCTAACTTTTGCAAGTCGAGCTCTTATTTCTTCTAGTTCTTCCTCATCATCAACTCCTTCGGCTATAGCTTCTTCCTGGAAAGTATAAAAAAAAGAAAAAAAGAAAAAGAAAAAAGAATTGAACTCTTCAGGTTCTAACGAGAAAAGATTAGCCCCAGGTACGTTACAAAGCATTTATCCCAAATATACCTCCTGTGGTGCTGCCTGAGCTGGCTGCTTCATCTTCTCCTTCCTGACTGCTTCTGGAAGCTGTGCAGCAGTCTCACCGGCAATTGCTGTCAAGACCTTGTCAACTTCTTCTTCTGTCTCCTCTTCTATATCCTCAGAGTCCAGTGCGTCGTCAAGAGCATCATTGACAAACTCCTCAATAACCCCTGCCTACAAATTAATGCAGAGAATAACTATCTGATGAGTACATTACACATCTTTTCAGATAGCAGGCATATCATCATTGTGTTAGAGATAGTAAGCTGACCACTAGTCCCAAATGTTTAAGCCATTAGAAAATCCCCTAACTTATATATTTAAGTTAGCAACAGAACCATATGTAACCAACAATGCTAGATGGAGAATAATAGTTCAGGCTGACACAAGTTACAGTTAAGGGCAACAAGATAAAAGCTCAGATATTAATCCCAATGAAAAGTTATACAACCAAAAGAAGGTGTTCTGCTCAAATGGAAGGTAATCATTTATCTATATTTTCCATGCTACTCAAGATCAAAACTAAGTAGTAAGGAAACCTTAGTCATCTCTTTGCTGAACTCTTGCATTGTGACAGCCACTTCTGGAGCCTTCATGAGGTTATTAACAAGCTTCATAACCTCAGCACTCTTGGACAAATGCCCAACTGTACGGGCAATCGCTGCAATGTTTTCAGAAATTCAAACAAATTAATGAGAATCAGTCTGGAGAAACAAGTAGTTGATCCAAAAATTAGAATACAGGGAGCAGATTAACCATTCCAAAAAAGGATTATTGGACACAACACTACTGTCAAGAATATAAAAGATATATTGATGAACACAAGTGACCACAATGATAATACCATTCCCTGTCATGATAAAGTCCATATAGGCTGAACAGAAATGTAAACTTAGATATGCAAAACATCATACCTACACTTTCCCCAAGGTGCATTGATATTGAATTCATTTGTGCCTTATTTTCATGTAGACGATTGACTGTCCTCCTTGATCTAACAATTTCTTTGGCAAGTGCCTGAAATAGACAAACGAAATGAAAATGAAAGGCAAAAATGAGTATTCCAACTTTTCAATTAACAACAAGAACCAAATGCAAGAGCCTACAACTCCACAAACGCGTTCGATTCATAACAGTATTCAATACAATTCAAGGATGAAAAGAATAAGTTTAATGTATGAATAATACTTGATAAATTTATGCAGTAATTTATGAATAATAATAATATATACACATGTTTAATGCAGTCAAGAATATGCAGCAAATTTAACATCCTCAAGTATTTCTTCTTGAATACTAGCAACCAAATTAACTTGAAAGTTCATCATCATCACCACAATCAAAAAGGCAAATATATATATATATATATATATCAAAAGAAATTTAAACAAATAAGCACCTTAGCAGAAACCATGTCATTTCTCTTGGCAGCATCCCTAATAGCTTTTTGTACGTTTCTCTCTTCTCTCTGAATATCTGAAGTAAGAATTCAATACCCAATTTAACAACTACCAAAATAAACCGTACCCATCATTCCAAATTCTCCAAATCCACCATCCATAAATACAACAAAAAAGAATTAAAAAAAAAAAGGAAAAAACTTGCCTCTGATTTGGCGCTCGATGTTGCGGCATTCCTGACGGAGCTTATGCTGCCAATCTCTTAATTGCTGTTGTGGATTTGGTTTTGGCTTTATCATATTCATCACCTTCTCCATTTTTTTCCCTTCGGACCAGATCGTTTGGTTCCAAATTAAAAACAAAAGTCTTTACTTTTGGGACAATTTTCACAGCAAAATTGCCCAAAAACAAATCCGTTTTTCTTCTGTTTTCTTCTGCTCTGCGTTCATTTAGATTGATATTTCATGACCAGGAAAGACCGTTAACCGGTCAATTATTCTCTTCCGTTCTTCTGATATTTATCTGAAGGTAGGCCCAATTGCTGCAAGGACAAAGTTGTCGGATCTTTGTTATATTTGGGCTCAAATGTAACTGAAGTTTTGGGCTGTTGTTAACGACTTAGAGGCAGTTCCTTCTCAGACTGCAGTGGATTATGACCGCTATCAGAGCACGAATATTGCAGGCCTTCCTGCAATTACTACTAAACCATTGAATGAGAGACTTTGTGATAGTTAGGGACTTTGATATTAATTGGTGATTGCTTACTTTTATAAGAGAATCTATCATCATGTAGAGCGGAGCTCAGAAAACACAAACCGACCTTAGCTCAGTTGGTAGAGCGGAGGACTGTAGTGGGTAAAATCCAACAGATAATCCTTAGGTCGCTGGTTCGAATCCGGCAGGTCGGATTTTTGTCTATTTCCTTTTTCTACCCCTACACATTGCCAAGTGCCAACGTCAAATGGTCAATTCCATATACTATACCCGATTTTTCCATGTCAGAAAACAGGTTCTGGATTTTATTTTTTTCATCAAAACATTTAGACAAAAACAATATATAGAGGAAAAAGTTCCAAAACTTTCTTTCAATTGCCATTTAGGATTTGCTTCATAAGAGTTGGGTGTTATTTTCTCCAATATGAGATGAGACTAGCAAATGCATGCATGCTTAAAATTTTTCACAGCGACCGCCTTTATAAATATCCATGTCATCACACTGTTTTTTACCACCAGAAGCAGAACCTGACCTTTTTTACCTATCAAGTAATACATCAACGGAATTGAAGTGAAGCAGCCAGCACTACAGGTACAAATATAGTGAAAGGACAAAGACAGAAGCCGTTGCTACTGGCACCTGAAAACAAAAGAAACCCGAAATTCAAAAACTAATCGGCTGCCAACAATGGGGTTGGGACCAGTTAACCGAGCAATGGTTCTGTTTGTTAATTTTAACTTTTAATGACACAGTATGTCGTGACCACTGACGCCAAACCTCCCCCCACACCACGATCCCTTCTTTAAGGCACTCTCTGTCTCTCTCTCCCTCCACTCTGACAACTTCTGATATATATATTTACCCTTTTTTCAATACATTTGCAGGACAATGCCCTTGTCCCCGTACCCAAAAGCTAAATTTTCAATCACATTTTTCCATTCAAGTTATATACTTTGCCATATTTTACAGGATTTGGGCATGTCAAAAAATGACTATTCAGGCTCTCTCTGCATGTATCGTAAAAAATGATTTTTATATTTTTAAATATTTATTTGATAAAAAATTAATTGATTAATAAAAAATAATTTATTTATTAATGAAAAATATGATTTTTAAAAAATATATTTTAAGAATTTGAAAAAAAGAAATTTTTTTGAAAAAAATTTTGTGTGAGTATAATTATTTATTAATATTTTTAAGCATAATTTTATTTATAAATAATATTATATTAATAAATAATATACTATTATATAATATATTAATAAAAATTAATAAATAATAGTATAATATTATAATATATTCATAAATAATATTATTATATATTAATAAATATTATTATAAATAAATATATAATAATATATTAATACTAATGAGTCATATATTAATAAATAATATATTATTAATAAATAATATAATAAATAATAAATTATTTTATTTTAAATATTTTTTTATTAACTTAATATTTTAATATTAAATAATTTTATTAAAATATAATTATTTTTTAATATTAATACTTTTAATAATAAATAATTTTAATATATTTTAATAATAAATAATTTTTAATATTTTAATATTATTTTAAAAAATAAATTTTACGAAACAATCGAAACCTAAAAAATTTAACCAAAACCAGTTGCAGCTAGTGATGGCAATGGGTCGGGGCGGGGCGGGTTTTTGCTCGCCCCGAACTCGATCCGATTTTAAATATAAATACTCGAACTCGACCCGACCTGACATTATATAAATTAAATCCGATCCGAAATTAATAAAAATATTATTTTAAATATAATATAAAATTAAATATATAAATTAATATATAATTAAATATAAATTTAAAAAATAATTAAAAAATAAATTTTTTATATATATCGAGTCGAAGAAAATCGAATTTTAATAAACCCGACCCCGACCCGAACCAAGTTGCAGCACCCGAGTTCCAAGAGACAGCTCAAAACTTGAACATGGATCCAATTTAAATCAAAAAGTAACATGTACAAAATTGATTTAAGCGAATGGTCAAATGGGTTGTCTTGTCTTTGTCTCTAAAAAAGTTTAGATTTCGTATACTGTTAATAAATTAAATAATATTATTTTTTTAATAAATAATTTTTTAAAAATTTATTAATTTTTATATATTTATTTTAAAAATTAATATTTAAAATATTTTCATCTTATTGATAATATATAAACTAAAAAAACAATTTGTTATCTTTCTCCGTATACAAAAGGTCATTTTTGTATATATCACTTACTATTGTATTTCCCGCAAAAATCTCAAAGAAACAAAAAATTCCGTGTTTTATGTGGGACCACCGGCTCACTGTCTATAAAATTCCATCTCCTCTGATTAGTAACGCCGGCGATCCAAGAGACCATCCCAGCTGTCCTCCATTGTAATCCTCATGCACTTGCAGCCACGATGGGAAGAACACCTCCTTACAGCTCGCCAGTGGCAACCCATTACTAACTCATCCGACGTGTTCTCTTCCTATTGGCTCGAAACCTTTGACCTCTTGTACGATCGGTCTAGTTTATGATAAAGCGAGTCGAGAACCTGCCATGTGGCATCCCCTTCTTGCATACGATCATTGAACAGTAGGGCCCGCGTGACTGTCGGGTCCCACAAGCTCCTTTGGATGGTAGACAAATTGGTCTTCGCAACGTGTTCCAGAATCCTCCTCAACTTCCCAACGTCCCTTTCCGCCACCGTGAGGGAAATCTCTGGCCACTTCACGGCGGAGGGAAAAGGCAACCGGATACCGTCTGCTATAATCACCGGGACGCAGCCCAAAGCCACAGACTCAACAAGCCTGGGGCTCCAAGGGGCCCACCCCAGTGGACACAAACAAAAAACCGACCGTACAATTTCTGTCTGGTAACCAGCAAATCTATGTCTTTGCAAGTAAAACCTCCGGTCTCCGTTATATCTCCGCCAAATTTCCGTCCTCACCCTCCTGTTACCAAAAACAAAACAACACTCAACATGGATAAACACGTATTTTTCCAAACAATGATTCAAGCCAACATTAAAAATGATTGAGACTTTGATTTTGGTACTTGCTTGCTGTAAAATTTTCCGCTAATGTTTTTTGGGTGGACCTCCATTTTTCCCCTGAAATAGACCATGATGTCTCGGTTACCGGTCAACGGAGCTTTCTCGAGGGTCTTCCGAACGCTTTCCGGCGGGATATAGGGCGGTATAAGAACATTTTCAACGTCCTGACAAGGGTGCTTGTAATTAACCCCGAAAGTTTGTAATATTATCGAGTTCTTCAAAAACTCTGGAATCCCATCATCAATAGCTAAATCCTCCTTCAGAGGGAAAAACAGAAATTAAAAACCAGATTAAGGGTTCTTAAAAAGACTTTTTTTTTGAGAAATTATTTTTGCTTACCATGGCGTGGAAGCAGGCTCCGTAATCATGAGAGGCAATGAATATGTGGTCGGAACCTAAGGAACGGTTCCAGAAAGGGTAGTTTGCGGAGATGAGTTGAATAGCGGAAGATATAAGAGAGCGAGCGTGGCCAATGGCAGGGAACCCATTAACGGTGCTGAAGTTGCAGGAGACATAAACAGGGACAAAAAAGAAATCAGCTTCGTTAGGGTCAAATGTTCTCAAGTCGTAGGTGCTCATCAACGCTTTGTGAATGGCCACCTCCGAAGCAAACAAGTGGTTGCTGCATCGCTTGTTGGAAAGCCAGTCTTCGTTGTATTCTGATGGTAACTCGTAGATGTATATCTTCAAGTCTTTGAATGAAGCTGTCAAAGAAAAAAAAATTAAAAACATTGCTGTTCAGAAGAAAAAAATGGAAAAGCTTAGTGAAAGAAGAAGAAGAAGAAGAACCTGGATTTTTGGTTTTTAATTTGTGACTAGTTTTGTTGACAGAATCAAACAGGACACGAGAAGCTAGGGAAGATTTGGAACCAGAAACATGGGCTTTTGATAAAGGGATTGGCTTGTTAGTTATGAAGAAAGAGGTGAGTAAATAGAGGGTAAAAGAAAACCAAAGAACCCATTTGTAATATTTAAAAAATAAGCTTTTTTCAAGTTGTCTGCCTTTGTGTAATATCCTCATCCTAACAAGAGAACCTTCTGTTTTTCTTGGTGGGTTTTTGCAGTTCTGGAGCCATCTCATTTAAAAATAAAAAACAAGCCACCAGGAAACACACAGAAGAAACAAGGAGCCCTAACACGAGATTTTTTCCCGGAGGAAGATCGAAGGGCTTTCAGTTGGGTTGGGGCTTTCAGTTTCTGGTTTTGATGATGAACGGGAAGATAAAATACAGTGACTTAAAGATAGATTACACGTTGGTTAATTAAACAAAATTTCTTTGAAAAAATGTATCAACTTTGCTTACCTCATCACATTCATGAATGAAAATTTTTAATTAGAAAAAATTTGTTTAATTTTGATGGGTTTAATGACATGAATGCCCTTGGTGAACAACTACTGAGGTGACATGTTGGGAGTAGTTTTTGGTAAAATGAAATGATAGCGTCGTGTTAACCGATAAGCAAGTGGTAAGCATTGGATTATTGGATTAATGAAGGTGACAAGATAACAAGCCTCTGACTGCTTGGTTTTTAATGAGGTGGTACTTGCTAATTAAGATAAGGTGGCCCTTGTGGTTTGGTTAGGTTTTGATCAACGGTTGAATCTTCTGGTTTAATTAAGGTAGGTTGTTTATGTTTTAAATACATATAAGATAATTTCATTCCGCCCATAAGAACAAATTATTTATTTTCAAAATCCGAACATGAGATTTGTTAATTACAAAAATTAGTTTCTAATGTTTTGAATATTTGAATATGTAAAAATATAAATGAATAATTCATTTATACAATAAACTCAATTTTTTATTTAATTGATACATATATCATCTTAAAAGGTGATATTTAATAATTTTAAAAAATTAATTTTAATTCTTATAATCTTTTTTTTTCTATATTCAGGCTATGATTTTAAGTAAGCTTATTTACTAGGATGAGTAGATAAATAAATTAATGGACAATTTTAAAGGCTGAAGAGCACCATCAAATGTGCAAAAAATCCTACCTGTTTGTCATTATGGTAACCTTAACCCAACAAGCAGGTAGACAATGATTCAGTTACGCTTGCCGATGCAAGAGAACCCCGAGCACTACTCAATTAGGCGTGAATTACACTAACCCGAACTTTCAAATTACTCAATCTTGAGCTTCAACGGTTATAAATGAGACCAGAATTTATGACATCTTACCTACTATATATAGTGCTTGAAGATAAGTCCTTACCGGTTGTTAATATAACACTGCATCATGCTATAATAGTTGGATATAGAATTCAGCAAGATGCCACCGGTTAAAGTTGAAATATTCATTGTTTTCTTCTCCTACTCATTTAACAAATGCTAATTAATCTGATAATTGCATAACTAACCTATGGTTTGACTAAAATATATGTTAGATTAAGAAGTTACAGTTGGGGGATTGGTCCCTTTCGATTCGAGGTTTAGATGCCATAAGAAAAGAATAATTTGTTGACTTTGAACAGAACAATCTAGAAAGAGTGCATTGAAAAATGAAATGCATGGGCATTAGGCACACACAATGACACAAATCATCAACAACCAAATGCTCTTCCGCAAAAAGAATGAGTAGGACTTTGATTGTTTGTCGTTTTTGAAGAGTCTCGTTGAGGACGGCAAGGAGATGAGAAGGAAGCAAAATAAACGGAGGACTAGAAAGTTGGGCCTCTATCCTGATTTAAACATGAAACAGCAACAGCTTTAATGGTCTTGCTCGAGTTTTTTTTTTTTATCTGACTTGGATTAATGATGAACAGATGAAGTTACTTGCTAATTGATTATTGGAGTGTCGAAAGCACTTTGCCTAATCCACACCATGGTTGGCCTTCGGGTGCGTTTCTCATACGTTATCTTGCCATCTTGTATTTTTAAACTTGTCAACAAAGGTCGATTTAGTGGCACACGTGTTGTCTCTTTTTCACTTGTTGGCAAAGCAATGGCCAATGACCAAACTCCAAATTGACAGCCGCCTTTCTGACTTTCCATCTTAGTTGGTTGGACAATAGATTCGTTTCATTTCATCACCATTTGCGTAATTATGAGCTTTTTGGGGGAGTTTTAGTCATAGGCATCATTATCATTGTGGTGGTCTTGACAATTATGCTCCTACAAATTTCTTATTTGCTTTTAAAATAGATAAAGAAGGCTTTTTCTCCTTAAAATAATTTGCATTTTGTTTGGTTTCTGATCAAAGATTTGAAAGAATGGAACTTTTGAAGGTAAACTGGCTAGTAGTAACCCCCATCACTTTTATATCCTTCCTCCCATGGCAGAGGAAAAAAGAATGAAAAAGGTGACTCTAATTAATGGGTCAAGCGCAGATAACTAGAAATTTGACATGAAAAGTTTACATAATCGTGTTCATTAGACAGATTCTTTCTGTTTCTTGTATGCAATTTCTACTTTTCTAGTAATTCTAGCTCTAGGTACCAAAATATCAGGTCCTTGGAACGAACCTTTTTCCTGGAAAAATCTATAAGCATTATATTCATGTTTCCATGTGCTCAAGGGAGGGAACAGTGAAGGCTTGAAAAATTTATTGTAACAAGGAACATATTATTGATCCTGCCCTAATTAAATCTCTTGCTTGACATGTCAAACTACTATTTGGGGCACTCATTAATTGGGAAAGGATCCTCTCCTAATCGTAGTTGGTAATGTGGATGATAAACCAAGAAACTTTTAGTACTATTATATTAGGTGGGATGAAGAAATTGGAGGGTTATTACAATTTCCCATCTTTCTTGGGTCTTGTATCAGAAAATATTGATATGGTTTTCCAAAATGTTAAAGATATAATGTTTCAGATTGATCTGTGCTCGATTCGTCATTCAACGACGCTTATCAACACATTAAATTGAGATTGTGGTGCTTTTCTTTTGTATGTCTGGCCTTTTTTGCTTCTGAACTTTGATGAATGAGTGTGATTGGGCCGTCGGCTAATCTGTTCTTTTTTAGAAACCCAAAAGGTTATAACCTTGAAGAAACGTCGGGAAAACAAACAAAGGTTACCCTTTTATGCACTATCATTAAACCCACGAATCCTTCTGAATGGGCTTAAATGAAATAAGGGGCTCTATTTTATGGACCGGTGTATGCTTGCCACAACTAATGGACCTCCTTCCTCTTCCTTATTGGAGATGCCAATAAATAATTAATAAATAGATATCCATTATTATTCTTTGATCTATTAATGTCAAATTTAGATAGTTATAAATAGATAATTAATAAATTTAGATAAAAAATTTATCATTTGTGATGAATTGAGATAGAATACTGATAATATCTTCTGAATATTCAATATGAAAATTTGTTTAAATTTTAATAAATAATAACATATATTTAAATTTATATCCGAATAAGTTATCCATTTATATATGTAAAATATATAAAATTTTATATTTGTGGAAGTTTTTTAACCTTAAAAGATAATGTTTATTTGTTATTAGTTAATAGTGAATTGAATTTTAAGTTAAATTCTTGCTTATTTTGCATTTTGATAAAAAATTTAAATAAACAAATATTTTAACGAATTTAGATATCAGAACAAATAGTATTTATTTAAATGGATTTGGATTTGAACAATGATATTAAAATTAAATAAATATTTAAATAGATTTAAATATTATAAATATTATAAATATTAATTAAATTCAAATATGAATACTTTAAAAATAATGGATATTCATTTCATTGCCATCCATATTACTTATGCGTGCATTGGACATGGATCTTCACAAGTAAGAAATGGATCAGCTAGTTAAGCCTTATGTTCATGATACCTGGAGAATGATCCCTATTTGTTTCAGGATTGTTCATGTTCCTCAAAGAACAATCTAACCATGTTTTGCAGCACTGCCATTACCCACCTTGATCACAACCTTAGCATAACCATTGCCCACCACAGTTGTGCTCCCCATATCTTACCCTCTACAGTATTGCAAAGTAAAAACGATGTGGATGGCCATTATAGTACATGTAATATGGAGTCATCATCACCATGCAAATGATAAGAGGCCGAGGCTGCGATTCAAGTGGCAAAATCTCTTGGTATCATCATAAAGGGGACATGCGTGTTGGAATGATTTCTAATGATGTTATGGTTGACCTCGATTTCTCCTTTCACACTTAGAAGCACCTTTTGGAACTTAGGAAGCAACATCAACGGATATTAGAAAACACCATATTAGTTAGTCTATTTGTGTTCTGTCAGAAGCCAAATTAGAAGCTGATGCACAATAATGTGCCCAAGGCAGAAACGTCTCAGACATATAAGAGACTTCCCTTTAGGATCCTGCGGGTTGGAAATGGCTTGTAAGCAAGACAACTTTTGTTTCCTTGTCATTCTTTTAGTTATACTTCGTCCCCAAGTTGAAAATGCCCAATCCTTAATAAGCATCATCTGTTAAACACAAATCCTTTTTTCATTATTCAAATCCACAGAAAATTTATACGTTTCTTAATCTTATCACCAAAATATTCCTTTTTCATTATAGAATTCACCCCCAAATCCCTTCTTCCATTGATGGGAATTGACATAAATGAATTAGAAAACGTTCCCTAGCATTAAGCTTGAATAAGGGAAAGTCTTGTAATTGGTGGAATTATTGATTGAGACATATACTCCAACAAGTCCAATAATTGTATATTCCTTTGCCTAGACAACTGTCCTTTAGCTTTCATGTGAATTTGCTCGTCTAATCTAAACCATTGTTTTTCAAATACGTCGGCCCCAATCCATGACATCGGTATCAATCTAGAAAGTGAACACAGCCAAATCTTTAAACTACCATTTTTTTTCATAATAGTGTACTAAATACTTGGTAAAAAAAAAAAACAGTATACAAGTCAAACAAAAAAGACCATGCTAACTAAACTCTCCTACCTAACTGTAGGAATTTAAAAAAAATGTTTTGAATTTGGTTTAATTAATTACAAAAAATCCGTTGAGCCTTTGAGATTTAAGCAAAACCAAACTAATTTTCCTTGCAAGAATGCTATTTTTGGACCTATTACAGGATGACTTTATCCTATATGACTTTTTATACAAATGAAAATTACTCTATGGTTTTATCTTTTAACAAAAAAATGCATCAGAATGAAGTAAATTCTCGTAAGAATAGGGCCACAGTCTGGAACCGAAACAAAGGCAAAGGAAACCTGTCATGTAAAAAGTTTCTACCCCCTTCAAATTTCTATAACGCGGCCTACCAAACATTAGTCGAATTAGTCTTTGTTGTCTTATTTACATCCCTTCTTGCGAACAACTCTTAAATAATCCTGGAAAGTTTAGTTCAACATATCCCCCGTTTCTTTTTCAGGAATTAGATTCATCATCTTCTTCTTCTCCTGTCCGATTTTTCTTGACCAACTGTCTTTACTCCATTTCCATAGCCTCAGCAAATAAGAGAAATTGAAAAGTATGGCTGAGGAAGCAATTGGCAGCATCTCGATCAGGAGAGGACTCAAAGGCAATGAATTGTTGCCTTTCGCGATACAGTTCCTAAGAGGACGATGGTTTGCACTTTTTGCTTCCTTCCTTATCATGGCAGGAGCTGGGGCAACATATTTATTTGGAACTTACTCCAAGCTGATCAAAGCTACTCTTGGTTATGATCAGACAACACTCAATCTCTTAGGCTTCTCCAAGGATCTTGGCGCTAATGTTGGGGTTCTCTCCGGCCTTATTGCTGAGGTAACACCGACTTGGTTTGTGCTCCTACTTGGGGCTGCACTCAACTTTGGAGGCTATTTCATGATATGGTTAGCTGTGACAGGAAAAATAGCCAAGCCAAAAGTTTGGCAAATGTGCATTTACATCTGTATAGGAGCCAATTCTCAGAATTTTGCAAATACAGGAGCTCTCGTCACCAGTGTCAAGAACTTCCCTGAAAGCAGGGGTTCTATGTTAGGTCTCTTGAAGGGCTATACTGGGCTAAGCGGAGCTATCATGACACAAATTTACTTGGCTGTATATGGAAATGATTCGAAATCTCTCATCCTTCTTATTGGATGGCTTCCGGCTGCAATTTCAGTCATATTTGTATACACAATTCGGATAATGAGACCTGTTAGGCACCCGAATGAGATTCGAGTCTTTCAACATTTCCTCTTCGCCTCAATTGTTCTAGCAGTTTTTCTCATGGCAATAACTTTAACTGAGAAACTGGTTTCTTTCTCAAAAGCAGAATACGCTGGCGCCACCACAGTGGTTTGTTTCCTCGTCTTTGCCCCTCTCTTTATTTCAATTAGAGAAGAATTACTCGTTTGGAACATCAAGAAACAGCCTATAAATCCTCCAACCGAGATAACATTTGAGAAGCCAAAACCCGAAGTAGTTGAATCAAAACAAGAAGCTTCGGAGTCCGGTTCTTCAAAACAGGCTGATGAAAAGGCAGAAAAGTCTTGTTTCCTTAGCATTTTTTATAGGCCTGAGAGAGGAGAGGACTACACAATTTTGCAAGCACTGACAAGCATTGACATGTTGATTCTGTTTCTTGCAACATTCTGTGGACTTGGATCAAGCTTAACAGCCGTAGACAACTTGGGGCAGATTGGTGAGTCGCTCGGCTATCCTAATAAGACAGTAAGTTCTTTTGTGTCCCTTGTTAGCATCTGGAATTACTTTGGGAGAGTCTTTTCTGGGTTTGTTTCCGAAAGCTTGATTGTAAAGTACAAGCATCCGCGGCCACTCATGATGACTATGGTCCTTCTACTTGCATGCATCGGCTACCTCTTGGTTGCCTTTCCAGTTCCGGGTTCACTCTACATAGCATCAATCATAATTGGATTCTCATTTGGTGCACAACTGCCATTACTTTTCGCCATCATTTCTGAGCTTTTTGGCCTAAAGTACTACTCTACATTGTTCAATTGTGGACAATTGGCTAGTCCTCTTGGGTCATACATATTCAATGTGAAGCTTACTGGGTTTCTGTACGATAGAGAGGCATTGAAGGATCTTGCACAGAAAGGTCTAACACGGTCCTCAGTGAAAGAATTGACTTGCATTGGCACTCATTGTTACAGGCTACCATTTATAATTTTGGCTTCTGTTACATTTTTTGGAGCCTTGAGCTCTCTAATTTTGGTGGTGAGAACCAGGAAATTCTACAAAAGCGATATATACAAGAAGTTCAGAGAAAATGCTGAGAATTTATGAGACAGAAATGGTCATTTGGCCTTGGAATCCGATAAAAGATAGGAGGTGAGATTTAACTAGGTTCACAATTGAGACGGGACCGATGACAAAGTAGCCAAGTGGGTTTGTTCCATATTTTCTTTTCCTTTGTTTTCCCCTTCCCTGACCCAGATTCCATGCTGTCAACTATTACCATTTTTATGTACAATTACTACCCATAATTTAAAGTTGCTTTTAGAACTTGCAAATTTGTCTGAGTAAGCAGAAAGCAGAGGAAATCAGGAAAGTGCTCAGTGGCCACTGCTCTTTAGACTTGTGATGGCATATATTTTGGTTTTATCGTTTGTTCATACACGCTCGCTAGCATTACATGACAAAAGAAGCATCACCCAACCCTTTTTCCCCAATTCAAAGTTTATTTTTCTCTTTCTTCTATGTAAGATTCTGTGATTCACGGGTGGGATTGTAAGTGGCAACTTGTGATATGGTGGGTTCGGAAACACGTTCCAATTTGTGTAGGATTTTTTCTTTTATCTTATTTTGGACAAAGTTAAAGATTATTCACATTGTCAGCCAACCCTGATCCTTGGACTACCCACTAACTTCACTTCTTATTACTCATCAATGATCCCCACGTAATTAATGAGACATTGTCTCAACCTCCTGTTCATCAACAAGACAACAATCATAGACAAAAACATAAATCTAAAATTGGAGAGAGATAAATGAAAAAAAGAATAAAAAGAAAAGAAAAACTTATAAACAAATAGCTAGAACATTCATTTTGCCCAAGCTCTTCAATCACATAGCCCATGTTAGGCCTTGTTCCAACTTGCAATGGATCATCTTACTTAATGGGTTTGGCCCTTGTCTAACCCCAAGCCGCAGCTTTCAAATTTCTGGCTTTTAGCCTAGAATTTGACCCAAGGTGAGCTCTTCTTACTGAACTATTACATCTTTCAAAGCGGTTACTTGCTTCTGGTTTTGGCGCTAATGGACGCACATAAAATGCAAAAGGGAGGGAATACCAGATAAAAAGAGAGAAAGATTACAGAGAAAGGAAGCTTTTTATCTTTTAGAGATAGAGAGAATCGGAGACAATGGATGTTGACGATCCGCTTGACTTCGAAATAGAAGACTCACTTCTTATTAACCCTGTTGTCCCCAAGAAAAGGTTTTCATTTTCTTTCTCTTCAATACAAGAAAATATTAACGGTTACCCATTTCTTAATTTCTTTTTTTTTTTCCAACCATTTTCACTTGTATATTCAGAAAGTTTTTATCTTTTACACTTTTTGTTGTATGATACCATTTGGGGATTTGGGTCGCTAGGGTTTTCGGTTTCTTTTTTTTCCCCTTATTTTCAGTTTGAATTTTACACTTATGAAGTTGATTGAGTGCCATCAGTTTGAACTTCCTTAAAGATAGTAGCTTGTTCAAAAATTTTAGGATTTTAATCGAGATTTTAGGACCTTTTTACTTTATTATGGTTTTGCTTTCCTATTTATGTTAAAATCACTTTCTTTTCGGAGGAGAATTGCTTAAAGCATTTCAAACAATTTGAGATTATTACTATGTTCATTTATTAGTAATTATGGAGTTCTATATGATTCTTTGTTATGATGTGTTCTGTGTGAATGGTATTTAGGAAAAAGCTTATTGGATTAGATGAGCTTTTGAGTGAACACTATAAGGAGCAAAGCAAACTTATTGAGAAGGAAGCCAAGAAACAGACAAAAGCTCAAAAAAGCTATGATTCTGATGAGGATAAAAATTGCAAAGAAGCTAAACTTTCGAGTCTTCTTGATGATTGCCAAGAACAGGCATAAAAATAACCTTTCCTATTTTTATTTGCTCTACTATGATGTTTTCTGTGTTTGTTCCTTTTAAACTTGACCGAAAGTACATGTACTCTTCTTTTATAGATGAGAGCAGTTGGCAGCCAGGAAGAGATATCCGAATGGGACTTATGTGTCTTTGGACAGCAGGTGCTCTCATGAATAACATTAATTTATCTTGCTTGACATTGTGTATGCCAACTACTGGGAAAACTTCTCCATGGGACCAGATTTTCAAATGACTGAATCTCTATTTTTGGTTTCTCTATGTAAATTACAGAAGACTACACCACCGTTATCCTTTCCTGAGCTTGGAAGTTGGTCAATTTTGCAGTCTTTCATGAATAATGAGCTCAACTCTCTGGTGGGGCTTGTTACAAAACAAGGTTCTTCACTTTCTTGTACTGGCTTTCTCATATATATATATATATATATATATATATATATATATATATATTTCCCCTTTTAATTTCAGATTGTAGATTTCATCTATTCTAGTTTCCTTCTGTTAAGCCACAAGCAATTTTCTCTTTATATCACTGACCTCTTTCATGTGTTCTTTCAGACTGCTCTTTCCTTGAAGGGTTATTGATAAATGGATGGCTCTTAAAACTGATCTTTAAATGCGGTTGTTTAGAAAAATCAATAGCTACATGGACCTTTCTCTTGAGTGAGTACATTCATTACTCCTGGCTTCACCTTCTTCATTTAACAGTCAATGATGGTAATTATGTATCTGTTGGTTTTACCAGTGTTATATTCATCAAAAGAAGAGTTGAGGTCATCTGCTTGTGAATTCTGGTGTGCCATTCTTTCATCAAAAATTCAGGTGAATTGGTATTTATCTTCAAGGACTGAAAACTAAATTTTGATATATGTTAAAATGAGCATGTTCTGCTGAATTTCGTCTTGGAATTAATTATTGTTTGTCTGCCATGATACTTATCCAGGATGGTGTGCCACCTGTTGAAATTGACTGGTACCCCAGCTATTCTGAACTAAAGGGTGCTCTTGAAATATATGGGTTTCTTTTCAATTTTTCGTCCAACATACCTGATAAAAACAGTAAGCTCTATCGACTCTTTGCCAGCTTCTAGTTCATTTCATTCAGCAAATAAATTTATTCATCTTTTATCTTCTTAGAATATGATAGGACATTTTCTACATAACAAATTAGGATGCATGGCATGTGGATACCAAGTTTAATGATGTAATTGGCAGAAAATTTGTTTTTGTAGTTTAACCATCATGAAAATGATATGACTTTTTTCAGTATAAGTATTGCTTTCTCAAATCTAATGCAACAGTTTATTTCAGGACATGATCTATTGCAACAATTGATTATAAATGATATAGCACTTTAGAGCTAACCTCTAATATGATATTTTTTGCCTTCTTTCCTGTTGTCACATTCAATGACTCAATTTTGAACTCTTGCCATCTTACTTTACGTATACTAATATGGTGTATTCAATGCTATAATCTTTAATATATTATCAAACATATTGTAGGTTCGGTTTTTAAAGGGCCACCTCAGAATATCATAACCTGGATCAAATTTACAGCTGTTTTTTGTCAAGTAAGGTATGTGAAAATGGAGTTCTAATCTCAAAGTGTGAGTACTTCTAATTTAGTGCTATATATGGACTTTTCTTGTGGTTGATCTGAATGCAGCTATTAGTGCTAAAAGGGCCCAATATGTGCTCTACAGAAATGTTGAATTGCTCCCGCATTTCTACCTCACTGTTTTTAGATTAACTGAATTTTGTGATATACGATTTGAAGATAGCCCCTTAGTGTTGTATTGTTGTTTGGGAAAGACCATCTATAGAAACCGAATGTGTATGGGCTTTCCTACAAGTTGGATGTTGCATGAATATTTTTAATATAATGTGTGATAATAGTTTCATGATGCTCTCACTACACTTTTGCCCTTGTTCACAAATATTGCTGATTCTGAAGTTCAGTATGACATTTTTTCTCTTTGCAGTTGTAAGCAGTTGTTCCTTTTGACTTCAGACCGTCAAGAACTGGCAGAAGTCATCATTTGTCTATTTTTAGATCGGCGACTTCAAGGTCTCTCTGTTCTTATGAGGAGCTGTATGCAATCAGTTATCAGTTCATTCACAGAAGAAGAATGGATAAACAGTTATTCTGAAATAGCAAAATCTCTTGCTTCAAGGTTATTACTCTTTAAAATAGTTTCTTAACCCAACCCCATCCAACCCAAACTGCCCAATCTATGCTTGAGTGCATACTATTAGTTACATTCTCTAACTTTCTTTTTACTGTTTTTTTTTTTCTACTTTCTTTCTTATGCTTGCCTGACGTGTATTCAGAGTTCCTATGGACTTGAACTGCTTGCGAGCAGTGCAATGCATTTCAGGAGTCGAAACTCGTAGCAAGCATCTCAAAAGTGCTGTTGCCTTCCAAATTCTAGTTAATTGTTTTGATAATAAGGTAGCCCTCTGCTTTTTACATTATATTCCCCTGGGTTTCTGTACTCTTAGACAACTATAGTTGCTTCCTTGTTAGTCTCTGATGGTAAGTTCTCATTTTCTTGCAAATTTCTTCCAACTCAAGATTACAGTTATAATAACATAGTGTTTTTCAGGAACTAATGCATGTGTTGATGCTAATTGTTCATGTGATGTCATAACAGTGGCATCCAAAATATAGTAATTGCAATGTATTATTTGTTTAAACCAAAAAGTTGATATTTGTGAGTTTGAATTTTGCATTTTATACACCATATATTAGTGTTGGAAATGTGTTTATAGCCTTACTGCTTGACTTTATCATCCTTCTCAGGTTACTGATGAAGAAGGAATCCTGAATTTGCTCATATCGATAAATGTGAAAGAGAAGGACTGTGATTTTTTCAAGATGTACCTCTATCTGGTTTTGACTGAAAATTGGCTTCGATATGATCAAATGTTGAGAGATAAGCCAGTAGTTCATGAAATATGGGGCCTTTTTCTTCGAAATTGTTCTTGCCAAATTAGCAGCACAGATTTGAGATCTCATGCATCAAAAGTATGAAACCCAGATTCTTCTTATCTAGCGCTGATTCGGGTTGTTTCCATCTATTAATTCCTTCCACCATGCAGGTTCGTAATAAAGCTGCATTTCTTCTACAAGGCGTTGGCAACAATTAATCAAATGTGAGTTCTAATCCATCCCCAATAAAGAATCTAGAGATGATTGATATGGAAAGTAACCAAAAGAAGTTAACCTGGCATAATTTGGGGTTTGAGGTAAAGCCATATTGTCTTTTACTTCTCTCTCTCTCCTTAACTATAATTGATGCTTGGACAAGAGAGTGTCAAACCGATTTGCTAGTTTTGACACCGTCTAGCATATTTTGGCATGCATCAAGGGTATTGTAGTATGTGTTAAATTTCAAAGCAGTGGACAAATTTCTGTCCTCATGATCGGAAAAACAAGGGGTTTATATTTGGTGTTTTTGTTTTGCTGCAAAATATTTCTCAAAGTTGTACTCTTTTCTGCTTCCAAATAAATTACTACTGGAACTGCTTCCCATAACTCTTCCCAACTTCATTTGATGGAATTTGATCTTTACAGGCAAGTCACAACACAAAAGCTGGTGCAAGTGTTGACAGGATCACCCAGATTCAAAAGCAGGATGTTTTGAAGAAATATTTTTGTTTATCTTGGAAATCTTGTTTTTTATATTCTGGGAATTAATCTTGTTTACTGGATATAATTATGTATATTTAAGTTTAACAATGACCCCAAGCTCATCTGCTTGGGGAATGTGGACTGTGAAGGATGATGCCTGAGATATGTAATTAGCTTATTCGTAGTTAATGTGTTAATCAAATGTTCTTCCCTTAGTTATTGGACTTCCTTCTCTTAAGGCAAGGAGAAGAATGGATCTTTTATTTATGTTTCTAACCTCCAATTACAAAACAAAAAATCAAAATCAAAATCACCCTGTTGAACTAAATTGCCAGAAAAGGGCAATTCTTAAGTAAAAAAGGTAAAAAAAAAAAAAAAAAGAAGAAAGAAAGTAAAAATAATGCAGAGAGAGTAGGCAGGCCAGGAACAAGGTTGGGAAATTTAAAATTATGTTCGGAAGCCACTAAACTACCTTTTTGGGCTTCTGGGGCTTTGCTTTGGGAAGCCGTTAGAGCTCCCAAACCTCCCATCTTTTCTTTCTTTACTTCGCCAGTTTGCCTTTGTTCCTTTGCTTTCTCTCCTTTTTTTAATCTCTTTAATCCCTCTTCAGTTCTTTCATTCAATGTTTTCCTTATTCTCTGGGAATCTAATCCTTGTTTCACAGATAAAGACCACTTAAGGAAAGATTTCAAATTTGCTTCTTTATTCTTCATTCTAAAGAACAAAGTAAGTTCTTTCTTTCACTATCTTCCCGCTTGTTCAAAATTTCCTCCTTTTTTTTTTTTTAACGTTAGTCTTCCTTGATCTATCTAGTTTTAATGGTTTTGGAGACAGTTTTCGCATAATGGGAAGCAAAAGAAAGGCAAAAAGTTCATCTTTTGGGAGCATAGTGAGGACGAGATTGTCTGACATCACCAATTCACAGTTACAACCCAAGCCTTCAAGCCAAGAGGAAAAGCCTCAATAGATTTCTCCTGCTGCTGAAGACTACATTAATCAGTTAATTAAGGTATTTTCTTACTTAGGTCTTTTTTATTTTATGTTATTTTAATAATTTCCGAATTTTTGTTTAACCTTGGCTTACTCTGTTATTTTTTTTCATTTATGGTTGTTTACATCTGAACCAGGAAAAGATGACACTGATGAAACTTATTGACGAGAGAAAGTATCCTTTTTTTTTTCAGGTTTCTAGCATTAAATGAATGGATAGAGACTTTTTTTTCCTAACATTTAACAGTAAGATTATCGAATTGAGTGGAACTGAGTTGCAGAATCTGAGAATTCGTTTGCAAAAATTACAGCTACAGAATTGCAACCTTGCACAATCAAACAGTCAGATGTTAGCGGTCTGTTGGCTCTGTTGATTTTGTCCAAGTATGATTCATTTCTGAAGTATTTAGTTATTATTAAAATTGATCGTTTTTTGCTGGTTTTTCAGGAGCTTAATTTAGGAAGAGATAGGGTAAGTTTGTTTGGAACTTTTTACTCTTCTATGAAAACTTAAAGAGTGTTTTGTTTCCTGGAGTTTTAAACCTATTTCAATTTGTATAATTTGGTGTCAATCTTTACAGGTGAAAGCTCTGCAGCATGAGCTTGTATGAAGGATGCTGTACTTAAAGCAAAGAACCTGGAAAAAGAGGTTAACATTAATCTTACTTTTCATTATTAGAATTAGAGAACAGCTGCATCCTTACTTGCAAGAACTGAACAACTTTACTGCAATTAGCTGCTTGTATTGATTGGTGTAATAATTTCACTTTCAATTTGTCTACAATAGATTAGGAAATTTTCAAGAAAAGATTTCACGTCTTGTATGTTAATTCTTGCACTTCAACTATTACGAGAGCAGGGAAAAACGGATATGGACTGTCAAAATACTGGCTCACATGGGGGAGAGCAGGCAGATGAGAAATGCATGCCTAAGGCTGATGATGATGACAAGCCTTGTACCCGCAACAGAAGACGTAATGCTAGAAGCCAATGTAATCTTTTAGATTCTTAGATGATTCGCTTGAATTTTTTATACTACATTTCATTTTTTATTTTTGTCTTTTATCTCCTCTAAATATTTTGTGAGCTATTTTGCAGCTATGGCCCCTTCAACGACAAGCCAAAGAGGTGGAGATAGAGAGAAGATTGAAAATAAAAGGTCAGCTAACACATCAAGCTAGTATATACAGATGTAATATTTTTCCCTTGACAGAAATTTAATCATCCCCACAGCTCTCACCTACCTACTTGATAGAACACGTCTGCTTTTCTACTTTGTAGGCGTTGTTTGAGAAGGCAATCTGCAAGGTTCAAATCCCAAGAACGAGAACCTACAGAGAATCTATTTGAGATTGATGATGTTAAATTTGCAGCCACTCAGCAACTTGATACTCCGATGCATGAAGATGGTCCAACTCCTTTGGGTCCATCCATTACAATTGTAGAAACTTATAACCCAAGAGCTGAAACAGAAATATTGAAAAGATCTTCACTCGGAAGACCATTACGTAAAGCAGTTGAGAAAGTGCAATCGTACAAAGAAGTTGCAGTTAATGTTAAAATGCGGAGAAAAGAGTGAACAACTATCAATTCCCCACACATTCCTAGAGACCGCTTCATGTTTCTAATTTCGTCCTGTAACCTATTTATCGTTGTTTGTAGAACTTACATTGATTTTTGTTCTTTCTTTTTGGGATGATTTTTAAAGTTGCTGTAAAAAGAAAAAAGTGTCATGTAGTATGTGAAAGACTGAAAGGGTTTGATGATTATGTAGCTTAGTGAACAAATCAGTTCAGAATATTGTTGGCTAAACGTCTAATCAGAATGAAATGCATGCATTTTGAGACTCAATGCTGCTTAAATGGAGTGTTAAATTAAAGCAATTTGATCCCTCACTACATTTAAAACACTGTGAGAATCCTTTAATGCTGCCATTTATTTTGACAGCTTCCTCCAAACAACTGGTTTTGTCCTATTTAACTGCTGACTGATTGTAAAAGAACAAGACAAAAAGCATGGAAAAAGAAAATCTTGCGTTCTCAAGTAAGATTTCCTCCTTTCCCTTAATTTCTTGGCCAGCTGGAACCAGTTGGGGGAACCCAATTTCTGATATGATGGAGCACTGAGGCGGATCCCTTGACTCAATTGTTTGTTTCTGAATGAACTGAATTTGGGGATTGATTTAACTTTGATGCTGTGTTCTTTTGTTGTTCTTGCACGTTTGAGAGAGATATGGTGATTGACGAAGTCGTCCGAGCATCCCAGACCCAGACAACTGTCTTTGACCTTTTCCATATTTATGGTTTGTAACTTATTAGCCCAGTTACAAAACATGGGCTTTGGATTTTTCAATGTCCAAAATTCTTTGATAAAACTAAAACTTGATAGAATAATAACAAAACCGTGTGGGACCACACCTTTTTGGACAATAAATATATAAATATATATGTAAATATTTTTCCTGCTTTTGGAGTATGATTCCCATCATATCTTACACACACCCCTTCCCCCCTTAATCTTTGATTAATGGACAAATCTGTCAATTGACAAGATCTCAACAGAAGATAAAGAAACTGGATTTTAAGTCACTCTCGTGAGCTTTAAGACATGATTCTGCCCCCATGTACAAACAACTACAAACAACTAGTATGCATTTTCATCACAAAATTGTTTAAAAAATAATAATTAAAATTTAGATTAATTAAAAGCTTCACATGCAATTTGCCAAGGAATATGGTAAAGCGACAAATTGGGCCATCGTTTTATCAGACTTTGAGACCCTAAAACCGCGTTTCTTCACGGCACCGTTTGGCTTTTTTTTTTTTTTTTCTTAAATAAAATAAAAAATGGAAAGTGATTTTATAATAAAATATACTGCCGTGAGGTCATCTTAAGTTTTAAATTCTTTCCTTAAAATTTCAATATGAATTTTTTACTATCCAATAATAAAAATTAATTTTTTACATTACATTAGCCATAATAATTACAACATAACATAAACTTGGGTTAGACAGAGGGCTTTTGCATAACGACCGCTTGGGATTCCAAAGAACCCAAAACAATTTATAATCTGATTTGAGATGGAATTGACGACCCACCTAAAGGGTTAATGGGACCCCACACGGCTTAATCAAAAGGGTTGGCAACCATGATTACCCCTTGGGACCCCACTTTGATCATCCTCTGCAAAACTCAAAACCCTCTCTTCATTTTGGGATTTTATTCCAAAACTTTCTTCTATGGGGGATTTTGTTGCAATCATATACTATCAAATTGATTTGATCTGCAAAAAATTTTATAGGTAATATGTTAAATCTTAGTTTTGGCCATCAGATCTTCAAAAATCAGTGACTTTCTAAAAATTTTCTATATTTTTGCAGGGAACAATATCTAGTGTCACATGCAAACAGCAACATAATCAGTACTTTGGTTCACTTCTAAATTACATGAATTTAGGGTTTTTTTTGTTATACAAAAGAATTTACACTCAAAAGTGTCAGTCAAAGGAATATAAGTAACCTTTTTGTTACTTGGATGATTAACAAAGTGATAGTCAAAGGAATAACGTACATATATTAACAAGTTGCTATAACTTTTCGTAGAATTGATTCCTTTAACCGTCCTAAAAGAATTTCGTTAACCCCTTTAAAAAAAAAAAAAAATTCAATCTACCAGCTTTACCTTTGATGAGTTCATTATAACTTTATATAGTCACCTTGATTCAGTGAAACGCAGGTTTTGTTTACTTACAACCACAAATGGTGGTGAAATCTCTTTCAAAATAGTTGGCCATGTCTTCATTGAAAAATTACTATTGTGAATTATGAAACTCAAATTTGGCCGACCAAATATCAATTTGATTGGATAAACCCATGTTTGTTTTGTTTCCATAATTTGGATTTAGGCAAGCAAATGGGGATGCCTTTGTAGCCTTGTTTAGGGTTCAAACTCATTTCTTAACCACTTCTTTCTTACCTTAGAATTGTGTTGTGTCTATGTTTCCAACCATATCATGGTTTAGGCACTACAACAAATACAATAATGTGGGGGCCATGGTGTAAAAAATGGGATATGGGTCCCTCCAAAATTGCTCATATTTTATTATATGTTGGAGCAAAATTTTTCTTGTACGAAAATATTGGGTTGTTATGTTGGTAAAGGTGATCCTATAATGATAAATCTTGTCTCCTCTTTGTATATTTGAGGATGACTGTTGTACATATACTGGAAGGAACAAGCAGAGGGGTCTAGGGTTTATACGAGGGATCTTTAGCATGTCTTTAAATTATTCGGTTTATTTAAATAATAATTACAATTATAATTATGACTATCATGATTATTACTATCTCATATCAATACACATGCCTTAGCCAAATGATATGGTGAAGGTATATTTGGGGGGTTTCATTTGCATCATGAATCATCACACAAGAAATAAGCACCATTTTCAACTCTACTTGATTTATATATCTTAAAGGCTAAGGTCATCATCGCAAACCCACTAAATATTGCTGAGGTTCGCATGAAATCAAATTAAAAAAAATCAATTATATCAATATATTGACAATGCATGTTTGAAGTTAAGGTTATATCCAATGAGTATTAAGCCAATGAAACACAATATGGTAATAATAATGCAGATATATAGTCAAAGAGCAAAAGTTGTGATTCCAGAAGCCAGAATATAAGTAAGAAATTATCTGAAAGAGCTATCATTCTCACACCCTGTCCAAGCCAAGCTGGGGCAAAAGGAAAAGAAGAGGGAGTGGGGATGAGGCAGGGCTGGGACGAGTGAATTGTGTTGGTCTGATGCTTAGGATTGCCGTTTCCTAGCTAGGGCAAGCCCACATATGCAGGTTGATATTGATAAAGTTAAGACATAATACAATAATGCCCATAGCTAATCACATACCTTAGATGGGACATAAAGGCAGGCAGCTCAGCGCCCATTTTATTCCCTCTCCCCTCCTATTTGGGGATTTTTTCACCATTCCTTTGTCCTAAAAACCACTCCATTACTAATAAAGCTAAACCCTTAATTTAACTACTTAATATGGTTAACCATTTTAAGGGTAGGTTGCATGATTTAGGACTCTGTAGCCTACATGTGTCACAGATTAAGAGAGGTTTTGTCATTAAGTGTAGAATTAATTAATTGATTAAGCTTGTTTTAATAGCAAAGGGTCTTGAATTAGTCAAATGGAAGCATTCCCCTTTCCTACAATGAGGACTTTATTGTTCAAAATGGGTCCATTAGCTTTCTAGGGTAAATGTTGGTGGGAAAGTTTGGTTACCAGCTCCCTTTTTGGACCAATGACACAATAAACCATTGACCCCAATACATGAACATGATTGAGAGACAAAGACACACAAAGAAAGATATCAGATTTTGAGATGGGAATTGTCTACATTGTAGGGTTCTAGATTGTAGTCTATTATCAAAAAGAAAAATTTACATGCAAACATTCTTTAAGTCAAAAATGAGTTCCATGGGTTGTAAAAATGAATAATGTGTTTGTTTTCATCATTTTTCGTATTCGTTTGTCAAAAAAAGCATGCTGATTTTTGTTTCCTAAATTGAACAAAAACAAATATTAAGACACATTTTCAATTAGATAGAAATGGTTTGGGATAAAATCAAACAAAATGCTTCCTTGTTGGACTACGTGGTACTAAAAGTTTTGAATCACATTATTGCACAAGTGATTATTCCACAAACTAACTCAAAGAGACAGGCCAAGAAATTATTCCACAAACAAAAGAGAATAACAAAAACAAGAGAATGGAGTTAGATTATTTATCAATGAAACGATATTCTTGCAGGTCAATAAAACAAAAATCGTCTCTAATTTCAGAGTGAAAGTTAATGGAGGCTCATAAAATTATATGCTACGGCTTTGTAATAATTTTTTTTGTTTATAAAAACTTATGATTGAAACTAATGTCTTGCTCAAGATTCTTGGCCATTTGCTATATGATTGGAAAAATATTCGTAACTAAAGGGCTATGGCATCTTAACTAATTGGAGTACGAAATCCAACTAGATTCAATAGCTTTGATCCTTGGTTGATTTTAATAGTGATTAAATCTTTAAAAGCATTAAACTTTTTATATTAAAATAAAATATAAAATAAGTTCGAAATTTAAATCTCAACATACAATTTTTTCTTTTATCTTTAGGCTGCGACATCTTTTGTTAAAAATAATTATCCTTATATAGAGTTTATTCATACCTTGTGTTCAACTATATAAACTATACAAAGGAAAAATCAAACTTCTGGTTTTCAAAATCTAATCAATGGAAATGAGAAAAATGGGAAAAGGACAACATGGTTTCAATTTACCCATCCATGGAAAATATTGCTAGCACTATCGATGTCTATGGAAAAAAAACATCTAGAAGAAAATTGGTAACAAATAATTATAAAATTTTTGGTTAATCATAGTGTTAATCAAAATCTAGAAGAATAATTTCGAAATTAATCATTGAACGACTTAAAGACTACTTTTGCTAATATTTCATACCATATGATAAAAAAAATAGAACTGATTTTACTCTGAAATTCTCAGCCACTTCAATTAATTGAAATGACATAATCTCATAAATATCTATATAAAAATTTATGTTCGAATACGTTCAGATTCTTCAGAGCTTCTTTTTTTTTTTTTTTTCCATGCAAGTGTATATCTCAAACTTTTTTTCCCCGGTAAGCAATAACAGAGAATCTCCCTTTGCATTCGAACTGATTTGTCAAATCAACAGGTCCAAAAGTAAAGATAAATAAACCAATGTAGATTTTGGATGTTGCTTTTTTACAGTTTTTTACGGTAACATATTGGAGTGAATTTTTCTTGCCACGTTCATCTAGGTGGCTAAATGAAGAAAAGCGGCACGCTCATGGCCAAAGGACCAGAGACCAGGAGGTGTGGTTAAAGTTAAAAGCCAACAGTAGTCGGTAAAAAACATAGAGAAGCGACTGCTTTTCTACTCCCGCTTTTGGCGCTGATATCTGATTTTTCACGCTAGTTGATGTTTGGTGCGTTGTTAAGAACAAGAACGTTCCGATGGACTGGACCGGACTGCGTACAAAAGACTGAGTAACAATGCAAAGGACGGCCAATTGGTAGGCTTTTGGCCTTTAGTGGCTTTGTCCAACCCCAGTTAGATAAAAAAAAAAAGCAACAGAAAAATGAAAATAGTAGTTGCTGTTGCTGTTGCTGTTGCTGGCCTTCTTATAAGACTCGGAAGAATCACTCATAAACCCCACCTTTGTTTATCCTCTCTTTATCTCTCTCATCCTCTTATTATTTTATTTCTCAAACTTGAACAGAAAAAAATCACTTTCAAGTTCAATTCAGTTTAGTTCTTTTGAGTGTTCCAAATTCTGAGAGAGCATGGATAGTCAGAGAGGTCCTCTTGTTAGCTGGGCTTACTTCTGTCAAGGAAAGGTAACACGCACATTTCTTGTTTCTTGGTGTACAGTTTAATTTAAATTGGTTTAGTTTGAACTTTTCTTTAACACGCACATTTCTTGTTTCTTGGTGTACAGTTTAATTTGAATTGGTTTAGTTTGAACTTTTCTTTCTCTTGATAATGAAAATGGGGCCTTTTTGCTTGCAGTTTTGGGCTAAATTGTTAATTGGGTGTTTTAATTATGCAGACAATGGAAGAGCTTAGGCATTCTCTTTTGTGTACTACTTTGGAGCTGGAACAGACAAGAGTGGCAGTTCAGGAGGAGCTGAGAAAGAGAGATGATCAATTAATTCAACTCAAAGAATTGCTGAGCAAGGCAATGAGAGAGAGAGATGAAGCACAGGAGAAATGTCAAAGACTTTTCCTTGAGAAACTCCTGCTTCACCAACAGCAACAGCGTGTCGCTCATCCTCTTTCTGGAGTTTCTAGCATCGAAGATGAACCCAGAAGAGGGATTGACTCCAACAATGGCTTCTCATCATCCGATTGTGAGGAAAGCATTGTTTCATCTCCTGTTCTTGATCCAATTCAACAAACCCAACTGCCAATAGCACCACCACCTCAACCGATGCCACAAGAAACCATAGAGATAGTGCCTGAAAAGCCCTTGCCTGAAAAGGGAAAGCTTTTACAGGCTGTGATGAAAGCCGGTCCACTCCTGCAAACCCTTCTTTTGGCTGGACCACTGCCTCAATGGAGACACCCACCACCACCACTTGAGTCCTTTGAGATCCCACCTGTGTCCATTCCTTCCCCATCACTACCACCACCTCCACAAGTCTTCCACCAAGACTCCTTGATCAGCATTAACGGTTGCAACATCCTAAACACCTGTGGTAAAGTTGACAGAAAAAGGGTTCTTTATGATGGCTCTGATTCTCCTACAGAGACCAAGTACCAAAGATTAGTTCTCCCTTGACTGCTACTACAACAAGAGTAGTCTACATAGTATTAATTCATAAAATTTACCATTTTTAAACTTATATTATAGAATGGTGAAAATCAGCCTATCAGGTTACGGTGACTGATCTAGCATATTTGTACAGAGGTTTGCTTTAGAGAAGCAACTACCCAACTTCCTAGTTAACTCTTCGGAGAGAGTCATAGAGAGCTTTTGTTTCTTGGCTTTTTGCCAATGTTTTTGGTGAAGATTTTTTGTCCTTATTTCCCCCCTTTTTCTTCAAATTTCTCCAAGTTTTTGCTCCAAGATGTGAAAGGGAGCTTTGATTTCTCCAAAATTGCTGTGGCATGATTAAATTAGCAGTACAACTTAGTTTTCTATAGTCTTACTAAGGTGTGTGACTTGTAAGGGTGGGAGAAGTGTGGACTGTTTGAGAATTGAGAGATTACATTAAAAATTAAAAAGATTTTTAAAGCAGAAATGAGTGTGGAGCAGTTGAAACGGGGAAGATGGGTATGGCCAACAACCAAGAAGGTCTAAGAGGCTTGCTTGTCGGATTAGTGGATCCCACAAATCAGAATCAGGATCTGCTACTGGTGTGATGTATGATTATATTACTCTTTTCTTTTTGGTGTGAGGGAAGTATGATTATTTATATATAAGTCTAATCTTACGTTTGTGGAAATCATTTTTTCCCTCTTCTCTATTTAATCCTAATATTCTAAAGCTTCTTTTTATCTATCTGCTCCCACTTAATTTGTTTATTTGTTATTTCAGCATAATAACTTTATCTCCCTAAACTAGAGCGAAAATAACGTTGGGCTTTCCTTTTCCATGTCGCCTTCCCAATATATGGATCTGGGAAACCTTTTCCACTTGCTAATATTTGTGAAAAAAGCAATCAAGTCACCAATGAAACCTTGTGGAAATGAGGCTTCTATCTATATGACATACTGAATAGATATGCTTCCCACCTTGTTAGCAAGGTTTATGTCTCAATTGCATGGGAGCAGTAATTGAAATGCTTGAAGTTATGCTATTCCTACAACAGTTTTAGCAAGGTGATTCTCCTTGGCCTCAAAGTTCAGGATTTGAGCCTCAAGACCAACTAGAAAAGGAAAAAAGAAAAGAAAATCTCAGGTCCATCAAACTCCCGCTATTAGTCGAAAAGATTTATAAAAAAAAAAAAAAAGCTTCTTATGCTCTCAAGTCTCAATCGCTAGATGGCAAGTCAGATTAAACAACTTCGATCCTTTGCCTCATGCATATTTTGTCAATGCAAAGCATAAATGAAAAAAGAGCTATTACAAAGTCATGTTCACATTGACAAACTCGAAGGCGATGGATTGATTTAATTGGTGAAGCCTAGTGCATGAGCATTGAACTTGTTTCTAGTCTATCTTTAACAAATCTACTAGTAATTAAACCCAGCAAGTTATTGGAAGAAAACTCGCTTTTTATCCATTATATAATTGACAAGGCGTAAAACAGAGGTCATGCCCAGTATACAAGAAGAGGGATCCAGATAATGACACATTTCATTTTAATTTAATGGGACAACCCAAAGTGTTTTAAAGCATAAACATGGTTAGAAAATTGAGGCCTAACATGTTACAGGCTGACACAAAATTCAAACGCGCAAAGGAAACTTGAAACCTTGTGGTACTCGTACTAAAGCAGCAAAACAAACAGGAGCATGATATTTTATAGTCGATATATAACGGAAAGGAAGAAGAATTGCACCATTCAAGTGCAGTTCATATAAGACTTTGGTTGAAAAGTTAGGCGACAAATGAAAAACCTGTTTCCAGGGAATTGTCCAGTCTACAAGGCGGTCGCTTGGACATGAACAAGCTAGCATGTTTTACTTGACTGAAGACTTGATCCCCACCTCCAACGAGTTACACCATGATTTGACTGAGATCCTCTGCTCCTAGGTGTCTTCCACTTATAGAGGCTAGAAAGTTTTATCACAGCTCAGAAATAAGAAGAAAAGTACCAAGTCTGGAACAACTTTCGGTTCTAGACCTTCTGTACCTTGTTAATTTCCGGTCAAGAGACTGACGTCTTAAGACTTAAGATGATTCCCACTCAAAAGAGCGCTAATACAATGGACATGATGAAACAAAAATCAAAAGCTGCACTAATTAACAATTATAAAAAGCATTCCATGATTTTCAATAAAATACATGAAAATTTTGTCAGCTTTTAAGATAATTGATAAACAAATTAGCCCATCTAGCAATAGAAGCTTCTTGATTGCTACTAAGAAAAGGAATGTTTGTATTTACATTGCAAAGTTTAGAAACTGGAGAACTATAAGTCCCCTTCACATTTGAAATTAAGGTTATTAACCTACCTAGGGTGGAAAAATATTCATACACATTAGAGTTCCTCAATCATCGTCACCATCATCTTCATTGTTAGTCTGATTGTGTTTTTGAGCATTATACATCTCAGCAACCTGCAAATATTGCAGAAAAGTGATTAAGCAAAAAGAAAATAGTTGCTCTTCCTTCTCTTATCATGTGAAATGAATAATTTGTTACTATCCATTTTTCCATTACAAAGACAGATCATGGACGAGCTCTAGAGAACACTAGACTAGTACGTGAGAAATCCACTGTGGTTGTGTTTGTTCATATATCATCACACAACTTATTTGTTTTCACCTGCTCAGATGATGAAGCTTGCTCTGGAGTCTTATCTTCTCGAATGCGAACTAAACGTGGAAATCGAAGAGATATGCCCTTTTACCAAGAACAAGGAATTAGATGAGTTCATTTTCTATTCCCAGAGAAAAGCTTTGAGAAAAACAAGAAGTTGCAGGATCCAAACTGATGGGTCACCCTCAAAATTGAGTCATCATGCACTACATTTACGGAATAAAAGAAAACAGGAAATGGGAGAAAGGCCAAAAAAAAAACTGACTCTTCAACATGTGACAACTTCCCACCTTATCAGGATCCACAATCCCAATTGAAGCACGATGAACAGGACTGATAGTCAAGTCTGCAGCCTTTACCTCCCAAACCTGCAAGAAATTAAAAAAAAAAAAAAAATGGAACAAACTCCTGAAAACAAGACTCGCAATAGCCTAAAGTGTATCTAATCAGCATTTATTGAATGCAAAGGGATATGAGCGGACCTAGGAAGTTATAACAATAACTATAGAAACACAAAATCAAGATTTCAATTCATAATCCATTTTGAATCCAACATATCACTTGTAACTGTTGTAGGACAACAAAAATTATCTCCATTGAATCCACAGGAACCATTTAAATTTTTTGATGTGAGACCAAAACTACTGATAAATTTTATAAGAATATTCAGCAACCCAGATTTCAACAAATGGGAGCAAGTACACAGAATGAGAAAAGCATTTATAGCAGTCACTGTAAAGTTAATGATTATTTCAAATGGCAAAAATAAATATATTCTTAAAGAAGAAAAAGCACACAAAATTCCAGCAGACCACGGACATATGCAGATGGGGCGAATGGAGAACAGAGTCAAAAGAGACAACATATAACATAAGCATGCATTATGCAAAAGAATGCTGAAGTTGAGAAAGTGCACCAATCCTCTTGAGAGGCTATAAATAGAAATATGTGGCAAATGCCCTGATCAAGAGAACTGAAAATTCATTGTCACTGTTTGTATCATATGACCTGTAAAGGAATGGACCATAGCGGAGAGTAGGGGAACACACTTCCCACCCCAGCCTGATATGGAATAGGCTTGAGTGCCTTTCTAACTAGAACTGAGGCAAGCTCACAACCAAACCATTCCTTATCTTATTATATGCACCATACAAGGATACTCCTTCCACTAAGTAAAATTTGTCCACTTCAGAAACATAGACATCATAAGACATGCAATTAACAAATCCACCAACACCCAAATATACTTTTGTGAAAGAAGTGTAATTTTACCTCAGTAGCCTCAAACCACACATCTGGCTTGATCATCTCTGAATAACGATAGTATGACTGTGATCAACAAGAACATTAGAATATGCATGTTAATCAAGAATTCGTTCTATTTGCTCACGATTTCCTTTCTTCCAACAGAAGATAATATCAAGAGATAAACCTTTGGTTCAGGAATCACTTTAGAGCGGAGACTGGTGGAACGTTCTTCAAGCTCTGCTTCAGTAAATCCAGTACCTATTGAGCATCAAAAAGAGAAGGAAAAGGAAAGGGGGGACAGTAGATAGTCAGCAGGAAAGGCAAGAAATATGTTGAACAGTCATAATTCAAATTTCACTAACCTATTTTACAGATACTCTGGAATTCTTCATTACTGTCATCATAACATGCCAAGAGAAAGGCACCATAGAATCCTAAGGACAAACATTATTGTACCATCAACATAAATCATGCATCAATTAAGAACAGAATCACATAAGCAATAAGTTGAGAACCAAAACAATCAACAGAGAATAAACTCTACAACTCTACGTAAGCTCTGGTCATCTGATATGTTAAATAAACAGAAATGGTTCTTACCAGTCCGCTTCCCACGGCCATGGAAAGCAGCAATAGGCACAAGGTCTAATGTGTCTCCAATACTGTATGGTACAAGGAACATAAAAAGTTAAATATGAGCAAAATAGCACATAATTTGCACTGGGAATTAAACATTTCTAACACCTTACCTTTCCATGTAGTCTTTCTTCAATTTTAGCCAGTTGAGTGACCGCTTTGATGGTTCATATGTAGCATCTCTATCCAATGTTTTGATAATTAAACCCTCACAACTGAAAACTAAGACTAATATTAGCATCATAGAAATCCAAGTACATTCTGGAAAAAAATAATTATTTCCCTGATTTTATTTCCGATACTCATCGGCTCATTCTAGCCACCCACTAAAAGTTTCTGGAAGAATTAAACAAATACCTTGAAGAAACAGCAGAATTAAGGAAAGCTTGTATTTCCTCAAGATCATTTGATGTTAAGGCTGTGGCAAACTGAAAAAACCCAGCTTCTTCTTCAAATGATTCATAAAGCCTCTGCAAAGGGCACATGCAATAAGAACCTAGTGAATTAAAAAGGGTATATCATATGCAGTGAACAAGATAAACCCTTAATGAATACAAAAAACACTCCAAATCAATTAATTAACCATGCAGGCCAACTGCATCTCCTTATAATTAACAAAACATAAATCTTCATAGTGAATTTTTATTAAAACTAATACAATTAACATTTTGCATTTGACATTAAAAAAAAAAAATCATGCAAGCTGCATGGATATACATGATGGGGATACAAGCAGTTAAATCCTGACAAAGAAAAGTTTTTTTATGAAAAAGTCCAGAACAATATATGCCAGAGAAAAAGGCATAGCATACCTCTTTACGAACTTTCAGTTGTTCTTGAAGAAGTGGTTGCCCATTAAGATACAGGATGTCAAAAGCAAATACGCACACATCAACTTTGATGTCACTCACTACAACATTTTTTCGAGCTCTTGTACTAAGGATCTGCATAAATCAACTCAGAAAACACTTTATCAACAATATCAACTTAAGAAAACATGGATTCAGACCACTTTGGTGCACATCATCCATAACACCCAAAAAAGAATCAGTCAATGATTAACTGCAACAAAATATGGCCACTTTTACATTACAAAACGAATGCAAACCTTTTAGAAATTCAATAATACCAAAATGCTAAATGATAACTGAACAAAGTCAAATTTTATAATCTCATGTGTTGGGACTTTATGTGGTTAACCATATAGAACAATCAAAGGTTGCATTGGTAAGGCTTAGTGCATGGAAGGCTTGCTTCTAAGTAGTATTCATATATATTATTCTCCCATTTGTAATCTCCATGCTACACAAATAATTTTTTTTAACTCTCTGCAACTTTCATGCAACAAATATTTTCCCCTTTGTACAAGATATGTTTTGATTGTTGAAGGATCAGCCAACTACTACATGAAGATGGAATTTTCAAAGACAAACAAATTCCAAAGTATGCAACACATTACCTGAAAGGGTAAAATTTTCCTTTGAAACCGATCATAAGCAACCAGCTCACAATCCAAAACAAATGATTTTACAGAGGACTTCTTGAATCTACACAAGAAAGTAAATTTTAGTAACTAAACCAGCATATGCAGAAGCTGTAGCATGCTATGTTTTAAAAAAGTAATGGCTTAAGCTCATCAAAGGGTTTAAAAAGCTTTTAGCAAGCATCAAGCACTCAAAATAGAGATTTTAAGGGACTGTATTGAAATTGTGTGCCTCAAAATCTCGGAAATCGCTAATATCCAAATCCTTATAGGAATTCTCAGCATATAATGTCAATATCTAAGTTTTCAAACACCGCCTTAACAACAACAAAGGGAACAAACGCCTATAACTTATGACCATTACTACAACTTTTGACTACCAACACATTTTGAATGGTCAAGTTGGGATATAAGATGAAGAAATAAACTTAAATGGTGAGTAATACAATATTAAGTGCCAATATCTGGATCTCAATTAACTACAAATTTATTTGACATGCATTGTAAGAAAGCCCTAATTTAAATAAGTTTTGACCAGTATGCTTTGTTTTGTGTGTGTGGGTGGAGGGGGGGGGGGGGAAGAGGAAACCTTATTCAACACACACAAAATAAACAAATAGAACACATCAGCACATCAACACAACAAGTCACAATAATAATAGAAGTCTACCTAGAAATTGCAGCAACAACATCAGGAAACTTTCCAGTGTTCCACTCAGCATTTCGACTGTATATCTCAACTGAACCATTCTCCATGAAATGTATCTACATAAGGCACGTGATTTTTTTTTTGTTTCACATAATGTATTGCTAATAACAGAAACAAAAGCGCTCGAAAAACTATTACCTGTGCACGTTCTCCATCATACTTATATTCACATACAAAGTCCATATCCTGGAACTTATTTATAATTTCAGCAACCCCTTTGGTTGGTTTTGCTAGCATAGGTCCAACAGGGACACCAGGCGTAAAGTTACAGGTTTTTGGAAGATCCCATACACCACCAGTCAAAAGGGCAGGGACTATTTTATCATAGACTGGAAGGATAGAAAAAATTTGTTTGACAATCTTAGCAGCCTGCATGAGAGTAATCAAAGATCAATATCGAAGAGCAAAAGGTGATTCCTCAACACACAAGGAGCAATTTATGGTAAGAAGAACAACTCCTGAGAGCCGAAAAACCATTTGCAGGCATTAATAGATGTTGACCTCTTTCACCAGCCAATTTCCCTTGCCCCTTCACCACTATCAGTCTACAAAGGTCTTAATCAGATGCCAACTCTAGATCTAGCAAGCCTCAACAAACAACCAGCCTACCTCCCAACAACAATGATGAAATATCAGAGCACTGCAAGCCAGCTTATTCTAGGTACCAAAAAAGGTTTCCCTAACCTCTAAATTATGATGACATGTCATTCCACATATGTCTAAACCACATACTTTTCAATGGCTTTGTGGAATCTTAAAATGTACTTCCCATGCATAATCTATGAACTGCATTATGAATCGAACTGATAGGCTGCACTGATGATTCAGGAAAAAGTACCACGTCAAATTCTACACCTATAAACTTTACTCACCTCTTCTAAAGGAGACTGAACGTTCAGAGGTGGTTTAGAATGTTGTTCATTATATACAGCAGCCTGTCCTAATGCAGCTAACAGAGTCTGCTCTGAAAATCCAATTCGCAACTTTGTCTGCAAGATGAACTCAAGAAACCTTACAACAAAGGAACTAATATAAAATAGTTGCAAATTGCTCTCCTAGTTACAACCTGAAGTAGACGAATCAAATATTGAGGTTCGCAGTCAGTTGCGGCAACAATAAGTGCCTTGATACGATTTTTTTTCTTCTCCTGACTATCCTTTCCAGATTCCTATATAAGTTGAACAGAGAAAAAAGGCAAATCAAAAGTATTAAGCCTATAATATTCACCAACAAAAACCTCATAACTAATGCATTCTCTTGCCCAAGTATTAGGCCAGACAGTACTGCAGAATTATAAGTGCATCAACTATAGTAATATTCAAAATTAACCAACTTATCCAAGTAATGAATATACCAAGTGAAAACTCGTGTCAGCACAAACAACGTAAAATGTCCACAGTTACATGAAAATGAATCCACAATTCCACATTCAATGTTGATGGGCATATGCAGTAGTATTCATTAATTACGAAGCAATTAAACAACCATTTCAACCATGGATGTCAAGATCACAATAAGATTTCATTCATTGGAATAAAATGCATCCCACTATATAAAAGTCAAATTGTGGAAGAAGATGGTGAACCTTAGCAATTAGCCGAAACGTGTCAAACACTTTGACAACAGTTAATGGATCAGGCTTGCGCATCATTGATTGAGATGAACGGCTAGCTTGTGCAACAAGGCCCAAGTCTCCCTTCTCCTGTCAAAATGTAAATGTACACCGTTATATGCCAACATTTTCTGTTAAGATTTTTTTTTTTGGGTTTGTGCTAAGAAGTTTTAATCAATCCCAACATTATACCTTGTACTGACTCTTAACCTGTGATTCAGTCCTCCCACAGGCCTCTGCGAGAGCCTTGATAATGGAGGCATCTCCAATTCCCAGCTCTAATCCATCATGTGCCGGAGCAACCTTATTTGCTGCCAAGTAAACCGTCGCCACCAAATCATCAGGCGTAGTATCTATAACAGTCCTCAACATATTGCAAACAATATCGGTTATCACAATCCGACCCGTCTCACTCGATATCAAATCAAACGCCAAGCACAGAAACAAAAATGGCACCCTCTCTCCTTTCTCCCAACATGCCACCATCTTTGGATCAAAATCCGCCGGCTTCTTCTTCAGTAACTCAATTTTCCCCTTCAATTTCGCATTTTTTTCAGAGACACTCACCACCTTGATTTTCTTCGAATCCGGGGGTTTCTGCGTCTCATCTAACTTGGACTTCGGGGAATCTTTACCGGGCTTCTCGATTGCATTACTAGCGTTTTCGTGGTCGGGCTTGACCTCGGTGGAATTTAGGGTTTTGTTAGGATTAGGGTTTTGGGTCGGAGATGGCGATGAGTCGATGGATTTGCGTTTCTTGGTGGGGGAAGAAGAGGAAGGGCCCTTCTTAGCAGCTAGACGGCGAGCGTTGGACATGAGAGCATCGAAGGCGGAGGGGCGAGAAGACATGTTGGAGTAAGGGTTCAAGGAGGAAAGAGAGAGGGGTTTGGAGCGAAAGAGAGAGGATTTAGAAGGGAGGAAAGCGAGGGAAGAGGAAAGAAAGAGAGGAGGAAGAAGACAAGTAAAGCGAAGGAAATGGCATGGACGAGACTTTAGCATTCAATTCGAAGGAAACGAAAAGAAAATTGAGAAAAAAAAAAAAAACCGGAGAGAGAGTGCAGCGAAAAGCTTGAAGGATATTTAGAGAAATGGCGGGAACTGCCGGGATTACAATGGAGGAATGTGGGCTTAGGAGAAGAGAACTGAAGGCCCAAAAACAAACACTTTAACGTATTGTAGTTAAAACTAAAATATCTTGCAACCAACATCATAAAAAAGAGTGTGCTTGAACAAAAAGACAATATCCCGGTCAAGCCAGAAGCTTTGACAAAAAAACAAAAGAGAAGAGAGTCAAATCCCATCGAATCCGCCAAAAACAGTCGAAAGCAGCCACGACATAAAACAAGAAACTCAGTTCCCCACCCACCCCCCGGAGTTTCCCTTCCTTTCTCTTCCTTTTCCCTTCTACTCCGCAACCAATCACTGTTAACCCAACACCAATTTTTGGCATTAAATTTCACCTCTCTTTCATCGCTTTCCCTCCGTTTCCCTCTGTTCTTCGTTTTAACAAAATCAACTCACCTTTCTTTCTCCGTAACCCACATTCTCTTTTCTCTTCCGTTTTCAGTTACAACTGTTTGTTTCGTTGTTTCAATTGATTTAGAGATTTAAAGCTGTTTGGCTAGGGTTTTGAAGCGATGTTTGGATCGGACATGGAGACGAGAATGAAGCAATATAGACAAGTCAGTCCAGAGAGAACCAAAGTTTGGACTGAGAAATCGCCCAACTATTATCAGCATAACCGGAAAGTTCCTGTTGTTTATTATCTCTGTAGAAATCGCCAGCTTGAACATCCTCATTTCATCGAAGTTCCTCTCTCTTCTCCCAATGGCCTCTATTTGAGAGGTAATTATTAATTAAACTTTCAAATTTTGTTCATTAATCTTCTTTTTTAAAAAGAAAAATCTTAATTGAATATTTTTTAATTGTTTGTGTTGTTTAGATGTAGTTGAGAGGCTTAATAATCTTAGAGGCAGAGAAATGGCATCCTTGTATTCTTGGTCTTGCAAGAGGTATGGTTGTAAATGATACATCTCGTAAGCTACTCCGGTTTCAGCTCGGTCATTATCTAGTCGAGCTTCAGTCCGAATAGCCGAGTATATATTAATTCAAGCTTGAATTCGAGTTTGAATATATAATCGAGTTTGAAATGGAGCATGAAAATCGAGTTCATTTTTATTGAACGAGCTTAATTAAGCAGTTCGTTTAGTTCTATTTTTATCTCCAATCCAGCTAAAACTTAAAAATTAAAACTTGATCAAGGTCTTTTGAACAGCAAATTTTGAGTCAAGCTTGAGTTTAAACTTCTCGTTGTATTGACTCAGCTTGACTCGATAAAACCTCTAACAAGAGAAAAATAATTTTTTTCTTTTTTTAAGTAAATGAACCAACAGAGAGGCTTTTCTTTTCTCCTTTCTTTTTTTTTTTTTTAATTTTTTTCCTGTTATTTTTTGGTTCTTACATTTTGGAGTATTAATTATTGCAGAAGCTATAGGAATGGATTTGTTTGGCATGATCTTTCCGAAGAAGATTTAGTTCTTCCTGCCCATGGAAATGAATACGTTCTCAAAGGCTCCGAATTATTTGAAGAATCTAGCTCTGGTTAATATCATTTTATATTTTTAGTGATTTCATAGGGGAGAAAAAGGAAATATATGGGTAAAGCTTTAATGCTAGTGAATTTTTGTGTCAGATCGTTTTAGTCCTGTTGGGAATAGCATTAGATTGCAAAATCTGAAGCAGTTACCTGAACCACCATCTTCTTCTAGAAGCCAAGATGATTCTTCATCGTCTTCCTGTATGAATGGGAAGAGAACAAAGCATTCTCAGGATGATGAACCATCTTCTCCAGTTAATCATCCGACTCCTGGCTCCTCTGTTGCATCGCCAGAGTCTAGATATGGAAAGAATTCTTCCTCCTGGGGTTGTTCGCTTAGCTTGACTGACTGCAAGGTTTGTAAGAGCGATGGGTTGGCAGATGCTTCGACACAGACTGAGGAAAACAGAAACAGACCTAAGACACGGGAAACTTGTATAAGGGGTGTTTCAACTGATGATTGGTCGTTAGAACCTGAATGCAATACGGGTTTCCAAAACCAGGTCCCTAAACCTTTTCTTAAAGATAATTCTGAGATATGCAGAAATTCAGTTTCTCCTCCTCCGTCCATTTCTAGTGCATCATCTTCAGGTGGGAAAACCGAAACTTTGGAATCTCTAATCCAAGCTGATGCGAGTAAAATCAATAGTTTTAGGATTCTTGAAGAGGAAGAAATTCGAACGACAACCAATGCAAGGCTCAAGGCAACAAGCGTGTTGATGCAATTGATCTCATGTGGGTCGATATCTGTGAAAGACCATAGTTTTGGCCTTGTTCCAACATACAGACCTAGGTTTTCACATTCAAAATTTTCTTCACCATTGTTCTCTACGTCAATCATGTTGGGAGAGCTTGATTGCTTATCCGATAATCCAAGGCTGATGGGCCTGAGATTGGAAGACAAAGAATATTTCAGTGGTAGCTTGATTGAGACAAAAATGCTCAAAGAAGGAGATGGACACACCACTCTGAAACGCTCTTCTTCATACAATGCTGATAGGTAAGTTTGTTTTTGAATCTGGTCTTATTGGATTATTCCCATACTATTGTTTTTCTTTTGTTGCCTATGCTAGAAACTAAGTGGGATTGCAGGACTTGTAAGGAGTTGGATTCAGCTGAATACAAAGAAGAGTTGAATTCAAGACGTACAAAATGCATCCCCCGCTTTAGCAAGGCTTCACTAAGCAAGCAACCAAGAAGTGAGTCCATGAGATCTCCTGTTTCTGAAAAACCAAGAAACTCCTCTGATGGGGTCGATAACTCGTGCTTTATACCGAGTAGCATATCAAATGGTGGCAGTAGAAGAATCACAGAGTCAGTTTGTAGTAAAAACGAATCAAAACGGTTGGATTCATTCAGAGAAGAGAAGGTGATCAAAATTGAAGAAAGTTAAGTGTTGACTCCTCCCAGCACTTTCAAGATAGATGGTCAAAGTTATTGATATGCATGATATTTCTTGTTTCATGTTGGTTGACGAATTGATGTGATTTCCGTATACAGGCTTGCATCAGGAGCTCGGGTTATAATCCAATCTAAGGTGCCTTGTGATGCCATTGTTGGTTGCTCCTAAGTCTTAGGGGAGCATGTTAAAGGTCAGGTCAGGCAAATGGATACCCTTTTGGATCCTTTTGGGAAAGATTGTTCAATGTAAAACTACTGGTTTTCAAATTTGGTTTGAATTTCAAATGACGTATTAGATTATATTGGCGGGTCCATGTCTTCTGTAAATCTGGAAAGCGAGAAAAGGGCAGAAAAGATAGAAAGGTAGATATCACTCCCGATGCTTGGAGTAAAATTTTGGTTCTGCTTTTTCTTTCTTAGTTAAGATTGTGCTTTTATGCAACTAAAGATGCAACGATATCAGTATTTCACCATCCTTTTTGCATTCTTTCTTGCCATTGCAAAAGATACAAAAGGTGTAGTGATTACGATGATGTGTCCAGTTTTTGTTATTGGATTTGACGTATAATATATCAACAATCAAAGGTAAAAATCTTTTTGAATGTGAATTAGGTTTGCTTCCTTAGATGATTGCTATAGCAATGATCAAAATTGTCGAACTATTATTACCTTTTAGTTTTAGGCTAGGCTTTGCTTGAAAATGAAGCATGGGGTTGGAAACTTGGAATCCTATGGAGTTGATTTCTGATTGACCCTGAGATCAGTGGAAAAAAAGCCTTGTTTTGTTTTTACTCTGAAAAAAGTCAAATCAAAATGTTCATTTTGAAAGTCCGAACGCCCACAGCTTCGTTGACCGGCGACGCCATGGCTCTAGTATCAAGCTACTTGCATATTGTTTCTTCCTCTGTGGGGACGTCGTTGTCAGTTTGCGGTGTTTGGTCAAAGTGGCTTCATTATTGATATAAATAATCTGCAATTGGCAATGCTAGGTTTAGTGGGACATTTAATTTTTTAATTAGTTACGGTAATTCCACAATTGCTTGAAATCAATTTTAAAACTGAAAGTCTTTTAATTGTTTGAATTTGAATCATAAAACGAAATTCAAAAGAGAAAAAAAATTGTGCATCATTGATAGTTTAAATAAACTTACATGAACAAATATAAATAGACTCTTTAATTATACTGACATACATTGCATATTTTTATATGGGTTAAAATTCAATGTACCATTATTATTGGGTATTTCCTTGTTTTATTAACGCTTAAAGATGAATAAGGGTTAATTATGAGGGCTTTGTCTTAGGCAAATGTATGGTGCACAATCCAATAGCTAAAGTACTTTGAGCAACATTCCTTTGACAAAATTTGTTCACTCATGTAAGATTTGGAGACAAGAAGGGTAACATGATACTATGTTCAAATTTGTCTGAAAGAGCAAGATCAGCCATTTAGTAAGTTTACTTACTTTTTAAGTTAAAATCCGACAGGCTGGATTCTGTTTATAGAACAAAAGTGACCTGAGAGACTGGAGGCAATGGGGGCAGGGGGGGGGGGGGGCATCGGCTGCCCAAAATCTCTAAATTCACGTGCGATGACAAAATTCAATGCGCGCACGAAGTTTAACCACATAGAACGGGGAGACGGAAAGAAGAAGAGCTGGGGGGCGCCATTAATGAGTTGTCTAAAAAGCTTTTCCCTTTTCTAGGAAATCGTGGCTGTAACTACTTTCTCTCTTTGCTTTTGATAGGATCACAGGACTGAGGGAGGAAGCTTGGGGGACCGAGACCATCACCTCTTTTTGGTTAGATAATAATGCAGACAATCCTATTCTTGTGCTTTAAAAGATAACTTAACAAACACATGCAGTTTGTACAAAAATTTTTTTAGTATCACATCAATTATTGTTCAGTATGTTATAATGATCCAATTATTGTACATTGTTGAGTATGCTATAATGATCCAATTATTGTATTATCTGAGAAATAAGTTTTTGGATCAGAATTTAGACCAATCTCTCCTTCAGAACTAGTCATTTAAATCATAATACTAATATTTTGTTATTTATGTTAGATTAAAAAATTATAATATAATCGTATTAACAAAAATAAAATTAATTAATTAATTAAGTATATAAAAAATAATAATTTAATATAAGTCGACATAATTGATCTAAGTTTATAGATAAAAAAAATCAACTAATTATAAAAAAATTATAAACAAATATTAAATCAAGTATCACAATTAATACTCATAAACTCTTTTAATCTCTTCTAAACTTATAAAATATTCTCAACCTAAATATACACATATCCATGTGCACCCATACATCATACCTATGTGGTCTTCTCAATCTTTTGTAGTCAATTTTAACATATACATCAATAAAAACGTTAATTTCTTTTAATTTTATAGGGTATCTATTTAATAAAATTATACAATTCTCTTATATCTTTTTTTCATATATAATTCTATAAAGACTTCACCTATTTATAAGTATACTAACTTATTTATCAAGAATCATTTTTCTCTTAAAATTTTTATCAAATATTATTTTCCTTTTATAATTCTTCTATCAATAATCTCTTTTTTCTTAGAATTCTTCTTCTACAAGTCTTTTTATCCATTAAGTAATATCTAACTAATCTCAAATAAATCTGTTATTAGATTTAAGTTACTATTCCTAACAATTTTCACATTTGTTCAAATTTCATCAATCATCAATTTAATGCTAGACATGCTTGGCAACACTTACAATGGAAGTGTCACAATTATATTTTTTGTGTATTTTCGCATTTCACATAAATTAATTTTCAAAATACGAACTCAAACATCTTATTTGAGTAGAGCTCTTCTGCACCTACCTCTTTTTATGACTTGAACTATACTCTAATACCACTTTTAAGTAAAAAGCCTCTATCCAATTAAGCCTGCAAAAGTATAATCAAATAATTAATCAATCACATAAGAGATAATAATTTAATATGATTTGATCCAATCTACCTACGTATACGGATAAAAAATAATATTCACTAGTTGTAGAGAATTACAAATATACAATCAAATCAAACATTCATAACCAATACCTATAAACCCTCTAAATCTCCTATAATCCTATGAAGTATTCTCAATCTAAACAAATATATACGTATGTGTACAATTTCAATGCAAATAAATACATACTTATATGCACTCATACATTATACTTATGTGAACCATCTCAATCTTTTATAGTTTATTCACAAACATACAAATATACACACTAATAAGACGTAAATTTTTAATAGTCTTATTGGGTATCTATCTAATAAAACTTTACAATTTTCTTATATTTTTTTCATACTTAAACCTATTAAAACTTCACCTATTTATAAACATATTCACTTATCTATCAAGAATCTTTTTTCTCTTAGAATTCTTATTTTACAAGTTTTTTTTCATAAAAGAATATCTAACTAATCTCAAACAAATCTGTTATGAAATTTGAGTCGCTATTCTCAATAATCTCATCAAATTTCATCAATCATCAATCTTCATGCTAAACATGCTTGGCTTCACCTGCAAGAGAAGTCTCTTAATCATTTTCTATTATATATTTTTACACTTCACACGAATTAATTTTTAAAATGCGAACTCGAACTTCTTTTTTTAGTTGAGCTTTCTGGACTTGTCTCTTTTTATGGCTGAAACCATACTCTGATACTATTGTTAGGCGAAAAAGCATTAAATCAATTAACCATCTAATTACACTAACAGAAGTAAAATCAAACAATTAATCAATTACATAAAAGATAATAATTTAATGCGGTTCGACCCAGTTTACCTACATCTACGAATGAGATAAAAAAATTTACTAGTTGTAAAGAATTATAAACAAAAATCAAATCAAGCACTCACAATTAATACCCATAGACCTTCTCAATCTCTACTATACCTATGAAATATTCTTAACCCAAACAAATATATACCTATGTGCACCTATCAATCATGCCTATGTAGACCCTTTTAATCTTTTGTAATCCACTATAACATAAATACTGATAAAAATATTAATTTTCTCTAGTCTTATGAAGATCTAATCTAATAAAACTCTATAACTCTCTTATATCTTTTTCTTATATTTGATCTTATAAAGATTTCGTCTATTTATAAACATATTAACTTATTTATCAAGAAATTTTTTTATCTTAAAATTCTCTTATCGAAAATCTCTTTTTTATAATTTTTTATTAATAATCTATTTTTTTAATATTTTTTTTATAAATTTTTTATTTATTAAATAATATTTAATTAATTTTAAATAAATATTATGATATTTGAATCATTATTTTTAATAATTTAATGATTTAATGATGAAGAGAACTGTATGTCTGACACGTTAATAATAGCATACACAAGTTTTTATACATTTGCCAGCAAATCTTTCTTACCTCCGTTTTGTTTTGTTAATGAGTTACAAGCAGTTGAGCTAAGGGTGCGTAGGATTCTGTTCATTACAAGTTTCAGTACGAAAAAGGGGACAAGAGACATGAATGCTCTATTGGTTTCAAGAAAGGTCAAGCATGATTAAAAACATACTGTGTTAAAAGTGTTGATGTAAAGTTATTTGCTAGAATTAAAAATCTTTGTTTTCTTTTTGACTGATGCGGTGAAGAAAGATTTAAATAAAGTTTTTTTAAGTAAAATTTATGAAATTTTTAATTAAAAATAATTAAATTAAAAATAATAAATTAAAAAATTTTATTATATAGTTCAAGTATGTAAATTTTGATATATATTTTTATGTAGATATTTTGAGTAAAAATATTTACGAAATTTTTTATTATTAAATAAATATTGATTAAATTTAAATTATAAATAATATTTTAAATATTTTTTTATATATTATTAGATTTCATATTAAATTTTTTTTAATATATCAATTTAGATTTTTTATTAAAATTTTATTAAATTATTTTTTAAAAAAATTTACAAATTTCACCTAAAAAATTTTATATAATTTTTTTCCCAACTGGTGAAGGTGTAATATTGGAATGTATTCCCCTCATTTTCTATATCTTTTACAAGGGAGTACCCAACATACGTGATATTAGGAGAAACATTTTTTTTTTTTTGGGAAAAAGGTCTATTAGGGTGGTATTAATCCACATTTAATAAATATATAATTTTTTATAATTTTATATTAAAATTGAACTTCTTTACTTTCTGTTAATTAGTTTTAAGTTAAATACTTAATAGATACATCATTGATAGAGTGAAAAGGAACAATTAGAAAGTTTCTTGTCTAGCCCATGCCATTAGACAATATGATGGAATAACTACAGTCGGTTAGTTCACAACGTGATGCCAATCAACCCAAGCCTGTTAAATGTGATTTCAATGGGAAAAGAACACGAAAAATGCAAAAAGAAAGAATAAAATTAATTATTGGATTTGGGTTTGAATACATGCAAGATTTGTCCTATCATCTATATTTACAAAGACTGATGTTATTTTAAGAAGACAATGTAGTAAAATTTCTCACTTCAAGTTCTTTTGCTACTGGTTATTTTGGCATGTTATTAAAAATCTTAGTGAAAAAATCTTTAGTGGGTCTGAATACTTTTCTCAAAGCTGTGATCATTTCACTATCTCAGACATACCTGATGAACATAAAGCAGCAAGGCCTCCTCATTTGTGTCTCGTATTGTAGGACTTGCAATTCAGGCATTTATGTGCCATAATATGGAACTGGACATGGGAAACGGCTCCACAATCGTTGTAGAGAATCCATACCTATTTTTCAATATGAAACTCAAAGTTAGAGACTGGTTGCCATTGTTCTATATAAACCCATTCTCTTGCTCATTGCTTAACAACACATTTACCATTTTATTTTGGTATATTGCAGGCATTGGGGTAGAGGCAATCTACATTAAAATTTTAAGAGAACAATGTCAAGACTTAGAGCATGAGTTACACAAATATAAGCACACTAGCATGTGAGAATGAAACAACAATGCCACAAGCCCGTTAAGTACCTCTTTATCAAGCTTTATTCAGCATTAAGAAATAAAATATAACTTACATGTTGAAATTCACAAAAATTCAAGCATGAAGGAAACTAGGATGAAACAATTAGAAAATATCATCACCGACTCTCTCAATAAAGTAGCAATGCATTTGTAACAGTTGTTCACCTCCTTATAAATGCATGATTTAGAGATGCAAAAAGTAAGCAAGGTTTTTATAGTACTTACCAATAATGTTGTTGCATTTCTCTCAAACATTCCAAATGCATCGTGTACCCGCAAGGTAAGATAATTGTATCTTTTATTGTGTAAAAAAGAAGCTGTAAAAATGGAAGATGTTATCCTACTAAGAAATGACCTTTTTTTTCCTCAAATTTGCTTAATATCATATGAAAATTGCCTGATACTTTTGTTTACCTCAAAGCAAACAGGGCAATTATAGTGCATTGCTCTCTCCACACAAAGTTGTACGTCCTTCATTAATTTCGAATAGCAACATCCTATAACAGCAATTTCAAATCTTCAGTGCACCAGTATGATGAGTGGATGAAATGCGAGGAGAAATAAGAAAAGAAAGAGAGACTGCATTTGATTTGTTTTACACTAAACATTATCTAATTTTATTTACAACATTTTTTACAATGAAAGAAGTTCCCTTCACCCTTAGTTTTACAAAGCACTCACAGTAGAAATAGTGAGATACAGTAGGAAATTATCAAATTATATAGTGATTCTGATTAAGAAGATGGCTGTGACAGAGATTTCAGGCTTGAGCATAAACTTGAAATCTTACCTGTATATGCCACATTCATCACAGTGGTATTGATTTTTAGAAACCTAGACAATGTAATAGTTCATCACATAGCAATCATTTAAAAATTTACAAGTCAAGCCTTGTAAGATTACAAGTTATCAAATTAAGCATGAAAAAAACTTACGTCATCATCAAAGAATTTGCATTTAGCACAGAAGTACTTCCCCATATAAACTCTGTAATTGATGCAATACCACCATACCTGAAAGGTTACAAGACAAGATTATAATAACTGTGATTTAGTTTCAACTTTTAAGAACTAAATAAATTATTTTAATCTCAATGTTTGGGAGACTCACATCTTGTTCTATTTCACATAGGGAGCAAATGACCTAAAATTATCAAATGATGAGTTTATACAAATCAAATGAGAATCTGAGGAAATTTATTTTGGGGCTTCTCATCAAATTTTGGAATGCTTTATGAATTTTATTGGAGATTGAGATCAGTTAACAAGCAACAAGCAAAGATATTTGTTACATAATGTTAAAAACCAAACATTATCCACTTAATAACTACCACTTTAGTTATTACTAACGATAAAACAAGCTGATGTCGGAGATTCGGACAACTGATCCAGTCTCTACCAGTCTATTTTATCCGTGTGCTTATTGTCTTTAACTTAAAGTTTATGGATAATCTACAAGACCACAGATCACAAAATCCACTTGCTTTTCCACACAAAAAGGGTGTGAAAAAAAAGCAAAAAAAAAAACATACAAGGTAAGATTCAGTTTGACAACCAGATAATATTTATTGTCCTATTTTTCTTTTTCTTTTTTTTCTTTCTTAATTTTTGGCTCTAGAAATGGAAACAAAGAGAAGTATTAACAGAGTAATGTAAAATTTATATGTCAATTATCAAAATCAAAGTAACCACATTTATCTTGTTAATTTCTACAACTATTCCTTCCAGATTGTCTTCATGCAAAATATCGAACATATCTTTAAGGAAATAAGCCATTTTTTCATGACAAAACCTTCGAGTCATAGGGAAAGGGAGCAAAACTCGTTATTTTTGGGATCTAAATTATTCCAATGAACATGAAAAAATAGACTATACCAAAAAAAAAAGATAAACCTTTTCAACTTCATGGCATGGACTATCATATCGCTGAAGAAGATTAAATTTCAGGGAATTCTAATAATAGATTTTGAAGAACATAAAAATCAAGATCAGCTAAGCTAATGTTAACCCATACCATAACTTTTCTTAAGAAAAAGAAAGAATGAAAGAAAGAACGCACATCCGACCATACCTTAGCTTCATTATGGCAATGCCTGCAATCAAAGATATAATTGCAACTTGGTGCTCCACTCTTACATCTCCTTCTATAATGAGAGCACCTAATCATATATACCAATGAAAAGAATCCCATAAATTATCAGATATCAATCAGATAAAAACTTAATGAAATTAAGGCAAAAGAAAAAGATCGATTGAAAAACAAAGAAAATGAGACATACCCATAATTCCCTGATCCAATCTCTATCAAAATGGCATTTTAATTTTCAAATTCAATTGTTTCCAATTCATTTGTAGATAACTTTGTCTCACATCCACCTTCCATTTTCTTCAATTTGAATCATTCAAAACCAAAAGTTTAAAAAAGTTACAAAAACTAAACAAGGAAAAGAAAACCAACGGTGATCCAAAATCCAATGTTTCCTTAAAAACAAATCTTTAGCAAGACTCATAGCTTTTTTTTTTGTTACAAAAAAAAGGAAAAATAATTTGTATTTTATATGAGTGAATTTGAAACGAGCTGACTTAGCAACAAGGACGAGCGTGGCATGTCAAACAATAATCAAATAGCTAAGTGATATCTTATAATGCATTTAGTCCTTAACCACTATAATTAGAAGCTGTCTGTATCGGGTATAAAAGTGCTTTAAAGCTATGATCTTATTATATTAGGATAACACAAACTGAAAGTAGCTTTTGCATTGACAGTTACTAATGAGCTAAAATAAAAAATAAGGTGAAACCACGTTTTATGGCAAAGCGTGAAAGAAAATTAGATTCGGACATCCGGTTTGTTATAATTGCGCTGAACACATCATGTGTAGTATACAACGCTGAACACATGGAAAGAGAAGTGGATTAGGATACGAGTACTTGTTGACTTGGAACCTGCTAATAAAAAAAAATTCTCCATTTTCTTTTCATGGGTGACCTTACCGATAACTCATTATTGAATTTGGTGTTTTTCAGTCGAGGTTTTTATGGGTGGAGATAAATGTGGTAGATAATGAATGGTCAGACGCAAACTATATGTCGGAGTAAGCTGGAGCTCTTGGATTTGGATTTGACCTTATTCTTTTGTGTTGAAAGATATGCAACCATGTGGTTTTAAGAAACATAGTATAAACTTGGAAAGTGGATACAAAAACAAAATAAATAAATAAATGAAAGAAAGATAAGGGGTGGAATGGGATGGGAAGTGGGAAAGTGAGAAATTTATCAAGGTTTATCATTGTCAGATATTCATATTCATATCTATCTACTATCGATACTCTAATAAAGGATAGGCTTTTGGATTTTTTAGGAGTTAGAAAGTGGGTCGCTCATCTTGGAAGACAATGACACATGAAAAACTAAACATTGGACGATTAAAACAGATAAAAAAAAAAGACATGGCAATCTTTGATTTATTACAAGGTTCAATGGCCATAACTTTTTAATAAGTTTAGGCTTTGCTAAGAATTTGATTGACCCAAAGTTGTCTTCCTTACTAATTTCAAAACTCAATATCAGAAAGCTAGAAACTTGGCCCGCTAGAGATGAAATTAAGGTAACACAAGGTATCAACTGTCTATGACTTTGAGCCGTCCATCAGATGAAATGCTTATTATCAACTCTAATGTTTCCTCTATATAATTAACATATCCGTCGACTAGCCGTCTTGGGTGTTCTCACTTTATCTCTTTGTTTTTAGAGTTTAAAGCTAAGGTTTAAGATTCATTCAAAAGATTAAACCTTTTAAGTCATCAAATCTAGCATTTGAAAAGTTTGAAGCTTCGCTATTTGGTCAGTGTGGAATCAATCTGTTCCCATATGACTCTTTCATTTGAAGCGAAATTCATTATGTTGCATTTTTCTTATCTCTCCCTATAATATTTTCTCTTTGTTTTTGGGAGAACACTTGGACAACTATATTTTCAAAAATCTCTTAAAGTTTCAATTTTTATTTTTACTTGTTAAAAAAGTTTTAATTTTAAGGAGTGTCATCATCAGAACAATAATGAGTTATAACAAACCTATAATGAATTGCGAATATGATCGCAGATATTTATGAACATGTAAAGGATTGTGTTCTCGTATGATAAACGCTCCAAATTTCCTTTCTTTTTGTGGGATTTTTTTGTATTTAATTAATTAATTTTAGCTATTTTTTCATAATTTCTTATTTTTAACTCCTTATTTAGCTTATTATTAATTGATCTTGTAAGGCCATTATAAAAGGTAATTTAAAGATTTTTGTAGCAAAAAAGGTTCAAAAAATTTCAATTAGAAAAGGAATTAAATTATGAAGAAAAAACAAGACCAAAGTTAGACTAGGAATATAAAACACAATTATGAAAATAATATGAAAATATCATAAATAAAATTAAAAAAATATATTATATATTTTAATATAATATAAATTATGATGCAGTAATTTTTATATAAAATATAATATAAAATATATAAATTATTAATATTTTAAATGATATGTGTATATAAATTGCTAAGCCTAATCAAAATAGTAATTGTTTGTGGTTGAATGCCACTTAAATTGGGCCCAAAATCTAACAGGCCTGAGTATTAACTGGATTCAACAATTGGAAAAGTTCGACCTGGATCCCAAAAGCTTTAGGTCTAAACTAAAATGTGACAAAACTCACCAATCTTTGTTGGTAGGACGTGTGGGCCACATACTAAAGGTCAAAACCAGAATCGAACAGGGTGATGAGAATTGTGCCAAGAGCAGTTAAGCCCTACGCCAAAAATGAAACAGACCAGGAAAAGGAAGCTCAAATTAGTGGCTATTTTGCTAGTTTATTCATTTACAATAAAAGATTATTCCATTGACTATTAATTTTATATATTGGTAAAATTATAAAAAAAAGAAAAGAAAGGTCGTCTAAAAAGCTTAGTACTTACTACCAGAGAATTGATCAAGATTATTGAAGTAGAAAGTTCAATTCAACCAAAGCCAAAGGCATCAATAAAAAGATTATTGAACTAGTCCTTTAGTCAAGGCCAGAAAAAGAAATGAAAAAAAAAAAAAAAAACCCAATCCCAAAGTTATTTTGCATTTGTTTGTGCATGCTTTTATTGACAGGGTTTGGGTTAATTTTTCTAGAAGTCAACAAAACAAGATAGCCAAAAATCCAAAAGATTAATAACAATAAAAGAACAAGGAGAAGAAGAACATATAATTGAGGGGCGGTTGATGTTGTCAGCAGCAGCATAAGCATTCAGCGCCACGACGGTCGCTAATGGGAATGCGTCTTGGCAACGGTAACTTCAACGAAACATCCGAGATCGGTGTGGGAGTGTAGGACCACGTGATTCTTCGTTGATAAGGTGTCTTTTATAAAGACAGGAGGAGAGAGAGGTTTGTTCAGTCGACAGTCAACGCACACACTCTCTAAACACTGTAATACACCTATTACGTGTATGAGCATTTGTTACTTCACGGGTGCACCCCTTTACGTTTTATTCAATTACTCTATTGCCCCTCCTCTCTTATTTTTATTTTTTTTTAACTCATGACATAAAAAATAAAAAAATAATTACAAATATTAAAATTTAAACTTATTGAATAATATTTTTAAAATTAACTGTACAAATCAAATTAATTAATCTCTTAAATTTAATTATATTATAATTGATGTTCATTCATCAACTAGTCAAAATTTGTTTTCTTTTTTTTTTATTTAAAAAATTGATTATTCTAATTTGATCAATGAAAAATATTTTAAATTTAGTTAAAAAATCTTATGGATATTCCTTTGCTTTATTTTTATGTTACGAATATTCCTAGTCACTTTGGTTTTAGAGTCCAAAAATGGGAGAAAAATAACTTAAAACAAAATCGCCGATTTTCTCCGCGAGGTAATAGTAGGGGCAACCTTGACTTTCCACAAAACAAAACAAAGGAGTGCTTCAAAGTCAAAAGTCAGTGGTCAAAATCTCTGAACCATAACCTCTCTCCACCTGTCCGCCATTAACACGGAAAGCGGTGACCCTTCCAAGCACCTCCCCCTATATATATTCCCTTGTCTCTCTGACACAACCGCTAACAACAAGAGAAATCATCAAACAAAACGAACCCAAATTTGAACGTTGTAACAAAAACGAACAAGGAAAACTTTGAAAGAGAAAAACACGATGTCGTGTTCAATAGCCGTATCTAACTCACCGGTGTTCTCTCCGTCGTCGTCTCTTTTCTGTAACAAAGCCTCCATCATCTGTCCGTCGTCCGAAGCTTTGAATTTAACGTTGACTCACCTCAAACCTTCGTCTTCTCCTGCTTCTCCGGCTCCTTCCTCACCTTCGTCGCCTTTTAGGCTTCGGCTTCAAAAGCCGCCGCCTGGGTCTTTGTTATCGTCTTCTTCATCTGCTTCAACGTCATCGTCATCAGGTCCGGGACCGGTATCAGTCTCGACGATTTTGAAGAGGAAGAGGCCGGCGAGGCTGGATATACCGGTGGCGACGACGGCGATGTATTTTGGAGTTCCGGCGACGCCGTGTGAAGTGAGGAGAGAGGTGGAGAGAGAGGGAAATGGATATTCTGTTTACTGTAAAAGAGGGAGGAGAGAGGCAATGGAAGATAGGTTTTCAGCTTCTGTTAAACTCCAAGGAGATTCCAAACAGGTATTTTTACGGTTTCTGTCTTTTTTTTTTAATTTTATTATTTTGTTTGAAATAATGACAAAGAAGAAAAGATAGATAGTGTAATTGATTTTAAATTAAGTCCAGGGTTTGGCATCAAAATATAAATTTGATTTTCAATGAATTTTAAGTTGGTGGGACTTATATGGTGTTATATGATAATTGCAGGCATTTTTTGGTGTTTTTGATGGACATGGAGGTGCTAAAGCTGCGGAGTTTGCAGCCCAGAAATTGGAGAAGAACATTTTAGATGAAGTTGTTAGAAGAAGAGACAAAACTAATGTAAAGGAAGCTGTTAAAGAAGGTTATTTGAAGACAGATGCTGAGTTTCTTAAGGAAGACGTCACTGGTGGCACATGTTGTGTGACAGCTTTGATCCAAAATGGAAACCTTGTTGTATCGAATGCTGGTGATTGTCGTGCTGTTTTGAGCAGAGGTGGTGTCGCTGAAGCTCTCACCTCTGATCACCGACCTTCAAGGGAGGATGAACGGAACAGAATTGAGACTTTGGTAAGCAGTTTCTCAATAAATCAATGACCTTTGCTTTGTTTCACAGTTTTATTTCATTATGTGCATTTCGAAACGAACTTGATCTGAACTGTGACTGATGCATTGTGTGAAAATTGTTTTCACAGGGTGGCTATGTGGACTTATGCCGTGGTGTTTGGAGGATTCAGGGTTGTCTGGCTGTCTCCAGAGGGATTGGAGATCAGCACCTTAAACAGTGGGTAATAGCTGAGCCAGAGACGAAGATCATTAGTATCAAACCTGAATGCGAGTTCTTAATATTAGCCTCTGACGGCTTATGGGATAAGGTAGGTTGTTGAAGTTTTTTCTTTTGTAAAGTACCTCATATCTTTACAATCTTTACAGTAGATAATTTTTCGTATCAATCTAAATAAATTCTTTCTTCCTTCTTTTCAGGTTAGTAATCAGGAAGCAGTTGACATTGCTCGTTCTTCATGTCTAGGCATCAATAAGACAAATCCATTGTTTGCCTGTAGAAGGCTTGTCGACCTTTCTGTGTCTCGAGGCTCATCTGATGATATTAGCGTGATGCTGATTCAGCTGGGGCACTATATTTGATTGTCTAATTTCTGAAATGTAGGCAACCAATTAACTCTTAGGATTGACTCTGCCTGGTAGTTTCGTGATCGTTGTTATGCTGGGAGGAGAAGACAGTATCTCATTCAGAGCTAGTTGGTAGAGGTGTTTTGAGACTTAGATGCATTAACGGATGCAGTAGAGGTGGAAGCTGGTTTATGTCGGTAGGGCAGCAGCATTTAGTCTTTATTGACCATTCTTTGAGGGATTTTTATACCAACGGCTGAAGAAGAGATCATAGAGACTCAGTTGTAATCGTGGTTGTATATTTTTGACATTCTTTGACCTTGGAGTTGTAAATCAGGATATTCTTTATAGAAGCAATTTTCCAATAATTCTTTTCAATGGTGCCGATTCAATTTTGTACACATTGTTCTCAGCTGTCATGTAGATTATCATACAGATTTAATTGATCATTATGATGAAATATTCAAAGGCTGTCTTATGAAATAGTCTTGTCCTTCTTGATGTTTGTGATTCTAGTTAATTAGTTGTTGCGAAGCATGATTCTGCATGAACGAGAACTTATGAAACTATATACTGCCTTATTCCTGGAGAATTGAGAGAGTGAACCGGTGGTTCTTGTGTACTCTCGTATGTTTGCCTTCTCTATGTCATCCTGACAATTAGGAATTTGAGCATTTCGAAGAGTTTCAGGCATTTGTGAATTTTCAAATCATAAACATAATTTCTATGATAACGGTCGCATACTCTCTGCTCTTTCTGATATTTGCATACCGTTTTAAGCCTTACATTGTGTTCATGTAGGCTATGGGAATATATGCATATTGGGATTAATGGATAATCATTACTCTCATTTCAAAGAGTTTCAGGAACTGTCAATCCTGAATTCTGGGTTAGGTTATAAGAATAATTTAACTCTTTCTCGTTCTGATATAAATTTTGAGAACATTTTAAGCCTAACATTGTCCTATATTGACAACTGAGAGTCATTAGTGATTCAAACCAACGTTAACACCTTGACTAGAAAATTCTAGAATATGGTTTGCTTTAACAATGATTAATCAATAACCATTTTGAATCAAATCAAAGACACATAAGCGTGAACTTGAAATTGCACGATTGTTGACCCAGATACAACTTGTGAATTGAAATTATTCATTTGTTGATGAGCTCAAGATAATGAGGGTTGACCACTTTGATGGTGTCGACCATCTTATTGTGCAGCCCTTCTAGTATGTCTTGTGCGTTGGATTCATATTACCGCAATCATGAAACGCCAGAAAACTTAAGATGCCATAAAGGCCAGTACATATATTGACCAAATCTTTATCACAAGAAAGAATAAAGAAAAGTATCCTGATGCCAGAAAGAATGCAAGTTATTTCCCGTGCTTAAGTCAGTGGCATTAATAGAGAAAGAATATTCATATCTTCATGTTTAGTGATCGGTTGTATAAGTAGGACCCCTTCACCCTTTCATTAAATTTGACCCACAAATAGCACATGAGAACGACCAAATGTCCAAGTACTTTTTTTTTTTTAATACTACATCACATGTTCCAGGCAATACTGCAATATTCTTTCGTGGAAAGAGCAACTTGGGTTTGTTGGTTTGCATCATATATTCATGTTCCGTGTTTTAAGTATTGGAACTTATTAATTTATGTCAAACCAAAACACATGCAATGTCTATGACAAGCTCTACTACAATTTTCTTATTGTCATTAAACTGTTTTTGAGGAGATAAGAATGATTCTTTAACTCTGCTCACGATGGAGCAATTATGAAGATTAAAGGACAACAAAATCCATTCGAATTGTTTTGACTTTGATACATTCACAAACTAGAAAAAAGCTCACGTGATTCCAGAATTGCATGGCACAACATACAGAAAGTTAGTTACAGTTAGGCTGAAAGCAATAGCAACTGAAGGAAGTATCTATTTATGTGATCTGCAACAACTGGTGATTTATTTTTTATTTTTTATTTTTTGGTTTGTGCATGAATCTCAAGAAAAGGAGGCATCAAATTGGAAGGAATGAGGTTTGCTTGTCAGCCGCACAAAATGGAAGGGTTTGTTCTTCATGCACGTTATACTGTCGACCAGCCGGTTAATGTTTTGCCTCTTTGTGGAGCAAACCCCGCAGTTTTTCTGCCTGCCTAACTAACTTAGTCGGCTATTTGTTTCAGAAATAATGCCACACTTGAGGTTTTTATCAATTGAATTTGAAATTAGGTTCTAGCTATGGTAACGTCCCGTTAGAGTACTGATTCTCACGAGATTTCGTTTGGTTATGTATTGATTCATTAGTTGATTAATTTGTTTGATTCAATTAAATTATTTTTTGTATAAATATAATATTTAATTGGATTGTAACTTATTTATCTAAATTCTACTTATAACATTATTAAAAAAAAAATAGCATAAATTTGAATGACGAGGATGCTAACTAGTTTAGTCATCAAAAATTTTTACACGATTGTATTAAAGACTAAGAGATGATTTATTACACCAAAAATAAAAATAACAGTAAAAGACAAGAGATCAAATCAAATATCTCTTCATATGATTGCAGGGTTAAAAAGGATGACCTTGTGGTATAATCCAACAATTGAATTAAAAAATATACTTTCTAATTTTAACGTGTCGAAATGATGATGTAATTATAAGTTTTTTTTTTTTTAAAAAAAAGGTATAAGATTATCAAGACTTATGAAAGTGCCGGTAGAAGTATTCTAATTCACTTCTTACAATTGGTAAAAGCCGATAGTGTTGGATTTGGTCAACATGGAAATCAATTTTGAAGTTTTTGAGGTTTGGATAAGTATCACGTGCGCATAATACTCGATAAACTCCAATATATATGGATATGGATTCAGTGAAGAAAATCTTTTTAATCACCCGATGAGAGCCACATACTCATTAATTGGTATTTACCAAAGGAGCTTTCCATTCCAAACACGACAACAACCAAATAAGCTCACTCCCTCGAATCTGAACCCCAATACACAGGATTTCTTTTAATTTAAAAATAAAAAGTTATTTCATCTTCAAATTTAGAATAACTCATCAATTTATTCGTAAGATTTATAAATTTTTTAAAATTTTAAAATTTATAAATTATTTATCAACAAAAATTCATAAAAACTTAAACTTACATATTTTATATTCAAATTTAAATTTTAATCATTTGCTTCGATTCCTATTAGCACAATACAAATACATTTGATTAAGTGATTAATCAAACACAATTGAAAAATGTTCTTTCCGTTTTCTTTTTAAAGCATTAGACGGATAATCGGGGGCTCCCTTTTGCTCCGTTCCCTTGGTTTTAGCCGATTCAAGTTTACGTGGACAAAAATTTCTCTCTTTTCTCTTTCCCTTCCCCTTTCCTTTTCCCTTGAGCAAAGAAATTGTTGTAGTTATCCAATGTCGGGACATCTTTAAGAATGCCCCAACTTGATTTCGGGGAAGTTTTTGGTACTCTTTAATACTGTACATGATAGGTTTCCAAAGATACTGATCTTTCAAAAGATTCGATTGGTACTGCCTTGATAGATAAAGTTATAATTTTATTTTAACATAAATCCATTTAATGGAGGCCTGTGGTGCACGTCAACAGACTTGTACTCAAACTCTCACTGCAAAAGCCAGACACAGGCATCGTGGGGGTGATTGAGACTGCTTGTCGGAGATCTGTGTTAAACGAACAGCCTCAAGGTGCTTATTGTTGCGACGAGTACCTACCATTTTCTGCCATGTAAGCTGATCGTTAGGCCCGACGTGCATTTGTTTGGTTTCAAAGCGAAACTCTGCCACCCTGACCCTACCTAGTGGACCTGCCTTTTGGTCACCAACTTAGCACCTCTAAATATTTTATTCCATTGTTTTTCCCTTCTGATCCTCTACTTCATCCATCATCTTCAAATTTTTAGCTTAACAACTCATTTATCAGGTGGAGATCATCACTGTTAGTACTACAAAATTTGCTTTTTAGACAAAATAAAAGATTTTAGGAGTGGTTTATAGTAATTTAATACAAGTAAACAAATCAGAGGGACAGAAATACTTGGGACAGGGTTTAGGCGTGTGGTTTTGGAAATATTCTATTGCTCACAAAAAATTTTGCTTTCCACGTAAGCTATTACCATGACAACCACATGTTAAAAAATACACCAAATTCCCGGACAACCAATCAATGGCAAGAACAAATCTTGCAAGTTAAAAACCAATGCTCCCCAACCCACATGGCCCTCAGATAAGGATAAAACCCAGAATCATCCTCCACTCTTCTCACTATCCCTTGTACGTCAAAACACAAGCCCGGTTCCTAGCTCTATGACATAATCAAACTGTTTTCCGAATTATCCATTTATAAATTCCACGTAAAACTTGATATAATAATTAAAATATTTAGCTTTCGTTTTTTAAATACCCATTTGGGCCCTCAGAAAACACACGCCAAAAAGATACAGAGAAAAAAGAAAGAGATTTTGAGTTTCAGAGATGGAGAAACAGAGCAACACCCAGAGAATTTCTTGGACTAGAGGGAAGTGTTTAGGCAAAGGCTCGTTTGGTACTGTAAGCTTGGCAATCAACGAATCAGGAGACACCGTTTTCGCAGTTAAGTCCGTCGATTTAGCAACGTGTCTTCCGAACCAGTGGGAGTCTTTGGAGAACGAAATTAGGATCCTACGTTCGCTTTCCTCTCCGCATGTCGTTGAGTATCTCGGCGATGATGTTACCAGGTATGAGTCCCCGACGACGTCTTACCGGAATCTTCACATGGAGTACTTGCCAGGTGGCACCGTTGCTGATGTGGCGATTATTAAACGCCGGTTGGCTGACATGGATGAGAGGATTTTGAGGTGGCAAACGCGGTGCTTAGTTTCGGCTCTGAAGTACGTGCACGGTGAAGGCATTGTGCACTGTGATGTGAAAGGGAAAAATGTTTTGGTGGGCCCTGATTTCACCTCCGTAAAGCTCGCGGATTTCGGCTCAGCGATTAAGATTAAAAGGGATGACGCGGATGACAGGTGTAGGTCCCTCATCACGCCACGTGGAAGCCCTCTCTGGATGGCTCCGGAGGTGATTCGCGGTGAGTATCAAGGACCGGAGAGTGATGTTTGGTCCTTAGGCTGCACCGTAATCGAGATGATCACCGGGAAGCCAGCTTGGGATGATCAAGGTTTCAACTCACTGAATCGAATCGCTAACTCGGATGAATTGCCCGACTTACCGACTCAGTTTTCTGAGCTTGGTAAGGATTTCGTGGAGAAGTGTTTGAGAAGGAATTGGAATCAAAGGTGGAGCTGCGATCAGCTGCAGCGGCACCCATTTTTAGCATCGGCTTCAGCACTGAATATGATCGGGGAATCATCTCCACGTTGCGTGCTCGATTTCGCCAGCTCGCATTTCGAAGAGGACGCAGATGCGGAGAACTTTGAAGCATCGGCGAGGGAGAGGATCGATAAATTAGCGACGGAAGGAGGGGTAATTTGGGAATCGGATGGATGGGTGGCGGCAAGGAGTTACGCTCGTGAATCAGGTGTGAATTGTGAGGAAGGAACCAGTACGGAATATCCTGAGTTGATGAGGACAGAGAAGGGAACAGAGGGGACAAATTCGGTAAATTCGGGTTCGATGGGAATTAGGCAAGGAATTGAGAGGACAGATTTGGAATTTTCTGATTGTTTTGACAGTAGTAACTCGGTTGAGTGGCAGTGTGGTAACTACGAGGATGTGAGAGTGTTAAATTCGCCAAGTCGTGCTCTACGGTGCGGTGGGTGGAGGTCCGAGTGCTCTTCTGGTTCCAGCTGTCGAAATGGCTCACAAAAGTTGGAGTTAACGGTGCTGAAGGGGGAGTCTAGATTTTACAGATTTTGTAATTTATTACACCTATTTTTGTGTAATTTAAAAATATTCAGATATATTTTATTGGTGTATTCATATATTTTCTCTTAAAATTTTATTATTGAATATTTAACTTTAGCCTTTAATTTAAGGTCATTTGATTTTAAAAATATTTAATATATTTTTAATAGTATTCAAAATTTCGAAATAAAAAACTCACTTTTCTATGATATTATAAGATTTCGAGAAAAAAAGTATTATTATTTTTAAATTTAATTTGAATAAAACATCTGAAATAATTGTTATTATTTTGAAAAGCATATTGAAAATAAATGTAAATTAATTTTAAATTTATGTTGATAAAAAATTTAGTTTATATATAGTATTTGGCTTTAAAAATACTTTCAAGATATTTTTGATAAAAAATATCTTAAATAATTATCTCATAAAAATTTATGATATGATTATTAAAGGTTTTTTTATTAGAAATGATTAACTCTCATTAAATTTTTTATAAATGATTATTTAATGTATTTTTTTTTAAATACTTTTAATAATCTCTTGAAATTTTTTTTTATTATTATTGAAAGTGCTTTTGGATAAAAACGCCTTGAATAATTCAAAAAAAGTTTTAATAAAATTATTGAAAGTATTTTTAATCAAAAACACCTTCAATAATTTAATTATAAATTTGTATGAAGTAATTATTCAAGATATTTTTTGTTAGAAATGTAAAAAATTATTTAAGGTTTTTTTTTTATTAAAAATATCTTCAATAATCTAATACCAATCTTTTTTATTATTGAAAATATTTTTGTCAAGAAATGCCTTAAATAATTTCTTATAAAAAATTTAATAAAAGTTATTTAAGGTATTTTTAACAAAAAATACCTTAAATAATCTCCTTATAAATTTTTATGAAAGGATTATTTAAAGCATTTTTAAACAAAAATACCTTAAATAATCTCAAAAGAAAATTTTAATGAAATTATTAAAGATATTTTTTATCAAAAATATTTTCAATAATTTTATTTTAAATTTTTATGAAATAATTATTCAAAGTGTTTTTAATAAAAAATGTTTTAAATAATTCGAAAAAGAAATTTTAATGCGATATGTGTTTTAATGCGAGGGAAAAGAAAATTTACAAACCGATGGACTAAATGTTATAAATAAGCTACCGAGGCTTACAGAGTATAGTCTTCACTTGCTATTTGCCAAATACAATTACAACCTATATTCATCTTTATTAACCAAGGACAAATTATGTCTCCTTTACATCTAATTAATTAAATTTAAATTATATTCAACATTGCCAACATATTTATGCATTCAAACTGCACTATTTCCTCAAAGCAAATACACTGTTGAAATAAAATTTCCCACAATCTATCCTTGAAAAAGTAGCTTCAGTTTTTTTTTGCCAAGAAATAGCTTCACATTACACACATTTAGTTTGCCTGAACTAGTGATGAAACTTGTATCTTACTAAAATTTAGTAAGAGCTCTTGTTTAAGATTGTAAATACAGCTGAATTTCTTAGCATATATAATTCTTTCACTCCTAGCAAAACCTGAAAAGGAAAGAATAGTGAAATCAAAATTACTTGTGCCATTAATCAACAACTCGTGGCTTTTAATTTATTAAAAGAAACAACCTCCAACATATACAATAAGCTTTCATTAACAAACAATACTTATCACATATTGAAAAATGATCAACAATGTCAATACACAGCACATTAAGTATATAGGAGGTTCGGGGGAGAAAATTTAACAAGATTAAGGGATAAGCCTAGAAACCAAGCAAATGCTGCTATTGATATATATAATATATATATATAATTAATAACATCAACTCAAATCCTTTATTTCAATAAAAGAAAAAAATATATATGAAGAAATCAATGCCTAGATTTTGCATCATAGATGGTAGCTAATGGGGTGGGAAAGAAAATCAAATCTAAGCTCAAAATGACAGTGATAAAAAACAAGTAGTCTCAAACCAAAGTACTCAAGGAATAATTTGAATTCTCGACCAAAATCTTCAAATATCAATAACGGCATACTCAGATATCAAAAATATCAATCTACAAAATCAAAATACCAATATCTTTATCTCATAATCTAAGCCTCCTAGAAACTTAAAATAACATGAACATTTATAATTAAACCCATGTAAAAACGTAAACTAAATATAACTTTTAAGCTTTACCACTTGGAAAATGAGTAAAACAATAACTAATCTAAAATACCCTAAATCATCTTAAATATATATGTTAAAATTAAGATTGAACCCATAAAATATAAAATAAAAACACAAGAGAATTCAATCCTTCACCTAACATATTTCCATATTCCCATCATACATTGACAAAAACAAACTAATTATACTTCTAGGATGTCCATGAGTGCATCTTGGAATAATTTTTGACAACTTCCAAGGAAAATAAAATAAGGGAGTTATATACATTATCCAAATACCATCAGCAAGAGTAGGAGTAATGACTTCGCTCTAACATCAAACACCACTCTGTGCAGAAATAAGGTGCTCGGCCAAGTGGTATTGTGAGATCCTTCATAACCTCATATTCTTCCACACTTAATTGGGCACCATCCAGCACCTATTTGCAACCAACAAAGACAGCAGTCATCATGCATATCATGATATCACAAAAACTCTTGTTTTTCTTGTGTCAACCACCTAAGCAATCATCATAGATATCAAGCTTTAATTAATACATTGAACATTTCAAGAATTCAACTTATAATTTTACATTGAACAATACCAAGAGACTACCTTTACAATCTCAAAGCCTCACCTTATAAAGAACTGTCCTCCCATTAGTCATGTGTGGAGTGAGGGCAGGTATTCTAGATACAGAAAGAGCATCAACAAACAAAAGAACAATTACTTGCCATTGTTTCATTTTGAATGCTGGAAGCGCTTCCATAAAAGACATTGTGCCTAGTAGGCGCCACTGTATAAATGAACATTTAGAGAACATTCAGAAGCAACTCAACTCAAGATTATGCAAAGTGCAAGGAAATTTTTTGGTAAAAAATGCTTTCATTAATAAGCAAAAGTAGAAGTTATGGCTTGAAAAATGATCTTACAATCACAATAAACCTCCTAAATAAACCAGTTCAATGTCCTTAAGGTCCTAATCAGAATTATCATCAATTTTCTCGATATGATTAACCATTTCCAAATTCAGAATTAGTACCTCTGCTTGCTCCAAAGTAGACATTGGTATTGGCAGTCTGAGATCAGTAATAATAGCAGGTAAAGCACAAGAAATACAGCCAGCAAGAGTTTCTTTAATTTCAGAGGAACGCCCATCTCGTAAGACCATCTTCTGTGGATACTCCCTCCCATTAACTGTTAGGTACTCTTCAGAGAAACTTTCATCTCTTCCATAGATATAAGCCAAAGAAGATGATGTTATCCATTCAAAAAGAGCATTCCACATGGTTGCAAAAGTTGACAGCGGGTGGACATCAAAAAGAGTAGGAGAAGCAATCAACATAAGTAGAAAATGCAGAAATAATATGGCAATGTTTTTAACCCTATAAAAAAATGGAGAAATAATATGGTAATGTTGTTAGGGTTATGAGACTTACGGTCAAACTGAAACCTTCTGACGGAGCATCAAACCATGAGTCCCCTGGGTCAAACATATCAGAACGTGGAATCCCAGGTTTTGTTGGCCACTTTACGGGGGCTACGTCTGGTTCAAGCACATCAGCATCCTTCACAGGCTCCTCCTTGTCTGCCTCACTTGGACATGGCAATATGATAAGCCCAGCTTCAGAAACTGTACATATTTTTTGTGACAAAATGAGGTTATGGTCACTAAATGCAGTATTCAAACTATATTAAATTCAATGAAAGCACACAAAAACCTACCAGCATCAGTGACATCAGAATCTCCAGATGCCACAGCTTCTGCTGCCTTGCTCAATGCCATAGCACAAGCTTCTGCTGATACAAATCGCAACATATTATCATCATCACCATCTTCTGCACTGCCACATATTTCAGAATCTCCTTTCAGCGTATCCATTTCTTTAACTTCACAAAGATTGCCACTAAGAGCATTGTCAACTTTCTTATTATCAGCCCAAGTAACAAAGCGATTAAGTTTCTTTGCTCCTGCAGATTTAAGAGAGGACTTAAGCACAGTCTCACTTGATGCTGCTGCCTTGTCAGCATGGGCTTCCCTCTTTGCTTCAGCACTACTTTTATCCAGACTACTCTGGTAGACGTTTTTTGTTGAAGTCAATTCTACAATGCTGGAATCCTTTTCCCTTGAAGCAGATGACGATCCTGATATCAAACACTTTTCCTCAAAGTTTTTACAAATTCCTTTTCCTTCCACTTCTTTCAATTTTGAACTAGAACAACTCTGTCTCAACCCTGAGGGTGACTTCAAAACAGTATATTGATCATTCATGATTATTTCACTAGTAAAGTCCATCTCATTAGTAACAAAATTCTTCTTTAATACTACTCGGCTTCGTTCTTTGACTCTGTGTATAACTACACGGATTCTTGAAAATGGTATACTCAGTGTTCATAATTATAACACCAGTAAAGTCCATCTCGTTATGGACGAGATTTATGTAGAGGAGGAGGACTATGACAGGCTTCGTGAATCTATAGATCTGCATGATAACTTTGATCAGATAGGCCTTGCTCAGACGGTGAAGGTGAGGGGTTCTACCTTAGTTATTTCGTGTGTTGTGTTAAACTTTAGTTGTTTTAAAGTACCAAGACTGGGATTGTTTTACAAGAGAGAATGGTTTGTATGAGCAGATTGAGAAGCACGAACTTCTTGAGATGAGGCGTGTTGCTGCTTATGTATATAAGAAGGCAGGGAGATGGAAGCAGTCTATTGCGTTGTCAAAGAAGGACAATATTTAAAGAGATGCCATGGAAACGTGTTCACAGTCAGGTGATCGGGAACTTGCGGAGGAATTGCTTGCCTATTTCATTGAGCAGGTATTTTTTCTATTCTTTTTTTTCATGCATACGTGTGCTAGACGGGCCTACTTTCACCTATTTTTTCTGTTTATCTTATATAGGAAATTACCAAAGTTGAGTCCACTCACTAATCTAAATTTTTATCTCGTCTAATGTAGGGAAAGAAAGAGTGTTTTGCGGCGTGCCTCTTTGTTTGTTATGACGTAATCAGGCCAGATGTTGCTCTTGAGCTTGCCTGGGTGAATAATATGATTGATTTTGCCTTTCCATATCTTTTGCAGGTGATTTCCGCCCTCTGTCACTAGTTCTAATTGTTAGTTAAGTTTTGAAGTTCTTATCCTCAAACTTTTTGCTTGGTTCTTTTTCTGGGTTTTTTTCTTCCCAATAAAGTTTATACGGGAGTACACAGGCAACGTGGACGAACTGATAAAAGATAAAATTGAAGCTGTGAATGAGGTGAAAGCCAAACAGGAGGAGGAGAAAGACATGGTTGCTCAGCAGGTAAAGCTATATGCAAAATCTCTTCGATTTCTTGCCTACAAATTTTTCTCAGGGAGAAAGAGGGATAGGAATGGAGTGGTGTGTTTCCTCCTTCTGGAAAGTTATATCTTTTCTTCATGCTACAAAGTAGGAGATTTTGAAAGAACTGCAAAACTCTTGGGTGCTTTTAGGTGTCACTACTCACTTTTACTGGTGGTCAAGAACTAATTAGCTGTTTTCATTGTCTTATGCTTGCTCACACAGAAACTATCCGTCATGTCTCAGGATGTCAATTAAACCTTGAATAAGAACTTAGGAAGAAAACCACCTAATGGTCACTATTGGCTTCTTGATAGCTGATACGAGGCGCTGCTGCCTTGGCAAGGAGAAAAGAAAGTAGGCACTTTCATCAGTCATCACTGCAAATGGGCTAGAAACTCTTGTTATTTTCCTGCCATATAAAGAATTTAGCAATTCAGATTAGTGTGATCACTCGAATGCTGTCACCTGCAGATTATGTATGCCCAGTTGCTGCCTCTTGCTTTACCTGCGCCGCCAATACCTGGAATGGGTGGAAGTTTTGCTCCATCACCTCCAATGAGTGGGATGGGATGCCTCCAATGGCCCCATGTGGCATGCCACCAATGGGCTCCTATTGATATCTTAGGAAACTAGGATACACAAGCAAGAAACTTGTCAACTTCTACAAGGTTGAATCTCCCAAGTGCCCACAATTTCCAGTTTACATTTGAATGTGAAATTGATCTGTACAGTGGTTGTGAAATATTGAGGTGATAGCTTGCGTACTTTGGTAATGCATCTGGTAATGAGCGGGGGTGATTATTTACTGCCCAATTAATGCAGCTTAACCCCATAGTCGATAACGTCCCATAGTCGATAACGTTAGCAGTTAGGTTTTTGACAAAATTTTATGCAGCCTAGTGGTGACTGAACAAATTCGATGGAGCTGTGGCAAGTCCGCGGCATGTATAGGTTATTCTAGCTTAATCATTCACTATACAATTTTCTATTTAGTTAATTGCTCGGATACCTAATTGCTTTGTTCTAGGAGTCCGAAATTTTATACTCACTGTCTTTTCTCCCCTACAGTATAACAGAGTATTTTTCATGGTTAAAATTTATCAATATATTTTTTTTAACAGATGAATTATTTTTAATCCTTATTTTTATTGCACTTCTTAAAATTTAATTTTAAGTTCGTTCAGACTTTGTTTTATTTGATATATATTATGTTTTTTGTACATTTTTTAAAGTTACTGTACATATATGGTAAATAATATTTGATTTAAATGAATTATATTTGAAGTGTTATAGAATCGAAAATACTCTTGTCGCTTGTGTTAAAATATTAGTATAAATTGGATAAAAATTTTGGTTGAATAATTTAATCTAAAATAAAAATAATTAAATATAATATTACAAATCTAATACCAAAGAATAAAAAATAATTTGATAATATGCTTAAATACCATTATACTTATTAGATTGATTCATGTTTTTTCTTCCTAAATGAAAAACCTTATTTTACTCGGAAAAAAAAAAAAAAAAACCTAATTCGTGTAACAATATCTCGAACTGCTCCTTAACCAGCAAAAGGCTACTCCCCAATAAAATAAAGCCGCCCCACCACCCAAACACCCTCCCTTCCTTCGTTATTGTCGAAACCGCACGCCTCCTTTCAACGCCTTCCCACAATAAAAAACAAACAATTTCTTCCTCTCTCACACTCCCACAACTGCCATCCTTCCTTTATATAAAAACCCTAGCCCCAAATATCTTTCACCATCAACAAACCAAACACCTCGCTCTCAAAAAGCAATTATGGCAAGCAAAGAGCCCGATCACGAACCCAGAGAAGACGAGGTAGCCCCCGCTGCCGAGGATGAAGATACCGGAGCTCAAGTCGCCCCTATCGTCAAGCTCGAGGAAGTCGCTGTCAGCACCGGCGAGGAAAACGAAGATCCGATACTCGATCTGTCTGTAATTTTCTCTTTTCTATATTTCCGATTCAAATGTTCTCCGATTTATCTACAAATTCGAATGATCTGAATATCTATTATTTTTATTTTATTTGTTAGGAAGTCGAAGCTTTACCGATTTGATAAAGACGGGAATCAATGGAAAGAGAGAGGCGTTGGTACTGTGAAGCTGTTGAAGCACAAGGAGACCGGAAAAGTTCGCCTTGTTATGAGGCAATCTAAGACTCTCAAGATCTGCGCCAATCATCTCGGTTCGTTCTCTTCTTTATTTTTCTTTTCCTCAATCCTATTTATGCTTCCTTTTGTTTTTTTTTCTTATTTCATAATTTTATTAAAAAATATTTGTGTAGTGTTGCCGACTATGATGGTGCAGGAGCACTCAGGGAACGACAAATCGTGCTTATGGCACGCTTCTGACTTTGCAGATGGTGAGCTGAAAGATGAACTTTTCTGCATTCGTTTTGCATCTGTGGAAAGTAAGTATATTTTACGTTAAATCACTTTGCTTCCTTTTATTTGCTAAATGAAATTGAATCAATGTTGTTTCAATTCTTTATTTAGTCTAAGATCTGGAGCTACCAATTACAGTTTAGTAACCAATAGAATGTTTGAGAGTTGAGCATTGGTATTTTCTTCAAGTTGTTAGTGACTAGCATTTCGGTTAATAGTTGTAATATTTACCAAAATTTGGTTCTCTTATTGACTTTATGAATGTTTGATTGTACATAATTCAAAGGTTTATGCTTGTGCTGGTATCAGTTTCAAATAAGTATTTGGTGTAAATAATGGGTTGCATTGCAACTTTACAAATTTCTGACATGAAGTGAGAAACTGTGTTCACTTTTATTAACATTGATCAAAGCATACGAGGCAGATTCTTGCTGATTTTTCCCTTTAATGATGCCATATAGGTGTGTTAGGAGAATATAATAATAGTTATTTAAGATGGTTTTGTTTGTGTTTATATATGGCTGCAATGGTTTATCAAAATTTTCCTTTTGTACCTTTTTGGGCAATTCTGTTCTCCTTTAGTGGTTAGTGAAAAAAACTGCAAATAACAAAATATATGAAGAAATAAGAAATATTAGTAAGAATAACTGTTACACCTAAATGTTGATTAATACTATAGGCCTGTTTCTTTCAAAGTTGCCGTGAATGTCAGTTTTTCACATTACTCAGGTAGCCCAAGTTGAGTTTGAATTGTACTTTAGGGAATTTTTTTATTGATAGAGTTAGGGATTTCCATGATGGCAATTTGAACTATCTTCGCATGTTAGCATTAGTGTTTTTCTTGGGTTTGATATTTCTTTGCTTGGAAAACTAATAAGATAGTATAAAGTTAAATTTAATTTCATATTGATGGCAAAATGTCATTTAAATAAGAAAGGTATCCTAGGATGTCCGATTGAAGAAATTTTAAAATTAACTGTTGTTGCTTGCGTACTAGCAATATGCATTGAATTATTGAATATTTTTAATTTCTAAGTACTTGGTGTAATAGTGTATAATTGTATCCTTTGGCTGAATTTATGAGTCTTTTAGGCAAAGTTAATAGAAATAGTTGCATATATGATCTGGTCTCTTTAATGTAATAACTATATCTGAGAGCTTGATATGTCATGATACATGTTTCATTGAAGTTTTTATAGTTGGCTTTATTATTTCTTTTGTGAACTACAATAAAAAAGTGTCATGAGAATAACAGAAACAGTTAACGTAGATGGGTTTACATTGTGGTTATAGATGGCTACATTGGTTCTTTGGAATTTGCTTTCTTTTTCCCTTTATTTGACAATTCTCATTTTCCTTTTGGGGAACAAAGCCTTCTGGTTTTTACTGATTTTCCTTTTTCTTAAAATTAGATTGCAAAACCTTTATGGAAATGTGCCAAGAAGTTGCTGAGTCACAAAAACCGAAAGAGGAAAATGAAGATGCGTCTGCTGCTGCTGGACTACTTGAGAAGTTGAGCGTTGAGGAAAAGAAAACTGAGGGTAAAGCTGGAGAGGAGAAGGCTGTTGCAGCAAAGGAAGAAATGGAGACAAAAGAAAATGCAGAAAAAGCTGATAATGAGAAGAAAGATGGGGAGCCAGCTCCCTCAACTTAAAAAAGGGGGATGGTTTTGTTTTGCATGCCATATGCTTTTGGCGAATATGGTGAGATTAGCCGCCTGACGTCACCTCCCCACCCATGTCTTGGCATATTCCTGCGGATGAAACTAGATGGGTGGGCTGGAATGGTTGAGGTCCTTTGCGTCATTAGGTTTGAGTGTTTGTCGAGGTTTGTTCAAACCTCGGGTCAGTCAGTAATGTTTGCTTGTCGAGAGTCATGTTTCGCAGTTTGAGTAGTGTCAAGGAGGGTTCATTCAACCGGGTTTTCCCCCAGTATTACTATTATAGAGAATAGACAAGCCCTTTTTTTTTTGGGGGGGGGGGGGGGGATTTTAATTATTTGGATTTTGTATCTTTGTGTCTCAAGAGTTGAAAGTTTGGGTGAAAAGAAATTTGGTTTGCCAGAATTGGCTAAAATCAGATGCTAGTTTAACAAAGCTTCTATCCTATGGATTTAAAAAATGATTGCAATAAGGACTTTAATGATTTGGATGATTCAAAAATCTTTACGTGGTGTAATGCCTTTTCAAAGAATGGAGATTGGAGGTTGGGTAACATAATATTTGTATTTAGAGCTTCAATTTTATTGGGCATAGGCATATTATGGGCTATCAAACCAAGTACCAACCCTTTGAAAGAAACCGTGAGATTAAAATGGCAAAATCGAGTGCATGGGCAATAGTCAGCATATTCATACAACCTAGTGGGAATGTACTGTACTTGAAAACATTAGATGCAAAATGACGCATCAAGGGAGTAAGAAAAAGAAAGACGAAAATGAAATGAAAGAAGTGGTTGATATTTATTTATCTTGTTTTAGAATTCAGAGTCCATCGGCTATCAACTAATTGAAGAAGTTGCACCGCCAGACAACCCAAACCATGCGTACACCATAGTCTTTTCAAACATTGTTATGTTTGAAAGCAACTCTCTCTCTCTCTCTCTCTCTCTCTCTCTCTCTCTCTCTCTCTCTCTCTCTAACGTTTTGACTCTTTCATTCAATTTCATCAGCTGATCCGGACGAGGCGATTCAGGTACAGGTAGAACTGTTCCCTTCCCTATTTGCTGCTTCAATCTTCCCCAGCCCCCAGGCATTCTATATTTAATAAGCATAAAAAGTTATTATTGTTTTTATTTATTTATTTATTGAAAAAGAAAAAAAAATGGTAGTCATCAAATTTAATAATTATTTTCAAAAAACAATAATAATGAGTTAAAAAGGAAAGATGTGGGTTTTGACTTTGTTGCATGCCCATGCGACAATAGGCGGCCATTAGAAACAGCGTCTCTCCCTTTCTTTTCTCTACACAGCTCCACACTCTCTCTGTCTCTTTCTATCTCTCTTGTTATCTTGACCAAAGGCAAGTAAGCAACAAACAAATAAAGGGTTTCAGAAAGTTATCCAAAGCCTCCTCCTTTTGCTGCCTACTATTTCTTTTTTTTTTTTGTTCTCGACGATTTCAATAACCATTTTGGAATAATTTTATGGGTTCTGGAATTGAGATCGGCCTCTTGGTCATTTTATGTCTATCCGTATCTTAGTCAAATAATTTAGATTTGTGCTGCCACTTCCAAGATATTATGACGTAGAAATTGATCAGGCGGGGCTTTCAGATTTCTTCCTTTCTATAATTTCTATCTACTCCATTACTAATCAAATACATTTTGGTGAAACAGTTTCTATCTGATGATTTCGGTTTTCTTCTGGTTAACCATTCCTGGTCCAAAACTTTGTCCTTTTTTTTTTACCATGTTATGGTTCTAGTCAAAATAACAACATAAGCATTGTTATACGAATTAATAATACAAGATGTGCTTTCATTCTAAACAACATAACAAACTTATAGCTTCCTCTTGATGCGCAAGTTTTAGTGTTTAGGCCACTGTTGTCCTTCTTGTTCTAAAAAAATATACTAGTCTACAGCTGAGAAGTTGTAATTTTAACGGTAGCAACCCTTGTCCCATGTAGAGAGATTCTGTAGAGATTTTTTCTTGGCTCACCAAATAACTGTTGAAATGGAGCACAATGAACTAAACCACTCCCATGGTTAACACACACACGAGCAAAAAAGAACAGACGGATAAAGAACTAACAACTTTATTCTACCATCCTATGTTCTGGCATTATCAATTGTGCAGTGAGTATTTTTATGTTTGTTACGAAATTTTGTTTTCTTCTCTTTTTAGGCTCATTTAACTAAAACTATGAAGAGAACAGAATCCAGGAAGTCACATTCATGGTGGTGGGATAGCCACATCAGCCCCAAGAATTCAAGGTGGCTGCGGAAAATCTTGAGGGTAAGTAAGATGCCGCTATAAGACCCCCTTCTGTTTCCAGGATTCTTGCAACTTATACAATCTCTCTCTCTCTTCTCTCTCTCTCTCTCTCTGTGTGTGTGTGTACTTGGAAGGGGGTTTGGTCAAAGAACATAAAATTATAGGAAATAATATATCAATATGTTTTATGTTGTTTAGTTTGTTGCAACTGAAATAAGAATTATTAAAAACATGTGGTTTAAATCTTATTCCTCTCCTATGTTTGCCAAGTGTTGTTTTCTTTTTGTGTGTTTCCTTTTCTTTCTTGTATGGGCATAAAGAGCTAAATATTCTAATGAAATACATTTTGTTGAACTAAATAGTTTGTTGCAAGGTTTTGGGACTTGACCTTTCTTTGGCTAAAATGAAGACTTTGTTTATGTTCTAAAAGAAGCAAAAGTATATTAGCCACTCCCATTGCTTTTCCTCATATCACATTCTAGGCTTATTCGCATCTGCATCTTTTATTAGAACAAGGATTTTGTTTCTGAAATCATTTGATTTGCCAATATGTCGAACAAGAAAATTACAAAAAGATTGCTGACTACAGAAATGGATCGTAGCGTCAAACATATGTTGAAGCTGATTGAAGAAGATGCAGATTCATTTGCGAAAAAGGCTGAGATGTATTATCAGAAGCGGCCAGAACTTGTTGCTCATGTCGAGGAGTTCTATCGCTTGTATCGTTCTTTGGCAGAGCGTTATGATCATATGACGGGAGAATTGAGGAAGAATATTCTGTCTGACCTCCAATCTCAGAGTTCCGGGGTCTCTGACATTGGCTCTGAACTGCCCTCTATTTGGCCTTCCCCAGATCAAAGGCTGAGTCGTCGTAAATCTGGCCCACGAGCTGCTGGTTTCGATGTCTTCCTAGGTTCTGGTGGGAGCATCTATGATGTGTACCAGAAAGAAGGAGATGAGTCATCTTCTCCAACAGATTCTGAACCAGAATCTGATGATTCCTCAGTCAATAATTACTCAGTTTTATCAGGCAATCGGGGTGATCAAGGGGTGAGTAGGAAAATGATTGAATTGGAGATTGAGCTCCGTGAAGTTAAAGAGAAGCTACGGGTGTTAGAGGAAGAGAATACGGATTGTTCGTTAAGAGGAGCAAAAAATGATAATTCTGATCTTCTTGCTAGAATTGGGGAGAATGAAGAAGAACTGAAAATTGCTAATACAAAAATACAGCTCTCTGAGGAAACAATCAATTGGTTGAGGATTGAGCTCCAAAAATATAAACCACCGGAAACAGCTGAGTCTGAATCTTCATCAGAAGAAAATGTCAAGATCCCCAAGACTGAGCTGGAGATTGAGGTAAATAAGGCATCAGAGCTTCGAAATAAAATTGGTGTAGAGAAAGAAAATCAACATGCAGATGGCACGATGCAGGCACTAGTGGAAGAGTTGAGTATCACTACAGAAATGCTCCAGGGTTCTGAGAAAGAAATTGCTAGTTTGAAGCTTGAGAAGAAGCAGTCTTGTGAAAAAATTCAAAATTTGCAGGATCAGCTTGATATGGCTCAAAGAGAGATTATCACATGGAAATCCAAACTGAATACAGAGAAAAGAGAGGTCTCCAAGTTGCAGGAAAGAATTGCTATGTTAAAGAATAGTTTATCGGATAGGGATAATGAGATCAAGGATTTAAAGATTGCTGTTTCTGATGCTGAGAAGAAGATTTTTCCTGAAAAAGCTCATATCAAAGCTGAAATATCAAAATTGTTGGAGGAACGGATTTGTTTGGAAGAACAGCTCAGAGAATGGGAATCACGTGGCCGTTCCTTGGAGGAGGAGATTAGAAAAACTGTGAATGAAAAAAGAGAATCAGAGAAGAGGCTTCACAGTGAAATTAAGCAGTTGAAAGTTGTGATTGCTAGGAGGGATGATTGCATTCAAATTTTAAATGAAAACCTTGAGACTTTAAAATCAGAGAGAGAGGAGCTCAAGACCAAAATTGATTCACTCAAAGCGGAGGTTAGTTGTAGGGATGATCAGATTGCTCAACTGAACAAACATCTGCACCAATTACATATGGAACATGTGGAGCTAATTGCTAGCGCTGAAGGAGCACATAAACTGGTGGAGGGAATGCAAGCAAGAGCTAACAAACTAGAGAATGAGATTGAGAGGCTAAGAATCGAAATACTGGAGGGAGCAGAAGAGAAACGAGAAGCCATAAGACAGCTTTGCTTCTCCCTTGAGCATTACAGAAATGGATATCATATGGCAAAGGCTTCGGCAAGCATTTATGGGGCACAAGAGAGTTCCAGTTTTGACAACATGAATATGCAATGCTAAATGGCAGTGTTTCCTAGTACTTGTTTGCTCGATTCTTTTGTTTTGACTTTTGAGTGAGGGTCAATAGATTATCCTACTATTTCCTGAAGGTGGCTTTGCTAATATCACATGGCTTGTTTAATGAGAATACAGAAAACAGAAGTTGCATTTTTGACAGAATATGACAGTTTTGTTGCTGATTCTAGCGCCAAGATCATGCTGCTCTGTAATTATGCACAGGATGTTGGGGTAAAGACTGTCAAGATAAATGAAGCACCTTCTAACTTCAAGTTGTCCAATATGCTTTGAAGACTTTGTGGTCAATCAAGTGGTTGCTTGCTTGCCATGCTTGTAGTTGTAACTTTGTGGCTGCATTGATCAATGGCTCAAGAGGAAAAACTCGTGCCTTTTGTAAGTTTGTATCGGTTTAAGCTAGCTAGGCCTTGGTCTTAACTCTCAGTTTCGTCCTGTTTCTCTGCAATTCTGTTAATGTGAATTTGCTACTTTGTTTTGTTCACATGCCCACGGGCACGATAGGTGTATGTGTTGGTCAAGTTCTCTGTTTATTGTACACTTCTTCTCAAATTTCAGGCATTGATCAATTATGTACTGAATGAAAATAAGTATATATATAGGGTGGGAGAAAGTTGTAATCCATCTGATTTTAGGTACCATAGATTCTACATTAGTATATATAGGAATATGAAATTTTCATTTCTTTCCCAGAAATTGTTAAGACTGCTAAACAAGTTTTATGAAAATGTCTTATTTTTCTCATATATAGACATTTGAGCACAATTTTCCATATATTTCTATAATATATAGTCAGGTAATCTATATCCATGATGTGCATCATCATCAGCACAATTTTCAATTATTTACCTGTTGGAAAAGCAACCCAAGAACCAACAATTTTAGGGGTGTAATGCAAGTACTCTACTGAGTGGCAAGTACTAAATTTCAGAAAATAGGAGTATGTGAGTAACAACAGTGTACACATGTAATATTCATTGTTGACACTTTTAACTAGTCTTGGCAACTTGATTCATATAAAAGTATCTTGATAAGATCATAAAAATATTCACATTTTTGCATATATATCCAAAAGAAAAGGGCTTTAGAATCTTCTTCCTGAGTTTTCTTCTAATATTCCATCAGCTTTGTTATATATTATCATTAGTAGTAGATAAATTCTTCCCAGTTCCGTTAAGCCATGCTGTCTTAGCCAGCTAAGGTGTTCTAGTCTGTTCATATTAAATTTCATATGGATTCTATATTCTGATTGGTTCATGGTCTACGCTTGGTTATACACAGAGTTATTCATGTTTGGGATTCCATAATCCTATGGTTGCATGTACCAAACTGTCTCAATGAATACCAAATGATGAATAGTCCTAAGTCTCATATTCCCTTTGTCTCCGGGCATATGCCACTCCTGTTTCTTCATTTTCTTCCCTCCCGGAAAGTTCAGCAAGTTCCCTGGCTACCAGGGAATTCACTTATGAGCTAAAGGTGGCCATGGAAGCATGGACCCTGTGAAAATTTGGGGCCTCCCCGAAAGTAAATTAAGCTGAACTGTTATATATCTTTGAAGTAGACCCCTTTGAGGTCTTGTGCCAGCTAGAGCCTACAGGGTGTTTTTTTCTTTCTATCTTGAGAATGAGTACGAATCTAATCTCTGATAGATTAATCCCCAAGTTCTGCAGCAAACTTCTAGTCCTTAAAAGGCTTATGGAAGAATAAAAAGATCATTAGGAGCACCTGAGAGCCTAATTGACTCTTATATTCTTTGATGAAATTATAATATCGTGTGATTCTAACATTCTGATCCAACCACCCCCGAAAACAAAACTTCGCCATTTCACATTTTCCTCATTCTCCACCTGAATACTTAGCCATTTTATTGGTAATTAAATACAATGAAATCAAATCGCCGTCCCGTACTGATGTAACAAGAAGAACCTTAAATTAAGCATGTCTCAGAATACCTAGTCAAACCAAAGAAAGCTCTCATCTCTAAGAATAAATCCTGATAGCCCTCAACTTTTTCTAAAGCAAAATAGAGGCATGTGTATGTGTATATTTAAGTAAAGGAAAAAAATTATAAATATGTAAAAGACAAAAGAAGAGAGAAATAAAGTAAAACCAGAGATCTGATTCTGGTAAGCTGTAATAATCAATACTTTCTCTTTTTCTTTTTCTTTAATTTTGCACTGTCAGCATCCTTCACCGTCCTTCATTCACCCTTCTTTTTTTTTTATTTTAATTACCCTTGACGCACAAGCAAACTCCAGCAAATGCAATTCAGTTTACCAAGGAACTCTACAACAGTGTATAGAGATGTAGCATATAGGGGCATCACAGATTGATCTTATGATTCAAACATTACAGTCGGAGGCTAACACTTTGATGGCAGAGGGTTGGAAGGGAAAGTGCCACAAAAGGCAGTTGGCAACTTGCAAACGATCATGTCTCAACTCCTAGTTTTGGGGCATACTTCAGAAGATCAAGAGAACAAGCTGTTCACTTAAAATCTGCTTCGCTTAAAAATCTGCTTACCTTATAAACTATGCTGAAAAATCTTGGAATTCCTACTAGGATTCGATCAACTGTTGCAATATAATCTGCGGTAATAATAATTAATGAAACAGCAGGAGTCTTATGGTCAATTTGACTAGAATTTAATGGTGCACCTAACATGGCCAAGGAGAGCTACAATGCAGTAGTCACTTAAGTGCCGGCAAACTCAAGAAAATCTCTCAGCCACAGTCGACTCCATATATAATAAATGCCCATATCCGACGAAATGAAATTACAAAATGTCAAAAACAACCCTGGCTAGAATACTGCCCTTTGCTTGCTTCAAAACTGCAAATACCAGCACTGTAATGGGCATTTTGAAAAGCATCACTCCTCAGGCTTAGGTAAGCATGCCTTGCTTCAAAAGTAAAGAGCATGAACAATAAAGATCATGAATAAAAAGAGAGATTCAGAAAATCAATATGCTCAAGCTCTTCTTATCATCGTTTCTTTTTTTTTTTTTTTTGTTGAAAGTTCTTAGCATCGTTTTGATGAAAGCGGAAAAAGAGCGGAAAATGCCACTTGAAGATGATGAATCAGAGCTCCGTCAAATCACCCGCCTCAAGAAAGAAGTCGAGGCTTCCCTGGCTAGAAATGATTCGCTGGAGAAAGAAAATCAGGAACTAAAACAGGAGGTAGCTCGTCTAAAAGCACAGATCGGTTCCCTTAAGGCTCATGATAATGAGAGAAAATCTATGCTTTGGAAGAAGTTGCATAACTCCATCGACAATTGCAATACGGACGCATCTCTACAGAAAACATCAGATTTCATAAAAGTTCCGGAACAGAGTTTTGTAGCAGAAAATGTATATCAAAGGCCAAGTTTCCAGGAATCAGCCGTGAGAAAAGATTGGCAATCAAAAGTACCCAAACCACCACCAAGGTCTAATTCTCTTGTTTCCCCTTCTCCAAAGGAAGTGAGCGATATCAAAGTTAAAGCGCCATCAGTACCAGCACCCCCACCCCCACCATTGCCATCAAAATTGTTAGCTAGCTTTAGATCAGTGCGCCGTGTACCAGAAGTTGCGGAGCTTTATCGTTCACTAACCAGAAAAGATGCCAACATGGAAAACAAAACCAACGCTACAGCAACTCCTGTACTTGCATTTACTAGGAACATGATAGGAGAAATTGAGAACCGCTCAACTTACGTTTTAGCTGTAAGTACACTTATAACTTATCATCCAGATTCCAGAAACCAACATTTTTTTTTCTAACAGTGTGCCTATTTAATTAATGAACAGATAAAATCCGACGTCGAAAAACAAAAGGAGTTTATAAATTTCTTAATCTCTGAGGTTCAATCTGCAGCCTTTAAAGATATATCAGATGTAGAGATATTTGTAAAATGGTTAGATCAGGAATTATCTTCCCTGGTTGATGAAAGGGCAGTTTTGAAGCATTTCCCACAATGGCCAGAAAGAAAAGCAGATGCTCTGAGAGAAGCTGCTTTTGGCTACCGAGACCTAAAGAACCTTGAAGCTGAAGTCTCATCGTTTGAGGTGAATCCGAAAGAGTCTTTTAATTCAGAGCTCCGAAGGATGCAAGCATTGCAAGACAGGCGAGCATGTATAAACTGAATTACTATAACTTGCTATTTCCAATCAATAATATAAATTAACTGCATGATGAAATATCAAATTTACAGGTTGGAGCAAAGTGTTAACAACATAGAAAGGATAAGGGAAAGCACCAGCAAGAGATACCGAGATTTCCAGATCCCATGGGAATGGATGTTGGATACAGGACTAATCGGTCAGGTTGGTAGGTCATAATATGATAGTTCAACACAGTAAATTGAATTAAAGAAAAAGGAACATCTTCCCATTGTCCATATCTATATTCAACTATGAAGTGCATTTAAAGGGATTGTCAAATTAATGAAATTAACCTTGCTAATGATGTGTCCTCGATACCAAATTAGGAAATTCATCATTTTAAGCGTACTTTTTTGCATCTTGAACGGGTCCATGATTCTGCTTGCAGATGAAATTTAGCTCATTGTGGCTAGCCAGGGAATGCATGAAAAGAACAGCCAAAGAACTGCAATCCAACGAATCCTCACAAGAAAACAATCTGTTGCTTCAAGGAGTTCGATTTGCATACAGAGTTCACCAGGTATCCCTTCGATCTTTCAAAAAACTTCGCCTTTTTCTTGTAAAAGTTTCTTTCTAAGCCCTCACCGACCACTTTAAGAATTCAGTTTGCAGGTGGTTTTGATGCACAGACCATTCGAGCATTCGAAGGTTTAAAGAAGATCAGCAATATTGGTAATCATAGACAATAGCCTGTTTTAAATGGAAAATGTCTGGTCACTGGTTTGCTAAAATGGCTATGGTTTGTCAATTAGCCTTGCAAAAAAAAAAAAAAAAATACTAATAGCCATTATTCAATATATATTTAAGAGCTGGTTTATGGTTTACAAATATAAATACAATTTGATTTCAAGTTGAGCAGATCAAACCAACTGAAAATTGCAGCTCCGTTGAAACTAAGCAAAATGTACACAGTAAAGGTAGGATTACAACTTGGAATGCAATTCTTAACATAGTCAACAAAAATGAAAGATTGGCTAAAATCAGAAGAGGCTGGAGTGAGCGGCTACAAAAATGTCTTTGTATTTTATTTTTAATCTAAGGCAGTCTATGCTGTATAATACTATTAGATACTAGTTCTCAAGAATATACTACCAAGGAAAAAAATCAAATACTATGGTTAATGTATTACTTTTATTTTTGTATTAGAAAAAAGAACTGACGAATAACGTGGCCGATAATGATTGGTACAAAACGGTTGATTGACGGGATTTTTAATCTCCACCTCTTTATATCTCGAGCAGCCACTTGTGTATTTAATGGTGAGATTAAAAATTTAAAATTAATGATAAAAATATATATTACAATAAAATTTAATATAAATATTTTTTGTTATAATTAAAAATATTTTTTTATTTTAATTTTTATATTAAAATAATTAACTGCCTTAAATAAAAACAGTTAATTGCCTTAAGGTCTTATAAGAGGAACAACGGGATTCCACTGCACTGCGTCTGCGACTAGATGCCTCTACGATACGATTACAAAAAAAAAAAAGAGCCCTAGATTCCATCGGGACAATGGAATCCAAGTGGGCCTGACGCGATAACCCCTGGCAATGCAACTGCCAAAAATATGCAATCCTGTTCCCATGAAGAAGCAATATACACACGCCATTAATTGTGGACACCTGTCCTTTCTTCAATAATCTAGACACGTGTTAAACGGAGAGAAAGCGAGAGTAAGATATCACATAAAAGCAAAGGGTATCTAAACAAAAAGATTTCTTGGGGGCCAAACCAACCCGGCCCAAAAGGGGACAGTGAACCTGCGGCTCTCATGGAATCGAAAAAGTTAGAAACATGGACAAAAACTTCCTCTCGTCTCTTTTCCTTTTTCGTCTTACACCTTTCAATCTTCTTATCCATCCAAACAGACTGGGAAGAATAAAAAACTAATAATATGATTCCTTCGCTATTTAAACTCAACCAAGAACAATTTATTTAATTTTTTTTTTTTTTTTAGAGAAAAAAGAAAGAGGCGAAGGGGAAAGATTGAATGGGGGCGGGAGCATCGAGAAACGCAGAGGGAGGGTCGCATGGAGGGGAAGAAAGAGAGGAGAGCCTTGACCAAGCCGGCGGTCAACTTTACGTTTCCTTGAAAATGGAGAATTACAAGAAGAAAGGAGACATTATTCCTCATGTTTATGGCTCCGTTCCTCTCGTTGGCTCTTGGGATTCCTCTAAAGCTGTATTCCCCCTCTTTTTTAATCTATTTATTTCGAATTATTTTTTTAGATATATATATTTTTGCTATTTTTGTAATTTCGTTTTTGAATGTTAATAGCTTTCAATGGAGCGCGAATCTGCTTCAATGTGGGAATTGAGCTTCGTTGTTCCTCCGAATCACGGTTAGTATCTACTTTTTCTACTCTTTTTGTTTTCCATTCTGGTTATGTTTCGTTTGGTTGCTGAGAAAACTGATAGAATATGAGCTTTAGGGAGGATAAGAGCAAGCTTAACTCACAATTTCAGAAGAGTTTCACTTTAACTTTTTAAGCTAAGGTTGGCTAAAACCTTGCACTGTTGAATGAATACTGTATAATGTACTATGCCTCCTGTACGTTTTTCAGAGTTGGGTTTCCAAAGGTGGATGCTACTATTATAGGCTTGGTTTCGTTTTCTGATGTAAAATTTTTAGGCTTTGTTTGGTTCCTAATTTTTTTTTACTTTCCTTTTGTTTTTTGTTTGATTCAAAACTATAAGCTACAGTGGATCTTAGTATTTTATTGGCAAGTGATTTATTCAACTTGAGGTTTGTGGAAGTTTATATTTATTTGTGTGTTTTACATGTTTAAATTTAGAAACTTTGGATTTTAAGTTCCTCTTGAAGCCCAAATATGGCTACACGCCTTGTATTGTTGAGGAGGGTCCTAACCGGCTCCTCACTGGGGGTACCTTACAAGGGGATGCAAGGCTGGCACTATTTAAGCTAGATAATGAGGAGGTTCTTGAGTATCGGGTGTTCATTAAGGCAGACAAGGTTTCGCCCTTTGATCTTGCGGCTAGTTGGAGAGCTTATCAAGACAACCTCCGGCCTTCAACCGTTCGTGGAATTCCTGATGTTAGCATCAATGCAGTGCCAGAGACAGGTCGTGAGGTATGACCTATTCCCCCTTCCCCTTTTTTAATCTTTTATTTTTAAGACATGCTACTGTCTCCTGTGTAACTTATTTATTATGAATCATTGTCCCAAGCTTCCAATATAGTTGTTATTCTAATTTCGAGATAAAAGATAATGTGTTTATTGCATTGAATTTCACTTCAGCTAGATTGGAGTTTTACCTTGCTTCTTGATCATTATGCTTGACAATGTACTTGGACATAAAAGTTTCTTGTTTTACTGTGTAGAATGGCTCCTCGGCTAGTTTGGAGCTTGACCTTGAGCATTATGTTGTGCCTGCTCCATCTATTTCCGCAAACTCAGGTCTGGTTTATGCAGCCAACTTGGCAGAAAATCCACGGTCACTAGTCATCACTGGGGTTTCTGTTGATCGACCTGCAACCATTAAGGTTTATCTTGGTAACTCATCGTTCAAATGTGTAAACTAGATTGTGTTATGGGCCTTGAAAAGGATTACATACTTGTTATCAGTTTAAGGATACCAATACACAATTTTCTGGTATTTCATTCTGTCTTAACTTTTAAAATCATATTCCTTAATGCACCTGAATCTTAATTAAATGGCAAGTATAGGAGGTAAAGTCATTGATTTATTAGGAAGCAAATTGCTGCTCACATTGCACTGTAGATGGCACACTTACTAGGCCATAAAATTATTTCAAAGGTCACCTTGTTTCATTATTTTTTTATGATGCAATGTACTTTTTCATAGGAGATGGAGATTGTCATACCGGATCCTTCTAAGATATATTCAGGATCTGGGATGGTTGAATCAAAATCTGTAGGGACCTTTTCACCTTTGCAAAAGCAAGATAGTCACAGGGGACTCTTTGTGGATAGGGGTGTTGGATCTCCCAGGCTGGTCAAATCTGCAAGTGCAACTACTTTTAGTTTTGATCTTAAATTGGACTCTGAAACCAAGGTTTGGATGAAATGTATTTCCTCTTTGTAGTAAAGTATGGCTTGCTCTCTCTGCTAGTGCTATTCTTATTTTTGTTTCTTTTTCTTTGATTTTTAGAATTCGATGCCAGCAGCCGCTGGAGCTGTTGCAGCTGCAGCTGTAGCTGATCAGATGCTTGGACCAAAGGAGGATAGACATCTAGCAATTGTCCTGGTATTCATCTGCATAAGTAATTGGTCTGCATGTTAGATTTTATCATCTTTCTCCTCCTTTACTATAAATTATTTGTCAAATTGGTAAGATCTAGACTTAAAAATTTTGACAATCTTCATATTCCAAAGGTATCTCCATTCAGCATGTGTTCAACTAATTGGTTGAAAGAAGAATCAATTTAAGCTGTTAAGAATAGATGGTTCCAATTAGTTGTTTGACTGTCAGGTTGGTTTGCCAGCTCGAGGAAAGACCTTTACTGCTGTTAAACTTACAAGATATCTTCGCTGGTTGGGACATGATACTAAGCATTTTAATGTTGGCAAGGTTCTTGCACTTTACTTTGAATGCTTTCTTTGCACTGTCTTGTTTTAAATGAAAGAAGTGCTCTCTGTCTTGTTTTAAATGAAAGAAGAATGACTTGATTTTTCTGTCCATAACAGTATAGGCGCCTCAAACATGGTACAAACCAGGTAAATCTGAGCACCTTTGTTCAAGTTAATCTACTGGGAGCATTGTCTGTGTTGCTACCAGTAAAATTTTGTGCTGTCTGCTTTGCAGTTTAACAAATGCACTTGATAAAGACTCATTTTCTGTCATTGGCTTTATCTAATAAATTGATAATTAAAATGGAATATTGTGCAAGTTATTTGTATGTTTCTGGAATGATTTTTGATCAGTGATGGACTTTTTTATACAGACTGCTGACTTTTTCCGAGCAGACAATCCTGAAGGCATGGAGGCACGTAATGAGGTGAGGGTCCACAGAAGAGTCTTGGTCTTATTTGACTTTCAGAATTGAGTGGTTTGTTTCAACTGCTGAAATTGATGCCATTTATGTCTGTGGTTTAATTAATGGTTTATATGGACTTAATGAATATTTAATTTCTTAGTGTTGCTGTAGCTAGAAATCCTTCAGATTGGGTTTTAAATTGGGGAGCAATTGATTTTTGGATGGTATGGTATGTATGTCAATGTCAAAGAATTCAATTTCAATTATTAATGTTCCTTAAAAGATTGTAGATATGGGATTTGCTTTTTTTTTCATAAGCAATTTTAGTCATTTTTTCCTTTTATATGTGAATCTAATAAAAACTCTTAACTCATCTTGAAGTTACTAAATTGAAATAAATGTAGGCAGATACTACAAGAATAAAAATCGCAAGGAAGAGGAACATTATGGGTGATTTTGAAGTAATTGCATGACCCAAAGCAATATCTGGATATAAATCACTACGGGAAACATGATTTAAGTTCCATACCTATTCAATACTGGGTTTTCATCCCTTCAAGTGTGGAATTGCCATTGTCAAAGATGCTGTTACTAATGACTTTGGTTTTTATTTGGATGATTGGTTAATGGTAACCCCATATTAACCTTATTTTTGGACATAGTTTTAATATATCACATCCTACTAGGTTGCAGCCCTGGCAATGGATGATATGACAGCTTGGATGCAAGAAGGTGGCCAGGTAAGTTCTTTCATGTGTGACAATTGTTTTCTCCCCTGTTCTGCTGACTTATTTTATTTATTAAATCCCTTTTAAATGTAGGTTGGAATATTTGATGCAACTAACAGTAGCAGGAGTAGACGGAATATGCTGATGAAAATGGCTGAAGGAAAATGTAAGGTACTGTGATTACAGAACAAGGAACCAGCTAACTGTATCCCTAGTAGAACTGATATAGTTGTTGGGTGAAGCGTGTATGATTTGTTGCAGATGAAAAGAAAAAACTAATATGTAAAAGGACAGGATTCATCACTTTTTCATGTTACTTGGGGAAATATGCTCCTTGATGTATTTATGTTTTTTTTTGGCCAGCTTGATGTATGTATTTATGTGGCTTGGCACATATATTTGGTACAGTGAATTAATGCATGGCCATTAGGTTGGTTAGCACTACATACACCGGCTGATTGGGGGATTCTTTTATTGTGTGTGACTCATGATCCTTTCCTATGCTGTTTTATTGGAGGCATGTTAACAGATGTAAAATGTGATGTATCGGCTGATGGTATCAGCTGACAATATGAAGATTTATCCAGAATATGATATATCTAGTTTTGAATTCTAATACAATTATCTTTGCTTTTGATGGTAGATTATTTTTCTAGAAACAATATGCAATGATGAACGGATTATTGAAAGAAACATTCGCCTTAAAATTCAGCAAAGCCCTGACTATGCAGAAGAGTAAGGCCTTTCTCAATAACCTTTTGCGTTTTGGTCTGAAGAAAATTTCTGTACTTAAGTTATCAGTATGGTTTTCAGGCCAGATTTTGAAGCGGGATTACGGGACTTTAGAAATAGATTAGCTAATTATGAAAAGGTAGTTCCTGAAATTGCTTTTTTTAGTTGTTCTTTGTAAAGATTTATGTTTTTGGATGCTCAAAATAATTCTAAGGTGCACAATTATGCTTATTGTTGCTAGGTTTATGAACCGGTTGAAGAAGGGTCTTACATCAAAATGATTGATATGGTTAGTGGGCATGGTGGACAAATACAAGTTAAGTTTAACTCTTCTTCTTCTTCTTCTTCTTCATTTATATGGCTTTTGTGCTTCACGCATATGCATGTGGGATCAATGTTTATTGTGGGCATAAAAATGGTGTATTTAGTCCCTGTCTTGTTGTAAATTTAGTTTAAAGCAGTTTGTGTATTCGGTCCTCTCTTGTTCACATTGCCAATTTACAAAGAAGGTTGCCATTAGGAATGGCATTTTTGTTCTTAAAGCCTTTCTAGAATAACTATTGTTTCTTCTTTCCTGAAAGTCTCTATTGTTTTATGTTTTCTCTTCTCTATTTGAATTTTCTAAGATAATCCGATTGCTTTACAATATGATCTAAGTTTATATGTTTTAACTTGATTCAGGTTAACAACATCAGTGGCTATCTTCCTGGACGAATCGTCTTTTTCTTGGTATGTTGTACAATAAGAAATGTGCTTCAATTTGTCATCAGGCATCAGTAATATTAGCTCTAGTTATTAAGCCCCTTCTCTCAGTTCCTCCTGTTTGTTATATTGGATTCAAACTTTTTTGGGTGAAGGAACTTGAGCTCTTATGAATTGGAGCTTTAAAAACTTTGGAAGGGTTTCTTTCCTATGTCTATCTGAAGTGTTCTTTTTCCTTTCCTATGTCCTTTCCTATGTCTATCAAGTCCTGGTGGAATTGTATTGATCTGGGTTATTTTGCAAGACATGGAAGGAAGCTTCAGACTTGTAGCTTTCAGATTCTACACCTGTTGACCTTTGTTATTTGTACATATATCTTTTCTGAAGATTACTCTGTCACAAGTGTCTGTTTTCTCTAGGGACACATCTGAACCTTGGTGCTTTCTGAGCATTTACCATTTTCAGTAGTAATCCTTTTATTAAATGTTTATTTTTTACTTCTTTCGTATTATCATTTGCAGGTTAATACGCATCTAACACCTCGCCCAATATTACTTACGCGGCATGGAGAGAGTCGTCATAATGTTAGAGGCAGAATTGGTGGTGACAGTGTATTGAGGTAGCCTTTTCTACTGATTGTGGTGGCATTATATAATAGGTCGTTTCAATTTTCATTCTGTATATTTGTTTGTCTTTTGTTATATGATAATTTTTTATCAGACATTTACTTATGTTAATTAATGTTTGGTTAGATTCCCTGTCATGAGATATCCTCATATCTTTGATATTAGTTTTTCTGATTTCAATGTGAATGTTGGCTCAACATAAGTTGTTGTCATACTCCAGTTTTAACCTACCAAAAAATTTCGCTTACCTGTTACAACAGTGATACTGGAGAAATTTACGCAAAGAAACTGGCGAACTTTGTTGAGAAGCGACTGAAATCTGAAAGGGCTGCTTCTGTAAGTTCCAAAATTTCTCATGGTAAATTTTTAATTGTTTACATTTATACCCTGGCAAGTTTATCACTTCTTTAAAATTCAATGGCATCAAACTTACCCTGCTTCCCCCAACTTGTCCTGGTCTTTCTTCACTTTTAGAAGCCTGCTTATGTACTTAAGTAGCAGAGTTATCTGCCTATTGGCTGTTATTTCTTTTGCTTGAGATAGCATCACTTCCTAAATTATTGCTCTAGAGTTCAAGAAAAGAAAATGCTTGCAAACTGTAGATCAATTATTAAGTGTATCTCAAAGATCTACATTTTTAATAAACGAAATTGTATAGATGTTATGGATTTTGCTGTTTGTTTGGGTGTTGTATTTTTTTCAGTGTTGCCCTCAATACTTAAAAAAGCGCAGATTCATTGACGCTTCATCAAGCTGCGTGAACAGAAAATGTATTACCATTATAATTGAGTATACATAATTTTTGTGATTTTGTTGTAATCTAGATATGGACCAGCACCCTGCAGAGGACAATTCTGACAGCAAGTCCAATTCTTGGATTTCCCAAGGTTAGTGTGAAACCATAAGAAAGTTACTGATTTAGTCCCTTGTTCACACTCAAGCAACTCTGGCAGCTGAAGTAAATTTTTAAATATATATATATATATATATATATATATTGGTATGCTAACAGAGATATTATTATTCACACTTTTCATTAGATACAATGGCGTGCACTTGATGAGATTAATGCTGGAGTATGTGATGGAATGACTTATGAAGAAATAAAGAAGAATATGCTAGAAGAGTACGAGTAAGTCTTGTATATAATGGTGTTAATAAGCTTTTCTTATCATTGGCCTTTTGAATGGTGCTATAGCCTATATGGAAGAACTTATGTTGGATCAAAAAAGCATGTACTGATTTTATTTTATTTGTCCTCTTGATTGTGCTTTACTTTTATCTTTACTGCATTATTGGGTAATTATGTCTTATTTTTATGATAGATCTCGCAAGAAAGACAAGCTGAGATATCGGTATCCTCGTGGAGAATCTTACCTGGACGTTATTCAAAGGTTTAGAGTTTCTCAACATACTGAAATTTGACTTGTTTGTAAAGAATATGTTAATAGTCTAACTTGTGAAACACAATTCACTTTCCACATTAATGCAGGCTTGAACCTGTAATTATTGAGCTTGAACGACAAAGAGCACCAGTTGTAGTGATATCTCACCAGGTTATATTTAACAGCAACGCTTGTGCTTTATATAATTTCTGATATCGTGGTTGTATAAATCTTGAATTATTTGTTATCGGATTCATTTTGCAGGCAGTGTTGAGAGCATTATATGCTTATTTTGCTGATAGGCCCCTCAAAGAAATTCCTCACATTGAGGTAATTAACAGACAAGTTGAAATTGGCGTGTCTTTACATATTTGTTCTTGTGGGTGAACGTGATCTATTGGTTCTCTTTCTGTGCTTTCTGCACATGAGAGGCTTGTTCTTTGAAATGGTGGAAAGAATGATGCTCCCGTGTTTCTTCTTTTACGATGCACAGATAGAACCTCATCTCTGATCTACTAAATGGAAAAAGAAAATTTTATATTCAAGTTTTATAGAATCATGTCTTGGCCCCTCTGCCCATGGTTGGTATCGGTGAGGGGTGACCTTTTAATCAGTTGTTTAGCAAGACGACTTTAGGCTATACTTGATGTTTCCGTACTCAAATGGAAAAGCTAAAAAAGGGTAAGATGAATTATTAGAATTTTGTGGTCTGAGTTAATAACTTTTGTTCTAAAATTGAACTCTAACAATGTACGTTCCAATTTGCAGGTGCCGCTTCACACTATCATAGAAATACAAATGGGAGTAACAGGTGTTCAGGAGAAAAGATATAAGCTCATGGATTGAACACTGCTCCAAGAAATTTGCTTTTCTTGATATTAGATTGTCCAAATATTAAGATGAAGTTTTCATTCATTTTATTTCGATTCTTTGTCAAAATAAAATATGCAAGTTCAGCTCCTGGTATTCTGTGTAACATGGTCTTAACTTCAACTCATAGTGGCCACAATGGCTTGTTTCATAAAATGGTAGTGAATTGATTGGGTTCTATGTCTACAAATTAATTTTTTATATGAAGATTATCCTAACAATAAAATATGTTTGATCGATCCTAACATTAAAATATGATTGATCGATGCCCTGACTAAAACAGGGAATACCTTCTGTTAAAGCCTCGCAGGAATGGTACATTGCCGCGGGATTGGGTCAAGAAGTCACGAGCCTAGTCGCACAAGAGTTTGATTACTTGCTCAAAGCATGCTGCAAAAAAAGGTGGGAGTTGAGCAAGTCATCGTTTCTATCAGTGAACTGGAGGTTATGTAGTCAAAAAGCAAGCTCTGTCAGGTTGGATTCACATGGGAGCCCTGAACCAAATAGAATTGACCCCTCTCCCTCAATTGTGTTGGGTGACCCCACTTTGATTGACCCTCCAATCATGTAGCATAAAAGACACATAAGAGGGGGAATTGAATAGGGGTGATTCAATTTTTTTATCAATTGAATAGGAATAGAGGACGTTGGGATTCGAATTTTCATTATATATATATTTTAAGTATTTTTAATCATTAAATCAATAAGCTTAATAAGAGATGATTAAATTAAAGGACAAAAAGATCTTAGGCATTGGGATCCCTAAAACAATCACATGCATCCGATAACCCATTTCTCAGCTGCCGTAGCCTTCACGAGTCCTTCGTTTCAACCTTTTTCTCTTCCATGCACAAGTCTCATTGGCTCCTTGGATTATGGGATTCTCTTTTGACTTAACTAAACTAGACTACATTATGTGAAGATTATCATACATTACTTTACAAAGGAGAGAGAGAGAGAGAGAGAGAGAGAGCTGTTGTTGCTGACTATCACAGGCAAATGTTTAAGGGCAGAATTCCCATAATTTAATCCCCCAACAAGCAACTTGACTTTCACGTAAATATTTCTAATATATAGAAGATTCGTTTGATTTCTTATTCTTCTTTTTCAGCCATTAATGACCATATAACCCCACTTCCATCGCACTAAAAACCTTCCATCTCTATCAAATTCACATCTCTTACCTTTACTACAAAAAATTCAACTTGCACAGTTGCTCTCATCCTGAACATGTCTGTTTCGCTTGACTCTCCAGAACAGACCACTAACCCATTTCCTCGTTTCCTCAACAGCATTTCCTCCTATGATGGCAATGTAATGCTAGCCGCCGTCATATCTTTGCTTCTTGTTATCCTTTTTGTGCTGCTACTCCATGTCTATGCCAAATGGTTCTTGGCTCAAGCTCGCCAACGAGGTCGATCTAATTCCATGTCTGTATCTCACGTCTTCCGCCCTGATCGATTCCGCCATTTCCATACATTCACATTCGACACCACCTTTCCGAGCTCCCCATCAAAGGGACTCGATCCCTCTGTCGTTTCATCTATTCCATTGTTTGTTTACAAAATGGAAGAATACAAGCATGGTTTAGAGTGTGTTATTTGTTTAAGCCCATTTGAGGACAATGATATCGGGAGGAATTTACCCAAGTGTGGGCATGGTTTTCATGTGGATTGCATCGACATGTGGCTGCAGTCTCACTCAAATTGCCCCATTTGCAGAACTCCTTTGTTGAGTAATGATAAGGTTTCAGTTGTTACTTCAGCAGATTCTCAAGTGAGTTCTTTGGAGAGAGTGGGAGCATTATTGAATGTTGAGGTGGGAGTGACTGATGGGAACTCTAGATTGGACAATCTAACTGATTTATCCGATTCTGGTAATAATCAAATTGCGGCTGCCAATGATAATCCTCTTTCAGCATCCTTTTCTTCCTCGACTCTATCATCTTCCCTTGGTTGCTCTTTGAAGAGAATGTTGAGCAGGAACAGATCAGAGCGCAAAGTTTTTCCCACATCCAACTCCAGTGAGCTTGAAGTTTGAGAAAGACAAAGAGTGAGCTTTACCTGTTAATGTTCATAAACTCCAGCACTCTGTGGACAGTTTTGTATAGATTTCTTGGAAACTTGTTATCATCTTTCTCCGTATTGGTCCAGGTGATTAAAACTATATCATTTTGTTCATTTCATTGATTACAACCTTTCCATTCACAAATAACACTGGCCACTTGACTGGACGATCTGACTCGGTAAGTTTACCAAGAAAACAGTTTGGATAGTTTTGTTTTTGCTATATAGAAGAATAATACTTACAGTCTTCTTCTTTAAACCTCTCATTTTTCACTATTAGCTATAAATTAATAATTTTATAGTTAAAAAACTCTAAAAAAGATTGAGATGGAGTTAAGAATGTTAATTTTACTCCAGTTCGAAGAAAAAATTGATTTTTTTCTTAATGAAGATGATATGGATATTAAATTTTGATAATGAAAATGAAAATAAGTATAATATTAAAACATCCATTAGGTACAAAGGACGAATACCTGCATCATACTCGTATTTTGGTTGTTTACAAACTGGTATAATTCATGTCCAAAATGTGGGTCGCAAATGTCTATGATTGTCTGAATGCCATTGGGGACATTCTAATGTTGAGTTGAGGACAAAAGTCTTCGTACATCCTTCTTCCTTGTTTTCTGGTCAATTTTGTTGCGCCTTGTCAATCAATCAATCATGTGATGTGATGAAGAGAAACGGTCAAACTACTGCTACACATATTTATTAGAAATACTTGCTAGGATCAGGTTCAGGCCCAGGCCCATTGAATTCACTTCATTGTCCTTTGCTGCTATCTCGACTTCAGGGATGCTTGAAAGTCGAACATAATGAATTCTTCCTGGAAATTTTTTTTTGTAGTGGGATTTCTTATGCCAGCGGCTAATGCCAACATGTCATGAAATGATTTCAAGCTTATTTAAAAATCCCAGGGCAAAAATATATGTCATGCCTGCAGCAGACCATAGTGTTTCATTACAGCGCCCACTGTCACTGAAAGACAAACATCAGCATCATCACAGTTAAATTTTTGTTTTTCTGTTCCTTTTTTTTTTGTTCAAATAGGGCAAACAGAAGAGTTAAAAACTTTAAATCTAGTGGGTTATCTGGCTCAATATTACGTGTTAAAGGAAAGCATTAACTGCTTGGATTTTTAGTTCGTTCTCACAATAATAGGCGTCTTCAATCATCAAGAAGTGCAGTTGCTGAGGATGAACAGCCATGTCACATCATCTATCAGTTACTTTTATTACAGAAGAGAAATTTCAAATTAAAGCTTGAGGTTAATCCCTCGATCTCTATAAGAATAATCTCGGCTAAGTTAAGCCCTTTTTAAGTTTTTTCTCCAAATATCTAACGACTCTTCAGCAGATACACAAGATGATACAGCGCAGTAAATCTTCCATGGACTGCCGCAGAAAAAGAGAAGGCAAGTTTACTTAAATCTAATTATTGGAGTAAACCTTGTTCATCGTACTGAGTTTGGTACAGCAACTTGTCAAAAAGACATGAAAACTGTGGTCCTGTGCAAGATGGTACTCTTAGTCTTATAATAACATTCTAGATGATACTTTCGAAAACAATTTCTTTGGTAATATATGCAACGATTAGATGTGATATCGAGCTAATGGAGTAGTGATTGGGCTCGAAGAAGCTGTACAAAGAGGGCAGCTTGACTGAGAACTGAGCCACTTGTCAACACACTCGGTATGATATGCATGGTTACATTCTTTCTGGCAAGACCTTTAGCTTCTCTTCATCTTCAAAAACGCCCAGACAGATAGAACATTCAATTTCTTCAATAAAACCATGTTTTCCTTCACTGTTTGTGACCACAGAGCTGTGCAAAATGATTGGCAAACTATTAGGTATCAGGCTTAAGCCCAGGAGAAGCAGCTGGAATTGCATTCCGCGCAGCAACAGTTGAGAGGAGATGTTGGCCACAAATCCATTGAGCATAGAGGAATAAGGTGGTGATCAAAATAACTAGGGAGAAAAGATTAGTAAGAGAAAAAGGGCTCCGCTGTGTAAGTGGAAGCTGGTGTGGTTCAGATTTTGGAGCCTCCTGGTGAGGCCATAGTATTATAGACAACTAATTTGGCGGATTCGATTTCCTCGGTGTTGGGATGGGTGGTTTGGGGGTTGAGATTGGAATAGTGTATGAAATGCCCGTGCTGTAGTTAATCACAAGCGACTTTGTTTCATGGTTGGTTGCTGTCAGCATTTGTTGCCATTTCTGCTTGCACACAACAACTTCCATCAAACAATTTATGTGATATTCCCGTTAAAGGGTTGGGTTAGCAGACTAAATTTAGCTTGGATTCAGTTCCAGATGAAGGACTACTTGTATTAATTGTCACACTCCTAGAGTTATTACCAACAGTGTGATCAGATAAGACTCAATTTTAACCTCAAAATGGAAAGAGAAATCATGTGCTTCCCCTTCCTGTTTGTTACCTGTATTATATATGTCATAAATAAAATGTCTAGCAATTTTGCAGCCCAGTGGCCTACCCCAGGGCAAAGCTATATACAGAACCCAGGCCAGGAATTGGGTTGATCATTGATTAGCTTTATTCAATTGATGATGCTGTTTCTGTACGTAAAAAAAAAAAAGAATTTCCAGGACGTGGAGTATGGAACTCACAAGTTTCTTAAATTCTTTGGAACTCGCAAACAGGAAAAAAAAAAGTAATTATTTACACTAATTTTTTTATATATAATTTCAAATGAAACTCCCACTTCAGAATTTTAAAACCATCTCCAAAGAAACTATACAATTACATATTCTTTTAAAATATATTAAAAAATAAAAAATAAACATATCAAAATTTTAGTATCAGTTGGGAAATTTAAAAATTTCACGGATTATATGTAAAAAAACAAAAATTTTAACTAAACAAATAGATAAAAAAAAATACTCCATGACCAAATTTAAAAGAAAATTTTCGTTACATGTACATCAGTTTGGGCTAATTGAAAAACATGGGCCTAGATATGGCTTATTCTTGTTTTCTGTTCCTTTGGGGTTTTTCAATGGGCTGTCTGGCCTTTAAATTCGGGTCAGCGAGCCATTTGGAATTTTCTTAGGCGGTTGGGTGACGGCAATCAAACAAGAATAATAGATTCGAGTTAAGTAAGAATGAGTAATTTAGCGTACATGCAATCTTCAACTAGATTGTTGTTCAGTTCTCTTTGACTCTTTGTCGTCTTAAAAAGTAGAAGCTGTCTGAGCGGAGATGTAGGCTTTTTGCATGTTCATCATCAACACAGGGACACAGCCATTTGGTAACCGGAGACATAGGCTTTTTGCGCTATGACATGCCATATAATGATGTATCTCTTTACCAATGCAATGTTTCACATGATTTTTGGTTCAATCGAACTTTTATGGGTCTGAATTGATGTCCCGTGGCCCAAAGATAAGGATGCAGATAAGAAAGAGATGACCCAAATATTGAAAGCCACTAAATTTTAGACAGGACTCCTGTCGTGTTTGTCTTAAGTAGACCTACAATTATAGACATGATATGATTATTAGATAAAAAATATATGCTTTAAAATTTTCATAATTTTTATAAATTTGGTTAAAGTAAAAAATATTTATATTTGATATATCGATAAAAATTTATGATACATAAAATAATTATTTTATACGTATTAACATATAATAATTATAACATGAAAGCAAAAATTATCAAAACCTACTAATAATATTCTTACTCAAGGAGATACAAATTAAAAAGAAACAATACAAAGGCACAGAACAGAACAAAACAAAAACAAGCAGAAACACACACAATCCCTACAGTGATTGAAAGTGAACCCACTAAGAAGTAACAACCAATCAACTTATGGAGGATAAAAGGCTGGCCCAGATAGTGACAAATCCAGAGTACTGGGTCACCCCCATGATCATTGATCTTCTCCAATCACAAAAGCCCAATGCTTGCTCCAATCAGAACTTGCATAAAAACAAAAACATATCTGGGCCCCTGACCAACAAAATGGAGGCCTAGGCCAACCCCTATCACTTTCCCCTCGGTGGAAAGCAGGAAACTCAGGAGATCAGACAAAGCGGATTGCATGGGCAATTCCAAAGCAAACTTTCTTCTGCTAATAATTGCACAACTTTTACTTAGAAAAGCAGGGGTTTATTCATGCACGACTCCATTTGGTGAACCAAATGATGAGACAACTTGAGGAAACATCGGCAAAAGAAGAGAAAACAAAAAAGTGCCTGGTCCCTCGCGTTTCACTGTTTTGAAGCATCACGCATAGCAATAGTGCAAGGAAATTATTCAAACGATCTCGTCTCTGCTCGCTTCCTGTACGTGGAAACTATTTAATTAATAATTTTTTTCTTTCTTACTCAGTATTGTCATTAAACTTCGATGGGTTCAGAAACTTCTGAACAAATCGAATTGTGAGAGCGATCACAGTATATACCAATATAATCTAATTATCAAGACAATTCAATTTCTCTTCATCAAATGCTAAGCACCTTCAATCAAAGCTTTCATTGGACTGTTTTCCATGAAAAACTCACCTTGAATGTCAATTTTCTATAATATGATCATCATTGCGATCATATATTAGAAATTAATTAATTTTAAACCAACCCTTTCAAGCTTAGCCTTTAGAAATGCAGATATATTTGATGTAACACAAGATGATTGGGTGCTGGTTCACAAAAATATTATTGTAACTGCACATCATTAAAGTCTGTACATAACTTATGTAGTATAAAATTATAGTAGATGGACGTAATTCTTTTTATATATTACATGGCATTATACATGTAGGCTCCAGTACTCAACAAGGTTTTTTTAGAGAGTAGAAATAGGCTCTTTGCAAAACTAGTCGGAGTCTTTTGCTGTATGATGTCAGTTCAATGATCAGCCAATGCAAAACCTTTCCATCTTTTCTTTTACCCAATAAGGACCAAATCATCATCGGAATCATGACAGTTATCATCTGCTTGACAAGTGACCTAAAACCCAACTTTGTTCCTTCTGCATAAGCTAGGGTTACTCAAAATGGAGGATGCCATATTAAAGATAGTGAGATTGACATCTTCCACACTCGAAAATGCGTCAATATAACAAAGAAATAAATGTGCCGGAATCTTTGAGTAGGAAGTGTTTTGCTTAAAACATCAAGAGGCCTAATTTTCGTAGAGAGGCCACAGGCCAGCTTTGATATGTAGTTTATAGATTTTTCTTCCATGATAATGGGAATCCTCTCAATCTTTAAAAATGGCATGTTAGGGAGGGAAACAGTACGACGCGACAAAGGGAAGGAGGGTCCAGATAAAATATTTACCTAAGGCGGAAGGGACAAAGATTGGACCATAGAGTTGTTTGATTAGTCGGAATCATGAGGTGCAAAAATGAGTTACAAGCAATGACATCGAGGATCGCACCCAATTAGGGAAATCTTTGAGATTTTGTGTCACGGATGTGAAAGGAACAAGAGAAAAGCCCCCGCCAGGAGAGATGGATTGAACTTGTCAAAGAATACATGAGGTGGGGTTTAGCTCAGGCCAGACTAAAAGGGTCTGGAATATTTCTTTGTTCATACATCTCTTGGGTCTACAAAAAGAGCTCTTGTCGGTGGGGTTTTCGTCAACTCAAGGAGGCTGTTCCTCTCTTCATTTTTCAAGGCCTTTATGCACCATAAATCTTCTGAACAGGACAGTAATTTCCAATGCGGGATGTGAAGTCTCAATGTGTCGCTACCTCCAACTTCTGTAACAATAACCTTACAATCCTTAGACTTTGAAGCCAAGTTATGCACGAATCGGCACAGGATCCGTACCAAATTGCCAGACAATGGACCTTCATGATGCACTCCATATATGAAATAGAATCCGAATGGATGGAAAAAATCTGGTATGGCTGGCAATTTAAAGCATGGAAAAAGCTTTTTGATCAATTTTGAGCTCTTCGTGTACATCAAACAAGATAAGGGTGCATTCCCTAACCTCAACTTGAAAAGCTCCCCACTATTCCATACACTAAGCATTGCCCAACTACTAGGAACTCCCTCATTTGATTCTGAATAACCCCATGATTGACCTCTCGGATAAGCCACCCAAGTCCCCAAGCTTAACTTGTTTCTCAGTATACTGCCTATATCATTTGGGAAGAACTCTAATGAAGACATGAATTTACGGTAGAGAGATTCAGCTTCTTCAATCTTGAGCTTTGCTAATTCAAAGTTCGATGATATCTGGGACATCCGATGGCTAACAGGGTTTACGAGAATGGCTGGCGTCCGGAACTTGACGTAACTGAGCTTGTCTACAAAGAGCTTGAAGGACGCCTCATTATCTTTCTCTGTGGCCATGTATGCATAATCAACATCACTTGCAATGAACCATTCCTCCATTTTGATCACCAGTCTCGAGCCAATCCCTCGTCGCCGATGAAGAGGTGCAACCCTTAAGCCCAAGATATAGCCAACCCTGGCTAGATCCTTGGGAGGTTTATGAATTGCTACAAGCTTTATGGAGCCCTGGATGACACCAACCAACTGGCTGTCCAGCTCGGCTACCTAACATAAAAAAAAATGATCAGTTTAATTTCTCAATGAAACATCAATAAGATAAATAAATGGCCCGATGTTATATATAAAATAAATTAAATTAAAAGGAAAGTAAAGGAAAGGAAAAGAAAGGAAAGAATAACTAGAGAGAAGAGAAATGAAAATAGTGGTACCAGCATCTTATAAATCGGACTGTTTCTGATTCTGCAGATGGGGTCACCCAAGGTGTCTGTGAAGAGAAACGCTCTCTCAGCTGGGCCTACTTCACATCTTCTCTCGAGATCTTCCACTCTAACTCTATCGTTTTGAGCGTCATAGTTTCGTATAATAAGCTCCCCATATCCCATTCTAATAATTTCAATAAACTCCCACCGTAAACGCCAAAGGGTAGTGTTTCATATATGTAAAGTGAGAAAAAGATAGCTCAAGACGAGTGGGAGAAAAGAAAAGGCGCCAGGAAAAGAGAGTATAAACATGTAACAAAGTATATTGTTTGATTGATATAGTAGCTAACCCCGAACTCGCACCAGAAGAGTTTGCTTGGAAATTCATGCTGATCATGATTTATAAGGAAGTGGACAAGGGGAGGATGGGAAATTGTGGGATGTTCTCCATCATCAACGTCAACATCACCACCATCACCATCAACCTAGGCCTTCATAAAAAATAATAATACTAAGACAAAAGGTTATTAATAATAGTTAGGAGACGTGTTTTTTATCCTTTGTCTTTTGCCATTCTTCAACTTAATTAAGCTGATGCACATTTGGAGGCATAAAATTTACATAAAATTGTATAGATGAAGTTTGTAAAATTTTTTATTATAAATAAATAAATAAAAATTTTGATAAAAAATGTAAATCTATAAATTAGTAAATTTTAATGTAAAAATTAATAGTATATAAAAAATTATTATAAATATTATTTATAATTCAAATTTGATTGATACTTATTTAAAGATAAAAATTTTATCAATATTTTTATTAAAAATATCTATTTAATAAATATATCAAAATTTATTAAATTTTTTTTAAATTTTACATGTTTGATCAATATGATGAAAATTCTCAACCTATCAATTTTGATTTTAATTTATTTATTTTTAATAAAAAACTTCATAAATTTTACTTATAAAATTTTATGTAAGTTTTTCGGAGAACCTCAGCCTCACGGCATTGTGCACGCCTAAGCTCCTATATGTTGTTGGCCAACTCCGGTTCAATTAATAACCTAACTAATTTAATATCTTGTACATGAATCGAGCTTAATTCTATTGTCCGAGTCCAATAAACTTACCAAACTCATGGACGTAAACATACCGTACAGTCGGCAAGACAAGAAAACAAATATCTTAGAATCTAATAGTTTGGATTAATTTATTGAACCAATGTAAAGGTTATTAATTAGTGATCATGGAAGATGCATGCGGTTCACCTTAAGGAGTGGTCTAGATTTCTTGGGGTATGAGGCGTAACGTGTAAGCCGTATGGTGCATGGCAACCGCAGCCATCAACAAATAACAAATCGAAAGGTGGAGGGCATGGGATTAAACTAAAAGGGTTTTTCTCATTTGTTAGTTTGAGACATTTTTTTTATAAGGAAACAACTCGTTGTCTCTCCACACTGAACATTTTTTAAAGTTAATTATTGTATTGTATATTCATGGTCTATTTTTTTTGTTTTTTCGTTTGGGCATGGTCCATCCTAAAGTGAAACCCCACTAAAGTAATGCTTGGCTTGCTGCCAATCTAGAAATAATTATATGGATAACAATGTAGAGGCGACGTGCCTTGAGATCTTATATTGAAGAGAACATATTCTTCAAATATGCCATCACCACAATCATCCACCCAAAAATATTAGAGAAGTTGATGCAGAATCCAACTCGATCCTGAGCTCAGGACTTAATTTTGGTTGATTTAAACTTGTTTCATATAAAATGCACATTTCCCAGTGATAGTGAACTGATAAGTGTTTTGAAAAAGAGTTTAAAATGACAAATTGAAGTAGAAAATACTCGTTTAGATCACTCTTGATCATCTCTTTATTATCTCAAGAAAAAGAAAAGAAAATATCACTCACCCCTTTATGTCAGTTTTACCTGCTGGAAACTTTCATGGAAACAGCAGTTGCAAAACCATGATACTATTAGGCAAGTCATGGCAAACCAGAAAACTCGATCCGAAAGGCATGGGGGCTGGGGCTTCTGTCCTTTTTCACTAGGCTTAGTGCCTATATGCCCATGTGATCTTTTTGCAATCAACCCTCCCTAGCTTCGATCTCCTATGTTTTACTCCTATGAGTCCATGTAATAGGCAAGTACTGGTCTAAAGGGACATGAAAGCTAAAACTTACTATCTCTAGCAAACCTCTTCCAAACCTCTTCCCTTATTAGGACTCTTCGTTCTAGGAACTTTGGTAGTGGTCGGGTGAAGACTTTCAATAAAATAGTGCCCTATTGTTCATGATCGTTTGAGAAATGAGATAAAATTGAAATTCTAGTTCTAGTTCTAGCAAATGTATAAATTCTTTAAATAATTCTTAATTGTTTAAATTTATTAATATTATTACAACTAAATTTTATTCATTTGAAATACCCCAATGAGTTTGTTCATGTAAAAAGTGCAAAGGACAACTTGAGATTATGTACACGATGCAGCTTTGGGGTTTTGTTATAATCATAATACTATGCGATTAGTACACCGACAGAAACAAAATAGAAAGACATCAAACAGAAATCCCAATAACACATTCCACAAACACTTTGATATTCAATGTTTCTCACAAAACAAAATGCTCACGAAACCTAGACTGTCGCTACCATCCTCTTTAATTCTTTCTTTAATTATAATTAAGCTGATCAGATATATACTTCCGACAACTATCCTTCTTTTTCTTCATTAATCATAATAATCATCAACCCCCCCCCCCCCCCCCATTATTAATAGCAATGAAATGCACACGAGTGAAAAAGCTCACTCAACACAGCCAGTAAGATTACCAAGGGGCTCCCCCACCTCACCCAGTACTATCCACTCAAAGGGCAATGAGATCTAAGCCTGAAAGAAAAAAAAAATTAATGGATCCCCTCAACTCATGATTTAACCCTACACTAAGAAAGTGAACAATTAATCAGTCTTCTTTGTGTTTTTCTTTGCATGAATTATGCTGTCTGCATGCCTTTCTTTGGTGGGTACTTTGGAGGAGCATTTAGAAAGGGGTCCTAATACCCTAACATCACTTGGGGAATGTTTTGAAGAGGAATTTTTGTTTGTTTGGAAGTTTCTCATCGGCGTAAGAGTGATGCGTCCTTCCATTTGTTTTTCTAGTTCATGTTGGGATTGGATCAAACTTATTTGGAAATATCAAGCCCTAGTGCTGTTAGTTTCTTTAACTTCTTGTAGTGTGTTCCAGAAGAGTCTCTTAATCATATACAATTGATAATCCTCTCGCTCTCTCTCTCTTAAACCTAACTTATGATGTTTAATTACATCCAGTCTTTATATGCCAAATGTCCTGGAATATGATGAGATAACGAAGATATATGGATATATAAGATGAGAAGTTAATAATCTATGGTTTGCATCCTATTTTAGGCTTTGGAGAACGTGTCCCAAATCCTAATCTAGTGCAGTAAGAAGAGAGTTCAAAAATAATATGGCTACAAAACCAGCCATCCAAGCGTATGCCAAAGCAAAGCATGAATCTAAGAAAAAAAAAAAAGATGGAAAAGGAATGAGAGAAAAGAAAAAGAAGCTTATTATATACAGGAGACATGATACTATATATAATCTGAACCTTGATAGATTGGAATAAATGGTGGTAAAGGACATAATTTCTTAGATTACAAAACAAAATACGAAATGGATACGCAACCATATGTTATAACATTCAGGTAGCAAAACAGATAATAGGTCAAGAACCCAAATGGGAGAGATCAGATCATCTAGATGTTCTTTTTCCAATTTGTCAAACAATCTTATCATGGAAACGTCCGGTTCAATTGCAGAAATGGGCAATTGTTGTGTGGATTTTCACTGCACTATATAAGTCATCTTCTCTCCTCTCCTAGGTTAGTTTATTCCTTAAGAAAATGCTAGTATTTCACAGGCTTTGCAATGTCAACTACATTATCCATTTGTATTTTTCTTTTCCTTTATCCATTATACTTAACCATAAACAGCATGTGAATGTAAAATGACCAAAGTTACAAAGAAAGGATAAAACCAATAAAGAATAATGGTTGTAGGATTTGTTATCTGTAATTGTCAAGCATAAAGGAAATGGACTGTTATCCATAAATAGACCACGATTACAATGAGTTACAAATATAGAGGAAATGTATGTGTTTTAATACTTGGGGGAAAAAAAAGAATAGAAAAATTGCAGACCAATGGGCCAAATGTTATAGATAAGCTGCTGAGGCTTACGGAGTATAGTCTTCAATTGCTATTGCCAAATACAAGTACAACCTATTTTCATCTTTAGCAACCAAGGACAAATTATGTATCCTTTACATCTCATTAATTGAATTCAAATTATATTCAACATTGTCAACATATTTATGCATTCCAACTGCACCATTTACTTAAAGCAAATACACTGTTGAAATAAAATTTCCCACAATCTGTCAGTGAGAAAGATGCTTCAATTTTTTTCTGCCAAGAAACAGCTTCCCGTTACATATCGAAGAAATTGGATTAAATTTAAACAAGAAGCAATCAATCAGTTTGCCTGAACTGGTGATGAAACTTGTATCCAACTTAACTCAAGTAAAAGCTCTTGTTTTAGCTTGAAAATACAGCTGAATTTATTAGCATGTATAGTTCCTTCACTCCTAGCAAAACCTGAAAAGGAAACAATAGTGAAATCATAATTACTTGCACCATTAATCAACAGCCCGTGGCTTTTAATGGTTTAATAAAAGAAACAAGGCCATACCAAGATTCAACCTCAGTAGAACCCTGCAACATATACAATAAGCTTTCATTAACAAACAATACTCATCAAAGACTGAAAAATTATTAACAATGTCAATACACAGCAAATATCGTATATAGGAGGTTCGGCAGAGAAAATACAACAAGATTAAAGGATAAGCCTAGACACCAAGCAAATGCTGCTATTGATATATATAATTAAAAACATCAGCTCAAATCCTTTATTTCAATAAAAGAAAAGAATATATATGAAGAAATCAGTGCCTAGACTTTGCATCATACTCGTATGAAATTATATTTATAGTGAAGGTGATGGTAACTAATGGAGTGGGAAACGAAACAAAATCTAAGCTCAAAATGACAGTGATGAAGAACAAGTAGTCTCAAACCAAAATACTCAAGGAATAATCTGAATTCTCAGCCAAAATCCTCAAATATCAATATCGGAATACTCAGATATCAAAAATATCAATCTCCAAAATCAAAATACCAATATCTTTATCTCATAATCCAAGCCTTCTAGAAACTTAAAATAACATGAACATTTATATTTAAACCCAAGTAGAAACGTATGCTAAATATGACTTTTAAGCCTTACTACTTGGAAAATGAGTAAAACAATAACTAATCTAAAATAATCTAAATCATCTAAAATAGCCTAAACATATGTAAAACTTACGATTGAACCCATAAAATATAAAATAAAAATGCTAGAGAATTCAATCCTTCAACTAGCATATTTTCATATTCCCATTACACATTGACAAAAACAAACTAATTATAGTTCTGGGATGTCCATAAGTGCAGCTTGGAATAATTTTTGACAGCTTGGAGTTATATACATTATCCAAATCCCATCAGCAACAGCTGGAGTAATGACTTCGCTCTAACATCAACCACCACTCTATGCAGAGAAATGAGGTGCTCGACCAAGTGGTATTATAAGATCCTTCATAACCTCATATTCTTTCATACTTATTTGAGCACCATCCAGCACCTATTTGCAACCAACAAAGATAGCAGTCATCATAAATATTATGACATCACAAAAACTCTTGTTTTTCATGGGTCAACCTATAGAGATCCGCACCCAACCTGCGAGGTATTGTCCGCTTTGACCTGAAGGTCTCACGGTTTTATTCTACAAAAGACGCCTCACAAGTTTGGGATTAAGTCTCTATATATATATCATTCCTTATCCACACATCATCCTGATGTGGGATTGGGGGCGTTACAATCTCCCCACCTTTAATGCTTGATGTCCCTGTCAAGCCGAGTCTATCCACATATATATCATTCCTTATCCACACATCCTCCTGATGTGGGATTGGGGGCGTTACAATCTCCCCACCTTTAATGCTTGATGTCCCTGTCAAGCCAAGTCTATCCACAGGACCAAAATCACACCAGACCATCGTGTAACACTTAGTGACTCCCACGGCTCCACCGTATAGCACTTAATACCCCTAAGCAGTCATCCTACATATCAAGCTTTAGTTACTAAATTGAACTTTTCAAGAATTCAACTTATAATTTTAAGTTGAACAATACCAAGAGACTACCTTTACAATCTCAGAGCCTCACCTTATAAAGAAGCGTCCTCCCATTAGTCATGTGTGGAGTGAAGGCAGGTATTCTAGATACAGAAAGAGCATCAATAAACAGAAGAACAATTACTTGCCAATGTTTTATTCTGAATGCTGGAAGCGCTTCCATAAAAGACATTGTGTCTAGTAGGCACCACTATATAAAAGAACATTTAGAAAACATTCAGAAGCAACTCAACTCAAGATTATGCGAAATGAAAGAAATTTTTTTGGTAAAATGAGCTTTCATTAATAAGCAGAAGTAGTAAGTTATGGCTCGAAAAATGATCTTACAATCACAATAAGCCTCCTAAATAAACCAGTTCAATGTCCTTGAGGTCCTAATCAGAATTATCATCAATTTTCTCAATATGATTAACCATTTCAAATTTCAGAATTAGTACCACTCCTTGCTCCAAAGTAGATATTGGTAGTGGCAGTCTGAGATCAGCAACAATAGTAGGTAAAGCACGAGAAATACAGCCAGCAAGAGTTTCTTTAATTTCAGAGGAACGCCCATCTCGTAAGACAATCTTCTGTGGATACTCTCTCCCATTAACTGTTAGGTACTCTTCAGAGAAACTTTCATCTCTTCCATAGATATAAGCCAAAGAAGATGATGTTATCCATTCAAAAAGAGCATTCCACATGGTTGCAAAAGTTGACAGCTGGTGGACATCAAAAAGAGCAGGAAAAGCAATCAATATAAGTAGAAAATGCAGAAATAATCTGGCAATGTTGTTAACCCTATCAAAAAATGGAGAAATAAAATGATAATGTTGTTAAGTCTATGAGACTTACAGTCAAACTGAAACCTTCTGGTGGAGCATCAAACCATGAGTCCTCTGGGTCAAACATATTAGAACGTGGAATCTCAGGTTTTGTTGGCCACTTTACAGGGGCTGCTTCTGGTTCAAGCACATCAGCATCTTTCATGGGCTCCTCTTTGTGTGCCTCACTTGGACATGGCAATATGATAAGCCCAGCTTCAGAAACTGTACATATTTTTTACGACAAAATGGGGTTATGGTCACTGAATACAGCATTCAAACTATATAAAATTCAATGAAAGCACACAAAAACCAACCAACATCAGTGACATCAGAATCTCCAGATGCCACAGCTTCTGCTGCCTTGCTCAATGCCATAGCACAAGCTTCTGCTGATATAAATCGCAACATATTATCATCATCACCATCTTCTGCACTGCCACATATTTCAGAATCTCCTTTTAGCGTAGCCATTTCTTTAACTTCACAAAAATTACCACTAAAAGCATTGTCAACTTTCTTATTATCAGCCCAAGTAACAGAGCAATTAAGTTTCTTTGCTCCTGCAGATTTAAGAAAGGACTTAAGCACAGTCTCACTTGATGCTGCTGCCTTGTCAGCATGGGCTTCCTTCTTTGCTTTAGCACTACTTGTATCCAGATCACTATGGTAGACGTTTTTTGTCAAAGTCAATTCTACAATGCTAGAATCCTTTTCCCTTAAAGCAGATGAGGATCCTGATATCATACATTTTTCCACAAAGTCTTTACAAATTCATTTTCCTTCTACTTCTTTTAGTTTTGAACCAGAACAACTCTGTCTCAACCCTGAGGGTGTCTTCAAAACAGTATATTGATCATTCATGATTATTTCACTAGTAAAGTCCATCTCATTAGTAACAAAATCTTCTTTTATACTACTTGGCTTTGTTATTTGACTCTCTGTAAAACTACCCGGATTCTTGGAAATGGTATACTCATTGTTCATAATTATAGCACTAGTAAAGTCCAACTCATTATTAACAAAAAATCTCCTTTGCTATCACCCAGCTTAGAAATACTAGAAGCAAGCACTGCAATAAAAATTCAACGTTTTTTAATCTAAACATAATTAAATTATTCTATAAACAATGACTTGAATAATTGGGAAAAAAAATTCTCACCTTCATTTTTTCTAATTTTTTAACGTGAAGGCTAGGAAATTAATTCTCTTTGTGGAACATAGCCTTGAATAGCATTGGAAAGACCTACTAACAAAACTTCCCCAGCTTTTATTTCCTCATTCTCTTTAATCCTCAAATTTGAAAACCCTAAATCCCCATTCTTCCCCAAACCTTCATCGTCCAAATCCAAGTCCCCAAACAAACTCAAAATCTCATTTAGTTTTTCATGATTCAAAATCAAACACCTCTCTTCTTGTAAACTTCCAGTTAAAGCTAGGCTATTAATTAGGCAATCGGCAGAGCAAAACATGTTAGTTTCTTATAAATCGTAAACTCTGTGTTCTTTTAAAGAGATTCGATAACGGCCTTTTCGACGAGGTTCGGACGGTAAGGGGCTCCGGCACAGGGGGTAACCGCAAGTGTTGGAAATCGACCTCTCCGTTATGACATCCTCGTAGTCACTTCGAGAAATTAAGGAACCGGAGGCCAATAGTTGCTTCTCGTCTTGGATTCCATTGAGGAAGTGGAGTTGAATCTTATGTACGGCTTCCGAAACGAAAAGTGATTGATCTTTCACCATTGATGATGGATTTTTTAGAGAAACGATTTTAGAGAGTTGCAGTCGGTTTTCGGTTGAAATTTGAAGAGGCCGGGGTAGGAAATAATAGGGTTTGGTAAGGGTGTTTTTGACATTTGGTAGTAGTTAGGCCTTTTTTATCCTTTGGGCTTTGATACAATCCAACTCAAGCCAACTTTTGAAAAGAAGCCTATTATAATAAACCCATAACCCCAATGCCCAAACCATGCTGTTTTTCTTTCTCATAAAATATTTTTTATTAATCAATAATAAAAAAAACCAAGATTCTTATTTTTTTTTTATGATATGTTTGTTTATTTATATTAATAATTTAACTTATAACGTAATGTACAAATCATTATTATAAGATATACATATCAATAATTTATTTTATATATTTTATTTTAAATCACATAATAAAATTATTATATTTAAAATTAAAATAATACATCTATTTTTAATAAAATGTATAACACTAAAATATTATATAATTTACTTTACGTTATATGTATACTCATAAGAATTAAAAATAGATAGTTCATTTTAAATTATTATAACTAGTTGTGTTATTATCAAAAATAATATTATAAATACTTGTATTAACCGTATCTAATAGTATTATTTTTTTATAATGTTTAAAATGTGTTTGTTATGCCGTATTGCATTAACATGTGTAATAAATATATCATATTTAAAGTAATAGATTTTAAAAAAAATTTAGGAGTGTTCACTTATAATATATATAAAAAATTATTGTGAATTTATTGATTTTATAGATAGAAATGATATCTAAAATAAAATTTATGGGTGCTTTAGATGAAAATTTTCTTACAATTTTTGTTTTTGTTGTTTTGCAATCTTTACAAATGTCCATGAACAATTTACTAAGTAGCCATTTAGATTTTATCGTATCTCCAGTTGAATCAAATTGTTAACTTTAATGAAATTAAGTCAATGTAAATTTTTTATTAAAATTTTTTTTAATCATAATTACAATAATTTTTTTTTAATTGTAACTATAATAAATTTTATTACTGTTTTCAATTTCACTGTCCATACAAATAAAGCTTAAATTATTAGAATTTGTCTTTAGGCATTCATATTTAAGATTTTGACATATCTAATTATTTATATTATATTCGTATTTTAATAATTTGTGTTGTGTTTATGTTTAAATGTTATTTGGATAGCCATATTATTTGATTTTGTAAATTTGAAATTTAAATTAAAAAATTGTTGCACATATATATTATAACTTGAAGTATAAAACATATAATAAACGTATACATTTGAACATACAATACATGACGAGCATTTGACGTAGGGATTGCGTAATACCCTTCGAAAGGGATAGAGATTTGTCGGTGTCCACAATTGGAAATCCCCCAACAGAATGGATTATAACATGAGAAAAAATGGACCAAACTCATTTCTTCTATCTTATCGTCTATAGTGAAATGCTGACCTCAGCGTTTATAGATTGGGTGCACACTTTGTGTGGGCCAAATTGGATAGCATTAGAAAAGTGACTGAAAGTCTTTCTCCGCCCAGAATGGTCTCTGCCTGGCCCGCAATCTCAACCTCAGGCCTTTCAACAGGGTTACACTTACGCATATTTTGGAAAAAAAAAACCCCAAAATTTTCCAACATTCAAACAATTACCTAAATTGTGTCAAATTTCATCCTTGATATTTGACTAGAATTTATATTTTATAATATAAAAAGGGTTCACTTGCAAATTAAAATAAAGTTATCTTTTAAGTAAATTAGGTACTTTTTTTTCTATTCTCATTGTTTGATTAAAGAATTATTTTAATAAAAATCACACAATATCTAAGTCTTAAACGAACTTTCCCTTTGTGATTAAGGCATATTGTAGTACTACTTTTTCTTTTGTATTATTTTCATATTTTAATGGAGGCTTGATTGTCCTTGGGTCAATGCCTCAAGGCATTAAACGAGATTATATATATGCATAATTTTTTGTTATTAATATATAATTTAAGTTTTAATTTAATTAATTTATATAATTATTTAAAAAACTATTTAATAAGTTGAAGTTGATATTTAATCTCAACTTTTATAATTTTTTTAATTATAATATTTTATCCCAAAAAAATATTTATAAGAAATTCAAATTCTATAATTTATTTTTTTTTGTCTTTCAAACAAAAAAAAAGTCAGCATTTGAAATAAATAAATTCAGGATATTCTCCACTTTCCATTGCCATAAATAAATTTTCTGAACAAATATCCTCAACTCGAATCAGAATTCGGAAGGCTTCAACTATACCAATCACGGCTCCCCCTGAACTCGGTACCGAAAGAGTGGGACCCCAAGTCCCATCAGTTATATCACGTGATAAAGTTTTTTCCAGCAACGTAGGCCGTTCGATCCAACAATTCTCATCAGATGAAACCCCACCAGGCAAATTTAGGCTCCATCTGATTTGGTATTTTGTCAGCATCATTATCTTTTTATGATCTAAGTTTCTTTGACAGTACATGTAACAAACAAAAACACAGTAAGCAAGGCAGTTTGAAGCTGGCCGAGCGCCAACTCTAAGAAAAGTTCTGTTGGAGAGTCTTTGTCTGAAAGCCTGTTTTGTTTGCCTAGTCAATAAGCTTTAGTTTAGCCTTAGCCATTGCGGTTAGGTCAAACTCATGCCTCTCTCTCAACCAACTTAACCTTTTTCTATTTATTTTTTTCTTTTTTTATGGTACTGAGAGTTCATTTTCTGACTATGAAAAGATTATCATCTTCAAAAAGGGTAGTGAACAATGTGGTTAAAGGGGAGATAGAGTGGGAGCTTAGGCCTGGTGGCTTGCTTGTCCAAAAGAGGAACATGGCGGATGCTTCTTCTGGACCTATGATCAAGATCAAAGTTTCTCATGGTTCTTATCACCGTGACATCGCTGTGCCCGCTCAATCCACTTTTGGTAACGATTTCTTTATCTTTTCATGCTTTATGGCCTGTCTTCTCCTTTGAAATTTTGTAGAAGATTGGTTTTCTTGGTTTTTATTTTGAAAAAGGGTGTAAATGCATATTAGCAAGTGCATGATACTTTTCCCTTTTCACCAACTTTGGATTTCCACTTCGATATTTGATTAAAGTGGATTATTATCATCTCCACTCCATTGTGTCGGTTTCTCAAATTTTCATCTTTTGTTATTAATGGTAGATGAATTTGAGGAAATTTTTGAGTTTTTATCTTTGTCTCCGAACATAAGCATTTAGGCATTGACATTTGCACTTCCACCATCATGATCCAATGGATGACAAAATTTAGCCTTTTGAGTGAAGCTCTTGAAGTTTGATCATAGTTACCTGCTCTGTAATTGTTGTCTTTGTTTCTATATTTCCTCTATGTTTTCTCTTTATCTCTTGTGCGTATGCTTTGGTTTTTTCTTGGATTGCTGGACTTGGCTTCACTGTTTTGGTGGGTCAGAATTTAGCAACTGGATTGTGTGACGGGTAGGCTGCTCTGCTTACATTGGTGTACGATACGGAATTGATGCTAAATCACTGAGTTTTATTCAAATTGAAGGGAATTTGAAAATGGTTCTTGCACAAGAAACCGGTTTGGAGCCTAAGGAGCAGAGGCTATTGTTCCAAGGGAAAGAAAAGGATGATGAGGAATGTTTGCATATGGTAGGAGTAAAAGATATGTCAAAGGTGTTGCTTTTAGAGGACCCAGCTAGCAAAGAGAGGAAGCTTGAGGAGATGAAGAGAAATCAAAGTGTACTAAAAGCCTGTGAAGAGGTTGCTAAGGTCAGAGCAGAGGTTGATAAAGTCTCTGAGAAGGTTAGCATTCACTGAAAACAGAAACTAATTTTCAATGTTACAACATGAAAACTTTTCAACCTACTGAAAATTTTAGGTTATTGCTTTGGACGCAATTATTCGTGGAGGTACAAAGGTTGCAGAGAAGGAATTCCTCGTCTTAACTGAGTTGCTTATGGTGCAATTGCTCCAATTGGACACAATTGAGGCTGATGGAGAAGCCAAAGTCCAGAGGCGGATTGAGGTTAGTGATTATCCAGTTGTGCTTTCTATAATAGACTTTTGTAATTTTCTCTAATTACATTTTGATGGTGGTCTTTACGGAAACCTGATCCACATTTTCTAGACAATTGAGGTACTACTTATTATCAAGTTAGAATTTCCTGTTGGCTTAAAAGAGATGGCTTTCTTTTCACTTGCCGCAAAAATTCAAGTTAGCTACTGTAGCATTCAAGTTTTATACCAACATAATGTTGCTGGAAAGTGAAAGCCTTTTTGCTTGAAATGATTGAGAACTTGACTTGTATATGAGTTGGTGCCCACACCTGCAATCAGGGATTTGAAAATTCTCAGTGAGTTATGCACAAGAATTCAACATGGATGGATTCTTGATCCTTCATTGCTCTAAATATACCCTTTTCTTTTGGTAAATAATTGTGCTTGTTGATAAGAAATTTGGTGGCGTTATAGTTTGGAAGTTAATTAAGCTGTCCTCAGCATGGGTATTCTTAATTTTGGAGTTCTGTGCTGATGAAAGATGAGAATCCATTTTGCTTGGAAACGGTTGGTTAATCATGTCACATGTCCACCTCCTTTGTGGTCCTGGCTCTAGAATCCTTGGATCAGAACCAACTGGTAATAAGAAAGAAAAGGACAAAGTAGATATTGTCAATTAAAGTAGTGATCAAAAGAGAGTTTGCATTTGATCGATCTGGTTGCTTCCAATTTCAACCATTTGCACCCTTACAATTGTTAACTTTCCACTGGCTTATCACTGCCTTGATTGGTACGCCCGAGAACTACAAGTTTTCTTTGTTGCATTGTCTAGCTTGAAACTAAATTCTTTATTGAATTACACGAGTGAATAGATATCTCTATCTTAGCCGTTTACTGTGTTTGCTAGAATGATAATTGAAAACATTTCATTTTCAATATCCGTGCACAGGTTCGTCGTGTCCAAGGTCTTGTGGACACCCTAGACAATTTGAAGGCTAGAAACTCTAATCCTTTCAGCAGTAGTTGCAATGCAGTGTCAGTGACTACGAAATGGGAGGCATTTGAGTCTGGAGTAGGAAGCCTGACCGCCCCATTACCATCCTCTACAATAATAACTCAAGATTGGGAAGTATTTGATTAAGCAGAAGTTCATATCTATCGGTCAGTAAAGGACAAATGTGAAACAAAGCCCTTATGCTGTTATTTGCTAGTTTTGGTTGTGAATAGCTGTTTTTTCAGTACAAATAAATGGAGATTGAGCCATGCTAGATAATGAAGATGCATCTCCTGCATGCTCAGTTTGCTTCACTGTTGGCATCTTTAATCAACGCTAGGTGAAGCAGGATACGGTTTGCAAAGCTCCCCATTCCAGAATCAGTGAATTACGTTACCTGTTCTTTTCGTGAACTAAAGAATTTGGCAAGCGACATTTTTCAATTGAAATTCCCCTTCCAGGAAATGCATGATTCCATTACCACAGCGTTTAGGAGATTAAATGGAAGCTCAATAACTTGGAGCGTACTCAAGAAACTCGTGCAGTGTTGTCCTCTAGGAGCTAGGAAGTACTAGTATAACTTTCAAATGCCGAAGAAACTACCGTCCAGAAATTACAGCAGTAACCCTGATTTGCATTATGGAGGTCAAAACCTCGAACCATTTTAGTAAAGAATCAGAAAAAGACAGCTATAACATAGCGCCTGTTCCACGCATTGTCTTAAATATGTCCTTATGAGTAAATTGAGTAATATTTAGAATTTGATATTGCATTAGGATTTAAAGGGTTAATTCTATATAAAATTAAAAGGTTCTTTTTTTTTTGGAAAAAAAAAAAGTGAAATACCATTAATCAACTGAACCGAAAGCAGGCACGAACGGCAACAATTACAAAATCCTAATGGATGGAATCAATAGCAGTAGCAGTAATGGGTAATTTTTCTTGGTGCATTGCAACTAGTTGTTGGAGAATGGCGTTTAGAAAAATAAAAAAGTGTTTTTGGACAAGTAATTATTCCTAGTGGATAACATGGCTTACATTCACGGATCTGAGGATGTAATTGGGCTCACAACAACTCATGGACCTCTCAAGAGTGCATACAAATTAGGCTCGGCTCGAGATAGGTAGCGGATCCCCGTGGTTTACATATTAATTCATGCACATTCATGCCCATCTTAGGGTGTTTTTTCTTTTTTTCCCAAAAAAGCAAAGAATTTGTATTTCTCCTCACACATATTAGAAACTTTTCCATTTCTACAAAACTGCCATTAGAACAAAGTGACAGTCTACACCTCAGGACTAAGGCTCAAACAAACTAACTATAATTAGGGGGCGCTGGTAACCCGTCTTTGTCAAGGATGAAGGCCAGCGAGGATGGGGGCACCAACACCCAATTTGACAAACACATCCTCTTCTTGGCTTGATTAGCTACCCAATCAGCAGCCATATTTATATAGAATAATTAGGTTGGCAAGGGCAAAATGTGTAATATATAGTGCTGATTTGCCCTTACCAAGCTAGGGTAATTTTGAGCAATGGTTCGAAGACAGGACTCAGAGTCAGAGAGGGAATCACATTGATTTACTATATATCAACCTCTCTATGGACGTTTTCACCTCTTGCAATATTGAAAACAAAAAGTACCTACTCCATTGGCAAATTAAGAAAGGTCAAATTGCTCCTAACAGCTAGAAAGTTGATCAGCAGTACTTTGAGATCATTAGAGGAGAAAAACAAGCCCGTATATATAGGTACGTCCATTCGAATGTTGAAGGATGAGATTGGTATGAATGTATGGATGAAACGGGACCAAGCCGCTGGACAATTAAGGTGTCTTAAATTTTACACTACATATAATTCGGTGTCTTTATCGTAGTTCTTAGTTTATGTTTAAACAGAGATTTCGCTAATATATATCTATTGTACGCTTAAAAAACACTATATAATTTAATTAATATTATAGTGTGAAGAATATATATCAATGATCATTTTCATGACCACTTAATCTTAACGAAAAGTTTAAGCAATAAAACCACTCTCACGGTTTCACCATAAATAGTATCTCCATGACCATGACTGCTATATACATAGCCGCTATGGTAAATTAGCAATCACGTGTATCAGCTTTTCCTGCCTTATTCAGTACACTATACTACTGGTCTTGGATAATTTGAATCATTTATAGTTGGGAATGGTACCCAAACTACCACTATTTTCTTCTAGGGCGGTAACTAGAATGACAATCATTCCTAAGGTGACCTCATGCTCTAGTAAATGTTTAGTTACGGGATGCAATCAGAAATCACAGCATGCATCTGTGAATCGCATGAGTCCTTCATTTTTTCCCTTTCTCAGATCTTTAATCATTTTGTTCTTCTATATTTCAACTTTCAATCTTAATTATAAAGAGCTATAGGATCATTCTGGGGTTTGGAACTCAATATAAAGCTGGAATGTTTATGAAGACGGAAAAAGCTATAAGAAAAGTTGATATATAAATTTCATTTGGACTATATATTTCGTGATTTAGACCATGGGGCTTATATGTATTTTAACACGCTTTTCTGTGAAATACATATAGCTCTGTGATTTTAACGTACACTTTTCTTTTGATCTCTCGAAACAATCAATAGCTGGGAATAAACCAAGCACTTAAGCCATGTAGTACTTCATTTTATTTTATCTGTATGAGACGACTGTAGATAGAGCCAAAAACCTCTACTGAAAACTTCATAGTTCAACCACTTCATCTAAGTAAAATTGGGTGTACTTGAAAAGTAGCATCAGGTCCCCGGGCTAAAACTATTTAAGTAAATACTATGTGTTAGCGTGAAAAAGTGAGAACAACAAAACTGAGGAAATGAAGAGTAAAGGAATTGAAATTTTACTGCAAATACATGCATTTTAGCCTGGAAAATAGACACCATAAATCATGAAAATTAAGCTTTGGTATTACCTCTTACTGTCGGATACCAATCTATGATAATAATATCTTGTCTTGTACAAGTACCATCAAGGTCTGACTAGAATTCTCTGTAATTCATATAGTCAGATCCAGGGTACTTGCCAGTTTAAGATTCCTTTTAGAATGATCTTCTTTCAACTTACTGCTCTTTGAGACCATGTTTACATTCACAGAATACATTTCTGTCTTTGAAGGAGAAGATAAAGAAAGAGACAAATTGCTATTGGCCGCTTCTACCTCATTGGAGGTCTTTCTCCTAATTTCTTGCCTCAGCTTTGTGCTAAGTGACAGGCTCAAATCAAGGTTATCGTCAAAAGCTTTTCTTTTGGCAATTCTTTGCCTTTCTGCTCCTCTGCCAAGCCACTTGTTTGCAAAAGAGGGATGCATTAGTATTGGCTGCCTTTTTGCCTGCATGCTTTCACGATCATCTGGAAACTGTACTTCATCTTGAAACTCTTCCATTTCCCTGACAGGTTGCTGATTGAAGATGAAGTTATTACTCATGTAGAAAACCTCATTCCTTGCATTTGAACCAAGTTCTTCACTCGTGTCTAAACGGCGAAAACCAGCTTCCCTTCTACTATTTATGCAATTAGTCAAGTAAGGGTCAGACATTTTATTTCCTCGGAAAGCACTGCATGAAATATCACTATATATGTTAATGACAGAGTTGTTAGGCTTACAAAAGAACTAAAAGCTCAATCTATTGAAGCAAAAATAGTTAGGCACTTTTAATCTATACCTGATCACTCTTTGATCATGAAGCGTGGACTGAGGCCAAAGATTTTGAGAAAGGTAATCTACACTTCCCAAAAGATGCCTGTTGTTTACAACTGTCATACAATGAAAGACAGTACGAAATATTAACTGTTAAGTATTAGACATTGATAGAAATTAACCCTAAATATAAATTTCAGGATACATTTTTGTATGGTCAAGAGTTGTACCTTGCCCCTGATCATCAATCTTCTTGCTCCGATACATCTGTATGCTCAATAACCAAAATTGAAATTAGAACAATAACTTCAGTGCTATCTTACTTAAAGAATTTAATATTTGATTTTTCACAAATTACCTGCAAATGGCTTTTGACATGAGCAATACTAAGACCCTTGATGTTCATTAGTTGCAAGACCAGTTTTGGAGTTGCTCCTACAATTTCAAGAATATATCAGAATAACTGGAAATAAGTTTTCTTATAAGTATATAGGATCTTATAGGTATGAAGTCAATCCCCCAAGAAATAGTTTGAAAAGTAGTATATGTATTAAAGAAATTCAAGGATCTTACTCTCCTGACCACCAAGTCTCTCCACAGCTCGAACAAAACAAAGATGAAGTTCAGGGGTCCATCGCAGCCTAGGCATCTTTGATCTTACATATGGCCGCACCCTACTTGAACTTGCCTTCTTGTGATCACCTTCTTCAACCATGCAGTTGCTTGAGCCTACACCATTTCCAGTCTTACTTGCATCTTCTCCTTCTACATCTTCATCCATGTTTAGTGGATTCCTCTTCTTGATAATTAATCTTACAAGATGGATGCCTTGTGAAAGAAATATGAGATAATTCAAGTAGAAGTGATCAAACGGGTTTTGATAAGTCCTGCATTCCTTTTCTTCAAACAGTCCTGTGACAAAGAAGGTTCCATAGCTTGGAAGAGTGTAGAGCTGGTTTTCCAACCAATCCAAATGGAAAGTACAAAGCCTAACACTCAGTCTTGGAGAGAAAGTATTTTTCTACATACATAGCGGACCCAGATGTACATGTCATGTCATGCATATCCATGGATGCAGTCATACTAAATGACAGGGAATACTAGATGCCTTATCTGGGGCAGTAAAAGATTTAAAATCAGATGAACAAGAAGAAAAATATTCGTGAAGTAATTCTATAACTAATTGATAAATCCAAGATGCAAATAAATAAAATTTTTGTTTATAGAAAACCTCAATTGCTTGAGTAAGTCTTTAATGTTTTCTACCGTACGAGTTAATACAAATGCAACTCGGAGGATATGGGAAGCGCACACAAAATTTTAGCGCTACAAATAATATCATTTCTTAAGAGCACCGATCGATTGTTATTTTCATAGAAAATTTAATGGCTTATTTATTTTTAATCCCTAATGAAGGCAAAGACTTGTTTTTCTAGCGGAAGAAACAATGAGATAAACCCCTAGAAAATAAAAATATTATGGGTGTTGAGGAAGACTGTGCGGTTGATTCCTGCTGTCGGTGATCACGGATTTGCCTTTGTCCCTTACCATATGACCGCTCCTAATAAGAACAAAGCTAGTATTATTTTGGCTTCTCCCAAGATTCCTCAGCTTCTCCTAGAAAATGTTAATTATATGACATATATATATATATATATGATGGTCCTCACAGTAACAGTTTTACGTTGGATTCAATGCTCTCTTCATTTTTCTTATCAATTAATCGACATCAGAGCTTCCACGATCGCGATTCTCTGATGACCACGAAAATTTATAATGTTTTTTTTTTATGTGATTCTGAGGTTTTGTCTTCCATGAAAAATGCTGATTTTTGAGGAGATTCTTCCTGTAAAGTTTTCACATGGCATATTGGCCAACATGTACAGGAGACAAGATGACCAACTGGAGCTGTTATGAGTAACTATAACTAATCAAATGTGCTATGCCAAGGTTGTATTTATATCATATATATGCATGAAATTATAGGAACTTAAGCAAAATTAATATTGCAGAGCTCATGATCCATGATCAGCTAGCTCGCGCAGACAAAGAAATGACAACTGTAGATTTTTTTGGGCAAAATTGCATGGAGTTTAAAGTCTTAACAACATTTCGGATTAAAGAAACTCTCAAAAATCCGTTAATCAACCTAAAAAATTAAAGTGATATATAGATGCATGAGAGGTTAAAAATGAATTTGTTCAACTGCTGGAATAGTCACATAAAACAACTTTGTCATTGACATGTGGATTTTAATGTATATTATAATTCGAAAAACTCCACAAATCAATATAATACTAAATATATACTTAGGTTATTAAGAATTGATGCTGTCTTTCATGAAAATTTTTGTCCTTCAATTTGACTTTTAAGAATTGTGCCGCTTTTAGCTATTTCACAATTTAACTTATTTTATTATTGTTATTTTTTTATTTTGGGAGCGACAAACGGAGGTCTCTAGACCTGCATACATGTGAAGAACATAGAAAAATACAGTACAGGCAAAATTCTTTGTTTGATGTGCTTATTGAGACTTGAGAAGCTTAAATCAGTGCAACTGTAGCCAGGGTCAACTCCTAGTAATCTCTCCCATTATTTTAATCCATGGCAATTATGTCACGTAAACGAACATATACAATATACTGCATGAGAATACGTCGGCCTTTTTATGTGGATCAAACCAATATTCCAGAATGAGTATGTTTGTCCTTTCTCTACCCATCACGTTCCCACTGTGGGTAATTCATCATACACATACATGCATGTCATGACAACATCATACCATGGGTGAGTTAGGGATTAGGCATATATCATAAAGGCATTACGCAAAGGCAGTAGTACATCATCCATTATTAATGGATAATTTGTTGGATCTAGCCCAAGAAACTTTATGGATCCAGTCAGACGAAAGCTACTCCAGGCTCTACGTTTTTGCTTTCCTAATCATGGCCAAATCGATAGTATCAAAAGACCCAAATCCCACTATGGACCCATATTTTTCCTCTCCCTGTGGTTTAGTTACTTGGCTGAGTTAGAGATAAAACGTTGGGCAAGAACTGGCCTTGATTGTGGCCTGTGTTGCCTATATTGGATTCTGAATAGGCCGAATGTTAAACAAAGGGAGTTAAAAAATCAGGCTCAGGTTTATAAGAAAAACATGCAACAAAAGAAAAAAGAGATAAAATAACCGAAAAGGACTGTTGAGATGCAAAGGTAAATCCATAGGAAGCGATGTTTACTATTAACTAATGTATGTATGTATTAGAAGTCGGGTTGTTAGGGCTAAATTGTCAGTGATGCCGGTCACTTTCAAGTCTCAATTACGGGAATATGTTACTTTTGGTTATTACTACTTTGATATATCAGTTAATCAGACATGTTCATAACTTAATGTTGGGATTCTCTATTTATTAAGGATTAGGTTAGTTACGGGCATTGTAGCAAAAATACTATGTTAATAGTATTTCGGCACTATTTCTTTATTTCCAATCAACTTTGTCCTCGCTGTTTACTTCTTCTGTCTCTCTTCTCTCTATGTTCCCTCTTTTTTCTGTTCTTTGTCTTCACCTTAACCAAGTTGCTCCTCTTTTAACTGGTTTTTCTGAACCTGTTGACTGACAAGGAAGTGCATTAGATTTCACTTTCTGCTTGGTATATTTGTATATACGTTGTCAAGTGTCAAGTATTTACTATTAGCCGCTGCTTTTTCTCATTTTGATTGTAAGGGGTCATTTCCTTTTCCATCTTATCCTTTCATATTTTCATACCGTATAAACAGTTCTAGATTGTATATATATATTTGGTATGTAAATTTAGATTTGTATTAGGTCATGTTTTGGGTTTTAGAATCTAGCAGACAACTGGCTGACAGGTCTAGCCTGAGACATTTGATAACTGCAATTACTAGTAAAATATTCAACTTGTAACATCATATATATGGCTACATTTCGAACACCCAGATATGTTCTCAACCTAGATGCTAAGAGGGATGGTATGGTTTCTGGTTTCCTTAGCGAGACGTCATTTACAAGTCAATATTGCAAAGATTTTTATAAAATCTTGATTTAACATTTCATGGACATTTGGCACAGTTTTGATGCAAATTGGCGTGCTCCTCTCTCTCTTTCTCAATCAAGATGTCAGGAGGCAAGAAAATAGGCTGATGCAGAATTCTCACGTGGGGGCCTAGCCACGTGATCGTATGGGCGCTCTATTCTCCTTTCATACCAGGATATATTCTGTTTCAGACAATTTTATTTTTTTTTCATTATCGATTGCAATTTGTAATTATGTCTATAAAGTATAAAACATATTGGAGATGTTCACCTGAACGTTAACTCATTTGTTCACCCAATCAACTTCAGAAACTTATCATGGAAGAAAGCGATCTGTAATTTACTTTATGAAAAAGATGCACTGAATTAGATCTATTGACCATCTAACCTTCCAATAATTTGGTTCATTGTTTCCTTCACTTTTTTTTTTTTAATTTTCATTTGTTTAGAAAATCATTATCAGTATGTCTTGCATATGCATGTGAGATCTACTTTCATAGTTTTTTGTGTGACTAAACTAATGGATTTATGCCTTTTATCTTATTAATAAATTTTTTATTTTGTGAAAAAATAATTTTTATAGTTTAAATATGCAGGACCATCCATGATTTAGACACCACACCATGTTCGTATTCTTTTTATTATTAGTGATAACATAATATTGTATTTTCCTTTTTTTTTTTTTTTTTGTTTAACATTTATTCTTGATAGCAATGGTGTTTGCCAGAGAAATATCAACCTTTAATAAGGAAATTGTACATGTAATGAAAGATGCTTTCTTTAACACATTTATTGGCCTATTTTTTCAGTTGACAATCAATCATATTTGAAGCTTAATTTCTATTCAAACTGCAATCCTTACATTTGACAATCCTCGAAAAAAAACAAGAAAACAAAAAAACAATTAATGAATTCAATGTTTATGATGTCAAAAAATGTTTCCCCTAAGATAACATTAATTGATTCAATCTTATCATCATGGATTATTCCATCACTTCTAATAAATGATAAGCACCAAACTTGTTAAATTCTGAATGAAATTGTTGTTGGAATTTGAAAACAGCATGCTCAACCGTAGGTTCTGTTTGGTATTTGATGATACCCATGACCTTATTATAATGCATGGTCCAAAGGGTACCGAGTCCCCACCACTTTTAATCCATTCTTTGATGTTAATTAATCAACAGTTAAACCTTAGGTTACCTTAATTACAAGAAATCAACTCATCTGCTCCCAGTTGACCAAGATTAGTTGGTCCCAAATCCCATCCTGGTCTGATGCTGACTTGGCAATGATCCAATGGGTACCGTCTCCATACTGGTCCTTGTTTAGCATTGGAGTTAGCAACCAAATCAACCATTTTCTTCTAGTTATCACCAACACCAATAACTGCCAAAGTTTTATAAGAACAAGGCTTGGTGTTTTCCTTCCATCAGAGAGAGAGAGAGAGAGAGAGCTCCAAAGAAGCTATCCTATGAAAGAAAGAAAGGAAATTCAAACGCTAACTGTTGTTGCACAAATTTTTTTTTTGTTGAGCTTATGCCCTGCATCACCTTCCCTCTCTCTCTTTCCCTGGTGCTTGAAGAAGGAAAAAAAAAGGGTAAACAACCATATTACTTAAAGCTCTTTTCTTTCTGTTTTCTTTGTTGATTTTTGAGTTAAAGGGTAGACATTTCTATGTCAATAGAAGTTAATATATTTATTTGAAAAAGTGGAGAAAAACTACCATATGGTATATACTGAATAGAAAATGCGTAGTCTTAAGCTAAAAGAAAGATTCAAAAGCAGTCAAGTTCATGCCTTGAATCCACCAGATAGTACTGCTGTAAACACTACTGGCTCTTCTTCCACAGCCATTAAGCTTAGTAATCATAGAGTCAAATTTATAGGGTCAAAACTCAAATCCAATAAGGCCTGCTCTGTCTCGGGAGCTAAAACTCTGATTCCTTTTCGACTCCCTAGAACTGACCTTCTTGAACCACCCATAGAAACTCACTTAAAACCCATTCAGTTGGTAGAAACCTTAGCTGATCTTTTTCGCCGGTTTGAAACTTGTTTAGAATCAGAGAAATCATTGATATGCATTGAGCAATACTCGATTTTGAGTAGCCTTGGTGATCCTAAGTTACTGAGAAGATGCCTCTGTGCTGCGAGGCAGCATGCCTCTGATGTGCACTCGAAGGTTGTTTTATCAGCTTGGTTACGGTATGAGAGGAGGGAAGATGAGCTTGATGGTGTATCGCCAATTGACTGTAGTAGGTTCAATCTCGAATGTCCTAAAGCTACTCTGGTGTACGGGTATGACCCAAACTCAATTTATGACCACTGCAAGTGTTGTCATGAGTGTACTAAGTCCAATGATTCGCAAATCTCTGAGGTGAACAACTTCTTGACATTGGAAGAAGATGGTGATATTTCTTTTTGTGTTGGCAATGAGGAGATTAATTGTATTCGATTTAAAATTGCTGCACTGTCAAGCCCATTTAAGACAATGCTATATGGGAGTTTCATGGAGTCAAAAAGTTATAAAATTGATTTTTCACAAAATGGTATCTCTGTAGAGGGAATGAGAGCTGTGGATTTGTACAGTAGGACTAGGAGGGCGGACTTGTTTTCTCCTAAGGTTGTTCTGGAGCTCTTATCATTTGCAAATAGGTTCTTTTGTGAGGAAATGAAGTCTGCATGTGATATTCATTTGGCTTCTTTAGTCAGCTGTATAGAGGATGCTTTGGTCCTTATTGAATATGGGTTAGAGGAAAGGGCAAATTTTCTTGTAGCTTCATGTTTGCAGGTGTTGCTAAGAGAGCTCCCAAGTTCTCTTTATAACCCCAAAGTGATGAAAATATTTTGTAGCTTTGAGGCAAGGGTGAGATTGGCGTCAGCAGGGCATGCTTCGTTCTTTTTGTATTATTTCCTAAGCCAGGTGGCTATGGAAGAGAATATGGTGTCAAATGTAACAATGATGTTGTTAGAAAGATTGAGAGAATCTGCCACAGGAAAGTGGCAGAAGGCTCTAGCTTTGCATCAACTGGGTTGTGTGTTGCTTGAGAGGCAAGAGTACAGAAGTGCTCAATGTTGTTTTGAAGCAGCTACTGAGGCAGGTCATGTTTATTCCTTAGCTGGTACGGCAAGATCCAGGTACAAGCAAGGGCAACGGTATTCAGCTTATAAGTTGATGAGTTCACTTATCTCTGAGTATAAAGCAGTTGGGTGGATGTACCAGGAACGAGCTTTGTATAATTTTGGGATGGATAAGATTTCTGATTTGAACACTGCAACTGAATTGGATCCCACCCTGCCATTCCCATATAAATATAGAGCAGTCTCAAAGGCAGAGGAGAAGCAAACTAGGGCTGCTATTTCAGAGATTGACAGAATCATCGGGTTCAAGCTTGCACCAGACTGCCTAGAATTGCGAGCTTGGTTCTTCATGGCAATTGAGGATTATGGAAGTGCTTTGAGAGATATTAGAGCACTGTTAACTTTGGAGCCAAATTACAGGATGTTCGATGAGCAAGTAAGCGGGGATACTTTGATTGAGCTCCTGAACCATAAGGTTCAGCAGGGAAGTCAGGCTGACTGCTGGATGCAACTTTATGATCGATGGTCTTGTGTAGATGATATTGGCTCTCTAGCTGTCATTCACCAGATGCTGGCTAAAGATCCTGGAAAAAGCCTTCTTAGATTTCGGCAATCTCTGCTTCTTTTGAGGTAAGCTTTCTGTTATCAAGATTTTGTTTAGCTGTCTTATTGAACTGCAATATTTATTCTGCTTATGGATTTTTAAAAAGATTGTTACATTTCTGAAATCCTTCTGTCTTCAAAATTGGCATCTGGGTGTTTTGTGAAATCCATAGTAATTCAAATGCAGTCTCTAGGAATTGTGCTGCTTGAAGCTTAAGATGGTAGACTTATACCTGTGGACTGGATTTGGCATCACATCTTATTCTGCTTCTCTTTTTTTTTTTTGTTTTTTGTGCTGATGATTTTTTCTGTTCAAGTCTCCTGTTCTGCGAAGTGGTTGCTCTCAGCATTGATCCTGCTATTATGAGATGTAGAATACTGAATAACACTAACATTGCAGGCTAAATTGTCAAAAAGCTGCCATGAGATGTTTGAGATTAGCTCGTAATCTTTCTAGTTCTGAGCATGAAAAGTTAGTTTATGAAGGATGGCTTTTGTATGACACTGGTCATCGTGAAGAAGCTCTTGCTAGAGCTGAGAAGTCCATTTTGATTCAGAGGTCATTTGAAGCCTTTTTCTTGAAAGCGTACACATTGGCAGATTCAAGCCTGGGTGCTGAGCCTTCTTCTTATGTCATTCAACTTCTCGAGGAAGCCCTTAGATGCCCTTCGGATGGTCTTCGGAAAGGACAAGTGAGTAAATGTATGCTTGGACTCTGTCATTTGGCCATCATCATACTTATTATTTTATTGTTTATGGTGATATTTTGCAGGCACTGAATAATTTAGGCGCTATCTATGCGGATTTTGGTAAACTGGATCAAGCTGCAAACTGCTATACGAATGCTCTTGAAATCAAGCATACAAGAGCTCATCAAGGGTTAGCTCGCATATATTTTTTAAGAAATCAGCGAAAAGCTGCGTATGATGAGATGTCCAAACTGATAGAGAAGGCACATAATAATGCCTCGGCATATGAAAAACGGTCCGAATATTGTGATCGCGAGATGGCAAATAATGATCTCAACATGGCAACCAAGCTGGATCCACTTAGAACATACCCGTACAGATACAGGGCAGCTGGTAATTTTCTAATTTCTTTTCTCAGTTTCGGAAATTTGTCTGGGTGACCCATATTTCTCCTTATGGTTTGTAAGCATGCATGACACATTGCTTACAAAGAAAGACTAGTTGTGAATCTGAGAAATAGATTGTTGGCTCTGTTTTGGTTAACTAGGTATATGCGATCAATCATTCTAAGCAAATCTTCACTTCGAGTTCCATAAGCACCCAGTTCCTCACTATTCTTAATGACCTCATTATCATAAGAAGGGACATGAAGCTTATATCTAGATATGTTGTAAAGATGGAGCAAATACAACTGATTTGCTGAGCATCACTCTTTTACTAGCCTAGTTTTCCTTTGTTCCAAGAAAGGATAATCTAATTTTCCATTTTAATATATTTAAGGAGGAATAGTTTCCCCTTATTCATATGTGTTTCTATTGGGCCTAGTTTTTATGTATTTTATTGTATTTTTTTTCTTCAATACGTATCTATCATCTTAGAAATTTAAAATCAGTACTGACTTACTGCATTACTTTGTTAGTGCTAATGGATGACCAAAAAGAAACTGAGGCAGTTGAAGAACTTTCAAAAGCCATAGCTTTCAAGCCTGACCTGCAAATGCTCCATCTTCGAGCCGCATTTTATGAGTCAATGGGTGATCTCAACTCAGCTCTCAGTGATTGTGAAGCAGCTCTCCGCTTGGAACCGAACCATATAGGCACGCTTGATCTGTATAATAGAGCCAGGGGCCGAGCCAACCATCGTCAAGAAATGTGAGAAGCACTGTTGTTACTTTTGATAAACTTGGGGGAACAAGGAAAAGAATCATGGAGTCTTTCACATAGCTTTATTTCCTTCCGGGCATGATGGGTTTGCGAGCATCTAGCCGCTGAATGACTACGAAAAAGAAAGACCAAGAGAGTTGCCTGTAAATGTGAGCATTATGGAACTAATAATAATGGTGTAATAGAGCGAGCAGCGTATCCACCACCTTCGTGGAAATTAGTTTTATGCAACATAATCAAGTCTACACGAAAGTGGCATAAGATTTAGCCATGTAGGTTAAATTGTTTACTTACACTGTTGTCTCTATCATGGCTTACGAAACGGTATACAGTTCTCAAAATATCTTTATCACTTGAGAAGGACTTCTTGTCATCTCTCTTAGGTCATCTTGTACATGAATAATGTTAAAATAGGTTTTAAATCTCTTCTTTTAACAGAAATTCTTCGTTCTTAATTTTCTTTTACCAACGTGACTACCTCCTTTTTTTACCAACGTGACTACCTCCTTTTTTAGTATATTTCTTCCTCTATGTTTCTCCCTCTCTCTCCTTCTCAGCTTCCCTCCCTTTTCTATCCCTCAAATGATATGGTTCCAGTCTATTTCCAACAGGCAACAGCTCTTCAAAGCCACTTGACTAACTCCAAGATCCAATAAGTGCATTGCAGAATGATAAAATGCCATTTGGTGCACCACCCACTGTGGATGACGCTTAAATGTGCCAAGGAATTGGCAATCCAACGTACAAAAACCAACAAGAATCTGTTCATTTCTGTTTAGATGGTAATGGCAATGATTTGAATTTTGAAGTAGTAGTATAACAAAAAAGTGTCCGACATGGCTCTGTATTTCTAATTTATGATTACACATGGGGGGCTCAGGGGCTGGACCCATAGCCGGACCACCACCAACTTAGGTAGGGGTGCAAAGCCTTGTGGCATGATCTGGTTTGTGGACCGTACTTACGTAAACCAGAATGCTTCTAGGTGTTGGCTTATGAGCAGAGTCGGACTCATAACATGAAGTTGGCTCCCTTCAGTCACCTTCTAAAAGAGACAAGACAACCTCCCCTAGGGCAAGAGAAAATGCAATACGACCTTTTTAAGCTATAAAATTTTGTGTTCCATATGAAAATGATGTTGATACATTTCATTGCCTGGTAAGCTTCTGAGGTGCTGCTATGCTTACTGCTATTGGTTGCTAATTTCCAAAGGCCTGGCCCAAATCTCATGCATAAAATCTGTTGCAACCTTGCAGATTTGAAATGGGCTTTCTTGAATAGGTAAAACCCAGAAAGGAATGGATTGCAATCTACCCGAACTGAGCTCAATGGGGCCCATCTTTTCTAGGCACTTGCCCAGCCATTTTAGTTCTTCGGAAAAATCAATTTGAAAACGAAAGTTTCAAATTAGAATATTTGAGAAATAGTTTGTAGCAAAAAGTAGATAAATATGTTGAATAAAACTTTTAAACAAATCAAATACATTCTTAGTTGTTAATGTTTGTTACCCTTTCAACTGTAAATCTTTGATGCAAAGTTTGCAAACAATAGAGTCTTATGGAGAGAGGAAGTTAGTTAAGTGTAAAGAAGTTAGTTATATGTAAAAAAATCAATGTCCCAGAAAAATGAAGAGTTTGGCTTTAACAAATAACAACCAATATGTCAAAGGAGAGAGAGGAGTTTAACTTGAAGCAATCTCATGCAGTCACGGTTCCTTGTAGAAAAGAACTAACAAGCAGAATACGTAAATATTGGAAGACGAAGATCATATAACGGTATATATAGGCCCATCAGACCAGCAACGGGCGACCCATTTCCTTGGACTTTGATTCCATGGTAGTTCCCGTTTTATCATCTTAAATTTCTGGAAGGTTTTCAGAAATGCTACTGTTATGTCTCCATCAGCCATGAGGCTAATCAGATTAGAATTGAAGTCCCTATCACGGTTTCCCCCATGTCTGTAATTACCAATGTCAGCATAATTTATTCTCTAAACCTCTTTTATTAGTTCAATATTACGATCTTAAAAGTTCTACACCAATATCTCTTTCCGAAAGATTATAATCATAAAATTGACATGTTTTGATTATTGTGTTTTTTTCAGAACTACCTACTGCAAGATGTTAAAATATGTTCTTTGAAATCACTATCTCAATGGCCAACATGTATTCGAAGCATTATCTTTGAAGGCATAGGTTGCTGCTATTTCAAGCTATCAGGAGTAATTGCAGTCTCATTGTTGAGAGAGGGAAGAAAACTTCTGATAGACTACATCAAAGCTTCAGGAAATTCATATATATATATATATATATATATATATTTCTCCTGGTGTTTGCTTTGTCTTGCTGTCTTGGATTCAAGTTTCAGTCTGGAAACAACCCTGGAAGCAGTAAATTAGAAGTCCAGTTAGAAAGAATATTCAAGATGAAAGGTCAACATAAGTTAGTAATGTACATATGGGGCAATAGAGTTCGATTTAGCGATAGATCACAATTAGTAGATGTTTGCAGTGATTATGAAGTAATTGTCCCTTCAACTCAAAATCAAAATATTTGGTTGAGGAATTAATCCCAAATTCTGTGTCCACTTCACACCTAAATTGATGCGTTAAAAAACTGTGACAGGTGTTAGTCGAGTCAGAAAGGAAGCATATCTATGTACCAAAGAGTTTAGATAAGACAATTTTCTAAAGAAGAAACTTTTTATTCCAAAATAGAAGAAATTCAGTAAATTTTTTCACATTGGAGCAGACGAATGATTCAATATAGACTGACTCAAGAGAAAAGACAACAGTGGAAACACTAACAGACAAAAAATCAGAGCAATAGTGCAGGCATAGGAAAAACCTTATTATATATCATCAAAATTTGAAGTCATCCAAATTTAAACAGACCATTGTATTCTTTTACCCAGCCTAGAGAATTTAATATCAGCCTATCTGGAAGCAGGAACATAATTTCTAGATATATTGATCAACTTTTATTGCCTGTGCTTTTCTACACTGTTCATAAAACAATAGTAATTTGATTGTTTTTGAGCTAAGTCTCTATTGCTTTACACTGGCAACTCCCTTTGCATTGTTTATAGAAAAAAAAAAAAAAAATTAGTGCTGCATATATTTGATGTATACCGAGCCTGTCTACTGTATGAAAGTGTTGCTAGCTTCTGAATGATTCTTACACTATCTCCAGCTACACACTCTCACCAGGGGAGCACCCATGTAACCCAAGACCATTTGACTGTTATCCTCTCTGTCAATTCTTAACCAATATGAATTCTCCGATTCTTTGACTAGCTCCCTGGCCTCCAGATAGTTTTCCCAGCTCATTCTCTGAGGCTCCAAGCCTAGTTCTCTGAGGGATTCACACTCCCTTGTAGTTTCCTCCCACTCCTGAACATCTGCAAGGGAACAAAGATTGGGTACCACAAACAAGCATTCCATAGCTATTCTTGCATCTAGAAGCTGACATTGCTCCATTGAGTCAAGCAAGGCTTGGAAGTAGACCATCTGCGCTTCAAAGAAAGAATTGAAACTTCTAGAGTCCATCCATTTTTCAACACCATTGCCACTACCCAAAATAATGACAACTCTATTACTCCCATCAGTTTCACCAGGGCTCCTGATCAATGCCTTTGCTGTTGTAAGAAAATCCTCAAAATGCTTCAAACTCCTCCCTCTTCCCATGTGAGGGAGCCCTACCATGCAATTAAAGGCTAACCACTCGCTGTTTCGTGGCCTTTCCCTAGCCTTTTTAATCTCGTTCACTAAGCCTTCAATGTCCATCTCCTCCACCTTCAGTCTCAGACCAAAATTCATTGCATGTCCACATAGCTGCTTCTTTGTCTCCTCAAAAGTTGTAGGACTGCAACTGCCATCTTCTTTCCCCCATTTTATTGAGGTCACTCGCAACGTTCTTAACCCTTGCCTTCCAAGTGCCTTAATCAAAGGAGGCCATTGTATGCCTTTGCCAATTTCAAAATCCACAATATGTACTGCCATAACATTAGCAGGGATGGCTTCTAGTATGGCTGAATTTGCAGTGAAATGAGCAAACCTACCATATGGGAAGATCTGATAAAAGGCCTTGAAGGCTGCCTCATAATTTTTGCTTGATTCCTGCATTAGGTAGTTAGCTTGCTTGTCTAATGCTAGGGTCAAATAAAATGCAAAGCGTTCAAGGCTTTTGCCAGTTGGAGAGGCCTTCTCTTTTAGTCGCCTAAGAATTTCTTCTGCTAGCTCCATCTGTTCGCTCCCCAAGGCAACCCCACAAGCTTTCAGTAGACGATGAATGATCAATTGGTCTTCTACTTCCATATATGCGGCAGGCAAAACCGAGGATGCTTGGACTAATCGGACATCCAAAGAAACTTCACCTGCTATTGCTGAGAGATTTTGGCTGCTGATATCTTCAGTGAAATTTTTTTGTGAAGAGATGCTGCTGTCACTAGCCATCCATTCAGAGAAGTTTTCAACACCATCAAGCATAAACTGGTCATTGGAAGAAGTATCATCCTCATCAACTCTTGATAAACACTGTTCCCCTCGTAAGATGACTGGCAAATTATTGGCCAAAAAGGGACAACTATAGGTTTCACTGCCATATAGAGTTGAAGATAACAGCATAGAAGAAGAAATGTCATAGAAATCTTCAATGGATACTGATGAAGTGGAAAACTCAAAATTGCTCACTTGGGCATCCATTTCTGCAAAACAAAATCCTACTTCAAGGGATGAGTCTAATGGGTTGTAAGTTGACCAAGAAGGGTGGAACTCCATTTGCAACATCTTGGATCTCAATGTAAAACGAGATTGGTGTTTTTTTCTTGGATAAAGAAGGTGCACTATATATATAGCTATGATCAAGCACCAAGAATATAGATGAAGATAGAAATAATAAAAAAAAAATCATAAAAATTCCGCACATTGTTTTTATATATAGACACTTTCTCAATACTTCTATTCCACTGAAGTTCCCATTAAATTCCTCCTACTTCTTTGGCAGCTTTTGAGGAAGCTTAGCGCCCTGTATCTATCCCCTTGGTTTAGAATATTAATATATCACGTAATCATTCAATAGTCATTGTCAAACGCTCTTCCGCTTGTTAAAAAAAAAAAGAATTTTAAGAAAATCCTAAGATACAGGCTACATTATATCATTCTTTTAAAGTTTCCTTTAATAATTGAATAATGGGATTAGATTATCCTTTTACATCAAAATCTCTTTCAAAGAATTATCAATTATGATCTTAATGTTGACGTGTTTGAAATCAATCAAACCTATCTCAAATTTAGATTAAAATAATGAAGGGATGGAGAATTCTTTGAGTTTTTAACACAAATCCAAATCAAAGTTTCTTCCAAATAATTATCACTGCCATGTCAAAATAACCATTTTTAATAATATAAAATTCTTAACGATTATCTAGCATAAGATCCTGGCCGTTAAATATATTCATTTTTCCTCCAACCATTATATGTATGCCATTGAACAGAAAAACAAATTAGTTACGTGAAGGCGCATTACAGAGTCTTCTTGGATATGTAATGTAATTTTAGCTTTGATTCTTGAGCTGTAATCTTACTGTGATTTCTTTCTATTATGAAGAAATGATTAAACATTAAGATACATCAAATATTTTCCAGCTTTATCTTTGAAACCTGTTTATCTTTGGGTGACAGGATCATTTCCTACCATCCCTTTTTGTCATGATATATATAATTATGTATAAAGCAAGAATTTGCTGCGATCAGTCTTTCACGGCGAAGATTAAAAACAAAAATTGTCTTATGTATTGCATTCCTCCATGATCCCGAAGTTTTCTGAAACTTTTCACTTCCATTGGCTGTTACGTGGTGAAGCAACGTTGAATATGAGTTACAGACGCATCTTCTACCCCTCATTTGGCTGCAATTCTGGCCTCTAGCTACTGTCGTTTACTTTATTTTCACTTCATGGCCAATAGTTTAATGCACCATCGATATGTATAATATTTTTTTAGTTGAATGCATCTTTTTTTGCCTCAGAGTGTCAACGGCTCACATATCTGTTCCTAAAGGACTGACGCGTAGTCAGACTAATGGTTCTTTCCTGGTTTAAAAGCCAAGAAATTTATCTTTTTTTCTTAAGAAAAGTATCGATGTTGATCAATAAAAAAGATGGAGATGGATTCAAAACCAATCCTCAAAGGCCAAGTTTCATCAAATTACTGTCACAGTACATCCATGGGAGCAATGTAACAAGTTAAAGCCTAAAGAGCAAGACAGATTAAGGTCTGAAATTGCCCGTGAATCCTGGATCCGCAAGCTCAGCAGGGTGGGATGAACGTCGAAAGTCTAGTAGTATAAGATACAAGTTGCCAGTAGAATTTAAACTGGTATCATACTATCATTAAAGCCTTGGAACTGAATTTTAGAGGCCTTATAAAACGCAATTAATTCAGAAACTACCAATCATGCTTTTAATAATTAAACCCAGCTTTCATCTCCACATTGACTACATCTATTATACTGTCAAGCCTACTAAACATTATGGAACAAATTTCATGAACATGCGGGAAATTCCATACTTCCCTCGTCCTTTTATATGTCAAGTAACAGCTTTAGATCTTTTTCCCAATCTACTGTAATAACAGAAGCTGGAATACAGAATTAATTAGGACTTCCTATTTTGAGGAGAAACTGCAAAAGTTTTCTTGTAAATGACTGTTTATTAAAGCTACTGCCTTGTTTCTAACTTGCAAATTTCTGTTTTTCTTACCAGAGTCAATGTAAAATTCTGCTCAGGCAATGCAATAACAAGAATCTGTCAAATGACTACAAAAATCCACAGGCAAGTGGAAACCAGTGTTAAATAAAAGTTAAAAAAGGAGGAATTTACAAATTTAGTAAAGAAACTATCTCCATCAAGTATATCAACAGCAAATACGACAGAAAACATTAAATACATTTTCATCACCAATATGGGAACTAAGCCTCTACCCATTAACAGTAAAAACAGTTACGGTTACATAAGCTGAAGCCTGCTAAATTCTACTATTGTCCTTTTCAATGTTCACTACTTTTTAAAGCTACAAATAAAAAAAAAAAAGGTCAGCTCTTACAATCTTAAAGCAACAAATCCATTGCTTGGGCCTCCACATTCTTTTGACACTCACTCCGCCCAAAAATATTAAAAACAAAAACCAAAAACCACAATTAATTGACCCAAAATTTTCTTTTATGGTTAAAAAAAGAGGTATTTTTAGAGGGGTGCACAAGAGCAAGAAGGGCACCTGATTAAGCCATTTTCGTTACAGGCCGGACAAGTCTTGAACCCATGCTTTTCAGTGTACAGTTTACGGCTACCGTTACATTCGTTGCACAGGATGAACCAGGAACCGCCGCAGACGTCACAGGTGCCGAGTTCAGCTGCGGGCAATCCTTCCACAAACTTCTTGAGCTCGCCTGTCTCGTGTAGCTGTTTGATCTCCTCAGCCCCTCCCATGTATCTCCCGCCAATGAAAACCCGCGGCAAAGTCAATTTGCTTTGACCAAGGATCCCTTGCAATTCGTTTAAGAACCCGGAGTCCATCGACAGATCTCGTTCGTCGATCGAGACTCGGAATCCTTGGAGGATCGATCGAACGGTCTTGCAATCCTCGAATGTCGACCGAATCACGCGGAGGCTCGTGAAGTAAACGACAATGCGCTTGTCAGCGTCTGGGATTGAAATGGAGCGATCCGTAACCGAATCCGAGATTTTCCCATTGGGGTCAATTCGTGTTTCAGAGCGGGCGGGGACCCAGAAGCGGAGGAGGGAGTTGGCGATTCGGACACGGTGGAAGACATTGGCGGTTCTTTTGGTGGCGAATGAGAGAGAAGAATCCTCCGAGCAAAGGTTTTGGATATCTTTGAAGGAAGAGCAGGAGAAAGGAGATGACGTGTCATGAATCGGCACCGTTGTTTTTTTGTTACCCCACGGCCGCCACATTGATAGCGGTTGAAAGATGAGGTTTTTCCTTTCAAAATTCAATTTTTGAACACTTAGAATAGTCAAAATACCATGAGAGGATGAAAGATAGCCTTGCTTAAAGGGAAGGAGGAGCTCCGAAGGCGGGGAATTTTCTTTTTCTTTTTCTTTTTGCAGTTGCAGGGTTTGGGATAGAGTGAGCTTTTTCACTCCTTTTTTAAGGTTTGGCTTTGGGGGTAGGAGGGAGGAAGAGATGGGGCGGTTGGTTTATTGGTCGAGGTAGCTGACAGGGTGGGTTTAGTTTATTAAGCTTCAAAAGAAGTCTAAAAGGAAGAAAGAGAGGTTGTGATTGTGATTACCAGATGCCATGGCATTACCCTCACTTAGGCTCATGATAGATGGGAGGTCCTCAACTCATTGCCCATCACTGGAACTAATATTAAATAACCCTCATCATTGATCCTTCATTGGGGATATTTCCCTTACCCTTCTGTTGAAAGAGGTTTGTGGTAGGAATATTGAGCTTTCCATGTCTTTCGTACAGAAAGAAAGAACATGATTTTCTGATGCCTTAAATCTCACTTCACCACCTTAGCTCAAGCTTCTTGTTACTTACCAACTTCTGTTAATGAAATTTCAGTCATGAAACTCATTAAATTTTGCCCATTTTCAAGCTGATGGGAATATATTAGCACAATAACATTAATGAGACATGGACATTGCTTTGCCAAAAGGGAAATTAAGATATTGAAAAGAAAACATTAAAAAGAAAGGAACAGAGATGGATCCCATCCCAACAAGTGGACTTTGGGACACCATAGGCCATCATTAATTCCTGTAACAAAGAGACAAGAGATTGAAAGGACTGAATCAATTGTTTCCAAAAGTTAAAGGTTAAAGATTAAAAGGGGAAAAGACCCACCAAGGTGGGTGGGCTCTGAAAAGTTTCACATGGTTGCAGAAGAAAGTAGTGGATAACAGAATCCACATGCCGATTGATGGACATAAAATGAATAGGCCTAAAGAAAACTCTTGTTTTTCATTCCAAAATGACCAAAATTTATCTTTCCCTTTTGTTTATCGACTCTTGTAGGACACCCACTTAAGGCAAGTTGTGTTTTCTAAACTTGGTCATTAGTTCCCAGTGTTTTACACTAAAGAAACCATGTTTGGTTCGGTTGCAAATTCATGCGTCTCCTTTTCAATAATGCTTTAGTTGTATTCATGTGCAATTTAGAATTTTCAAAATAAAAATACAAAGAAAGAATTAAAAATATCACTTGAAATATATGGGAAAATATATATACATATAGCTCCTAGTTTCAGAGTACACTTTTTTTAAAGAAAAAAAAAAAAAAACACTTCATATGAAACAGAAAAATCTTGAAAATATTTTACTTCCCCTGGGAAAGAATAATAATAGTACATGGCAACATGGAAAATAAAGAAGATTATTAAGGCCATTAAAGTCATTGCATACTTTAAACCATCCAAAGTTGAAAGTTCGAAACAGCGAAAGCGACAGTGACACAAACACGACAACCTTGTTCGGATACCGGTCGAGTTTGAGTTTTGAGTTTGATCGATCGAATAGATCAAAGATCAGAAGGGGAAAAAAAGAAAGTTTTGAAAAAAAAAAAAAAAGGGGCAAAGACGAAGGCGAAAGCAGCGTAAATATTAACATAACAGTGAAGTTCAGAGGAAGATCGATACCAATATCGATTGCGAAGGATTCACCAATCAAAGACCTTAAATCTCATCCCCAGACTCTTACCAATGTTCTGCCTCGTGGCCAAAAGTTCATCTTCAAAGTTTTCTATCTTCTCTCTTTCGTTCTTTTTTTTCTTCTGTAAATTTATCTATGCTTGATAAATTTAAGTATATTTTATTTTGGGTGGTTTGAAATTGAAGGGAAGCTTTTGGCGGACGCAATGAACGTGGAGGAATCGGAGGTCATGAATGGAGCTAAGCTCATGCTGATGACTTCTCAGGGTTTACACCAAGGGGTATTTTAGCTTTAACTCATCTCTCTCCTTTTATGCTTTCGGTTTAAGTTTAAAATGGAATGAGATTATTCAGAAAGGAATTCTTTTTAATTCTTTGGTGTGAAAAGATTGTTGCGCTAAAGGGATTGTTGAAAGGATTTGTCTAATTTTAAGGGTTTTTTTTTTTTTATGAACAGGGCGGTCCTATTCTAAAAGAAGCTCAAACTCTGCCTATTTCAAGGACAGAAAATGACTATAAAAAATCCTTTGCAAGGACTGAAATTATTATGGATAAGAATCGTTTGGAACGATGGAAGGCTACTGGAGTGGTAGCATTAGCCGATTGCAATTTGAAGGTATTTTTGTGTAATAACCTACGTTGTTGTGATGATTCAGGCTCATTGCTTCAGTCAGTTGATCTTTTGCTTGTTTTCATAGTTTAAGTGTAATTTGTTGCCATTTGATTTACTTATAGCTTGAAGAAGCAATCCTACTTTTATTAGCATTTATAAAACAAATCATTTCAATTTTTGATGTTAATCGTTTTCCAAATTATTCTTGTTGATTGAATTTTGTAAGGCCATACCTGATGAAGTCTGGGATTGTGGATCATCTGCAAGAGTCCTGGATGTCAATAACAACAGCATCCAAGTTGTACCCAACAAAATCAGCTGTTTGAATTCCGTTCAGGTAAACAGACCTTTTTCCTTTGTGTTCCAGGAATTTCATTTGAGATACTTGATTAGTTTTATTCATAGATCATTTGATACATGTTAGTGTGTGAATCTAAACACTTTGTAGAAACTGTTCCTTAATGCAAATTGTTTTTCTGATGAAGCCATTCATTGGGAAGAACTAATATCTCTGAAGTATCTAACTGTTCTATCCATTTGTCAGAATTAGTGAGTTTTTTTTTCTCATCTAAATATCAACTTTTTTTCTTCTTGTTTATTCAAATTGTGATCCCAATGTACTTTCCTCTGATTTTACTTGCAAAGGCAGGTAAACACAATTTTCATGTACAGTGATATGGAAACATGTGGTCACAGAAATGTTAATATCATGTTTACTTTGTTTACTTCATGATCAGGGTTGCATGTATAATATCCAAAACCAAATTCGATCTGCAGCTTGACCACTTTGCCTTCTGCACTTGGCTTTCTGACTTCTCTGAGGCAACTCCATGTCGCCAACAATAAGTTGACTAGCTTCCAAATGAAATAGGCATTCTGACTAAGCTTGAAGTTTTGAAGGCCAATAATAATAGGTAATATTTAGATTAGGATGCATTAAAGGGCTGTAAAATAGGCTTCTTTCCTATGCATGATAAAATAACTTATGTTACAATTGGTGTTATTCATATTTTGTTTCAGGATTACCACTGTTCCTGCATGTATTGGAGAGTGTAATTCTCTTGTTGAGGTATAGGATTCTTGGCATTTGTCTTTACATATGTAATCAAGCTATCGTAAACCAAGTATTGTGCATAGTTGAGTAAACTGCTTAATGTGTTTCAGGTTGAGCTTTCAGCAAATCTTCTGTCAGAGCTTCCAGAGACATTTGGGAATTTGCACAATTTAAAGGTCCCCACTAGGTTCTTTATTATGTCAGTTTTATCTGCCTTTGTGTTATCAATTTTGCTTTACAGCTTAAGCTCGTTGTAGCAATTCTAGAAATAAATTCCCTTCCATCTGCTTGATTAATTTTGAATGTCATTCAAGACATTCACATGGGAAGCCAGTGCATATACCATCTGGTAAATGGTTGGTTTTCATTTCTTGAACTTTCCCTTCTTAAAATATGTACTTAGAAAGGCAGATGAAATAGGAGAGCAAGAGAGAACCGATTATGGTATGTTTATTACATTTTTCCTTGTTGCTTCTGCAGGCGTTGCATCTCAGTAATAATGGGCTGAAATGCCTCCCTTGTACATTATTAAAGGAGTGTCTCCAACTCACAACACTGGATCTCCATAACCCAGAAATCACGATGGATGTCCTTCGTCAGGTATGTACATGTCTTTCCTATAATACTTGAAGTGGGCCTCATTTTTTGTTTAGGCAATTCGGATGCCTAATTTGGCCCATCCTCCCAATAGTTTGAAGGGTGGGAAGAGTTTGATGAACGCAGGCGCTCATAGCATCAGAAGCAGCTTGATTTTCGAGTTGTAAGCTCTGCTGCATTTGATGAAGGTGCTGATAAAAATTAATTTCTACATATATCATTCTGTAATTTGCAGCCACCAAAAAAAAAAAAAAAAAAAAAAAGCAAACCGCTGATTCTATTTATGCTGTGAATAGATGAAACAAAAGTTTCGTTTTAAAAAACAGTTTCTTAATGAATTAGTAGTGTTGTCAGTAATCCTTTTTTTTCTCTAATTAATTCAGGAAAAGCAAATTCATTCTTGAACATTGTCAGGTAATAGGCAAAGGGGTAAGACAACTTTGATGTGGCAGTCAAAGGCCAGAACACTCAACATATAGACGTTAACTTATTGACTTGCTTTTCTTTTGTAATGAAGATATTGCAAATTCGTGTCTGTAAAAGAAACGATTATATTGCTGCATCGTACGTAGGTAAAGACTTGGGAGTTGATAATGCGAGAATGGCAGAAGGCTTCCTTGTTCTAGAGAAATAAGAAAGGGGATAAATTAGGGTAAGATTGAAAATAAAATAATGAATTTTCCATTTTCTTTCTCTACTAAAAGACATGGTGGTAAAAATGCAAAAATCTTTTGAGTTCAAGGGCAAAGAAAAGTTATGCTCCTACGTAGAAGCCAACCAAACGTATTATGAAAACTTGCATCCAACTATGAGTTGATTGCCGAGTTATTATTTATTTTGATTTAAAATTTTCACAATTTTATTTTATCAAAAATGCTTTACAGATTTAAGTTAAATCTTTTCATATGTATTATATCAAATCTTCAAAGCATTCTGATATAAGATTAGATCTTTATAAACATACAAGCAATTTATGGTTCTATGGGATAAATGAGAATATTAAATACACAAATGACGAATGGCAAGTCAAGAAAAAGCGAAACCCAAGCAATTAGGGGAGATATCATATTGGATGTCAAAGTTATCCAATTTGTATGCTCATTGATATAAAAATATAACATCTCTGTCAAAGTTTTATTCTAAATCACAACCCCACGCAGCAACGGGTGAGAAAAAAAAAACCCAACCTAGCTGAAGTAGATTGATACCTGAGGAATGTCAATATCATTGTCCTCATCATCCTCACAAGCCACGACAACATCCAGGTGCCTTCTATTTGGAGGCAATTCAGCCTTTGCCACTTCCTGGGCTAGATCTACCATCGTCTTGTCCATTCGCTCTCTGTGCCGAGGGAACATGCTATTATATAGCAAGCAACTTCCATAAGATATGCTGTAGGCATTCAACCCCTTATCCTTCAGCCACTGAATGAGTTCCCTCAGAGTTGGGTTATCTCTCAGGATCCACCGGTCCCAAACAGTCCAGCTCATGTCACTGTGTTTGATGACTTTGGGTGGAACTGGCTCCGCCATAGAGAACAGAGGCAGTGCAAGGTTTGCAAAAGTGTTACGGTAGTCCTCCAGTTTGTGGCATCCATCCAGAGCCTTGTAAAGCTCTAGGCAGACAAGACCTGTGGCCATAGCTGTGGAGGTAGCAATTGCTGGGATGATTCTTCCAGCAATAAACTTGGCTTTGAGCTTATCCACCTCAGGAATGCTGTAGTTCCTGGCCCTCATATTTGCAAGCCCAGCTATCAGATCCATGTGGTAGTTCGTATCATCATCCTGCAAATTCAAGAGATAATATTAATAAAAAAAAATTCGCTTCAATAACTGAAATTTATATAATAACAAGGTGAAGAAACCCATAGGATACACATGGTAAATATATCAAAACAAGTAACAAGACAAACCTTCTCAAATTGAATAGGTTTCATCTTGAACTCTTGAGCTAAATTTTCCGTGCAAAGCTCTAACTTGTAGATGAGCTCATTGATAACTCCTGCATCATCTACAGATGCAATAGAGAGAGTAGTAGCCTTCTCATCCGTTACAATTTTCGCATCTTTCTTTGGCTGGAAATCTGGGACCATCACTTTCTCAACAGCCTCAGCCAACATCTTAGGTTGCTTAATCCATTCAGGAATGGGAATGCCAAATGTTTCAGCCCGCAGGACAGAAGCAGCCATAACAAACTGCAGATGACTCAAATCAGCTGCTGAGAACTGAAGTGGCTGAGGGAATCTTTTTGGGGCAGACCAGAAGGGTGCCCCAGTACTGGTTGCAGCATCTTCAGGGAACGTATAAATCAGCTGCTTTACACGGTTCACAAAATAGTCTTCAAATCTGGGTGCAGAAGTATAAAATCAGAAAGAGACACAACAAAAGCACTATCTTCAATCATGAATATAATATCAATTCAACATCAAAAGAAGTACCTTAGACGAGCCCAAGTGATGCAATCCTGGAATGTCTCACACTTTTCTTTCTCAAGGCATTCAAGAACACGTTCCAAATTATCCCTAGCCTGAGCATCTCCGGCATTCCTTTGTGCTGTTTTATATTCAACTGGATTAGACAAATAAGTATTCACTTCAGCAGGAGTTTTCTCAAGCAGACCCTCAAACTCAGAGCGAGCCCATGTCAAACAATGGTCAATATTGTGAGGGAATGAGTGCACAGTGCACATGGGAGCTTGTTTCTCAGGAGGGTCTCTTGAAGCACCATAGTTTTCAGTGAGGTGAGGAATGACCATCTGTGTGTTGCATTTAGCACCTAGGGTTCCAGACTCAAGAAGTGGTTTCTGGAAATATAAGCACCTCTGATCAACATAAAGCCTAGCATTGACGTTATCCAATGCATTAATAACCACGGTTAAATTCTCCCAGAAGGTGTCATCAAACACATTTTCAGTTTCAGGACCCACACGGTTTTGCAAAGCTTCAATGTTTAAAAGAGAGTTTATGGATGCAGCAGCAGAAGCAGCAACTGTGGATTTGGCCTGGCCGATATTCCAATCCCGGAAAAGAAATTGCCTGCTCAGATTGCTCTTCTCAATTACATCATCGTCAGTGATGGTCAGCTTTCCTTGGCCACCACATGAAACTCCCATTAGAGCAATATTTTTTAGAAACTCACAACCTAGCGCACCAGATCCCACAATAAACACTTTTGCATCCTCCAGTTTCTTTTGGAGCTTGTACCCAAACACTGAAATTTGTGCATCATAACGGCTATTTAATGGTCTGAAATCACTAGGGTCCAGAGGCTCTGTAGGAAGTGATTCCACTGAGTCAAAATAAAAGAACTGTAGAATCAAATGACAAAAAATTAGTAGAACAGAACAAAAATGCAAGTTGAAAATGTTTCAATAAACTCTAAAGAAAAAGCCATAAACTCTTGTTTTCAAGTCTCGGAGATGGTAATAAATGAAAGAGGAGGTCGGGAAGGCCAAGTGGCTGCAATAAGATTTTTGAGCCACAATCCAAGGTGTTCCATCCCATTTTTAAGTATAACACCTTTCTTCTCAGATGACTCAAATTAAATTATTAATAATAAAACTCCTCCTTTTCCTCTTCTATGCCCAAGTCAAACAAACTTAAACTTCTCCGTTTCCTACCCAGAAAGAATTGTTCAAAGCGCAATATGATTACAAAAATTCCAAAAATTCATGTGTAAGGGTAAGTAAGACTAAATTCTAACTTGACTATGTCAACAAAAGGCAATTTGCAAAAAGAATAATGAACACTAACCTGAAAGAGAGGGTGAAACTTTCCAGAGCATGCTTTGACAACCTCTTGTCCAACAATTCCACCAAACATGGCAGCCATGGGATTCAGTACAGCCCTGGAACCAAAAGCAAAGTGCCGCAAAAGTTTCGGGTTTATATCTTCCACCCTTCTATCTCCCAAACTCTCATTAATGTTACCAGCAATAGAAATAAGCTTATGGGCATCTTCTTCTGAACCAGCAATTGGAAAACGTCCCAAATCAGAGACAAACTTATCCAGTGCTTGGAATGCTAAGTGTAACAGAGGTGGATGGTCAAACTTTGAGAAATCACTCAGCAGAAAATCACCAGGGTCTTTGAGAGCCTCTCTTAATGGTTTAAAATTTAACACCTTAGGCTGTTTCACTTGTGTAACAATACCGCCTTTAATATACATATTGAAATTGGTAGAATCCTCCTCAAGAGTAAATGAATATGGCCTTGCACTCTTAATCTTCCTTGGTTTCCCATCATTTAGTTCTGTCATTCCATGAACTTCAGAGAAGACAACAAGATCTCCAACTTGAAACTCAAGTCTTTCATCGTCAACACAAGATACAAGTGCTGGGTTGTCATTGCTAATGGATGCAATTATACCCGTATGAGGATCCTCTCCATCAACATCAACTACAGTGAACTCAGGTCCAAAATCACAAAATATAGAACCAAAGAGACCTCTAACTTCAGCCTTGATGAAAGAGATAGGAGGCTGATGACTATGACAGTAATCATTAAACTCAATGGCTTTCTCAAAACTGATATCAGAAAATACAACAGCCTGTACAACGGGGATGAAGATGAGTTATGTGATGGAATACACAGAGAATGTACAAATCATCAAAAAACACATGCAATATAGAGCAAGATTTTAAATCAAATTACATACATTTTTCTAGCTTAAACACACTTTCCTGAATTCTCCTTCATATCCCATCTTTTCCCAGTTTGAAAATAGCTGAACTTATTTTCTTCCTTAAAGAGTTAGATATAAACAGTAGGATTTTGAGGTGCTGATAATCAATTTTCAGCATGATTTCTCTAGGTTTGTTACAAAACATAATGGAGCAATTCCAAATTCAGTTAACCTTTAAAAATTCAAAAATAACCAGGTAAGAATTATAAATGAGCAGAGATCCAAAGATGAGGAAATACCTGGAAGTCAGAAAGTTGTTCCTTGGTTAATTTTGTTGTTAAGGTGGAAATGATCACAGCATTGTTAAGCTCTTGCAACTTCTGAACAGAGGCAAGAGCCCTGTTTTTACCAACATCACTCTCGGAAAACACAAAGTTACTGGACAAATCCCACAACTCCACCACCCCTTCATCATGCAAGGTCACAGACTTGACACCAGCAAGAATGAGATTCTTTGCTGCACAAGCAGAAGAAATAAAATTATAAGTGCGAATATCAGATCTGATACCGCAAGAACAAGGCACAAAAAAAATCTAGGACATCAAACCCCAATCCCTCATCAATTACGGCACAGCATCAATCTATAACCATCAGACATACATCCCAAAAGACAACCGAAAAGAATTCTAAACCCAGGGGATTGATATCATGCATTACATAGAGAAAATAGATTGATTAGTTCTAGCATAATTTTTAGCTCATAATTTTCAACATTAGCGCATGAATTACTGTCACCTTTTTGTCGACCTGTTCACTTACCATACAGCGATTATTAGAATCCAAATACTAATATTTGCAAAGGCAAATTCAGAGAGAGAATGGAGCCATCAAATGAAATCATCATAAGCAAGACATACCTAAAAATTTTAAAACCCTAAATATCAATACCTTAGAATCTCATCAACTTTTAATATTATGATTTCGAAGCAACTGTCTACATATTGGATCCATCTCGACACATAAGGTGATAAGGAAAAGCAATTATGATTGCACATAGATAAGATACAAATCAATTCTTTTTGTTCTATAAAAAAATCACTTTTTATCAAAAATTAAGAAAGGATAAAAAGAAAATAAAGTTTCGAAAATTCATACCAATCTCAGCTCCAAGACCCTGCATCCCGGAAATAAGAATATTCGATGCGAAAAGCCGCCTCATAGTCTCACGGCCATAGACGGCCAGCTGCCGACTGTGGAGATCCTCATCGATTTCAGTGTGATTCGCATCACCAAGAACCATGATCGTCGGTGAAGATTCAACAACTCTACTGTTACTCTGGTCGCTGTTGCCTCCTATAATTGCACTATTATCACCAATCTCAGCCGTTGAGTCGTTAGCAGTGGCGGCGATGATGCAGCTATCAAGGCGTTGCTTCTTGAAGGATGATGAAGCTGTGCTGTTGGTGGTGGTGGTGATGGTGGCGGTGGTTTCAGGGTCAGCTATAACTACTTCTTCATTAGCAGCAGCTCTCTTTCTAGGAAGCATATAGAGTCCAAAACTGGTGAAAATGCCACAAAAACCCATAGAAATTACGGTCAGTGCCACAAGATACTATAAAAATTAAAAAAGCAGTTATGTTGGATGAGAGGAAGAAAGTTGTGGTGGAAAAATCCGACAAAGATCGTAACAGAAACCATAAATCCTAAAACCAAAACCTAAATTGAACATGATTCTAAGGCAGAGAAGAGAAGAAAAGAAAAGGAAGCGCACCAGTTACGACAATTAGAAACAGAAGAATAGAATCTTTAGTGTTAGAGAAGGAAGACACTTTTAATATTGTTACGAAATCTTCTATGTTTTTTGCTTTAGTGAGACTATTCAAAGAAGAAATGAGGTAAACTGATTTACCCTGGAAGAAAAGGAGAAGAATCAGCTGGGGCTGAGTTGAGTAGGAGTGTGTTGGTACCGAGACAGACTATCCTTCGGTAAAGGCTTAAACATTATTGACTCGTTATAAAAATTACTGATGTTTACAAGGTGATTCGATTGGCGCGAGGCGACCGTGGTTGACCTCACGCCTCAAACCTGTATAATGTACAAGAATCCAAATTTTCTTCTTTTTTGATGCTTAAAACTTGGGTGCAAAGTGTCTCCTGATAATTTAGCAATCCAGTTACATTAATGCAAAATAACAATATAGAAACATGCATGGCCAAGAAATAACATAAAAAGATTATATCATATGCTGCAACTAAAGTACTTCAATTTTACACGAAATGTGCAACCGTCTTTGCAAAATGTAAATCCATTTTGTATGCTATAACACCAGAATAATAGAAGCCTATTGTGAGATCAGAGGCGGATTAAAGAAAATAACTCAGCGGTAGTAGATGGATATCTGAGGAATGTCAATATCATTGTCTTCATCATCCTCACATGCCACCACCACATCTAAGTGGGATCGGTACGGAGGCAATTCTGCCTTGGCAACTTCCCGAGCCACATCCACCACCTTCTTATCCCATCGTTCTTTGTGTCTTGGGAACATGCTGTTGAAGAGCAGGCAACTTCCATAGGATAGGCTGTAAGCATTCAACCCCTTTTCTTTGAGCCACTGAATGAGTTCCCTCAGAGTGGGATTATCTCTCAAGATCCATCTGTCCCATACAGTCCAGCTCATGTCACGGTGCTTCAAGACCTTGGGCGGAACTGGCTCAGCCATAGAGAACAAAGGCAGTGCTAAGTTTGCAAATGTATTTCGATAGTCCTCCACTTTATGTGCTCCATCTAGAACCTTGTATAACTCAAGGCAAACAAGGCCTGTCGCCATAGCTGTGGAAGTGGCGATTGCTGGTATGATTCTTCCAGCAATAAACTTAGCTTTAAGCTTATCCACCTCGGGAATGCTATAGTTCCTTGCCCTCATGTTGGCAAGCCCAGCAATAAGATCCATGTGATGGTTTGTATCATCATCCTGCAACTCATGGAATTACATTAGCATCAATCACAGGTTGATTAAAGGCTCAACTGACACAAAAATACATTATTTGTAATGCGGTAAAGGAGCAAATAATCATTTAAAAGAACATCATTCTCCGAAGAAAGTTAAGCCTCAAAGCTAGTTTCCTACTAATTAGTCATATACCAAAACTTCTCACCAATCACAACCAGACAAGAAGCGTAACTCTAAAGACAGAGGCCAACTGTACCATAATAGCTACAACAAGTTTCTACAGATGAGATAATATATAATCCAGAATAAGGATAAGTGCAAAAAGATATGATTACAAGTAATCACAACACAGAAGACATGAGCAAACCTTTTCAAATTGAATTGGTTTCATCCTGAATCCTGATGGCAGATTGTTCCTGCAAAGCTCTAACTTGAACAGCAACTCATTAATAACGGCTGCATCATCCACAGAGGCCGTGGAAAGATTAGTAGCCTTCTCATCTGTCTCAATTTTCACACCTTCCTTTGGCAGAAAATCCGGTACTATTACTTTCTCAACTGCCTCAGCCAACATCTTAGAATTCTTGACCCGGTCAGGGACTGGTATAGCAAATGTTTCGGCTCTAAGTATAGATGCTGCCATAATAAAGTGGAGATGGCTAGGATCAGCAGCTGAAAACTGAAGTGGATGTGGGAATCGCTTTGGAGCAGACCAGAAGGGAGCCCCGGTACTGGTTGCGGCATCTTCAGGAAATGTAAATATTAACTGCTTCACCCGGTTAACAAAATAGTCTTCAAATCTGAGTACACCAGAAGCATCATGTCATTATCAAAAAAAATTATATTAGAAACTAATACAAATGAAGCATTTTCCTCAAACAAAGAATAACACCTTAGGCGAGCCCAGGTGACACAATCCTGGAATGTCTCACATTTTTCCCGGTCAAGGCACTCAAGGATGCGCTCCAAGTTATCCTTAGCCTGAGCATCAGCAGCATTTCTCATTGAAGTGGCATATTCAACCGGGTTCGACAGATAGGCATTAACTTCGGCAGGAGTTTTCTCAAGCAAGCCCTCAAACTCAGATCGAGCCCATGTCAAGCAGTGGTCAATATTATGTGGAAATGAGTGCACCGTGCACATGGGAGCTTGTTTCTCAGGTGGGTCTCTTGAAGCTCCATAGTTCTCAGTTAGGTGAGGAATCACCATCTGGGTGTTGCATTTAGCACCAAGAGTTCCTGATTCAAGAAGTGGTTTCTGGAAATATAAGCACCTCTGATCAACATACAGCCTAGCATTGACATTATCTAATGCATTAATGACCACTGTTAGGTTCTCCCAGAAAGCATCATTGAACACACACTCAGTTTCAGGACCCACACGATTTTGCAAAGCTTCAATTTTAAGCTGAGGATTTATGGATGCAGCAGCAGAAGCAGCAACAGTTGATTTGGCATGCCCAATATTCCAATCACGGAACAAAAACTGCCTGCTGAGGTTGCTCTTCTCAATTACATCATCATCAGTGATTGTTAGCTTGCCCTGACTACCACAGGAAACACCCATCAATGCTACATTTTTCAGGAACTCACAACCTAGGGCGCCAGATCCAACTATAAACACTTTTGCATCCTCCAGCTTCTTCTGAAGCTTGGAGCCAAACACTGATATTTGTGCATCATAACGGCTATTCAATGGTTTAAAATCACTGGGGTCCACAGGTTCAGCAGGAAGTGACTCCACCGAGTCAAAATAGAAGAACTGTTGAAAACAAAGTGATCTAAGGTTAATTTTCCACTAAAAATGGATTCGAAAAGCAGGCAGTAGTATATATCAGCTGTGAAAATATCACAAATTAGATAAGTTGAACCAAACTGCCCCAGATTAATTTCCTGAGGAAAGTAATTGTGCTGAAAAGGTGCCAACACGCCCTCTACTTAACAAAACCAAAACTGCCTAGTCTAGCAGATTAATGTTAAGAGGTGCCTAAAACTTCAAACTAGGTTCATCAATTTGCCATTATTTAGAGATCCGACCTAGCTTAACTAACAGGTCAGAGACCAGCATCAAGTTCGGAAGGGCCTTCCAGGTTGGGGCCCACGTAACACTCGAATAGAGAGGTAATGTAGGGCAGTCGGGAATGTACCGAAGAAGAAGCTCCTTAATAGAAGGTTTAGTCTCTTCGACCAGAGCCGCCAGTTCTGACTCATCCTGGCTATGTGATATAATAGACTGTTAAGTGCTCCTTCTCACTTTCTTCACATAGACTTCTCATTGGAATTCAACTAAAAAAATCAGAGTCGAAATAGCAACTAAGTCTGCCAAACAGACAGGATACTAAGATTCCCATCCACACAAAGCTTGTTATCGTTCCTTTTTTGCTATCTAATGATAATTCTAGATTTCTTCTAGTTTTCATGATTCAGGATAAAGTCCTAATAGCATAAGCAAGAAGGTGTAAACTATGCATGCATGTGCATCCATACATGCATGCATGTGCATCCATACATGCATGTCTAGAGAGATAGTCAGACAAACATGCACAAGACAAACATGCACATACAACAATGAGACAAACATACAAACATATGACAGAGAGAGTGGTTACAGCCAACCTGAAAAAGAGGATGAAATTTTCCAGAACATGCTTTGACAACCTCTTGTCCCACAATTCCTCCAAACATGGCAGCCATGGGATTCAGTACTGCCCTGGCACCAAAGGCAAAGTGCTTCAGTAGTTTTGGGTTAATATCTTCCACTTTTCCCTCTCCAAGGCACTCATTGATGTTAGCAGCAATAGATGTGAGCTTCTGGGCATCCTCTTCTGATCCAGCAACAGGGAAGGAGCCGAATTCAGAAATAAACTTATCCAGTGCTTGAAATGCTATGTGCAGAAGAGGTGGGCGGTCAAACTTTGAGAAATCACTCAGAAGAAAATCACCCGGATCTTTAATAGCTTCTCTCAATTGCTTGAAATTCAAAACCTTGGACTGTTTCACCTGTGTGACAATGCCACCTTTCATATACGTACCAAAATTTGTTGTGTCCTCCTCAAGAGTAAATGAGTATGGCCTTGCACTTTTAATCTTCCGTGGCTTTCCATCATTGAGTTCTGTCATTCCCTGAACTTCAGAGAATATCACAAGATCCCCATCCTGAAACTCGAGCCTTTCATCATCAACACATGATACTAGGGCAGGGTAGTCGTTGCTGATGGATGCAATTATACCCGTGTGTGGTTCTTCTCCATCAACATCAAAAACAGTAAACTCAGGACCAAAGTCACAGAAGACAGAACCAAAAAGGCCTCTTACTTCAGCCTTGATGAAGGAAATGGAAGGCCGATGATTATGGCAGTAGTCATTAAACTCAAGGGCTTTTGCAAGACTTATATCAGTGAATACAACAGCCTGCACCCGTTAGAAAATAACCAAAAGAATACAAGATGACATAAGCAAAATACATAAGACAATAGAGAACACGGAGGGGGCTATGAACATCAAGCCTAGATTTTAGTAGTTAATTTTATTCTTCGAAGTGTCCAAATTCCCTAGTCTCTAGTCTACGAGCAAATCTAGTAAAACAAATTGTTGTCAAATTACTTTTTTATACCCAACACTAGAATTCAATGCTAACAAAGAAAAATCACAGAAGACTAAAATTAGTAACTAGGACATAGGCAAAGAACTAGATCAATCAATGAGTAACTTGAAGTTAAGGAAATACCTGGAAATCAGAAAGTTGCTCTTTGGTCAACATTGTTGTTAATGTCGAAATGACGACAGCATTGTTTAGCTCCTGCAACTTCTGAACAGAAGCAAGTGCCCTGTTCTTACCAACATCATTCTCAGAGAAAACAAAATTACTCGACAAATCCCACAACTCCACCACTCCTTCATCATGCAAGGTCACAGACTTGACACCAGCAAGAATGAGATTCTTTGCTGCAGAAACCAAAAATGACATTGAAGCAAGCAAAAATTGGCAATCATAAACTTTTTATACATTAACTTAATAATTCAATTTCTTTGTTCATAATTAGATGGACACATGGCAAGCATATAAAGTTGGTTATGTAGTTATTAAACTCCACAGTCAATGTATAAGCTAATAAACCATAACAATTAATACAATTGTTTACTACATATGACAAAACAAGAAAGTTTTGAACTGAATTCACAGATATTGAGGATTTTTCCCTAAGATCTCAGAACGCTAGTAAAAACAGCATTGAACTGATCGTCGACCAATGACTCTATAATTAACTTTAAACAACAATAACACAAAGAACAATGCTGCATTAATGCAATTAAAACCTAAAGTCACAGTCATCATGCAGCTCAAAAGCACATTGTTAAAAAACGCCAACAAAGAAAACATCAACACAACAGAGTCAATTGATATTTCAAAACAACAAGAAATAGATTCATTTTCGAAAACACAAGAAAAACAGCAAAATTAAAGAAAGTAGAAAACCAATACCAATTTCAGCACCGAGGCCCTGCATCCCAGAGATGAGGATATTGGAGGCAAAAAGCCGCCGCATAGTCTCGCGGCCATACAAGGCAAGCTGCCGGCTGTGCAGATCCTCATCTATATCATTGTGATTTGCATCGCCGGGAGCCATGATCGGTGGCTCGACCACGCAACTACTAGTGTGGTTACTGCTATTGTTCCCTGTGGTTAAGGTGTTGTTATTAGCCGTCGAATCAGGGGCCGCAGTGTCACAGGGGCAATGCTTCTTGATCGGCGATGTGACAGAAACGTCGTTTATGTTGTTGCTGTTATTGTTGTTTTCACTCACTCCTACAACCTCTCCTTCACCTGCTCTCTTTCTAGGAAGCATATAGTGCAGTAAACTGCCCAAAATACCACAAAACCCCACAAAAGTTACAGCCAATGCCACAAATGTACACAATTTCTTATCACCCATCCCAAACATTTCATTTCAAGCAAAAACCCAACAAAGATCGGTAAATCCTAACCCTAATCTTACCATGACTATTCTTTTATTCTTATTTAAGCAATTAAAAAAATGAAATTTTGAAAAAATAAAACGTACCGATTAGGACTCTGATTAAGAAGAGGAAAGTATCCGGGGTAGATGTAAGCGATGAAAATTGTTTTCCAGAGGTTTATCGTTCAAGTTTTTTGCGAGGAAGTGAGAATGGGAAGCTTTGGGGGGTTGATATAAGGTGAATGAGAGAAGGGCATTTATGGATTTGCCTAAAAAAAAAAAAAAGGATTTTCTCGCTTGGGGTTTTGGGTCTGTGCCGTTTGCGAGTGCGGGCAACCATTTCTCTCTCTCTCTCTCTCTCTCTCTCTCTCTCTCTCTCGCTCCATCTTTTGAGAGAGGACGATAAATTTGCTTAGATGAAATTACGTGGGGCCGCATAAGGAAACCAACGGTAAATGATTGAATGCAATATCGAGGAACATCTATGAATAGATAGATTTGTGAAAAATTTTATTTATATTTATTTTTAAAATTTGTTTATATATTCATTTCACATTTGAATTGTAAATAAATGGAAGTTTAACAAACGGTTAATAAATATATTCTGTCTTCATTAATTTATATTTGTTATTTTATTTAACAAATAACTATAAATAATATTTTAAATTAAATAAATGATCATAGACATAACAAATTTTGTTTATATATTTTATTTCCTACACCCTAGCTTTAAGCGTCACCTGCATCCTCCACATAAGTTTTGCACAATGGGTGAATAATGAAGGAATGGTTGTAAGCATTTTGGTGTGTACCAAGTGCCTGATGCTAACCCTATTCAAACTTCATAGTCCTGTAAGTGAGAGGAAATTTACCATTGACTATAGCTTTTTAAAAATAAAACATATTGTCAGTTTATCGCTTTTCAGTTGCATTTATTGCCGAAAAATTACCTTGAATTAGTTCTAAAAGAAAAAGTCTTTAAAAAAAAAAAACCATTGTTGGTTGCTTGAGGATTATGCTATGGGACATCATTTAGGCCTCAAACACATCAATAATTGACAAAAAAAAAATCATTGTCGGTTTCTGTTATCCTTTATTTATTTATTTATTGTTATTATAATATATTATGTTAGGAGGTTGAGTTTAGTGATGGCTTAGGCTTTTAATATTGGTTATAAAGGCTGTTAATGGTGGTTTTGGCCTTTTGGGGCTGAGTTTACTTAATCATCAATTACAGTGGATGTCTGTAGATTAATTTTATTTAAATTAAAACATAAAATGGTATTTTTTATAATGTAAAATTTTAGTATAGATTTTGCCCAAATATTTTTTCATTGAATTACTGATTTTTGTCACTGAGTTAAGTAAAAATGATCCATCAATAATGGCAGGCATGGTTTACATTTTACATTTTGGAATATATACAATCTATTAGCAGCCTCTAAATCCAAATCCATCTGGAAAAATGGCATGTGAACTGTGACGGTGGTCAAAAAGAGTAAACCCTTATACGGAGCACACCGGTTCTGTCAATTAATAACGTTTAAGTGATTAAGGAGTTTTGTTATTTTTAAATAAGACTTTGATTTTAAATTTTATAAATGAAAAAAATAAGTATTGAAAGAGTTTATCTTTTTACCAAATCTGATTCAATTCAATTTCAAATTAGTTAAACCCAAAATAATTATTGAATACAAAAAATACAAAAAAAAAATATCTCAAATGGCACATGGTCACAATGCAGACATTATTATCCAGCCCTTTCATTGCACATGTAAGTGTTTTTTGGGCTAAGGCTGAGGGAAAGTAGCCACAGAGAATTTTGGGGTCCGTAAGTTTGTACTCCAAAGCACCCAAATAGTCCAAAAACTGCAACCATTCCAAAGCAAAAAAACCAGACATCTTTCATGGGCGAGTCTGGTGCATTGCATGCTAGGAGCTAGTGCTTTCATTTGTTTACTTTTGTTTTATTTCTCTGGCTAAAGATGCTTTTGGTTTTCTAATCGCTCGTAAGAAGAATTTTGGTCTTCCTTTTTATGTCATGGAAGGAAGGAACCTTATTCTATCCTTCTGTAATCTTTTCTTGGTGAGGATGCTTTGGAACCGTTAAATTAATTCCACGAAAGAAATCGAGAATGGAGGGAAAAGTATATTCAAGAAAGTCTTAAAATTGCAATAGCCCGTTACAAATAAGGGTTGAAATTGCTGTCTGATCTTTGGTTGGGCTACATCCTATCTTATGAAACACGTGAGAATGTGAGGGTTTGATCTTATATCTCAACTCGTTGCATGTTGTTCAAGGGCCAGGCCCAGAATCGAGAGATAAGGGGTAAGAAGGGACAGTTGGCTTTTATAAGCCGAACTGGTAAGACATGGCAATGTTAAGAGGCAAATTTCAAATTTTAACCAAAAATAGGAAAATTTTGTCATTATGAATATTTAAGGGAGTGCAAGTTAATTTCATAAAACACTCGCATTGGCTAATTGCATTTCCCAGCAAGAATCCAATCGTCCCAACTCCCAACCTTTATTTTCTCCGTTTTCCTGCTGAGACACCAGATCTCTCCATATCACTCTGGCCTTCCTTTACCTTCCTATGATTTATTTCCCATCTCAAAGCTCGTTAACTAATTCAAATTGAGATTTGAAAGCTTTCTTTTGATTCAAACTTCGCTTTATCTTTTTCTGGACAATTGGCTTAGTTAAGTTTTCCGTGGCCACTGCCTATTTGCCTTGGAAGCAAAATTTAAAGCTGAGTTTTACCAAGTCGAAAACGTGCGATCTTTCATGGCATCTTCAAGCAAAGCCAATTTAACTGAAGAAGAAGATGATGAAGAAGAGGAAGTATGTCTTTCACAGCTTCATTTTTGCTTTAACTCTTTTAGATTTCCAAGTTTCCATTAGCTAGAAAATTCGAAAACAATTTGAATTCCTTTTGATTTTTTTTGTTGGAAAAGTAAAGTCTATTTGATATTGCTGCAGTTTGAACACTTCGATGATTTCACTTTGGCTTCTTCGTGGGAAAGGTGTTTAATAATATAACAATTTCAATACTACATATTACATATTTATTCCTTTTTTTTACTTTTTAAATCTGATATTACTAATTTTTGCGAATTTTTAGGTTCATATCTGAAATAGAGGCTACTTGTCGGCAGTGGTTAGCTGATGGTCCAAAGAATTTGCTGGTACGCCTGCTTTGATTTCAGTAAACTTGTTTCATTCAACTCCTGTTATTCAAAATGTTTATAATTTCTGCTATTTAGCTTTTTTAGATAAGAAAAATAAGGATGCAGGTTAAGATTATATTTCCTAGCCCATGATCACATTTAATGAAAGCAGATTTCCTTTCCAATTTTGTTGTAGGAAAAGGGAGCAGTTCATTTGGATTCCTCTAATAACATATATAAGGTTAAATCCGCGTTGAAAAATGCTTCGAAAATTTATTCCATGGAGTACTACTTTGAAATCAATAATAATGGTACTTTTGGAAGAAAAAAACTTTTATCCCTTGGTCCTTTACCTAGCATGGTTTGAACTTATGTTTCTTGACTTGGGTTTTTTATTGGCACAGGCAAAATTGCCGACTGGAATTGCACTTTGCATGATCTGCAGATTTGCTTTGGAGTAAAAGAATTCTTGGTATGCTCAGCATCTCATGCCATCCCTTCCTTTTCTTTCAATAGTCTTGTTGATAATAGTAGACTGCTGTTTGTATAGTATTATCTGATGCTTTCATTACCTTTGCATCTAATGTGTGCCATAAACAGGTGATTTCACCTCAAAGTGGCAGTGGTGTGGTACTCGATGCGCCAGAGGCTAGCAAGCTTTTAAGTTCAGTTGCAATTGCTTTGTCAAATTGTTCAAGGTGGGTTTCTGACTAAAAAGTGGTACCATCTGAAGTATTATGGCACATAAGCCTCGTTGGTCTTCTGTTTTTAACATAGCAACGTGTGGTATTATTAATCGTTAAAAGACTGTTTTAATACTTTGGTTTATTTTTGCCCATAAATGTTGTCAGAAGAGCAGTTATTTCATGTTAGCTTTGTGTTAGTTTTATTACTCAAATTTGTACCCTAGGTTTATCTGTTGCATTAAATATTACTAATAACTTTGAATATGAAATTTTTATATACATTTTGGTGCTGCAGTTTGTGGCCAGCATTTGTGCCAGTCCATGACCCTTCAAGAAAAGCATTTATTGGAATCCAAAACATGGGAACAGTTTTTACCAGAAGGTTTGAGGCTGATCGTATTGGTAGCCAGGTTCCCATAAAGTTCATGCATCTGGAAGGATTGTATGAGTTGTTTGTTTCTAAGTTTGTAAGTTCCCTCATTATTTATTAAAAACCTGCACATTTTTCCAAGTTCACAAACTATAGTATTTGTTTGATTTTTAATGTTTAACACGGGTCTGTTATTATTACTATGAGATGACATTAGATCTTAACTAGCATTTTGCTATTTTCCATGTTAATTATCTCCATTAATAAAGCTGAAATTTAGTTTAGTCATTAGTGTTGTTTATGATCGTGCTGCTCAAATTATCTTTTCCTCTTGTCTGTGTAATAGTGTTTACATCAGAATTTGTAATGTTTTGCATCCACATTGGTGTTATGCTCTTATCTTTATGTAGTGAATACTAACTGTTTATCTATTTCTGAAGGCTTACTCCACATTGGACCATTCAATGCATATTTTCAAAGTACATCTTATAATGAAACTCACCTATCGAACCCTTCCCAATGACGACAACGACAATGATATCCCAGAAGCTGATGCTGAAAATGCAGAATCTGAAGCATTGGCAGGCAGTGATAATCGCAATAGGAAGCATTGGGATGATGATTGCCCTTGGAGTGAGTGGTATTCTGCAGAAGATCCAGTAAAGGGTAAGCTTATGTTAGTGATACTCATTTTTCTTTATTCAGAGGAAGGTGGAAAATTGTGCCTCCTAGATGACTTGCAATGTTTCTGAGCTGATGCAAGCTCTGAGGGACTGCTTTTATGAATTGCCGGTGGACACTGGTTTGATGGATTCAATGCATGTAGGATTTGATTTAGTGACCACTTGGTCAGAAAAGGTGGTTGAAAGCTCCTTGGAAATGGCTGAAATGGAAAATGCTTCACCCCATGAAGCTGAGAAGTGGATTCTAACTCCAAATTTGTCCCCAAATCTGTAAGGAATTTGTGCATGGTTTCTATGTTATTGTGAAATTAAGATTGATCCTTCTTCAAATTTGACTACCTTCTAATTTTTATGGTCCCTTTGAATCGTTAGTTTCTTAATATCTTCGTCAAGCGATTCATCTGATTATTTTATTTTTTGAATAAAGTGATAGTTCAAAAGGAGACAGAATTGGATTTGCTTCCCAAATGCAGCTTTTGGTTAATGCACTGGCTATGTCATTTGAAGCTCAATTTATGGAGGATTTCGTGTCAGGTCTCAATAGCTTTATCTTCATCTTGGAATATATATTATGCTGCAGATGTGTTGAAGTTACCTGGAAATTTTGTTTTAAATTGTGTAAATTTCTTCTAATGCATGCATTTATTTTCTAGCAGTTGAAAATCCTGGTTCAGACAATTTAAAGTCCTCTATGGTTATACCGCCACCTACAGTCCTTGACTGCGTGCTTAAAGATCTTTTCCATGAGGGTACTTTTTTCCTTTTTACTAAGCATTTTGATGTATCATACGATGAAGAATCTGTTGCATGCTTTATCTCTCTCTCTCTCTCTCTCTCTCTCTCTCTCTCTCTCTCTATGCTTATTTAAAGTCTACGATGTTTACTGCTGTGGCTTAAGTTACCTTTTCCATCTTGGTATCTTTTGCTAGAATTTGACCAAAAAAAAAAAAAGAAAAAAGAAAAATGCTCTCTTTGCTCATGACTCATGATTAGGTAATGATAAGTTGGTGAGGCTATGGTAGACATGGTCGGCTTGGCTTACATGCTTAAGTAGTTTCTTATTCAAAATATTTTTCATTGAGTTTTAGGTCTTATTATCTAACTTTACATCTTGCTATGAGTATTAATTCTCTGTCTTGACATGACTTCTGAAGGGAGAACAGCTTGTTTAAAGTTCGCTTGTTTCTTTCTAATTTTACATAACAGGTCTCCAATTTCCTGATTTTGCTAAAGGCAAACATAATAGTTCTCAAGCTATTAAAGGCGCACCTGTTGATTCTCTTTTTTCACAGTTCTGTTTACACTCATTATGGTTTGGCAATTGTAACATACGTGGTAGGTGTGAAAATCATGCATGATAAATTGTCTTGAAAGCAAAATATCTGTATTTGACTTTGTAACATTTTCCTTGACTAAGCGTTGATTATTTTTCTTGTGTGTTTAGCCATTGCTGTGCTCTGGATCGAATTTGTTCGAGAAATTCGTTGGTGTTGGGAAGAGTCACAGCCGTTGCCTAAAATGCCAGCCAATGGTTCAATTGACCTAGCAACTTGTTTAATCAACCAGAAACTACAAATGGTAATAAAATCTAATGATCATTGTTGGACAGCTTTTGTCAAGTGAAGTCAGTTAATATTAGTGGAAATATAGGGCTTTTAAAGGAACTGACCTTCCTATAATGCATCGAGCTTTTATTATTGACTTCCTTTCTCTTACATTCTTTTATACTGTTAATTTTAAGACTTAGAATTTTCTCATAGTCTAGTATCTTGTGCCCTTAATTCAGTTTATTCAAGTTTGAGGGGAAAATGAAGAAAATATAGATGTATTTGTCATGCACTTATTTCATGAAACCCATAGCAAATTTCTGAATTATCTTTGCTGCTCTAACTTATCTGCTGGCTTTCTATTACAAACCCTTTAGGTCAAACGTGTGTTTGTTGTAAAATGGTTCTCTAAATCTTGAGAGCCTTCAATTACATTGAATGGATGCATGCTATATTGTGATTTATAAAACTTTAGTGCAGACTAAGCTTAGACCTATAGAAAATGAGCTTGCTGCATTACGTCATCAATGGCTTGTACGATCCTTTTTTGCCTATAGTTTTCTTCTTGAAGTAGGGACTTTTTGCTGAAGCATCTTATCCTTTTTATGTAGTTAGTTGTTTAATATTTTCACTTTTTCTTTTTCCTTAAAGCAATATGATGACCACTAAATTATTTCACTTTGTCCTTTTGTTCATCAGCTTGCAATATGCATTGAGAAGAAGCGTGAACTGAATGAAGAATTTCAAGACTGTATTGGAAGTAATGATGCTGAGTTTGCACATATGGAGGTAGCAAGCACCATTTGTCTTCTCTTTTCCTTCACCGTTTCTAGTGCTTATTGTATTTGATAGTAAGGCGTGGTGGAAAACAAGAAAAAGGGGGTAGCCCTTATTCTTCTCCTGCTTTCAACCTTCTCTCTTTCTTGCTACATCTATTCCACTTTTCCCTTCCGGACCTAGTTCATCATATTTGTCTTTGGCTTGAAGTTTTCATTTGACGGAAAATGCAGGAAGACATTCAAGTTGGAGAGTCGACTAGCTTTCATGCTCAGAGTCAAGGCTTTGATGGGAAACATGACAGGTGAACTAAGCAAGTGAGAGTTCTTTGGTTTCTTCATAAGAATTTGCTGTCCTTAATGGCTTTGCCAAATCCTTTTGTTCTCTGCTTTTGCTTTAGCTACATTATTTCAGAGACATTAATCATTATTTGGCCACTAGTGGATCCATTTTAATTTATCCTTATGATGACACTGATGCATTCATTCTCTGCCCTCAGAGTTAGTAAGATTGAGATACTTTTGCTTATAAGCCATAAAAGAATGCTTTGAAGTTTGGATGATTGAATAAGAAAAAGTGCTTCTACTGTCATCTATAGATGCAAATTACATAGTTACAAAGTAGTTGGCTTTGTTGTCCTGATAGTTGCAAAAGACTGAATGAGCGGGTTAGTCAAGATGATATCAATGATAAATCTATGTGCCTTGTTGCCTGACTAGGTGGTCCATTTTGCAATAAGTGATGTAGGAGATGCTGGCTATGCTTTAATTCAACTTGGTCAGTTATGTTTACTCCAGCACATATGTAAGGTGGGATCATTCCATGGCTAGAATTCCTGAGTTGGAAGGTTCATTTTGATGTATTTAGTAATATTTTTCCACATCACAGTAATTAGTAAGTTATTATAATTCTTTAAGGATTCAATGAAATAGAGATGAGAGAACAAATTTGTCAATTCATAAATAAGGTCTGAACTTGCACTGCACTGTCCAATAGGTTGTGCATCCTTTACTTGGACTAGAATTGTAATAAAAATATGATAAGAACCTTTTGGTTTTTTGCAGTCCCTTGACTCCAGAAGGTTTTAATGAATCTAAAACAGTTTTATCAAAGTTTAGTACAAATTCTCAAGATGCGCATTCTGCTGATAAAAGTCCTTCAGATTCTATTAGGAGAGGCTCAGCTGGTCCTGTAGGGTCTATGAAGCTTCTGAAATCGTGTCAGAGCTTGCATGCTCCATTTACACAGGTTTCTCTTATATCTCTGTGTTGTTCATTGTTTATTTTTCACTAAATAATCTCCTACAAGTATGTTTAAAATAGCAGTTGTCTTTTTCCTTGAATCATTGTAGAATGCACCACTCATGACAGAAGACATGCATGAAGAACGACTCCGTGCTGTTGAGGCCTTTGGTGATTCATTTGTAAGCCTAAATTTCTTTAGAAATCTTTTGTTTATGAATGTCAATTTTTTCTTTTTTGTTGCATCCGACTAGCCATTAATCTTAAACATGTCACCTGGGAGTCCTATGTTTTAAACATGGAATTAGTCAAGGTAGCCACCTGATTTCTATCACCTCTTAATTGTTTCTTAGGATTCAGTCAGTGGTAGAACAGTTTAGACTTAGTTGTATTATGACCATTAAACATATACTTGAATTAACTGGAAGGAGATGTTGGTATTTTGCTTGACAAAGTACCAGGTTGAGCATCTAAATTGGTTTTGGTACGGATAATTTATGTCCTGTCTTCCCTCTACCTTTTTGCAACATTTTAGTTCTCTCAAGCCAAAGTAAGATTCAATGTGCCTTAAGCATTTTAATGTTATACATCTCTTTAACAATCAAAAACACAAAACTGAAACTAGCCGCTTCTTTTAGTTTACTGTTTAGCTCTGTCACCAATGAATTAATGGAGTTGATTTCATTGTGCTAAATAATTAAAATTTACAAGTTGCCTTTCTTTTGCAACACTCCATCTAGCAATTCAATATCATAATTCCTTCATTATACAGTGGCTAATGGATGTTTGCTTGTTACTTTGTTTTTATATGGCTATCTGAATCATGAATTGTGTCTAATTTGCTGGTCACAGTTTGCAATATATTAACCTTTGTACATATATCTTTCGATATCTCATCTATCATGATTATAAAAAGGGTTATTGGATTTGTTTTATTTCATGTTGTCTTGATTCTTGAACAACTTTAATTATTTAGTAGCTCAGGAAGATGTTTACTGTTTCATTACAGAACTTTTCTGCACAGTTGGAGAGAGAAACATTATCTTCAGGTAATAACTATATTAAGCGTTCTTCCTCTTAAGTGTAGATTTTGTTATATTATTTTGTAAGTCATGAGATATTGCCAGTGGCAGATATAATTTTAAGAGATTACTAAATTCATTTTATATGGAACCATGCCTTTGATGTTGAATTGGGAAACCAAACATGAACAAAGTTTTTCAACATGCACATCTTGTCCTGTTGGGGATTAGTTATGGAGCTATACAAACTGTTGAATAGTTGGCACATAGACTATCTCCCTCTGCATTTAGAAATCTTTAGAGATGCTGTTTGTTGCTAGAACTTTCCTGTGCAGAATTTTAATCCCAGTTCAACAGTTCCGAAATTCAATGAATCTGATCTAAGCAATTATGTAATCTTTGTTGCATTCTGCATGAATGGAATTGCGTGTTTCAACTTTCTGTCTGGGAAGAGGATGTTGAATTACTATAGCTACCTCTACATAGCAGTGACACATTGCATGTAGGCACTCACTTTGGAAACAGATAAGGGGTAGGTGATTCTAAATTGCCCTCCCAATTAAGGTAAAATTGTTGGTGTATGAGTGCAAATAGGACAGAGACAATAATGTCCAGGTTTGTATGACATCAGATGTTAAATTGTCTCTTCCTTCTGTGTTTCACCTTCTTTTGTCATAAGTTTGATGCTCAAAGTCTCAAATATGTGCTCAGTTAAGTCTGTTTTATGCTTTGTTGCACATCTTTACTGATAACTCTTCTAATTTTGAAATAGACATGGCAGCCTTTAAAGCTGCAAACCCAGATGCTGTTTTTGAAGATTTTATCCGGTGGCACTCACCTGGCGATTGGGAGAATGATGGAAGCGAAGCAAATTGTCTGTCCAAAAGTCTTGCAGAGGGTATTAAGGATGACTGGCCTCCCCGAGGACGACTTTCACAGCGGATGTCTGGAGACGGGAACTTGTGGCGAAAGATTTGGAATGATGCTCCTATTTTGCCAGCTTATGATCAGAAACCACTGCTGGATCCAAACAGAGAAGGAGAGAAGGTCAGTTTGGACTGTGGAAGAATGAACCTTTTTTACATTTTGATTTCTGCTTATAATACTATTGTGTAATATTTCTTCCCCCCCCCCCCCAACAACAATCTTTTTCCTTTCCCCCCCTTGGTTTCTTTGACCTAAAAGATACTAAAGATTGGATCTGATAGAAAGATAGCATATGACTTCACTCGTTGCAGAGAAGCCTTCTTCATGTATATCCTGGACTTCTGGTTTTGTAAGAGTTTGAAATATCTTTTTAGCCAACATAATCTTCTAGGGCAAGATTATTAATCTCAAAATGCCACAGTTTATGCTGATTTTGAGAATTTATCTTTAGCTTGTTTCATTATTCCTGACTTTGATGATGGGAGACTGCTTATTTACTCCCAAGGTGGTTTGTGATGGTGATGTTTCCAGAGGCAAATGCTTCCCTTAGTGCCCAATTTAATTAATTTACAGGCAAAAGAAGTCCAAAAGTGACATCCGCATACTTGGGTTGTACCTATATATAAATATATGTATACATTTGAAACCTGAAGGTTGACTTCTCCTCTAGATTAAACAAGACAAATGCCCTAGTACCAATGCATCATTCTGGGCCTTTCTTCAGTGATCTCAAATGAAGACTCAACTGACAAAAGCATAGGCTTATTACCTGACGTGATAGGCTACTTGGAAACAATTTCATGCTTGACTTCTGATTATATGCTAAGCTAAGATTTGGACTTGAAACTTTGCTCAAACCTCGTAGCTTGGTTATAACTGTTCTTCTCTATTTCTTTGATGCATTAAGCTTGATCCTTCCTGGCTTCTTAAACTCTACAGATCCTTCATTACCTGGAAACTGTGCGACCCCATCAGTTGCTTGAGCAAATGGTTTGTACTGCCTTCAGAGCCTCAGCTGACACTCTAAACCAGACAAATTTTGGAAGTTTGAAGCTGATGACCACTAAAATGGACCAACTCTACCTTACTATGGCATCTACATTAAGGCCTTTGCAAGGTATTGTTCATCATTCTTGCAAATTTTACACTTCTTCGAAATTGAGGTCATTGAAATTTCAAGCTCTTGTGTATGTTCCAGTGAAGCCATTATCTGAAAACAGTGAGACAATTGAAGACCTCAGACGGCTTTGTGTTGTCTTAGAACATGTTGAGAAGTTATTAACACTCGCAGCTTCCCTTCATCGTAAATTTCTACAAGCACCTAGCATCTATGAAGCTATTTTCAGTGACTACTACAACTTTTACCTACAAACCACGGGAATGGGCTCAGCTGATGTAGATGTTCAGAAGGTAAATAGCCTCCATGCAATGAATCTCCTCACTTATAGCATTCTGGCAGATTAATCCCTCTTTTTTCATGGGTATTAGTGAATCACTGCAGCAGTTCACTGTTTCAGTCGACCATTCCTTTGAAAAGTCCATTTGATTTCAGGTTGTGACTTATGACTAATATCAAAATAAAAAATATAAGCTCACAAGTATTGCATTTTACTGTTCAATATTGTTTGAGATTGGTATGTAAACTTGAATTTAGATTTAATTTGATTTTTTCTAATCAAAACGTTTGCGCATCCCTTGAAATTTCCCTGCAATTGTCTTGAGTTTACAATATATGCGAACATTATTGTTGCTTAGGATTTTGACATGAAGCTGCAACTAAGGCTGAAAGAGAGACAAGTTGTGTCAAATATGTTTACGCCTCCCGTTGCTAATCAGTCGTGGAGAAAAGTTTTAAGCATGGGAAATGTTCTTAACGGCCATGAACCGATCCTCAGGGAGATCATCTTTTCCAAGCGTGACAGCACCAGTGGCAGTCACTATGCAGTCAGCAGTCCCAGGGGTTATCAACAGGAAATAGAAACATATCGGATGTATATATGTGGAACCTCAAATGATCTCCGGGTAGCACTTTCTGTCACCTCATATGATTAATTTCTTTAAAATAATGTTGTATAAATGATTTGTTGTTGTATTGATGGGTCTATTTCCACCCTTTAGAATTTTAGCAATTGATTGCCACTGCCATAGGACATTGCCTGGCAAACCAATTCTTTTGCATTTTATAGACAGTGCATCTCTAGATGAAGTAGTTTTGTTTTCTTTTTCTTTTTCTTTTTTTTTTTTTCTGTTTTTATTGTAGAGTATAGTTCGTTCTTTCATAATGAGCCTCTGGCAGAAGTTAAGGATGGTTACTTTTGTTTTAATCAGGATTTTGTTGGAATATAAATCACGTGTGAGTAACGAATCTTACATCATTAAAAAATCTGAATGAGATGTCTTATATATGCATGAAAGACTTAAAAACCTAACAGCTTAAGCTTTTGGGCTCAAGTAGTGTTCAATATGTATGTATGGGCTATCTGGTGTATGCTTATAGGCTCCAAATGTGATTTATCTCCCTTACAACTAGTATCAGTTAAGATTACGAGTTCGAGTTCCAGTGGTATTGCTAGAGGGGGAACATCAATATTTAAAATGTTCGATTTAGATGCAGCGAGTATATGATAATATTCAAATATGGCACATCAAAGTGGGTGATATGTTGAATCAACCTGGAGCGTAAGCTTGAGAGAGTACTGAGACAACTTAAGTGGCAAAGTTGAAGGTTGAGTGCTGTGACTTAGCCCAAAAGTGTACTAATGATGTGAGGTTGTCTGGTCCAAAGAAGATGTTGATAGGACTTAGCGCATTAAAAATATGAGATTGCCTGACCCAAAGGAGATGTTGATAGGATTTACTCGCATATGTTGAGTCAACCTGGAGTATAAGTTAGAGGGAGCATTGAGACTATCTAAGTGGTAGGGTTGAAGGTTGGGTGCTATGATCTGGCCCAAAAGCGTCCTAAAGATGTGAGGTTGCTTGATCTAAATGAGGTGTTGATAAGATTTAGCACACTAGAGATGTAAAGTTGCCTAACCTAAAAAAGGTGTTGATAGAATTTACTCGCACAGAAGGGCTGAGGTGGGACGTAATCAAAACTCACAAGGGAGTGAGAAAAAGTGTTGGGATATGGTTCACACGTGTGAGATGTTTTATATATGCATGAAGGAGTCAAAAACCTAACAGCTTAAGCTTTTGGGCTTAAGTGATGTCCAATATGTATGTATGAATTTTTTGGTGTGCTTCCATCAATGTTTAACATGTATGTATGGGTTCTTTGATGTGTTCTTATGAATTCCAAAAATGGTTTATCTCCCTTACAAATTTGATGTTTGACTAAACTTAGGATTCATGATTTGCGTAAATATCACAAATTAGAACCTAATAATTTAAATTTTTAAACTTAAGTGATATTTAACATGTATGTATGAATTTTAAGAGTGATTTATCTTTCCTTATAGATTTGACGAATGGCTAAACTTAGGATTCATGATTTGCGTAAACATCACAAATTTGATTGAGGAGACTTGAAAATGCATTATGCATGGTGGCGTAGGATTGGACAGCTTGTCAACTCTCTTTTCCTTTAATCTGCAAAGCATGTTAGTTTGACAAACTTGTTCTGAGCTTTTTTTTTATTATTATTATATTTTTGTCAAAACTAAAATCTCTAATGTCTTGAAAAGTCTAAAGAATTGATTTAGATTAATCCATTGAATTCAAAATAAACAAAAATAAATTTCAACATCCGCAATAAATAAAAAAAAAATCTATTTTCTTGTTAAAAAAAACTCATTTTTTGTGAAAAAAAAAAAAAGAGGGGTTATTATTACATGGGTGGCCCATCAAAGGACGGTCCAAATTTAACTTTTTAGGGCCTTATGTTACCGTATGCGTGATGCTCACGACATTTATACGTAAGCTATGGAAGGGTGGGGCCGTAATCGTCCCATTTGAGTAAAAATTTCCCATTTCAGTCAAGGAGAAACAACGAAAGCTGAAGTCTACTCCAAATCCAAGTCATGAAATTTTTTATACAATCTTTGATTCTTGGAGTCTATCTAGGCTCGAACACTACAGAAATTTACTATGGAAAACTTGTTATTATAATTTTGAATAACATAAAAAAGGAAAAAAAAAGTTATTCCATTGTTTTCTTAGGTAATGATCTCTACTATTATCAAATCAAATAAGCATAGTGAATAAATTGTTTGGCAATGGTTATGTATTAACAATTGTTTTTTTTTTTAAGCTTACCCTAAATAATAATAATGATGTTTTAATTTGATTTGATTTGATTTGATTGACTTTCTTAATATAAAATAACCATGCTTCATTTATGATACTTAAATTAAATTTTGTTTTAAGCCCATGATCTCACTATTCTTTCATCTTTAGAATACGTAATAATAAGTTTATTAATTAATTGTAGATGCTGATTTGGTCCATGCATGTCAAAACCTCCATAGTTTCTTTGCATTGATAATTATATATAAATTATCAGTTAACCATTTTATAAAAATGGCATTTAGAATCCTAGGGTTATATATATATATATATATATATATATATGACTGTCCAAAAAGTCAGACATTTCAAAGCATTCATAACTTTGGGGTCAACATCACAAGGAAATAGACCCTACTTCAGAATGGGGACAGTACTAGAGTATGAATGGTGTGTGAGGGTGTAATAAATAAAACAAAGGCCTCTGTCCGAAATATATGGTAGAGGAGATACCCTCAAGATATACAACCATCAATGCTTTCGACAAAGATCATGCACAATCATAGTGCTTTGCATTAAAATCTTTTTTTCACTTAAATTTTGTACTGCCTGTGAGCCCCGGAAAGCATTGCATCTTTTGATCATTTCTTAGTTGACTCTCCACTGTAAAACTCGGCAACATGGAAAATTTAAGCAATTAATATCAAAATACCCATTTCTTATTCTTTAAATTTGACAATATTAGCTTAGCTAAAATCCTTTTTTAGAGTTTTCAAAACAAGGATTCTCTTGTCTTTCTAAAACTCAATAAAACACAGTTTTCCAGTGGCTATTTGACTATTTCATATTGCATAACAGATTTAGCTTTGAAGCTCTCAAATAAATGAATAATCTTGGCAATTAGATATGATCACCATACTTTTAATATGCTTTTCGATTTCTAAGCATTATGAGAGAGGGCATCTTAGAGATTGGTTCCTAATAAATTAAGAATTATTATTTATAAATGATAATGGAGTTCTTGCTAATAAAAAAAGAAGAATAATTCAAACAAGGATGAGCTAGTTGGGTTTTGGTATTCTTAGCTAAGCGTAGCTTTGATTGTTTGAGGTGTTGGGTTGAGGAGTTGATCAAAATATTGAATGATTACAAGGAATCTTTGGTGGTTGGTGGGGTATATTATGGATCCAAAGCTATATATATACATTTTAAATCAACATTATAAATTCGTATCCTAATGATTAACTGTTAAAAATAGAAAGGGAATTGTTTGTGGTGTGGGGTTATCAAGTTATTGACATTTTTTTTTGTCTTGAATTTAGTGTCTACCATTGGAGAAATTTTGAGAAAAAGAAGCATTAATGGATGCGCTTTTTTTTTTTTTTTGCATAAAAAGAAAAATCCATTTTAAGAAATTATTTTCCTAAAGATTGCTTACAATATACGATTTAACCATTCTATTCCTTCATGAGTTTTCACTTTCATTTTTTTTTCATTGGATCTTAAATTTAAATTTGTTAAAGTGAATTATCTTATATCTAATAAAATTTTCATATCCTATAATCTTATATTCAAGTTAGACCACTTTATTTACCGTCAATTAATTTTAAGTTAAATGTTTAACAAAATTAAATCATGAAAATTAAAGATGTTTTTATCCTTCTAGCTAGGTTAGCTTGGTGCTTGCTCTAAAACCAATCCTTTTCATTATCCATTGTTAGCTAGAAGGAATTCCCCCCGCATATATGTAAGGTACAAAAAGGATGAATTGATTTGCTAATGAGATCAGTCTACTATGAGAAAATGATCAAATTTGAATACTAATCTACCAGTTATCTTGTCAGCTATACTAATAGTTCATTTTTCATTTCTTGAGAAAACTTTGCATTATGCCAAAAGAAAGAAAAGATACTTACTCATAAAACATTCATACAGTCATGATTGTCTAATCTCAACATAGATATTGGTAATTCATATACATTGCCTTGACGTGCACTCAATGCAAAATGCAAGAATAAGCTCAAATATCTCCTTTTTTTTTTTTTTCAATTTACAATAGTTTTTTTTTTTTTTTTACATTTTTTTATTGGAGAAGTTAATGGTGACAAGAGTTATTGGTTTTGGTAGGACTATCTGGCATGATTGTACAAAGTTAATTGAGGAGTCAGATTCCTTTGTAAAATGAAACGTCAATTACTGTGGCTAGCTAGCTGGATGTTCTTTCTTATTGTGTTGTCATTTCAAGCTTATATTAATCATATAAAAGTGTATTTGTTTTGTTAATCATCAATTTAATTATCTTTCATTTCTATCTCTTAGACTTTTTTTACCTCTCCGATTAGGAAAATTATCCTTCTCCCTCTTCTCCTCTTATTCTTATATAATTACCTAAAACACTGTACTATCGTGCTTAATTTCAACATTGACATCCAGGTCTATGTACACATAATAGACAAAATGATTTTCATGTAAAAAGAGCAAAGTATATGTTTTGAAGGGAATGAAAAAAAAAAAAAAAAAAAAGAGAGAAAGAGTTAATTAAAACATTAGTACATAATCTCAAGGTTATTTTTAAAAATTTGTGAACCCAAATGGCCTAAATTAGGCAGCCAAGACGGTGAAACCATGCATGCATGGTAGCAAGGTAAAAGGAGATGGAAGAGGAACCCTTCTGCAGTGACTCAAAAATGGAGCAGAGGTTTAATCAGTTTCACGCGTTACTTACCCCATTCCATTTCCCTTCTCCGCTTGCATGGCAGACTATTTCCCCACCACATTGACTTTCTCATTTCCACTGACATTTAGAAACCCACTGCCCCCCCCCCCCTCCCTTCCCTTCCATTGCCCCATTGGGACCTCAACCAAAACTACAATATTTTTCACCCGTCTGTAAAAACTCAAAACTAAATAAAGCAAGTTCTTAATTAGTTTAAAAAAATTTATTCGACATGCGAAAGCATAAGGAATATATTTTAATTAAGGACTGCGCCTTGGCTTTATAAGCATAAACCATTGTTTCCTATTCAATTTCTTTTAAAAGACAATCATGATAATAGACATTTGAACTTCAGAGCAGATAATATTTTATAACGTATGCAATTCAATAATTTTTTTAGATTTGAATTTGTTAAATGTTGGGTTTTTTTTTAATTTTTAATTTTTTATTTGTAACCAAGCAACTCTAACTTGTTTGGTTATGGAGAAGGGTTTTCATTTTGTGCATAAATACGTATCACGGAACTGGATAACCTACCTAATTAATCAGTTTGCTTGTCTCTTTGTTTTTTTTCCTTTTTTTTTTTCTTTTTTAATGTTACGTTTTGTCTCTGTATTATGAAAAATAAAAAATAAAAAAAAAATCACGGGAATAACGGAGCCCTTCACTCCTCATCTATGAACCGAATCTTCGTTGTTTAATTCAAATAAAAAGAAAGAAAAACTTTTTGGGTCATGGAACACTACTATTTGTGATAATAATTATATATAAAACATGTTTGTTTATTTATTTATAAACTCAACTTTTAAATATTGATCAGTATCATAAAACTTTGTCCACAAATTACATAAAAGGAAAACAAAACCACCATTTCACCAAATATAAAAATAATTTAGTAAATAAAAAAATGGAAATTATTATATTGGACCCACCCTCTCTTTGAAAGCTTTGGTGACTTTTATAACACCAAAAAATAAAATCTTTTAATCCATCAATTAATCCAAAAGTAGAAAGCCCTGGCGTTCTACATTTGCAGTTTTGCTGTATTTGGATTGGCAACAAAATTAAATAGATTAGTGATCATAATTATTATTATTTTGACATGGGTTTTTGCAGCACTGCCTCATCATTTCATCAAGTCAAATCTGGCAATCATGTCAAAGTGAGAGGTCATTTGTTAGAATATTATATTATCATACGAAGCAAGACTTCCCTGACATGGTATGCCACAAACATCTTCGATTTTCTGGTTAGGCACAGCGGTTTATTGGGGGAGTTTGCTCTACAAGCTCTCCTGGTTAGGGCCAACATTGTTCATTTGAATGCCTTCAATTTAACTTGTTTGAATAACCTGGAAAGACTTTTCATCTATGTTAAAACATCGACTTGATACTATATTAAGTATCTGGGTGAAACAATTTATGTTAATAATAATTGGAGAAATTCTACTTATGATCATAAAAACTTTAAAATATAATTAATGTGAGATGATAACAAGACAAACATAATTAAAAAATATAATATATATTATAATAGAAGAAGGAAGCAAGATAATTTTACAAGTGAACTGATGAGCAGTTTAAAAAGTATTTCAAGATTGCTTTGATTGATTAGTTGAAAATTACTTTGATTTATTGATTTCTAGTTTTTAATACAATTGTATCATTAATTTGTACATACCAAAATGTGAAGAGAGAGAAGAGTCAACATCTGAAAATTATTGATTGAGTATTTGAAGAAAGAATTAAAATGGATGCATGGCAGACATTGTCTAAAGCCTATACACTTATATATAGTCCTATTCATGTCGACATTAATAATTCAACTAATAGCTACTTGCATTACTTGCATATATATATATATAAAATTATAATTTCATAAACAAATTAAGGTAGAGAAAAAGAAAATACTAAAAAAAATTGTATTTGAAAATTGGATCAGAGTACAGGTGGCAAGTCAGAAATAACGTTGCACAGAAACAGATACACTAGCATGCAAAAGACACAGGAAACCATTTTAAACCGGCGACTGTAAGCGCCCAGCGGTCACTTACATAAATGGTCAAGAAAAGTTTGACCTAAGTGAGACCCCCCCATTCACTGCAGCCTAAACGTCCCGCACTCTCAAATACCCAAAGTGTTCCACACGCAACTAGGTAACCCCCCTTTTGTTTTTGTTTGTATGGGAGGGACAAGGCAGGCAGGAGCAGGACGAGTTACAGAAACCTTGCGAGTGATCGACGATACAGGGGCGATCATGAATAGAAAGATGGGAGAGTGGAGGGGCCGCCGGGGGGTCAATAGAGAACCATGTCACGTCCATCGGGGCCACCATGTGACCTAAAAAAAATATACGCCAACAAACGCAAAATAACGAATTATTAATACTATTGAAAAAAAATTAATAAGTGATTGGTGGTTTATTTTTTTTTATGAAAAAATTTTAGATTCAAGTCTTACATATAATTATTTATTTAACTCATATCGAATGTAAGATTTATAATAATTTATCTTAATTATTAAATATGATACATCTTATTTTGATTCAAAAGATTGAATAATTTATCTATTTTTACTTCTTATAAAAAAAAATTATTGAAAAAAATTTAGATAAAATTATTAGATTAATGCGTGAAGGTTTTTTTTTATTAAAATTAATTAAATAAATTTAAAATTTTAAAAATTTTGTTATATATATTAAATATATAAAAATTTTAAAATATATATTTTTTAAATAATTATTTTTAATAAAAATTTTAACATAGTTTATATCAATAAATAAATATAAATCAAATTTAAATTATAAATTTAAAATTTAAAATTTTTTATATATTATTAATCTTTTCATTAAATTTTATTTATTTGTTGATTTAAATTATATATTAAACATTTAATTAAATAATTTATATTAAAAATTCTCAAAGACTTTCCTTCAAAAATTTTATATAAGTTATTTTTGTTTCTTACCAAAAAAAAATTTATTGAAAAAAACTTAGATAAAGTTGTTAGATTAATGCGTGAAGGTTTTTTTTTTATTAAAACTAATTATTTAAAATTAATAATTTAAATTTTTTGTGTTATATATATTAAATGTATAAATTTTTTTAAAAATTTTAAAAAATATTTTTAAATAATTATTTTTAATAAAAATTTTAACATAGTTTATATGAATAAATAAATTTAAATCAAATTTAAATTATAAATATATTTTAAATTTAATCTTTTCATTAAATTTTATTTATTTGTTTATTTAAATTATATATTAAAATTTTAATTAAATAATTTATATTAAAAAATCTCAAAGACTTTCCTTCAAAAATTTTATATTAGTTTTTTCATAGTATTATTAAGGAAAACGAGTTAATTCGTTACCTCCAATTTTCAATTCTCACAATCTTAATTATAAAATACTTACGCGTAGCATTTGAACGTCCCATCAACCAGCGTTATTCGTTCTTTTTTTTTTTTTTTTTCTCTGTCTCTAGCCCTTTTCTCATTTGAATTTTCTTTCGTTCTTTCAAAATCATCTTCTCTCTCACGAATAAAGAAAAAAACAAGCAAATCTTACCCGTGAAAAGATCCCACGGGGGCCGGGGAGAGCCGGCGGTGGACCCTCTGTCGATTACTATTTTTAACCTAATCAAACAGAACCAGCTAACAAAGAGTTTGTGACTGATGGATAGCTTAGAGTTTAGATAGTCTTCTTCTATAGAGTTGATAGACAACAGGAAAAGAAAAGCCCACCCTTCGTTCCAACACTTGGAATTCAGACAAAAACAAAATCCAAGTTGATAAAAAAAAAAAGGTCGGAAAATTAATCACAGCCGATTATCACCAAAACCCGACACTTTACTTTTTTTTTTTTTTTTAAAAGTCAATGGATTCTGCTTCTGGAGGGGCTGCTGCAACCAACCTGAATAGCATCAACGAGGTTCAACCATCAGCTACAGCACCGCCGCCCACGGCTTCACAAGAAGGAGCTGGTGAGTCATCTTCTTCCCCAGCTCCACCGAGTCGCTACGAGTCACAAAAGCGTCGAGACTGGAACACTTTCTTGCAGTACTTGAAGAACTATAAGCCCCCATTAACACTAGCTCGTTGCAGTGGCGCACACGTAATTGAGTTCTTGAACTACCTTGACCAGTTTGGCAAAACTAAGGTTCACATAACCGGTTGTCCTTATTTCGGACATCCAAACCCACCTGATCCATGCTCTTGCCCACTCAAACAAGCGTGGGGTAGCCTAGACGCGCTAATCGGACGGCTGAGAGCTGCTTATGAAGAAAGCGGTGGATGTCCAGAATCAAACCCTTTTGGCGCAAAGGCTGTGAGGATTTATTTGAGGGAAGTCAGAGAAGGGCAGGCTAAAGCTAGAGGGATTCCTTACGAGAAGAAGAAGCGAAAAAGGCCTACTCCTGTCACAACTACGGCTGTGGGGATCAATGTGTCGGCGGCTTTCACTCAAGCGGTCGATGGTGGAGGGCGTGGCGGCGGCGTTGGTGGTGGAACTGCGGCTAATGTTGTTACTGTCACTGCTGCTGCTGCTGCGACCACAACTACCGTATAGTTTTGTTTTTTTAACGGCTGTTTTGAATATGATTACGAGTTATATATATATTTGACGGTTCTGTCTGAAAAGTGGATAGCTATCCCATGAACCAAATTTAGTTAGAAATCTAGTTTTAATCTCTTTCGAACAATCTCTCTCTTTTTTCTATTTGATAAGACTTCTATCTTCTCTAGTTTCTTCATTTCTTGTTACATATGAATGAACATGATTACGACTACATATAAAAACATACATGTAAAATTGAAATAAAAAAACAAGAAGATATATATGAAGTTTCAATCTATTGTTTCTTTTTTCTTTTCCCTTCTACTCCTTCTTGTATGTTTTTGTTGGAGTTGTTATGATGGTAGAACGTAGGAAGTACACACAATTAGCCTTGAAAAAGAAGAACCCTTTTTGCTTCTATATGTATTATCTTTTTTCTCAACGAGCAAATGGGTCACTTTAATTTGAATTCCTATAATGTCATCAAGGAAACTGATGATTGCTATTGGTTTTCTGTTTCTTTCATTTTTTTGACCTGTTAATCTCCAGTCAGATGTATGCATTTGTATGGAATTCCTTACAAAGAAGAAAATTCCACGCCTTGGTTTATTCTTCTCCCTTCCCATTATGGTCATACACAATGTAGAAGGAATTGACCATTAAATTTTGAACTGTTTCATATCTGTTTTTTTTTTAATTTATTTCATTCAGCATCTTTTTCTTGTTTTCTTTTACTATCACGGTTGGGTTAAAATTTGTTTGTAGCTAGACAAAGTACTTGGTGTGGGGAGCGGAGAGACAAGAAGAGGCTTGTTGGGAAAGAGGGCAACACTGAACAGAACTTTTAACACTTGTTGGCAAAATATTTTACTACAATAAAATTTCTCTAAACAACTGTGCATCTGGTCCCGTCTTCCTTGTTTGGCTGGGCTAACTCCAAAGGGCAATAGTAATTCTGCAGTGATATATGCACACGTGCGCCTCTTTGAATTTATACTTAGTACTTTTAGTTTCTCTGGTTTCAGGTGCTCTCCATTATATCTTCATCCAAGGATTTTGGGTTTTGAAATTTTTTTTCCTTTTTTTTGGATTTAAGGATATTAACCCTCTATTTATCTGTTTCTCTCCTCTTGATGCTCTCATATTCTCGCTCTCTCTGATACCTATGAAAACAACATTTCTTTCTGTGATAACAACACCACCAAAAAGAGTTAGTGCTACAAGCTTCAATGAATATTTAAAATAATAATTGTGATCGCTGCGCTTATATTGTTAGGATAACCACCAGCTCAGTGTGAAAAGGACCAGTAGCCAACCCTTTCTTCCATTTTATTGCATAAGTATATATATTATTTTATGGTATATAATATTCTAATTTGCTATAATAACATAGACCCACCAGTCACTCCCAACAAAACCCCATTTCTTATCGTCATTTGTAGATCCATATCCATTTAGATCATTTCTTCATTTATTGCTCTCTTCTCATGATCATATGTAATCTTAAATTGTTTCTGGTGTTGCTTTTTTATTCTTGTTCACCCATTTTATGGCTTTTTATTCTTTTTCTTCTTTTCAGCATCCATTTTTATCCCCTCATAATTGCAGGAAACTTTATTCTTTCTTTCCATGGCTTAAGCTTTTTTGTAGTATCACTTGGTATAAATAAATTTATTTGCTATAATATCTTTTCTTTATAAAATAGTAACCTTTTTTTTCCTTAATTTACTAGTGTTTGTAACTTTAAGTACCCTATTGGTTTCACAAAAAGTCAAAAGAAAAAGCTAGTAGATCCCATGTGTCTCTAGATCTAATCACCCTCTCATATTATTAATAATAATAATATTATATTAATAGATAGTTAACTCAATCAATTATGATTCATAAAAAAATATTAAATTTAAATTTTATCGATGATTATTTATTAAGGTAATCTCAAATATATGATTTATAATAATTTATTTTAAATTATTAAATATTAAATATTTTAATTTAATTTAAAAAATTAAATAATTTATTTATCTTTAAAATTTTTTTATCAAAAAATAATAATAATAATTATTATATTATTATTTAATTCATGTTTCTATAACTGATGATCATGATTTCATCATATAGAAAACCAAAGGTTTTCATCATTCTCGTTGGTTCAAAACCAAGAATGTTAAAAGACTAGTAATATATAGAAGATAAACACAATAAGAGAAGTCCAATTAAATCTCTTGTTTGATCAACTTTGTATCTCTACATGTCAATACATTAAGTGGGTCAGCAGGTTTCCGATCGAGTGAGTGAAAGCGTAGAAGGAGAAATGTTACAAGATTCATCGTAATAGCTGCTGATTTACTTGTTTCTTTTGTCGCTACCTAGGGCATTCATAGTTTCTCTTGTTAGGGGGCCAATGCGGCAACGCCCAATGGAACTTTCATTTAATTTAAGATATGGGGTGACTCGGAATAGAAAGAAAGGGAAAGAGAAGTCTCTAAAGGCACCTGCCTCGACTAGTCTTGTCTAGCACCACCGGCTAATGTTGGTATTGACTGACGTATGGGTCGAAAAGAATATATGGTTAATTTATTTTAGCTCTCAATTTGCATCCAAAGAAGGAATCACATGCCCTTTTTTGTATGCACAAAATTTTAAACGGACAGCTCCTTAACACGTGGGGGAATGCCATAGTCTGTACTCGCCACCGTTTTTACCACATATACATTTTACATGAACTTGGCCATGTTATGGTTCACAGACCAAATTTAAAAGGGGCCCTACGAACCCCTTTCCTGCCCTGGCTGTTGCAGGCTCTTGGCAATCATTTCTGATGATCAACTTGGAGAGTGTCTTGATCATATGATCTCTCTAGTATTGGGATGCATGAAAAGTAGCAGAGATCGCTTGGTGTTAATTGTTGGATGAAATGAGAAAAAAAAAAAAGAAGAAAGGGGGGTTTGATATGAATTCATTTAGGAAGTTGTTAGAAAGCAAATTGCCTAATTAAGACCTATAAATGTCTTGGATTCTTATAATTCCTTTATTATTGTAACTGTTGTTGTTTCCCCCCCCCCCCCCAAGTACCTTTTTATCTCTTTTTGGCCGAGAATTCACTAAATCCTAACTAAATTCGGGGCACTTCGAATCAATAGCTGCCACACTATTGATATATAATAATGCTATAGTAAGGAACCTAGAATATAATATATATATATGTTATATAACAATATACATAAATAAATTTATCATATAAATGTTTATGTGAATAATTTTATTAAATTATATATAAAATAGTTTTTTTAAATAATAAGATAATTTCTTTTAATTACAAATTATATAATTTTAAATTTATTCAAATATCAAAATTATTCAAATTATAATTAAAAATTAAATCAATTTAGATATATATTTTTTAAAATTAAAAATATAAAAAATGAATTTTATTTTTAATAAATAATTTTAGTTGTTTCCCAAATAATCTTTTTAAAAAAATTATTTAATTATCAAAATCTTTCAAACATATTTAAAAATTACAAAGATTAAGTATATCTAAATGTTTTAGCAATATTTTTTAACTTGATTTAAAAAATTATTTAAAAAAAAAAATTATGTAAGACACTAAAAATTCAAGTTTATATAAAATTTTGAAAATTCTAAAATTTTTCATCTTAAATTTTAAATAATAAGATCATCAAAACAATTATATCCATTTGAACTCTAATTATCAAATTTATATGTCAAATAAATGCAAAAAATTTAATATTATCTTTATCACTTATTATATCCATTTTAAATTTTAAAAAATTAATTTAAAAATTATCTATTTAATTTTAATTGCCACCAACAAATTTTTCTGTAAATGTAAGACTAAAAATGTAATGTGGTATATATAATTTTTTTTTATTTTTGAGGAATTTTTTTCAAGGTATATTCTATTACTATTGCAATTTTTTTTTGTTTATAATTTTTTTAGGATATATTTTATTATTATTATTATTATAGTTTCATTTTTATGGAAAATAATATTTTTTTTCAAATTATTTTTTCTTCTTTCACATATTTTTTAACATTTTTCATATTTTACATAATAATTTAGTCAAGATTATTAAAGTGAAAGTACATTAATATTTTTTATTATTTAATTTATTATTCAATAATATATATTTTTATTTTTTTAAGAAATGCATATTTTATTTTTATTTGATATAATCTTACAGGTATATAAATATTATTATAAACAAAAATATCAAAAAAATATATAATTTTTATTGTTTTCAAAAAATTTATTTTTTAATAACAAATTAATATATATATATAATTTATATATGTTATAAGTTTTAAAGATTTGAATATAATTTTGAAGAAAAAACTAATATTTATATTTATATTAAATAAATAAAATTATGTCATGTATAGCATGAATTATAATTTAGTTATGAAATAATATGCTATTTGATGAATTTTTGGCAATAATAGAAAAATTAATCAGTTAATACATACCAAGAGAGATAAAAAAAAAAAATGTAGGAAAAGTAATCCCAGCTCCCAAGTTTTGATGGCAAACTGCGAAAACAATTATAATTGATTGATTGATGACGCATTTGTTTCTAGAAGATTAGTTAAGCATATTTCAGTAATCAAAGTTATTTGTTAGCTCTGCCTTAATATTATTTCACGCTTTTTCTCTTTTTTTTTTTTTTTTGCACAAAATGTGAGTGGCCAATTAATTAATGAAAACCGTCGTTGATGTCACGGCATGCGTTTCAATGAGCGCTTGTTTTTCCTTTTCCAGGGCCTAGGAGAAAATAATACAGTAATATTGATCCTTCTTGAAAGAAACATTTTTAATGCACAAGATTTGTGACCCACCACTCGTTTTATATTTTCCGCTTCTTTTTTGTATTTCTCTCTAAAATTACTCTAGTTGGCGAAAGATTTAAATATTGATACTACTACATCTTTTAAGTTTGACAAAAAAAAAAAAAATCCTTGAGATGGTTTTGAACCTTTCTCACAGCCAGAAATTTTCATTTATTACTACAAATTAATTCTGTCAGTAGTTTATACTAGTAAGTTATACCTCATCAGTATCTCCAATTAATGTAAATTAAGTGGTAATCTTTTTCACAAGAAGTATATGGCTAGGCAAATGGGGCCTTGTTTGGAGAAGAATCATACATACGCAAAGGTTTTAACCCCCCAAAAGAAGAGGGGGTCTGAACTTAATTTGAATTGAAGGTAACAAGTAACAAGTGAAGTTGGTGCCATTGCAGGTCGCAGCTAGCAGAGAGAGAGGGAGAGGGGATGATGAACAGAGAAGCAAAGCTGTAAAAGCCAAAAGCCAAGAAAGATTGAAAGAGGAAAAATGAATGAAATGCATGTTAGTATGACAGTGGGTCCCTCCCTGCTGGTTTGAAAAACTGTTGTTTCGGTCGCCGACAGCATATCAGGGGCGTACATTTCTCTGACAAAACGGTGCCCCAGCCCCATGATTGTATATGCTATTGCTCGCTCTTTCATCTTCCTTCCACTTCGACCTCCCTTTTTCCTTATATCCTCTTGTAAATTTCAATTACCGACTCCTTTGCCTTTAACCTATCCCTATTCTTCCAAGGGAAGGAAGGAAGGAAAACAAGGGAATGGTAGGTCATGGAAAATGGAAATGGATTGGAAGGATTAGTCTGCAAAAAGATTTTACGAAAATATAAACAAGTAGACAAAACTAGGAAAGGGGATCGAATGACTAATAATGGCTCCCACATGATTATATCATCATTTTGACTCCACAAAATTCCATGTGGCCTAACCTAATTATTACGAATTACAATCAACAATTTTGTACCCGTGATTTATCCTCAATAATAATAATAATAATAATAATAATAATAATAAAAAAAAATATGGTACCCCAGATTGGTTTATCTCTAAGATTAATCTGTAATCTTTCTCTCTTTTTTGTGGAACGGGTTGCAAAGAGAGCGAGTCACACCGTAGTGAAGATTGTTTTCCTTTGTTTTTGAACTATATATGGTATGGACAAAGGACATCTCACTCTGGAACTGGAATCCTTTCACAATTGATTTAAGGTTAATTTAGCGGCAAAATTTGCACGATGAATCAGCCCATTAAAGTTATAGTGTAGGCCATTGGAAGGTTTGGGTTGGCCTGTCTTGGTTTATCTGAGGTCCAAAAGGCTTCTCCGGGAATACAAGCCGATGATCAACTACGTTGGGCCAGCATGACCCATACTTTACACAGCAGCCGCCAAATGCCTTTAAACCAACGGGATTTGAGTCGTCGACAGCAAGAACCTGGGCAGGCATGGCCCAATAGATTTCGTAGCCACTCGGACTATATCGACCACTTCATCTGAGGAGTTCAACTAGGTAATCATTTCATCGTGCTTCCATCAAAACTATGACTGGGAAATGCGAGATGTATATAATACCCGCTTCCTCAAGTAGTAAGACTAGCACAATTTCACCTATTCCGCTTCCAGCCTATGAGTGATGGGAACTTTTCCATCAGCAAAGCGCACATTTTTCAGGCGATTTGTCTTGACAAGTAGTTATCAAAGTCTATATTCTGATTCAAATTACATGCATTTCAGTCCTAGTGCTACACAATGCACTGACTATATTATATACATATTAACAAGCTAACTAGAATCCAACCAAATAACATAGTATACCAGGACATTTATGCATGTATAAGACTGAAAACAATTACATAGAAGTTGCCATCTTCTTTATCCATGACATCACAGTTGATATGGTTCTTGATGATAATGTTAGTACTGGTATCTCCTTATAGCAAACTGGATGGATAAATTTTTTCTCATAGATTTGATTGTTGGATAGTCCACTGCAAGCCTTGGGCAGAGCAGCACCTTTATAAGCCTTGCACACATAGCTTATATAGTTTTCATAGTCCTGCAATCAGAGATATAACATCCTTTTATTGAATACCATCGATATTGAAACTGTTCAAGTGATTGGGATTAATGAACAAGTGTTTGGGATCTTCTATTGCCCAGGTGCAATAAAACGAAGTTGGGATGGAGTATAAATTTCAATCGTTCTGATACTCAAGGAACAAACCTCATAAAGTGGCTGACCATCAACAACAACCCAAGGCACATATGTATGAGGAGGTTTGAGGGCATTAGTTTCGGCTGCATATTGTAGGTCAAGCTGAATAAAGATAAAAATTCCCTATTAAGCCATTCAATTATGAATGATGGAATAATGTTCTGACATGATATAAAAAAAAACAAAAGAAAGAGGTGAAAGAACATAAAATAATAATAACAATAATAAAGTTGGCCAACATGACATAAACTATGATAGGACAGACCTAAATTCATGAACAGGAGCAAACTATTGTCCCTAAAGAATACAAACAACCTACCCATTTAGAGTACTTTAAATACCAATGAAGGATCACCAAATGACAGAATGATAGAAACTGACAGGCAAGTAAATCTTCAAAAATTGGAATAAGATCTTCTAAGAACAATAATAGTCCAGTTCTATCAGAGGTAATTTTGTACACACGAATTGCAGGTGCTTGTAAAGTTATACACTTACCACATTCACAGTGATAACAACCATAATCCAAGAGTTAATACATTAAAGCAAATTATATGAAGAGACAGTAACAGTAAAATTATAGTAACAATTATACAGCTAAGCAGTGCTTAGTCCTTTCTATTTTCTCTTTCCACTTTCACCCAGTCTAGCAGGCGAAGTTTCATTTATTGCTTTGATGCTTTCCTCATTTTTTTTTCCCTATAGTGACTTGTACAAATCACATAACAATGAGCAGAGTTCCTCATAAGAATCAGTAAAGTATAAACGCTTTTCTTTTGGTAGAGTTTCTTCAGGCAGTTGAAATCACAGTAGGACATAACACAACAGCTTGTCACATCCCCTTAGCTAAAATCAGTTGGAGAACAAAAGAATTGAGAATGTCTATCTATTATAGGTACTGGCATCATGATGATGCAAATTTCTCGTGCACCATAAATCTCAAATAAAAGTATCACAAGATTACAAGTCAAAGTTGTGGTAACATGCTAAACTTGTTTAAGTGCTAATAAATGCACACACCTCGGGTTTCTTCCAGTTTGTAACTTATACAACAGGATATTCTTCAGAATATTCATACATCTCAATTGTTTAGTTGAAAAAAAAAAGTGAATATAAACATATTCTTGACAGAATCTTCAACTGAGAGGGCTAACAAATAAAACTCATATCATATCACATGAACGAACATAGTAAAATTGTAGCATAGAGAGTAGAGACTGACCTCTTTCCCAAGGCCACTGCCATAGCAATCGGTAATAGGCTTTGAATCCAACCCTAACTTCTCAAAGCACGATTCCCACTCAAGGTACTTGCGCTCAAATACCAAAGCCTCAACGCAATAGATAAAGGGGAAATGGTCATTCTGCATAAAAAATTCAAAACAGCTTGCCTTCAACATAACCCTTATTATATATTTAGCAGATTGGAACTTGGAAAAAGGCAGAAGCAAATTTCCAATTATTTGAACATATATTTCAGTTGTGACATGTTCTGTCCCAAAAAAATTAAACTTTGAGGCCAAATCAACAATAAAACACAGTGCAAATGTGAAAATTTCACCAGTTGTGGCCAGGCATTAATTGCACAAGCTTCCACGGTGTTCAACAAGCATTCAGCAGGGCCATGCTGCAAAAAAATAAATAAATATATAAAAGCAGGCAAACAAGTCATGGCCTTTTTGGGAAAAATAAAGACTTAAATTAAAGCCCAGTTGAAAACTTTGTTGAACTAAAACACAGTCGAATCTAATAAGAAGACCTGGCAATCAAAGGTGTCGTTGCCTTTGAGCCGGGCGTTTCCCCAAGGAACGAGGCGGAGATCGACGATCGAGATCAGATCATCTTGGAAGAGCTTAGGTAGGTAATTGACTATGAAATTGGCACTGTAGGGGCACAGGGATTCGTAGAATAAAGCCAAGGAGACTTTATTTGAATCGGAAGGAAGGATATTTTTGGAAGCTGAAGAAAAGGGGCCGAGCAGGCAATACAAAATTGAAAGGGCAACCGCTGGTCGAAAAGCTGCCATTGAGGAAAGCAAAGATCAAAGATGGGGGAATTTGCAGAGATTGAACTTTTTTTTTCTTCTTCTTTTCGGGGTTAATTGGTTTTTCTTTTTAATTAATTCAGCAAATGTAGCTGAGAGCCAAGGCATTCAACGGATTGGTTTTAGATAATGAAAACACCGTAGCTACAGATGTCATTTGCTCTCGCCACCAGTTAAAACGACTGTGATTTTTTTGTTAGCTAAATTACAAAAAGACCCCTCACAAGATAATCTCTTTACAATTTGATTCAAGCTTATTCGTAATTCCCTCTCCTAACTCCTAAAGAATTACTTTTTTTTCCAGGCATGTTCTAAAACATGTAATTTTCCTATTGAAAATAAATGAAATGCTATTTTTATTCAAGAAAATGTATTTTTTTTATAAGGTCAAATTTAGGTTTAGGACAATATTCAAATGTCGTCAATGTTGTCAAATTGTATGGGTTTTAGCTTGAATGACCTAAGGGGAAACAACTTCAATTTTTGTGCCCATCCTCGTAGCCACACACAAAAAAAAAAAAAAAGGATAAAAATTCTTAATCATAAATCCATTAGATTTTCAGGATTTAATGTAGAAGAAGTGACTATCTTTTGCATCAAATATACGTCTTCACTCGTCCCAGATTACACTGCGGAAGCTACTGCATGCATTCCTGAAATAAAAAAGCCCTTGCTTTTTAAGCTCTCAACACCATCTTTGATAATATGCTCCATAGGAATATATAAATTCCAAGCCCAAGACCATCAGCTGCTGAGATCCATTGTTAGCCCTTAACGATACAGGTTGAGCATCCCTCGATCGGCAATCAAAATAAGCATGCACATAAAGTAATATTGACACAATCAGTAGAATGTATTGCACCTATATTAACGCAATAGAGAAGAATGGAAGACAATATTTGACGGCTGCAACAGAGTTTTCTGTGAAAAATAATCAATTAGTATGAAATTGTAAAGACATTATATCCAGGGTAAAAGTTCAGCAACCTTGGCCACAAAATCGCCATAATTGATGAGATATAGCTTCAACACACAAGTGTCTTCCAGTTGCTGATGTGTTCTCACAAGGCAACATCTCTGTGCAGCCTGGAACCAGAAACACTTCTTATGTTCATGCTTTGAAGAACAGGAAAAAGTACCAGAGAAAAGAAACGATTTAAATGCATCGATCACGTGATCGGAATTGGCAAAGACTTTTAACACAAAACTGAAATGCTCTCTCTTAAACACCATTTTGTAAGGCAAACTACTAAACTGCACGTTGGCCTTAAACTTTCCCATGGTTGCTTGACGCGGGATAACAGCCTATTCTTTTTAACATGTAAAGTTAATGCCAACTTTCCCCTGGTTCCTTGCTTTGACATCTCTAAACTGATTCTCTTCGCTGCTCTGACACTGGAGATTAAGTTGCTTTTGAGTGTTGGAGTTCGGTATTTTGTTTATTCTTTCTTCTTTTTGGCTTTTCCATTGGTTAGAGACGACTGTTGGTAAATGAAATTAAAATTAAAAAACTGTTACATTATTTTAAATATTTTGAAACCTCTAGTTATTTTTATTTTTCAATATTATTTTTTAAGATTTTTAAACATTAAAATATGTAAAAAAGAAAATACAGGGCAAAACATTTATTTTGCTAACCTCGAAAAAGTTTAATAAAAAAAAAAGTAGAGTTGCGAAACAAAGGAATTAATAATAGTCATGATCTTATGACTTTTAAACTCATGGGTGTTTCATAATTTCTCTACACATTACCATCCGTTTTCTCAACAAAAATAGTCGCCTTTATCAAGTAGGAAAATCCCATGAAATATATGATATGGGAAAGCATTATAAAAATTACCAACCACTACCATACATATAACCAATATAAAAATACTTAAGGAAGTAAACTCTCATATGGGAAAAGTTGGGGAAAGGATGAGGTAAGGTGTGGGTGGGGAGGGAAACTTGATAGTACTAAAGTTTATTATGTAATTCTTCATCATGCAGCTATCGGATCATTGATTAGCATCTGATCAAAGTGCCAAACACCTGCAAGATCGTAAATACAGAAGAATTTGAAGTCAATGACAAACGGAACTCTAAATTCACCATATTTATGTGCTTAGCATTTGATTTGAACAACTTCATCAGTATATATTATAATCTGAAATAATGCAATTAAGGGTTACCGTGTCCTCTGCCCACCCTCCTCAATTGAGCAACATATTCTGAGAGTTTTCTAATGGATTCAACCTAAATGAAGAAGATAGACATGGATTCGATGTGATTGTTCAATGTGTAAAAGTAAATTAACATAAACAAATGTAATTCTTCAAGGGGTAAAACTAAAGTAATCAACTAACAGAATACAACAGAGAATCAGATGTACGAGTTGCTTAACCTGCTCAGTCAAGAATTCAGTTTCAATGAAGTCTTCCAAATGCACGTCATTGACTTTGTCAGCCATCTGGAAGATTAAAAATGTAATTTATATAAGGTCCATGTGATCAGGTAAAACACCATTTATGAGAGTTACAAAGCCAAAAGGAATTTTATTTTGGGTTCAATACAGAAAAGAGATATATACTTTGTGTAAATTCAGAAGCTTCTCATTGTTCAGCTTTTCCAGAGACAATGCAAGTTCCATTGCTGAAACAAAAATTCTAAGACATTAACATCAAGGAGGAGAGAGACAAACACCTTGAAAAGAACTGATTTTATTCACGCTATCTATATGATATATATCATCCGTAGAAATGAAATTTATTGTAGGACATTAACACCAAAGAGGAGAGAGATAAACATATTGAAAAGAAATTATTTTTTTCACGCTATCTACAGGATATATATCATCCGTAGAAATGAAATTTATAAGTATTCAATTCAAGCAAGCACAGTTACATCACAACAAGTTTCAATTATGATTTTGCATTTATATATCAATGCCAAAACAAAACGAACCATAAAGTGCATCGCCCTTCTCAGCATGATCAAATTCTGATAAAGGCATCAGCATGGACTGCAGCACAACTTTTCCTCCTCGTTTGTTCTGATAACGAGAGAAAACAGGGAATGAATTAAAAGGAGAGCATAGAATCAGATTAGATGTTTTTAAAATTAAACGAATATTGTGCAGTAATATTTCACCTGGTAATCCATCAACTTCTCGGCATGTTGCCTTTCTTCAGCACTTGAATCCTTGAAAAATCTATAATCGCTTAAATTGTTTATTAAGACTAAACAAATGTAACAGTCAACAAATTTCGGAAGATTTTGGGTTTACAAGACATTACTTGGCAAAGCCCTTGAGCGCAACATTGTCCCTGTCGAAATAGGCGTACATGGCGTGATACACATACGAGACATTGTACTCCACACTGATACAGAAAACAGAATCTTTTCGTGAGTGCCAGCAGATTCTTTGTGTGTGTGTATATACATATATATATATATATATATAGATGAAAAAAATTCGTTACTAATCAAAGAGACCCCCACACCAACAAATGGATAATTTTTTAACTAATAAAAAAGATCGACAGATTCAAAGCAATTTGTATATACAGAGATGCATCTAACATAAATTCCAAAGGGATTCATAAAAAAAGAATGCATGCGGCAGATAAAAACAATCTATGTGCATTCATGCCCAAAGGATTAAAATAAGAAAAAAAGGAGTATAGATCAAAGGAAATTAGACTGACTTGATCTGTTCGTTGATGGCAGCCTCACACTGGTCTGTGTACTTATGGCGCGCAAGAGAGGCTTGTGGGAGAGAAGAGAGAAGAAAAAGCTCCTTTTTCACTTCCTCAAAGGGCTCAAACAAAACATTCAAAACGGGTCGATTGTTGGCCTCTTTTGAAGCCGAAACGACATCCCCAAGGTCTGCTGCTTTCCCTTTGGGATACCTCACAGTCACGGCAGACATCAACCCATTTGAGTTCTTAAATGGAGAAAATGAAAGAGAGAAACCAACATTCTCTCTTTGCAAAATTGAAGAAGAAAAAGAAGTACAATACTTGTTTACAAGCATTTTACAGAGAGTGGGAGAGAGAGAGAGAGGGAAATGGAGATGAAACGAGGAAGGTGGCGAGGTTAATACCGAATTGTGGGATATATCTAGGTGGCTTGGTGGGATTCTTGACCGTTCATGATAGAACACGTGGATGGTTAGGATTTATTGAAATGGGGAGGGCGCGTGTCTGGCTCGTCGTACCCGTGAATATCTAATCTTACTGTGTATATATATATATATATATATATATATATATATATATATATGGGTAATTCGTGCGACCCGTGACCAAAAGTCAGCATTTCCGGATTTTCAGAATTGGCTGCCATGAAGTTAGTGATTTTATCAATTTAGGTTTGTTTTTTGAACAGATAATAACTTAAATTAATTTTCTCCCATTTCAAATTTAAATGTTTTTGTTTTGAACATATCATAATATATACTATACAAATTGACATTTGCCATTGATTGTGATATGAGTTGAACTTTTTGTTCATTTACCTAGTTTTAGAATCAAAGTCATTATTATGAATTCAAAAGAAACCTTTGAGCAATGGTTAAAATCTAAACTTTCTATCTATAAATGTCTCAAATCCAAATTTTTTAGTGCTAGAATCAAATTTATTTTATTTCTTTTAAAATTTTATTACTATATAATATCACATCAACAAAATTGATATAATTATTTTATCATGTGTAAACATATATGTTTTTTAATATTTAGGGATTGAATTACATTGATAAATGAAATAAAACTTAAGATATTGTATTGAATTTTTTGTTAATAAAGGTACTGTACCATATTAAACAATTTTCTAATGCTAAAAAAAGATAAATTTGAAGTTAAATTCTCTCACTATGCTTTAAATGTTATTGGCATAATTGAAATATTTTCACATGTTTCATTGTTTATTATAATAATTTGGCAAATCTTAGTAGACACATAATTTTTCTTTGCTAAAAGGTGCACTACAATTAGTAAAAAGATGCTTAATGCGTTTTTTTTTTCCTTTTGCCATTTTTGCCCCCAACAAATGCCATTTATTCTCTCGGCTAACTATGTGAATGTATAAAAATAAAAGCTAAAAAGAAGTACCTTTAAACTGTGAATTTTGGGCCAATCAAGTAAACTGGTTTCCCTCCTAAAGTATTGAAATTAATGCATTCAAACCAGTTTGTTGAAACACATTGAATTTTGATAAGAAAATAAAAACAGGGAAAATTGACTAAAAAAAAAAAAGAGTTGTTTAAGGCTTTCAAAAGAAAAAGGAACAGATGAAGACATTATAAATTTTGTTGGTTAAAAGAAAAGATAAAAATTATAGGTATATATATATATTAATTATCACATTAGATACAGAAAAAATATGTTAACCAAAAAAGGGAAGCCCCCCACACAAACCCGAAGCAGAGTAGCAGCATTCATGCTTGAACAAGCACAACAGCTTTATTAATTCCCCCCTTTTGTTTTTGTTGAAAGTTTAAAAAGGCCACCAGGAAAAAACAGAGCGCACTCATTTCTTCTTCACTTTCTCCACCAAAACCAACCTCTCACATGCCTCCAAATCTCTTCGTATTCTTTCTCTTCCTCACCATTCCATGCCTCCTTGGCTCTACAGCTGGAGCCATAGGCGTCATCTGGGGTACCATGTCTTCCCACCCTCTCCCACCTTCCAAGGTTGTTGAACTCTTGAAGTCCAACAACGTTTCCAAGGTCAAGCTCTTCGATGCTGACCCACTTGTGCTACAAGCTCTCTCTGGCTCCAACCTTGTTGTCACCGTGGGCATCCCCAACTCCATGCTCAAAACTTTTAACTCCTCCAGGAAAGCTGCGGAGAGTTGGGTCCATGATAATGTCACCCGCTACTTTTCTCATGGTGGAGCTGGAGTTCGAATTGAGTATGTTACTTGCTCTTCCTTTTTGTTGTTTTGCTTTGGGGATTGATCTTACTTGGTGTTTGGTTTTGAGGCATAAACTTTCTTTCTTTTTGTTTATTTATTTTTAATTACGGGGAACCCATTTTCATGGGCATTAGGATCTTCATTTAATTTTGATGTTAGGGTTTGGAATGGAAAATGTGGGTGGGTGAGTTACTAAGTTTGATTTTTTTTTTTATTACTTACTTGAGTAAGATGCTGCAATCCATCAAAGCAAGAGGAAAGCTCGCATAACGATCAATTTGAAGATAATAAACTAGTGGTACTAAGTTTTAACTGCTTTCTTTCCATTTTTGTGAATGTTCATTTGGTATTCTCTTAGGCATTAGTCGTATTGAGAGCTAGCTTTATGGAAGCCAGATACTTGGTCTGAAGAAAACTACAGAAGAACTACAGATTCTGCCGTGTGGCTGAAATTTGATCATCGCATTTGTCTTTGATGATTAAGATTTTCCTATTGGATTGCTCACCAAATATCTATGTCTTTAGCATCGAAAATCTCTTTTTCCTTCCAAACAAGTTCTATCAGATTTCTATAGTGTGACATTGGGATTTTCTTTTTCCTGTTAGAAGGTAAAAAAGCTATGAAAGGTAAGGGCAACCCAATATATCAGTTCAGTTGGATGATTTCATGGATAATAACCTTCACAAACACCACAGTGATGCAAAATATTTCTAATTATGTGTTCTTAATCATATTGTCTTCAAGTCAAGAGCAAGTGTACCTTTGTTGAGCATTTCCTTCTCATAGCTAATGTAAAACTTTGTCCAATCCTTATGAATATTGATCATAGTTTACTGAGTAAAGTTTTCGTCTTTTCTTTTAATATAATAAGTTACGCTTTAGAGTTTTTTTTTTTTCTATGTCTATGGCTGAGTAGGCCTTTTATAGGTATGTTGCTGTTGGAGATGAACCATTTCTCCAAAGTTATGGTGAGCAGTTTCACCCTTTTGTCATTGGAGCAGCGATGAACATCCAAGCAGCTTTAACAAAAGCAAACTTGGCTAGCGAAGTGAAAGTTGTTGTTCCATGTAGTTTTGATACCTTTGTGTCAGAGTCCAGCCTGCCTTCAAAAGGACACTTCAGGACTGACCTCAATAAAACCATGATTCAACTACTTACATTTCTCAGCAAGCATCATTCTCCTTTCTTCGTGACTATTTCTCCATTTATAAGTTTCCAACAGAACAAGAACATCTCCCTTGACTTTACTCTTTTCAAAGAAAATGTGCGTCCTCATAATGACAGTCATAGAACTTACAAAAACAGCTTCGACTTAAGCTATGATACCCTTGTTACTGCATTATCAAAGATTGGGTTTCCAGAAATGGGCATTGTTGTTGCACGCATTGGTTGGCCTACTGATGGAGCACCCAATGCCACCTCATCTATTGCTGAAACGTTTATGAAGGGCCTCGTTGATCACCTTCATAGCAAAACAGGAACTCCTCTTAGACCTCGGAATCCACCAATAGAAACATTTATATTTAGCTTCTTAGATGAGGACCAAAGAAGCATAACCTCTGGAAATTTTGAGCGACATTGGGGCGTGTTCACTTTTGATGGCCAAGCCAAGTACCATTTTAACTTTGGCCTGGGCTCAAAAAACCTTGTGAATGCTCAATTTGTTGAATACCTTCCTTCAAAATGGTGTGTCATGAACAACAACAAAGATATGTCAAATGCAACTGCAAGTGCTTTGGAGGCGTGTTCTATATCTGATTGTACTGCACTGTCTCCTGGTGGTTCCTGTTCCAATATCGGTTGGCCTGGTAATATATCATATGCATTTAATAGCTACTATCAGCAGCATGATCAAAGGGCAGATAGCTGTGATTTTGGGGGATTGGGTCTCATCACCACTGTTGATCCGTCGGTTGATAACTGCAGATTTTTTATTGAACTTCAAACCTCTCATTCAACTTCTGTTCACGAGGCGTATCTCTTTCTGTGGATAATATTGCTGATGGCCTACTTTTTTTCATGCTTATTGGGTTTCATGCAGTAGCTAGAGAGGCTTTTAAATTCAACGGGCTTATTGCTGTGGTATTTGTTGTGCATGGATTATATTAGCAGCAAAACTTTGTTTGTTGCTAATTTTCAGTTGAAAGAGGAGGATGGATGGAAATTAAATTGACCTCCAATTTTGTCTATTGGCAGTTCATTTTGGACCTTCGAGGTTCTTTCTGTTCGAAATGTTAGTTCCTTTGATTTCAAAATTTTCTAGTCAAAGTATAGCATCAAAGTGATGATTGACATCAAAGATTGGAACATTGAACATTCCCTTTTTTAGCTGATCTGTGGGATCAACCATGTATTATGTATCCTTTTTAGTCTGTTTCACAGTTTTGCAAACAGAGAATTTTAGACAGAAGATTTGCATAAATGTCATTGAAATTTTATCTAGTGATATATGATAGGATTAGACCTTAAGGCTTTGTTTGGTAGGAAGGATGGAAATGGATGAGCATAAAAAACTTTTTAATTTAATGGTTAAAATTCAGAATCACTTTCTTACTTTGTTGCTTTTCCCTTTAAATTAGCAAGTTTATCATACTCATCTTTTTTCATCTTTTTCTACCAAAACTAGCAAAGCCTAAGAGTTAAGAGGTGTTACATTCAAATATCTCATTTCCAAGTATGAAATCCGTAGGCACCAGAAATAACCCAAGAATTTACTTTCATTTCAAATTCCTTCTCATTTATATTCAAAAGAACCTTTGAAAAAGAAAATTTCTTACTCCTATCAGAATGCAACTTTTTTATTGCTAAAAAGGCAAAGAACTGAAACATCAAGGAATTTCCATCAATTGCTTCTAACAATTAAAATCTAAAACCAAAAGTTATTCAACAAAAAAAGAACACTTAATACATAAGACTTTCCAATTTTCTAAGTGCAAGAAAAATTGTAAACAAAATTTCTCTTTCAAAGAATCTACAATCCAAGGCAGGCCGGTTGAATAGAGACGTTGCAACCTGGGACAAAGAACTTCATTGGGCTGTAAGCAGACTCAAAGGGAAGGCTTTAATATCCACTATACTCCATGGAATGCATTCTCATTTATCAGTTTTGGAGGGAGAGGAACAGCAGGCATGCAGTTTACTCGTACTCGAGCAACAAGGATGGAGGCAGGTGCTTGGCTACATCATGGAGGCAGTTTGCTTGCCTGTTGCACGATTAAAGAACATTGCATCAGCAGATCCTATTAATTTGAGCCTTTGTAATTCTTGGGGATTCTATGTTTGATTAAGTTGATCCTTGTAATGGGTGAAAACAGTGTACATGTAGCAGTTTAACTGCTTCTGGATAAATAAAAATTAAAATTAATTACTTATCTAAAAAAATCCATGAAAAAACAGCCAAAAGCCCAAAGCTGATCCGGGTTGGTCAAATTCAATGGGTCAGATCAGAGGATTCTTCATTTTAGGCCTTCTAAAATCTGGATCTTGCTCTAAGTGTAGGCCCACCTTTTTTCCACGCAGATGTCACAACCGTTTCGACTCACTCCATATAAAGCAATTTGTCTATCACTCTTAACTCTCTCTGTCTCTCCCTCCTTGCGAGGTATATGAAAAACAAAAAACCCTAGATACATCTTTAAGGATGTACGGTCAAGGCGGAGGTGAAGCTGCTCCGCCTTCATACGGTGGTGGATATGGAGGTGCTGGAAGCTATAGTAGTGGCAGTGGAGGTTACGCAGGAGGAGGTGGTGGTGTTGGTGTTGGCAGTGGCTATAAAGGGAACAGTGGTTATGGTGGAGGCGGCGGTGGACGTGGGGGAGGTCACAGCGGCCGCGGTGGAGGCAGAGGAGGTGGTGGAGGATATGGTGGTAGTTCTCAAAATCGAGGTAAATTTCTTTGTTTTTAATGATTTATTTTTTTCTTTTGTATTTATGGGTTGATGTTGTTGATTGTAGTTTTCTCGGAGTTCTCTTATTGGGGTTTTTTTTTTTTTTAAGAGCGATCAGCTTTTTAGCATTTTTCTTATTTTCAATAACTTGGATCTGGGTTCTTCAGGAGGCGGTGGAGGCTATCAAGGAGGAGACCGTGGTGGAAGTGGCAGAGGTGGTGATTGGCTTTGCCCTAACCCCAGGTAAATTATCTTTTCTCTGCTTTTGATTTGCTATTGGGGGAGGTTTTCCCCTGTTATGGATTTGTACAGTTACCTAGTCTTAAACATCTAAGTTTTGGTTTGCTGATATTTCCATATTACTGTTAGTTGTATGGACTCTGGATTTGTGAAATTTAAACTGGTATATGTCTATGTAGCTGTGGGAACTTGAACTTTGCAAGAAGAGTTGAGTGTAACAAATGCGGTGCACCATCTCCCGCGGGTGCTGGTGATCGTGGTAGTGGTGGTTATAACAGAGGAGGTAGTGATGGGGGATATGGCGGTAATCGTGGAGGTAGAGATGGGAGTAGAGGTGGTTATGATAGTGGGAGGAATAACAGCTATGATGGAGGCAAAGGTGGAAATTATGATAATAGAAGTGGTGGTAGTAGAGGTGGTTCTTATGGAGGTAGTCAAGAGGGCAAAGATGGTGGGTATGGTCAAGTACTTCCTCCACCGTCCAATACTTATGGTGGTGCTGCTGCTGGCTATTATCCACCTGCTCCTGATGCATATGGTGGGAATGCAAATTATGGAAAGGATTCAGTTGGTCCTCCTGCTGGTTATGGTGGTGAGGGTTTGCGTGATGTGAGGACTGGTGGTCGGAGTGGACATTCTGGTGGATATGACAATGGGTATGGGTCTGGCGATCCTCGACATCAGGGAGGTTGTTATGGTGGTCGTCATGTTGATGCACCAGCTAAGATCAAGCAGTGTGATGGCAACTGTGGGGATTCTTGTGACAACACAAGAATATACATGTCAAATTTGCCACCTGATGTTACTATTGAAGAATTAAGAGAACTTTTTGGCGGCATTGGACAAGTAATGACCAAGTATTTTCTTTTAAATCATTGTGCTGGCTAATGGGAATTATGTCATCTACTTCATGCTGGTGGTTCTGTTTGATTTCTGGAGCTGCTATCTGTTTGTTTATGATAATTGTTCTTTGAAATATATTTTATCCTCTAGTTCCATGTTTTGATGGAGTGGAGGGCGTTTTTACCTAAGGAGCTGTATTGACAAGTTCTGTTTATTATTTTTCCATATATTTTGGTATCCTCACTAGTGTTCTAACAATTCACTTCTGGTTTAGGTTGGAAGAATTAAGCAGAAGCGTGGCTATAAAGATCAGTGGCCTTGGAATATTAAAATATACGCAGATGAGAAAGGAAACCAGAAAGGCGATGCAGTTTTGTCTTATGAAGATCCTCAGGCTGCTCACTCTGCTGGCGGTTTCTTTCACAGTACTTACATACAAACTTTCTTCATTTAGTTTATTGCCTTAAATATTTCTCCTCACCCTTGTGCAATCTTTTTTCTCAGATCACGTCATGAGAGGCTATACAATCAGTGTGGCTATGGCAGAGAAGACTGCACCTAAAGTATATAATCATGGGTATCATTTTAACCCTTGGAATTATAGCGTGTTTCATTTAGATGCTTTTTCCTGACAGGTGTTAATCAGATGTTCCCTTGGGTTTAATTGAGTTCATCTATATTGCATTTAGATGCTTTGTTTCAACATGTAATCTCTGAAGAGATGATGCCTACATAGCATTTTTTTGTCTGTATTTAATGTTGCCCTGCTGAAATCCTTTTTATATGGTTTTGCTTGCTTTAATTTACTTTTGAAACCAAATTCTCAAATCATCACCTCTAGTTACTGTAAACATCTTATTATTTTGCTGGTCTTGTCTGAAAATTTTTGTGTGGTCTGCTTATGATAGCGGTAGGATGCGCCTAATGCTTGTCACTGTGGAAGTAAACAATAGAAAAGGTTACCTGAAATTATTTCACCTTTTTCTTTTAACAAATAAAATTGTTCTTTGCTTAAATAAATTTTGTTTTCGTTGAAGCTGCATTTGACTGTTTTGTTATTTGACAGAGGTGGTAAAGGTGGCTATGGAGGTGGTGGGGACAGGCGCAGGGATAATCAACGAGATGGAGGTTCTGGGCCAGATAGACATCACTATGGTGGAAACCGTTCACGCCCATACTGAGAGACTTTCAGCATCAGAGTATTTTCTGTACTAAGAAATGTGGTCTGAGGGTTGTAGTTGTGTTCCCTTTACAGGGTTGTTCTTGAACAGGAGACAAAGAGGTAGGTTGTTAGCTTGTCTGGGCAATACCCCTTTCTCTTTCCTCCTTCGTCTATTGTTAGCTGGAGGGGTTTCTATTCTAGGCGTTTGATTGATTGAATTTGTGTGAATCCTTTTATAGAGGCAAGTGGATTAACTCCAAATTTCTTGCTGCTAAGGTAGGTTGATAATTTCAGGTGAGTGCTGCTCTTTCAAATCACACATTTACTCTTTTGTTTGGCAATTAACCTTTAGTGGTGGATTTGATTTTGTTGCCTGTCTGCATATCATTCACTGTGGAGGAACAAGTGCATGAATAATATACATGCATTAATCTGTTGGACAATTGAAGAATTAGATTTGTATCCTTCTGTGGCAGCATATCTATCCTAAACTATTTCACAATATTAAGGTTCTATGTTTTAATGTTGCAAATTGGTTTCAATTTAGGCTTGAATTGTTGTTATCACATGTGTTGCTAACCAAAAAACGGTAATAGCCGTGTATGCTGAATGCAATTGTGTATACATAGTTGATTTACTAAATACAAGGTTGGGTATGGTAAGTGGTTGAAAATGGCATTTGATGATGGACTACACATGCTGTCACATTCCTCAAGTATGAGAAGAGAGTTGTTGAGAGTTTGCTAAACCTCGTAATCTGGTTGTAGTTGTGAGCTGAAGCATTAGGTTGCCATGGGATGGCGCTTAAATTCTGCTTGTTTGCTTTTCCAATGAGTAATGTGGTGTGAGAAACTTTTCTTTTTTGGTTTCAAGGGGCAGAGGCCTACAACAAGGGGGAGGCGGGGAGGCTGGGTTTGAACCTTAGCCTTTGTGTCTTTTTTAAGGCTTTCTTGCCACTAGGCCAAGAAGCTGAAGACATGGTATGTGAAACTTTGATCCTGTCTTATGGTCTTATTTTCTGTAGTGCTTATAGTTTTATTTGCTTTTGCACTTCGGCAATTTTTCCCTTTACATTTTTTTCTCTTTGTATTCTGCCAAGAAAATTTATGTTAAACCATTCTTGATGGATGCTTTTAGCTCCATTGGTTTGTCGAGGGAAATATTTCAATGGTATCAATTGAACTGCTTCTGTTTTTTTTTTTTTTCTCCTATTATACAAGGTGAGCCCAAAGTGGTTTGATAAGGCATTACCTGATTTTGAAAATAGAGGCGAAATTACTGCAAATGCAAATAGGGGTGATCGATAATGCAATCTCTTGAAATTTTCTTGTGTAGGCAATTTATAAATAACCCTGAAATTAAGTAATAAGCATCAGTGTTTTCAAAAACGAAATTTAAGAAAAAAAAAGCATCAAGCATTAAGCAAACAATCATTGAAGTAAAAAACCAATCAATGAAGAAATGGAATAAAAGGATAAACACAATTTACTTTTATAAGTAAGTAGGAAAAAAACACTATGATTGTGCCGGTTCTTCTTCCGTCATCTGTCAGCAACACAACCTTTCTACAATTCGTAAATTGGCAGACTGGCAGTTGTGCTTTGTGACGTCCGCTTGTCGCCTGAAGCATGAAAAAATCCCAGGCAGTGGGTAGGCACTGACTTTTGTCCCCTTTAATAAAATCTTGCATTAAATTGGAAAGAAGAAATTAATTTCGTATTCTCCTTATACTCTGTGGAAAACACAGAAGTTTCATTTTTCATTTTCTATGTAGCTCTGTTCTACTCCAGGCTCCAGGTTCTATATAATTTTTCCTGAACCGTTCAATTCACCGGAGATGGATCACGTCGTCAAGGAACCGGCCGCCGTATGCCACGTCCTGGCCGTCCCTTTCCCCTCTCAGGGCCATATCAACTCCATGATGAACCTCTGCAAGTCATTACTCTCCAAAACAACGACATCGAAGTAACCTTTGTTGTCAGCGAGGAGTGGTTCGGCTTTATCGGCTCCGAGCCCAAACCTGAAAACATTCGCTTCGGAACGATCCCCAATGACTTCACCTCCGAGCTGGACCGCTCCGGAAACTACTCCCCTGACTTCTTCGAGGAAGTTTTGAAGTTTTGAGGAAGACGGAAGCTCCACTGGAGAAGCTTATCGATTGGTTTGATCCCCCTGTTACCACCATCATTTATGATACTTATCTGACGTTTGCCGTCAGGGTAGGCAATCGAAGGAATATTCCATTAGCATCGTTTTGGACCATGCCGGCTTTGGTATATTCCGTTTGCCATCATTTTGATCTCCTTGTCCAGAACCGACATTTCCCCATTAATTTGTTAGGTAATAGTATGATAAAGACAACTGTTTTTCTTTCCTTTCGGATTTTCATGCAATGTTTTTTCTCTTTTTTTTTTTTTTAATTTTAATTATTGTCCTGACAGAACAAGGAGAGGAGATTGTTGATTGTATCCCTGGAGTTCAATTCGGAAAGCAGACCTTCCTACTTGCCTGTATGGAAAAGGTCTAGACGTATTGCATCGAGGTCTTGAAGCAGTTTCGGGCGTGTCCAAAGTGCAGTATCTCCTGCTTGTTTCAGTGTACGAGCTGGAATCTCAAATCATGGACACTTTGAAAGAAACAATCTCAACTCCAATTTACCATATTGGCCCGCCTATTCCCTACTTCAAATTGGAAGACAATTCCGGGGTGGATCCTAGTGATAACAGTTACTTCGGCTGGCTAGATTTACAACCACCAGGATCTGTCGTGTATGTTTCACAAGGAAGTTTGCATTCAGCTACGAGTGCCCAATTGGATGAGATTGCAGCTGGGTTGTGCATCAGCGGTGTTAGGTAATTTTGGGTTGCACGTAAGGAGACTCCTCGTTTCCAAGATGAACGTGGTGAGATGGGTTTAATAGTTCCTTGGTGTGAACAAGTAAAAGTGTTGTGTCATCCTTCCATCGGGGGGTTTTGGTCACATTGGGGGTGGAATTCCACTTCAGAAGCCATTTTTGCCGGAGTTCCTATGCCTACTTTTCCCATTTATTGGGATCGAACTCCAAATAGTAAGCAAATTGTAGAAGATTGGAAGATCCGGAGGTTTATGGATTTAAGAAGCGAAGAGGGGAAAGAAATGAGGAGAAGAGCAGAGAAACTAAGCGAGATTTATCGAAAAGCAGTTCGAAAAGGAGGATCCTCAGATACTGATCTTCAAGCCTTTGTTCATGACATTTCGAATGCCACAACCAATACGTAGCAGCAGATGGAATGAGTGTTGACATTGTTAGGTACTTTTTTTTTTTTTTTTGTCTTTCGAGTTCAACCCCGCAAGTTCAGGCTGATAAAAAGAATTTTGAGTTCAAAGGCACGGCTTGAATAACCGACTATCTGTTGATGGCCACTAATATTTTGCCTGAACTGGGGGTTGATACAGAGCCTTATCTTTTTGAAAGCTGTGGCTTGATTAATTTCATGGATGCTTCTATAAGTATCTTATGACTTATACATGTATAAATGTTACAGGTCGAGATTTAAGCTTTGAATTCGTACGGTTTCGGAATCTGAACATTCATCCTTTCGGCGTCCCAGATCAGTCTTTTTATCACGGTTCACACACTTGTGAGGAATTGTCCGCTCTGATCCTTCTGGTCTCACGGTTTTGTTCTACAAAAGGTGTCTCACAAGGAATAGATGGTGTGAATCCTTATATATTTCAGTGATCCTCTTATTATGTTCGATGTGAGATTCAAGATTTTTCTTTAGATCCGTGACATGACCTTTTTATTATGTTCGATGTGAGATTCAAGATTCTTCTTTAGGTCCATGATATTTCTCGAAGTGCTTGACGTGGATCGAATGGTTTAAAGTTGGTTCTTTAGATCGAGATTTAAGCTTCGAATTCGTGTGGCTTCGGGATCTGGGCATTCATCTTTCCGGCGTCCTAGATCAATCTTTTTGTCACGGTTCATATCTTTGCAAGGTATTATTCGTTCTGATCTCACGATTTTATCTTACAAAAAATATCTCACAAAAAAAAGATGATGTGAACCTTTATATATTTCAGTGATCTTTTTATTATATTCGATGTAAGATTCAAGATTCTTCTTTAAATTCGTGACACAAAAATCAACTAAATATTCTTATCATCAGTTGTCTACATTATTAAACTGATATTAACTGATATGTAAATTTTTGTTGGTAACTAGTTTAGAAAATGACTCCACTTGGCAGGACTTAATTTGGTCTCTCACAATCAAATTTCAAGATCATTCGTTGAAAATTACAGGTAGATTCAAAAGAAAAGAAAAACACAAACAAGTGATGTAGCAGGAAGCATTACCATCCAAAGAATGTGAAATTAGTACGAAGCTTTCCGGTCTGACTGCCAGCTTAACAGGCGACAATAAAGGCGGAATTTCAAGGTAGTATCCTGAGAAACAAACAGAAAAGACTTGACCAAAAATAAATAGAAGAGTGGGCCGTCCATAGGCCCATTTTTGGGATTTAAGGCTTTCAATCGATGCTTCCAGCCTAGGCCTACAGAGTAGCCCCTTAAATTGTCCGGTCAAAGTCATTACACGTTATAGATTGTGATGGATTCCAAAATTTCAAACGGAAAATTTTTTTTTTTATTTAATTCGTTCTATCAAAATATATAAAAAAACATTATAAAATTGCTATTCTTGGAACCCCAAGGAAACTAGACAAGTCCAACTTCGTCTCTGACTTTGTTAAAGCTTCAAAATCTATTATTATAACTTAGCAAAACTCACAATAAAGAAAAGCACAAAAAGGACTAGCAAGAAATGAAGAAAAAAAGGCCTTTCCTTTTATATTTTCTTTTATCGTCAAAGTTCCCATATGCAATTCGATCTTAATCTTCCTATTTAGAAGAGTAAAACTTTTTATGGCTATAAATCCGCCGCTAAAACCATTAAAAAACCCTAATTATCCCAATTCTTCATTCCAAGAAAACCCAAAATTTCCCAACTTCTTTATTCTTCATGGCGACAGAAGCTACCACAACAAAGTTCCAAAATTCAGACTTCCGGCCGGTGCCACATCCGGCGGCAGTGCCGCCGGATTTCCATCCGGAAGTGACGGTGAGTCCCCATGACGGGCTTTACTTTTGGCAGTTCATGATTGCTGGCTCCATCGCCGGCTGCGTTGAGCATATGGCTATGTTCCCTGTTGACACCGTCAAGACCCATATGCAAGCTCTCGGCTCTTGCCCCATCAAATCGGTGGGTGTACGTCACGCCCTCCGTTCCATCCTCCAATCCGAAGGCCTCCCAGGCTTATACCGGGGAATCGGGGCCATGGGACTTGGGGCTGGCCCGGCCCATGCCGTTTACTTTTCTGTATACGAAGTTTGCAAGAAGTATTTTTCGGGTGGGAACCCGAATAACTCGGGGGCTCACGCGGTTTCCGGTGTTTTCGCGACGGTAGCGAGCGACGCCGTTTTTACGCCTATGGATATGGTGAAACAGAGGTTACAGTTAGGTAATAATGCTGCTTGTAGAGGGGTGTTTGATTGTGTTAAGAAAGTTCTGAAAGAGGAAGGTTTTGGGGCGTTTTATGCTTCCTACAGGACGACGGTGCTTATGAATGCGCCTTTTACGGCGGTTCATTTTGCAACATATGAGGCGGCGAAAAGGGGTTTGATTGAGATTTCACCAGAGAGTGCAAGTGATGAGCGGGTGATTGTCCACGCTACGGCTGGTGCCCTTGCTGGAGCTTCTGCTGCGGTTGTCACTACGCCGCTTGATGTGGTCAAAACTCAGTTGCAGTGTCAGGTAATTCAAGCTTTGCCTCTTTTTTTCTTGCTTGTTGGATCTTCCTGCAGTGAGCTGAAGCTTTAATCAGTTTATGCTAGCTATATCAGGAAATTTTGTTTAGTGGATTTAGTAATTGGAAACTTCTATGCATTGATAGTAAAAGGGAGCCCTCATATCTTAATGTTTTCCATATGAACATAGTTAATCCTTTGTTATCCTGATTGAAAGCTTACTAATGCTGACTTTTCTGTGTTTCCAGACAGATAATGTAATTAAGTATATTTTCTTTTAGGTCAAATCTTCCATTATCATTTTGAGTTTGCTGCTACTGTCCCTTTTAGGAAAGGGGATCAATCTTTGACAAAATTGTTATTCACCACTGATACTTGTTGAATATTCTCAAATGAATTGAATATATCCAAAGCTATAGCTTAAATGGTTTGGATGGTTGTAGCTGACAATCATATCCTGCCTTTCATGTTTCTTTTTCTAGGACATATTATCTTGATTCCTTTGTCTGCTATATCATCTTGTATCTGGTTAAATGAACCAACATCTTGAATATAATGCTACGAGTGAGAAGTTGCAGTATCTAGTCTTAGTTACTGTAAAACCTTTAATTTCAATGCCTTGAGAGCAGCATAATACTGAAAGTAAATCTTTTTATAGTTCTATACTTGCTTTCTTGCTTTCATAGTCTAATTTCTGGTTGTTTTAGATGATGTTGTTGTTGTTGTTGTTGTTTTGTCTTGTCAACCGTTCTCCATAAAACTACCACAGATGGTTGAGATAAACCATTTCCCTTTAACTGAATGTTTGCAGTATTTTTCTGAAGCATGGTTTAGTGTCATGTGCATTCTTGCCTTCTATTTGATACATTTGCACTTAAGTGCTTGATCATAGAGTCGTTATCCTGGTCCATCCTGCTTTTCCTTACTTCACATTGTTGGGTTTAAAAAGAAAAAAAAATGATGTGTGTACGTTCGTGTCCATTAAGACTTATGTTTAACACTTAATGAGCTGATTATTTACTTTGACTAATTATGCATTTAGCTTCTCTGATTGTTGTAGTATTGTTATTAAAAATTGTATCACAGGGTGTATGCGGATGTGATAGATTTAAGAGTAGTTCTATTAGGGACGTAATTAAAACAATAGTGACAAAAGACGGCTACAAGGGCCTCATGAGGGGATGGATTCCTCGAATGCTTTTCCATGCTCCTGCTGCTGCAATCTGCTGGTCTACATATGAAGCAGGAAAAACTTTCTTCCAAGAACTTAATGCTAGCACTGAAAGTAGCACTGTCACCTGAAGTACCATAAGGAATGTGGCCAATACATTCTGCAGCTGGATGAGCAATGGGTAAGCAAGGCACATATTATCAGGCATTTCAACAGTATAGTTAACTGGCATTCAAAGAGTGTATACATAGCTATTTGCCATAATCAATTGAATAATAAATGTTAGGAGTCATTTCCTAGCCAGGATCCTATAAAATGGTCTTCTGTGATAATTTTTTTTGTTTTTCATGACAATGTGAGGTAAAATTGCATCAGAAAGTTTTGATTTCCTAGTGCAATGTTCAAAGATTATGTGTTACTGTTTGTTGATTGGTTTTCGTTAATTGTTCTTAACTGTCAGATTTGGGATTGTAGATCGCTAGTTCAGAGAAGTTTCCTCGATATACCTCGTGCAAAGATTGTGGTCATTTCAACGGCGTTCTATTGTACTGATTTTTCTTTCCTGAGCTGTGTTTTATGAGGTGAGCATGGAAAAAGCTCCAACCTCTCAAGTATTTAGCATTTTAGTTGGTTTTGGTAACCATTTAAAAGGAATATTCAGATGGAATGCAATTATATCCTAGAATTTATTATTAAATTGTTCAATGTAAGGAGAAAGTATTTATTTAAAATAAAAAAAGGGGAGATTTGTTGAAACTAGAATCCCCGCCTTCAATTCTGTTTTAAGGCCAAAATGTTTACTCGGAACCATTTTCAACACTTTAAGTGTATTTTGTTCTATATAAAATACTGTAGAAGAATCCTGAGCATGGATAAATAAGGGGTCTCTCTTTCAAGGTTTAGTTGTATAGTCCGCAGTGGAAAGGACTAAGCCATTTGGCAGGATACAGATTGACATGAGATTTTTGTACTGCAGCTATCATAGAAGTTGCGAAGGAAAAACAGATATCATAACCAATATGGCAGGTTTTTTGTCCAAACCCCTTCTGTTACCTGAGCCTTGTTCGATACGCCAATGCCTTCTGTTACCCCCGATCTTCTCCATCCTCTGAACCTCATCCAGGATAGCAACACTTTCTGTGTCCTGAACCTCCTCCGTTTTCGGAACGTCATCCAAGATACCAGAGCTAGGTGTGGTTACCACCTGACCCACAATCACAGTGATATCATCAAGCTTTCCACCTGTTAAAAAAAAATTAATCGTAATAAAACAAAAATCATGTCAACTGTGGATAAATAGAAATTAAACCATTATCACAAGAAAAATAAAAGAAAACGCGTCTGTCAGCTTCATCCCAAGAATTTTCTTCCAAAAAGGAACATCCAGACCCTGTAAAGAAATAGCAACAAGACGACATGTTAAATTCATTACAGAGGGGCAGTTTAACTTTTCTCAAAAATAGTACTACTTTGGAGACGACATGGAATTTTACTTAGCTGTACTGGAGGAGATTACAAAGGTGAACGTTGGAGATTGTCTTGAAAACCAACGAAACCGGCCACATTGGCCGTTCATTTAGGGGAAGCTTCAACACACATTCATTTTTCGTGCTTTGGTCATATAGTGCCAGTAATTATGTCAATTCAAATAACAGAAAAAAAAAGAAGTTGGAGATCTCAAAAAGGTCCATTTCCTTTTATTGTTATCTTTTGTTACGATGAAAATGGTGGTGATACTTGTATAAAATTTGTATGGTTTATATAAATTTTATACATTATCAATAAATTAAATGATAATAATTTATTAATGAATAAATATAACTCTTAAAATAAATATATACAAATTAAAATAATTTATTAACTAATGAAGATTTATCATCTGATTTTTTTCATTTATAATATATCAAATGTAAACTTTATTGATATATTACTGCTATATTCACAAACTCATAGTTTTCTTGGAAACCAAATATTCGAAGATCTAATGCAGTTTTTGGATAAAATTAGAATCTAACTTCTTTAATTTTACAAAAAAAAAAACAATGGACTGCTTCAGCTGACTGAACTCAACAAACCCAATTAGCCTGAGTGAGGCCTGCTTAAGAAATCCCTACCAAAATTGGGTTACAACATACAAACCACTTCACGGGCTAATTTTCTTCTTAAGAACTATGGGCCCTTGTCCAAGAGTATGACTAGCCCTTCCAAATTGGGACCCTTGCTGTTCTACCTGACCATCAGTTCATCACTAACCTCAATTCCAACATTCCTTTTGTTTTTTAAGAGAATTCCAGTATCCTTATTCCATTTCCACCAAGAAAAAAAAGGGCATCATTTGCCAATTAGAAATACGTTAGTAGATAGAAACCTCATGCCTCCCACCCAAATCAATGTCAAACTCGGGTCAGCAATTTGTGACTAACCACCAAACCATGTCGCATCTTCTTTTGTTGTTCCTAAACAAAGTATATATGAACTAAAAAAAAATGTGCAAATTACCTTTTATCTCAAAATTTTTAGCATCAAATCAGCATTAGATATCGTCCAATATATATTTGTATCAAATCAATTTTGGGGGATATACAAATTGCATTGTAGGGTCTCAACTTATTCGATGGTAGAATTTTCAACTCTTAAAGGAGATTCTACTGATATCCTTTAATCAGTTGTTTTATGTATATATATATATATAGATATTCTCTCTTTGTTCATTGTAGCAATCATTCTTGTGCATAAAAGCTAGAACTGATTTCCATTTTTTATTAAAAAAATAATCTTTGAATGAATAATTTATTACATTACCAATAGGAAATTGGATTTAGTTGGAGGATGGTGAAATCCATAATCTGCAATCTCTCTGAAAACATCAAAGGACGTCACTAGCTAGATCAAAAAGCTGTGGTCCATTTTGATAGTTGGGACTTGGGAGAACTGCGGTTCTTGTCTCTAATGACAAGTCTTTGAAAACCTTTGGATGGGGCCGGCCATCATCTAGATTTTACAATTTGAGAGTTTTTTTTGCACTGTTTCAAAATTATTGGAAATAGAGATTAATTAGATCAAGATATATTATCTTTCTTCTAATTAAAATGATATATAATTGTAAATGTAATAAGATTATCATGCATGACTAGCCAGTCCATAACAAACCAGAGCTGGACTAGTACAAGAATAAGAAGAAAAGAGATACATCAGCACATGGAAGCTCAGGTCTAGGCAATTAATGAAGTTGAAATGAATGAGCTATTTATAGATGTAGAGTAGTAGTGGAAGCGCAATGGAAGGCTTAAAGGAGGCGGCAAAAGGTGTCAAGACTCAAAGAGAGAAGGATGAGACCTTGGGGACAATAGGCTAGCTTGCGTTGCAGGCCAAAACATAGATTGCCGCTCGTTGAAGGGAAGACATGCGACATTAATTCGAGTCCCGTTCCAGCATTTTGATTATCTTTCTTACATTTGTCAATATTTGTAGCTCCAAAATTACAGCAAAAACTTGTCTACGTTAAATCTTTCTATACGTTCAGAACGTGCTCATATATCAACTATCGGGGGGCGGGAAGGTGTGTCAGTGATGAAAAGAATAACTATCATAAAGTTGTTCTTACTTTGTTGAACGTGGGAAATTATTTTGCTCAATTTCATGTTTCCATCTTTTACTTGTACACCGCTGGAATGATGAAAGCTTTTGAAGGAGTTTGAGTCTCCTAATATAATATGTAGTATCAGTTTTTTCTTCTTTATATTTAGTCAAATGATGGCAATGGGAGGCCAATGCTTCCTCCAGGCATTCTCCCATGACCAGCATTCATATTATCCTCCCAAATATCGACTTTGGAAAGCATTATTAGCTTTTGTTTATGATCAAGGACAACTATGCAACAAGTACTTCAAATCTAAACAAAAAACATTTATCATTAAATTACTAACTAATACTTTTTCTGATTCGGCTTTTTAGGGGTCTAGTGCGGTGGAGAACCATCTCCTCTTATGCAGTGGAGCTCATTGAAAGCCTAAACGGCACTATAGCCAGCCAACGGCCTCTTTTGTTTTATCCGGATGATAAAACCAAACCCATTTACATTTCATGAAGATTGGGACTTGAGATAGATCCTCCGTTAAGTTCGTGAGATTGAGACAGGTAAATGAGCTCTAAAAGAATTATTTCTCAACCCATTTGAATATATTTTTCATAATTAGCTAGGTTTGTTGGTTGGGTTGGGCATTAAGAATTAGAATATATTTCATATTCTTCTCCTTTCTCTTTAACTCTCTCAAACTCGAAGGAACAAGCAAAGTTTTTCTAATCTAAACCTCTCCCATAGGAAGTCGAGAATTCATTTTGAGAAATTCAAGATAATTATGTACTTTGACTTTGAACTAGAATTTGAATAATAACCATTTTATTAGCTATTTTAATTTACTCGTTTATTAAGTTCAAACAATGTTATTAGCTAAATCAATATATTAGTTAATACCAGTGTGATTTATTATAAAGTAATTCAATTTCTAACCATTTTATCTATATAAAAAAAAAAAAAGGTCAATAGATTAGTTGCAATAAGTTTATATATATATATATATGTATTTTTTCTTTATGAGATAATTGAACAATAGAACAAATAATGCTTCCTTTATTGTTAATCTTTTTTTTAATCCTACTCTATATAATTACCAAGCTATTGGATGTCAAATATTCATCATATTTAACAACAATTAATGTTATATTAGCAAAACACATTCAATGGAACAATTCAGACATCATTCTTTGTATAGAACAAGTCTTCCTTTGATTATGATTACTAGAGTTGGAGTTACGAGGAGGTACCCTTTTAAGTTTTACTAAATAGAACAGCATCGTTCCTTTTGATGTTTCACAAAAATTCAGGTATAAAAAGACATAAATCTCAGCGGTCAATGATGACAAGGGAGGTGTGTACATAACCTAGGGTTGATCGAGGTGATGAGATGCATGCTGCAACAATTTACAAATTGCCACATTTGCCACCATGCCCATGACAACGAGGCTCGCCTGATCCGGCTCTGCCGTTTGTTGTTTTGCTAAAAGTCGGACAAGTTGGGGAGCAAATGTGAGGACACTTCGGGCTGGTCCCCACAAAAAGTCCTACTTTATTATTATTTTTTAATGAAACACTAACAAGTCATAATATTTTATAACTTTAGGGGCATTAGGGTAATATCAATTCCTTTTTGTTTGAAGCATCCGAGAACAAGGATCATCCGATAATTTCTTTCCGTCGCGAGCTATAGCTGTGTACCGACAGTAGTTTATCTATTTCTCTAGTTTTTAAACCTAATCTTACTTTGTTCTTTTCTAAAAATAAAAAAAGTTTGTGCATTTTTTAAAAAATTTATGATAGAGGTATTTTAGATTTTATTTACATTTAAACTTTCTTTCTAAAATAATATATATTTTTTTATTAATTTGATTGATTTCAAAGTTTTACTTTTAAAATATTATTATAAAAATCAAAATTTAATGGACAAAAATAATTTCCTTTTTTACTAACTAAATTAATACTTAATTACTTACGGATAAATAGTTTATGCATTAGAATTTTATTAAATTAAATTACAAGGGCGTGATAATCCTGACCACCAAATAATTTCAATGTGCATGCATGTAAAAAGATTAACAGTTAAAATTAAATGGATGTAGTTGAAATGGACGTATGGTAATGCCAATACTACGTGGAAGGGGGGCCACATTAAGGAGTGAAGCCACTGGCTCCACGTGTAAATGTTGTTATGATGTGACAGTGAAATAAAATGGTGTCCAATACCAAATGATGGGTACTTGTTGGGAGTGCCGGCAGGCTAAGCTTGATGGCTCATCACTGGGCCCTCTATAACCTATTTTACTTGTGGATAAATGCCCATTGGGCTTTTCTGCCCTACACCCATGCCTCAATAGCTTACCACCACTCACCCATTCACGTTTTTCTTTATTCTTTGTTATTATTTGACAAATTTTCAATTTAAAAAAAAAAAATTCAAATTAACACTAACCATCTTTTTCTTCTTGCCTTGCGACTGTTGTTCAACCTAAAGAATTGCAGATGCAAAATGTAATATAGTTTTCTAGCATTTTCGGAGGTGAATTATCATTTTTTTTATAGTATTTTTTTTATAGTAAGTAATTTTTTATGTACTACGATCAAAAGTACTTTTAAATTTTATCTAAACTTAATCATCTATTTGAATGATTTAAAAAAAAATTTTTTCTTTCTTGTTGAATTTCAAATAAAGTATGTTAAAGTGGAAATTCCACTGCCATCCTTTTTTTGGGGAGGGCGCGTTTGGTTTGGGACAATATCCTACTACTATTTAAAGAGGATTTCAAATTTACACCATTTATTTTTCTAATTCAAGGAGTGTTTAGTCTCATTTTTTTTTTTATAGACTAACTCGTACTTTTCAAAAACGACGAAAATATGACATGATTTCGAATTGAAATATCTAAAAAAGAAATGAAAAGGGAAAATTTTATCAAATTAAGCATTGAGTTATGGCATAAATTTTTAGTATTAGCACATGAAAGCAAGTAGGACCCTTGATCTCCATAACAGGCCGAAAAGAATCAAAGGCAGATTTGACCTTTTCGTCAGAGTCAGACTGGGAAGGCAGGAGAAGAAGTTGAAAAAAAGGAATTAAAGGAGGAAATAGGACCAAAATGACCAGATTTTGGTTTTTCTCAATGTACATAAAAAAATAATAATAATAAAAACCAACAGGGAATTGATGTGCTGCTTAGAGAAGTCAGAAGCTGTGGGGGCATTAATGTCCTTTAATGTCGTCCCAAATTTTAATAAATGAATCCACAGATTGAAAAAGAAAGAAAGAAAGGACAAAGCCAGAGGTCCCCTCCTCGAAGATGGAGAATGGAGACATTGAGAGTCCGGAGCTGGACCTGAAGCCTGAATCTGGGGACCTGAGACTCTGTCACCTTCTCTGTACACTGTACTGATACACACAAAAAGAGAGAAGTAAAAAGAAATGAGATGGAGTCTGCCTATAGCTATAGGCTTTAAAAGTCTAAACTCTAAGCTATGAAATCTAATATAAAAAAAAAAAAGTCTAGAAAAGGGTCGAAGGGTGTTGATTGTTGAAGAATGCATGACGCAACTGCCGAGGCATCCCTCCCTCTGAGTCAGAGAAAGATGGCAAAGACTGACCAGGGCCCAAGGCACATTTTCCGTTCTTCCACACATCAATGGCTCTCAACTCATTCACCACTATTCTTATAGTATTTGACAGCTTTTCTTTGGATTTCTCTAGTTATTTATTACTTAGTACTGTGTACAACTCTTGACCAAGACTAATTTCTACTTATATACAATAAAGTAGAAAATATTTCTTCTTTACTGCTTATATATAATAAAGTAGAAAATATTTCTTGTTTAAGCTAACATTTTTAATTGTTGTACTTGCTTATGAAAAGTTTATACTACTATGATACCGAAACTCCTAGCATAAGCATATATTAGAATCAGTGCTTTTGTAGCTTTTACGTGTAAATGTGTTCATAGTTCATACGAGAACTTTACTTTAGGTAAATTCTAGATTGATTAGCTTGATTAAATTCAAATGCACATTATCATGAACCAGAAAAATGGCTTAAGGTCAGATTGACAGAGAAAGGTTGAGAAAAGAAAAACTAAGTTATTTTTAAACACTCAAAATTGGGTTAAAATTTGGTTGGGTGTTACAAAATTGTTTAGTGAAATGAAAGACGAGATGAGATGGTGGCGATTCACATTTTGCCGACTGCAATGGGGATTATTAACTAATGATGATTTTATAGAAGAATGGAGGAATGGGGGATTCCAAAATGGTAAACTCACAAAGTGATGTTGGGAGGGTGAAGGGCAATTCGTGGACCTTTGGGGCAATGATGATTGACCCACCAATGTTTAATGTTTAATTAAATCTAAAGTAATCACTTTCCTTCAAGTTCAAGACTTTTGCAACACATTTCTCTCTCTCTCTCTCTCTTAATGCAGATATGCCCATCATTTTTTTTTTGAAGAAGATAGGTCCATCAAGACTTTCCTCCTGGTAACTTTTATTCTATAAAGGTTTGCCCCACCGCCAAAGCTGCAATAGTGGGAGAAAATCGTGGTTTTTGTTTTGGTCAACGTATAATCCTTTGCTCGTGAATGAAATTTTGACTTAAAGATAATTTTTTTTTTATTTTGAACATTTAGATTTAAGTTTCATTGTATATAATTTTGATTATTTAGTTTTAATTAATTAGTTGATGATTATAATTTATAATTCATCTTGTAAAAAAAAATCCTTTACTGGACTGCTTAACGCTGTAATACATGACGTAGTCGGCAGCGTATAAACTTAGAAAAATGAATGCATAATTAAAAAAATATACTTAAATTTAGCTCTTACCAAATGGCAACTAATTAAGAGTACAGTAAAAACCGTCCCTCCACGGGCCCTAATTTTATACTTAAAAAGATTGTTTGTTAATTTCATGCTCCAATGGAAGGTAGATGACTCATGCCCCACGTCCTCTTCCCCTTATAAGTACTGCCAACCCCACTTCTTTCCTTCCTCACCAGGTGAGCCCTGAGATATATTTCAGAGCTTAGGTACACAGCTTTCCTGAGCTCTGGAGACGTATTGAAGAGAGCTTGTTGAGTATCTTGACAGGTTATTCTCATGGAGGCTTATAAACCAAGTATGGGAGAATCTGTAAAGCTCAGGAGGGATAGCGCCATCCCTAGTTGTTTTTAAAATATCATCTGTGGCGCTATCTATCCTGAGTTTGATGGTTTCTTCCTGCTATATATTTGTGGTGCAGTTTCAGCTTCAAGAATGATGCATAGTTGGTATCTATAATCTATTTGCTAATTTTGGGTTTTTTTTTTATTTAAATTCTGCCATAAGTTGATTCTTTCTAGGTTACTTCTCTGATTCTTTTTAATAGATGGGCAAAAAACCAAGTAGTATTCTTGATTAAGTTCTAAGGGTTTTTTCTTTAATTTGAGTAGCAAAATCATAAGTACATAACAAGGTAACTAATCTTCTATGCTTTGTAGTTTGCGTTGTAAGCTTCTTTGTTCTTAATTTCCTGGCATCTGGCTCGTATCCTTTGATTGTAGATGGAGTACTTAGCTGCAGGGGTTACCTTGCTCTATATATGGGATTGAGGAAATATTATTCACTTATCCAAGGGAAATTACCAGAATGGAAGGGAAAAATTCGATCTTTTTCTTTCCTTTTTGGATAAGAAGGATATAAGTGATCTTTGGAATCCTCTGCAAAGTACAAAGCTGATGATGATTATTATTAATTAAAAAAAAAGAGTGTTGATCATGGATTTTTTTTCTAATTTATCCTCATCTCTCTTAGAATTTCTCAGACGGATTTTGTTTTATCAAAAGCTGCTCTTGTTTTCTTTTATCAGCATCTGGAGATTTTGTACTATATGCTATGTTTTCTTTCTAAGTTACACCATGACATCTTTGTAAAGACAAAATCAAACTATTTCCAATGATCGATCTTGTTTATTCCCAAAGACAGTTTTGGCTAGAGTAACTTGTAATTTATCGTGGATACTAGTATTTGATTCTTTCTGATCTCCTTCGTTGCTTTCAATTTGCCTCACTTCTACTTTTTCTTACCCCTCTTCTCATTTCACCCTACTAAATATATTGTCTGGTAAGATTTTAGGAACTTCGTTTTCGAGGTCATGAATATTCGATTATGTATTTTACATATACTAAGAGCTTGTTTTCTTTTTAATTTTTTAATTTATTAAAAAAAAATTACGCTTTTGAGTTCTCTTGAAAAACTTAAGCAAGCTTAGTATAACTAGTACTTGGTATATAATGTTTAGTATAAGTATCTGCGCACGAGTTTTTGTGAAAGACAAAACCAAGACTGATCTATGGTTTTTTAATTTATTTATTTGTCCGTAGTGAAATAATGATGGCTAAATAAGTAAAACCTGATCCATGATTCTCCACTGCTGCTGCTTCTTCATCCTACTCCTCCTACCCTTTCATATTTATTTGTTTATTTGCAACCAAGTTTTAATAGAGAACACAACAGGCTTTCAGGGCTTTTCTTTTCTGGTGTTGGAGTATTCATGTTGTTCTTGCCGTAGCAATATTCAAGCCAAAACTCGGATACCGAGAAGCTCTATATAGTCTCGATTTCCAGGAAGCCGATCCGTGATGGAGGCTGGCTAGGGTTTTATACTTTGACATAAATTGTTTGCAGGCTTCAAGTTTCTGTGGATATTGACTCCTTTCCGACTTCGTTCAAGTCACGGTCTCGTCGCTTTCTTTCCCTCAGTTCTGTGTTTTTCAATTATTTCTTCATCATCATCATCATCGTTATCTCTCTAACAAAAGCAAATGTGATGCAATTAATAATTCTAATATTTTCATGCAAATGCAATTTAAGTAATTAATTAATTAAAATTTTCAATTCGAATGGATTATGATGGTGAGGTTGACATAAAAAATTGAAATGTAGCTATCCCTTCTCCGTCGAGATGCAATAGAGATGATCATGCGGTTGGCCATTACTGGTCAAATGTAGGGTTGGGATGAATTGATTTAGGGTTGAGTGCGAGTGTTAAGAAATTTGATCTAACTTTAGGGTACAGGGCGTGTCTAAACTTTATGGGAACAAAGGAACCAAATCATCTGTTATCATCCTCATGATATTATTACATATCTAATATAAATAATCATCTTCACAACAAGGCGGACAATGTGCTTCAACAGAAACACCCACCTCTCTACAGGTTTTTGGAGTTTAATCACTTCATTTCATCATCTTGTGTAAAAGATCTTGTTTTGTATATAAAAAATATATACAGTCTTCTTTGCAATATAGATATTTCTATTTTCCACCACAATTTTCTTTTATGTGAATAGATATTTCAATCCAAAGTCATTTTGGCAAGAGGTAATTTCGGATCATTTTTTTTTATATTTAAATATGTTGAGAGAAGTTTAAAACTTACTTAATAGACAACAATAAGAAAGTTAATATTCATGAATATTTTGATTTCAAACTTTTCAAGTTAGCCATGTATTCTTATTTTTGAGAGATGAAGATGACAGATTAATCTTGATCAACAATTTTGTCTTTTTTTTTTTTTTTTTTTTTCTCCCCTTGTAATTGAATAGAATTAGCATGTTGGCATAGGAAGGAGGAGGGAGGGCGGAAGAAAATAAAAAAAAAAAGTAAGTTCTATTGCATGCCCCATGGTTAAGTGAATTCAGTATGCTTCATTAATTGTTTACGCAAAGCTCTATTAATCCATTTGCCATATATCCAAGGTTCGTCTTTGTCATTTATTTATTTTAAATAAACCTTTTTTTTGGGGTGGGGGGGGGGGGGGGGATCGATTTCTGTTTGGAATTTCTGAATGTGTGATGGAAATGTCATGATGCAGTGGAACACACGCATATGGATTGGAGGGATCCCAGGAATTAATTTATAAAAAATAATAATCATATTGATTAATTGTTGGAGAATAACGTTAATTATCCAATCATATTTGTTTTTGTCTCACACTTGAGTGGTGTGTAGAGGGTTCCCAAATCCACGCTGGACTCCCGAAAGGTCTTACCTCGATGCAATATTGGAATTATTTATAGTAAGCTAAGCTATATTACCAAAAACAAAAGGTGTAAGCTTAACTTAGTTAGGTCAAATAGAAGGTAGAAGGTGGAGTTTTTGGGGCTTTCAATATATATATATGTGTGTGTGTGTGTATGTATGGCAGCTGGAGAGGTGGAGAATTGAGGGAAAAAATACTTTTATTCCTAATTCCTATGTACGGTAACATTTTAGATATGGAAACATGTGGGAAGTAGTAGTAGTTTAAAGTTAGATGGGTTGGGAGTAAGATTTTAGATAGATTAATTATATAATCACAGTTACATGGACATATCTTTCAAAGCTATATATATATAGTAGGTCCGGAGAACCTGGCAGGACTTGAATTTCCTTGTCGTGACAGTGGACCTCATAGATCAGAGGATGGTTTTCGATGACATATATAGGCATCAGACCAACTACAGGGATGACTTTAATCTCCCATTTATTTCATTCTTATTCTCTGAATTTTGGACACACCTTAGAGGAATATATGTCCGACGGATGAAAAATGATTTGCCTCTTAATTTGAATATTGCTTCAGAAACAATATACTAGCATATTTATATCTACACAATCAGTTAAAATTTCTAATTTCAGGTTAATTTGCTTATTTCTTGACACTTAATAATTAACTTTCATATTTTTATTTAAATTAAAAAAAACTAAACTAAACTAAACTTAATTGAGAGTCATGTCTTTCATTTGCAACAAATTATTACAGTTTAATTTGAACTCAACTTTAATATAATGTTGTAGGTTATGTTTGTTGGATCTAATTTCTAATAACCATAGGACAATTGGTGCAATAAGTCACCGATTTATACCTTCAATCCAAAAAAAAAAAAAAAAAGGAAAATCTTATTAGGTAAAATATGACCCTTACTTATGAGTCAAAGATCCACCTCATCCCCTTTTGATGTAAGATTTGTGACATTCTTCAATATCCAATTGTACGACTCTTGTATCAACTCTTTCTTTCATAGAATAAAGAAATCCACTTTGGTCTAGACATACCTCAACCCTAATAACTCTTATTTAGTTATATGCCCAACACTTACCCATCTTACTCTTTCAAATGCGAGATCCGTACACGTTGCTACAAAGTATAAAAGCCACAAGACCACAATTTTTTTTTTTAATCTTTGCAAATAATTCAATGTAGAAATTAGTTTCAGAGGAAAAGACCAATCCAACAAAAAGGTCAAGTTTCCGAGGCAATTTCAAGTTTCAAAGCGGGAGATGGGAAGGGGGATATATGGGGTAGCTCCATGGGCGTTTTCTTCTTCTCTCAGCTTTGTACCCTGACAAGTGGCGGCTATGTTGCAGCTGATCCATATTGAATCCTCTTAATTCACAAAGCAGATAGAAGCATAACAGACGCCTTACTTTTAGCTGCTCTGCCCGTCTTTAATTTCTCGCCCCCTCTAAATTCAAGTATGAGCCAAGAGCCATTAATTGCTTGTTCTTGTGGTATAACATAGGACCCATCCTCGACAAAAAAACAAAAATATCAGTTCATGAATTGAAACTCGTAATGATTTTGATAGCCAAAAGCAAGAAATAAAATTTATGGAAAGTATTATTTTGCTCTCTCTCTCTCTCTCCATACATTTAACCACGACCTTACTTTGTTTTCCTTTTTTTAATAAAAACCATGACCAGCTTGTTTATAGTATACAATTGGTATAATATATTTTGACCATTTATATTTTGTAACATGCCAAAGGAATTGCCTTGTTCAAAACAAAATATAATAATAGCGCTCATGGATGAATTGGAAATTATTTATGGAGTAACATATATTTTTTTTATTTAACTTTGTTTAGAAGAAGAAAAGAAATAAAAGACATTAACCTCATATTAATGCTTGTTAAGAAAAACCATGAATCTTTATTCAAACACAAAAAGAAAAAAAAAAGGGAAAACCATGAATCTGAACACAAAATCGATCTCCTTTTTACAGCTTCGTTTAGGTGCGCGTCCACATCTCTCCTGATCTCTGCGTCCCTCTCCATTTTGTTGCGTTATAGTACGACTAGGTTTCCTAGGTACTATTTTTGCATGGCTAGGGTTTTCCCAGCTCGTTAACCCTTCACGCACGCCTCATGGATGGCGAGGCATTTGAAAAGGCGACCAACCACATTAGTGGAAATTAGAGTCGCCAAGTTCCAGACCTCCAGCAGTGCCAGTGGTATGTGTAAGAGCACATGAATCTCATTCCTTGGGAGTTTCTATGGCCAAAACCCTTTGGTGTTCTCCTTCAATGTGGGCTTTGTTGGTGACCATTTTGATCACCCGGACTGTTGGCTTTCTTTTCAATCCTCTCATACAGCCTAAGGTGGTTTCTGAGTCAATTGTGAGTATCTTTTCCATATTTCCTTCTTTCTTATTTTTGGTTTTGGGATTATATTTTCTTCTTCATGATGATTAATATTACTAGTTTACTACTAAATTATTTTTTCGTCTCCTTTGATGATTAAATCATTTTAAGGGCGAACCGTCACTTTGGGCCAGAGCAAGAGCTTTGCCAATAATAATGGAGTGTTTCCCCATATATAATTCCCATTTCGTACTAATAATGAGTGACGGACTTTACTTGAGAAAATATTAATGTAAGTATAAGCTTGCATTTGATATAATCAATTACATACAACTTGAATCAGTACATGCATTTTTGTTGAGATTTATATATGTCTAGCTTTACACACCGGCATTGTGATTTGTGGTGAGTTGTAGGTAGGTAGATTAACCATGTATGCATATTGAATATGAATTCATGGAACATGTATGTATGTATGTATGTATGTATGTATGTATGTACCAATGCAGTTTACCCCACTTTAAGCATAATTAATAATTAATGGGCTGAAATAGCTATCAACTCAACTCCACACAAACTCATCTTTTCTGCCATTAATAATAATTACTTATATAGGAATAGGAGCTGCCTCTACCTTCTTTCTTTCTTTCTTTGGATAAATGTTGGAGAGGAGAATGTTAAGGCTCCATTGGCATATGTACATAAATCATTAAATTTAGAATTAAAAATACTTCTTCAGTGGAGTTTGAGCCCGTTAAAATAACAAATGGCTTCAGCCCATGATTCTTTACTAGGCTTTTCTGCTCCACCCCTATTTATGATATCTAAACCCATCCAATTGAATCCACAAACTATCACTCCTCCTCATCTCTTGTTTCCGTCGTTGGCTACCACTTCCCCTCTGGCTCACTCTTTCTCTTTCTTTTACCGAAATAAAGTTTTCTTGCCTTAAAAAGGATTTTGTCTTAATTACCTTTTCAGCTATGGATGACGACAATTCCAACGCGGTTCGGAGAATGTCCAGCCGTACTCGTAAAGTGGCTCCTAAAATGGCTGCAGCACTTGGCAGTTCTGATAATCGAACTCAGGTTTCTTCTTCTTCTTTAAAATTTTAATTATCTTTTTGTATTTTTATATTTTTGCCGTGAAACATTGGGAATTAATTTGTGGGATTTTTAAATTGTGGAAAAAAAAAGGCAGCTTTGGCTCGTCTTGAAGCTTTGGAGAATGATAACGCAGGGATTGAAACAATTGAAATGAACGATGATGATGAAGCTTCTCTTGATGACGAAGATCAAGGTTTTTTTTTTCTTTTATTTTATCTCTTTTTCCTTTTATGTAGAAGTTTATGGAATCATATCTATTTAGGACAAAAGGGTATTGATAATATCTAACGCTTGACATTGCAAACAAAAAGTTCAGTGCTTTGGTAATTGAATTTCTTATTGATGAGGTTAAGCAATGTTAATTAGGAAGAACTTTGTTTAAAGATCATAAAACTACCAGAGAAAATGAAAATATGAATTATGTTTGGGTCTTAAACTGTTTTAGAGTAAGATTTATGATGTCACTGATAACATCCTGGTCTATGCATATATTTTCAGAGATTGCGTTTGTTCATAGCCTTATGATATCCATGGTGATCGTGACTCATACTTATAGTCATAGATATAATAGCTTTTCTCAAGAGGGTTTTTGGCTAGAAGTTACAGCATGACTAATCTTTCTGCCTTGGTTTTCTATATCAACTTTTTCGATATACTTATTTCTTGTGCTAATTCTTTTATGGTTTCTTCATTGTGAATTTTGAACTACTATAAGCATAAAAGAAAAGACTACTATATATTTGTTGCTTCACAGTAGTTTGGCAGTATCTCATATGTTTTCTACCTTCAAGACCTGCTTTATTCAACCAATCAAAAAAAGCGCAGTAGGAAATCTAACCATCTTTCAAATTTCTCTTCTTACGCTAGTTTTAGGTAGCTGGTTTATTAGCTTCAAAACATTTTTGTTACCTTGTTTTTCTTGTTTTAAAACTTGGTTTTTTCTTTCTCTTTTCCATTTTTTAACTTGTAATTGCAGCGTACATGCAAAAGAAGTCCAAGGGCACCAAGCGCAAAACTCGACAGGCAAAAGCGCTTGAAAATGCTAGGAAGGCTCCGAGAACGTTTCTTGAGCTCTTAAATGAGGTAAAAAAGGGTAATGTTGTTTCTATTCATCCTGATTTTATTGCCTCACTTGAGGAACTAAATAATTCCTCTTCCGAAGGCAAACTTGGAGTCTTTGCCTCCTAATGTTCCATCCTATTTGAGGGCAGCAGTGGGACCTCCAAGCTCTACCTCCCGCCGGCATTTCTGCAGCGTTTGTGGGTTTACTGCAAGCTATACATGTGTCACGTGTGGGATGCGCTTTTGTTCATGCCGTTGCCAAAATGTACATATCGATACTCGATGCATGAAATTTGTTACTTGAGTGATGAGAAAGGAACCAGAAAATTTTGTTCACGTGGCAAAACTCATCATATGCCAAAAGTATTCTATGTAGATACTGTTACAAAATTTTCAAATGTAGTCTTAACAAATGAAGGCTTTCTGTGCCACTGTTTCTTGGTAGAGTTTGTAAAGCAAGGGCAAAGGTGAAATAAGAGGAAGAAACCTTTTCTGTCCTGTTCAAGATTGATTCTCTTGTTGTACTCAGATCCCGACGGCGTGTGTCCAGGCCAGGTTGCTTAGGTTGCTTCTCAGTGCATCATACTGCTGATCAACAATAAAAAGAGATAAAAGTTAAATCAAGAGAGGAGCTAAATTCTCTTTATAAGTCAAAGCAGTTGAAGAATTAATTGCCAACTATAAGTTCCCAGTCATGTAATTTGTCCCCTCAGTCAGAACCTAGTCATAAAGAAAAAACGATTCAAAAAATTTTGGTTGTATTCTTTGTGTTGTTCGTATTCACGGCAAGGAAGATGTAGGCTGCAACATGCCAATGCAACGTCTTCACACCTGAGCCATCTGCTGCTTCAAAGTTTGTAATGACTTTATTTTTGATTCACAAATACACCAAATGCAGAGAGTACTGTACACTGTCCGGTTACTATTTTTCTTGCAACATCAACAGGACTCCAAGACCTTAATGCTTGGGAGATCCGATTTCCAAGTTTTGTCTCATTTGTGGAACATACCAATGTTTCCAAACGATGGAAAACCCGTCCAGGTCCTTCATCCTGTCCATTTCTCTGAAGAGAGGACAACAAAATTTCCATCTTATTGTCCTCTGCGCAGTCGATTTGATCTTGTGACCATTTTGCAACCTCATCTATTATGCCACATAAAGACTGTATAGCATCCCGAATAGCATGAGATAACGAAGAGATAGACTGATCTATAGATCCACTCTTCTTCTTCTTCTTTCCAGATGGAAGACACGATCTGACACAAGACTGAATTATAAGGCCATGCCAAGCCAATGGTTCAGTAACCAGTTGAACCAATATAGGTAAATCACCCTGCGGAGAGTGAATCAGAGGCCCCATGGATCTGACCTTTCCCAAAATGTAGTTTTCCAGCAGAGAATTTACAAGATGACAACTACCAGGAGTACATTCACCTCCATGTTGTCCAAACTCGTAAGAATTCAAGTTCCATGCGTTAAAAAATACAGCAAAGTTCATCCAGTCAAATCACTTCTGAACCAAAGCCTGTATAAACCTAAGAATTAATTTTGCAGAAGGTAATTAACATCATATGATACTTAAGCAGTGTTTGCATCAATATCTACCAAGCAAATCTAGGAAAAGAGCAATCACCAACCTTTTGGTAATATCAATAAAGGCATATAGGAATATGTTGTACTAGTAAGGAGAAAAATGTAAACCCTAACACGCCCCCAATTGTCACACTTTCAGCAACATGCAAACAAAAGACAATGTGATTAAATATTCAAATTACCTAATTTTACCTACTTCCTAACATGTATTGACTTCTGTGGAACAATGCTTAAATCTTTACATCTGTACGATCAAAACATAGCTTGACAAGCACAACAATACTCAGTACATGATCTCATCAACCAGCATATTAAACTGTATAACCAAATACAAGACCTTGCAACAATTAAAATGCATGACTATAAATTAATTGAGGATATGCATACAGTCATGTAGGTACCTCATAAGATTTTAGACCACAGGAAACTCCCACAACCACATCAATTGCATCATTTAAGGAAAATCCCAATATTTTTGCATAGCGTTCAAGCAAAGTCTTAAGTTCTGAGGACAATTTAGGATCAGCTCAAGAACCATCGATTTCACTGTTATCCTTGTGTAAGACTGATGCACTTTGAATAGACAAATATATCATCCGAGGAAGAAGAGACTTCCTCTCAATGATTCCCCGTACATTTGCTTCCCTTTCTTTTGTCTAAATTTGATCAACAATAAAGAAACTCAAAATTAGATTACCAATGAGAAAGGCAGAAGATGACAGGCATAATAGACATGAGAAAACCATGGAAAATAAATTCTTTCTACAACAAATATTATACACAAACTACGAATCTACAAGAAATTGGGAGCAGAGTTTAGTACCAAGTTTTCTTTAGGATAGTAGGAGATTCCTTCAAATGGACCTGAAGCAGCAAAAGTTTCAAAATGGTTCATGGGATATAACGAGGGGAATAGATCAGGGATTAAAAAGGAAGACCTCAAAAAATCTAGACAAGATAATTCACAATAAACCAACCAGGTACCATGCTGAATGTTATACGGACCTAAAAGGTAGTTTTTCTCTGTAGATGGTGTCCACCAAGGTTGTGACTGGAAATCTTCATTGAAGGTCAGCAGTTTCGATCCAATCTCATTAGAGAGCTCTACAAAGTCAATCCCACATTTCAAGCTCTCGAGAATATGCTAGAAGAGTAAATATTAATGTTATATGCATTCTACAATACAGCAAAACATCATAGGTGTTAATTACTTGAGAATTTCAAAGACACTACCTCTTCTTCTTCAATGTTGTCTGCATTCTGTTTTAGCTGTAGAATTGGTGCTTCTACCCTTGCCACCAAATATTGATTGGAATGTTGTAACTGCTCTTTGAACTGAACAAATTCTATTACCTGGAGTACAAGGTAACAATTACTCCTCAGTTCACATAATCAGGACCTAAATCTCATTCCAACAATTTATTTATCTTTTTTTTTCCTTTTAGCCTATAACATCTACTAGCCACAAGCAGAGCCCAACAATCAGTTTTAAACTGTAAAATTTTATATATGGAATGTAGACAGGACAATGAAGCAACAAGAAATTCAGATATTGTTGCAATCGAATAAGCAGATTATGAAGGCGAAATCAAGAAGCCTGCTCACCAAGCAAGCAAATCAAACTCAGAATTCACTTAAATTTCAAGAGTGAATAGTCAAGCATGTTTCAGCACCACGATATGGAAGCCATCACTCTTGAACCGAAACAGTTGACACATGGCATTAAGAGGCAAAGAGAATTTTCAAGGGAAATAACAATTTGCTAATATTTTATATTCTGCAAAAAAAACAGCTCCATGAGTGGCTCCAATTAAGCTGGCCAATACAATCTTCAAAAATCCTTTCCATTAAGTTCATTGTTGTCATCCCCTCTCATCAAGTATCCAAAATATCATAAAATCCTAAAATACAAGCACTTTTAACAGGTTTAATAACAGCAGAGAGAGGAAAATAGTACTGCATTGCACCCTTAACTATATCTCCTCCAAAATCTAATCAAAACAAATTCTCATATATACTCATCGTGTAAAGATTCCTTAATTGGCTTTTCAAGCAAGAAGGCAGCTACAAATGGATTAGATGAGCTGATTGAAAAGCTGACCAGAAAGTTCAATTAAGACAACAAAGGTATAGAACCTAGTGTTTTCTTTTGGAGAGAGCAAGTAAATAGGATTTCCTTCAGCCTGCACACATAATGTTTTTCTTTATTTTACCATGTTACTCTTGCAACGGATGATACCATGCATCTTTCTGTATGTCTTGTTTTTCTGTTTCTAATTTTAAATATAAAACCAACTTGAATTATTCCTCAGAGAGAGAGATTATAAAAAGCCACACTTCTTTGTTTCGTGTTTTTGTGGATAAAAGTGAAAAACAGGAACTAATGCAGATTTGAAAGGAGTACATACAAAGATAAATTCATACTTTAGAGTAATTTCTATGGCGATAAGAAAGAAATGTAAGATCTGCAGATTCTCTGGAGTGCTCATCCATAAACTTGAGGTAATCTTTTAGCAGATTGCTTAAATCTGTCCAAAGTGGAGATACCAAAATCTGGGCCAAGATGTGATGTGAAATAGTTTCCATCAAGATATTCTTCACATCCAACGATTTATACCTAGAAAAACAGAAAACGAGTAAATTTCATACCTAAAACAAAGGATGAGGTGCATATAGACTATAGAGTAAATAGAAAGAGGATGAGGTGCATATAGACTATAGAGTAAATAGAAAATTGTTAGAAAAGTGATTGGAATTCTTGGCTTTAGAAAATAATGCTTTTTGGTATTAACCATAATCCACTTACCTTTCATGCGCCAATGAAAGGGCACCAAAGTGTGAAAACAGATGCAACAGTAAATTTTGTACTGCCACACATTTCTGCCAAAATGAGCGGAAAGACAGATGTTACATACAAGAGTAAGAATCTCCTAGCAAAACAAAGAGCTTTCAAACAGAAAGCAGAAAATTTCACCCAAAAGTTATTTTAATGTCATAAACACTATCAAGCAGCCACCACACAGTGTCTTGTCATTAACAAAGATTAATTTATAGAAAAAATCAAACTAAGCAAACAGTGATTTTTCAATTCAAATTAATTATTCATTAGATGCTGCAAGACAAAGTGAGAAAATTAAACATTTCCTGACCATCGGATGGTTAACCCGAATTCCAAAACCATAATGGCTTCAACAAAATAGCCAAGATTTCTTGTGCGCCAAAATAGCTGAATCCAAAAAGAAATTTGTTTTCCATGAATATTAACCTTAGAGATATAAATATGGTAGTTGCCAGGATAAGAAAATACATCTCAATAACTTGTCAAGTAAAATCTTTTGTAGCAAATCAAGAACCAAAAACAACATGACATAACAGGCAAACTTGCACTCACAAAGTAAAATGTACATTCTTCTGTCCAGTTATGCAGATATCAGCAAGCAGAGGAAACATAAGAGGGAAGACATAGGTAGCAGACTTGAATGGTGAAAGAAAGAAAAAATAAATAAAGCAAATGCACCTGAACCAACACATTGAAAATAATTGATAACAGCTCTTCACCATGCATAGTCTCTTGTGGATCCAAATCCTTGGAAAGTGGAAGGTTTTTACAGTATAACTCAGCCATTTGTACAGCAAAGCCTTCAAGTTCTGGGAATGAACAGCTGAGTTATATAATAGGTCTTTAAATGAAAGAATAACAGCCCAATAGTTGAAAAGGAAAAGCAATGTAATACACCACTGCACAATCCTTTTAGAAGTCATTAAATGAAGGATCAAGACTCACCACCCACAGAAAGCCTGAAAATGTTTCCAATCAGTTCTTGAGTTTTCACAAGTGTTATTGACTGCCCCAGAGCTTTAGTTGGCACTGCTGAAAGGGAGTTTGAGTTTTTCATCAACTTATCCAGAAACTCCATCTTCTTTTCTGGTGATAATACTTGAAGAAAGGTCTCAACATCAGAAGTGAAGCAAGCCAGGTGACCAAACCTGTACTCAGCAAACCAAAAGCTCTATATATTATTAATAAAAAGTTATCATATGTATTTTTCTTCTTCTTAGAACTGAAGGTGCAACCAATAAAAATAGCAAAAATTTCACAGCACCAATACTCTAGATAACTTTTGCAACAACAAACTTAATCAATCAAACAGCAGGAAAAGACAGCACCAGAAACAGGAGTATTAGTAAGTTAATATAGTCGCAACCCTCTCAAAATTGATAAAAACCAATTGAAAAGCAACCAATTAGCTGGAAAAAGATGTTGGACGAACAGACCACAATAAGATAATCCCAAAGTTCAGGTTAAATAATTCAACAAATACATGAAAGACTAACCTGTACATGATAATTCAGTAAAAAACTTTAGAGGAATAATCGAAGGTCAAGGCATACCTTGAATAATATTGCAAAAGAGCTTCTATAAGATCATCATTGTTGTTCTTTCCAAATAGGCATTTCCTCCGTTCAATTTCAAGATGAGCCAAGTATGGATTTCTTAAAGAATTATTACTAGCTTCTGCTTGTAACTTTTGTACAGATGCTGATGCATTTGATACATGAGAATCAAACTGTGGATTGACCAGATTGAATTTTCAGTAAAATGTTTTTGCAAAGCAATAGATGGGAACTAACAATTATAAAATCTAGTGAGTAATATTCGAAAGTTATAATAATATACCAATTCATCTGTTAAGTGTCTAAGCTTGCATTCCACAAATTTTGGGGGATGAATTGGAGCATTGATGATTTCACTGGACCAACTGCTGTCATCCTCAAATAAACAGCCTAGATAATGTACGAAAGCCTCCCAATCATCTGCACTGTCAGTTAACAACAAAAGGAAAGAAAGACCAGACTGTTAGAGATGGTATGTTCAGGAGTAAATAATTCAACTCAGAACCTAAGTGCGCGCTAGTAAGTTGCCATAGTTGCTGAAGCAAAGTTTTGCTATAAATTTCTGTAACGTCCACAAGCATACCACAGTTCTAAAATTTTCTGGTAGACATCTGGCATAGTCACCTGCCCGAGCAAGAAGCTTCCCCTGTCAACTTAAAGTCAAAGAACATACTTTGATAAGAAATGAAAAGTGGAAGAACAACTCCCTGTGAAAACAATGTGTAATCTTACATATCACAATGAATTTTAATGATGAATTCCAGGTATTTCCATCCAAGTCCAGGATATATGAACATGCAATTTGAATAAGTAACGTGCATGTGCACAAGATATTTCCAATATCAACATTTATATACTATTAACGAGTAGGAAATATAAGCTTCAGAAAGTACCTGTATTTGTAGCTTATCAACTTCAATCATCAGAAGGGATCCTAATTTCCCAGAGAGAATTTCCAAAGCATCATCATATTTTGCTTGTTGCTCCAATATTGAAAAGTAGATGACAAGAGCTGCGCAGATGTAGGATTGGATATCATATGTAAATGAGAACACAAGAGCTGCTCTCCAGGTGGCCTGCAAAGGAAAAGAGATGGAAACAGAAATATACCTTCTGGCTCGTGCAAATTGTGGGAAGCAATGTGCTTCTTAAGTAAACCCTCAGCTAAGAGTAACAGCTTCTCTCCACCACTGCCACAAAGTACCTGAAGTTCAGACCCCACAAAGTAAGCGGTTAAAGAAGACATTTTTTACAACGACAACAACAAATTAAGCCTTATATCCCATAACTCTGGGGTTGGCTGTATGAAAGCTAAAAAGGGGAATCATGTTAGGTCGTACTTTTGAATCTTCTTGCACCACTCATTTCTACATTATAAGAAATTAGTTATTCTCCTTGAAAATGATGAAAGAAACATCTACATCACTCTTGTAGAGAGCATTCCAGTATAAAATTCCATGAGACCATCAAGTAGACTATAAAGTCACTCTTAAAACAGGATAAACCAATTTATGTCTGCATTAAATGCAATTAGTTCCATGAAAACCTTTAATTATGCCAACAACACCAACCCTTCTGGCAATACTAAATACTATGAATTAATACATAAAGGAGAAAGGGCAAGAGTATTCAACATCTATCTCCTATGCACATTTCTTGCTATTGTAACATGTTATAAACTATAGATCTCTTTAGAAGAAACGTTAATCAATAGTCTTATATTGTTCTACAAACAAGTGGCACAGTCAAAGCACAGATCGTTTTTATAGTGCACCTAGACAAACTTATCAAAGGGAACTGAAGAAATACAATTTTTGTAAAACTTTTGTGAAAAAAAAAAGCCAGCTACTTTTTGAAGCTCAAGACCACCTTAGCACTTTCAGTACAAATTTTATATGTCTCAAAACCCTAGACCAACACTATATATTTTGTAACAACTGGAATCTCAAGAGGTAAATCTCATTTCCCTACAATGACAATGTTCTTAGCATCCCCTTTACAGAAAGGACTTTGACATTTTTCAAACCTTAAACAAGACTGGACTGTTGAGCCGCTGCAACAATCAACAGATTCGATCTTGGGTTTGGAGACAGCAAGTTTTTGGAGCAACCCAACTGCATATAAAATATTTTCTTTCAAGATAGTTTTATTAGAAAAATATGCTTTATTTAAAACATTTGAATTTATTAGATTATTTTCAGTATATATTTTTTTTTACATGTTAGTCATGGCCATGCTTAGCAGAAACGCTGAAAAGCTTCAGCCAGGATCAACCAAGAAGAGAAGGTAGTTGCATTCAATTCCATAAATTGGAAACAGTTATCTTCCACTGTAACTTGTTAGTTCCAAACTGCCAGCTTGTTACAACTTTTCCATTCTATTTATGAAGACCACTCTAGCATCAAATCGATTTTTTTATGACCACTACCAATCAATGACATGATAAACAAATTTACAAATAAGCAGCAAGGAAAACTGGCAGAACCTGCAACTGGATGCTGCAAACTGCCCAGAGCAAAAACCTTTCTTCACCAGCAAGCTTATACATTTTGATGGCTGTCTGGAAGAAAATAAAAGCCAGAATAAGTTACAATAATTATGGAGTTAGTCCGCATAAAAATAAATGCCCATAAAATTCCTGTAATTTAAAAACAAAATAAAGGATCAGAAAACACTAACCTGTTGCGGCTTGACAAACGAATACTCTCGAACATAACAGTTGAAGAGCCCCATCATTAGTTCCAAATTGTTTGGGAATTTCCCACAAGCATGTTCGTAACAGCAAGTAGCCAACTCCACTGACAATTAACAAAGAAAAAACTCATAGAACAAGATACCTATCGACTATAGACAAAACTGAAGCGACAATCAGTTTAGCCAAAAAGAAAAAACTAACGGTGATCGAGTAGCTGGAAAACAATTTGAAGCGTGCTAAGAGTGAGATCATCCATTAACAGAGTCTCATTCTTGTATAAAATTTCTTTCGCATTTAAACAAACCGATAGTGCTTCGTCGGATTTTCCCATCCTTTCCAATATCAAAGCCTTGAGAGCCTGCAAATAATCAAAATACAAAATAACATAAATAATTTAAGACTAGTTATCTAAAAGAAAAACTTAAAATCGAATGACTACTAACAAGAACATAAGGAGAATGGGAATGTTTAGAAAGTAGAGCGGTAGTGATCTTAAGAGCATTTTTGAACTGTCGAGAATCGATGGCGTCCCAAATTGGTCGGACCCGCCGCTCCGGAATTCCACCAGCTAAGCCAAACTTGGAAGCCATTTTGTGGTTTAATTATGGAGTTTGAGTCTTCGGATTGGAGTCAAAGATTCGTTACCTCTATCTCTCACTCTGTTCCTGGCTTTGTTGTCAGCATAGAAGGAATGAAATTGAAGTGAAATGTGGGAAACCTAATCAGAGTGGTTGGATGCAGGTTTAATTTAGATGTTGGGTTTTACCAGATCACCTGCCTTTGGATCTAAGACTTGCGTTTGGGAGTTTGGACTCCGCCCTTTGCGTTTCTTTTAGCCGTTTAGGCGTTAGACCCACCCAACGGAGTTTCACTTTTACCTCTTTTTTGACTTTTTTCTTTCTATATTAATTACTTAAGTATTTTTTAAAATATTTAATTATTTTTATTTTAAAAAAAATATAAATTATTATTTAAAAATAAAAAATATATTTTTCACCTTAAACTTTTAAATAATATATCATTTTCATCTAAATTATAATATTACTAATTTAACTTGTATATATGATATTTAATTAATATAATTTTATTATATGTATATTATTTTATTAATAAAAGTATTAAATATTTTATAAAAAGTTTTATATGGATGTTACATGATAAAAAAATTTGATCGGTCCTAGAAATTTTTTATGATTTAGATAAATTAAAAATATATATTTAATTTAATTTGAAAAAAAATGTTGATAATATATTTAGTAAATACATAATTTGATAATATTTATCAAATATCATATATATATATAAACTAATATAATTAGTAAGATTAAAATTTGAGTTAATATAATATATAATTTGAAAATTTATAATGCAAATTATATATTACTTGAAAATTTATAGTGTAAATTATACATTTATTTTTTTAAATATCAACTTATATATTTTTTAAATTTAGACATAAAATATATAATTAACTCTTTTGAAAAAAATCAATAATAAATAAGTACTTAAAGTTAATTTTATCCTTCTAAGATCGAACCATCCTTTAACATCATTTAAAAATTTTTAATCTTTTCATTAAAGGATTTGTTCATTAAAAAATACCACTACATTACATTCAATTAAAAATCGTTCAATAACTTATATAAAGATTCATTCTAAAATTTAAAAAACCTCAACGTTATTATTCACTTAAAAATAAATTGTTTTATTTTGTTATAAAAAAATAAAAAAAAAAGTTAAGTCATACTATAGTTTTTTTTTTTCAAAATTCTGTAATTTTTATTCAAATTATTAAGTTAATTATTTCACATTTAAAAAATTTTAGTGAAATTTTTTATATAAAGAAGCTTGCTGAAAATTAAGTAAAACAAGGGATGTAATTGTTTTAAAAAAAGGAGATGCCAAAAATAGTAATTCAAAATGCATTTAAATGTTTGAATCAACAAAAGTACGTGAAAAATGATGCAATGAGAAGGAAAACATTTTCATGCAATACTTATCCTATGTAATTTTAACTTTTATATTTTATAAGTGATGCCATGATCGAATAAATTATAAAGTATTTTTTTATAATTTTAATAACTTAAAACATTTTATAATTAAAATTATAAAAAATATTTTATAATATATTAGATCATGACATCACTTATAAAATATAAAAATTAAAATTACATAGGATAAATATTATACTGTACATATTCTCCTTCTCATTTCATCATTTTTTACATACTTTTGTTGATTCGAACATTTAAATGTATTTTCAAGCGTTAAGCCTGTCGTAATCGGAGTAGCCACCAACGTGACTATCAATGTTTAAAAAGCAAATATTTAAGCTGTACGGCCCTTCATAAGCCAAAAACACAGACAGATCAAGCAAATAGGGCATTCTATTTGTGAAGCCAAGGCAGCTATCCCTTGACTTTGTTAAGCCAGCCAAATCAAGCAAAGCATAAACAAGCTACAACAACAATAATAACAATAAAAGATTAAGAAAAAACCCATATTAATGATCTTGAACGCACCGTATCACTGCAAACAGATCCAACCAACATTCCTAAGTCCGGTTGGAAGAAACCCATATCCATATCCATTGCAAACCCGAAAACAGGCCCCGAAGAACATAAAAAATCAAAAATGAGAATCCGGTTTTCGTTTCCCATCGTTTCTGTTTGTCCACAGCTTTTTCACGTTTTCTCCATTCCATGCCCCGGCGCACAAGCTACATGCAACCCTTCCCTCGATCTTCTTCTCCCTCACAGCGCACACCAACACTTCCCTCCCCTGTCGAAAATATCGACAACCCTAATGCTTTCTCCTCGGTAAGCAGATTCGAATTCATTTAATTCTTTTTTGTTTCTTGTTGTCTTGAGAAAGATTTTATTCAAATCGGAAGATGATGGGCTCTGAGAACCAGGGCTTCCAAGAAGCCCACCTTTTCGCTTCCCGTGAAGAAATGGAAAATCTCGTTCTCGACGAGCCTCTTAGCAACCTCAACGACCACCAGAACAGTAACTCCTACTCGAGTTATCGAAGCGCCATCTCATCACTCTCCAATACGACGCACCACCCAATGTCTCTGCCGATCCTCGCGACTCCAGCCGACTCCGATCCCTTGCTCTCCCCTCCACTCTATCTTAACCCTAACGCACCTGATAACAACTCCTACATCGAGCCTCCTTCCTACGCTGATGTCATCTTCAGTCCTTTCGATGAGAACTCATTCAACGGCCTCGAATCGACTTCTCAGAACCCAGAATCGTCATTGGCTCTCTCCAGATCGCCATCGTCCAGCACATATTATATCAAAATTACGGTTTCCAACCCCCAAAAGGAGCAAGACACCACCAATTCACTCGTGCCAGGAGGTAATACATATTACACTTATTTAATTACGACGAGAACGAATAGTCCAGAATTCGGCTCCTCTGAATTTAGTGTTAGGAGAAGGTTTAGGGATGTAGTCACGTTATCGGATCGGTTAGCGGAAGCTTACCGTGGATATTTTATTCCGCCGAGGCCAGATAAAAATGTGGTGGAATCTCAAGTGATGCAGAAGCAAGAATTCATGGAGCAAAGGAGGATTGCATTGGAGAAATATTTGCAGAGGCTGGTGGAGCATCCGGTGATTAGACTAAGCGATGAATTGAAGGTGTTTTTGCAAGTGGAAGGGAGGCTTCCATTGCCGACGAGCACTGATGTGGCTTCACGGATGCTTGATGGTGCTGTGAAGTTACCGAAGCAGTTGTTTGGGGAAAGTACTGCAGTGGTGGAGCCACACGAGGTGCTGCTGCCTGCAAAAGGCGGGACGGATTTGTTGCGGTTGTTTAAGGAATTGAGACAGTCTGTAGCAAATGATTGGGGTGGTTCGAAACCGCCTGTAGTAGAGGAGGATAAGGTGTTTATGGAGAAAAAAGAATGGATTCATGATCTTGAGCAGCAACTCAGCAATGCTTCTCAGCAGGTAATTTTATTGGGTTTTCTGACTTTGACATGTACATTTGAATCTTGTGGGATAAAGTTTTTGATGATGGGTTTTGTTTGGGATGTTGTTAATTTTCTTTTAGGCTGAGGCACTTGTTAAAGCACAGCAAGATATGGGAGAGACAATGGGAGAATTAGGATTGGCATTTATTAAGCTGACTAAGTTTGAGAATGAGGAGGCTATGTTCAATTCTCAAAGAGTACGGGCTGCTGACATGAAGTGTTTAGCAACTGCCGCAGTCAAAGCTAGCAGATTTTATCGAGAACTGAACTCGCAGACTGTCAAGCATTTGGTAATGTGCAAAATTCGATACCTCATTTTATTCTTTCAACTTAAAACGTGGGATTGAGATGTTCACAAGTATTCATTTGTTGGAGCAATTTATTTTGAACAAGAATAAGAGTTTGCAATGTGTGAAATCTCTAGTAATCATTAAGTTTGGCAATCAACAACTTTAAAAGGTCTGAAGCTATGTGGAATGGCTGGCTTATGGATTGCCTGAGAAGCTAATTATTGTTGTTTGTACCTGCATTAATCAAAATTTGAGCAATTATGCTGGTGATTACAATTTCATTTGAAGTTTCTATATTTGTAAAGGGAAGTTTGCATTTATTTATAATGTATTTTGTTTTTTGTGCACTTCAGGATACACTTCATGAATATCTTGGGCTTATGTTAGCTGTGCATGGTGCATTTTCGGACCGATCAAGTGCTTTGTTGACGGTGCAAACTCTCCTATCAGAACTATCTACATTGCATTCAAGGGCTGAAAAACTTGAAGCTGCATCATCAAAAATATTTGGTGGCGACAAATCAAGGATTCGGAAGATAGAGGAGTTAAAAGATACTATAAGGGTTACTGAAGATGCTAAAAATGTTGCCATAAGAGAATATGAGCGGATCAAGGTGAGTAATTTTCATAATATCCTTTCCGTTTATCCGAATTTGAGGATAATTTTCTCCCCTTTGTTGTTGATATGTTGAAATTTTCTTGTGCTCATGCTATTATTGTTAATATATATCCTTTGTATGTTCATTGCATGTTTGTATCACATAGACGATTTGCTCAATGCTAGAGATCCAAGAAGTTGTATGTGATAAAGATAGTCCACTCCTAATTAGTTGAGTTTCCCCTATATGAACAAAGGCTTCTAACCAAACAGATTGAGTTATATAACTAGTTTAGTGAACTTATTCGACCATTCAGCTATTATTAGACAGTAGCTCTTGTTCGGTCATGTCATATGTGGTTGTCCCACTGTTTTGACTATTTCAGTTTCCTGTTGTTCTTCTTATACTTTTCAGTTGACCCTTATTGATATTTCAGTGTTATGTGTTGCTATAATAATAAGCATTTCTTCTTTTTAAATAGCTCTTAGGTCACAGCCTTTGTTAAATCTGAAGTAAAGCTACTAAGACAGGATGTGATAGGATTAATTTAAAGGAAAATAATGGTTTTAGTAAATTATATTGTCCCTTACTGCCAGTACTCTCTCTCTTTCTCTCTTCTGCTTCATGTGGTAAATTAAAAGAAAAGAGGAGTGCACCGCTGCACCCAGTTAATTTGCTTTACAAAGATGCTCATGTGGCTGTGAGCTGTGTCTGCTTCATCAAACAAATGTACATTGTTGGGTCCTTTTATTGTGGATCTTTTAGGTATTGCTATGGTTTGATTTGTGTATTTTATTTGCAAGTACATTGTCTGCATTGTTATTGTTAACTTCATCATTGTGTAAGTTGGTTCATGATGATGCAATTACAGGAAAACAACAGGTGCGAACTTGAAAGGCTTGACAATGAAAGATGTGCTGACTTCTTGAACATGATGAAGGGGTTTGTTGTAAATCAGGTAATTTGATCTTTGTTTTGCTGTCTATATTGATGATCTTATTGTATGAATGAAGCTCAATTAACATGGTTTGAGGTTCAGTGGTGGAGTCTATCCATTCTTAAACTTGTCTGATTGAAAATGCAGTGTCCTGTACCTGAAATTGATTTGGTAAAACTTGTGTTATCTTTGTTGAAGGCTTCGTTACTCATTGAACTTGGAGCTTCATTAATCACTGAGCTTTATCTAATCAAGCCTGATAGCTATTGTCTTTGCATTATAAACCAATTTTGTTGATTTGCTTTTATATGTATTTTTTGTCAGTTTCAAGATCTCCAGTAAAAGATGGTCCCACGTCTCTTTATAGTCACCTAGTGATAATGAGACTTTCTTCGTTCCCCATCTTACAAGAGGTCCTTGTGGATTGTGTTTGATTTTGTTCTCAAACTGCGATGTGAACCATTTTAATTTTCCCTCTTTCTACTTTCCTGTGGGATATGGCCATAAAAGATTTTACTAATGTATGAAACCTACTTCCCCGTCCTTTTAATATCAATTGAGCACTTTTCCTTTCCCCCCTAAAAAAAGGCATGTGCATGGTAATTGGCAAAAGGCGAAAGATTCCTGTGTGTTAAGGCTGCTTGCTTGTCTATAGTGGGTTATTCAATTTCTGCTATCAAAATATTGCTACGTACTGGATCGTGTTCTTATGAATTTGAAAAAAAAAAAAAAAAAAGCAAGCTCCGATTTAGACAATGCAGAGAAAGAATGCAGTTGAATCTGTCAACATCTTAATTATATATGCATTTAACATCATTTGTTTCTTAGCTCACATTTCTTGTGAAAATATAACAGGTGGGTTATTTTGAGAAAATTTCAAATGTGTGGGCAAAGGTTGCAGAGGAGACAAGTGGATACGCAAAATATAGCTTTTAAATGTTTGGATGTATATTCAAATCCTCAGCCTTCACTGTCTCTTTTTCTTTTTATATTGTTGGTTATTGTCCCTATTAGGAGATAGATTTTACATTGGTAATAATGAAGAAAAATGGAGTACTTTGGTTAGTTTTGTTTTTCCTTTGCTTTTTAGAGTATAATATTTTCCCACTTTAATTTGTTACATTTGATGATGTAAATTGTTTGATATACTGGCGTGTGATCATAATTCCAGATTTAACATGGGTGCGATTGGGAAGATGATGGGATTACCTTCTTTCTTTATTTCACATTATTATAGCTAAGCTTCCTTAAAAATGAACGTTCTTTCATGTCTTAATTAATTAGGGGTTTAGAAGAAACCACTGTATGCCTTTTGGTGTAACGGAATTTAGAAATTCCTTTTGTCTGAATCACAAAGGTATTGAAGTTTTACGAATCAACTTAAACATTCTGATTATGGCTTTTTTCTTTTTTTCCTAAAATTCAAATTGCAAAGAGTAATTACGCAGGTCAAAAGATCGGCAAGTGGGGAACTATATTAACAGCGAGGCCCGTTGGAACTAAAAGTTTTTGTCCAAACTAAATTTTGGACAATCTTCGAAACAACTAGGCGACCACACGTTTCTAAACGGTGGGTATTTGTCAACTCCTCCGAGGCATTATCGTCAACTCAACTAAACTCATTATTATTATTATTATTATGGTAATTAGTATGAACTTAGCTAACTAACTAAGAACCTATACTTCTTTAATTGGTTCTTGTCTTTAGAGTGAGAGTTAGACAACACTTATGATCCAACAACAGTTCATTTGGTGGAAAGACAACAGTAGACTCTCTTTTCCAAATCCAAACTAAACTCCAAAGATATATTATCCCACCACCTTCAAAACCCCATTTATCTTCCCATATATTTACCAGAACTACCAATCTCTCGCCTCTTTTTTCCCGTTCATCTCTCGTTTTATCTGCTCTGCGTCTCTCAAGTTACGTTTCCCCGTCCTATCACTTTCACTTTCCCTCCATTCCCTCTCAAAAGCCAAACTCCCTTCTTCTCCTCTCCTCTTTCCCTCAAACTTCTAAAAACCCTTACTTATTAAATTATATTCAAAGAAGAGAACAACGCCGCTCATGATAGCGTTTTCATTGAGCTAAACTAGAAGCAGGCAGAGTTAGAGAGAAGAAGAAGAAGAAGAAGAAGAAAGAAAGAAGAAGAAGGGTATTACTGTTCCGAACGATGGTTGAGAACGGCGAAGAGAAGCTGTTAGCGGTGGCGAGGCACATAGCCAAGACGTTTGGCCAAAACGACACCATGGCGGACGATATTTTGCACTTCTTTTCAAACTTCGACGGCAGATTTTCTCGCGAGAAGTTGTCTGAAAAAATGCTCGACGAGGATCCCTGTGGATGCGCCATGCTCCAGCGAACCCTCAATTCCTTGGACCGTCAGATCTCCCAATTCGTGGCAGTTGATCATCCCATCTGGGCTGACATAGCTGATTCTTCTGCTTTCCTTGACGCTATCGACCAGTTGATTGGGACGATCAGGGACTGGAGCCCCATGGCCCCTGAGAAATCCGTCGGCGCTTGTCTTGTGCGCGCCGACGACTTGATGCAACAGGCCATGTTCCGCGTCGAGGATGAGTTCAGGTCTCTGATGGAGCGAGGTGCTGAGTCGTTTGAACTGAGTGGAGACAACCATAAGTCAACAGGGAACTTATCATTCGATTCGGAGGACGAAAGTGAAGAAAACGAAGAAGGATTTCTTCAAAACGGTGCGGATCTGGATCACCGGATCCCCATAGCTCAACCGATAACAGACTACGACATCGTAATCGACGCGCTTCCGTCGGGAACTATAAACGACCTTTACGAGATCGCCAAGCGCATGGTAGCCGTAGGGTTTGGAAAAGAATGCTCTCATGTTTACAGCACGTGCCGAAGAGAGTTCCTCGAAGAGAGCATCTCCAGGCTAGGGTTACAAAAGCTGAGCATAGACGAAATCCAAAAAATGCCATGGCAAGAGGTCCAAGATGAGATTGAACGCTGGATCAAAGCCGCAAACGTCGCCCTTCGCATCCTCTTCCCGAGCGAACGCCGGTTATGTGATCGCGTCTTTTTTGGATTCTCCACCGCTGCTGATCTTTCCTTCATGGAAGTCTGCCGTGGCTCCACCATTCAGTTACTTAATTTCGCTGACGCCATAGCTATTGGAAGCCGGTCACCTGAGAGACTTTTCAAAGTTCTCGACGTGTTCGAGACTTTAAGAGACCTGATGCCTGAATTTGATTCTGTTTTTTCGGATCAGTACTGTTTGGTTCTTAGAAACGAAGCGCTTATCATTTGGAAGAGATTAGGAGAAGCAATTAGAGGGATATTCATGGAATTAGAGAATTTGATTCGGCGGGACCCAGCTAAAGCGGCTGTTCCTGGTGGCGGACTTCATCCAATCACACGCTATGTAATGAATTATCTCCGTGCGGCGTGTCGTTCACGACAGACATTAGAACAAGTTTTCAACGAAAGTAATGTGTTTATTCCATCTAATAAGCTTGATGATAGAGGGTCATCTACGTCTTCTGTGTTGGTTCAGATGGCATGGATTATGGAGCTTTTGGTGAGTAATTTGGAGGTGAAGTCCAAGATTTATAGAGACGCTGCTTTGTGCTCTGTTTTTATGATGAATAATGGAAGATATATTGTACAAAAATGAAGGATAGTGAGTTGGGGTCACTTTTGGGTGATGATTGGATCCGAAAACACACTGCAAAAGTCAGGCAATATTGTACGAATTATCAAAGAAGTTCATGGAATAAGATTTTGGGAACACTAAAGCTTGACAATTCATCCTTGGATTCGAATGCCATTGCCAAGTCTTTGAAAGAGAAGATCAACTCATTCAATTCACAATTTGAGGAGGTATGTAGAACTCAGTCTACATGGGTTTTATTCGATGAGCAGCTGAGAGAAGAGTTGAGGATTTCAGTGTCTAGACTTTTGTCACCAGCCTATAGAAGCTTCATTGGCAGGCTCCAATGTATTCCTGAAATTGGGAGGAATGCTGACAGGCTTATTAGGTATGGCCCAGAGGATATTGAGGTTAGGATTAATGAGTTGTTTGAGGGAGGCACTGGATCATCTGGTGGCAGGAAGTAAAGGTCAGCCGCTGATAGTGCAAGTTCAAGGATTCTTTTTTTTTATTTTTATTTTTGGGTGTGTGTGTGTGTTGAGTGAATGGTAGTCTAAAATGATTTGCAGTCTGGTACTAGGTGTTTGTTATAATTATTTAGCGCAAATTTTCATCTTGTATTTGTGAATTAAGGATAGTTTGCCTGTATTAATCTGAATGGTATTCTGGTCTCAAGGTGAATTGTAATCTTGTAGTGTTTTCTTCGTTCTGTATATAGCAAATCTAATCATACAACAGATGTTATAAAATGAAGAGTTCTTGTTACTGATATTTTTCTTATGATAGCACATTATTTTTCTTAACTGCACTGCTTTGGAATAACTTGGATCAAATTAAGTCCAAGTTTCAGTTTTTAGTTAGTTGGATGGATGATTGAATACAGCAGCTTTATGATTTACACATCTAATATTCAAATTGTAAAAGCTAATCCATAGGTGTTGTTTTCTTAGGTAGGATGTATTTAATGGGAAAGTTACGGGCTGTCAACACAAACCGTTTGGACATTCTGCTGTAGGCAATTTTGTTATGAAGATCAAGATGGCATTTGGGCATACTTATTAATTTCAGGAATTGCTAGTAGTCCTGTTCATGATTCTATGTAAATGATAGATGCTAGTGCTTATTGGTACGAGATTCATTTATATGGCTTAGCCTATAAAAATAGGAGTCACTATTCAGGGGAGGATCCTGGGCCAATAAATAAAGTTTTGAATTGACTATTTTTGGCATATATGCTAAGGAAGGATATGTCCTTTCTAAATCACTCCTTTGCCGATCATGCTCGGAAGGGCCGACACAGGAAAATTTTCTTCCGAGAAGGAGCATATTATCCCATTGGAAGAAGGAATGAGTCCTTTCCTTTCCGTCTTTCTTCATCCATTCTGTTTTACACTTTCAAGCATCCTCAGTGAAGCCATTTAATGCCAGCGTCTTGCGCGTATCTAAGCAATATTCCTTTTATGGTTGTGAGTTGATATTATTCTCATCCCTGATTGAGCTAGGTTGACATTAATTCAATTGACTTGTGGCTGTATCAACTTAGGAACGATAACTATGGTGTAGAAAAGGATGACATCGAAAATTTTTTTTTGGATAAATGGATAAAAAGAAAAGAAAAGAAAAGAAAAGAAAAGAAATACCAAAGCACGATATATGTGGATCTGAATATATCCGGATCAGGCGGCAAAAGAAGCGAAGAACCTACCAGGGTGGTTTCTGCTTTTTCAGGTTCCTTGAGTAGGAATGCTATGCCTTGTGTGTAATTTGGTTTTGTGGGTCTAATTTCTTTCTCTGTCAATTGAAAAAGATTTTTGACAAGCAAAAATTAATTAGAAATAGAGAAAAGCATATAGCACAAAAAAAAAAAAAAAACTCTATTTTCCTTCCTCATGACCTGGTCCAATCCAACTAGCGCGAATAAATCTAGGTCAAAGCTATGGTGTGGGGATGGGTTATTCAGCGACTGAAAGGATTAAAGAAAAAAGAAAGAACGAAGGATATGGGTTACGTAATTTGTTCCACTAAAAACTTTGATCACTGGATACTTTGAACGAGCTGGTTTTCCAAGAAGCCAACCAGGGCTTTGTAAGCTGCTGTCTTCGATGAATGCTATCCTAAAATAAGAACTGAGAAGGCGTTCCACATGCAGGAGTCTTCGGATTGCACAAGAATGCTGCAGCTTCCAGTAATTATCAAGTCCCGCAGCATATATAATCTGTTCGTGTTTGCGAAACCTTCGTCAAACCTCTAAGAAATCATCCCATCAGTTCCCTTTCCATGAAAATACCAAGTCGACAGATAAAAGGGCATATTGTTTTTGTTAAGAAAAAGGTCCAGCCTTATCTAATTGAGTTTAGATTAATCAAAAACTATAAGTCTTAGTCTTTTTTTTTTTTATACAGAGTGCTATCTACTTAATAAAAAGAAATAAAGTTATTTTAATGTGAAAAACAAGATGGTGTCGAAAACTAAAGAAAATAAAGGGAAAAAAAGTTAGAAAAATAGAGAAAAAGAAAAAAGAAGAGCTAGTTAAATGAAAGTTGATTCATGATCCGATTGAGCTGAAATTTTATCAACAGATTTATAATTTAGAGTTTTACATTTTGAATGGTGAAGATCGGGTTTGAAACTCTTTAGAAACAAATCTAAGGTGTATTTGTTGAGTCATCTATTTAATGAAATTTCTTCAATTATTTCTCTAGTTGTTGATTAGTTTTAATTTTAGCTAAAAAAGAACTTTGTATATCCATTATTTGATAGTAAAGCTTTTTCTAGTGGTTCATGATTTTTTTTCTCTACATCGAAAGATTTTTCACGTAAATCTTGGTATGCTTTATTTTTCTTACGTTGTTGATTGTTATCTATTATTGTTGGTTTATTGCGATATATTACTTTTGCGTTGTTGTGTTTATTGCTTCAGGCCTAATAAGAGATATTAGAGTAAGGATTATTTTGAGACATCAATACAAAAGCAGCCTAAGATAGAAGTAAATTATATTTAAACCATGAGGGGTGATACAAGTTCTATGATAAAATTAACAATATCAAATTATTAAATTTGGAAGCCTATGATGAAAGATAATTTATATTACAAAGATTTGTATGAATCGGTATTGGTGATTCGGCTAAACCAACATATATGAAAGATGAACATTAAAAAAAGTTAGGTAAAAAGATGCTGGCTACAATAAAAAAAATAGATTGATATCAAAGTGTTTCATCATGTAATTAAAGAGACAGATGTTCACACTGTTTGAAAAAAATTGACAGCATTGTATGAAAAAAAATAGGTATAAATAAACTTATACTTGTTAAAAAGCTTATAATTTTACAGTATAGGGATAGACGATCGATTATAGAATACTTGAGTGATTTTCAAGATATATTTAATTAGATGACTACTATGAAGCTTAAGATGGATGATGAAATGAAAGCGTTATTTTTTTTGGATTCATTAATAGATAGCTAAAATATTTTAGTTGTGACTGTTCTTAATTCAACTCCTGATTATAAAGTAACATTGGAGATGATAAAAGATAGTATGCTTAATGAAGAAGCAAGACGAAAATATTTATACATTGGGAATCAAGCTTTAGTCACAGAGAGCAGAGGTAGAAACATAGATAGAGGTCAGAACTTAAAAAGGTCGTAGTAAGTCTAAACATAGATCCAAGTTCAGAGATAAAGTGAAGTGTTTCTATTGTGGTAAAACAGGTCATATCAAATGATACTGCAAAATCTTGAAGCAAAAGTGAAAAAGATGAGAAAAGTAAGAGTTCAAATGATGGTAATGTTACAACAATAAATTTAGATAGTGATTCAATTATTTTGATTTATACACATGGTGATTGTAATCATGTTGATGATCCTGACATTGAGTGAATAGTTGATACATGAGCGACATATCATTGTGTTCTTAAGAGAGAGTTATTTACAACTTACAAAGCATGAGACTTTGATTACACTAAGATGAGAAACAAGAGTGTATCATAGATTATTAAAATTGATGATATTATTGTACAAACTAGTAAGGGTTGCATGTTAACTTTAAAAGATGTTAAATATATTCTGGACATGAGAATGAGCTTGCTTGCTATTAATCTCTTTGATAAGAAGGGATATGAGAGTCAATAAAATAATGGGCAGTGAAAGCTTTTTAAAGGATCTATGATAGTTACAAGGAAAAAACTATGCTGTATAATGTACAAGAAGTTGGCACACATGAGTGAGAAAGGGTTATAGGTTTTGACAAAGAAGTCTCTTATTCCTTTAACCAAAGGTATGTTTCTCGATTCATGTAATCATTGTTTGTTTGATAAACATCGTAAAGTTTCATTTCGTAAAAATTCCTAGAAAAAAGAAAATATATTGGAATTGATTTATTTTAATGTATGTGGTCCCATTGAAGTTGAGTTATTGGATGATAGTAGGTATTTTATTACTTTTATTGATGATGCTTCACATAAACACTTAAGTGTATATGTTGAAAAACAAAAGCTAAGTATTACAGTATTTTTAAAAATTTCGCGCCATGGTAGAAAGAATGACAGAGGTACCCTTGAAATGTATTTAGACTAATAATGGTGGGGAATACACATCTAAAGACTTTGAAAAATACTGTTCAAAGTATGAGATCAGGCATGAGATGATAGAACCTAAAACAAAGCAGCATAATGGTGTAGTTGAAAGGATGAATCACACTATTATGAAAAAAGTCAAATGCATGTTGAGGATAGCAAAATTACCAAAGCCTGTTTTGTGGTGAAACAGTCAAATATAGCTTGTTATTTGCTTAACAAATCATCATCAGTTTCTTTGAGCTTTAATATTCCAGAAAGAATGTGGATAGAAAAAGATGCTTCATACTCTCACTTGAAAGTTTTCAAGTGTAAAGCATTCATACATGTGCCCAAAGAGCAAAGATCAAAACTTGATAATAAAGTCACATAGTGTGTGTTTGTGATATGGTGATAAGAAATTTGGTTACAGGATATGAGATCTAGTGAAAAGAAAAACAGTTAGCAAAGATGTGATTTTTCATGAAAAAGAAACCATGACAACCTAAAAAAAATGAGAAGATTATATGAGTTATTGTTGAGTGTGATATTTCAACATTGACAGAAGTTTCATAAGAAAGAGCCACAGATGGTGAAAATGAGCAAAAAACAGAACTTAGAGATACGAATGAGATAGCCATAATTAGTGATAAGTCAAATGCAATTAATTTTAAGCAAAGAGAGCAATCCTTTCTACCTGAAAGTGTTAAGCAAGGTGAGCAATCCTTTTTACTAAAGAATGTTGAACAAGAAGAGCTATTTTTAGCATCTTATGGTGTAGAGTCTCAGCCTAGGAGATCTACTAGATAGCACAAGTTATATACCAAATATCCAAGTTTAAATTTTATTTTAGTTACCAATAAAGAGAAGCTAGAAAGCTTCTAAGATATGTAAACTACTCCGAAGAAAGAGCACTGATTAAAAGTAATAAAAGAAGAGACAGAGTCATTACAAAAAATAGTACATATGATCTTATTAAACTTTCGAAAGGAATAAGACTGTTAAAGAATAAATGGATGTTCAAGTTAAAAAATGATGGTGATAAGCTAGTGAGGTACAAAGCTCGATTGGTGGTGAAATTTTTTTTTCAAAAATCAGACATCGATTTTGGTGAGATATTCTCTCTAGTTGTGAAGATGAGTTCCATATGAGTGGTACTAGAATTAGTAGTTAATTTGAATCTTGAGCTTTAGTAACTTAATGTCAAGATTGCATTTTTGCATGGTGACTTACAAGAGGACATTTATATGAATCGGTCTGAAGGTTTTGAAGTGAAAGAAAAAGAATATTTAGGTTACAAACTAAAAAAAAGCTTGTATGGCTTGAAACAAGTTTCGTGATAGTGATACAAAAAATTTGATTCTTTTATGGTGAGCTTCAGCTATGAAAAAATGATAGTGAATCGTTGTGTGTATGTAAAAAATTTTTTGATAGTAACTTCATTATTCTTTTATTATATATTGATGATATGTTGATTGTGAGATAAGATACCGTTATGGTTTGCAAGTTAAAAGAACAATTGTCTAAGTTCTTTGATATGAAATATTTAAGTCCAGCAAAGTAGATTATCGGTATAGACATTATTTGAGATAAGAGAGCTAGAAAGCTATGGTTATCATAAGAAAAGTATGTTGCACAAGTGCTTAGTAGATTCAACATGCAACATGCAACATGCTAAATCAGTTAGTAGTCCATTTGCCAACCATTTTCATCTGAGTAAAAAATTTTATCCAATTACTAAAGAAGATCAACTAGTTATGTATAGTATTCCTTTCTTCTGCAGTCAATTTTTAATGTATCTTATGATTTGTATACGGGCTAACATTGCTCATGCAGTTAGTGTAGTTAGCAGATTTCTTTTTAATCCAGGAAATGTTCATTGAAAAGTGATGAAATAGATTTTTATATATTTAAGGGGCACTTCAAAAATATGCTTGAGTTATAGAGTTTTACAACCAATTCTAGAAGGGTTTACTGATGCTTACATGGCATGTGATCTTGATGATAAAAAATTTACTTCAAGGTATTTATTCACTTTTACAGAAAGAGCTGTGTCTTGATAGTCTAAGTTACAAAAGTGTGTTGCTTTATCACTACAAAGGTTGAATATATTGTAGCAACCGAAACAGGTAAAGAAATGCTTTGGATGAAATTTTTTTTTTTTTTGAATTAAGGTTGAATAAAAAAGAGTACGTGATATTTTGTGATAGTCAGAGTGCTTTAGATTTGAGTAAGAATGTCATGTAACTGTGATAGCTAAAGTGCTTTCGATTTAAGAATTCCATGTACCATGCTAGAACAAAACACATTGATGTTAAATATCACTGATTACATTCGATGATTAAGGAACAACAGATGTTGTTGAAGAAAGTTTATATTAATGAGAATGTAGCAGATATATTGACTAAGATACTTCTTAAAGATAAGTTTGAGCTCTATAGTAACTTAGTCAGAATAGGTTTCTTGGCCAAGGTTAATTCTAAATGAAACTGTTATGGTGATGAATCTCCTATTAATGCGACTGAAAGGGAAGATTGTTAGAAAAGTGAGGTCCAGCCCCATGTAATTAGGTTTGGACAAATCAAAGGCTATGGGCCTTGGTATTTTTTTTTTTACATAGAGCCCTAGCTACTTAATAAAAAGAGGTGGAATTGTTTTAAGGTGAAAAACAAGTTGGCACCGAAAACTAAAAAAAAAGAAAGGGAAAAAAAGGCCAAAAAAAAAAAAAAAGTTGGTTGAACGAAAATCAATACATGATTCGATTGAGCTAAAATTTTGTCAGCAGATTTATGATTCAGAGTTTTACATTTTGAACAGTGAATATCAAGTTTGAAGCTCTTTAGAAATAAATCTAAGGTGTATTTGTTGAGTTACCTATTTGGTGAGATTTTTTCAATTATCTTTCTAGTTATTGATTAGCTCTAGTTTTAGCTAGAGAAAAACTTTAAGTTTTAACTAGAGAATAACTTTGAATATCTATTATTTGATAGCAAAGTCTTTTTTGGTGATCCCTGATTTTTTTCCTCTATACTGGAAGATTTTTCATGTAAATCTTGATGTACTTTATTTTTCTAGCATTGTTAATTGTTGATTGTTGTTTATTATTGTAGGTTTGTTACGATATATTGCTTCTGCGTTGTTGTGTTTATTATTTTAAGTCCAATAGTTTTACCATATTTTTTTTCTGGGTTATTAACCATGTGGATTAATGATGTTTATACAACACCAATATATACAATTTCGCTCCCTGGCCAAGCTTTTAATTGTAAGATCGAGCGTCTTCAATCTCATCTTTCAAACATGTTCGATCAAAGGGGTGTTTGAGTCTTTTCGTGATTAGAACTGAAAGAAGCCCTGCTATTGCTATTGTGCGACAACCTAATTGTATAGTTCCTTACCTGTAAACAAATTGATATGATCCTTAAAAAAAGTAAATGAAAATTTCAAAAATTAAAGGAGAAAAGAGGGTAAAAGAACAGAATAGAGGAAGAAAAATTCTAGGGGAGAGAAAATTGATTGTATTTCTCATAACTGAATGGTTTGTCCAATACCCGTACTCTTCTTAAGCTACCCAACAATGGCGACAGCTACATTTCGAGGTTTTTGAACTTACAGCACACTCACACCACTGCTCTCTATTTTTCCAATAGTAATAACAAACTTGAAATAAAATGGCCAAGCCAACCACAAACCAACTTTTTATTTTTGTAAAGAGAATATTATATCCAACTATTTATTAATATCAAAAGCCTAGTAAAAAAAAATGTAACCACATCACAATCTTCCTATAATTTTTTTAAAGTCATCTCTTTTTTCAAGTAAGTTTCACATATCTCTTCTAATATAAATTTTTTTTATAATTTTTTAATGATTTGATCTTGATAAATGATTGAATATGAATAGATATATTTTTTAGGTTTATGAGATGTCAAACTAACTCAAAATTTTTTATTTTTATATTTAATATATTATAGTTTGAGATGTCAGCAATTCTAAGACATTATAGAAAGAAGAATGGGAAAAGGGAGATGTTTCATTGAAATACAATTAACTTGGCTATGATTATTAGAGGAGATAGGAATTGACTCATAACGAATCACTACTGCTACCTATATTTTATTGATAATCCTGGGAAAGTAAAAGCAGTACTTGGATGCCCATGGGAAAAAAGAAAAGAGGTTGTTGAAAGATTGGTGTTTGGTTCATCTAGTCATTAAAGATGTCAAAAATTTCTTTGCTTCATAAGTTTTTAATTCGTTGAAATAAGTTTATTTTTCTTAGGATAGAAATATTTATTTTTTATTTTAGTAAAATATATTTATGTTAGACAACTATATGGTGATATGTTATTACTTTTTGTTTGGTGCAAAAAGTACATATAATTCACTCATATGTAATGTTTTTATGTGATTGCATTTTTTATATTTAATAGCTTTTATATGAATATATCGCCAAAGTGATAATGTGTTTAAATTTTGATAATGGCCAACAAATCCACCAATGTATGTTTGTAAAACATCTTTTTATTTTACTTGATTAAAAACCACTATATAGTAGTAATTGTGAAGCTAGACAACATATCAAACATGTTATGGTCTAAAAGTGCTCTAAAATCACAAACAATAAAAGGTTATAATTGAAAAAAATTATTATAATGAATCATTTCCTTTCTTTTTCACTTTTTATCCAAACAATAGTTTTTAGAATTACTTTTTTTTCTTTTTTCTTATTAATTTTAATTATCCAAATAAAGGGTACATGTATCCTTTTTTTTTTTACTTTTAACAAACTTTCTTTTACTTTCCTTTTCTTTTCTTTTCTTTATTAATATTTATCCAAACATAGCGCTAATGTCATGGGAAATACCCTTTTTGCTTTTCTTACGACAAGATAAAGGCCTAATAGTAGCTTTCCCTATTATTACAAATATTACTACACATGGCGGCTTAAGTTAACTACAATATATATGTATACGTCAATTAAATGGGCACCATTTCGAAGGCCAAACTTGAAAGATTAATTAACTTGATAAAACTTATGCATATATCTATAGAAGTAGGACATTTTTATAATTTTGAATAAGGCATAAAATATAGCAATATTTTATACTTAGTGCATATGAGTACGGTTGTTGTTGTATAACATTGTCCACCCTTGGTCACATTAATTCATTCCAAGAAAGAAAAAAAAAGAACTTGAAAACTTGAGAGTAGTTGACTCCAAAGACATGGGCAATTTGGCTTGTATTCTTTCTTACGGAGCTTTAGACTTGAACCGTGTAGTCCATTTGAATGGCTACATAAAAGAAATTATACGTCCAGCTAGGGCTGCAAGTGAGATCCTCAAGGCCAACCCTCATCATGTCTTGAGCAAACCATGCTCTCAAGGTGTTGTATGTAAATATTTTGATCTTTTTCTCGAAATTCGAGCTTAAAATAGGCAATATATACTTCTTGATCCCAGCATCTTCGTTACTAGAGCAGAAAAAGAGGGGTATGCACCATAAAAAGGCCTTCAAAACGAGCAAAAAACACGACAATCATGACATTTAAGATTGTGATCATTACCTAGCAAATGTCAGTATTTCAGAGAAGAAATTACATAATTATTCCTTACGTAGGGATCGCCAAAATGGACTCCAGAGTATGACGGCCTTATCTGGCAAGCAACTCTGAAAACTAACAATTTTTTCCTTATGTGTCGGGATCTTATCACATCTCTATAGATCATTGTTAAAAATTTAAGAAAACAGAAATAGTAAAAAAAAAGAAAATATGACTTTGAGGTATGAAGAACATTATCTTAAGGGTAATTATACCTATAGAATATAACCAAGTCTTAAAACTCTCTAAATCATAAGTAGTGAAATTGGTCAGGTAGAAAGATCTATTTATAATAAATGAACAGTCACCAATCAAGCCAATTCAAAAAATTATGACATTCTGTATAGTCATGTTTTATTATTTAAATAAATTTTATTTAAATAATCATATTTTTTTGTTCAGATATGTTTATTCATACTATCATATTTTTTCACTGTTTAAACATGTTTATTCAGAATCAGTAATATTTCAAAATAAATAAAAAATAATAATAATAAAAAAAGATTTAAAAATTAAATATATTTATCAAACAAGTCCAAATGTCCTAAGTGTTCAAGTACCTATTTTTTATTTTTATAAAATTGTCTGACCCACTAAAAAATTTTTAGTAAGTCTAAATGATTTAACACATTCTAACATTTAGTTCAATTACTTAAATATCATAAGTAATTTATTTTAAACAATATATAAGTGATTTTTTTACTCAATATGAGATACATCATATTTTAAACTATCAACAATAATCACAATGGTTCAATCATGCAATGGGACATTTTTTTATTTTTTATTATTACACGTGGGGTATTGGTTATGTGGATATAATTTGCTAACTTATGATCTTTTTGTTTTTCGGTCTGCCTATAATAATGGCAGATTTGGAATTCCACCATTTTGTTCGTGATGGAATCGCTGGAGAGAGAGAGAGAGAGATACTTGTTTGCATGAATGGTAATGTATTTACAACCGGAAGATGTAAACAAAGATTTTTTTTTCATTCTTTAGGTAGTGCTATTTTCTCAAATTAATAATTTGTTGCTTGATTTATTGTTGTTATGAAGCTGATTATAACCACCGTTTCTTTTTGTGTGTACCTTTTATTGATTTTTTAATAATTTTCAGAAGATGAAAACACTTCAACTTGTTTGATTATCATTTGCAAAAGGATTAATAAAGTATTGATTGACTTCGCATTATAATTCAATTAGTGTCCAGAATTGTCGGGTTAATCACAATGATATACATCAGAGAGTAAGCTTACCTTTTTTTTTTTTTTTTTTTTTGTTTTGCCTTTTTTCGATGACAACAAGCTTAAAATTAGTTATACCAAAATTTGAGCGTGAGCCTAATTAATCACCGAAGTTAATCATCCATCCAACTAATTGCTCAATTTTTAATATTATAATTATATTAGAAAAAACATACACATCTCTTTCTCAAACTCTACACTACTTCAATTTTTTAATTTAAATGTTTTTGGACCACACAAAGATGAAAGACTTCCTTGGCTTTAGCTTTTTCTGATAATGGATTTCCCTTTCTTCGACTTTATGATTTATTAACTGCTTCTGTTTGCTTTATAAACATTATTTAAAAAAAAAAGAGAGAATCACATGGATTCATGTCTACAGATTGTCCTAGGTACATGCTCAAGCCATATGTATAAAGTTATCTTATTGCTGTTTTTTTAGGTAATCATGATCAAATATGCATTAACATAATTCACATGATATGGTTGCCTGATTAATTAATATTACTATATAATATTAATTAAGTTGGGAGATCAGATCCCCATGAACTCTGCTTCGAGCCTTGTGCAACGTTGGCCACGACAAAATTGCTGGTAACCAAGACTGAGTTCATGGGCTCACTCTTAAATTTCCGGAGGAGAACTTGGCGGATTTTCTCTAAATTGGAGACGTAAAAGGTCATTCATTATATATATATAAACACAGGAACTTACTGACTAGAGCCTGTAGGGGAGCTATATATTGAGTTTTAATAATATATTTCAATGGCTAGTTAAATGGAAGTCCTAATCTTAGTACGTATACATACTGGTTTAATTTGATAATGTTATAAGAATTTATATTTGATATATTATTAGTATATAAGTTTTATATATTATTAATGAATTAAATAATGATAATTTATTAATGAGTAAATATCAATTTTTAAAATAAATATATATAAATTAAAATAACTTACTAATAATGAGATGTTATAACTTGATTCACTTTATAAATGAGTTATTATTTGATTCATTAACAGTATATAAAATTTATATATTGATAATGTATTAAATATAAACTTATTTTATAAATCTATGTTATTTGTACATCATACATGATTAAACTAATATTTTAAGGAAATGCCATTTCTTATGTTAAATGTACTATCGCCTATAAAATGCTATGATCAATTCTACCCAAAAAAATTATCAAATAAATTAATAATAGAGTTTTTTTAATTTTACAAGTGATATTAATAAGGTGATTTATACCTTTTAGTGTATATCTTAAAAAATAAAAAAATATTTTTAAAAAAGTTGTATTTAAAGTGCTTTAAATTTTATCCATTCCAATTTCTGTAATTTCTGTAAATTTTATATAAAACGTTTTATATTTAGAAACCTTATACGAACGTTTTATATAAAACATTTTATATTTAGAAACCTTATACAAATGTTTTGGTGCATTCTTTTCGTATTTTGATATTTTCTTCTCCTCTAGGCCTCTGCCAGTGTTAGCCCAATACAAATAGTCTGCAATCGGTGGGCCTAACCAAAAGGGCCTATAGCTTTCGATATATGACCATTGATTATTGGGCTCTATCGAAGACAAAACATTACTCAATATTGATTAAGAGCGTACTAATAAATGATTGAAAATTAAGGGGGTGGTTTGTTTTTGTTTTCATTTTGTGTTTTTCGTTTTTGTTTTTAGTTTTTTTGAAGATTGAAAATAAAAATATATTTGGTAGGTTATTTTTATTTTTTGTTTTTGAAAATTGAAAATAAAATTTTAGAAAGTTTTAAAAATTATTGAAAACAGAATAATGGTATTTTCAATTTTTTGAAAACAATTTGACATTGCTATCATATATATACTATTCACAGACATTACAATTAAACTGCTACAGTGTCTTTACAATTATTATATTAATAAAATAGTATATTATTTATATTAATAAATAAATAATATAATAATATTATTATATTATTAATAACAAATGGAGCTTAAAAACTTTAACCACTTTCTCTTACATATTTTTGTTTTCACAGTTCTAAACTAAACATATTCTATCCAAACATGTTTTTAAATTTAATAAATTAAAAATAAAACAGAATAAAATTTTCAAAAATGTAAAATATAAAACATAAAACACACAATAATACCAAACAACCCCTAAAATTTTTAATGATTTTATTTTTTCAATGCATTTGAGAAATTAATTTTAGAAACCATTTAATTTAAAATTTTCAGTGGAAGTAGCTTTTAGCTACTTAATACATTAAGTTAATTTTATTTGAGAAATAATATTATTTAATTAATTTAATCATATATTAATTCCTTTTAAGTATTTATTCTTTCTTTTGTAACTTTTATAATTAAAAATAAATATAAAATTTATCTTTTTTTTTTTTTTTTGCAAAATATTAATAACACTCAACATTTAGTTTTCAACATCATACCAAACAAATTTTATATCATAAATGTAATACTTAATTTTTCAATGTTTAATTTGTTCAGTTTACAACACACACACACACACACACATATATATATAAATAATATGTTCTTCCATTTTGTGTGCTGGTGTCAGTTTTTCAACATTTTTTTTTGAAAGAAATAGAATTTAATTCCACCAAAATCAGCAGAAACTATATATATCCATGCAAGAAGTCGCTAAAACCAATAATCTTTCATGAGTACAATTCTTTTGGTTTTTTTATTCTTTTCTAAAAAATGATGTAGTAGTAAATAAGTAAAATTAGAACAAAAGGGGGAAAACCCTATATTAATTCTACAGCACAGAACCATATATTGGAATTGTGAAAAATGCAATGTCATACAAAGAAAAAATGAAACACTTATAAATTGATTAAGTAATTAGTATTAATTTTTCTAATTAAGATTCTGGGCACACTCTAGTACACTTGCGGGGTATATCTAAAACTATATTTGAATCCTTCATCCAGCACCAAGAGCCGCCAAATTTAGTCTTTTTGGACTTTCCAAATGTTTGTTGTCGCATCACCAGAACAGATACATGACATCCGGAGTCTAATGAGGCTAACATATCCCCCAAGAATCCGGAAACTGATTCCACTCAGTAATAAGCCCCATGAACAATGGCGAATTGTTGTCATGGCGTCTTCCCACCAAAATGAGATCATAACATTTCTCCATTGTTCGCATTATTCCAACCGTATCCACGCTATCACACACGAATTCCTCCTTGTAGACGTGGTGTTTTTTCCCCACATGTGCGGTCCTGAAGTCGTTGACAATGCGCTCATCCAGTTCCTGACTTGTGTTGCCTTCTTTCCCTTTCTTGTTAGAATCGACCAAAAGGGTAACCGTGATGCTTACGTTGGGGTGTTCTCCCATGCGCATGACGTATGTTAACGTTTCCCGATCATCTGGGCCTACCACAAAGATCATTCCAATGCTGTATAAACTTCTTTTTGACATGGAACTTGTGCCGGTTAATGTCCCACGGTCGACCGGGATCCCGATGGAACAGGTGGCGTTTCGGAGGATTTGTTGATTGACTGATCTGATAGGGCTAGGCAATTCTTCCATTTGAGTGGTTGAGCGCTCCATCGCTTGTGGAATGGGATAATCACCAACGAAACTCTTTTTTCCGAGGCAAGACCGCAAATTTCATCATGCATTGTGACATAAGGTGAAACGGCTGTGAATAAGTTGACAACAACGTACAGCACCCTCATTACTCTCCTCGTATAATCTGAATGCGTTTATCATGTGCTCGGAATCCTGCATTTGAACTGAACTCTTTCCGTCTGGCCGGTGAGATATGAGAAGTGGAGCTGATCGACCAATGAGCTCTAGGAGGTGAACCACGTAGAAGCAAATGGGGCTTTTTGCTGTTGGATTTGATAATTCGAGAAGATTGATGATAGAAGGAGTCTGATATTTACAGTAGATCGGAGCTCTGTCTCTGGATGTGCGTGTTGAATGGTCCTTTTCTTAGGGGAAATGTTTCTCTTGGATGGCTTGTAGAGAAATTTCACGAGGGGAGTAGTGATACCAGTCATCAAAACTAATGAAATCGACATGATGGTAAATAATTCATCATCAATGAGCTGCCAAAAAAAAAAGGCATATTGGCTTGGCGCAGTAATTTGATTGCATTTTGGTCGGAAATAAACTCATGGGAGCAAAAAAGAACATAACAGTTGAACAAATAACTAAATGATGGAAAAGATGTGTATTATTTACCCTAAAGAGCAATGCCTGCTGTAGAACCAAGACATCCGTGATGCCCTGGGCAGTCATGATAAGGCCTAAGGAAATAGCATCAACAAGTGGCGTTTGTAGTAGAGTGGAGGCAAGACAGTTCCAAAAGTTTCTCGAGAAAGTTACAAAAAGACATAAACTCGATGATAACCACAGACTTCGAAGGTACATTTAGGAGGTTTCTGTTTTTTCCGGCTAATGTAAAATAGCTTGGTAGGAGAATAGAGGAAACGTAAGAATCAAGTTTGTTAACCAGTGCTGATCCTAATGGCGGTCGCTCTGGAGTTGCCATGCCCAGAAACGTTGGCCTCAAGATCATATGATGACCAATAATACGCTAGCAAATAAACACCCTAAAACCATCATGAAGATAGTCAAGATATAACCCTCTTTCACAGATTTTCCTTCAGTTGTATGCCTAACCATCATCAACATCACAGGCCGCAAGATGTATATTATGATCATCAGCAGGCAGCAAAGAGATAGGAACATCCATATCACAGTATCCTGTTTTCCTACGGTACCTTGTATAATTGTGAACATTACAATTGCCGAACACCAAGAAAGCATCCCTCTAACCAAAGAAGAAGACGTGGCTAACCGGCCGAGCACTGAGTAGATTCAGATCAGCTAGAAGGCAGACTAAGTCATGAAAGGAATTTAAAGCAAGAAACATTGTGATGAAAAATATGGATTTCTGTAGTTCTAGATCCAATTTAACATTATTCTTTAAAATGGCTGCAACGATTGTGTTCGGAGTAATGGGCACCGCAAAAGATAGAAAGCCAATGATCACTGCTTTCTTTCCTGTTCTCTTAACCATGCTTAAATCTGTTTTTACTCCAACTAAAAACAGGAACAGTGTGCACCCAAAAAGGGCGAATGTTCGGTTGACATAAATACTTGTAGGGATAAATCGCTTTCATGATAGGATTGTTCTCTCCCCAAAATGTTGGTCCCATTACAATACCGGTCTGCATGCAGGTTATTGCAGTATTAAACAATAACAAAACTTTAGAAATTAAATTATTTAAAACACTTTCTCTCGCATATAATATATATATATATATATATATATATATATATATATATAAAAACAAGAAATTATGAATTGGATGGAAAATGACAAAAAAAAAAAAAAAGAATTAATGCTCATCAACATCTGTGAGCTCACCGAGAGGATTGAGAAATAATTGGAATGTGGCGGTGGATAGTGTAACGCCCCCGATCTCATATCAGGATGATGTGTGCATAAAGAATGATATATATGTAGAGACTTAATTTCAACTTGTGAGGTGTCTTTTGTGAGATAAAACCGTGAGACTTTCGGGTTAAAGTAGACAATATTTTACAAGTTGAATGCGGGTCTCCACAAATGGTATCAAAGTGATCACTAGTTTGCAGTCATGAGAGTCATTAAATGTTACATGATGGTCTGGTGTGATCTTGGTCATGTGGATGGATTCGGCTTGACAGGAACGTTATCAAGATGATGTGTGGATAAGGAATGATATATATGTAGAGATTTAATCTTAACTTGTGAGACGTTTTTTGTGAAATAAAACCATGAGATTTTCAGATCAAAACGAATAATATCTCATAAGTTGGGTGCGAGCCTCCACAGATAGAGTTGCAACAGAAGACAGGAGTCGTAAAGTGGAGTGGATTATCCCCAAGGAAGAGACCTCTTGAACTTACATCGTGTTTTCCCTGGCATAAGAGGCCATCAATAACTGTTACATTAGCCATTATTGTAGCAGGCAGCAGAAGAAACTTGCAATTAGGTCAGAATGAGTTATGGCCAATTAATCCAGCGGAGAAAAATATGTTTCTTCGATCGCTAGCTAGGGAGATTAAAGTTTAGGCTTGCATGGCTGAGAGAAAGGCTTTGGAATTAAGGTTGATAAAAGCTGAATGGACGTACAACAGAATCGTGCGGGGTTGCAATAACCTATAATGTTTCTCGTTCACCCACTTTTTTCTACGCTAATCCTTAAAAGACCTTTATTAAAAAAGGTCTTAGTTGCCATTTATCAGCCACAGTTTCAATCACTTTTCCGTATAACTATTATTTATGTGCTAATTTTTTGTTATGATTAATTACTAAAAATGTTATTATATTCACCACATTACTCTAGCTATACCAATATATCCACAATTAATTCTTGACGTATGCATTGCTTAAAATGTTCTCTCTTCCTTTTAATGTCAGGTTTAATTAATCTGTGCAAGATGCTTGAATGAATGCATTACTCACTCACATTTTAAAATTTTAACTCAACACAGATAAGAAATCAATATTCAAATTACTTTATTAAACTTATTGCATGATATATATTTACCACAGTCACATGCTCTAACCTTATTTCTAATTTTGTTAACCTATACTGTGATTTGATTTCTTTCCATGAACATTATTGGAAAAAAAATATTTTGAAGGCTTCTTACAATGTTCAGAATATATATATATATATATATATATATATATATATATATATATTGCAGATGACAATTAAGGACTAAAATTAACTTCAACCAAACATTTTCCAAAATTATGATATCATATTCTGAACTTTTTTTTTTTTTTTTTTACAATTGTGATCATAGGCTTAACTTGAAAGTTGGGAAGCTTAAACTATTTCGAGATGATTAATACTAAATTAAGGAAGAAAACAGCGCAGTACACACCTAATTAACAAAGCATAAGAAATGAATTAAGGAACGGGACACTAAATAGATAGACATTGTTGTGTTGTTAGGGGGCCATTCGCCATCACTTTTCTTTAAATGGACCGTGTGCACCACGGCAATGTCCCACCACCTCTTTGCCTGGTTGTTCGTGGATATAAAATACACAGAAGTTTTATAAGAGCTTTTGATATTTATACTAATTTGCCCTTCCTCAAATGCTTTGATTCATTTTTATGATAATGTCGACAAGGGATGACAGAGCAATTTTGACTGCCTTAGAACGGATACTACAAGAAAATGAAAGATTAGTGATAATTTTATAATGGTATTTCATTTACAAATGCCTCTAACTTCTGTATTTTTATAAAACTTAATGCATTTATTATCAAAACGCCACTAAATATTCAAATAAGGCGTTGTTATTTATAAATGCCACTAAAAACTTGATATTAGCAGTGTTTATCAACTAAAACGCCTTGAATAATTCTGTTTTAAAAATTTGAGTAAATACTAAAGGTATTTTTGATAGAAAATGACTTGAATAATTCCATTAAAAAAATTGATAGGGAATTACTGAAGGGGTTTTTGACACATAATACCTTCAATAATCCCCTCATAAAAAAATGTATACGATTATTGAAGGCATTTTCTATAAGAAACGCCTTTAATAATTACACAAACAAATTTCACAGGCTTATTGAAGGCGTTTTTGCTAAAAAATACCTTCAATAAATATCCTATCAAAATTTTAGGATCGTACATATGTTAACCATAAAGTTGTAGGTTCAATCTCTCAATTTAGCCTTTTTTGAATTTTTACAGAGATTATTTGTAATTGATTATTCTAGATATTTTCTAGGCAAAAACACCTTCACTAATCGATTTTAAAAATTTTGGAGAAAATATTGAAGGCGTCTTTGGTAGAGAAACACCTTTAATAATCCACAGAAAAAATATGAAACTGATTCTTGAATGTGTTTTTGGCCAAACTTGCCTTCAATAATTCAATCAATAAATTTTTAGTTTGGATTATTAAAGGTAGTTTTTTTCAAAAATGCCTTCAATAATTCATACACAAAAGTTATAATGGATTCTCGAAGGTGTTTTTGGCTCAAAACGCTTTTAATATTTCACACGATAAATTTGAATGATAGGATTATTGAAGGTGATTTTTTTATAAAAAACGCCTTCAATAACATTTTATTAAGGATTATTCAAGGTATTTTCGGTAGAAAAACGTCCTTAATAATTCATAGGAAAAATATGAAACGGATTCTTGAAGGCATTTTTGGCTGAAAGCACATTCAATAATCAATTCAATTAGTTTTTAGTTGGTATTATTGACGGTAATTTTTTTAAAAAATACCATCAATAATCTATACAAAAAAGTTGAAATGGATTCTTAAAGGCGTTTTTAGCCAAAAATGCCTTTAATATTCCACACAATAAATTTTTGGATAAAATTATTGAAGGCAGTTTTGATAAAAAATGCCTTTAATAACATTTTTTTAGGGATAATTCAAGGTGTTTTCTTGCTAAATATGCCTTTAATAATCTATAGAAAAAATATGAAATGGATTCTTAAAGGCATTTTTTGGTGAAAGCGCCTTCAATAATCCAATCAATAAATTTTTAACAGACATTATTGAAGGTAATTTTTGTCAAAAATACCTTCAATAATCCATACAAATTATTTGAAAAGGGATTTTTGTCTCAAAACACCTTTAATATTCCACATAGTATATTTTTAGGTAGGATTATTGAAGGGACTTTCAATTAAAAATGCCTTCAATAACATTTTGTTAGGGATGATTCAAGGCATTTTCTTGATAAAAATACCTTCATTAATCCCATCAAAAAAATATTTTTGATATTGTATATGTCAAGTCAGTTGTAGGTTTATGCTCATAAAACATTTAAAGTCAATTGTATATTTATGCCCAGAAAACATTTGGTTTATATATGTGATATAAATTACATTTTGAAATTTACATAATGAACATTTTTGTATTTTAATAAATTGACCACACATCCGAATTTAAAATTGATAACGTTGCCATATTAATATACTTTAATGAAATAATTGTACTCAATAATATATTAAGTACACATAGTGTATTCATATAAAACAAATATATACCAATAATATTAAACTAATACCCCAATCTACAAATTTAAAATTTTCATTTAACATGGCATGTTAAAAATATTATGACAATTTGTTCCTCATATATTTACATTCAACTAACAATGTCTAACCTCAAAGTTTATCAATATTGAAAAATAATAATACATCTCACACCATTCTTTACGGACTTCATCCAGTTCTTTTATCATGAAACTTTTTTTACTCTTCCACTAAAAAAAAAAAGAAGTAAATGTTAATAAATAAGAACATAATTTAACTTTTTATTTTTTTGAAGATATAATGAGTTTATGAAATTTATACTAACCTTGAATGGTGTGGTCATAAAATCATATAAAACTATCTCCCGCATAAAACAAAGGACATAATAACCACATTTCGTATTACCAGGTTGACGAGGTACCTAAAAATTAAATTGAGTGGGTTTAGGAAACATTTATCTGCACAAACTTGGCATAAAAGAATAAATTTCACATTTATCGGTAATGACTCCTATTTCAATTTCTTTGCCTTCTTATCGAATGTAGATATTATCCTAAATAAAAAAAAATTACTTAATACATAAATAAAATTACTTATGAAGAAACATAAGATATATAATATAATAAAATGTAATATCTCTTTATAAAAGTTTGAATATCAGGGTTAGGCATCACCGTTGGATTAACTAAATTAAGTAAGTATGGCGTTAAAGATTTGGTGTTAATCACAATAAGCACCTAATGACGATTGCAAAATAATAACAATGATATACTCAGATTATGCATCATATCAGATTTGGGTAAAGTTGAAATAATTATTTGTATGAATATAACTTACTGCATATTATACGAGAGCAAATAATAATCAGTCGATCTTTTTATGCATTCAATCACATGATTAGCATGATAAGCGACTGTGTCACTATGTTCACTAATGAAGTTGGGGTCAATGAATCTAAATATGTTGGTCAACTGTTTCCTCTTGAGCTCTCTATATAAGAAGCTGCACGATAACAATCAACGATACTAGTTACTATTACACCGTAATATAGATTAATACATATTGAGTGTGTATATTTGTATTTATAAGCTAATCTCATATAAGCAATAATATCAACAGCTGATAATTCATCAAGTTCACAAAATTCTTTAACCTCCTCCACACTAATAAAAGAAAATGATGGTTTATCAAATAACCCTTCCTCAGACTTAATGGTTATGAAGTTTCCTTCGGATAAATGTTTCAGTGAATAATTAGATTACTTATCCATGGTAGCCTGAGCAAAGGTCTTATTCTGAGTCCCAACATCTTGCTACAATATTTAATGAAATATAAGTATTAAAACCAAATCAATAAATATAATAAACAAACTAATATTAAACTTATAAACAAAATCATACTTCATGGGTGGTAACGGAGGTTGGGTTCACTGCTTGACTTGCAACGGAAGCTTGTCCTATGTGGACAATGCTATTCGACTGGCTTACTGGCATGCTAGGTTGCATTGTTGTAAATATGGCCTCCAAAGCAGTGAGTCTTTACTGTTGGTCATTGAGGCATTGATTTTAGTCATCAAGTCGTTGCTATTGTTGCTTAATAATTGCTTTATATTGTGCATTTGTCATTTGCGAGGTTTTGGGTTGATTACTAAAAAACTTTGATGGCAAAACAAATTTACCAACCCCACGAATCCGAGTAAGCCTTTCTTTAGCGTCTAATGCTAAAGACAATGGATCTTCACCATACTGGGTTGCCAGTTCATCAGATTTGACTTTGACAACATAATCATCCTGAAATATATAATAAGATAGGCTGTAACAACAAATCTATACAAGCTAGTATATAGTCATGCTTACAACCATAATGCCAATCATATATGATATTAAAAAAATAGTTATACATAATGCCAATCATATACTCTTTTTTACCATTTATTCAGTTGCTTCATCTGTAAAGGATCTATCCTTCTGTAGATGTCTTTATTTCTAAACATCCCATCTGAAAACTTTGGTGCCAAAGCTCGTTAATTCTTATTAAATTAGCGTAATATAAGAATCAGAATGTATGAAATGAATGTTCATAAATATTCATTAATAAGTATAAAACAAGTGTGTGAATACATACAAGTTTATACTTCACATTTGTATATCATTTTCTCACTGTCCGATGGTGATATTGTTGTTTAGCCTAAATGTTCCGTTGGTTTTCTTTGATTTTCTACAAAAAAAAAAACTTACGTCAATCACATATGAAGATCAAAGGACATATTGCATAAAGACTTATAAATAATTTTTTAGTAATGGGTTTGCATATTGAGAAATCTTCTAAAAGCCAATATCAAACAAAATTTATGCAATCTTCAATACTTATTACATCTGCATATGATACAGGTGGAACAACCAATACATCACCTTGATCAGCCAATGGTAAAATATATTGGGTTGTCAATCTGCTTTTAAAGTCTTTGAATGATTTTTCTATAAATTGCAACACAATCTTTTTTACAGATAATTGAGACATCGAACTGTTCCTAAATAATTTAACACATTTAGTATGAACACATTGAATTTTAATTAAATGATTAATTAACAAATTTTACAAAATAGTTGAATAAACATACCACAACCAATTGCCATATATCATCTTTTAGGTCATCAGAAACTTATCGCCAATTGGTGTACATAATTTAAATCCTACTACAAAAGATGGCTCGAATATGAGTAGCTAACTTGACAACTCTTTCAGACACTGGCTGCCCATTTTGATTGAAGTCAATGTGAATTTTTGTGTCACTCACTTTAATTTGTTTATTTGAGCCCCTTTCCTTTCTTTTTTGACCTATAGGTATGTTTTGTGCATGTTCAATAAAAGGAGAATGATGTTGTTTGGAGTTCATAATACCTATGATTTTGATCATAATTATATGAATTACACAAAATGACTGTCTAAATTTAACACTGTATGTAATTAAAAACAACTAATACCATACTACGTACAGAAACACCATTCAGCAAACCAATCAGCAATGTGTTCAGACACACCCTTTAGCAAACCATTCAAAAATACCATTCAGCAAACCATTCGGCATATGATTCAGCATACCAATATCATACAATACCATTTAGCAAAACAATATCACATAACAAGATTCATCAAACCACAATATTTAAAGACAACTACATAAAAACAGCATACATGCAATGAAAGGTATTTGGACGACTATGTTTACGATGAAATTAATAAAAAAATATATGCATATTTAAATACTAAAGAATCGAAAAAAAAAACCTCTATCGAATAATATAAATAATATAATAAACAAAAAAAAAACATATTGGTAAATAGAGAGGTGCATGCCGTTGATTTGTTAAAGGTTATTGTTGACGATAGGGATAAAGAAACCAAAAGTTTGATAGAAATGTGTTTATGGGTTTGGTTTAATTGATTAATGCAGCTTTTAATCATTTTTTGTACTAACAATTTGTGATTCCGATGTTCAAGATAGGGGAATGAATATAAAAATTATAAGTGAAGGCATTTTTCTGGAAAAAAATACCTTTAATAATCCCCTTAAAATTTTAGTTGAAGATTATTAAAGGTGTTTTTTACTAAAAGACACCTTTAGTAATCCAAAAAATAATTTTCAAAGGAAATTATTAAAGGTATTTTTTCTCAAAAAATGTCTTTGATAATTCTAAACAAAAATGATTGAAGGTATTTTTAGCAGAAAATTACCTTCACTAATTATGTACAAAAATTAAAAAGAATTAGGGAATGTGTTTTTCTAGAATAAACGCCTTCATTAACCATCTCAAATTTTGAGTAGTGGAGTATTGAATGTGTTTTTCACTAGAAAACACCTTTAATAATCCTAAAAATTTTTGAAGGCGTTTGTTCTAAAAAGATGCCTTCAATAAATATGAACATAAACTAAAAGGAATTAGTGAAGGTGTTTTCCTAGAATAAACACCTTCACTAACCATCTTAAAATTTTAATATTGAAATATTGAAGCCATTTTTCACTAAAAAATACCTTTAATAATCTAAAAAATTTTTAAAAGAAAATTATTGAAGGCATTTGTTCTCAAAAAATACCTTCAATAATTATGTACAAAAATTAAAAGAAATTAATGAAGGCATTTTTCTAGAATAAACACCTTCACTAATTGTCTCAAAATTTGAGTAGTGAAATATTGAAGGTATTTTTCATTAGAAAACACCTTTAATAATCCTAAAAATTTTTAAAAAAAAATTATTGAAGGTGTTTGTTCTCAAAAAATGCCTGCAATAATTATGTACATAAACTAAAAGGAATTAGTGAATGTATTTTTCTAGAACAAATGCTTTCACTAACTATCTTAAAATTTGAGTATTGAAATATTGAAGGCATTTTTTACTAGAAGATGCTTTTAATAATCTCAAAAATTTTTAAAAGAAAATTATTAAAGGCATTTGTTCTAAAAAAAAGCCTTCAATAATTATGTACAAAAATTAAAAAAATTATTGAAGGTATTTTTGTGGAATAAACGCCTTTACTAACCATCTTAAAATTTGAGTACTAGTATATTAAAGGTGTTTTTCATTAGAAGATGCCTTTAATAATCTCAAAAATTTTTAAAAGAAAATTATTGAAGGCATTTGTTATAAAAAAATGCCTTCAATAATTATGTACATAAATTAAAAAGAATTAATGAAGGTATTTTTCTAGAATAAATGCCTTTATTAACCATTTTAAAATTTGAGTAATAAAATATTGAAGGCGTTTTTCATTATAAGAAGCTTTTAATAATCTTAAAAATTTTTAAAAAGAAATTATTGAAGGCATTTGTTCTCAAAAAATACCTGTAATAATTATGTACATAAACTAAAATGAATTAGTGAAGGTATTTTTTTAGAATAAACAACTTCACTAACCGTCTTAAAATTTGAGTATTGAAATATTGAAGGTATTTTTCATTAGAAAATGCCTTTAATAATCCTAAAAATTTTTTAAAAAAAGTTATTGAAGGTGTTTGTTCTAAAAAAATACCTTCAATAATTATGTACAAAAATTAAAAGAAATTATTGAAGGTATTTTTTTGAAATAAAATGCCTTCACTAACTGTCTTAAAATTTGAGTGCTGGTATATTGAAGGTATTTTTACTAAAAGATGGCTTTAATAATCTCAAAAATTTTTAAAAAAAATTATTGAAGGCGTTTGTTATAAAAAAATACCTTCAATAATTATGTACATAAATTAAAAAGAATTATTGAAGACGTTTTTCTAGAATAAATGCATTTGCTAACCATATTTAAATTTGAGTAGTGAAATATTGAATGTGTTTTTCACTAGAAGACATCTTTAATAATCTCAAAAATTTTGAAAAGAAAATTATTGAAGGCATTTATTCTAAAAAAATACCTTTAATAATTATGTACATAAATTAAAAGGAAATAGTGAAGACATTTTTTTTAGAATAAATGCCTTTACTAACCGTTTTAAAATTTGAGTAGTGAAATATTAAAGGTATTTTTCACTAGAAAACTCATTTAATAATCTCAAAAATTTTTAAACAAAAATTATTGAAGGCATTTTCCTATAATAAACGTCTTCTCTAACCGTCTTAAAATTTGAGTAGTGAAACATTGAAGGTATTTTTTACTAGAAGACGCCTTCAATAATTTTTTTAAAATTATTAAAGGAGTTAATGCAAAAAATACCTTTAATAAATTCTTTCAAAAAATAAAATGAATTAGTCAAGGCATTTTTATGGAATAAACGCCTTCAATAATCCTTTAAAGTTTTAGTAGTATAATATTAAAGGCATTTTGTACAAAAGACGCCTTTAATAATCTCAAACAATTTTTAAAAAAAAATTATTGAAGGTATTTTTAATAGAAAATTGCCTTCATTGATATTCACAGATTAAATTGAGGGAATTATTGAAGGTGTATTATGCAAAAAATTTCTTCAATAAATACACCATAAAAATTAGATGAAATTAGTGAAGGTGTTTTTGGGACGTAAATGCCTTTAATAATCTCAAACAATTTTAGTATGACTTTGTTGAATGTGCTTATAATATATTCAAAAAATATTTAGGAAGAAATTATTAAAGGTGTTTTTCTTAGTAAATGCCTTCAATAATTCAGTCTAATAAAATTGTCCCCAAACTTAGCGCATCCAATCACCAACTTTAAGCTTCATCTTTATTATTTTACTATTTCTCTTTTTAAACCAACTAGAATTTACTTTCACTTTCTTTCAACTGTTAGTATTCAAGCATTGTCTTTTAAAACTCTATTTTGACTATTCATTAGTTATTTACTTTAGCTTTTACTTCATTCGACTATTCCTTTAGCTTTTGCAATTCACGATTTTCTTTTTAGTTTAAACAATTTTCTCCAAAACCCACCCTTTTTAAGTACCCATTTGTAATCCATCATCCACTTCCCTTTCCCTTTCATTTTTTTCTTTTTCTAGGTTTTTTTTGTACCTATTGTACCTTATTTTAACCCCAACTACAAATACTCTTGGGTATTGTCTACATTAGCAGCAAAGTTTTAATATTCATAATATCAGGTAGTTAATAAAATACTTCACAACAAGGAGTTTTGGTGTTCTGTAAGTACTTATCTTATTATTATCTTTTATTTAAAATATAGTATCTTTTGTTTAAAATATAGTAAACTTAAGTATTTTACATGTTCGTTTTCATATAAGTTATTTATATACATTTAGTTTGATAATGTAGCAAGTACTAAATGGATAAGAATTAGATGTAAAAGTTAAGATTAATTCAAGAGTATAGAGATAGAGTGAAATTTTTTTTAAATTTTGTATTTGAGAATACAAATAAAGATAATATGATATTATGCACATGTGTGAAGTGTGTTAATATCGATTGACAATTACGTAAAGTTGATTTTGAACATTTAATTTGTATTGGATTTCTCTCGGGATATGTTAATTAGTATTTTCATAAAGAGTTTGTACCGTCAAGGTCTTCCATTAGAGTTCTTTCAACTTCAAGAGCTTTCCAACACCAATATGATACTTTTATAGCAGATGACATTGAAAGTATGTTACGAGATGCTTTTAACATTTATAACCAGTATTTTCATAATCTTTCTCCCTAAAATGATGGATTTAATCAATCCAATGTCGAAATGAATGAATTTGGTGAACTTGAGATAGGTGTAGATGACCAACAACCTAGAGAAGAAGCATCAATGTTTTATGGGTTGCTTGAGGATATGAACGAAGAACTTTATAAGAGATCGAAGCATTTAAGGTTTTCTTTTTGTGTTCGTCTTTTTCACTTGAAATGCTTATGTGGATGGATGAGAAACTCTTTGACTTTATTATTAAAGTTTATAAAAGAAATATTTTCTTTTACAAAGATATCTGAATCTTGTAAGAAATCAAAGAAGATAATCAAGGATTTAGGTATTAAATATGAGAAAATTCATAGTTATCCCAATGATTGCATGTTGTATTAGGGTGATAGAAAAAATCAAGAATTTTGTCATTTGTGTGGTATTTCTCATTGGGTGGATAAAATCCTGATGAAAGGTTGAATGAGGATGGTGATGAAGTCTGTGTCAAAAAAAAGTCTGTTAAGGTTTTACGCTATTTTTCATTAATACCATGACTTCAACGACTCTTCATATCTTCTAAAATTACAGATTCAATGAGGTGGCATCATAAGAAGTGGATGGATGATGGATCATTGAGGCATCTTACGGATTCTTTGGCACGAAAATAATTTCATTTTAGGTTTTTAGACTTTGCAACCGATCCTCGAAATGTTATGCTTGGACTAGCATCTGATGGATTCAACCTATTCAAAATGATGAGTACTTTTTATAGTGCTTGGCCAGTTATATTGATTCATTCCAATTTGCTACCATGGATTGCTATGAAGCAACAGTTTTTTATATTGTCTATGATAATTTTCAGAAAAAAGGTTCGGGTGATGATATAGACATCTACTTACAACCTCTTATTAAAGAGTTAAAATAATTATAAGAAGGAGTTGGGACTTATGATGCATAAAAAAAACTTCAATATACGTGCTGCTTTATTATGGATTATCAATGATTTTTTTGCTTATGCAAATTTATCTGATTGGAGTACAAAAGGTAATTATGCTTGTGCATGTTGTGCTACACAGACATGTTCAGAGTGATTACCTAATGATAGGAAGTTCTGTTATATGGGACATCATCGATGGTTAAATGATAATCATTGATTTAGATTCCAAAAATATCTTTTTGATGGAACTGAAAAGTTGAAGAGATCGTCGTTACCAATTAGTGGGTCTAATATCTTGTCAAAGTTAAAAGATATCAATTTCATTTATGAAAAAATGACTTCATCAAGAAAAAGAGTGATGGACATATTTGAAGGTGTTTGGCCTCATATTACTTAAGTTGGTGATACTGATACTCAAGTTGGTGATCTTAATATTCAAAGTGATGAAAAGGATGATGAAAAAGATAACTTCAATGAGTCTGAGTTGTGAAAAAAAAGAAGTATCTTTTTAAAGTTGTTTTATTAGGAATATAATTTATTATGCCATAATCTTGATTTGATGCACATAGAGAAGAATATTTACGAAAATTTTATCAGGACAATTTCCAATGTGAATAAAAGATCAAAAGATGACTTAAAGAGTCGGCTTGACCTAGTTGATATGGGGATTCACCTTGATCTTCATTTGAAGTTACTTCCTAATGGTAAATATCAATTGCTTACTATTTGTTTTGGGATTTCTAAAGCTGAAAAGATGTGTTTTGCAAGGTTTTAAAAAATGTCAAAGTTTTGGATGACTATGTGTCAAATATATCGAGATGTGTGAATCTGAAGGAGCAAAAATTTTCTTCATTGAAGTCACATGATTATCACATTTTGATGCAAGACTTACTTTTAATTGTTTTACATTTATCAATGTTAAAGCAAGTCACTTTTGTGGTAATTGAATTGAGTAAAATATTTAAATCTCTATGTGAAAAATGTATGAATGTGGAAGAGCTTGACAAACTTCAAGATCGAGCCATGATTACTTAGTGGGTCGATTTATTATCGATGGATGTATCCTATCGAAATGTATTATTTTAATAGATTGATTAGGTTTTTGTTGATGATCATGCCACTCTAGTTAAAAAGATATATGATTCATGTTTCATGCAATTGGTTTTTGGGGATGTTAAAGTCTTATTGTCGCAATAAACGCTATCCGAAAGGTTTTATTGCTAAAGGATATTTAGCAGAAGAGTGTATGACATCTTATTCTCGTTATTTGAAAGATGTTGAAATGAGATTTAATAGACCATCAAGAAATGTTGATATGCAGCATACTGACTCTGCCTATAATTATCTTTTTCAAAGTTTTGGACAACCAATAGACAAAGCTGAAATAGTGAAGTTAGATGATAAATTTTGGGTACAAGCACATCGATATTTTCTTTTTCATCATGACTCTATTGAATCGTTTTGCATTAAGTTTTTTAGTAGGGAAATTATTCATTACATTAAGTATAATTTATACTCCATTTTTATAGGTTTGGAGTGGAAAGACTTGTTAGTGAAGAGGTGAAGTGTCTTTCACAAGGTTCGAGCAGGATTGTAAAATGATACAAAGATTTCATCATCAATGGATTTAGATTTCACACCAAATCCCATGAGAGATTTAGAAATATACAAAATTCAAGAGTTGTTAATCAACTACTAGCTATGCTAGTGCTAGGGACACAAACCCTTTAGAAGAAAATGTTGACTATTGTGGCATGATTAATGACATCATTGAGTTGTATTATTATGGCAAGCGAAAAGTTATCTTATTTTGGTGTGATTGGGCTAATGTGAATAGTGCAAGAGGTATTAAGAAAAATCAGTATGGATTTACATTTGTGAATTTTTCTTGATTAATTCATACTAGACAATAACTCATCGATGAGCTTTATGTTTTTTCATCTCAAGTCAAACAAGTTTTTTATTTTGAAGATTTCAAAGAATTGGGTTGGTTTGTTATTCTTCGAAACACACTTAGAGACTTATTTGATATGGGGTTAGATACCAAAGATGATGTTAAACATGGAACTGAATGTTATCTTTTTACTGAACAAAACTTGGATGAAAATATCTCCAATACCTACGTTTAATGGATTCGCGAAGATGTTATTGAAGACATTTATGAAGCATGATGGATCATCTATATTTTGTAATTGGAGTGTTTAAGACATAATCTCACTGGACATCCTGGATGTGTGCGCTTGTAGTAGCTCCTGTCAGCACCAGCAGTTAAAACGCACGACTAACACTTTTAACTAGAAAACCAATAAAGAGCCAGAAGACTCCAAAGTTTAAGACCAAAAAAGAGAAAAGGATTGCAGCTTGAAACTTAGTATTTAACCAAAGAACATGAGTGCTAAATTAAAGCATTCCCCCACCAAAAAAACTTTGAAGCTAGAACTTATCTTTCTTTAAACGAGTCTAAATTAATGTATCCAAAAGAGAGAGAGAGAAAGACAGACAGAGAGATAGAACCCACTTTTTAAGGCATAAAAAACCTAGGACATCCTATGGATGATGTGTTTAAGTGTAACGGATGATCGAAAGGTAACAATCTTGAATAAAATAAACCGTATATAAAATCAAAGTTCTAATATAATTCTACTTCCAGAACTTTGAAAAGAGCACACATTTCAAAAGTTTAAAAGGTATAAACAGTTTCATGAAGCTCAAATTTACCTTGGATTTGGATTTCCCTTGACCACTTTTTGCCCATATTTCTCCGTCTGTATCCATCTTCCAAGATATCAACGTCACTGGTTGTTTGAACTGCAACTCTAGGTTCCCTCACAGTTCTACTCCCAGGTGCTGAAATTCCTTCTTTTTCACCTTCACTTCTTCCGGAAGCAAGTAATATCAATGTTAGTTGAGCAGAAAAAAACAATATACTATATCCATGTTAATAATCTTTGACCATAGAAAGATAGTAGTCAAGAATTTAATAAATTAAACTTACCATCTTTTGGCCCCAGGTTCGTCTTCATCAAACTCGTCTCCTCCTGATTTACTCTTCTGGAACCCTGACCTAAATCATCATCCCCGACCGATATAGAGGAATTTTCTGGTGTTGCAGCAGAATCCATCTCTCCAATGCCATGAATTGCAAATGACTGATTAGGAATTTCGGAGATAGCAGTAGTCGAAGTCTGAATAGCAATAGAAGGTGAAGAGAAGAAGATGATGATGATGATCTCCTAGTGGACTGAGGTATGGGATGGTTATGACTACCGTTGTAAACTATCTCCGTTATCTGCCCATCTAAAGACCTCTCAACCTTCTTCTTTGTTTGGCAGTTGGGATATGTGCACTTATAGTAACTTCTTGGGTTTTCACTTCCTTTCACTTGTTTTTGCCCATATTTTCTCCAGTTTTATCCATCATCTGATCTTCTGCTCTCTCTGATTGACCCATAATGAACTTAAAAAGTGTGAGAGACAAATTAAAATGGAAAAAGGGAGCTTAGATTTGAAAAGAAAGTTTTCATCCCAAGGCAAAATGATAATGTGAGGAAGGTGCGATGATATTTTTCTGGAATATGATGATGTGAGTGTGAAATTAATTATTATATCTTCAATGATCTTAGGGTTGTGTGGATTTGGATGGTTTTTGTTTAATATATTTATATTGAAAATCATTAGTTGAACAAGAACAAGTTCACTTCTTCTCATTGTTCATTACATTTTCATGTATTTTCTTAAAAGAAAAACTAAAATGAGCCCTTCACAGCTACTAGCCTACTGCTTTCCACTTCTTAAAGAAATATATGTGTACATAAATCCATCTAATTAAAAACAATAAATAATTTATATATATACATATATATGTATATATATATATGTATGTATATATGAATTGGGAATAAATTACTTACTATTTTCAATATGTTATCATCATGTTCAAAACTCTGTCATCCCCAAAGCATCAGTTTTGTTTTTTGAAAAAGTTAAATTTCAGATTTCCATCTCCAATCAATTTATGAAAATCATTTAAATATTCTTATATAATTATATGGAAGAAGAAAAAGAAAAAGAGGAAAACATTTACAATGATAAATGTGTTTTCCTGCAGTGACCGGCCCAAAATAATTTTTAAAAGCTTTGCAAGTTGCAATCTAGGAGAAGCATCAACATCGGCCTCACACTCATACTCTAACGTGTAGAGGCCGGGGGGACATTGTCTATCTTCGTCGAAGCCATCAAGATCAACCTAGTGGTAGGGCTAGCAGCTCTATCTGCTACGGATAACCTCATTTTTGGGAGTCTGAGGATTAGAAGACCGGTCTCCTAACCAATTATGGGATTCACTGTTTCGTTGGAATTAATTTGGCTACTTCCTTCCTCATTCTTTGCAATATCTTCCAAACGGTCGCAGAAATCCTGGTACATGTTTTGTTTTGTTTTTTTGTTTTTTTTTTTTTCCCACTAACTGCATGTCAACTTTCTGCATTTGATTGTCGATTTGCATTTGTTAGTTTTTCTTTGGCGATGAAAACGTAAACACAAGTCCGACATTGACACCTGTGTTCAAGTTTTATCCGTGAAAATGACCAATGAATTTGTCAATGTGGCAATGATCAGGTGAATTTTCAAACTAATTAAACAGAATGTAATTGACAATTTTTTTATTTAGAAAATGTATTGTCGTAAATGTAACATAAAAAATCAATTCGTGTGCCAATGCAATAATAGAGAACAGCATACTGCATTGTCAATTGTGTGTATTTCCCTTTTTTTTTTTTTTTGTTTTCCTTCTTTTCTGTTGATTTTTTAATAAAAGCCTTCGATAATTATACATCATTTTGTGGGCTAAAATTTAGAAAGGAAAGAAACACTTTTTTTTCAAATTATGTCAATGATCCCTATATTTCATAAAAATTTAAAATTTAACTCATTTATTATAATTCATACAAATTTAATCATCATATTATTTTAATAGTCTTAATTTAAGTCTAATAACTAATTTCATTAAAATTCTACCTTTAAAAGTATTAATGTATCGCTGATTTGATGAAATTTTATTGACATGATATTGATTTGAAATAATAACTTAAATAAATGAAATTAATTATCAAACTAAATAAATAATTCCTGTACTCATAAAAAAATTACATTTTAGTAAAATTTTTTTCATACAAGTTAGATTTGGTAATATTCGTCTAAATATTAATGCAATAAATTAATCTTTGTTAATTTTACTAATATATTCACTGAATTTTTAGAAAATATATGAAAATTAAAAAAATAAAAATTTTAAAAATCTAATAAAATAAAAAATTCCAAAAATTTAAAAAAGTTAATTTAAATAAAAATAAATTTTTTTTCTAGATTTGGATTATTAAATATAAATAACAGAGAATAGAGTTTTAGATAACTCTAAAAAGCTTTGGCAATATACATTTTTTATAAGCTTTCATGTGTAGTCCAACAACTTATCCAGCCCATTCCATGTCTAGTCACCGAGTGCCGTGTACATTCCATGTCTTTCATTTTCAGGCTCATTTTTCTTTTTTAACTTTTATATATTATTATCATTATTATGAAGGCTAGAGCCTCGCAAATCGCAATCACTGGATGCCAACCACACATCCCATCTAAACCATTCTCTCTCTCTCTCTCTTACTCTTCTTTTCTCCTATTTTTATTTTAATTCCTTTGGTTTTTTTTTTTTTTTTGGGGGGTTAAATTAATCCTTTGGCATAGGCATAATGTAACGGGCTTTAGTCTTAAGTCAAATTTGGTGAGGTATTAAACTAAAAATGAACTTTCAATGCTTAAATCAACCTGTGAAAACGTGCGTGCATAAAACCAAAACCGAAAGCAGAAGCACATACCCGATGGGGAAAATAATTAGTTTACAAGTTAATGCCTCTCCAGGGAACTCACAGGAAAAATCAAGGGGGAATTGGTGCATCTACTGTTGACTTAACTATCATGTTATGATCATTAACCATATTAAAGCTACAGATAGGGCAAAAGTTTTTTACAGGTTTCTGCTTAAATGACTAGAAACGTATCTCAAATGTCTCTTCAACCAAAATACTTGCAGGAATAGAATAAGTTATCACAAAATGCGATCTCATTCCTTGGCTACTTTTAAACATCAAAAAGATGAGAGAATGCTGCCGGGATTAGTTTCTCTGAGATCTACATAACAATGTATCCATACATTGTTATAACAAGAAAAGAAACAAAACATCACTGACAAAAGGGTGGGTTACTTCTTAGCAAAAGTGATAGCCATGGGATATTGAGGGGCAATTTTGAATCCCTGAAGGTGCTGCATGGCTGTAGAAGACTGCTCTTCATCTTCATACTCTACAAAAGCAATACCTGGCTTTGCTTCAATCATTCTAACTTCCCTGAATCCAGGGTACTGTTCAAAAAGCAGCTGCAGCATCATGCTTGTTGTCTCATGAGGTAAATTCTGTATGAACAGAATGTTGTTCGGTGCAGCCTGCTCTAGGTTTCCATGATGGAAAGTAGCCTACACATGATCAGACAAAATTTATCCAAGGCATAGACAAATAGCATGTCACAAAACTTGATCCCTCTAGGTCAAGAAACAGCCAGAAGCAGTGTAAAGGTATATCTTATATACTATCCAAGAACTGCAATCATATTACAAGAGCTGCCATTCACATAGGTAAAGGTATAGGGTTAAGAGGGAGAGAGAGAGAGAGAGGAAGCAACTATCAAATCAAAAATAGTCCTGCAAATTACCTTTGGATCTCCATTACTTTGAGAATCTGTGCCATTTGACATTGCAGGTTGCTGTCCTTCCTCTGCACGTCGCTTCCTTTCAGCTGAAAATAGCATATAGGATCCAAAGAATGTCAACAAATATGAGAGCAGTTAAACTAAACCAAAAGAAGTTTGCATCTTGGATGCACATTATTCAGGAAAACCAAAGAAAAAAGCAAAATTAAAATTCTCAGCCCCAAAAAGGCAACTACATAGACAGCTTGTGCTTTTTTTTTTTGCATTTTTAGCAATTTTCTTTACAAACAGTAAATCCATAAGTCCAAATATCTGGTACCTGAATAGCACCATGAAACAAGCAGCCCGTAGTTAGGTAAAGGCATTTATTCCCCACTGAAATTAACAAGGTGCTAGTGTTATGGATCAAAACTTAAGTTTCGACCCTTGCGGCTCCAGGACCCTAGCATACACTCATCCGGCGTCTCAAATCAGCTTACCTGCCACGGTTCACACCCTTGTGAGGTATTGTCCCCTCTGACCTCACGGTTTTGTCCTACAAAAGACGTCTCACAAGACAGAAGTGGTTTGAACCCTTATATATCCTAGTGACCCTCCTTTTATGTTCGATGTGGGATTTAGGACTCCTCCTTAGGTCCGTGATATTCTCTCTCACCTAACCTTGTGACGCCCTCGTCACAAAAGTTGGCCACCTTGCCTACCTCCCTCGAGGCGCTTGGCTTAGATTAAACAATTTAGGGCTGGCTCTGATACCACTTGTCACGAGTCGAAACTTAAATTTCGACCTGTGCGGCTCCAGGACCAGGGTATGCACTCATCTGGCGTCTTAGATCAGCCTACCTGACACGATTCACACCCTTGTGAGATATTATCTGCTCTAGCCCCTCTGGCCTCACGGTTTTGTCCTATAAAAGGCACCTCACAAGGCAGAAGTGGTGTGAACCCTTATATACCTCAATGACCCTCATTTTATGTTTGATATGGAATTCAGGACTCCTCCTTAGGTCCGGGACATTAGGATATTACGCAAGGAATTCATATTTTCCAGCCCCATTGCACCACAAATGCATCAATTACAGAAATATGAAATTAAAACTGGTTAAGATAACTGAAACATCTAAGTTCTAACCCCTCCTCCGAGGATTTTGTCTAACTGTACCCCCAAAAAAGCACAATTCATTTAAAAACCATCATTCTGTTACTCTTTCTGTTTTTCTTTTGGTCAAAGGGGCAGATTAGTGCTAAAATATATAAATGCATAATAGCATGAAGTACCTTCACATGATGAAATAATGAAATACAGGTGAAATCTTTTTGCTTAAGTAAATCAGGACCAACCATTACAGGTATGGAAATTTAAAGAGCAAAAAAATGAGGTAGTCACCTTTTTCTTCTTGCTTCTTCTTCTTTTCTCTGGGAACAAAGCTTCCATCATTTTTGGCAATACAATCTGACTTTGTTTTTGCATATTGTATCCGCTGCACCAAATTAATCATATAGACAGTCAAATCTAAGCATCATTAGCAACTAAAAACACATATAATCTAAACATTGATCCCTGAAAATTTTTTTATTGCAATCACAAGTGATGCCTAGAGAATGAAGGAAATTTTATGAACATGGGGAGGAAGATAAGGTATAGTTGCAATTAGAAACATAGCAAAAGTCTTCCATGGATGCAGCAGAAACAATAGCCCTGATTTATAATAAAAATAAAAAGGGTCTGAAAATGTCAGCAATTTAAGTTGAAATTTACAATTTTCAGGTGGTTTAAGCTTACTTCAGAAGAACCACACATCATAAAAAGTATACATACACCATTGAGCATCATATCATAATGGAATAATGAGAAGCAGAAAATTCTCAGTAAATGACGGAATAATTCCAATAACATTAGGATGAACCAACAAGAATAATTTCACTACAATGGAACATAGAAACTGTGAAACCTCAAAACAAAAACAAACCTAAATCAATTAAAATTGAAAGAAAAGAGACAATGTTCAGTTTGATTTTTAGGCAATAACGCACACATATTAATATACTCACCATGGGTTTATCATAAAATGGAAAATTTTGCATTTGACGAAAGGCGTTACTGGCAGCAGTCAACTCATCAAACACAAGCCATGCCTGTCCACGAAGCTTGGGCGTCTTCAACGCAACAACATCCAAAATCCTTCCATATTGAGAGAATAAAGCATAAAGGGATCTCTTTAATTCTAACACAGGAAGAGGAAAAATGTTAATTCCAAATCAATCCCATTCCAAAGTTCAAACCAATAACAATCAGTTGGATATCTCTAAAAAAAATGTTAACTTGAATGTCTTAAGGAAAAGGAGACCGTTTGGATTAAACCCTAAAAAAGGGGGAAAACCCTTTCTTTTTTTTTTTTTTTTTTCCAGTTAAACCCTAAAACAACCTAGGCCTTACATCTAGCAAATACAAGTACTCGGGGCTAAGGATCAGTAGAGCGTTAAGCAGCTTGTAGTTTGTCTTATTTTGCCTCGGATTCAAAACAACGAAACAAAACGTGAGACAAATAATTAAAAGAGAGAGAGAGAGAGAGAGAGAGAGAGAGAGAGAGGTACCTTCTTTTTTATCTTCTCGTTGAGGTTCTTGATATAAATAGTTTGATTTGGAGGTATATCTCCAGTTAGCATTATTGCTGGCTTCGCCCCAATCAAGTAAACAATGAGAGAGCGAGAGCGAGAAGAAAGGAAATTTTCAATTATTTGCGAGGAGGGGAAATGTGTTCAAGGATTAGCCAGCATGAAGCGCTCGGTGAGCCTCCAACTCTTGTTAGCCACTTATTGGGCTTATATAAATTGGGCTTTGGCTGTTTTTCTTGTTGTCCTCCTATTGGGGATGAGTTTGGATATTAATGGTCATTGGGTTTGTCAACAAATAAAAGATTTTTTTTTTTTTTTTTTTGGGTATTTGGACAAGTGAAGTGAATTGGGTTATAATAAGTAACACTAATAGTATAGTCATTGGGTTTAGCTTAAAATTGGGATTGAGCTAAAATGGTAAAAGTGAGGTGAATTTTAGGAAAAAAATGTTAAATTTGAGTAATTGTGCATAATTAACAATCTTTTGAAGTTGTTGTAGTGAGAGTTAGATTTTGATTAATAATTGGCCAAGAATGATGAAAATAAATTTTAATCGATATCAGTTATGTTAATATATCCAAGCAATTTAAAAAGATATGAAGTTGAGATATAACACTAAAATGGCTTAAAATTTTTTTTTGATAATATAATCTATGGCAAATCTTTACTTGAAATTTAATCCTTGGATTCACATTTTTAAATATATATATATATATATATATATACAAACACATACACTAATTAACGTAACAATTATGTTAAACTCACGACAGGCCTAACATTTTTTATCGGGCTTTGGATACATCAGTGACCTAAATATTCAGCCCAAAGGTAAAACCAAGAATCTATCAAATTGAAATTGGGCTCTGTCAGATAATAACTAGGCCTTATTTATAACTCATACTTAGAGGCATTATGTAATCCTCAAAGAAAACACTTTCTAAATGCCCTAAAAAATTCTAGTCGATGTGTGTTTGAAGAATGAATTAGGTTCACTCAAGCCCATAGCTTATGGTAAAAGTCAAGAAAAAAATCGCCTCCCAATGCTTTAGAAGGATTAGCATCTAAAACGAGAAATGCTTTAGAAGGACTAGCATTTAAGAAGAGAAATGCCAAGATAAAAAGCATCAATTCCTAATAAAAAATCAAAATTGATTGAATACAAATTGTGTCCAACTGTTCGAAAACCTCTTCAAAATAGCAATATTATGTCCCACATAGAAGAATGACAAGCATGATCTTTTTCTTGGAAAGCACCAAGAACTGCTGTAGCAAGAGTTTTCATATTTCCACCACTAAAAGCCTAAGGAATGTTTTTAATGAAACTTCTTAACACCGAGTAAATAGCTGACCAAACAGTAAGGCTTTAAGACTTCAAAAACTCCAGAAAACATTTATAAGCATAAAAGAGTTTCTCAAAAGAAATGGCAGTCGCCTTAGCTTTAGAAGCATGTTTTAGTTCTGTAAATACATTTCAAAAGCAAGTTTTTCTATTTGCACAGAGACCAAAACATTAAAAAGTGTGGCCAAAGACAACAATGAAAAAGACATCACCTATAATTAAAGACATAGAAGGATCTTGCAAAAAAAATTCATGGACACATAGCAAAAAAACTCAAGATACTACATCAAAAATCTGCTAATGTTTACATTCTTCAAATAGTGATTTCAACATAAATCAAGCCTTGTACATTTTTATGTTTGAAAATGCATGGATGCATTAGCATGAATTGTGCGTATTGTTAAGCATTCAACTTAAAACCAATTAATAGTAAGTAGATGGGTCCAACTTGAATATAAGACTACAGGATATTTGATATTCATTAGATGTGTGATAACTCATATTAAAACGTGTGACTTTGATATTATCATACAAGCATTCATGTACATGTAACCATATAATGTGGATGTTTGCTTGGATATTTTTAGGGATTGGGAACATATGAAAATGGTGAAGAAAGATTAAACACCTTATTATTTTCCACTGGGTAGCCTCAAAAAACTATATGGTTATAGTTCTTCACAAATAAGTGAAGCCACTCAATCAAGAATAAAACCCAAAAAATTAAAAAGTGAAAATTAAAAATTAAAAAAAAACACAAATTAAAGTAGGTGATAGCTCATTTTTTTTACCTGAGCAATGCCAAAGTGGGAAAATTAAGGAAAAAAATTGTATAGTTCAGGATGAGATAATTATTGCAACTTATTATCAATTCAATTAATAGGGAAAAAGTGAATGTGAGATTGTTTAGAATGATAAGGTTAAGAAAAATGGATTACTACTATTTTCCCTAACCAAACCATTTTTAAAATAGATCATTTGGTGCATACCTGCTGATGCATCTCTTACAATTCATCTAAACCAACTGCTTTATCAGATAAATTTTATGGTGTGAGCTTCAAATTTTCTTCCAAATACACAAAAATCTAAGTTGTGTATAAGATTATAGCATTTAATCTCTTTTTCTTAGCAGGGAAGGCAGCCTGTTGTTCACAATCGAATGCTTAAATTGATTAAAACTAATTGTCCAAAGCCTACATCTTTACTCATTAAAATTCTCAAAAGGTTCTAACTATACCTCATGCATAGGCTACATTAAAATTCTATTTAATAGCTTAAAAGATGTCAAGAAGCATAAACCTTTAGAAAACATGAATTTGATTCAAACTTGTAATGAATGCTTTGCAGCTTGGGAAACTTTAGAACTTGGATCAAATTGGGAGAACCACCATAGTCCCATCAAAGATTTCAAGTGCAGAGCCAAATCTCTTATGAGAAAACATATAAGAGATCAACAATCAAGTTTTTATTGCATAACAAAAATAGGGAAAGTGTTGTACCAAAGAAATATGAGGGAAAATAACATCATGCTCATTTTACTTTGCTTCTCCTCATAAAGGAAGTCATCTTTCTTACCTCTCACTTCTTTTGACTCAATAGGTACGATTTTTGAAAATAAATAACATGTTTATTAGTTTCTAATCTTTCATGAAAATCATTTTTCAAAACATTAATGAAGAGAACTAACATATCTTAGTTGTTTGAGATTTGTATTTGTTTCTAAATTACCAAACAAAATATGTTCACACGATAAGCATCTAGAAGACCAAAACTTATATGTCATTCACCTTTCATTCGTTCAAACTTTTATGATTAATAATTTAATATCCTTCACTACACCATATCCATTAAGTAGTCAAACACAAGAAGGTATGAAAATAATATTCATTAGCAAATAAAAAGGAAAATAAGTTCAAACCCGATGGCAATGACAAAATTAGTCATTGTTTCGTGGGTAGCTTGTCGAACCTCTTGATTATAGTCCAGCAATAGCTTCTTGTTTTTAAATGCTTGTATGAAAGAGAGCATAACAATATTGGAACATATTAAACCAAGCATCAGGTTTGAAAAATTGAATTTCACAAGAAACCTATTGCATTAGTGAGTATTATTCAGGTTTAGTGTTTTTCTTTTAACATCCAAATGAAGTCAGATAAGGAATTAAGTTTTACTATACTAGAGATTCAAGTTCCATGGTGTGAGCTATTGAATTAACATTTTAGAATCTCTCTAAAATTATATTCTAGATAAAATAAAAAGATTAGATAAGAAACCATTTTAGTTTGTTTTATTCCTCATATGCTATATCAAAAAACAAAGACATTCATATTTTGTTTTCAATTCCAATAATTAGTATCTACTAACCTATTACACAACATTTTTGTTAGATATTTTTAAAATAAAATATGAAAAATAATCTCACATTGGAAAAAAAAATAAAGACAGATAGTTAAGTCTGTTTAAAACAAAGAGATAAGTATGTTCAAAATGAACAATTTTAACTATTCAAAAATAGATAGTTTTTGTTTATTTAAAATAAGCAATCATGTCTATAGAAAATGATACTTATCTATTTATTAAAAGGCCCATTTGGTTTTTTAAAAACATATAGAAAAATACTGCTTGGAATTCTCTTTCTTTCTTCAAGCTCCAAATTTCTTTTATAGAAGTTTTGCTATAAAAAACTTTTGTAGAAGTTCAATGATCTTGAGATATGCTAGTGATTGCTTGATGGACTAATTTCATCGGTATAAAATGCAGTCAGTCACTGAGCTTCATTGTATCCTTAAAGTTTATTACCTGTAATCCTTTTACACACATATTAAGTAAATAATATGGTGGGGGCAAATAAAACCTTAAGAAAAATGGTACCATTGCACGTCTTGGAGTCTTTCCTCAAAATTTCAGATTTACCAAAGTAGTAATTCTAATTTTTTAATATTACTCAACAATATTAAGTTTACGGTTAGTTCAATAATGTTTATTAAAGCAACGTTCAGGGAATTGACTTCTAGTTTTATCAAATTAGATCATTTTGATAGTGGTAATTTTTGAAGATGATAGAAGAAAATGCATTTTCTACTTTCAACCTTGAAGGTTGTATACATTCTGACTACTCTCAAGCTAAAAGAAAATGAAATAGAAGAATTTATTACTATAACAAAGAGAGGTAAAAATGGGATAATGTAGACTACATGTGTAAAGACTATATTCTGAAAGGTTTATCTGACAGCCTGTTTGATACATACAAAAATGAGGCTATTGCAAATGAGTTATAGGATAAATTGAAGACTAGATATATGATTGAAGATACAATAAATAAGAAATTTCTCGTTAGTCAATTCAATAATTATCATATGGTTGATGGACGTTTTGTGATTGAACGACTACATGAAATTAAAAGAATGCTTAATCAGTTTAAACAATATAATATGAGTATGGATGAAACTATTATTGTGTATTCTATAATAAATGAACTTTTTCTATCATGGAAAGACTTTAAAAGAAGTCTAAAACATAAAAAAAAAAAAGAAATCACTCTTGAGCCTTTGGTTAATCATCTTGAAATTAAAGAGGAATACATAAAGCAAGAACAGAATTCCAATTTTTGTGATGCCAAAGTTCATGTTTTGAAGGAAAGATAGATTACAAAGCTTGACAAAAAAAGTTCAAGTTCAAGTTCAAGTAGATTGCTAATGGGCCTAAATTTAAGAAGAATAAGAAATGTTCATGTTACCATTATGGTAAGTCAAAACATTTCAAAAAAGAATATTGGTTGCTATAGGAGAAAAATGATTCCTCAAAAGGGGATACTTCTGAAAAATTTGTTGCCATGATTTCTGAGATCAACATGCTTGAAAATGATGAACCTTGGTGGATTGATTCTAAGGCAACAAAACATGTGTGCAAGGATAAAAGCATGTTCACAACATTCAAACCAATGAATATGGCAGTGTCCTCTACATAAGAAATTCTTTTATAGTAACAATCAAAGGTAAATGGACTGTTGACCTTGAATTCACTTATGAAAAAACTCTAACTTTGAATGATGTTTATTATGTACCAAAAATTAAGAAAAACTTAGTGTTTGAAAGTTTGTTGAACAAGTTTGGTTTTAAATTTGTATTTAAGGCAGATAAATTTGTTCTATTTAAGGGAAGAATTTTTGTTGGAAAAAGGGTATATGTATGACAAAATATTCAAATTCAATATTATTAACAAAAATAAGAATGTTGTTTTTACTTCCATGGTTGAACCTTTATATTTATGGCATTATAGATTAGGTTATTTAAATTATAAAAAATTACATGATATGAGTAAGCTTCTATTAATTCTTGAATTTAGTCAAGACATTAATAAATGTAATACATGCATGTTGACTAAGATTACCAAAAATCCTTTTTCTAAGGTTAAAAGAAATACAAAGTTACTTGAATTAATTCATAGTGATGTTTATGATATGCATAGCACTCCTATATTATCTGAAAAGAAATATTTTATCACATTTATAAAAGATTATACTAAATATTGTTATGTTTATCTATTATATTCTAAAAATAAAGTACTTGACAAGTTTAAAATATATAAATATGAAGTTGAACTTTAGTGTGAATCTTTTTTCAAGTGCTTGAGGTTAGATAGGGGTGAAGAATATTATAGTCCAAGTTACTTTAAATGTACCAGAATAATCCATAAAGTTACTGTTCGTTATACACCATAACAAAATGGAGTAGCTAAAAGGAAGAATATGGTCTTAACAGAAATGATAAATGCAATGTTATCATATTCTGGTCTTGGACAAGGATTTTTGGATGAAGATTTATTAATAGCTTGTCATATACTAAATAGAATTCCTAACAAAGAAACAAAAATAACCCCATATAAGCAATGAAAGAAAAAAAAAACCAAATCTTAATTGTTTAAAGGTTTAGGGATGTAGAGTTATAATTAAAATTTCAAAACCCAAAAGAAAAAAGTTGGGTGAAAGAGGAATAGAATGTATATTTATAGGATATGCATAAAATAGTAAAGCATATTGGTTCATGGTTATTGAACCAAATGATTCAATTGCAGTTAATATTGTTATTGAATTAAGAGATGCAATTTTTGATGAAAATAGATTTAAATCTATTTTGAGACAACTACATGCAATTCATCCTACAAGTGGAAAAGAAATTCCAAATCCATTGGAACAAACTGAAATTAGTGATGAATTTTGTCAACAAATAAGGACAAGCAAAAAAGTTAGAAAGGCAAAAGATTTTGGACCAAATTTCTTTATGTTCCTTGTGAAAGAGACTGGTGAAAGCATAAACAATAAAATTCTTTATTGTTTTAATACAGAGTTTGGTCTTGCTATATATGAAAAGGTAATGAAGTCTCAAGATTCTACTTTTTGGAGAAAAGTAATAAACAATGAAATGGACTCAATAATGAGAAATAACATTTGGATTTTAATTGACCTTTCACTAGATTTTAATCCAATAGGCTGTAAATGAATTTTCAAAAAGAAAATAAAAGTGGATGGAACCATAGATAATTTAAAGCAAGATTGCTAGCCAAGGACTTTACACAAAAACAAGGGATAGACTACTTTGATATTTATGCTCCAGTAGCTAAAATTGCTATAATTAGGCTTTTAATTTCACTTGCCTCGATTTATAATTTGCCTATACATTAAATGGATGTAAAGATGGCAGTTTTAAATGGTGAATTAGAAGAGGAAGTATATATGTAACAACTGGAAGGATTTGTCATTCTAAGTCAAGAGCATAAGGTTTGTAAGCTTGAAAAACCCTTCTATGGACTTAAGCAAACACCAAAATAATGGCACCAAAAGTTTGATGAAATTATTTTTACTGACGATTTTAGAATTAATGAGTCAAATAAGTGCATATATAGCAAATTTGAAAATGGCAAAGGAGTCATAATTTGCTTATATGTGGATGATATTCTAATTTGGTGCTAATTCAGAACAAGTTAAAGAAACAAATAAATTTTTATCAAATAACTTTTCAATGAAAGATATGGGTGTAGCAAATGTTATTCTTGGAATTAGAATAATATGAAATGATAGTGGCATAACCTTGTCACAGTTGCATTATATTAAAAATGTACCTAAAAAGTTTGATCTTTTTGATTGTATTTTAGTATCTACACCCATGGATTTTTAACTGAAATTAGTATCTAATACTGGTAAAACAATCGATCAATTGAAATATGTAAAGTAATTGGTTGTCTGATGTATGCAATGACTTATGCAAGGCTAAACATAACATTTGCTATTGAAAAGTTTAGTAAGTACACAAGTAATCCAAGTAACTTGCATTAGCAAGCAGTTAAAAGAGTATTTCGATATTTAAAGAAAATAATCAATTATGGATTACGTTATAATGGATATCCTTTAGTTATAGAAATATATTCTGATGCTAGTTGGATTACTAATATGGAAGATCATGCTTCTACAAGCGAGTGGATCTTTGTATTTGGTGGGGGTGCCATTTGTTAGGGTTTCAAAAAACAAACATGCATAACAGATTTTACCATGGTAGCTGAGTTTATTATATTAGCCACAACAGCTAAAAAAGCTAAATGACTAAGAAATTTATTATATGAAATACTTTTATGAACTAAACCAAAATTTTCAATTTTTATCCAATGTGATAGTGAAGCAACTCTAGCAAGGGCATATAGCGAAGTATATAATGGAAAGTCTAGATATATTGGATTAAGATATAGCTATGTTCAATAATTAATTTCAAATGGAGTGATCACTATAAATTATGTGGGGTTAAGTGAAAACTTGACAGATCCTTTAACTAAAAGTTTTGCTAGATAGTTGGTAAAAAAGACCTCAATAGGGATGGGACTCAAGTTCATGAAGTCAAGTCACCTATGATGGAAACTCGACTAAACGCTTGGTATAACATTAAGTTTTGAGTTCAATGAGACAAAGTATATCATTTGTATGTGACTACTTTCACAATAGTAATGTTTAATGTCATCCCAATTAAGGTGCTAGGTACCCCATAATGGTAAATAAATGATGAGTAATATACTTTTAATAGACCCATAACATAAATATGTTAGAGTTTTATAGTTACGAGAACAATTTTGATAAGAGCTACCTATGTGAGTGTGAAATGTGGCTGTTTTTAAGAGTTGAAGAGCTTGGCTCTAATAGCATTCATGAAAAGAGGATGTAGATACATGGCCATAAATGTGTCACCAGATATCAAGCATTCATTGGGTGGTAAAATCATTATGTGAGATAAGTTTGGTTAACTAAACGAAATAGTTGGTTAAAAGCATAGTTTACCATACGATTTCAGTTAACTTTAACTTGTTTTTACTAAATGAATGTTTAAATGGAAATATACATTCATTTATGCAATTAATTTTCAAGGTCATCATAAATCTGGATTATTTTGAAAATGGTGGGAGATTTTTAGAGATTTTCAAAATAAAATATAGAAAATAATCCTGCACTGAAAAAAAAAAAAAGATAAATAGTTAAGTCTATTAAAACAGAGGGATAAGTTTGTTCAAAATGAACAATTTCAACTGTTCAAAAACAGATAGTTTTTTTCTATTTAAAATAGACAATTATGTCTGTAGGAAAATACACTTATCTGTTTATGAATGACTCATCTAATTTTCTAAAAACATACAAAAAAATAATTTTTAGAACTGTTCTTCTTTATTCAAACTCTAGATTTTTTTTATAAAAGTTTTGCTGCAGAACACCTTTATAGAAGTTTAATGATCTTGTGGTACATTGGTGATTGCTCGGTGGGCTGATTTCGTCAATGTAAAATGCAGTTAGTCATTGAGCGTCATTGTATCTTCAAGGTGTATTGCCTGTAACTTTTTTACTTGCCTACTAAGTAAATAATATGATAGGAGCAAATGAAACCTTAAGAAAAATAGTACCGTTACACACCATGAAGCTTTTTTTTAAAATTTCAGATTTACCAAAAGTAGTAATTCTAGTTTTTTAGTGTTACTCTAACAATTTTCACTTCTACCTCTTTTTTATTTGTGCTTCTCCTTATGAAATTGCAAGTTGTTCAAAAATTTCAATATTGCAACATTAGAAAATTGTAAAGCATAACTTATTGAAGCCATGTTCTCTTTCCATGTTAGTTTCTTTCTCTAGGTATTGTTTTTTTCCCCACCTATCTTTTCTTTAGAGTCTACTTGAATATTAATTAATATTACAACAACTTAATTGACTCATCTACAATGGCTAGTGAAAAGAAAAAAGAATCCAATCATACCCATTGTGGAATGATTTGTACTATTTCTTTTTCTAGACTTTTGCTTGAGTAGAAAAGATTGAGATGCTAGAGCCTTAAGTTGTTAATGAGCAAGATGCTCATGACTACATGGAAATTGAGTTGGATATATAAATTAGCAAAAAAGGATTATCTTTGATCATGAAGAGATATACTCAATTGATTATCAAATGAAAAGGTAACCATATGAAAAAATCTTAGTAATTACAGCTGAAAATCAAATCTAACAACTGTAAAAGTAAGATACGTCCAATGAAACTTGAAAAAACTAAAAAAGAAGTAAAAATTTCATAGAGAGATCATCGCAAATATTAATAAAAATATTACTACCTTGGTAGTAAGATCCTTCCTATCTAGCCTTTTTAAGTGTAGTTCTACTTCACTATCTATATCTTGCAATTGCAAAAGCCAAAAGTATCAATCCATCACATTGAAAGAATAAAGTCACTAAGCTTATTAATAAAGGTACAAAATTTTTAGCAAGAAAAAGAAATTGAATACCAAAAAATCTTCGATGGAGAGAAAAGAATCAAGGCGATAGCTACCAACATAGTCGCCGAATCCCATAGCTGTCGTTAAGGATGGCAGTGTAATCCGTCCTTGATAAGTTCCAATTCAACCTGACTTTTTAAAGTTGATTTTTTTAAAAATTAGGTTTCGGGTCGGGTTGGGTCATAGTGAAAAAATTTGAGATTGGGTTTTAGGCAAATTCGGCCCAAACTCGACCCGACATATATAAAAAATTATTTTTTGGTTAATTATTTAATTTAATATATTTTATATGTTTATTTAATTTTATATTTATATTAAAAATTAATATTTTATTAATTTTGAGTGGGATTAGATTGGGTATAATTTTATGAAATATCATATCGAATTTAAAAATAAAAAATAAAAAAATGTTTGATTAAATTCGGATATTATAAATATAAAATCGAATCAAATTTGAGGTGAAAAAAAACTCCTGACACTGACCTGTGGTCATTCCTAGTAGTATTTACCTTGCATTGCCTCACACGCTCACACCTTTCACTTTCACTCTCATCTCTTAACGTTCTTCAGATACAAAACCCTTTCAAATTAGGATTAAGGTTTTCCTTTTAATTTAAAAAGAAAAATTAATTAAATAAAAAAAAACCAGCGAGCTAAGGATTTTGATTTTTGAACATTGATAATAATAAAAACTGAAAGCCGAGAATAACGTGGATAGATTAGTGACATCAAGAACTGAAAGCCAAGCCCAGACACCCATTTTAATATGTTAATGGATCTGAACCCAACCTAAAATAGATAAACAAAATAAACTAAACTTTCTATTTCTTTCCTTCCTCTGTTTGTTAAGATAGATGGGAGAAATTAAAAAAAAAAAAAGGGAGAAAATTCATCATATTATAGAAAATTGCAGTTATAATTTTCCTTGAAAAATTTTACATCAAAATATTATTTTTGGTGGATGAAACTACATGTTAAAAATATATCCATAAATTATATATATATCAACATTTTATTATCTTTGTAATAGTTTTTTTTGAGAAAATCTCTGTAATAATATAATTACTAAATCTATATTATATATATTTATTTATATATCTCAACACTTTATAGTTACTAAATCCATTTTAAATGCTGGAAGGGGCATGCATGCATGTTATAATTTTGAACGATCACATTGATTGATCGTGGTAGTTTGGTTAATAAAATTTTCCTTCCTATATTTGCTTTTTTCTGGAAGAAATGACGGTAATGTGCAAATCCTGTTAGCTAGTAGTTATTAAAATTAATTATTTGGATTTTTCATATATGTACAATTAAAAACCCAATTTCGTTTTTTCTTTTTTCTTTTTTAATTTTTCTGCAAATCCATTAATTAAACTGGTTTCTAAACATTTCAAGTAAGTACGTAGAATGTACTGGCACACAGGTTTCACCGAGGGTTCAGTCTTTTTGCTTGCAATCTCAGTCAGCGCTCAAAAGAAATGAGCTACACCAAATCCATCAAAACCTGTTTGTGTCTTCCATGCCCATTGCAAGCGTGAAACCTCCACAAGAAAGTTTTGTCACCTGAAATATTAGCAGGTGGCAACCATTTGTCGAAATCAGATGGAAGATCCAAGACAAGTTGTCTAGCAGTTAATGCAACCGTCCAAGTAATTATTCAAAGACGAAAACTAGCAATAGGCACGCAGTTGCCACTGAAAAAGGCAGTTGATTTGAAGTTTTCCATCACCTCAGCTTTCCTGCTAGCGGATAGTAATAAACCCACAGCTTGGAAAGAGCTTCCTCAATTATGCAAGATGGATCTACTTGCTTTACTAAATTTTTTGTTTAATATCATTAGTACCGTTGCCATTGGATGAATGGTCATTTGCTTGATACTAGAAAAATAATATGACCGATACGATATTATTGTAGAGGGTGGGTAATAAAAGAACTTCTGAAGGTGTGGGTGTTGAGCTATTGAGAGAATTGAATGTTGTAATTGGCTGCCATAGTTAAAACATTTTTTAAAAAAAAGTCCAAGGAGATGGGAGTTGAATCTTGAGAGGAATATTGATAATACCTTGTTTACCCAATGTACCAAAAATTTTTTATGAAGGTGTGATAATTATTGCATAGGCCCGCTCAACCAACTAGCCACTACAGAGCTAGTAATTGTTTACATTACTCGAAACTGATGAGATCATTTCCAAACAGCCCTCTGTAATTTGAAACTAATCGAAATGGCTCGAAATGATAGGAAACAGAGGGTGGAGAGAGAGAGTGGAATTATCCTCCCCGTGAGGAAAGCTAGGAGTCATTCAGACAATCCACAACTTGGAACATGATTTGAATCTTCCAGCTTTGCAAATTTCGATGGTGTCGCCAATCACGATTCACGAGTAGATTCTTAATTTCCTTGCTTCCTCTCATCACGTTAAACCCCACAACCACTCATCCTCTTCCTCTCACTCTACATATATACATACTATACTGCTAACATATAAATATAATATATATATATATATATATATATATAGAGAGAGAGAGAGAGAGAGAGAGAGAGAGAGAGAGAGAGGGAATCCAAAAATATGCCTTCCAATCTCCATGCAAAACATCGTTTTGGATTCCATGCAGAACCATGTCCCAAATCAAACATTATTCTCCTTTTTTTTAACCTCCCATTCCCAATACGACATATATTTTCTTCATGCTGAAAGTACTATTCTATTTTAATGATCCTGTACGAGGAAATATATATGTAAAAATTGAGAGATCTTCTTCATCCTTCTAAAAATAGGTCATATTTGAGTTATTTGAACTTCGGGTCCACCTGAATATATATGAAAATAACTTCCATTGAAAATATGCATGTACATCATTTATCCCATATATCTTCCTTCTATAAAGTAGGATAAATTAGGGAAACCATGCTGACGACTGAAGAGGAATGTTAAAGTGTCTATTAATAAGAAATTAGTAAGAGCTAGTTGAAATGGCTGCGAGGGTTAGTGGTTTATGATTAGAACTTAGAATGGAATTGTTTCATTTTCTTGATGAACTTAGAAATTTTTTTTTGGCACACTTAGAAAGTTAATTCAGTCACTTAATAAAGGGGAGGTGTTTATAGATGAGTCAGACTAGGTCCGGATAAAGTCTAACCATAATATTGACATCTTATATATTTGTTCAAATTTAATTTGGTTTTAAATTTGTTTAAATTCACCCATATTACTAAACGGTACAACTCAAATTTGTTCAAATAATTTTTAAAAAATAAAACATGATATTTTATTTAATTTTTAGTATTTTTTTATTAAATTTTAAACTTGGGAAATAGATCATATTTATTTCATATATCCATCCTAATTTGCCATTTTATCTTAACTACTATCACATTTGTGCAGTGAAATCATTAACAAGGGAGGTCGATCAATGTCATACACAAATCTAAAATTTCAAAGGTACAAGCTGAAAACTGGAATAATTTTGAACTTCTTCCTTTTCCTTTTTTTTTTTTTTTGTGTGTGTGTGTGTGAGAGGAAGAAACTATACACTGAAGTTGAAGGTTTTAACGTTTTGGCAAGGTCTAAACAGGAAGGATAATAGGGAAGGTTAAAGGCTTAGTCCCTTTAAGTCTTTTAACCCCTGCCCTTCGCTCAAGGCCGAGGTATATGGAAATTAAGCCGGCCCCTACACTACAATAAATCTGACAATTTGTGATGCTTTTTCTAAATGATATATTTTATTTTGTCACATAAAGTATGTAATAAGTGACGAAAAAGATACTTTGTCACCATTTTATATTGTTTCGATATTTTATATGATGATATATAAAATCGTAACATGATAATGTTATCAAAATCTTGTCCTCAATTTTACAACCAAATTTATTTGGTGAAAAATATTTTTGTGACATTTTTTTATTTTAGGTGATATTATAATTTTATCACCAATTTAAAATTTTCTCTATGACAAATTTTTTCTGATAGATTTTAGGTGACGTTATTAATTTTTGTCATAAATTGAACACTTTAGTTAACTATTAATAAACATTGCAATTTCATTATGTCAATGTATGGTGGTATATGACGATAATATAAATGTCACAAATTTTACCACCAAATTTATTTGGTGAGAATTTTTTTATGACATTTTTTATTTTAGGTGATATTTAAATTTTGTCACTAATTTAAAATTCTATCTATGACAAATTTTTTCTAATAGATTTTAGGTGACGTTATCAATTTTTATCACAAATGGAACACTTTAGTTAACTATTAATAAACATTGCAATTTCATTATGTCAATGTATGGTGGTATATGACGATAATATAAATGTCACAAATTTTACCACCAAATTTATTTGGTGAGAATTTTTTTATGACATTTTTTATTTTAGGTGATATTTAAATTTTGTCACTAATTTAAAATTTTATATGTGACAAAATTTTTCTAATAGATTTTAGGTGACGTTATAAATTTTTATCACAAATAGAACACTTCAGTTAACTATTAATGACATTACAATTTCGTTATCTTTATTTTATGGTATTATATGACGATAATATAATTGTCATAAATTTTTATTGTCAATTTTATTTGGTGAAAAAAATTTTTTGTGACATTTTTTATTTTAATCGACGTTATAATTTTGTCACTAATTTAAAATTTTATCTGTGACAAATTTTTTCTGATAGATTTTAGGTGATGTTATTAATTTTTGTCATAAATTGAATACTTTAGTTAACTATTAATGACATTGCAATTTTGTCACGTCAATATATGGTGTTATATGACGATAACTTAAATGTCACAAACTTTTACCGTCAAATTTATTTAATGAAAAAATTTTTTATGACATTTTTTTATATTAGGTGACGTTATAATTTTGTCACCAATTTAAAATTTTATCTATGATGAATTTTTTTTTTTTTATAAATTTTAGGTGACGTTATTAATTTTTGTCACAAATTGAGTATTTTACTTAACTATTAATGACATTATAATTTCGTCACATTTGGTGTTATATGATGATAATATAAATGTGACAAACTTTTACCTCCAAATTAATTTGATGGGATTTTTTTTTTTTTTTTTGCAATTTTGGATTCTAGGTGACATTATTTATCCATCACAAATAAGTTCAAATTAATGTATAATTTGTAAGTGACTATTTGACTTAGCTTATATATACATATTATTATACCTATTTAAGAATATAATTTTTTTATTAAGCATAATTTATTTATGTATTCATATATGAAAATTTTATAATTAAAGAAAATGAATTAAATATTACATATAATAAAAATTTTAAAATACATATTTTGTTTATAATTTTAAAAGAAAATTTAAAAATTTCTAATTTAAAAGTTTTGTTAAAAGAAAAATTTTGAAGTAAAAAATTATTTTTAAATATATATATGTATAAAAATTTTTTCAAAATATTTTTAGGGGTCATGGCCTCTTAAGCTCTAATAAGGCACTGCCTTTAAGAATGGATGATACTCTGCTCATTCATATCTTACCCATTAACATCCTTACTTAGACATTAATGCTATTGAGATTAAATATTGTCAATAAACAAGTTCATATAATTTTATAATGTATAATTTATTTAGGTAACATTAACATAAAAAATTTAAAAATTTATTGCAACTGGAATTTTTAAACTTCAGCACATCAATATATATATATATATAAGATGATAATTGACTATTTTATTAGAATTCTTATTGCTACTAGTAATGTTGTAATAATGGGATCATAGGTTGAATCAGATTTATATTTAATTGGTCGATTAATTACTAAGCTAATGTCGTTTAAGACTAGAAAGAAATCAAATATTTCCTTAAAATATAAAACTTTTAAGAAACAAAAAGAAATCAAATATTTCCTTAAAATCAACTATGACAAATTGTAACTTTTATATAAAAAAATTTAAGAAATCAAATATTTCTTTGGCAAATGACTCCTGAATCACAAATTGTAACTTTTATATAGAAAATAATTTTAATTCAAGTTTCTCATAAAACTCCCAAACTACACCGTTTTATATTTTTTTATTAGGTTTTTCACATTCCCTTTAAAACACATGCTAACAATCTCATGGATTATTTTTTTGCCAAACCCATCTTTCTTTCAAACTCTCTTTTGCTATCTTTTGTTGTCCTCGATTGTTAATGATATTGAAACCATACCTTGTCAACTAGAGACCACTCTCCCCTGCTCTTCTCAAGCCATTGTCGACCATAGTTAGATGAAGCAAATTTAGCTATCGTTGATCGACTAAAAGCCTAGGTTTGTCTTAATATTTTTTACATGTTGATTGAAGCAAAACTTTGTTAAAATTTTATTTTAGGCTTTTTTTAATGTAATGAATTTGTGTTTTATGATTTTTATTTGAAAATCAAAATAAGGGATAAATTTTGATGTTGAGTTTAAGAAATCTTAAGTTGTAGGGTTTTTGGGTATTATGGTTGTAAGTTATATCTTGGCCAAGATCAATGTTGTATGCACTGATTTCTTCATTTTCTTTATTTTTTTTGTTTGGCAATTTGGCATTCAAGGTTTTTTTGCTATTGTTTTTGATTGATTTGAAAGTAATGTAAATTTAACGAGGTATACTTTAAGCATTTGCTCAAAATACTTGAAATAATTAGGAATAGAAGTTTGATTTCTATTTTTTTTGGTTTCTATTTTGTTCTGCTTTTTATTAACGATGATAAAGATAAATAATTTATGTTTTTCTCTCTATCAAGTCTTACTAATTTCGTAAGTTGAAGAAGCTAACTGAAAAGAGTTTCATGGGGATATGATGATAATGATGGCTACAAATTTATAATAGCCTACGTTGCTTTAACAAGGAAAAATGTGGTATAGGATAAAATACTTAAGAGTCTAGAATACAAAAGCTTAATGATATACGAAAAGCAAGTGACTTTTATATGGCCTTTTGGTTGTGGAAAATCAGGTTGATAACTTACTATGATGAAAATGTGAAGGGCTTGCAAAAGATAGAAATGTTTAAACTGGTAATTTCATATCTTTTGAGGGAATATAGAAATGTATGTCCTCATGGTAGCATAAGCACACAATTTCCCATCATGAGTTGTAAATGGCTTTCACTGTTAGTTATAATGAAGCTTTATCAAGATAAAATAATGTTTGAAGACTAACTAATTTAGGGATTAATATTCTTACTGGTAGAAAATTGACAAGCTGACTCATGTCTCTAGTGTCAGATCATATGCTTTATTAAGGTGAACTATGTACCATAGTGTAAGATGGCTTCAAGTGTATGAAATAGCATCATGAACTTCATATAATTCATTTATTTCAATATCAAAATGTTGAAACATTGTTTTTGTTGCATAGCAACTGTAAACTCATAGTCCTAGTTTGAGCTTTAATGAGGTAATGTTTATTTACCACTTGTAATATTTCATGCAGTCTTTGGCTATCATGTAAATGTTGCCTACTTTAAGATAATTCATTGAATATTAGCAAAATATGTCTTTATCAGCTCGATAATATTCTATTATTCATTTACAACTTCATGTTCTTAAAAATGTGATTTGACAGTTTAATTGTAACATCTAATGTCATCAAGAGTTAATCATGTTCATGCATGGTGCATTTTGTTATATCAGTTTTAGAACAAAATTTAAATAGCAATTTTCTTTTCTTTAGAGTGTGCTAAATACAACTATAGTTTTTGAGGCTGCTCTGTTTGATTGGTTCTAAGTTTTACTCTTCCTTAAAAAATGCCTAGTTCTCATACTTGTTGGTCCCTGCAATGAAAACTTTCTGTTTTGAAGTTAGAATAAAAAAGAACTGTGTGTTACATAAGGAATCAAGGTTTCAAAATATGATATTCGATAATATGTCTAATCATTAAATGACAGGATATAAGGGTAATATGCTTACTATCCATTTAGAGGGATATGGTTTTACCATTAGCATTTTTAACATAAAATGGTAAATCCATTTGAACCTAAGACTTTTACCACAACATCTGGAAATGGCCTTTAAATGATAGGATTATTAGGTCATGTGTATTAATATACCCTAGGGCTACTACATATACAACTTAAAAAATCCTAGATTTTATGAAACAAATGAGAGGCAAGCCTTAATATTGCAAGTGCTAATAGTGTATTGGACACCTTTTTTTAACATAATGTATAAGCCACCCTAAAAGTAAAGTATTTTATTTCTTAGTGACTTTAGGGTTACTGCAACTTTGATTTTGTATCCTAAACCTCTACTTCCCATATCAATAATTATAATTGTTGTATTTAGGTAATTTTTTCATATTGTGTGCTTATTGCCACCTTCTGGCTTGAAGGTTAATTGTGGCCAATTTTCAGATAATCTGAAAGAAATAATACTAATTTCAAATAGATTTATAAAAGCAGGTTTGTAATTAGATTAAACAAATGACTCTTAAGAGAAGTTGTTCTAAGTAATCATTTTTTGTTGTTACTTCCATGAATGATTTAAAAAGTCATCAATCTAATATATAACTTTATCCTAAATTTGATTGGCTACTCATTATTCTTGGTGCACAAGCCTTGATTAAATGGATCTGTGGTCAATAGAAATACTTTTAATTTTTTTCTTCAAATAAGAATACAAGAAATATGTCAGATTGAGTCTTACCTAAGCACAAAATGTCAAAATTTTGGTTCTGAAAATGTCAGAGTTTGTTCAGTTGTATCTTTGCCATCCAGCTTGCCAAGGTTGATATGATTGGCAATCTTTTTCTATATGATGTAAATCTCATGATATTTAATTTTCTTGTAGCATATGGTACATTTTCGTTTTGTTGATATTATAATTCAGCCACTCTTATACTCATTCTTAGATATCTTTTAGCATGATGTACTGCATATTAACTCTATGTGTTTGTGTTGTATGATGGAAGTACGGTGGTCTATCGGATTTCACCCAGAGAAATAAACGGTAAATAAGGTGCCTTTTTTTCTTCCCTCAATTTATTCAATGTGCTTTGAATGCAGATTTCTTTCAACATCACATAACAATTAGAGAAACTATTCATTGAACTATTTATTCAATATGTTATTTTTTTGAAGTATTTGATTTCTTAAAATTTTTTATATAAAAGTTACAATTTGTGGTTTAGGTATTGCTATTGACCAGATGAAACACTTGTCTATTCAGTTTTTGTTGCTATTTTGCATTGATTCTATGACTTTTTAAATTTACTTTTGGTTTATGTTTCAGTTACTTGTTCATGCATTAGTTTTCTAGCTTACATCTAAGTTTGAAAGCGAAACACCATATGATTTGAGAAAAAATAAGAAATGATCACAACCTATGGGACTAAGCAGAGGATATAAAAGATGAAAGTAAGGTGCTGATATAAAAAATAAACCCATGAGACTAAGCAGAATATCTAAAAGTTGAAAGTAAGATGCTGATGGTTACAACCAGTGCAAGTACAAATGCTCTTAAGTTAACATTATTTGCATGTCAACTCTAATAAATGCAACTACAAGGCAAGTAAATAAAATCATTCCTTCACTTCAACTGCAAAAAATTTTAGGATTTATACTGCCTATTTTTTTACCAAATATATACACCATACCAATAAACTCTAACCAGGAAAAAAAGTTTAAATAGAAATAGAAGGACTGAAGCAAACCTATTTTTGAAATCCATTTTTTACAAGTGCTATAGTTGGAATAGTAAAGGTAGATTTCTTTTATTATATAAAGGAATCAAATCATGTTACAGTCTTAAAGTTATAACAAAAAGGACAAAGAAACATAGTTTTTGAATTCTTTTCATGATAAAACTCTCTAATTTGTGGTAACCATAATTAATTACATCTTGGGTCTTTGAATTGAAATTATGTTTGTGTGGTTCTTTGAATATGCAGTGGCCAGATGTCATTGTGTTTCTCATTGTAACAACAGAGCTCAAAGGACTATGCTGCTTATGTTGCCTTCATTTCTCAATTCTAATTCTACCTGTACTTATTGTTTGTAATATTTGATATTTTGCAACATGTTATTCTATTACAGAGATTGTAAAAAAAAAGTTCTCTTTTTGGCTTCGACCAGTTGAAGATTGTCAAAAACAAAAGCAAGTAAGAAGTTTAATATAGTTTTGAGTTGCATTATTTCTTGTCAATTGCTAACAAAATCTTTATGTGATGCACTAGCCTTAGGTTCTATCAGAGCATATATATATATATTAAATGAACCTTAATCCCTTTTATGTGCATGTTTAGAGAATATGAATATTTCAATAATATTTAGGGCACATTATATATACAGTTATTCTGATTGAATTATATCATACTTGGTTTAGATTGAATTATTATGATTGTTTAACATGCTTTGTGTCTAGATTTTTGTGTTACCTAATTTCATAAAGTAATTTTGTTTGGTGTTCAAATTCTTTAAGAACATATGATTAACATGGATAAAAGTTGGATGATAGAGTCTAAGTATTCTAACAAATATGTTGTTGGAGTTTAACTTTTATGGAATTTGTACATACCAATATAGGAGTTGAATGTAAAATTCATTGTCTTTGTCGAGTTTGCTTTACTGTATTTATTAGAAGCCAAAATGAGGTAGAAGATCATTTGTTTTTGAAAGGTATATCACAAAGCTACATCAAGTGAATTTATCATGGTGAGCAATCTAATTTCACAATGCCAACTTTTGGTAATCAATCTATTGGGAGTACTAGTTTCTATGAAAAAATAATTGTTAATGATGAACCTTTGGATAATGGTATGAATGATCTATTAAAAGATGTATTTTTTAGAGTGGATACAGATGATCATAGTTTTAACTCTAATCTGGGTGAGAAAGATGTTGAAAAATTCAACAAACTTTTGAATGAGGCACAATGTGGACTATTGCTAGAATACACCAACATGTTTAGGTTGGAGTTTATTGTAAAATTGTTGCACATAAAGATTTATTGCCAAATGAGCAACAAGGTAATAAATACGATATTGGAACTATTAAGAGTGGTTTTTCCTACTGGTATAATTCTTTCGTCGTACTATGAAGCACCAAGAACTTTGAGAGACCTAGGACTTAATTGTGTGCCAATTCATGTATGTAAATATGATTGTACTCTATTTTGAGAGGAGTTTTAAGATAAACAAAGTTGTTCTACTTGTAGAACGTCAAGGTGAAAGGTTGTTGATAAGCAAATTTTTTGAAAAGTCTTGCATTATTTTTCCTCCAAACCAAGACTCCAAAGATTGTTTATGTCTAAGAAAACAACAACAAATATACGACAGCATAAGGAAAAGTGTGTTAATGATTATACACTGAAACATCTAGCAAATGGGGATGCTTGGAAAAAATTTAACAAAAAGAATGTTTGGTTTGCACATGATGTACAAAATGTTAGACTTGACCTAGCAACTGATGGCTTTAACCCTTTTGAGCTCATGAGCTCTACCTAAGTATGTGGCCTATTGTGGTTATGCCTTATAATCTTTCACCTTGAAAATGTATGAAGAAGCCTTTCATGATGATGTCATTACTTATTTTTAGATGAAATTCACTAGGAAAAGACATTGATATATACTTGAGACCATTGATAGATGAGTTGAAAGATCTATGGAAAAATGGGTTGAGGACTCATGATGCTTACAATAAGGAATATTTTCAAATACATGCTATAGTTTTATGGACTATAAATGACTTTTTGGCTTAAGGAGATTTGTTAGGTTAGAGTACAAATGAGTATTTGAAATGTCCAATTTGTAATGATGATGCACCTTTGCGAAAGTTGAGAAATAAAATTTGTTATATGTATCACTATCGCTATTTGCCTTCTAATCGTATTTGATGAAAAAGTAAAATATTTGATGGTAAGACAGAAAATAGGCCAATGCTTAAGGAGTTATCTAAGAGTGAGTTGTTAGAACAATTAGAGGTTACGAAAGATGTCAATTTGGGAAAGCATCCAAACAAAAAGAAGAGAAAACAAACTCTCGAAGAATTGAATTGAACTAAAAAAAGTATCTCTTTTAAGTTGCCTTATTAGCAAACACTGAACATACGACATAATCTTGGTATCATGCACATTAAGAAAAACATTTGTCATAATGTTTTTGCAGCACTGTTGAATATTGAAGGAAAGACAAAGGATACAATAAGTGCTAGGTTAAATTTACAGGATATGAAAATAAAGAAAGAACTACACTTGAAAAAGCTCTCAGATGGTTCTAACTTAATGTCTCATACATGCTACACTTTATCAAAAAATGAAAGGAAGACATTTGTGAGTTTCTGAAATTAGTGAAGTTTTTAGATAGATATGCTTCGAACATCTCACGATGTGCCAGTGTAAGTGATGATAATATTTCAAGATTGAAAAGTCATGATTGTCATATTCTTTTACAAAGACTACTTCCAGTTACTATTAAAAAGTTTGTACCAAAAAATATCTTGAAGCACTGGATGATCTTAGCAATTTCTTTCTAAGATTATACTGTAAGACATTAAATAAGAATAATGTGAAAGATTTATAATGAGACATTGTCCTCATTTTGTTAAGTTGAAAAAAAAATTTTCTCCAACCTTTTTTAATGTGATAGTGCATTTGGCTGTACACTTACCACATTAGATCATCTTTAGAGGGACTGTGCATTATCGTTGGATGTATCCCATTGCAAGGTAGATAAAATTTTTACAAATTTAATTTTTAAAGTGTCTAAAGTGATAATAAAATCTAATAAATTTTTTTTTTTGTTTACTAATAGGTTCTTAGGCAAACTGAAGACATATGCACGAAATAAAGCTCATCCAAAAGGATATATAGCTGAGGCATATACTTTTAGTGAATGCTTAACATTTTGTTCTATGTATCTTTATGAGATTGAGACAAAATTTAATCGAGAAGAGAGAAACTATAATAGAGATAATCAAGTGAATGAGAATGGGTTAGTTATTTTTTCAAGAAGTGTTCGCCCTTTTAGAGCATCGAAATATGAGGTCTTGTCACATTAAGAATTTGAAAAGATTCAATGATATATATTGAACAATTGTGATGAAATTGAACCATATTTAGAGTAAGTATGTTATCTTCAATATCTAATTATTCAAGTAAGTTAAACTTTTAGTTCAGTAAGCTAACTTCTTTTTCAATTATTTTTACTGTATTATAGAAAACATAAAATAGAGCTTGAAATGCAAAATAGATTATCTATCGAAGAAAGACATAAAATGCAATTTCCTTTGTGGTTTAAAATCTATGTAAGTAAATTATTTTTACTGAATAACAATACACATTTTAAAATACTTTTAATAATATTTTTGTTGACATGTATTCCTTAAATGATAGGTTCCATGGTTGCAAGATCAAAGTTCTAAATAAATTTATGATGAATTACTTCATTAGCTTATGATCTTGATAGATGTGTTCAAAAGTATATAGGTTGTATTTTTAAAGGGGTGAGGTATCACACGAAAGATAGTGCTTTTCATTTAAAAAATTAGAATAGTTATGTGATGGTTGAAGGCAATCATGAAAATGAGCAAATTGACTTTTATGGTGTTTTTACTTATATAATTCAGTTAGATTACATAAAAGATTGTCAATTTATTTTGTCTAGGTGTGAGTGGTTTGACCTTGATAGAAAAAGAAAGAATTCATAAAAATGGTCAGTTAGTAAGTATCAATATTAATAAATGTTAGTAGGAGAATGACCCATTTATTTTATCAATTCAAGCAAAGCAAGTGCTTTACTTGGATGATACCAAGTTAGAGAAAGATTAGAAAGTAGTGCAAAAGTTTTATCATGGGCACTTGTATAATGTTCCAAAGATATAACATGATGAAGTTGATGAAATGTTTGATGTGGAAGAAGATCAAATAGATCAAAAGAATGAAATGTTTGACAATGATAAGATTATACAAATTGATGAAAATGAAATACCACTGGATAGGGATGATATTGCTTCTGATGTCATTGAGTTTAATTTGATGGAAAAAACCAAATGAAATACTTAATTATGTGTCCATGGAAGAATCTGATCAAGATAGTGAAAAAGAGCTTGAAGATTGTAGTGAAGAGGAAGAATTTGATTATGATGAATATGATAGTGATATAGATCCTATGTTGTAACTATTTATGTTATTTCTTATATTATGATAAATACTACATTGATATAGTTTTTTTTTCTAACATTAATAGTTGTTTTATATATTGGTTGTTATTTTATCTAGAAAACTACTTTTTGAATCATGTTTGCCAACTTTGTTTAAATTTTTTACCTATGACTATTATTGTTCCAACTAATTTAAGGTAATTGGCATATTAATTATTGTGTTTTGTTTCTTTTTAATTTTATTATACTACAAATAGATGGTTGTTTACACTTTTTTTGTCTATACTTTAGGATGGCACTTTAAAAAAGAGATGGGAAAAGGACTATTGGACAACGAGTTTAGTCAACTAATGCAATAACTACGCAACGTCCTTTATTAGAACCACTATATCAAGTTCAATTAGCTAATGACTCACTGGAATTACCAAAACAAGTCCAATCAGTTCATGAATCAATAGAATCAGCACAAGAAGCTAATCAAGATTCACCTATTAAAAGTTCTGGTATGAAATCACTTCTTCCAATGTATATGCATTTTTGGTTTGCTAAATGCATAAAGAATGCTATATACATCAAGGGGTTTTGCTAAATAATATGATTTTTAATGAATGTATTATTGTTTCTTGAAATAGCATAGTATTAGTTGTAAATTTGATTACCTTGCAAACATGAAAGCCATTCCAAAGGAAATAGAATTAACAACTTGCTCGTAATCTATAAGCAAGTAGTTAGAAGTATGTTATGGGTGCTTGTAATTTTTAAAGATTTTGCATTGGTTCATGTTAGCTGTTTTAAGCTTTAGGTTAGGTTCATAACTTGTGAAGCTACATTGTTTCTTGATGGGGTTGTGAGTTATATTGGTTCTTAAAAAATTGAAGCTTCAATTCATCGTGCTAGTTTAATGTATTGATTTTGTAGATATAGCTTCTATGCCATCTAAAAGGGTATAAGGCCAAACTCAAGGGATGAGACTAGAAAAACTCATCAAAGGGAAAAACAAGCTAGTAATAGACATATCAACAACTAAGGGTAAACTTGTTTATAAAGTTCAATTGGCTAAATTATCTTCTAAAATTAGAGTAATTACTCAACAATTCATCTTGATCCCAACAAAATAGAAAGCTATGAAAGATACAGACAAGTTGCATGCCTTTAAGGGACTTAATGTAAGTGCAAAATATTTTTACAAAGCTTATTATTAGTTAGTTTAGAATTTATGTTCTTTGAATATATCAATTAATTCATTTTTTGTTTTAATAAAGTTTCAAATTAAATTGGATGATGACTATGTTAAGACATCTGTCCTATCAATTTTATCGAAATTATTAAGAAATCAATGATTCAAGCTCCATTTGCACTTTAAAATGTTTCCAAATGCTAAAATGGCATGCCAAAACAACCCACCGAAGTATAACTTGACTCAAGAAAATTGGGAAGAGCTTTGTAATTTGTTTAGTGATCTTGAATACCAGGTTATTTTCTTATTTATATTTATGTTTAATTGACATATGGTAATTTTTTTTTCTTAATATTTTCTTAAGTTTTCATGCTTTGATATTAGATTAACAATTATGTTTAACTGTTTAAGGCAATTATATAACAATTATTAATTCTGCTCAAATATTAAACATCAATATATTGATATTATTTCATTTTTTTTTAAAATGAAGAGGAGGTGTGAGATAAATGTAAGAGTTAGAAAAAATGTCAAGTTAACCCATAACCAAGAATTGAGGGCTTTTGGGGCTAGTCGCTTTTTCATGGTAAATTTTTAAGTTACAAAAATTGTTCAACACCATTGTTTTCTATTTAAATGCTTTTTTATCACAAACACTTTTATTGTATGTACAATTTTGTAGCATAAAGATAATGAAGAACCTAATTAATAGGATATAATTTTTTAAGGTGACTCATTACTCAGAGCATAAAGGATAGTCAACACCTGAAGCTCAAGCATCCTATGCAAAAAATTTCAAATTAAGAGTTATAATTTTATTGTTGTAGTATAGTTCTTTGAGTTAACCAAGATTTCAATTAAATGCTAGGAGAAAATGGTGGAGTTCTAATCAATTCCTACTGAAGAAGGAATAGAACCTAAAACTATTGATGCTATAATGGATGAAGTGCTTGGAACTAGGTCAGGATACATTAAAGGACTTGGATATGAGTCTAAACCTAATACTAAAACCTCGTCTACAAGTGCTATAAACTTAGAAGAAAGTCTTAAAAAAACACAAGAAGAACTTTAGCAATATAAGTCAACTGTTAGATTTTTTCAAGCTCAAAATGAAGCTAGGACAAATGCTTTAGCAGTTGCTAGAATCCAAGTACCCATCCCTAAATTTCCAAGTATATACTTGATTTTATTGTGGTTGTGATGTTACAAGCATTTTATATCCAGCCAATGGTGCCTTTTGGTACATTGATTCTATTGTTGTTGTGATGTTGCAAGCATTGTATATGTAAGTTTTCTTTGATACCTAATTCAAAAGTGAGAATTTGTACTTTTTTTATTACTTGATTTTTGAAAATCATTTGATTTTTCTTTATGAAGTTTACTTGTCAATTTCAAAGTTACCAAAACTCTCACAGTCCCACTATAAATTTCACCTTCTAACAAGTTACAATTATATCTGTAAAAAGAAAGCTTCATCTATAAATTCTTTATCAAAAGGCCCTTGTCTGATTCTTATGATTCTTGATTTAATATGACTACTTGTGTTGTGTTTGTGTGTTTTTGCTTTATTTGTTTGCATGTTTATATTTTTGTTTAAGTTATTATTACAATTTCTATCTTTTTGTCTTGATTTGGATGTTAAAACATCATTCATGTGAAGTAAGATATATCAAAGCATGATAATGAAAAAAGCTCCTTGAAAGTAGGTGCAATTGTAATTTTCCCATGATTTATCCGAATTGATTTAAAAATAGGCTTGAAGTAATGGTGATTACTTGTTTAAACATGAACCACCCATCTTTTCTCTATTTCCTATGATTAGTATCAACATTGTAGATTGAGAAGTTTACTTGTCAATTTCTTGACAAGATTTATTCTTTAATATAGGGTAGGGCCTCATTTAAAAATTTCATATATATAAAATGGATTAGTTTGTTTTTAATATTAGTTTTGATCTTATTGTGTGTATTGGGGTTTGTTTTGATATTTGCTATTATTTATTCATTACAGTTTCAAGTAACATAAACTCATCACCAACACAACCATCTTTGACACGAGATTTGAATTAAGAGTTTGAAGAAAAGATTTCGATGACCACCTATTTCATAGTTATGACTCTTTGTTTTTTAAATAATATTATTTCTATATGATATTAGGGTAGACTTTAACGAAAATAATACATTTAAAAATCAATTTAAATATTTGATGGATTTGCAAGAACACTACATTAGATTATTCCACAAAAAATGTTTTTATATATAGGATTTGAAAACATTAATTATGTCACCAATATTGTGATGATTTATCTTTCATCACTAATATATCAGATTTAATCATTTATCTTATGACGATTATAACCTTTAATGACATTTTTTCATAAATAGCTAATGAAAACTAATGTCACAAAAAAATAAAGCATAATGTGATGTTTGATTTTATTGTCACGTTTAATGTTCTTACAACCATTTGTGACAATAATTATATTACCAATACTATGACGATTTACTTTTCGTCATTAATATGTAAGATTTTATCATTTATTTTGTAACGATTATAACTTTTAATGACATTCTTCCTTATAAATAACTGACAAAAATTAATGTCATATAAAAAAAATATAAGGTGACATTTGATTTTATTGTTATGTTTGATATTATTTTATAATTATTCGTGACAATAATTGTGTTACCAATATTGTGACGATTTACCTTTTGTCACTAAAATATCAGATTTTATTATTTATTTTGTGACGATCATATCCTTTAATGACGTTTTTGTTTATAAATTGCTGACGAAAACTAACGTCATAAAAATTAACATATAAGGTGATGTTTGATTTTATTGTCACAGTAGACATTATCTTACAATTATTGGTGATGATAATTTTGTCGCTAATACTGTGACCATTTACCTTTCGTCACTAATATATCAGATTTTCTTATTTTTTTTGTGATGAATATAGCTTTCAATGACTTTTTTTTTTCATAAATAACTGATGAAAACTAATGTCACAAAAAAAAAACATAGGGTGACGTTTTATTTTATTGTCGCAGTATTTGATCTCTAAATCCTGCAAGCTGCTAAAACTAGATTGTCCTAAGTTTAATGAGGATGACTTTAAGGGTTGGTTAATGAAGCTAGAGCAGTATTTTGAGGCTGAAAGGGTCCTTGAACACTCTAAGGTTAGAGTAGTAATGTTGAGCCTAGAAGGGAAAGCCTTGCAGTGGCACCGGTGCTATATTAAGTCTTGAGGAGGATTTCAGAATTTAAATTAGGGAGAATAAATTAAAGAGATGAAGGGCAGATTCGCCTCTGAGGAGTACGAAGACTTCATGGCTGAGCTAGTAGAGCTTAAGCAAACTTCTTCTGTTGAGCAGTTTCATGAAGATTTTATAGGCATATTTAATCTCTTACAATTACCTGATGTGTATGCTTTAAGCATTTTCATTAGTAATCTTGAACCAGAGATATCACAATCTATTAGACTTTTCAGACCTACAACCTTGAATCAGGCTTTTCATTTGGCCAAACAAATTGAATCTATCATCCACCCAATTTATAAGAAACATATCTTACCTACAAAACCTTCTTATCACTCATCTTTCCATAGCATCAGCAACTACCATACCAAAAACAGTAAGCTTCTACCATCACTACCTACCCCAAAAGCACCCCCTTATCCCAACCTTTTGAATCTCAATGGTACAAAAACTTTTACTCACCAACCTAATAGACCCATTTTCAACAGCAATAGCTCCAACAACCCAAAAACCAATGCTAAACGACTTACACCAGTCGAGATGGAAGAGAGGAGGAAAAAGGGGCTTTGTTATTGGTGTGGAGCCAAGTATTCAGTTGGCCACAAATGCATGAAGTCTCAGTTGTATCAATTACTCATTGAAGGGAGTGAGAAGAAAAATGAGACAAAAGAGTTCTCAGATTGTATTGATAATCCAGAAGTATTGTTGATTGGGAATGATGGGATTGAGGAACCTGTACTCTCTTTACATGCTATACAAGGCACTTCTGAGTTTTAAACCATAAGAATTCAGGGTGTAATTAAAAACCATAAACTGGTTATATTGGTGGACTTTGGAAATACCCACAACTTCATTAACCTTTCTATGGCCAAGGCTTTGGGACTATATATTATACTGAACCATCAAGTTGGTGTAACTGTAGCTAATGGCGAAAGGGTGAAAACTGCAGGGTTAAGTCAACAATTGCAATGGTCAGTTTTGGAGTCCGCATTTATAGTTGATTTTATGGTTTTGACTCTGAAGGGTTGTGACGTAGTCTTGGAGGTACAATGGTTGAAAACCTTGGGACCCATATTATGGGATTTCTCTGCCTTAACCATGCAGTGTCAATATCAAGGGAATTGGAGGACACTTCAAGCAATACAACCCAGTATGCTGGACATGGCCAGTAAGAAACAAGCAATTAAATTGTTCCAAGCCTTGTCTGTTGGTTAGAAACTTCATCCATGCTCATTGTTGCTAACACCAGCAGCCAAGTTCAATTAAATGCCATCACCACAACAATAGTTCAATTCGTGGGAAACAGTGACTTTGAGCAGCTGATACAGGAGTATACTGAACTGTTTGAAGCTCTCCAGGGCCTACCTCCCCATAGGTCCCATGATCGTAGAATTCCTTTTAAGGACTAGACTCAAACAGTCAAGATTAAGCCCTATAGATATCCTGCAATGCAGAAAGATGAGATTGAGAAGTTGATTAAGGAGATGTTGGACTCTGGCATTATCAGGCATAATTGCAACTCGTTTGCTTCTCCAATTATCATGATCAAGAAAAAAGATGGATCCTGAAGGTTGTGTATTAACTACAGACAGTTGAACCAACTCACTATTAAGGATATATTTGCTATGCCCTTAGTAGAAGAATTATTGGATGAGTTAAATAGTACAAAAATTTTCTCAAAATAGGATTTGAGATCAGGATACCATCAAATTAGAATGCATGAGGCAGACATTTATAAAATTGCTCTTAGAACACATGATGGGCACTATGAGTTCTTAGTTATGCCCTTTGGGCTTACTAAGGCACCTTTAACCTTTCAAAGTCTGATGAACTCTCTTTTTAACGCATACTTGAATAGAGATTTGTATTAGTATTCTTTGATGATATTCTCATTTATTCTACTGATATGTGTAGTCATGTAGCTCACATGAGGCAGGTATTTGAGGTTCTTAAAGCTAGCAGGTTGTTCCTTAAGAAAAGCAAATGTGTTTTTGGTGCAACAGAGGTAGAGTATCTTGGACATGTGATTTCTGCTAAAGGAGTTGAGATGGATAAATAGAAAGTTTTAAGTGTATAGGAATGGCCTTAGCCTCGCAATGTAAAAGAGCTAAGAGGGTTTCTTAGCCTCATATTACAGAAGGTTTATTCACAGATTTTACTCAAGAAAGATGCCTTCAACTGGAATGAGCAAGCTAAGGAATCTTTCAAGAAGTTGCAGGTTGCCACATGACTGCTGCCCCAGTATTAGCTCTGCCCGATTTTAACAAGGAGTTCATGGTGGAGACTGATGCTTCAGGGTCGGGTGTAAGGGCTGTATTGACTAAAGAAAAATACCTATAGCCTATTTTAGTAAGGCTTTGTCACCTAGACATCAAATTCTGTCAGTGTATGAAAAGGAGATGATGGCTGTTCTTATGGCAGTAAAAAAATGGAATGCCTATTTATCAAGGAGGCATTTCATTATAAAGATAGATCATCAAAGTTTAAAATTCCTTCTTACCAAACAGGCAACCACTCCTGCACAACGGCTTTGGATTGCCAAGATGATGGGTTATAATTACGAGGTTGTTTATAGGAAGAGTGCATTCAACACAGTAGCTGATGCCTTATCCGAAAAATCTGAGAGTAAGTCAGCGCAGCTGATGGCCATAACTACTTAGGTATTGATTTGCTGGGAAGAATTCAAGCTTCTTGGAATCAAGATCCAAGGTTGCAACAGTTGATCAAGGAGCTACAATTCAACATGAATCCCAATTCTAAATACACATGGCATGGAGGTCGACTAAGGAGAAAAGGTAAATTGGTAGTGGGGATGATACCAGCACTGAGACAAGAACTTTTGCAGTATTATCATGATAGCTCGACTGGTGGTCACTTCGGAGTATATGTCACTATGGAAAAGATTACTAGTGTTCTGTATTGGAAAGGACACAAGAAAGATGTGAGAAGAATGGTCCAGGAATGCAATGTTTGTCAGCACTGCAAGTATGATAATTCAGCCTCTCCAAGTTGTTTACAACTACTGCCTATTCTTGAGAGGATTTGGCACATCTCTATGGATTTTATAGAGACTACCCAAGCCACATGGTAAGGATACAATATTTGTGGTGGTAGATAGATTGAGCAAAAATCCCCACTTTATGGCTATTTCCTACCCTTTCTCTACTTTGACAATAGCATAGTTGTTTATGGATCACATCTACAAGCTACTTGGTATGCCTAGCTCTATTGTTTCTGATAGTGATAAATTCTTCATGAGTAAATTCTGGCAAGAGCTCTTCAAGAGACACAGGACTACTCTTAACATATCTTCTGCTTATCATCCCCAGTCTGATGGACAAACAGAAGTTGTAAATTGATGCTTGGAAACATACTTGAGATGCAAGGTGAGTGAAACTCCTAGGGAATGGACTAGGTGGTTATCCTTGGCAGATTGCTGGTATAACACTAGCCGTCATTCAGCTATCAACTCCACTCTTTATGAGGTGGTGTACTGGCAACCTCTTCCACTACATTTGCTATACTTAGCAGGAGATTCAGTTGTAAAGACAGTAGATGGGAGCTTACAAGCCAGAGAGTTTGTAATCAAAATGATAAAGTTTTACTGGTCCAGAGCTCAAACAAGGATGAAGAACATGGCTGATAAAAAGAGGAGTGATAGGGAGTTTAGGGTGGGAGATCTGGTATATATCAAGTTGTAGCCTTATAGATATCAAACAGTAAAGAACAAGAGCTCTAACAAACTTGCTGCCAAATATTTTAGGCCCTATAGAGTTTTGGAGAAGATCGGTCAGGTTGCATATAAGCTACAGTTGCCTAGTATTTCCAAAATCCACCCCACATTTCATGTTTCATAGTTAAAGAAACATGTTGGCAGCTTAATGGGGCAATCCAGTTTACCTGCTGTGGATGATGATGGATCAATAGTGAAGGATTCAGCTAAGATCTTGGCTAGAAGAATGGTTAAGAAGGAAACAGAGTTGCTACTAAAGTATTGGTTGAATGGAAAAGATGTTACTTGGGAGACGTTGTTTGAATTGTAGAAGAAGTGTCCTGCATTTGATCCTTGAGGACAAGGATCCTTTCCATGGAGGGAGTACTGTTGTAGACCAAAATAATTTAAAATTGGATTTGGGTTACTTTTATTATCGTTGGACCCTTTTTTTATTTTATAATTTGGACTTTATTTTGCTGTAAGGCCTAAGCTGAGCTTGGCCCATCTATTATGTATAGCGGTCAAGATCTTTAGAAGGAGGAAAGAGAATGTTATGTGTCGTCCTAGAATTCAGGAGCATAGCAACTATCTGATGGTTAGCTCCAAAGCAGAATGAGGAAAGGAATACTATCATTCTAAAGAATCGAATTAGCATCCTTTCTCTCTATTATTCATCTTCTACTCTTCTTCTTCCCCCTTCTTCTACTATATTTTTTCTTGTTCCGTTATCTTTAAAATTTAACCAGCATCATATTGGTTGCTGGCAGCCTCTTCCACGTTCTCCGCCATTTTCTCAAGCGGCTCTCTTGATACAAAGCATTCACTGTCACTGACAGAATCACACGAGTTATCGAACAAACCGAATAAGTCCAAGCCGAATGAGAATGATATCAAGTCGAATGCATTCAAGCTTGTACCCAAGGTTTATTATTGTCAACCTTGGCATGCTCCTCATGGAACTTGGGCTCCTTATAATCCTTCCTAAACCATAGATCGTTTTGGATCTCATGAATCGTGATCCTTGTCTCGGGATTCATGTCCAGAAGGCTCGATATCCATTTGGGACACCTAATTGCCTTTTATACATTTTCTTGTGCATAACCATGAGATTTGGATCATTAAAAGGCAAGTAAACCGTGTTAAGCACGAAGAGGATGACGTCGCATGACCACACGTCCTCTTTAGCACCATCCTATCCTTTTTCTGTCAAGATCTCTGGTGCCACGTAAGCTGGGGTCCCGCACAAGGTGTGCAACAGTCCGTCGGTAAAGATCTGATCGGTAACGGCGCTGAGACCAAAATCCGAAACCTTCAAATTCCTGTCTCGTCAACGTGGAGGTTTTCAGGTTTCAAATCACGGTAGAATGCCCCGCGGGAGTGGCAGTAGCAGACAGCCGAGATGAGCTGCTAGAAATACTTGCGACTGACATCTTCGCTCAACCTTCCTTTAGCAACCTTAGCGAACAATTCTCCACCTTTGACGAATTCCATCACGTAATGGATCTTAGTTTTGGTGGCCAAAACCTCGTAGAGTTTGACGATGTAATGGTGGTTCAAGCGACTCATAATAGAGATCTCACGCTTGATGTTGGACATCAAGCTGTTGCTGGACAGCTTCTTTTTGTTTATGACCTTAACGGCCACGCTCTGCCCGGTGCGGACGTTTCTGGCATGATAAACCTTGGCGAATGTGCCGCAACCAAGGAGTCTGCCGAGTTCGTTTTTTCCGAACAGGGCATATTCTAGGACATGTTCAAACTCTGACATTGGTGATGGAGCCAGAGCATTGATTCAAATAGTAATACTATAGCGGAATAGCTGTCATGAAAATATGGTAACGTCACCACCCGTTATCATTATTGTGAAAAATACGATTGAGAAATTTAATTACATTCAAAATAATATATAACGACAGTTGAAAATAGTGTAATAGGAAATAACGGTAATAATGATCTGTTATTGCCGCTATCTCATTTTTTCATTATCAGTATAAATTAAAAAAAAATAAACTTTCAACACAATCTATTAAGATTCCTAAAAATCAGAATAAAACAATTGAGACTACAAAAGCAAAAGTAAAAACAAAAGCCAAAAGATAACTCAGTCTTATATTCTCAGTTTCAAAATCAATATAAAAAAAGTTAAAAAATAGTATCAACCATTAAATCAGCAACTACCTAAATTCAAATCAACCTCAAATTCTCAATCAACAATCAAAATCAAAGAAGGTAAGAAAAAAATTAAATTACCTATTTTTTTGTAAAATTTTTGTAGAATAATGTTGATCTTTGTTGTTTGTGAGAATCTGAGTGAGAAAATGAGAATATGCAAGAGAAAGCGAATGATGCAAAAAAAAAAAAAAGAGAAGAAGAAGACTTGAATAAGGTTAATTGAGTTGATTTGAGGGAAACCCGAGGCAACGTCATAAAAAGTTTGAAAAGAAGGAATTTTGGTAACCAGGGGGAAACTTGGGGGGTTGTTGGAGAGAGAATCATGGAGTGGGTGAAATTTGGGGGCGGGGGGTGTTGCTGGAGTCTTGTCTTAGAATGGGGTGTGGTGGGATGGGTGGTTTTTATTTAATTTTATAATTAATTTTATTAAAATATAAATTTAAAAATTTATAGTTTTTAAAAATTTTTTAGATAAAATTTAGTTAGAGAGATTGAGATTTTATAATTGAAAAAATTAAGAGATTAATAATTTAATATGATATATATAGGGATTTTAGATGAAAAATTTTAGTAAATTTTTTTATATAAGTTAGATGAAAAATAATTATAATTAAATATTATATTTTAATATTGTTATTTATTAATTTGTAATGTTATATTTAAAATTTAATAATCTTTTTGTTATTTTGGTATTTATATTATTGTCAATTCTTTTGTTATTAAATTAATTCTTATTAATTTATTTTTATTTTTGTTTAATTATTGAAGATTCTATTTATTATATAATATATTGAAAGTAATTTGTGATAAAATTTTTTTTATATCAATTAGTGTATCAAAAAGATTAAGTTATTTAATAAATTTAACGTTTTATGATCTATTACTCTTAAGATTAAAAATTAAAAATTAAAAATTTTAACATAAATTTAATTTTTAATGATAAAATAATAACATTAATATTTCTATATATAAGTTTATTTTGTTTTTATACAAATAGCAAGTATGCCATCACGTTATTTAATTTTATAATTAGTTTTATTAAAATATAAATTTAAAATTTTGTAATTTTTAAAATTTTTTTAGATAAAATTTAATTAGAGAGATTGAGAATTTATAATTGAAAAAGTTAAAAGATTAATAATTTAATATAATATATATAGGGATGTTAGATGAAAAATTTTAATAATTTTTTTTTTGTATAAGTTAGATGAAAAATAATTAAAATTAAATGTTATATTTGGGTTTCGTTATTTATTAATTTATAATTTTATATTTATAATTTAATAATTTCTTTTGTCATTTTGGTATTTATATTGTTGTCAATTTTTTTATTATTAAATTAATTCTTATTAATCTATTTTTATTTTTGTGTAACTATTGAAGAGTCTATTTATTATATAATATATTGAAAGTAATTTGTGATAAAATTTTTTTACATCAATTAGTGTATCATAAAGATTAAGTTACTTAATAAATTTAAAGTTTTACGATTTATTAGTCTTAAAATTAAAAAATTTAACGTAAATTCAATTTTTAATGGTGGAATAATTAATATTAATATTTTTAAATATAAGTTTATTTTATTTTTATACAAAATAGCAAGCTTGCCACCACGTAAAGAGTTCATGAGCAAAGGAGTACAGGGCATGCCAAGTAATGATATAGGTTGACATTTTGGAACACTTGTGCCAAATATAAAAAGAAATGTTTCATACAAACTTTGTGGTAAAGTTGTAAAAGGAAGAATAATATATTTCAAGGAACACATTGCTCATAAAACTGGCAATGTTGCACCATACTTCAACGTTACTGGTATATTACGTTTTAATAATTCCTTGGAAAATATTATTGTTAATTTCTCAATAAAAATTATAAAATTACATAAGCATGTGCAATTAATTTTTTTCTTTTTCTTAACTATAATATTAATAGGTATAGTTAGAGAAAGTATGATGAAACTTTATCAAGAAAACAAATCAAAGAAAGTTGACAACAAAGGGAGAAATGATGAATTCTTATCACAATTAAGAGGGGAAGACTATGATTATGAAGGTTTTATTGATGAAGACACCGCTACTAGACAAGCTATACGAGATAGTATCAAATCACAAAATGAGTGGCACAAAATATAAGAATTCAGACAAAGAACTGGTGGTTGGAGTAACATACATGAAGAGGGACAAAGCTTTCATGACTTAGTTGCTGAATATTTTAAAGAAAGAATAAGGAAATCAATTCCAAATGAATATGAATTTTCATTAACAAGAGCTCTCATGAATTAGTTAAAAGTAAGAGTTTAAAGTAATAAAAAATAATTGTTTCATTTTTAAAAACATTAAGAAGGAAGATGGTTGAATTACTGTCAAAATTTTTTATAGATGATCAACTTCATTTTTAGTTAGCGAACTCTTTATGGTTGCATAATTTGATTTCTGTGGTAGCAAAAATTGACCAACATATGAAACTTTCAACACCTTATGAGATCTCAGATGTGTATTTAGAGTCTAAGTATCAATAAATTCATGAAGGGGCTAATGGATTAAAAGCTCATTGTAATGAATTGGATGCCACTCTAATGTGTGATAGTTGGACCAATAGTTTAAATCAAATGCATATCATTAATTTTCTTGTTTACTGTAGTAAAAGATCATTTTTTGAAACCTATAGATGTCTCAAGTGTTCGTAATAGAGATGCAAACTTTTACTATAAATTATTAAATGAAGTTGTGGAAGAAATTAAGGAAAAATACATTGTTCAAATAGTCACGATAATGAGGTTGCACTTAAAGTTGTAGGAAAAAGACTAATGGAGAAGAGACAACATTTGTATTGGATAGCATATTCAGCTTATTGTTTGAACTTGTGCCTTGAGGATATTAATAAGAAAAAAATGTGGCAAAGGTTTTGGATGATGCAAAAAAAGTAATTTGTTTTATATACAATCACATTTGGACTGTTAATTTGATGAAGAAATATACACAAAGGAAGCAAATACTTTGTCCTGCTCTTACTTAATTTGTCATTCATTTTATATAGTTAAAAGAAATAATGAGGCAAAAGTAAGGTTTGGGAGAGATGTTCAATTCAAAGGTTAGTACTTAGTAATTAGTACAACTATTTAAATCTAGGATTTTTTATGATATCATTGTTTAAAATATTAATTTAAAATATATTACTCTAAAAATTTATTGATGAACATATAAGAATTTAAAGAATCAAAATGGGGACAACAAAAATCAGCGCCTGCTTATGAAGCTAAAAAAATCATTTTGAGAAAATATTTTTGAAAAAAAAAAGTGATATAATAAAAGTTTATGAGTCTTTAGTATAAGTGTTGCGCTTTGTGGATGGCGATGAAAAACCAATAATGAGTTTTTTTTACGAGCTATGGATAGAGCTAAAGAAGTAATTCAACAAAATTATCGTTATTTTGCTGAATATGATAAGACTATTGATAATAGATGGAGTTTCATGCATTCTGACTTACATTCAGCTGGTAAGTAAACTAAGAATATAGATTGTATTTAAAAATATATATTTATTTTTTATGCTTAAATTACTTAGATATTTATTTTTTATTACTTTAATATAATATTGTTATGAATTATGTTTAGGTTATTATATAAATCCACAATTTCAATTTGAAATGGAGCGTTCTGCAAATGTACTTAAAGAAACATTAAAAGGTATAAGAGTAGTTATTGAAAGATTAGAATCTTATATAAATACTCAAATCAGAATGATTAATCAAGTTAGTATTTAATATTATTTTACAACTTTGACATTTATTTTATGTATTAAAAATAGAATTATTTTTTATTTATTCATTTATTATTGTATTTTTAATTGATGTAGTTGGTATTATTTCGAGATAAGTATGAAATATTTGGTACTTTATGGGCACAAAAAGCTTGGAAGCAAATGAATCTAGGTAATTAGTAAATTAAATAATTATAATTTATTTATATTATTTAATTGAATAGCACATTCAAATTTAATTTAAATAATTTTATACAACTGAGTAATGGATGATATATAGAACTAGTAGTCTTAAATTACAAAAACTAACAATTAAAGTGCTTAGTCAAATAGCATTTGTAACAAATTGTAAATATAACTAAAGCACATTTAGTTATATTCGCACCAAAGCAAGAAACAAATTGAAGTTTGAAAGACTTCAAAAACTTATATATACCTATTAGTTGAGGATAAGACATTATAAAAGAATGAGTATTGACGAGATAAATAATAGTTTTAATTTTATTAGCCTTGACCAAAAATTTGAAGATGATGATCTACTAACAAAATGGCTGTAAGAGAAAAAAATCCTCTGTTAGATGGTCAAAACTCTAATTGGTTGCCTATAAATAATTCTGATAATGAAATGAATGTTGAATAATCGCACCAATCTCAAGACAGGAATGTGCCTCATTCAAGTTCAAGTCCAACACCAAGTTAGAGTGATGATGGTGGGGGTTTAAGTCTAGACGATGGTGATAATGATAGTGATGGTGCAAATTTTGGTGAAAATATGGATGCAAATCGACCTTACAGTTGACTTGAAGGAGAACTTGAGCTTGTTACTATCAATGGACTTTTCAATAACATGGTAGAATACAGAGTAAATCCATCGCCTAAATCTAGTGGGAGTCAAAGTGCACGTACAACTTGATTAAAAAGAAAAACCAAGAAGTATCATTATGATATTTCTAGAGGTTCTTCATCTTCAGGTAGGAGACTAAATTTTAGTAACTTTAAGTATAATGAATTATTTGCTAGTACTCAAGGATATTACTATCATCGGGATAACCAGATTTTTAACCTCTTCATGGTTATCCACCTTTATATGGTTGTTATCCATCACAAATGTATCTTTCACCTCAAATATATCTTTTACCACAAAATGTATCTCCCACCATAAATGTATCATTCTCAAATATATCATACACCTCAAATGTCTTAAGAACAAAGGCTACAAAGATAGGGATGGAGTCAACTTGACTCTTAAAGTGAAAATAAAAAATTTAATCTTCCTCGTCTTTCTACCATGTGGTAAAATTTGAAATGTATATATCGATAGTTATAGTTGATAGAACTTAAAATTATTATATTTTTAAGTTTGTAATTTTATTAAATATAGATGCTTGGTATTTAACATATTATGTTTTGTTAATATTTTGATTTGTTTAAAATTAATATTGAATATGAACTTAGCTCAAGCAAAAATTTTGTTGCTAAACCAAATATAAATGTTTTATTATAACCTAATTAAAATTGTGAATAATGTTTTTAGAACATAAAAAATATAATATCATAAACTATTTTAAAAATCATTAAATAAAATTTTTTATGATTATAATTATGATTATTACATTTTATAATAAATTGTGCAAAATTTAAAAAAAAATTCATTATCACGATGACCTCGATGATCGGAATGATCTATATTATATCTGAAAATATGATAAACATAATGTGACTAAAAGTATAATCTCGACTGCTATTTAAATCTTTGAACCAGAGATTAAATCGGATGGGGTGGGATCTTTTTATAGGAAAACAAAGAATTAATAAAATTTACAAGCAGGGATGAAGTTTTGTTGTATATAGGAGACTTGTATTTGTTTTGTTAGGTAAGTTTTTTTTTTTTTTTTAAGGATTGGAGAGAGAAAGTGCATGTTCGACAGTGGATGTTTTAGGGTGGGTCGGCTAACCCATTTAATGAACAAGAAGACACAGCCACAGGCAGTGTTAAAGAATTTGATAACATAATACGCGGGGGGTTCTTTTTTGGTAAATGACAATCATTCTCTAAAACGTGGTAGGTGATTATTGAGAGACAAATAGACAAGCAACCTGTTGAGTTTTGCCATGACGGTGCCGAGAATGATTGTACAACTACATGCACATATTTTTTTAGAGTTTTTTTCTTATGATAAGGCACCCTATAGATACTTTGTATACTTGAAATCCACGTCTGAGATATATGACAAATTATATAAAAATAAAATAAATGATAAATTATTTAATTAGTTTTAACTCAATCAAAAAATTCTAAAATACACATATCTTGAAAATGGCTCATCTTCTCTTCTTTTTTCCTTCATCAGATCGTCCTCTCTTTATCTTCTTTTCATTTGAATTAAAATATTCACGCATTGTTATTTACTAAAAATAAACTATTGATGTTTAAAGGGTGTTCAATGAAATGTCTAAATGAAACTTTTTTGTTTACGAATTTTGTTAGCTAATAACCCAATAAAAGTATATCATTGTACTGACAATACTTCAGAACCTTAGCTCTCTAAAATTGGAACTGAATTTAGTAGCAAGGTTGGTGAAGAAAGCAGAAAGAAAAACAAAAGGGAGAGATTCCATGGAATATAGACCAACACGACTACAAATTAGGTAAAGAAAGAAAAAGAGAAGGGAAAAATCTAAAATTAAAACCAAAAGATATAAAACAAGGAAGAAATAAAAAAATTTAAAAAAATTATAAAATAAAATTTGAAGAGCATTTATTTGGTGCGAAGTGAATAATCATGGTGCGATGGTTTTATATTTTCAGAATCGATCATTTAAAAAATTTTTGCCCAAAAGATAAAGATTTGAAAAGAGATGAATAGTTATTTAAAAAAAAAAAAGAAATAGATGAATACTTTTTTGTTGGTACAAAAAAAAGAGATTATTTGAAGGTGGATTGAAACTCCAATACTTTTTAGATCTACTCCAAAAGATGCTCAAAATTATTTGGTGCCCTCAAGAATCTAAGAACATTCTATGCTTGGCCTCAAAACCCGCACCTTTTCAATTAATGGTTTTTGGTTTTGATAAATATTATCAAATAGCAAGGTAAGTTTATACTTGTTGTTAGAGCATGTTATAGCGTTGCAATGATTGTCTTCAATTTGATAAGCTTTTTGCATTTTTTAAGAGATGAATAGTTACAATAGAGAAAGGGAGAGAAGATTAAAAAAGAAAGTGATGTGGAATTTCATGCTGACATAGAATTAAATTGTATAATACTCTCTTTTTTTAAGAATAAAGTTTAAAAGTATCCCACTTAAAGAAATAAGATATCTAAGTACTTTTGTTTGGGAAAAAACTCTATTTTTTTTGGCTTTGTTTAAATAAATAAATAAATAAATAAAGAGAAAAATTTTTTTCGTGTAATAAAAAACATGAAGACATTTCTTAATCGAATCTTAGCATTTGATGATGGGAGAATGGCAGAGGCTTAGAGGTAAATGCCTAAAATTGAAGCAATTGAAATTGCAATGCAATGGAGAAAAACAAACAAACTACTAACGTTATTTTTATTTGAATAATTCATACCTTATTCTTTAATATATATATATATATATATATATGCAATTATTAATAGTTTTTGTAGTATTTAGTATATAGTGATTATTTAAAAAATTATGATAATTTATGTATGATGATTAGATTATTATATTTGATAATCACTTAGTGATTTTATGTGGTGATAATTTTGAAACACCAAAAATGATTAGATCATTACCTTAGATAATGATTTAATTCATATTCAAAAAGATAAAAAACTTTTATCATTTGACTAAAAAAATATGTAAAATTAATAATAGTAAATATTACCCATTACTTAAAAACTTATTTTATCTTAAAATTAATTGTTATTATTTTATATTATAATTTTTATATTTTTAAACTTTGTAATAAGTTTGAAAATATTTTATATATTTTTTAATTTTTAAAATTTATTTATAATATAATCTTTTGATTTTAATATATTAATTTTATTTTCTAATTGAAATTTTGTTTTACATAATTTATACTATAAAAACTAATTTACTATCAATAAATATATTTTTAATTATATTTATTGTGAAATAAATAAAATATTATTAATATTTTATATACAAATTATTATCTTTAAATAGTATTTAAATCATTAATTTATGTGACTATTATTATGTGCATGATTATTTTGATAATTTCAACTAAAATAATATTTAATTTTTATTAATATCAAATACAATAACCTTTAACTACTAAGAATTAATAATTTTTAATCAAATAAAATGATTTTAAATTTCGAGTAATAAAATTATTTTAATAATAAAATTATTTCAATAATTAAATTAATATAATAATTTTAAAAATGATATTAAACACTAACTTCATGACAACAATAGCACCTTTTTAAGTTGGAATTTTTTCCTTCTTTGTTGATGATGTTGAAGTATTTCTTCGCACGCACGTGGATCTAAATTGAAATTTCAAAACTATGAAAGTAATACATGTCAAATTATTGTGGTTGAATCATATGTATTCCAGGGGGTGAAATCTTTGAAAGTTGATGAATGATTAGCGGCTGACAAGAATAAAATTGTCATATCCACAAAATAATTTAATGAACTTGTTTTTGTGGGTGACAAGTGAAAAGTGACAAGTGAGTAAATTGGGATGTTTCTTGGAAATAGTGACGAATTTAAAATTTTTAAAGATGTTAATTTATAATATATATTTATATTTATTAAAAAATCTATTCATTTTATAGATGAAAAAAGTGTTTATCAAAAAAATTAGAGATGTTAGTGAATTTTTTTATTTTTTATTTTCTAATCTTTTAGAGTTTTCATGCAAAAATTTTGAAAATGTTCCTTGAATTTTTTTTTTCAAATTTGTTTATTTTTTAAAATTTAAAGATATTCATAAATAACCTAAATAAAAAAGATGAATACGCCCCTCCATGAAAGCTGCTGCAATCTAATTAAGCTTAGCTCGCTAGCTCCCCAATGAATCTAATTTTGAAAATGTTATATACAATCATCAACCCTTTTCAACTTGTTGCATGCACTTCATAATCCTCCGTACGAGCTTTTCCTCTTTGTTTTCCTTCCTTGTTTTGATCACATATATATATATATATATGTATGTATGTATGTATATTATCATCAACCCTTTTCAACTTGTTGCATACACTTCATAATCCTCCGCACGAGTTTCCTTCTTTGTTTTGTCCAAAAATGAGTGCTGGCATTATTTGTTGAGGCATGTTTAGAAAGCTTCAAGTGATTTAATGTCTAATGGTATCCAGCATTTTTTATTTTTTATTTTTTTGAAGCTTTTAAAGGCAAATCAAATGGACTTTAGATTTCGAAAACAAAGTCTAAATTAGTTTATAAAGAAGTTAAGCAACCCTTAAATCATTTTTTTCAAAGACTATTAAATCGATTTTTATTGGTTCATAAAATAAACGTAATAAAACATATATATATATATATAGATGACTATTTTCTTATTAAAAAAAAAAGAGAAGGAAATAGTTTGCTATTCAAGTTTTCTTGGCCCATGGGCATAAGGATTGCTTTGGTTTTGGACCCATGAGGCAATTACATTATATGAATGACACGACAGTTAGGAGATAGAAATTTGGGATTTTTTTTGGTCTCCAACACTGCTGAACCAGGAAAAAGAAGAACAAGCCATGACCTGCACTGGAACATTGGGCCGTAGTCATACTTCTTGCCCCCCAAGCTGTAAAAATGAGTTGAAAAAGAAAAATGCCAAATTGCATGGAATCATGTGTTATCATATTCTTATAGATTAGAACATACAAAAGTGTTTATCTGCTTTCATTGTATATACAGTTAAAAATTGCTTCAAAAACATTTTCACTACTATTTGAAAAGCAGTGAAAATTTCTACTAATTTATCTAATGGTCAACAATGTATATTCACTTAAATTCATAGTTAAAATTTAATAATTTAAAATTGAATATAAAATGAAATAAAAATTAATTAAAATATTAAATTGATTTGAACAAATGTCAAATGAAAGCACATTATTGATTCTTAGATAAAATAGTGAGAATTTTCACTTTTTAAGTAGTGGAGAGGATCCTTTATTGATAAAGAGACATGTCGACTTTTTTCCCAATATCATGACTTTTGTTCTTCTTTTGGACAAACAAAGTTTGGGTCAGGGCTTTTTTACTTTTTTTTTTTAGCTTGTTTTTATGGTTTTTAAGTTAAATTAATTTTGTAAAAAAATAGGTCAGTAAAAATGTTCACATGGCACTCTCAATTTGTTTTTTTATTTTTTATATTTTATATTTTTTTAATTAGATAAATTTTAAAATAAAAGATGTTAAAATAATTCGTATTCAACAATTTTTTATTAATTCCAATTCGATAAGAGGTAATTTTGTTTTTAAATTGAAATCAAGTTAGGACGGAGTAGAGGTTTTTCAGAAAAATGAAAGTGAGGTAAAAACTAAAAATGTGTTTAGGATTTTTGTTCCAACCCATTTTTTGGTATGTATTAAAATATATATTTTTTATTTTTAATTTTATTAGATATATTATATTAATAAAATTATTATTTGATATCTTAATTTTATAAATTAATATTTTAAACTCAATGGGCGTGTTCATGTAGCACTCTCTATAATTTTTTTTTATTTTTTGTTTTTCATTCTCATTTTTTTGTTTTTGTCATTTTCATTTTTTTGATTTTTTTTACTTAAATAAATTTTATAAAAAAACCAATTAAAATATTGACGTATTACCTTTATTTTTTTATCTTTTATCTTTTAGTCTTTTTAATTGAATAAATTTGATAATAAAAAATTAAAACTAAAAAAATTACCATGACATCGAACGAGTATTATATTAATATAATATTGAAGTTATTGTAAACGTGTGATGGAGAAATCTAGTGCTATAGATATAGAGATGTGGGTGTCGAGGAAAGGCAAAAGTCTGAAATATACTGGCTATCTTGTTATTATGCTTTTGTTTTCGTCCGAAGGGCTTCAAAAAAATTCTATTGCTCTTGCCTACTTCGTACCAAACAAAAGACCTGTCTCCAATGGTTTCCTACATTATTCTTCTCCCTCCTTATCATAAATGATTCAACTAAAAAATTGACCGTTACCCCACCAAAAGGTAATTGTGAAAGCAGCCACCCACCCGACAGACTTTTTTGATCGTGACAGCCTAATTTCTTATTGTGACAGATGGGGCATGAAGCTGTAACTCAATCGACCTACTACAATGTTTGAATGGGCTCTGAAAATTCGATTATAGAGGCCCTAGAGCCTACAGGTTGAGAGGCATCAATGATCAAACTATTTGAGTCACTTGAATACAAATATTTAAGGGAAATTCTGTTTATGTTACGTTAAGCCATGTAAATTAATTGAGGATTGTATGTAGATAAAAGGCAGAATAACAGGTGATGCGATTCAGATCATTAAAGGATTAGAGCGAACACCTGCTTAATCAAATCCTCAACCTGTTACCTCTTATAATGGCATGTTGTAGATCAGTTGAAGAAGGATTGCACTCCATTTGCACACTCGGTCGTCTTCGATCGCAAGCTAAGAGTACTATCCCTGTCAGGCATACATTTACTTAGCATGTAGGAGCTGAAACTTTTCACGTGCTCACGGTGCTTCATGAACGTGACTCGTGCATCCAATTATTACTTCATTAGTATCTCTTTTCTACTAGGAAGCAGAAGTGCAAGTGCTTTTCCATTTCCATTTATTATGTTACTTGAGAAGTAAATGTGTCGTAACATATAGATCTCTAAATTTATAATTAAATATAATAGATGAGGTCATCACCAATTTTTTTTACTGTGCGTGATTAGTCACCTAAAGAATCTATCATTTTAAAGAGTTCCTAAGATTGACTAAGAATTCTTAAAAAAAAAGTTTGAGTCTACAAGTCAGAACAGAGTTCGGGAGTTCAGTTACATGTTAAGAAGGTTATAGCACCCCCACATGCCTATCCAAAAGATGGTATCATTTTATTTTAAATTTATCTTAAGGTCTTGATTCTAATGTTTTCAAATTTTTATGTTGAAATATTGAAAATAATTCATAATATTCTTCCATCGATTTAGTAGAATTCTTAAAAATATTTTCTTACCTCAAGAGTATTCAAGAATCCCTTTTGTTTTCTTGAAGAGGCTCTATCGTCAGAAAAAAGGTTTATTTATTATTTTTTTTTTATAAAAAATATATATAATTATTCCACCATTTGGGTCAATTAGAAATATTTTTTTTTGAATTTCTAAATTTTTTACCATTTGGGCTTATTTAAAAAATTTCTTTATTTATTTATTTTGTTGGATTTCTAAATTTTTCACCATTTGGGCCCATTTAGAAATTTTTTTATTTCTTTTTTTTAAAGAAAATAATATGACAATTATTTTTCTTGAAATTTTATTTAAATTCTTCTATCATTTGGGATAAATTTAAAGAAATTTCTCATCTAGAGATTTATTAAAAAATTTACCATTTGAAATTTCTAAGAATCTCATCATTGGATAATTGTCACATATTTTCAACCAAAATTTTATTTTATTTTTCTTTTTTTTGATTGAAAATAAATATTAATTATTGTTATTGAAACTTTATGTAAATTGTTCCACAATTTGAGACAAATTTAAATAAAATTTCTCACCTAAAAATTTTATAAAAATTTACCATTTGAAATTTCTATAAATTTCATCATTGGATAATTAATACTTATTCTCAAAAAATATTTTATTTTTTATTTTTTCAATTTTTTTGCAATTTTCTCTAAAATTTGATCATGCAAAAATATTTTAAAAATATATGAACAAATAAGATAATCAAATAAATAAATAAATACCAAAATGTAATATTATTTTATATTTTATCCATATCAAATATAAAAATACCTTTTTAAGAAGTATGCATAAAATAAAGTAATTAAATAATCAAATAAAGAATGATGGACTAAGAAAAGTTAGAAAAAGTACCAAAGTTTGACTAAAATGAAGACAAACACGTGGGTCTCCTTGGAAAGTCCTTAAATCAATTCAAGCTTTATCAAATCACTTTACTTTCCTTGCTTTTTTCACATACCCTTCTTGCGTTGTTTCTTAAAAAAAAAATAAAGCTTCATTTTTATTATTTTTAGCGCCTTCTCTCATTCTATCTCTTTATAAAAAAGTACCAGAAACCTAACCTTAAAAAAATGGTGGGTGATATAGGCAGGTGACTACTGACAACAGTACGAGACAGGTTGTAGCTTGGATGAATTAGGAGGAAGGTTCAGCTGATAATGGACTATCCAAGAAGTAACTGATGCTTACTGGGATTTGCTCGATTGCTTCCTCCTTCTCTCTCAATACTACTGTGTAATTTTTCTCTTTGATCACTTGTTTCTGTGTTTTCTCTTTCCTCTGTTCTTTTGTATGCTTTCTGTCTGTATTTATAGAATCAAAACCATAGAATCCCAATCCAAACAGAAATTCCAATTCCTTTTGCATTTCAACTTCAACTCTTAAATTCAGTTCAAATTAAAATACCCAATTTCAATCAAACTTTATCACCTAATTTTTTGGTTATTTTTTATTTTTTTATTTTTTATTAACAAAACTAATCCTAATAGACGCCCAGATAGATTGAGGTATCTACAGCTATCTCTCATTGCATATTTTATGTAAAACAAGAATTGTGCAAAGACGTAGACAACTCAATCAACTTGACACATTTTTTTTTAAACATACTTAGACTGATTGAACAACATAAAACTCCTTTAAACAGAGGCTTCACGACTTTGAAAAAGTAAACAAAGCTCCTCTAAATAGAGGCTCAATGATTTTGGAAAAAATAAATCAAGCTCCTCTAAATAGAGGCTCAGTAACTTTGAAAACAATAAATAAAACTCTTCTAAGCAGAGGCACAACAACTTTGAAAAATAAAAAGCTCATTTAAATTGAGGTACAACAACTTTGAAAAATAAAAGGCTCCTTTAAATAGAGGCACAACAACTTTGAAAAATAAAATGCTCCTCTAGGCAGAGGTACAACAACTTTGAAAAATAAAAGGCTCTTTTAAGTAGAGGCACAACAACTTTGAAAAATAAAAGTCTCCTCTAAACAAAGACATAACAACTTTGAAAAATAAAAGGCTTCTCTAACAAAGGCATAACGATTTTAAAAAATAAAAGGCTCCTCTGAACCGAGGTACAACAACTTTTAAAAAATAAAAACTCATTGATAATTATGTCCAAAGGAGTCATAGATCAGATCTGATGAAATTTGTAATGGAAACTCAAAGATTTACAATTTGAGTTCGAAAATCAAAGGTTCAGATTTACAAGAACCTTTCAGCTTTACAAGAATTCACTAAAATTTGATTCTCAAAATTTCAGTTTCATAAGAATTCAAATTTACAAGATTTCAAAATTCGCATTTGAAAATTGCAAGACTCACATCCAATATTTAAAGATTCTCATTTGAATTTGGAGATTCACATCTAAAAGTTTAAAACTTCTCATTTAAGTTCAAAGGTTCACATTTAACAAATTTGGGATTCACATCCAAAAAGTTTAAGCTTTTTCATTCGAATTTTGGAGATTTTCATCCAAAAGTTTAAAGCTTCTCATTCGAGTTCAAAGGTTCACATTTGACAAATCTTAGAGTTTCACATCTAAAATCTCAAATATTCTTATTTGAGTTCTTCTTAAAGATTCTCATTTAAAACTCAAAGGTTCTCATTTGAAAACGTCATAAAGATTTTCATTTGAAATTCAAAGACTTTCATTTGAGAACTTAAAAACTCAAAGATTCTCACTTAAAAACTCAAAGATTCTCATTTGAGAATTTACAAACCTGACTTAAAAGACTTTATCCAAAGATCCAAGATTTCTTTTACAGATGACTTTCAAATTTTTATCAAAATCAAAATATTGTATGTAATGAATGTCATGATTAATGATGCAAATGCAACAATTTAGATTCTCACAATGCCACATTCTCGACCATGATTTTATTGCATAATGCAAATGCATAGCCAAACCAAAGTTTCAAAATATTCTCCAAATAACAATGCAAACGTAATGCATGTAATGCGGATGTTAATGTCATAAAATTAATTGTAGTAATATGATTCTTAAGACCCCACCATCTCACGTTTTCCTTTTTAGCTTTTAGCTCTTTAGAATAAGTTTGTCAATTGATCTTCATTATTTTCTTCACTTGATCACCATTCACAAGCTTCTCAACACTAATAATTTAAAATAAATTTCATCTAGTACCCCATATCATTTAATCATAACTCATATGCTTCTCAGCATTAGTAATTTTAGGATAAATTTCATCAATTAATCCATATCATGTTCATCACTTGATCACCATTCAAAGGCATTTCAACACTAGCCATCTTCGAATGAATTTCGTCCACTAATCCACATTATTTCATTATTTGACCATAACTCACAAGTTGTGTTAACCAATCCATCACCATATTCATTTTTTGATTATTTTCTTTTCTAATTTTTGCCTTCTCTTCATTTGTTGACCAATCCATCACCATATTCATCATTTGATCACACCATGTATCTTTTCAAATAATCTTTTCAGGTTTTTGCACTCTTTTCATTTTTTCTATCATTTTGGATTTTTTTTCAAAGAATGAAAGAATCTTTTATGCATATCATCATTCATTTATTATCATTTCACATCATGACAAATATATTGCATTCATACATTCTCAATTTATTATGGGAATGCAAGAATAAAAGAGCATAATGTGAATTGGGAGAAAAGTAATTAATGAAGAATGAGTTTGATATAAAACAAATGAAGAAAGAAACAAGTTAGATGCATATCATTAGGATGAATGGTATATCCAAACAATGAATATCCAGATAATTTTGAACATTAATCCATGATTCTTTTTCAAAAACTCATTTCATTGACTATCAAAATCATTTTGAGCTTATTAAAGTTTATCCCAGCTTTAAGAGATTTTCAGATGTTTTTGAACTTCTATCTATGTGAACTGTCTACCTAACTCTCAGCTTAGAGATTTTTCTACCTAAATCGTCTTTTCGAGTTTTCAATTTGAGTTTTTTTCTTTTTCTTTTATTTTTATTTTTTTCTTTTTTATTTTCTCTTTTATTTTCATTATTTTCATTTTTCATTTTTTTTCATTTTCTCTTTTTCTTTTCTCATTTTTTTCATCCATTAGTGATATCTCTCACACATCAATCTCTAGAACAACGAAGTATGATTTTGTTATTCCATTATGAGCATGCCTTAGCCTAACACATGATCATTCAATTCAAGCATTCACATTTGATCCAAATGGACTTTTAAAGGTTTTAATGTAGGCCGTGGTGAGATGTCAGGAAAAAAATGGATAAAATAGGCTCAAAACATGTGTTAAGGATTCAAAACCAAAGGATCATTTCACATCATTTGATACAACTTGACATTTTACCCCATTCCACATCATTTCACTACTTTTTTCTTTTTTCATTCATATTCCTCACAAAATGACTTTCATTACTTTGTTTTAAATCATGTGTGGCATTCATTTTTCTTTTCTCTCTTTTTCTTTTGTTTCACTTTTCTTTTTTTTTTCTTTCTATTTGAGACATTTTACAAACTTTTGCCTCTTTTCTTTTTTAAAATTGCCCTCTAGTGTGGAAGGTTATCCTTGGTCAGGGTTTTTTTAAAAAAAAAAATCATAATAGGCTCAAAGGGGTAGCAATGAATGGTAAAAGAAATATGGCTATTTTTTTATCCCAAATGTGAATGCTTTTTCTGAAGATCATCTATTGAACCAAAACAAACTCATGGATATTTATAAATAATTGCTCATCTTCAAGACATATTAATTTCACATCTGCTAGTAACTGGTTTTTTTTGCTCAAATAGTCTCCTCAAATAAATGTGAATGAGTTCTCAAAATTAAATCTTAGAATTATTGTTATCATTGTCTAAATATTCACCATCTAAAATTTAAGAATGAGAATGAAAAGTTATGAAAGGTGACAAAGTATGAAACAATGGTTAAATGAAAGAGAAAATGTAATGAAATGCATTATCTTTGCCTTTTATTAAAATGATAATAAATGAAATTCTATTGCATAAAAGAAATCCTAACATTACTCTAAAAGAAATCCTAAAATAACAAACAACTTCCATTCAGCCTTAACATATTTCTCCAAAATTTATGCCTCCATGCGATCAAGTGAAAGATTTTTCTTAACATTTGGCACCCTGATTCATTACAGCTCTTCAGGCTTTTTTGGATCAATATGTTCTTAATTCTCACTCTGAGCATTGACATTATGATTAGGCAATGGATTGCCACTAACATTAGGTGTTATTACTCCTCTTTGAACAAAACTTATCATTCTATCCTTGATCAACCATTGTACCATATGTTTTAGAGCAGTTTAATTTTTAGTAAAATGGTCAACAATTCTATAGTGATAGTCATAGTAGACTGTAAGATCATACCACTTGAGATAGAGTGGCTTGAGTAATTCCAAACGGCTAGGGGCAATCAAGTGGTTATTGTAGAGCTTTCGGTATAAATCATAGGGATTAGATCAAATACGAGTTTTTCTCAAGTAGTTCATTGCTCTCATGAATCACTTGTTGGCCTAGTAGGACAAATTTGAAGTCTTGTAGGCTGTTGAATGTTAAGGTTGTATATGAGAATTTAGGGCTAAAAAGAGGCTGATATATTGATGGATAAAATGGCAATGAGGCTGGTTGGTATGAGTAGGATGAGGTATTATTCACAATAGGATAGTATAAGGAGTAACCTTATGATGGATAGGATTGATAAGCTTTCAACTATCTATCAAAGCTCATGACTTGAGCTTTGATCTCTTTTTTCTCTAACGCCTTCTTAATTTCACCTCCTTTCAACTTGTCACTTTTAATGACATTCTCATAATTTCACCTAAGATCACCATATCGATAAAATTTTTTATTGCATTCCTTATTATCTTTTCATAATATGAAGATTTCAAAGTGTTGACAAACAACACTGTGGTCTCTTTCTTAGTTAAAGAGGGTTACACTTGAGAAGCTACATTATTCCACCTCTGGGCATACTCTTTAAATGATTCAGTCGCCTTTTTTTCTTTATTCTATAAAGAAAGATAATCAGGGGTAAAGTTTATGATATGTCGATACTAACTAATAAAGTCATGAGCCATATCACTCCAAGAACGAAAATGATTTTTATCAAGCTGAACATACCACCTAGCAGCAGAGCCAGTGAGGCTATCTTGAAATACATGTATTAATAACTTCTCATTATGAGCATTAGCAGCCATCTTCTAATAGTACATAGTAATGTGGGTCTTTGGACACTTCATACTATCATATTTCTCAAACTTAGGCACTTTAAATTTCGAAGGAATAACAACACCTGAAACTAAACAAAGCCTAACAGCATCCACTGAACCATAAAAACCAATGCTTTCTACATCCCGTAACTTTTTCTTTAACAAGTTTATCTTCTGTTCAGCTTTTGAGGCTTTTAAAGTCTCATTCTCGTTGGGCCTCAATTTTTCTTTATCTTCTGGATCTTTTAAGTTGGGGATTAGTACTAGTTCTACTACCTTCTCAGTAAAGACAGGATTTACATAACTTTGATACTGTCTTGGATTTGAAGTTGATGGTATTCTAAGGTATATGTACCCTATAAAATATGTAAATTGCTGGGGTGGTGCATCATGAGTGGACTAGGCTTCTCAAAACTAAAAAGGTACAAAAGGTTGGTCACCTCTTGTGATGGATGATCCTGTTGGCTAGTACTTTCTTTTATACATTTTCCTTTATTTAACTTGTTCAAGGCATCCAAAATCTTACTCAACTCTCATTCCAGCTTATTTCAAACTTTCTCTATTCCCTTCAGACGATTAGAATTTTCTTATTTCATTTGTTTGGCTCAAGCTCTTATATTGTATTGGTGAGTGAGGTTGCTTGGTGGAGCTATCCTTAAACCTTAAGCACCACAATTATGATAAAAAATGCTATGCTATACTTTTAGAATGTTGATGCATAAATGAAATGTATATTTTCATGGATGAAATGAAAATGATGCATGACATGATAATGCAAATGTACAAAGTCAAACAAACAAAATGGTTAGATCACAAATTGTTCCTTCTTATGTCCTAACTTTGGGATACATCTATCAATGGGTAGGAAGGGCTTTATCCTAAGGTTGGTCCTCTTAGGTGTTGATTATATGCAGAGTTAGGTGACTTTGACTACTAAAAGTTCTCAAAGTGTTCCTTACATCATAGTCTATCACAAACTAGTAAGGCATTCCAATCCCCGCACATCACAGGTTACCAACGAAAGGATTCAATTTGAGTGAGAGTATTTCGCTAGCCATTACGGAGATTATCATTTCACGAGAGTGTAGATACTTTACTCTCTCCTAAAAGGGACAGAGCCTGGGTATAGAGCTTATGTAATACAAATGTAAGTGATAGTGTGTGTGTGTGTGTGAAGGAACATACAGGTTTCATGCCCTAAAAAATCAAATAAAAGTAAAAAAAAAATGTTACTAAAAAGATAATTACAATTTAAAACCATTAGATCAAAAGATAGGATAAATTTAAAATGTTATGGCTTAACTCTCTATAGCATCCCCAATGGAGTCGCCAAACTATCATAACATATAGATCCGTAAATCTATAGCTAGACTTAACAGATGGAGTCACCACTAATCTTTTTTACTAGGTGTGATTGGCCACCTAAGGAATCTATCCTTTTATGGAGCTCCTAAGATTGACTAAGAGTTTATAAAAGAATAAGTTTAGGGTCTACAAACCAAAACAGGGTTCGAGAGTTTGGTTACATATGGGGAATGTTATAGCACCTCCACATGTCCATCCAAAGGATGTACCACTTTTATTTTAAATTTATCCTAGGATCTTGATTCTAATGGTTTCAAATTTTTATATCGAAATATTTGAAATAATTTATAAGATTCTTCCATTGATTTGGTAGAATTCTTAAAGATATTTTCTTACCTCAATAGTACTCAAAAATCTCATTTGTTTTCTTGAAGAGGCTCCGATATCGAAAAAATGTTTATTTATTATTCTTTTTTTTTGTCAAAAATATATTTAATTATTTCACTATTTGGGCTAAATTAAAAATATTTTCTTTTTTAAATTTTTAAAATTTCCATAATTTAGGCCTATTTATAAATTCTATTTATTTATTTATTTATTTTTGTTGGATTTCTAAATTTTTCACTATTTGGGTCAATTTAGAAATATTTTCTTTTTTGGAATTTCTAAATTTTTCACAATTTGGGCCTATTTAGAAAATTTTTTTATTTCTCTTTTTTTTTTAAAGAAAATAATATGACAATTATTTTTCTTGAAATTTCATTTAAATTCTTTTACCATTTGGGATAAATTTAAAGAAAGTTCTCACCTAGAGATTTATTAGAAAATTTACCATTTGAAATTTCTAAGAATCTCATTATTGGATAATTGTCACATATTTTCAACCAAATGTTTTTTTATTTTTTTCTTTTTTTTAATGAAAATAAATATTAATTATTGTTATTGAAACTTTATCTAAATTATTCCTCAATTTGGGACAAATTTAAATAAAATTTTTCACCTAAGAATTTTGTAAAAATTTATCATTTGAAATTTCTATAAATTCCATCATTGGATAATTAATACTTATTCTTAAAAAATATTTTATTTTATATTTTTTCAATTTTTTTGTAATTTTTTCTAAAATTTGATCATGCAAAAATATTTTAAAAATAAATAAACAAATAAGATAATCAAATAAATAAATAAAATGCCAAAATTTAATATTATTTTATATTTTGTCCATATCAAATATAAAAATACTTTTTTAAGAATTATGCATAAAATAAAGTATTTAAATAATCAAATAAAGAATGTTGAACTAAGAAAAGTTAGAAAAAGTACCAAAGTTTGACTAAAATGAAGACAAACATGTGGGTCTCCTTGGAAAGTCCTTAAATCAATTCAAGCTTTATCAAATCACTTTACTTTCCTTGCTTTTTTCACTTACCCTTCCTGCATTGTTTCTTAAAAAAAAAAAAAAAACCTTCCTTTTTATTATTTCTAGTGCCTTCTCTTCTTCTTTCTCTCTATAAAAAAGTATCGAAAACCTAACCTTAAGAAAATGGTGGGTGATATAGGCAGGTGGCTACTGGCAACAATACGAGGTAGGCTGTAGCTTGGATGAATTGGGAGGAAGTTCAGCTGATAATGGACTATCCAAGAAGTAATTGATGCTAACGAGGATTTGCTCGATTGTTTCCTCATTCTCTCTCAATACTGTTATGTAATTTTTCTCTTTGATCGCTTGTTTATATGTTTTCTCTTTCCTCTATTCTTCTGTATGCTTTTTATCTGTATTTACAGAATAAAAACCATAGAATCCCAATCCAAACAGAAATTCCAATTCTTTTTGCATTTCAACTTCAACTCTTAAATTTAGTTCAAATGCAAATACCCAACTTCAATCAAACTCTATCACCTATTTTTTTAGTTTTTTTTCATTTTTTAATTTTTTTTATTAATAGAACTAATCCTAATAGACCCTTAGACAGATTGAGGTGTCTACAAATGCATTCTTTAAGAAAATATCATATTAGTTAATAAATTTAAATAATTTTTTATGTATAAGATAATAGATAAATAAGTATGATAATTATTTTATATTATATTTAGTTTTTATCTAATTGAAAGTGAAATGAATATAAAGAAGATTATATTTATTTAATAAATTTAAATTTTTTTATGTATATAATATAATAAATAAAATAGTATGATAAATATTTTATATTATATTTAATTTGTATCTAATTCAAAGGGATATGAATATAAAGAAGACTGTTATTCTCTTTATATAGGATGATTTAATCTTTCCAAAGTGAAAATGATTCTTTTTAATCAATAGAACTAAACTTACATATCATATTATATCCTTAAAAATTATATCAATAATTTAAATTGTATAAATTTTGACAAAATTTTTTGCTCAATAAATAAATTATCTTATTTTAATCCTTACACATATCAAACATAAGATCAAATGATATTATTTAATCTAATCTTATTTATAATATTATTTTATTTTATTTTATCATAATTTTATATATTAGATATGATTTTATAGTTTAAATATTATATTAAAAAATTTTAAAATTTAAATATTAGATTAAAGATTTCATTATAATTCAACAACTATTCGTAACATTAATTTAAAAAAGAAAACATAATTGTTTTTGGGTTTGAGCATCGAGAAAAACTATTCATGCTAGCCTTTGATATTTAAACAATTTTCTATTGCATGCATGGTGAGTGCATGCTGTTATTACTTAATAAAAATAAGGCCAAGTTTACAAATACCAAGCAATAATAAAATTGTTTGGTTTTAAATTAATTAATAAATAATTCTTAGCTGGCTAGGGTTGAATATTTTAGGATCGATTATGAGTGTAAATGAACGAGCTTGAGTTGATATAATATTAAACTTGAACTCAAATTTGATTAGAAATTTGAGATTATAAACTCCGCTCAAACTTGATCAAATTTTATTTTTTGAGCTTGAGCTCAACTCGAGATAGAAATCGAATGACTCGAGCTTACTCGATCAGACTTAATTAGGTTCAATTAACATGTAAAAATAAATTCAATTATTATATTCGATAAAAATTCAATTATTTATGTTTGAACTCGAGCTCAAGTTCAAGATATTTTATTAATTAAAATAATCAAAATATATTATAATATAAAAACTCAATTAGGCTTAGGAGTTACTCGAATCGAGTATAAAATATTCGGACTTGACTCCATTGATAAGTCAAACTACTCAAATTTGAGCTCAATTTAATAATAATTGAGTCGAATTCAAATTTTATTCAAGTCGAATCTAAATAATTTACGAGTACTAATATATTATTTACACTTCTATTATAAACGACGTCGCAAAATTGAGAAGAATCATCCAAGAACAGGGTCACATGTATGGGAATAATTTGAGAAACAAAAGGTACTGTGCAGACAGCCGTCCACCTTGACAAACTTTTTTGATTGTGACAGATGGGGCAAGAAGTTATAATTTAATTGATCTACTACTATGTTTGTGTAGGCTTTGAAAATTCAACTAGTAAGGTCCAAAAGCCTATAGGTAGAGGGGCATTAATAAGATGTTTGGGTTACAAAATTTTAAATTAAAAAAATATAATTTTTGAAAAAGTGCAATAGTTGATTTATTTTTTATTTTTAAAATATTTAATATTTAAATTTATTCATTTAGTTGAAAAAATTTTTGTATATTAATTTTTGTATAATTATCATAATTTTTTTAACATATATGATAGTAATTTTTTATTTTGTTTTATTAATAATAACTACTTAAACGATAAATGATACCTTTAACAACACAAAAAGATCAATATTTTATTTAATTGCTATTTTCATTTATAAAATATCATCAATTGCACCATTTGGTACTTTTTTGAGTAACAAAATTGATAGAAAAAATTGTTAGAAAAAATATCAATTAATGCATTTGTCATTTTTGTTATGTCATGAAAAAAATTTAAAGTGTTCCTTTAATTTATTTATAAAATGATTATTCAAGACATTTCTATATAGAAAATACCTTAAATTATTATTTTTATTTTTTATATTTATTAAAAGATTATTTAAGATGTTTTCTATATAAAAATGCCTTGAATAATTTTTTTATATTATAGATCATTTTATAATGATCTTTTAATGTATAAAAAGATTATTTAATACATTTCTATACATAATCCTTTTACAAAAATATTAACCCTAAATCCTAAAATATACAAAAATTATTTAAGGCATTTTTTATACAAAAATATCTTAAATAATCTAGTTATAAAAATATAAAAAGATTATTTAAGGTATTTCTGTACAAAAAATGTCTTAAATAATACTTTTATAAAAATATAAAATAATTATTTAAGGCATTTTATATACAAAAATGCTTTAAATAATCTATTTATAAAAAATATAAAAATATTGTTTAAGGTGTTTTCTATACATAAATACTTTAAATAATCTTTTATAAAAATATTAATCTTAAACCCTAAATCCTAAAATATAAAAAGATTATTTAAGCCATTTTCTATACAGAAATACCTTAAATAATCCATTTATATTTTTATAAAAGGATTATTTAAGGTGTATATGTATAGAAACGGCTTAAATAATCCTTTTATAAAAATACTAATCCTAAACCCTAAAATATAAAAGGATTATTTAATGCCTTTTCTGTTAAATAATCTTTTTATAAAAAAATAAATGGATTATTTAAGGTGTTTCTATAAAGAAAACGTATTAAATAATCAATTTATAAAAATATAAAAGAATTATTTTAGGCATTTCTTAATGCTAAACGCCTTAATTACAATATAAACAAAATGTTTTTTTGTATAAAAACCTAAAATTGAGTTTCGGTCACTTTTAGACATGTTTTTCAAAAGGGTAACAGTTATTTCATCATTTTTTTTATTTATGTCAAATTTAGAAATAAGGCAAGTTTTCCCTCGGAATCCTAGAATACCACAAAGAGAGGTGAATTTTTTATTTTAAAACTTTGGGTGCTGTTAAAAATCTTATATTTTCCCCTATAATTAGATTACCATTAACCAAACGTGAGAATCAAATATCCACCATCAAAATTATATGAAAAAAATTATGGATTCCCCTTAATCAAATGCCACCTTAAAGGGAATTTTGTTTATGTTAAGCCATGTAAATTAATTTAAAAAATTGAATGTAGCTAAAGGCAAAATGACAGGCAAAGGGATTTGGATCATAAAAGGATGAGAGTGAAAGGATAAAATTTACATGAAGTTTATAATTAAAATTTGTAAAATTTTTTATTAGAAATGAGTAAATAAAAATTTTAATAAAAAATTTAAACTGATAAATTGATAGAGTTTAATATAAAAATTAATAATATGTAAAAAATATTTAAAATATTATTTATAATTCAAATTTGATTGATATGCATTTAACAATAAAATTTCTGTCAATTTTTTATTAAAAATGTCTATTTAATAAATATATCAAAATTTTTTTCAATATTACATATCTGATCTATATGATGAGATTTTTCAATTTATTAATTTTAATTTTAATTTTTATTTACATATTCCTAATAAGAAATTTCACAAACTTTATCTATGAAACTTCTTGTAAATATTTTCTAAGAACAATCAAATCCTCAACCTTTTACCTCTTGTTATGGCATGTTATAGATTAGTTGAAGAAGGATTGCACTTCATTGGCACACTCGATCGTCTTTGATTAAAGTCAAGAGTACTATCTATTGGTAGTTTAAAATGTGGTGTATCCCACATTGGATAGGAAAATTTAATTATTGATGAATAAAATTAATTTTGTATTAATTTTATTCATATTTTAAATAATTATGTTTGAATAGAAACAATTATCATATGATAAATAGTCATAACTAATTGAGTATAAATAGATTATTATTCATAACGATCATAATTATACAAAAGGACATAACCATTTGAATAGAAGTTTATATATGTTCATTTATTATAAATAGATCTTTCAGTATAACTATTTTCACTACTTTTGATTAGATAGTTTGAGACTTTGTTGTATTTTAAATGCATAATTGCCTTTAAGAAAGTGTTATTTATACCTCAAAGCCAAATTTTTTCTATCATTTCTCTTTTCTTATTTATTTTTTTAACAATTTAAAGGTAATTATGAAATTCATTTTGTGAATGAGCAAGATAAAAGGAAAAGAAATTGGCAAAGTTGGCAAAATCGATTTTTGAAACAAGTATGAAAAGCTTCAATTATCCAAATAGTTTTTTGGTGAAATAAAATACAAGATAAAATTTTTTTATTATCTTTCTAGTTTTTATATTCTACTAAAAGAATTGATGATTAATAATTCATAGGAGACCTTAAGTTTTTTTTTTATAATTTTTTTATTAACTATTATTTTAATCTTTTGATTCTGAATTAAATTATTTAATTTATGATTCATGATTTTATGATATATTATATGTGAATTTTCTTGATCATGGCATTGAATGGTCCTAAGCATAAAATGGACATGGAGTACTTGCCAGCTTTGGTTGTGAAGTTTTTATAGCCTTGTTATATTTTGATAAGACCATTGTTATAAAATCAAAATGATAAAATTCTTGGAAATTATTTTAAGGCATAATAAAAATTGTGAATTTATAAATCTTTTCAAAAAAGAAGCAAGTATATGTATTCTTATAATAAAATCGAATTTTATTATCCATTTCCATGAATGCATTTTATTAACAAGAGAATAATGCATGAATCATATAAGTCTTAAAAGAAACTATAAAAAGCATGAGTTTATTAGTTTTGATGGTGATTATATTTGGTATCAAACTTATTGATGCATATTTTCATATTGAGTTGAAATAAAATTTTTGAAACTTTTATGAAAAGGAAATATTAAATTTACTAGCTATCTTTCATTAAGGGTGGATTTAGAGGCCTCATACTTAAAAAAAAAAACACCAAATAGTGAAAAGATAAATAAAATGGCAACTTGATTAAGTACATATGATATTTTGATAATTGAATGGGACATTCTTTAATAAAAGAATGCAAAATTGCACATGGTGGAGGTGATAAGAATAAAAAGAGATAAAAATTGCCATCATAATGTTGTAAGATTTTAGTATAATTTTATGAGTAAATTATACAAGCTAATAAGTTTAGAACAACTTATTAAAGTAAAATCATAAAAGGTCCTTAAATATCTTAAAAAAACTAAAATGACTTAGTTTATTCATTAAGTTTATCCAATTGTATTAGAAGAATAATTGTATTAAAATAGATAAAAGTGTAGAAATATAATGGTTGAAATTTTATATTATTGAGTATAGAGTTGTGGCCACAACCGATAATATCTATTTCTTAAAATGATAAGAACACGTCAACAATGTTTAGAGGATATAAATGATATGCAAAATGAAAAGTTTAGACATATTAGCTTAAAGTTATTATATTAGAGATTCAATCTCAAATGGATGTAATTACTATAAAAGAAAATTAAATTCCAAGATATTTGGTTAGCAATACTATATATATTATGGATTTAAACCCTTATTATTAGACACCAATAATGGGAACGCAACTTTGAATTAGTAACCTTTGATTACAAAGTTTAATAGACAAAAACAAGTTATTGTTATATTAAACACAAGTAAAATTTATTTAAATTTTACAAACTAGTACAATCCATTACGTAGGAAAGATGAATTTTTAAACTTTTAACGAAGTTTATTATTTAAATGTCTAAAGTAATAGAGACATAATGAAAACTTTACTATATAAATATAAAAGTGGTACTACAAAAAATTTTCTATATACTGACGCTTGGTTATACTGACGATCAAATTACATTAATAAAAGAGACTTTTACTGACAGATTTTTAATTTCATCATAATATACCATATCTTTACCAACATTTTATACAATTGTCGGTATAGATAAACTTTTTTTCACGATATATAACTATCCATCAATATAAGTATGCTATATACTAATACTTATCTATACTAACGGTCAAATTATGTAAGTAAAAAGTATCTATACTAATGGATTTTTGTTATTGTTAGTATAGACAATGCCTATACCAACACTTTGTAAATCCATTGGTATAAGTAAACTTTTTCTTATAGTATATAAATATTCATCAGTATAAATGTGTTATATACTGACGATTATAATAACCGTCAGTATAAGCTAAAAAAATAGTTATTCCTAATTTTTTTTAAAAAAAATATTAATTCATAATATTTTCCTCTAATAAAAATTTTCAAAAACTATAATTTGATAAAAGCTATAATTATTAATAAATAAAATTTGTAACTTAATTATTTTAAATGATAATAAGTTTTAAATAAAATTTGTAAGCATTATATTAATTAATAAATTTATAATTAAATATTAGACTAAAAATTTTTTAAATTTAAATATTATATTAATTTGGTTTCAATTAATATTTCAGTTTTAATATAGTTTCATAAAATTTTAAAACCATTCTAAATCAAAAGTCAAATTATAAATAATCTACATATATAGTAGTATTTATATTTATATAAATATTTTTCTATGTTATTTGTAAATTTTTTTTTATAAAATAATATTTATCGTTCATTGCATTAGTAGTTTGAGATTCCAAAGTTTAAGAAAGGGGAATGAATTTTCAAAATGATCACAAGGCGTTTGACTAAAATAATTGCCTTCAATTTTTGGTAAGGGTATATTCAAGGCATTTTTACTAAAAAAAATGCCTTGAATATTCCCAAAACAAAAAAACGTTGGGATTGTTGAAGGTATTTTTTTTTTTATAGAAAATACCTTGAATAATCCCCTCTAAATGAATAATTCATGGATTATTGAAGGCGTTTTTGGCCAAAAATGCCTTGAATAATCCATGAATTATTTAAGGCGTTTTTAGCTAGAAACACCTTCAATAACCCCATTTAATATTTTGTAAGGGATTATTTAAAGTATTTTCTAGCTAAAAACGCCTTTGATTATCCCATCATAAAAATTGAAGGGGGTTATTCAAGGCATTTTTTGCCATAAATGCCTTGACTAACCCTATTCAATTTTTTAAGGATTATTCAAGGCGTTTTCTCACAAAAATGCCTTGACTAATCTTAAACAAAATGTGAAAGGATTATTAAAAGTATTTTTGGCCAAAAACACCTTCAATTGTCCACTTATAAAAATTTAAAGGCGATTATTCAAAGCATTTCTGGCCAAAAATACCTTTAATTTAAGCCATTTGACCTGACTAAAAAATAGAAAAATAGTCGTTACCATTTTGAAAAGCCTGTCTGAAAATGAATGTAAGTCAGTTATAGGTTTATACCCAGAAAATATTTGATTTATTATGTGATACTATGAATTATATTTTTAAATTTACATTACAAACATTGTAGTATTTCAATAAATTGACCACACATCCAAATTTATAATTGATAATATTGCCATATAAATATACTTTTTTTTAAATAATCATACTCAATATATGTATATTCATATAAGCTATCAATTGATATAAAACAAATACATACCAATAATATTAAACCAGTACCCCAATCTAGAAACTTAAATTATCCATTCAACATGGCATGTTAAAAACATTATAAAAAATGAAATGCATATATTTACACTCAACTAATAATCTCCAACCTCAAGGTGTAGCGAATAATAATACATACTCAAACCATTCTTTATAGACTTTATCAAGTTTGTCTATCGTGAAGCTTCATTTACTTTTCCACTATAAAAAAAAATCAAAAGTAAATGTTAATAAACAAGAACATAATTTAGCTTTTTTTTTAGAAGATGTTACGATTGTTTGAAATTGATACTAACCTTGAATGGTGTGGTCATAAAATCATATAAAACTATCTCCCTCATAAAACAAAGGACATAATATCCACATTCAGTATATCTTGGTTGACGTACTTGAAAAATAAATTTAGTGGGTTTAGAAAATATTTATCTAAACAAATTCAGCATAAAAGAATAAATTTCACATTTACCGGTAAAGGCCCCAATTTATCTTTGCTTTCTTTTCAACTGCAGGCATTCTTCTAAATTGAAAAGAAAAAAGTACTTAATACAAAAATAAAAGTAATTATGAAAAAACAGAAGATAATATAATAAGATGTAATACCTCTTTATAAAATTTTGAATATCGGGGTTAGGCTTTGTTGTTGGTTAAGCGAAATTAAATAAGTATGGTGTAAAGAAATTGATATCAATCACAATAAGCTGCTAATGATGACTGTAAAATAATAAGAATGATATATTTAGATTAGGTATCAACTTATATTTGGGTAAAGTTTTGTATGAATATAGCTTATATAGCATTATACAAGACCAAAAAATAATCAGCCTATTTTTTCATGCATTGACTCACATGATGAGCGCAAAAAATGATAATGCCACTCTGTTCACTAATGAAATTTGGGTAAATGAATTTGAATCTATGGATCATTTATCTTACCTTGATCCCTTTATAAAGAAAGTTGTACGATAACAATCAACAATACTAGTTAGTAATACATAATAATATAGATTAATACAAATTGACTTTGCATATTTAAATTTATAAGCTAACCTCATATAGGCAATAATATCAGAAGTTGATATTTCATCCAGGGTATAAAATTCCTTAATCTCAGGCCCTCTAATGTAAAAAACTGATGGATGATCAAATAACTCATCCTTAAACTCAACAAAAATACAATTTTCTTCAAAAAAATGATCGAGTGCATAACAAGATAACACATCAATGGCAGCCTAAGCAAAGGTCATCCTCTGAGTCCCAACATCCTGCTACAATATATAATAAAATAAAAGTATTATAACCAAATCAATAAATATAATAAACAAATAAATATTAAGTGAATAAATAAAATCATACTTCATAGCTAGTACTAGAAGTTAGGTTTCCTGCTTGACTTGCAATAGAAGCTTGCCTTAGTTGGATGATGCTATCCGATTAGCCTACAGGCATGCTAGGCTGTATTGCTATCAACATTGGCTCTAAAGTTATGAGTCATTGCCTTTGATCATTCATGCTTTACTTTTGGTCATTAAATCTTTACTGTTAATGCTCAATGATTGCTTCATATTGTTCATTCATCATTTGAGAGGTTTTAGGTTAATTATTGAAGAACTTTGATGGCAACACAAATCTACCAACCCTACGAACTTGATCATGTCTTTTTTTTGCTCATAATGCTAAAGATAAGGGATCTTCACCATAGTGGGTTGCCAATTCACTGGATTTAATTTTAGTAGCAAAATCATATTGAAAGACAATAACAAGATAGGTTGTAACAACAAATCTATATAAGTATAAAGTCATACATACAAGCATAAAACCAATCATAAGTGATATAATAAAAAGTTATACATATAATCTTTTTAGCCATTTTTTTGGTTGCTTTATCTGCAAATGATCCATCTTTTCGCATATGTCCTTGTTTCCACACATCTCATCTAGAAATTTCGATGCCAAAGCTAGATAATTTCTAATTAATTAACATTATATAAGAATTAGAATCTATTAAATGTATGTTCATAAATATCCATTTATGAGTATAAAACAAGTGTGTGAATACTTACAAGCTCATACTTGACATTTGCATAACCTTTTCTCAATGTTCGATGGTGATATACTTATTTGACCTGAATGTTCTTCTATTGTTCTTTGATTTTCTAGAAAATAAAGAAATTATGTAAATCACATATTAAGATATCGAATATATTACATAAAATCTTATAAATAATTTTTTGTAATAAGTATGCATACCAAGAATTTTTCTAATAGCCGATCTTGAACAAAATTCATCCAATCTTGATAACTTATAACATTTGCATATAACGAAAGTGGAATAACCAAGAAATCACTATGATCAGTGAATGGTAAAAAATATTGGATTGTCAATCTGCTTTTAAAGTCTCTAAATGCTTTCCTAGCCTATTGCAACATAAGCTTTTTACACTCAATTGGGACATCGAATCATTCCTAATAAATTTAACACAATTAGTATGTACATATTAAATTTCAATTAAATGATCATTTAACAAATTTTATGAAATAGTTGAATAAACATAATACAACTGATTCTCATATACGATCCTTTAGATCATCAGAAATTCATCGTCAATTATGGTACATAAGAGAATGCTACTATAGACAACTGTTCAAATATGACTAGCTAACTTGGCAGCTCTATTAGACATAGGCTGCCCACTTTGATTGAATTTAACGTGAATTTTCATGTCAGCCACTTGAATTTGTTTATTTCGTCCCCTTGCTTTTATTTTTTTCACTGTAAGTGTGTCTTCTTCATGTTCAGTTGTAGGAGAAGAAAATTGTTCGGATTCCATAATACCTGCGATTTTGATTATAATTATATGAAATAAACTAAACTGCCTCTCTAAATTTCACATAATATGTAAAATCATACTATAGTTACTACACGAATATACGTAAACCATCCTCAAACCAATAATATTTCACGAGTACAAGCCATACTATGATTTTTATCTTAAATAAGAGTTTCATGCAAAACAAATGATGAGTAGAAAAATACATACAATTTCCACAATACCATTCAGCAAACCACAATATTTAAACCAAAGAACAAAGAAACACTATACATGCAATGAAGGGAAATTGAATGACTAAAGTGATGGTAGAGTGAATAAAATATATATATATATATAGTAAGGAACAAAAAACCCCTATATCAAAGAATATAAATAGTTCAAAAAACAAATAAAATAAGGACTTATCGGTAAAAAGAGAGGTGTGATAACGTTCAGTTGTTGAAGGTCGATGGCAATGAAAGAGATAAAGAAACTAAAAGGTAAACTAAATGGGTTTAAGGGTTTTGGTTTAGTTTCAATGCAGCTTTTAATCATTCTCTGTAATAGTAGTTTGGGATTCCAAAGTTTAAGATAAGGGAATGAATTTTAAAAATGATCAGTAAAGGCATTTTACCAAAAAAATGCCTTCAATTTTTTGTAAAAAAATATTCAAGGATTTTTTAGGTAAAAACACCTTGAATAATCTCAATAAAAAAATCATGGATTATTGAATATGTTTTTTTACAGAAAACATCTCGAATAATCCCTTTTAAAAAATTGAAGGATAAACAATGCCTTAAATAATCCAAAAATTATTCAAGGTGTTTTTGGCTAGAAATGCCTTCAATAACCCCATTCAATATTTTGTTAGAGATTATTCAAGGAATTTTTAGGGCAAAAATGCCTTCAATAATCTCCTCATAAATGCTTGAAGGTGATTATTTAAGGCATTTTTGGCCATAAACGCCTTAACTAACCTTAAAGGATTATTCAAAGCGTTTTATCACAAAAATCCTTTGAATGATTCCAAAAAAAATGGGAGGGGATTATTGAAGGCGTTTTCGACAAAAAATGCCTTGAATAATCCCCTCTAAAAAATTGGACAAAATTATTAAAGGCGTTTTTGGCCAAAAACGTCCTTCAATAATCTCTTTATAAACGCCTAAAGGAGATTATTCAAGACAATTTAGGCCATAAATGCCTTGACTAACCCAATGGATTATTCAAGGTATTTTATCATAAAAAATGCCTTGAATGATCCAAAAAAAATGAAAAGGAATTATTAAAGGTGTTTTTGACAAAAAATGTCTCTTTTAAAAAATTGAAGGGGATTATTGAAGGTGTTTTTGGCCAATAATCCAAAAAAAATGATTAGGGATTATTGAATGTGTTTTTGATAGAAAATGTCGCTTCTATAAAATTGAAGGAGATTATTGAAGGTATTTTAAGCAAAAAATACCTTCAATAACCCTATTTAATATTTTGTTAGAGATTATTCAAGGTATTTTTTAGGCAAAAATGCCTTTGATAATCTCCTTATAAATATCTGAAGGGGATTATTTAAGGCATTTTATCATAAAGACGCCTTAAATTATCCTAAAAAAATGGAAGGAGATTATTAAAGGTGTTTTTGGTAAAAAAACGTCTTCAATAATTCCTTTATAAAAATTTTTAAGGATTATTCAAAGTATTTTTTGTCACAAACACTTTGAATAACCAGATACCATGATTTTTTAGAGATTATTCAAGGGGTTTTCTAGCAAAAAACACTTTCAATAACCCACTATCCTTACCATATGCTCTTACATCTTGGGAATGAAAACCTTTTTAAAAAAACCTAAATTTATTAAAACAAAAGTAGTGCAAATTTTGTTCCCACCGTCCTTTTTAACTTTGTAGCTAAAATCCTTATTTAAATTTTCAAGCTTTAAAACTTTATTTTTCTTGTAAAAATCTTTCATTTCTACACAGTTTTTACAAGCTGCCCATATTTTGTCCTTTTGCATTTGTGAGTTATTTCAAATATTCTTGTTTTTTTTTTTTTTTTGAGTTACTTTCTTTCTATCCTCTGCCTCTTTCTTGCTTATTCAACCAAAACTAAACTTGGTTGTGCTTTTCTTGAAAATACATAAATTTAATTATAAAGGTATGTTTGAAATATTATTCTTAATGAAAATGCAACATTATGCTTGCATAGTCAAATTTTATTTAGGGCTTAAATTAGATGCTATTCTTTTAATTTAAGTTTTTAAATTAAATAATAATTATTAAGGCAAATCATATTGCATTTTATGGATAAGGCATAAATCTTATATCAAGAGCTAGTGAAAAATACATAAAAGGAGTCACTAATTTTTTAGACTTTGCCTTTGCAATATCATCTGAAGATTGAAAAATTTGGTGTCCTAGTGTTAAATATGTCAACACATTTAGAGTTTGTAAGAGAGATGCATTTGATCACATAATATGTAATGATTTTCTCAAAGGATATGTTTGATGGGTATTTCATGAAGAGATCTTGGATGTATGCTTACTTATTAGAAAACTAATGACAAACAAAGAGGGCTAGGTCCTGACATTTATGATTTATTACATGATGTGATGGCTAAAAGAGCTATAAATGTTGATGTGGGTAACATACAAGCTAGAGATACTAGTGGAGAGCAACATCATGGTCATATAATTGATAGTGACAAGTTTTATGGTTTACTTAAAGATACAAAGGAGAAACTATATCCAAATACAAAAACTTCATAAAGTTTTCCTTTGTACTTTATTTGTTCCACGTTAAGTGTTTTAATAGTTAGACAAATAAATATTTCAATACATTATTAGATGTTTTAAAACTTGCTTTGCCATAGGATAATACATTGCCAAGGTCTTATCAAGAATTGAAAAAGATAATTTTTGCCTTAAATTTAGGATATGAAAAAATCCATGCTTATCCCAATGATTGCATATTGTTTTGGAAAGATAAGACAAATGAAGAAATATGTTCAAAATATGACATTTCTAGGTGAAAAGAAAGCTTAAATGATGTAGAAGTGATCCTCAAGATATAGTATCAGAAAAAAAAAGCTACTAAGATTTTACATTGGTTTCCTTTAATTCCAAGACTACAAAGGTTATTTATGTCTTAAAAAATTACTCCATTGATGACTTGGCATGAATATGAGTGTACTAAGGATGGATGTGTAAGACATCCTGTAGATTTTCAAGCTTGAAAAGAATTAGATTCTCAATATCTTAAGTTTTTCTTTGACCCTCATAATATTCATTTAGGATTGACTCTGATGGCTTTAACCTTTTTAAAACTATGAGTGTGACATATAACACTTGGCTTGTTGTATTGATACCTTATAACTTGCCTCTATAGATGTGTATGAAATAGCCAAACTTTATTCTTTCTTATTTATTCTTGGTCCAAAAGGTCCTAGAAACAATATAGATATATACCTACAACCTTTGGTAGAAGAGTTACAGGAACTTTGAGAAGTTGATGTTTAGACTTTTGATACCTCAAAAAATTAAAACTTTCAATTACGTATAGCATTAATTTAAACCATTAATGACTTTTTTGCATATACCAATTTGTCTGGGTGGAGCTCTGGATAGAGCACTAAGGAAGAGTATGCATGTCCTTGCAGTGGATTTGATACTACATCTAAGTGGTTACAACGTGATAGAAAGTATTGTTACACATGCCATCGTAGGTGGTTGCAACCTAATCATAGGTTTCGAAATGATAAAAACTCATTTGATAGGACTCCAAAATTTAGAAGTGCTCTTTCACCACCTTTTGAGAATGAAGTATTGAGACAGTTGAAACAATGGAATGGTAATGAAAATGGGTTATGGAAGAATAAGAGTATTTTGTTCACATTGTCTTATTGGGAACATCTTTTATTATGTCACAATCTTGATTTGATGCATATAAAAAAAATGTTTGTGATAACATTTTTGGTACATTGATTGGGCAAGAAGAGAAGTGAAAGGATAACTACAAAACATGACTTGACCTTGTAAAAATGGGTATAAGGAGTGTTCTTCATCCAATGACTCGTCCTGGTACTAACACCTAATACTTGCCTCAAGCTTTATATCAAATGGGTTTAATTGGAAAAAATTATTTTTTAAAAGATTATTAAGAAAATGAAAACTCCAAATGAATACTCTTTAAATATCTCATGCTGTGTGCAACTTAAACAATGGAAGCTAATATGGCTCAAAAGTTATGATTGTCATCTTTTAATGCAAGAGTTTCTTCTTATAGTAATATGATAGTCTTTACTTGATAAAGTATGCTTGGTTCTTATTGATTTGTGTACCTTTTTTAAAGAACTTTATTCTAAAGTTCTTTAAGAATATAAGCTTGAATTATTTGAGTCTCAGGCTGTATTAATTTTATGTGAAATGGAAAAGATTTTTTCTCTATTTTTTTTTCACAATAATGGTACATTTAGTTATTCATTTGACAAATGAAGCAAAATTATTGGTATAGTTATTTATCTGTAGATGTATCATATTGAGAGGTATATCTTAAAGTATTATAAATTTTTTTACTTAAATTTCAACCAGGACGTTTGCTAATGATCTTTTTTATTAAACTTACATTTATATATGTTTCTTCTTACTCTTAAATCATATGTGCATAATAGAGCTTGTCCTAAAGGTTTAATTACAGAAGGGTACCTAGCAAATGAATGCATAACTTTTTGTTCCAGATACTTTAATAGGATGAAAACTATTTTTAATCAACCCATCCAAAATGAATATAAAAATCCTTTGTAGAAGAAGAAATATCCATTCTTTCTACTATAGGAAGACCATTGGGAACATTAAAACATAAAGGTTTTAATGTTAACAAGTGTAAAATGGTCTCATGAGTTATACTTAATGCTATAACTTTGGTTCAAGCACATCGATATCTATTATTTAATTCTACTGAGGTTGCTTATTTTATAAAGTAAGATCACTTATCTACATGCATATTATACTTGATAATTTTTTTTGTAGTATATTCTATAGTCTTTTAAGAATTTTTTTCATGTAGAAAATATAAGTAATTTATTAAGAGGCATAATTGGTCTTTTCGGCTTACACCATATGAGATACAAAAGTTGTAAAGTGACATTTTCATGATTGATTTCATGATTATGTAAGTCACACATTATGGTTTGGAATATGTAATTAAAGTTTTTATAGTTATATTATTATTTTAACTAAATATGAAATTGGATAGGTTGCCAATTTGGATCAATAAAGAAATGCAAACATCACAAATCAACTTAGATGGCTTACTCGTGGTCCAACTGATACTGTTAAGAAATACATTGGTTATATCGTTAATGGTTTTAGATTTTATACCAAGGCACGTGAGAGATACTTGAAAACTCAAAATAGTGGGGTTATTGTAACAACCAAGATGATGAGTTATGCAAGTACAAGAAATGCACAACTTATTGAGGGAAAAGTTAACTATTATGGGGTTTTAAAAGATATCATTTAGTTGAATTATACTGGTAGAATGAAAGTTATGTTATTTAAATGTGATTGGATTTATATAAATAGAGGTTGCAAGAAGGATAAATTTATTTTCACTTTTGTGAATTTTTCACATCTAGCTAATAGTGGAACTAATTTAGTTCATGATCCTTTTATCTTGGCATCATAAGCTAAGAAAGTTTTTTATGTGAAGGATGAAAGACATAATGATTGGGTTCTTGTCAAGCATGCAAAACTTAGAGATGTATTTGATATGGGTGATGAATCATCCTTATATAAAGAGCAAAAAAAAAAAAAAAGGATAAATCCATATTGAATTTGATAACACACATGGTATTTCAAATTAGGTTAGAAGTGAAGTTGATGATGAAGGAATAGAGGTCACACTAGAGATGAAAAATGAGCATGTAGAAGAGGATTCCATATATAAACATAATGGGGAAGACTTTTTTTAATTTTATATAATAGTTTAAATTATTGTTAAGGTTTTACAATGTAAGACATAGTTCACTAATATTTTATTTTTATGTTACTAGCTTGAATTACTTAATTTTGTGTGGTCATATAATATATTAAATTATACTTTGTGCTTTATATGGTTTGCCACTATCAAGTTCTTTGTTATATTGTACTTAGTTTATTTTGTGTATTATTAGACTTGAGATGGCAAAACATAGATGATTGAATATCATTAGGGCAAATCGTGCCTCTAGTTCTTAACTGTGAACACAATCTGAAGAGCAACATGTGCCTGAAAATCCAAAAGCTTCACAACATGAGCCCTTACAAGAATCTTAAGAACTAATTTCTCAATCTACAAATAATGAAAATCAAGATGAACAAGTTGAACATAATTCAGGTATAAAAACACAATATTTTGTTAGTACAATTCTTTATGTGTTATAATATTATAAAATTATAATTTTTAATGAATTTAATTACTTTTTTTACATGTAATTTTTCTATGTAAGAAATGTTTAACATAAAAAAGCTCAAGGTCTTACACGTAAGGCTGATATTTAGGATTTGGAAGAAGGGGAGCATGTTATTGTTAAGCTCAATGATGATGTTATACCTTTTGATGATTAATCTTGCTCTTTAATTTGATTCATTGGTAGTATGTTGAGAATGCCTAGCTTTGCACCAATTAATTATACAAATTGGCATGAAATGTCGGATAATAAGAAAGAAGAAATATGAAAAACAATAGATGTATCAATATGATAATGTTTTAGTTGCTAGCTAATGCCATGACAATAATATTTTAGTTTCTAGTTAATAGTAGCAATTCATATAATATATAGACATTTTCTTTCCAATTACCTCTTTCAAATTGTAGTCAAAGTTTGAATTTCATAAATATGATTTTGATAAGCTTGTTGTTGAAAAAATATTTCAAAAAAGTTAAGTTTTGGGCACTAAGAAACATGGGTGCTAAGTGGAGGCAATGAAAGAACGAATTGAAGTCTAAATTCTATGATGAACATAAGACACCAAAGGAAATGGCTGCAAAGGTTGATGATTCTCGAGTAGACAAAAGTCAATTCCTGTTTCTTACTGCACATTGGTTGACTAATAGAGCAAAAGTAAATGAGCCTCATTGCATAAGAATAAAATCATTCTCAAGGATCATTCAAATCTTGGTACATATATCAATTTTCCTTGTTTCACTCAGTTAAATGAATATGAAGTTTACTTTTTATATGTGTAATTTTGTCATTACAATAAGTAATGTTATACTTTTGTAGAAACAAGAAGCTAATAGAATTCCACTATCACGTGCTGAAATGTATATCATTTCTCGTACACGTAAAAATTGAAGTGTTTGAATGACAAGGCAGCTAAAATTATGATATTTAATTTAGTTATTACTTACTTTTACTTATGTTTAATTTTTTTATACTAAAATATTTGTTTATAATTTTAGGAACTCATGAAACAAGGTTTGAATGAAACTAGTGCTTAGAATTCTAAAGGTAGTTTTGAAAAGATGACGTTTATTCAAAAGTTAAAAGACCAAAGAGAAAAACATGCATTCGTTGCATGAGTACAGTATCTATTTCATCTAAACAATATGGTTCTTCATCTTCTAAATTGGTTTAGCATAAGGAGGAGGTAATAAGAGTTGAAGGTTGAAATTAAAGACTTGAAAGGAACTTTAAGTACTATTTTATTGGTACTTAAAAGATAATTTCCTAATGAGAATATGAATATCTTAAATACTATTACTCACATGATGAATAGAGAGGTATATATAACATCTATTTAGTTTATATGTATGTAAATTGTCATCTTGCTCATGAATCTTGAACCTTATTAAAAATTTTTTGAATTAATTTTAGGTTCCTAATGCTAGTAGTGCTCCAAAAATCATACGTAAAAACTACCATTCTTCAAATTCAAGTCATCAACTTAATGAAAATGAAAATGGTAAACTTTTCATCACATGATATATATATGTGCAAATGCTTTGCTTGATACTTATTTCTTAGATAGAATGCCAAAATCAATTTTGAATCTAGGTTTTGAATTATGTAATTGTGATCTTGAAACATTACCCATCGTCTTTGTCATAATCATTAAATTACATTATGATTTAAACATTACCCATCCCTTGAGATAGTTTTCTTTCCTTTTTTTCTTTGAAAAGCCTTCCTTATGATGTAAGCATGCTTTGTAGTTATAGACTTGAATGTTATAGTGAAAATATTTATTTAATGATAGTTCTATTAACTAAAATAATCTTAGGCTAGTTTCATTAAGTTATTATTTAGAATTAAACTAAAAGAATGAAGAGATTACACATGCAAATTAGGTTATTTCTTGTTCATTCATGCATTACAGTAATGAACAAGATGTTTGTAAAATTATTTTTACTAGTATATAAATGGATGATTACCTTTGTATATATGAATGAATAAAATATTTATAAAATTATTTTTACTGGTATATAAATTGATGATTACCTTCTTACCTTTTATATATATAAGATAATTTATAAGAATTCTAATTAGATTTTTTATGCGATGCAGATGTTTCTTTGTAGAAATCTATGATGGGATCATTTATTTTAGGAAGTTGTTTATTTACTCGGAGCATTATGTTTGTAGGGGGATATGGTTTTGTTTTGGATGTTATGCATTTTGTTGAAATAAAGTTATTGTGTTTTGTGATGCTTGATTGGTATATTGAATACTGTTAATGAGCTGGGTTCATTGAGCTTGTTAGTTATATGATGTAGCTATATTTGTTGACTTTTTCAAGACTTGTGATATTTTGTATGAATTAAAATATTTTGGTGTTGGAAAAGGCTTGTAATAGGTGCATGTATATTTTTTCTTATTGAGGTGGTTTTGCAATTGTTTGTTCGTTTATAGATTTTTTAAGATTATCTTGTTCAGAGTTCTATTGAAACTTTAAGGTGATCAAAAGGTCTTTAGGTGTCTGGTGGTACAAACTTATGATTGTGTTTTTAAGGTGAGGTAATGTAACTCTTTATCTATGTTTGTTTTATCGATGTTTGTTTTATCAGACTTGATACAATGACTTTAATTTTTCACTTATACTAAGTTTGTAGATTATAAATAATTTGCTTGTATTGTTAATGTTATTAAATATCTTTTACTTTATTGTGTTTTTTTTTTTTGTTTATATGAAAACATATCATATTATGATTATAAATAAATTAATATTAATAATTAAAAATATAATTTTTAAAAAAATTTACCAATATCTTAGCATTGATACTGATGTATTTGATCGTTAGAATATTTCAGGTGTTACTAACAATCACCAAAATATAATAAAAAAATTAAAACATATAAGTCTATATTGACAATCTCTAATCGTCAATAAAGGTAAGAAAATTAAAGCATATAATTCTATATTGACAGTCTCTAATAGTCGGTATAGGTAAAAAAATTAAAAAAAAAAAATTAAAAAAAATACAAGTCTATACTAACGGATGCTAAGCATCGGTATAAGTAAAAAAAATTATAAGTCTATACTGACAGATATTAATCGTTGGTATAGGTCAAAAAAATTAAAACATATAAGTCTATACTGACGGGCTAGCCATCAGTATAGGTGAGAAAATTAAAATATACAAATTTATATTAACGAGCTTTAAGTGTTAGTATAGGAAAAAAATTACAAGTCTATACTGATGACCATTAACTATTGGTATAGGCAAGAAAAATTAAAACATATAAGTCTATACTAACGGGTGTTAACTGTTGGTAAAATGTATAATGATGAAACACACAACAGATACTATACCAATAGATATATATTTACTGACGGTCTTAAACCATAGGTATATCTCTATAAGCTATTTTGACACCTTAAAAATAGTCAGTATAGGTCTATACCGACAAAGGATATACTGACGGTTAAAAGTTCGTTAAAATACAGATTTTGATTGTTGGTATAGGGTTTATGCTGCTATACTAATAGATTTTGGGGTTTTACCAACACTTTTTTGAATGTCATTATATGTCAGATTTCTTGTAGTATGGTGTCACTTCAACAAAATGAATTGGAATCTCTTTTGTAAATGTTTATGAATAAATAAGTACATGATCATAATGGTGCTAAAAACAGTTATAAACATATGATAAAAGAATAAATAAGTATTATATATCTTTAATTCTAACACTAGGAGTTGAGGTTTAATTTGCGGATACCATCAACTTCGTTAAAATTTTAAAATATATAAATTAATTAAAGGTTTAAATTGAGAGATATATTTTTATATTCATAATATTTATTTGTGTAAAAGGATAAAGATTAAACACCAAATTTCAAACTAGTAAGGAATTGTTAGTAGTTTAGAATGTAGTACGTCCCACATTGGATAAAAAAATTTAATTGTTGATGAATAAAATTAATTTTTTATTAATTTTATTTATATTTTAAATAATTATATTTAAATAAAAACAATCATATGACAAATGGTAATAACTATTTGAATACAAATATGTTATTATTCATAAATGTCATAATTATTTGAATAAAAATTTATTTTTGTTCATTCATTATAAATAAAATTTTTAGTATAACGATTTTTATTACTTTTGATTAAAATGTTTGAAATTTTGTTATATTCTAAAAGCATAATTATTTTAAAAAAAGTATTCTTCATGTTTCAAAATCAAAACATATTTTTATTATTTCTTTTCTCTTATTTATTTTTCTAAAACTATTCTTGTCAGGCATACATTTACTTGGCATGTAGGAGCTGAAACTTTTCACTTGCTCAAAGTGTTCCATAGAAGTAACTTGTGTATCCAACTATTACTTCATTAGTATCTCTTTTTCATTCGGAAGCAGAATTGCAAGTGTTTTTTCATTTTCATTTATTTTGTATTTTTGGAAGTAAATATATATTTTTGAGATGAGTATCATATTAATTAATAAATTTATAATGTAAATATTATATTAAAATTTTTAGAATTTAATTATTATATTAAATATTTTATTATAATTCAAGAACTATTCATAATATTAATCCTTAAAAAAAAAAGAGAAATATAATGGCTTTAAGTTTTGAGTGTCGAGAAAAACTATTCCGTCTAGCCTTTAATATTTGAACAGTTTTCCACTGCATGATGAGTATGTACTGTTATTACTTAATACAGATAAGTCACATGTTTACAAATACCAAGCAATAATAAAACTGATTGGTTTTAAATTAATTAATAAATAATTCCTAGTTAGCTAGGGTTGAGTATGGTGGGATCGACATCCATCGTGGACGTCGCAAAATGGATGAGAATCTTCCAGGAGCAGGATCACGTGCATGGGAATAATTGTGAGAAACGGATGCAACAAAAACCTCTTCCATTGGCAGCGTTAAAAATCAAAGGTAAAGTCAAGTACCTTATGCCCTGAGCATCGGTTTCTCGTTAATTATGTGGGATAGTGTTACGTGCTAAGTAGTAGTAACTAATAGTAGTATAATCTTTCTTCTTGACTAATTTATTAGCAGTACTCTAGTTGCTGTAGAGTGGTCCGTTGTTATTTCCTAGAAGATATTATCTTTTTAACATATATAGTCAGGATTTTGATCTCATTTTCATTGTATTATTTGACACGCATGTTGCTTAAATGGCTCCACTTAAAATGTTCAGCAAAAGACTGATGCCAAACAATATTATATATTACACATGCCAAAAATAATTAGCTAGTAAAATGATTTTGTTATTGACAATAATTACTGCATCTGATCTGATCTGATCTGATGATCAGGGTAAGTATAATGACAAGTGTAACTAACAAGCTATAATATATATGATTTTTATGTCATCAATCATATCATCAGCCATGTCAACTAACTAAATCTATATAATTTCATGAAAAATTATTAAATTTTTATTTAAATTTCAAATAGATCATTGAACTTTAATTTATCATTATAAAATCATTAAGATATATTAAGTGTATCAAATTTGATTACTCTAATAAATTTTATTTAAGTAAAATTAAAATTTTGAATTCAACCAAACAACATTTAAATTTTTTATGTAACAAAAAATCTTCTCATATTGTATAGAAAATCCAAGAAAAAAAAAAAAAACGTAAACTTAAAGCAATACACCTTTAATGAATATTTATTTTTCTTAAAGTATTACTATTTTTATTTAAATTAAAGAGTTTAATATTGATGCATGCTTGGAAAGTGTGTTCCCATCCCATGCTGATCTCAGGCGTGTATCTGGACAATAACTGAAAGGAGCAAAACTATCCCCTACGGTTTCAATCAGTTATTTATTTGAAGAAAAGACTAACAATTCGAGATTGATGCATGCATGCTTTTCCGTCTTCGTTTCTTTCAACATTAGCAAATAAATTGATACTAATATGATTTATGGGTTGTTTGTTACTATTTTTTTTTTTTTTTTTGGGGGTTACATTAGGAGGACAAAACTCTAATGCAAGTAAAAAAAATGAGAGATTTGATTCGAAATTAAATCTTTAATGTTTATTCAAGCGTCTTTAACTATTAAACCAAAAGCTTGAAAACATGATGTTTTTTACCATGCATCTAAGTTTTAGTGGCATGCTCCACCTAGACTTCAGAAATGGTTTAGTAGATTTCAAGGTTTTTCATGATTGTGGAATGAAAAAGTTGTAGTAATTTTTATGAAAAGCGCCCAATGTAGCTCTAGCAAAACAGTGGCAATTTTTCTTCAGGCTAGTAAGTGCTAACCTACCTTGCCAATCGTACAGAAATCATATCCGTAATAATAATTTTGTAAACATTGGAGAAAGCTTGGGTATGCACATCACACTTAAATTTTTTTTTAATTTACCTTTTTTAATTTTTTTTGTTTCCGTTTTTATTTTTAATTTTATTTATTCTATAAATTTTATAAGAAAAAAAAACATTAAAGATAGGATGATCTGTCTCACTGAGAATATATATAAAAATATTTATTATTATTATTTTTTTAATCTTATATTTTGTATTATATCAATAAACTTATTATTTTGATACATTAATTTACTAAATTTACATGGCACCTTATTTAATTTTTCTTTTTTTTTTTTTAGTTCTTAGTTTTTTAATTAGATAAATTTTATTAAAAAAATTTAATGAAGGTAGAGATAATAAAACAACTTATATCTTATGGGTTTTTTATTCATTTTGATCTAATATGTAATTTTTCTTTTTAAATTTGAAATTGGGATAGAGTTTTTTTTTTTTAAATTAGACCCATATTGGAGTCAATGAAAGTAGAAGTGTCAAAACAACCCGTATTAGATAGTTTTGACCCATTGATACATTAAGTATCTTTTTTAAAATCATAATCAAGTTAATGTAGAATACTTATATTTTTAAATCGAGGTCGAATTAAGGTAAGTTTAGGATACTTTATCACATCCAGCCTCATTTTGTCTTAGGATATAAATAAAAATATATATAATATTATTTATTTAATTTAATTTATATATTATTAATAAAATTATAATTTAATATATTAATTTAATAAAATACTGTTTATATATAATTAAAATATAATTTATATTAAAAAATTATATTTCATTAATGTTTATATTATTGAATTGATTTTTAATCAAATCAAATTAGATGTAAGTTATATATATATATATATATATATATATGTCGAGTCTAGATTTGGTATAAAAATAATAATTCGATATTAGATTGGAGCAGGGATGAACATAAACCTACTACTATTCGATCTATTGCTATCCCTAAGTAAAGGTTTTCACGTGACATCTTTATTTGATTCCTTTTCATTTTTTCCTTGGCCTTTTCTTTTCTTCTTTTTTTTTTTTTTAGTTTTAGTTTTATTTTTGTAAATGATCTATTTTAATATTTATTATATTTAGAAAAATAAATTTAAAAGAAAGGATGTGTATTTGATTTGTTATATAAGAATAAAATGTGTACATTATCTATAAATTAATTGATAAATTTTCATTAATCATTATTTTTATTTAAAAATTATAAACAAAATAATGTACTGATTTATTAAATTTAATATTATTAACTATAAGTAAAAAAAAAATTGCACCAGCAGCAAAGCATTGCTAGTGGTAATAATTTACAAGTGATTTTTGCTAGAGTGAATTTACACTTCAAAAAGCATTGAGCTAAAAGCTTTAACCCATTTAACCCGATCCTGTGAGAGTTTCCACTGGCTAGGAACATCAGACATGGCATGGATGTTGAACCTCTGTAAAGGGAGAAACATCACGTGGATAGAAATTTTAAAACCGAACTATATATCTCAGCATAACGACCACCAGGGCATCATTTACAATGCCGTTGAAAGTAATCAGACAGGCATACGTATAGCTTCTTGGTTATCATAGTTTGTCCTTTTTACCAAAAAAAAAAAAAAAAAGCAGAAACAAGAATAACCATTAAGTTCTGCTGTTCTCGTTTCCCATTTGGATTCTTATGAAGCAGTGTGGTGAACAGGGACGCCATAATGAAAGAGAGTTTTCAGAGTCAAAGAGTTACCATCCTTCACTTCGCCAAAGAGGACCCGAAAGGTACATTTTGAATATCAAAATGAAAATGAGAATACGCCTTCATCTAACAAATCAAATTCTGGTATGCATTCCATTCCCATGCATGAATCCTTTATACACAACTAACAACCAAAACTGCTATATCATTTCGCATTTCCTTCCACTCTTGAAACTAAAATTCTATGTAAGTTGTCATCTCCAAAATAACCCCAACTGTTGCTGGACAACAGATAAGTCACCCTTACCAGCAACATCTTCATTGCTGGTACAGTTTTGATCACTAATTTTTCATCTGGAACAAATGAATATAACATTGGGAAGATTTTATGCATGCAGGTCCTTGTTCAAATTCCATACAGGAGCTTTTGGAACAACACCATCACTCAAGATCCCACTGCCATTATCCACGCTAATCAGTGGATCAGATTCACTTTCCTTAACCTGCATCATTCAAGAAAGAGGAGAATAGGTCAACAAATATTCCCAGACATCAGGGCAAACAAGGATCACATCTAACAATTTGGTAGGCAAGGTCATTAAAACCACCCACATGGACATGCAAAGAATTACCTGTGACAGTTCTGCTGATATGTCACTAGCCTTCTGCTGCCGGTTCTCAACAGTGCAATAACATGAATAAAGGACCATTCCAAATACAGCAATCAAGATCCCCAAAATGTTGCGCCAGCTAAATGGATCATGAACTAGAACATAACCGAAGGCCAAAACAAGGCATGTTTTCAGATGTCCTAGGACCTGGTAGGTGACTGGTGATGTCTTTCCAATTACCAGAAATGTACTAAAGTTGACAGAGACAGATATCAGGCAGGACAGAACAATGAAGAACTGCAACAAGATTGCACATAGAAACAATTAGAATTGAATAAATATAAGAAAATTATACTGCTACCATATTTCTCTCTCTCTCTCTCTCTCTCTCTCTCTCTCTTTTTTTTTTTTTTTATGTGGGGAGGGGGGTTGTTTGGAATATGTCAGCAATGATTTCTTACCAGCACTTGCGGGGTATACTTGAAAGCAAAAACATTCTGGTTAGTCAAAAGCCCATCCAGGAATGGGCCAATAATGAACAAAGTTATCGCCTGATAAGGGCAAGACTGGTAGAGAAGTTGGGTTGAAGATACTTTGAACTTCTTCTGAATGGTATTAGTCATCTAAGAGGAATGAGTTAAGAACTTAAACAACTAAGAGAATTTTGTACTTAGATCAAGAAAAACCTATTCTTGCAGCTCAAATTTAACAATTCATTTATTGTTCCTAAACATGGAAACAATGACGGAAATAAAACATGAAAAGAATGGCAAATATCACTCCAGCTAAGGATACAATTTGAGCTATGCATGTAGTAACAACTGCCAGCAGAGAAAGGATCGAACCCAGGAGATTGAGCTGAAGATCAGTCACAGTTGCAACTCCAACACCCAAAAGAAGAATGGCCAATGAAAGCTGGATGTTCCTACTGCAATAGCATTTAGGTGTATCAAAAATACAGCCATAACCAATAAATTACCACTCCAAAATAATAGCAGGTATAAACTACAAATAAACCTAAAACCACTAGCAAATTACAGCACAAAACCAGTAAAAATTTCAACTGGGAGGGTACAGAAATAGAAGAAATTTTGGATTGTAGCAGATAAAAAACTAACCCCAAACCAGAAATTCAAGTGTTTATAAGCACAGAAGGTCTTTATCATCCTCTGATGGTAAGAGGAGGAATTGCAATTTTATCCTAACTTTAGCGTTTAGCACAGAAGGTCCTTATCAAGGCTTTCAATCCTTGCTTGTCAACAAGTGAGCATCAGAAAATGGCCCACAAGCGATCAATGCAATGTCTAGCCCCCTAAAAAAATCTATTCCTAATGTTTAACTCCAAAACCCACAGTTGTAAGAGGCCAAAATTATAAAAACATGAAAGATCATCTGTCATAAGAAGAAACAAGCATGCTCACAACTGACCTGAATTTCTTCCTGAAGAAAAAAGTCTCCAAAAGAACAGTACAGGGGATAATTGCCAGTTTTGTCATCTAAATACAAAACAAAACGACACAAATTTTCAGAAACTGGTTCTCCTAGTATGCTTGTAAAGTATAGGAAGAAGTGGTAAACTTTGAACTGGATAGACATGGAACTAACAGATTCCTTATCCCAAGATGCTGTCAGCAAACATATCATTCTGTACAAGTTATGTTGGAATCAGGCAAAACTTGGACATGACTTACATATGATTTAAGAGGATAATGACCTTAAAATAGAACTTTACCTGGTAGAAACCAACGGAATTGAATCCCAAACTAAGATTCAAAAGCCCAATGGATATTCCATTTAATATACCAAATCCCATAACAGCTCGGGCATCAAAAGGCTTGTGCTCAAACAATTTCATCCATAAGGCCACATGAAGAGAACAAAACGTGACCAGGAGATGCCAGCTTGTCAAAGTTGTGGCTGCAGCATCCAGACCAGAAATTAGCATAAATAATCAAGCAATAGACAGCAAGCAAAGACTAGAATTTCTGATGATGCTTTTTCAAATTAACCACATGTAATTACAATTTACAATAAACTATTAGCTTACATCTTATTTGGTCTTTAATTGATGACCATGTGATAGGAGTTATGAGATCTAAAGAACTTTTGAATTATCTTTTGTCCAAAATAGCATGCCACATCATATAATTAGCATCATGAAGTAATTCAAAGACACAAGTTGAGAAAAGTTTTTCTTATGAGAATGAAGGAATGAGAACATCATTTATGTTATTGTAGCTAAAAATGATGTAGCAATAATTTGACGTAACATACGAAGATTAGCAAGGTGAAGAGTCTATTACTGTCAATAAGCTAAAATCTAAAAGAAAAAAAATATATACAATGAGATCATAACAATTGAAAAGGTTAAGTCTGCCAGATAAATCCTTATAACTAAACTATTCTTTTTGAGCATATAATGTTATTGTATTTAAAATACAAAATCAGCTGACTTCATGCATTATATTATATATCAGCCATAAATCACTCGCAACAAATGAGGCATGGGATGGAAACAAGCTTGTCTCTTTTAATCAATTGTGAATTCATTCGATCATTTTGTCAGGAACATTTATGGTCACCAACCTGATCGATTTGTGCACTTAAGTGATGTTTACTAATAGAAATTGATTAGCAATCCCTCTTTAGTCAATGTCAATACTCATACAGATTCTGATTCTAATCACTTACTAACTCCTAACTTCTATTCAAGGGATTGATATTTCCTGAGCATATTTTCTAATGTGTGCACGTAAAGAAGCAGATCAATTCATAATTTCCGCATTAGCACACAAGACAGCTATTGAAGTCTATTCAACTTATAATTTTGGGACAGCTACTTATCATGACAATTTTGCTTAGAATACATATTCAACACCTTAAAATTTTCCAATTGAAAACAAAAACCATCTCTAGTTTCAGTGATCGGATCACATACTTGATAGAATAAATAAATGAGACAAGAAAGAAAATTAAGACAAAATGATATTTGACGGCATACATCCAGAAATCTAAGAGAAAAAAGGCCGGAATATGGAAGTGCCTAATTCTGGAGACGAATCAAAAGCAATAACACATCGTTAGGGAATCCATATAAACAATGAGTCCAGCAAATCGGAGAATAATTAATAACGATAAAGAAGAGGTTTAACAAAACTGACCAAACGTGAAACCTAGAGTGCTGATAAGAGCCTTGTTGCAAATAACAATGGACACCGAGGAGACCACTGATAAACTCAAAGAACCTATTGTCCCCAGCTGGAACTTGGGGTTCTCACTCATTTTTCCTTTTGAATTTTGTTCGTCAATCGTGATCCGGATCCACTTAATCTGCTAACGTTCTAGGTTAAATATAGTTAAAAAAAGAAGCACGTATTGAATACTCGTCCTAGCTTATTGGCGCTTAAATTAGCGAAAATTGTTGAAAATCAAAGGTCGGAGCTGCAGGAATGAGAATGCGGAAGCGGCAAACAAGAAAAAATGAGAAAAGAAAAATGAATATAGAAATTAGAGCATCAAAGAACCCTAGAGCTGCTGCATTAAAAGAAGGATGAGAGAGAGAAACCTTAGAGTCGGAGAGTCTGAAAGAAAAAAGGAAATCTGGGAAAGAAGGACAGTTGCATATGAATCTGTCGGTAATGATACGTTTCCTTTTTTTTAATTACCAGTGTGGAAGAACCTTTAATTATAATAATTATTGCATTTACTTATAATATATTATTAAATAATTAATTAAAAATTCAATAATTAAAATATAATTAAAAATTAAATCTTCAAATAATAAAATTATTATTATTATTATTTTTACAACTGAATCAAAACCTGTTGGCTGGCCTTTTTTTAATTTAAAACAAAAAATAAATAAGTAGCAGTAGTAATACAGAAAATGAAAATGACACGGCCACGTTTCTCGCCCGATAATTTTGGAATTATACAGAAACCGGGCCGGGGTTGCTATTTCTTTTTCTTTTGCTTCAGTGATGTCCTACATGACGTAAACCTAAATTAAACAATTAATATTTGCTGATGTGTCCGTCTGTCTGTCACGTTACCCTTTGGTTGTAAGTAATTTGAATTTGACCGCAGGGTTAGGAAAATCGTAGACTTTCTACCAGTAATTTTCTAGATTTTTGTTATTTTGTTTCGTGCACTACTGCCAGTAAATTCAATTGTTTTTGACTTTCTTATCTGGCAAACATAAATGAAATTCAAGACAAGATGTTGCCAAAAGTGAGATTCCCTTCTATGGATGGTAAATATACCGAATCCATCAGGTTTCACCTAGATTCAATCGATGTTTTGAAAGTTAAATTTTGAATTCAATTGAGTTAAATTTAAAATCGAATTTTAAATAAATTTATCTCAATCAAGTTCAATATATATTTATAAAAAATATTTTTTATTATTTATTTAATTATATATATTTATATATATTATATTAATAAAATTATTATTTATTATTTTAATTTAATATATTAATTTAATAAAAATATTATATTTATATATAATAAAAATATAATTTATATTAAAAAATAATATTTTATAAATATTATACTAAGTTAAAATTATTAAATTAATTTAAGATTAGATCGGATTGATTATTGTTTTATACATATGCGAGTCGAGTCGAATATAAAAAATAATATTTTAATAACAGATTAGGTCCAAATTGGATATATATTTTATGAAGTCAGATTAGAGTTAGAGAGAATAGAAATCTATCTTGATTTATCGTGTTGCCATCACCATTCCCTTCACATTATTTTACCTATGGTACATTTTTTTCCCTCTTTCAATTCGCTCTTTATATTAAGGAGTTGAGAAAATGATTTTCAGCAAGTAAGGCATGTTTTGTGGGAACAATTCATATTAGTTATTACTTAAAATATAACTATATTTGTTGTCCGCAAATTAACCATTATGCAATTTATAATAGATAAATGCTCAAACAATGCAAAACATGTATATAGTGTGCATCATTTTCTTCATTAACACCTATAAATATCATTTTCTGTATGAGTATTGACATTAACTAAGGAGGATAAGATAGGGTTGAGGGTTGAAGGTTTGGGGTTTGGCATTTGGCTTTCAGGGTTCGGGGTTCAGGGTTCAGGGTTCGATGTTCAAGGGTTCAGGGTTTAGGTTCCAAGGTTTAAGTTCGGGTTCAGGTTTTGGGTTTTGAGTTTCAGGTTTCAGGGTTAAAAGTTAAAGGTTAAGGGTTAAGGGTTAAGGGTTAAGGGTTCAGGGTTTAGGATTTAGGGTTTAGGGTTTTAGGGTTTAGGGGTTAGGGATCAGTGGTCAGGGTTTAGGGTTTAGGGTATCATGCCTCGAGACCAAGACGCAACACAGTTATATTACCTTGAAGTAAATCCCAAAGTAATACTAAGCTTTCTTTTTTAATCATTATAAAATTTTTCAATAAACTGATATAGTCTGCCTAGTAAAATTCATATTTTTAATTTAATTAATGATACATCTCTAAATATCCAAATACAAATAATATAAAATACTAAATCGTTTCATAAGATTTCATTGGCCAACATTGTCTCCGATGACTAAGTAATCTTTTTCATTTGATCTTTTAGCTTTCACAAAACTAAGTAAACTTATCACTTACTCATCTATAAAGAAAACGTAAAAAGGGAATTAGCAAACCACAGCTCAAAAAGTATAGGCTCACACACCTTACTGGATCAATCATCGATTTCATATATATCATATAGATCATTCAAAATATTTGTCTGATCATAATGTCAAAATATTTCAAAGATCATCGTTTTGTCAAACATTTCGCAAATTCATAAATCAATGTAAAAATATGTCAATTCAAAAATCATTGCAAAATATGCTACCATTCAAATATCATAATCAAACCAAATCATGGATCAATCATTAAAAATTGATGATTATTGAATGGAGTTTAAAGGCTGAAAGTTTAGGGTTTGGGTATGCGCTAATACCTGCATTACATTTTTGTGGGGGAAGCACCCCAAGGCTAAGTCGTTCAAAGATCTAAAAGTAATCATCAATTATAGGCATTAATTAGGGTTTAGAGGATAAGGTTTAGAGGTTAGAGGTTAGGAGCCAAGGTTTAGGGTTTAGGGTTATGGGTTAGGGTTAGGGGTTAGGGGTTAGGGATTAGGGGTTGGGGTTTTAGGGTTTGGGGTTGGGGGTTGAGGGTTTGAGGTTTGAGGGTTGAGGGTTAAGGGTTGAAAGTTTAGGGTTTAGGGCTCGAGGCTTGGGTTTCGGGTTTAGGGTTTTAGATTTGAGGTTTGAGGTTTAAAGTTTTAGGGGTTATGGGGTTTAGGGTGCGGGGTCTGGGGTTTAAGGTTTAGGGGTTAGGGGTTAGGGTTCAGGGGTCAGGTGCAGGGTTCAGGGTTAGGGTTCAGGGTTGAAGGTTCAGTGTTTAAGGTTTAGGGTTTAGGGTTTAGGGTTTGGGGTTTAAAGGTTTCAGGTCAAAATGATTTAAACTAGATAATAGTTTTAATAGTCTTAACTATTTGAATTAGCTCAATAAACACATTTATTGTTTAAATATCTTATCAATTTTTATTATATTATTAATTTAGCAATATTTGTCTCCAAATAATCTTGTATGAATAAAAACAATTATTTTATGACAAAACAAAAATTATAATGATTTAAGATAGATAATTGTTCAAATAGTCATAATTATTTAAATTGATTCAAAAAAAGATTTAGTTTTTAAATTTCTTATTAATTTTTAAAATATTAATAAATTAATATTATTTTATTTTGAATAATTTTATATGAATAGAAACAATTGTTTTACAACAAAAAAGTCATAACGATTTAAAATAAAGAATAATTCAAATGGACATGACTATTTTAATTTGTTTGGTGAAAAAATTTATTTTTTAAATCTCCAACTTATTAACTTTTAGAATATTAATAAATTAATATTATTTTATTTCGAATAAGTTTGTATGAATAGAGGCAATTGTTTTATGACAAAATAAAATATCATAACGATTTAAAATAAATAATTATTCAAATAATCATAACTATTTGAACTCACTCGGTAAACAAATTTATTTTTTAAATCTTTTACATATTAATTTTTAAATTTTTAATAAATTAGTATTATTTTATTTTGAATAAGTTTTTATGAACAGAAACAATTGGTTTATGACAAAATAAATTGTCATAACGATTTGAAATAGATAATTGTTCAAATCGTTATAACTATTTGAAAGTGTCAAGAAAACAGATTTATTTTTAAAATTTTTATTGATTACTTTTTAGAATATTAATAAATTTTTGTTATTTTATTCAAAATAAGCTTGCATGAACAAAAACAATTATTTTGTGACAAAACAAAAGGTCATAATGTTTTAAAATAGATAATTGTTTAGATAGTCATTGCTATTTGAACATGATTGGTAAATAGATTTATTTTTTAATTCTCTTACTCATTAATTTTTGGAATATTAATAAATTAGTATTATTTTATTTCAAATAAGCTTATTTGAACTAAAACAATTGTTTTATTACAAAATAAAAGATCATAATGATTTGAAATAGTTAGTTATTCAAATTGTCATAACCATTTTAACTTGTTTGGTAAACATATGTTTTTTTTAAATCTTTTACTTATTAATTGTCAAAAAATTAATAAATTAATATTATTTTAATCCAAATAACCTTGTATGAACAGAAACAATTGTTTTATGATAAAATAAAAAGTCATAAAATTTGAAATAAATAATTATTCAAATAGTCATAACAATTTGAACTAGTTCAATAAACAAATTTATTTTTTAAATTTTTTACTATTTAATTGTCTTGATATTAATAAATTTATATTATTTTATTCAAAATAAGCCTATATGAACCAAAAAAAATTATTTTATGATGAAACAAAAGTTTATAGTGATTTCAAATAAATAATTGCTCAAATTATCATAATTATTTAAACTTATCCTATAAACAAATTCATTTTTTTAAATCTTTTAATTATTAATTTTCAAAATATTGATAAATTGGTATTTTTTTTATTTTGAATAAACTTATATGAACTGAAACAATTCTTTTATGATAAAACAAAAGGTCATAATGATTTAAAATAAATAATTATTCAAATAGTCATGACTAATTGATCTAGTTAGATAAACATATTTATTTTTTGCATTTTTTATTACTAATTGTCAAAATATTAATAAATTAGTATTATTTTAATTCGAATAAGCTTGTATGAACAGAAACAATTGTTTTATAATAGAACAAAAAGTCATAACGGTTTGAAATAAATAATTGGTTAAATAGTCATAACAATTTGAACTAATTTGATAATTAGATATATTTTTTAAATCTCTTATTAGTTTTCAAAATATTAATAGATTAGTATTACTTTATTCCAAACAAACTTATATGAACAAAAACATTTATTTTATGACAAAATAAAAGGTCATAACGATTTAAAATAAATAATTATTAAAATAATCATAATTATTTGAATTGGTTAGGTAAAATTTTTTTTAAATCTCTTATTAATTTTTGAAATATTAATAAATTCATTTTGTTAGAAAACAAATTTATTTTTTTAAATCTCTTATTAATTTTTGAAACATTAATAAATTAGTATTATTTTATTTCGAATAAGCTTGTGTGATGAAAAATAATTATTTTATGACAAAACAAATGTTCATAACGATTTGAAATAGATAATTGTTAAAATTACCATGCTTATTTGAATTGATTTGGTAAATAGATTCACTTTTTAAATCACTTACTTATTAATTTTTAGAATATTAATAAATTATTATTGTTTTATTTCGAATAAGCTTGTATGAATTGAAACAATTGTTTTATGACAAAACAAAAGGTCGTAACGATTTTAAATATATAATTGTTCAAATAGTCATAACTATTTGAATTTGTTTAGAAAACAGATTTATTTTTTAAATATGTTGCTTATTAATTTTTGAAATATTAATAAATTAGTATTATTTTATTTTGGATAAGCTTTTTTGAACTAAAATGATTGTTTTATGACAAAACAAAAGGTCATAACAATTTTAAATAAGTAATTGTTTAAATAGTCATAACTATTTGAGCTAGTTCGGTAAATAAATTTATTTTTTCAAATCTCTTGCTTATTAATTTTTTGAATGTTAATATATTCAGATTATTTTATTCTATATAAGCTTGTATTATATGAAATAAATATTTTATGACTAAAAAAATGTCAGAATGATTTGAAATAGATAATTATTCTAATAATTTTAACTATTTGAGCTACTTTAATAAACACATTTATTTTTTAAATATCTTACTTATTAATTTTCAAAATATTATTCAATTAATATTATTTTTAATCGAATAAGCTTATATGATTAGAAACAATTATTTTATGACAAAGCAAAGATCATAATGATTTAAGATTAATAATTGTTGACATAGTCATAACTATTTGAAATGGCTCGATAAATAGATTTATTTTTTAAATCTCTTAGTTATTAATTTTTTAAATACTAATAAATTAGTATTATTTTATTTCGAATAAGCTTGTATAATAAAAAACAATTGTTTTATAACAAAACTAAAGGTCATAACTATTTGAAATAAATAATTATTCAAATAGCCATAATTATTTTAACTGATTCAGTAAACAAATTTATTTTTTAAATATCTTACATATTACTTTTAGAAATATTAATAAAATAGTATTATTTTATTTCGTATAAGCTTGTATTAGCTAAAACAATTGTTTTATGACAAAATAAAAGGTCATAATGATTTTAAATAGACAATTATTCAAATAGGTATAACTATTTAAACTTGTTCGGTAAATAGATTTATTTTTTAAAATTTCTTTCTTATTAATTTTTCGAATGTTGATATATTAGTATTAATTTATTCTCAATAAGCTTGTATGAACTTAAGCAATTGTTTTATGACTAAATAAAAGGTCAAAATGATTTGAAATAGATAATTGTTATAATAGTCTTAACCATATGAACTAGTTAAGTAAACAAATTTATTTTTCAAATCTCTTACTTATTAATTTTTGAAATATTATTAAATTTGTATTATTTTATTTCAAATAAGCTTGTACAAATAAAATAAATTATTTTATGACAAAACAAAAGGTCATAACGATTTGAAATTGATAATCATTCATATAGTCTTAACTATTTGAATTGGTTCCACAATTATGTTTATTTTTAATTTTCTTGGTTATTAAGTTTCAAAATATTATTAAATAGTATTATTTTATTCCAAATAAAATAGTATGAATAGAACCAATTGTTTTATGACAAAACAAAAAGTTATAAGTTATAACGATTTGAAATGGATAATTATTCAAATAGCCAAAACTATTTGAAATGGTTTGGTAAACAAATTTATTTTTTTAAAATCTCTTACTAATTAATTTTCTAAATATTAATAAATTAATATTATTTTATTTCGAATAAACTTATATGAAAAAAAATAATTATTTTATCACAAAACAAAAAGTAATAACAATTTGAAATAGATAATTGTTCAAACAATTATACTTATTTGAACTGGTTTGGTAAATAAAATTATTTTTTAAATCTCTTACTTATAAAATTTTGAAATATTAACAAATTAGTTTTATTTTATTCGGAATAAACTTGTATGAGTTGGAATAATTGTCTTATGACAAAATAAAAGTCATAATAATTTGAAATAGATAATTGTTCATACAGTTTTAATTGTTTGAATTGATTTGGCCAAGGGATTTATTTTTAAATTTCTTAGTTATGAATTTTTAGAATATTATTAAATTAGTAGTATTTTATTTCGAGTAAACTTGTATGAATAGAAATAATTATTTTATGATAGACAAAAGGTTACAACAATTTGAAATAGATACTTGTTCAAATAGTCATAATTATTTGAACTAATTCAATAGATAGATTTATTTTTAAATCTCTTACTAATTCTTGAAATATTAATAAATTAGTATTATTTTATTTGAAATATTAATAAATTAGTATAATAAATATTTATTATTGTCATATTAATAATATTATCAAAACTAATACATTATAATAATTTAAATTATGATAATTAATTATTTTTATTTCGGATAATTAATACAAATAAATCTAATTATTTATTCATACCTATTAATAATTGTCAATATTGAATTGATAGAGCTTTGTTAAGGGTAATTCATATTATAATTAAATATAGTATCATAATATATAATTGTTGTTGAAGCAAATGGTATAATAATATCTCAATTATTATTAATAATTATTATATATATTACTAATAATTAATATATATAAGTTAAATATAACAATAATTTAACTATCATAACTAATATTTTTTGTTATTAATTATTATTATAAATCAAATAAGTATATTTAAAGTCTATATTAATATGAAAATTGTCTTATTATTTAATTATTTTGTTATTATAACATTTAAATATTGTTATTATTTAAATAAATAATATGAAAATTATAATAATTTATAATATTATTAAAAATTAGTTATAATAATTAGTCAAAATAATTCAATATTAATGATAATTTGATAATAATTTGATAATATTATTAATTGCTTGGATAAATTTAAATAAATAATTTACTAATTTATTAAAGTTTAATAAGTAATTTATTAAATTTAATTGTTATTAGATAAATTTATTATTAAGTTTATTGTTATTCAAATATTATATAATTATATTTGATTAATATATTTGATTTTATTCAAATATTAATAACTTATTATAAATTATAATTGATTAAAAGATCATAATATAATTTAAAATATTAGTATAATATAATAATTTAAATATATTAAATTTATTATATTATATTTTATAACTATAAAATAACTATATATTCTTTAATAATATTAATAGTAATTATTAAATATAAATTTATTATATATTAACTATAATACTATAATATTTTATTATTAATATAAATTATATTAGGTTTAGTAAATTGTTATTATGTATTTATAATTATTATTTATAATAATTATATGTTATAATTATTATAACATATAATAAATTACAAGCATATAGACAATTCATATAAATTATTTATAAGTTATATAATTATTTATTAATATTTTGAAAATTAAGAAGTAAGAAATTTAAAAAGTAAAATTGTTTACTAAACTAGTTCAATTAGTTATAACTATTTGAATAATTATTTATTTCAAATTATTATGACCATTTGTATTGTCATAAAATAATTATTTCTGTTCATACGGTCTTATTCAGAATAAAGTAATACTAATTTATCAATATTTTGAAATTAATAAGTAATAGATTTAAAAAATGAATCAATTGGCCTGATTAGTGTAAATAGTTATGACTGTTTGAATAATTATCTATTTCAAATCATTATGACCTTTTGTTTTATCACAAAACAATTATTTCTGTCTGTACTAGTTTATTTAAATAATATAATTCTATTTTATTAATATTCTAAAAATTAATAAGAGATTTAAATCACTTACTTGTTAATTTTTAGAATATTAATAAATTATTATTGTTTTATTTCGAATAACCTTGTATGAATTGAAACAATTGTTTTATGACAAAACAAAAGGTCGTAACGATTTTAAATATACAATTGTTCAAATAGTCATAACTATTTGAATTTGTTTAGAAAACATATTCATTTTTTAAATATGTTGCTTATTAATTTTTGAAATATTAATAAATTAGTATTATTTTATTTTGGATAAGTTTGTATGAATAGAAATAATTGTTTTATGATAAAACAAAAGGTCATAACGATTTTGAATAGATAATTGTCTGAATAATCATAACTATTTGAACTTGTTCAGTAAACAAATTCATTTTTTAAATCTCTTGGTCATTAATTTTCAAAATATTAATAAAATTAGTATTATTTTATTTTGAATAAGCTTGTATGAATAGAAATAATTATTTTATGATAAAACAAAAGGTCATAACGATTTTAAATAGATAATTGTCTGAATAATCATAACTATTTGAACTTGTTCAGTAAACAGATTCATTTTTTAAATCTCTTGGTCATTAATTTTCAAAATATTAATAAAATTAGTATTATTTTATTTTGAATAAGCTTGTATGAATAGAAATAATTATTTTATGATAAAACAAAAGGTCATGATGATTTTAAATAGATAATTGCCTGAATAATCATAACTATTTGAACTTGTTCAGTAAACAGATTTATTTTTTAAATCTCTTGGTCATTAATTTTCAAAATATTAATAAAATTAGTATTATTTTATTTTGGATAAGCTTGTATGAATAGAAATAATTATTTTATGATAAAACAAAAGGTCATGATGATTTTAAATAGATAATTGCCTGAATAATCATAACTATTTGAACTTGTTCAGTAAATAGATTCATTTTTTAAATCTCTTGGTCATTAATTTTCAAAATATTAATAAAATTAGTATTATTTTATTTTGAATAAAACTATATGAACAGAAACAATTGTTTTATGATAAAACAAAAGATCATAACTATTTGAAATAAATAATTATTCAAACAGTCATAACTATTTTAGCATGCTCGGTAAACAAATTTATTTCTTAAATATTAATAAATTAATATTATTTTATTTCGAATAAGCTTGTCTGAAAAGAAACAATTGCTTTATAATAAAATTAAAGGTCATAAATATTTAAAATAGATAATTGTTCAAATAGTCATAACTCTTTGAACGTGTTCAGAAAACAAATTTATTTTTAAATTTCTACTTAATACATTTTGGAATATTAATAAATTTATATTATTTTATTTAGAATAAGTTTGTTTGAATAGAAATAATTATTTTACGATAAAACAAAAGGTCATAACGATTTTAAATAGATAATTGTCCGAATAATCATAACTATTTGAACTTGTTCAGTAAACTGATTCATTTTTTAAATCTCTTGGTCATTAATTTTCAAAATATTAATAAATTAGTATTATTTTATTTCAAATAAGCCTATATAAACTGGTACAATTATTTTATAGCAAAACACAATGTCATAATGATTTGAAGTAGATAGTTATTCAAATAGTTATAACTATTTCAACTTGTTTGGTAAACATATTTATTTTTAAAATATTTTATTTATTAATTGTCTAAATATTAATAAATTAATATTTTTTTAATTCAAATAAGCTTTTATGAACAAAAATAATTACTTTATGACAAAATAAAAAGTCATAACAAATTAAAATAAATAATTATTCAAATAGTCATAACTATTCAAACTTATTTGGTAAACAAATTTATTTTTAAATTTTTTACTTATTAATTTTTGGAATATTAACAAAATTGTATTATTTTATTTGAAATAAGCTTCTATGAATAGAATAAATTGTTTTATGACAAAACAAAGGTTTTAATGATTTGAAATAAATAATTATTCAAATAATCATAACTGTTTGAACTTGTTCAGTGAACAGATTCATTTTTTAAATCTCTTATTAATTTTTAAAATATTAATAAATTAGAATTATGTTATTTCAAATAAGCTTGTATGAATAGAAATAATCGTTCTGTGATAAAACAAATAGTTATAACGATTTGAAATAGATAATTGTTCAAATAGTCATAACTATTTACACTAGTTAAGGCAATAGATTCTTTTTTTTAAATCTATTACTTATTAATTTTTAGAATATTAATAAATTAGAATTAATTTATTCTTAATAAAATTGTATGAATAAAAATAATTATTTTATGACAAAACAAATAATCATAACTATTTGAAATAAATAATTGTTCAATTAGTTATAACTAATTGAATTGGTTTAGTAAACATATTTATTTTTTAATTCTCTTATTAATTTTTAAAATATTAATAAATTAATATTATTTTATTTCAGACATACTTATTTGAATAAAAACATTTTTTTTTTTTACAAAACAAAAGGCCATAACGATTTAAAATATATAATTGTTCAAATAGTCATAATTATTTCAACTAGCTTAGCAAACAAAATTATTTATTGTATCTCTTATTGATTAATTTTTGAAATATTAATAAATTTATTTAATTTTATTCTTAATAAGTTAGTAAAAATCGAAAAAATTATTTTGGGATAGAAAAAATGTCATAACAATTTAAAATAAAGAATTGCTCACATAGCCTTAACTATTTGAACTTTAGCAAACAAATTTATTTTTTAAATCTATTAGTTATTAATTTTTAGAATATTATTCCATTAGTATTATTGTATTCCAAATAAACTTGTATGAATAGAAATAATTGTTTTATGATAGAACAAAAGGTTATAAGAAATTGAAATACAAATAGTCATAATATTTGAATTCGTTCAGTAAACAGACTTATTTTTTAAATCTCCTAATTATTAATTTTTGAAATATTAATAAATTAATATTATTTTATTACGAATAGGCTAGTATGATGAAAGGCAACTGTTTTATGACAAAACAAAAGTTCATAATGATTTGAAAAAGATAAATGTTCAAATGACCATAATTGTTTTAATTGATTTGATAAACTAATTTATGTTTTAAATCTTTGACTTATCAATTTTTCAAATATTAATAAAGTAATATTATTTTATTTGGATAAGCTTTTATGATCTAAAATAATTGTTTTTTTTTATAAAATAAAAAGGTCATAGTGATTTTAGATAGATAATTATTCAAATAGTCATAACTATTTGAACTTATTTGGTAAATAGATTTATTTTTTATTAAATTTCTTGCTTTTTAATTTTTTGAATATTAGTAAATTAATATAATTTTATTTCGAATATTCATATATGAACTGAAACAATTATTTTATGACTAAACAAAAGGTCAAAACAATTTAAAATAGATAATTATTCTAAGTATCTTATCTATTTAAACTGGATCAATAAATACATTTATTTTTTAAATCCTTACTTATTAATTTTTAGAATATTATTAACTTAGCAATATTTTACTTCAAATAAGCTTGTATGAATAGAAATAAATGTTTTAGGATAAAACAAAAATCATAACAATTTAAGATAGATAATTGTTTAAATAGTCATAATTATTTAAATTGGTTTAGTAAAGAGATTTAGTTTTTAAATCTCTTATTAATTTTTGAAATAGTAATAAATTAGTATTATTTTATTATAAATAATTTTGTATAAATAGAAACAATTGTTTTACCACAAAACAAAATGTCATAATGGTTTGAAATAGATAACAGTTCAAATGGACATGACAATTGGAACTTGTTCGGTAGACTGGTTAATTTTTTAAATCTTCAACTTATTAATTTTTAGAATGTTAATAAATTAGTATTATTTTATTTCAAATAAACTTGTATGAATAGAAACAATTGTTTTATGACAAAATGAAAGATCATAATGATTTGAAATAAATAATTGTTCAAATAGTCATAACTATTTGAACTCGCTGTCATAATTTCTAGATCCGAGGATCTATCGTTAGACATTGACTTGAAAGAGTCACCACCAATCTTTTTATCTATGTGCGATTGGTCACCTAAAGAATCTATCTTTTTAAGAAACACCTAAGCCTAAGGGTCCCTAAATGAATAGGTTCAGGTCTACTAACCAGAACAGGGTTTGGGAGTATGGTTACGTGTGAGGAAGGTTGTAGCACCCTCACAACGCCCATCGAAAGATAGTATCAGCTTAATTTTGTGTTATCCAATAAACCTTAAAAATTTACCAAGTAATTAATTATTAGAAATTATTCTCAATTGACTCAAATACTTTTAGTAAAAAATTGAAAAATTTTCTCACCTAAAGAGTATGCAAGGAGACTACTATTTCACTTGCAGAGACTCTATCGTCGGATTATTTAACATTAAAGAAAATTCAAGAAACAAAAAGGAAAAGAAATAAAAAAAATGATTCAGCTTTAGATATAAATCCTTTTTTCTTCAAAAACTCATTGCTTTTGTACAAGGAAAATTGATACTTTCAACTTTTCTCCAAAATTTTTTCTGAAACTTTAATTTCAAGGAAAATTGATGCTTTCAACTTTCCCTAAAAAAAAAACCTTTTGTTTTAGAAAATTATTTTCAAAGAAAATTGATACTTTCAACTTTTCCTCGAAAATATTTTTTAGAAAACTTATTTTCAAGGAAAATTGATACTTTCAACTTCTCCTCAAAAATATTTTTTAGAAAACTTATTTTTAAAAAACATTGATACTTTCAACTTTTCCTTTTTCTTGAAATTATTATTTTTTATTATTAACCAATGTTTTTAAATCATGAAAACATAAAATAAATAAAAAATGAATGAATAAATGACATGTTACAACTAAAAAGTCAAAACAGGAAAGAAAACATCTTACCAAAAATTGAGCTTAAACTCAAATCAAAATCAATTTAGGCCAACTTTCTGAATCAGGCCTAGATGTTTCTTCAATGGGTTTGGACTCAAGGTTTTGATTTGGGTTAATGAACGGCTAGGGTTTAAGGGCTTGGGTCAGCCTATCTTCTTTTCCTTTGAAATGGGCCCGTTCTGAAACTCTACTTCAAGCTCTTTTATTTTTCTGTTTGTCTCATTGTTGCTCTTCGAAACTTCCCTTAAACTTCCATTCACGGTAGTTGTTCCTCCCTCCGAAATCCAACGACTTTTCTATACCATCGCCTCTATTCTTCATCGGTCTGAGTTGTTCTTGCCATCGTGGATCACTACCAATCGTCACCACCAGAGACTTCTTTCAGATCTCCTTCACTCCCTTTGTTTTGAATGATACCCCAATCGTGCACAACTCAAGGAAAAAAAAACAACTAGCAGAACTCAAGCCAACCGATGTTGCCTCTACTGACACATGCCACGCCAAGCCTTGAAAGCTCTCCAACCAATGTGGGTTGCCGTTGCTGTAAGTCACCTCTGGTGTCGCCAATTGCCAACTTTGCTTTTCTTCTTTCCTCATACAAAATTCCCAAGCTAAACTTGAAAACCTTAAAATCTAGAACCATTTAAAATCTGTAAATCCAGTCGAACCTTCTGAATATTTTTGAATCTGCATTGGTCTGTTTTTTATTATGTATTGTTGTTATCTAAAAAGTTGAATTCGAAAGTTGAATCATACTTTCGTCACTTGTGGACAAATCTTGGATTGATTGTGCAATTGGTTGGATTGAATACAGAATCGGTTGGGTTTAATGTGGAATTGGTTGTGGTTTTTTTTGGGTTTGTATATTGAGGCTATGTTTTTGGGTATTTAACAGGGCGCGGAAGCTGGGTGAATGTGGGTTTCTATGATTGGTTGGTTTGATGACCAGGTAGTGATATAGTGGTGTTTTGGCAAAGGTTCAATTGAGGTCGGGATATAGTTTCAAGCTAGCTGTGGCTTAATTGCAACGCTAGTTGCTATACTACGTTGAATGGCAGTGTTGGATTTTGGTGATGGTTCATAGAGGAATGGAAGGTAATAGTGGGTGTTGATGGCGGTGAGGATGTGTTCTCGGCCATGTGGGAAAACTGCTATTGGATATGGCTGAAAACTATTTCGCTCACTGCCTTTATCTTTTTTTTTTTCAATCTTCCCCCCCTTTCTGTGTTTCTCTTTTTCTTGTTGCTGTCCTTCTTGCTGTAAATTGCAATCATTTTATAAAACTATGTGATTGAGTTTTAGTGCAATTCTGATTATCATTCAAAGCTAAAAATTAGCATCAATCTTAATCTCATTTTTTCAGTTTTTCTCTTTTTTTTTTTAAATTAATCAAATAATGGAGAAAGAAAAAGAAATTAAACAATAGATAGACCATAAAAATGATAAATAAAAAATAAAAAAAATATAAAATAAAAATGAATAAAAATCCCTACAATCGAGTTTATATTAGTCTCGATTGACAAAGAACTCCGGACAAAATAGGGTGTCTACAGCTACCCTTCTTTACACATTTTCTGTGAAACAAGAATTGTGCAAAGATGTAGACACCCATTTAAGACTCAACTTGACAATTTTTTTTTTGCTTTTTTTTTGTTAAAATTTTGATCAAAGCTCTTCTAAATAGAGGCTCAATGACAGAGACTCAACAACTTTGAAAAAATAAACAAAGGCTCCTCTAAGCAAAGACTCAATGACTTTGAAAAAATAAATTGCTCTTCTAAACAAAGGCTCAACAATTTCAGAAAAATAAACAAAGTTCCTCTAAACAGAGGCTCAACAACTTTGAAAAAATAAATAAATAAAACTCCTTTAAACAGAGGCACAACAACTTTGGAAATTAAATTGCTCCTCTAAACAAAGGCAACAAAACTTTTGAAAAATAAATGGCTCATCTAAATAGGGGCAACAGAACTTTTGAAAAAATAAATTGCTCCTTGACAATCATTTTCGAAGGAGTCATAAATCGTATCTGATGGAAACTCAAAGATTCATAATTTGAGTTTACAAATCAAAGGTTCAGATTCGCAAGAACTTTTCAGCTTCACAGGAATTCACTGAAATTTGATTATCAAAATTTCAATTTCATAAGAATTCAAATTTGCAAGATCTTAAGATTCGCAGTTTCAAATTATAAGACTCGCATCTACATTCTAAATATTCTTATTTGAATTTTGGAGATTCTCATCAAAAATTCAAAGCTTCTCATTCAAGCTCAAAAGTTCTCATTCAATAAACCTCAAAGTTTCATATCTCAAATATTCTTATTTAAAACTTAAAGCTCCAAGATTTTTTCTTTGAAATTCAAAGTTCTCATTTGAAATTCAAAGATTTTCATCAAAAGGTTCATAATTTCCTTTCAGGTGACCCAAAATTTTGCATGAATGAACGTCATGATCAAATATACAAATACCTTCTTAATGATGCAAATGCAACAACCTAGATTCTCATTTGAAACTCAAAGATTTTCATTTGAGTTTAAAGATTCGCATTCAAGAAACCTTGGAGTTTCACATATTAAAGATTTTTCTTTGGAACTTAAAACTTTAAGATTTTTGTTTGAAATTCAAAGATTCTCATTTGAAATTCAAAAATTTTCATCAAAAGGTTCATAATTTCTTTCCAAATGACCCAAAATTTTACATGAATGAATGTCATGATCAAAGACGCACATGCCTTCTTAATGATGCAAATACAATAACCTAGATTCTTATAATGGCATGCATGTCCAAACATCAAATTATGTGAATGTACTATTTAAGCAACGATGCCAACATGTTGCATGTAATGCAAATGTCAATAATGTTATGAAATCCTAAATAATTGTGGCATATGGTCTTCAAGACCCTACCATCTCACATTCTCCCCTTATTTAGCTTCTCAACATTTTGGAACAAGCTTCATCAACTGATCATCATTGTTTCCATTACTTGATCACCATCTGAAGGTTTTTCAGCGCCAACAAATTTTACTTATTACCTTACATGCCATGCTTATCAACACTAACCAAAAATAAATTTCATCCACTGTCACTTGGTCATCGTTCATAAGCTTCTAAATACTAGCCATTTCAAAATAAATTTCATCATCTGTCACTTGGTCATCATTCATAAGTTTCTCAATACTAGCCATTTCAAAATAAATTTCATCATCTGTCACTTGGTCATCGTTCATAAGCTTCTCAGCACCAGTTTCGTCTATTGCCCTATATCATTTTCATCACTTAATCATAACTCATAGGTTATATCGACCAATATATCCCCACATTCATCACTTGATTATACCACTTTTCAAGATTTGCCCCATCTTCATTTTATTGTCCAATCCATCATTATATTCCCTATTTGGTCACATCATATATCCTTCAAATCATCTCTTTTAGGTTTCTACCATTTTTCATTTTGTCACCACAATCATCTTAGATTTCTCTTTAAAGGAATGCAAGACCTTTTATGTACATTGTCATTCATTCATCATTATTTCAATTCTTGACAAATATAATGCACTCATACATTTTCTTGATTTATTCTAGGGATGTAATAATAAGAGAACACAAGGTAAAGATAATCAATGAAAATCTATTTTGGCACAAAACAAATAGGAAAGGAAATAAATTGGATACATGTCATTGGGATGAATGGTATGTCCAAACGATGAATATTCAGATAATTCTAAAGCATTAATCTAGGATTCTTTTTCAAAAACTCATTCCATTTACTGTTGAAGTCATTTTGAGCTTGGCAAACTTTGCCCCAATCTTTGAGGGATCTTCAGATGTCTTTGATTTTTCATCCATGTGAACTATTTGACCCAGATCTTTTTCTACCAAAATCACCCTTTCAGGTTTTCAATTTGAATCTTTTTTTTTCTTCTTTCTTTCTTTTTTCCTCTATTTTTTTTCATTTTTTCTTTTTTCATCATCTTCTTTTCTTTTTTCTCATTTTTCATCCATTGTTGATATCTTTCACACATCAAACTTTAGAGCAATGTAGCATGATTCTATTGTTTCATCATGAGCATGCCTTTGCCCAACATATGATCATTTAAGTTGAGCATTCACACTTGATCTAAATGAACTTTTCAAGGTTGTAATGTAGGTCAAGGTGAGGGGTCATAAAAGAAATGAATATAATAGGCTCAAAACATGTATTAAAAAGGTTCAAGACCAAAGGATCATTTGATGCAACTTGGCATTTTGCCCCCACATCATTTCATTACTTTTTTTTTCCTCACACAAAGGATTTTCATTACTTTACCCCAAATCATGTGTGGCATTTTTTTTTCTTTTGCTTTTCTTTCTCTTTCCATCTTTGAGACCTTTTGTGATTTTTTTTTCAAAAATTACCCTCCAGTGTAGAGGGTGATCCTTGGTTGGGGTTCTTTAGAAAAAAAAATCATAATAGGCTCAAAAGGGTAGCAATGAATGGTTTTTCGAATCATAAAAGAAAGATGGCTATTTTTCATCTCAATTGTGAATACTTTTCTTGAACATCATTTATTGAACAAAGCTCACGAACCTATATAAAAGATTACACATCTTTAAGACATATATCTATTTCACCTCTGGTAACAGCTTATTTCTTTTTTTTCTTAAATCATCTCCTCATATTAATATGGATGAGTTTTCAAAATTAAATCTCAGAATTATTGTTATCATTGTCTAAATATTCATCATCTGAAATTTAAAAATAGGAATGTAAAGTTATGAAAGGTAACAGAGCATGGAGTAATGGTCGAGTGAAAGAGAAAATGTAATGAAATGCATTAACTTGCCTTTATTAAGAAGATAACAAGTGAAATCATATTGCAAAAAAGAAATCCTAACATTACTTTAAAAGAACTCTTAGAATGACAAGTAGCATTCAACCAGTTTTAACATCATTCTTTAAAATCATGCCCCTATGCAATCAGGTGAAGGATTTTTATCTCGCCCCCTTGATTCATTACGACTCTTCAGGCCTTTTTGAATTAACATATTCTTGATTCTCATTTAGAGCATTAACATTGTGATTAGGCAATGGATTACCACTAACATTAGGTGTTGTTGCTCTTTCTTGATCAAAATGTACCATTCTATCCTTGATTAACCATTGCATTTTATGTTTTAGAGTAGTGCAATTTTTAGTTAAATGGCTAGCAATTCCATAGTGGTAGTCATAGTGAGCTGTAGGATCATACCACTTAGGATAAGGTGGCTTGAGCAGCTCCACACGGCTTGAGGGCAATCAAGTGACTATTATAGAGCTCTCGGTATAACTCTATATAAGTCATGGGGATTGGATCAAATATAAGCTTTTCTCAAATAATCCGTTCTTCTCATGAACCACTTACTGGGCTAATAAGGTGAATTTGAAGTCTTGCAAGAGTTTGAATGCTAAGGCTATATGTGGGAGCTTAGGGAATAAAAATGGGCTGGTATGTGGATGAATTAGGTGGTTGTAGGGCTGGTTGGTATGGATAAGATGAAGCATTATTCACAGCAGGATAGTATGGAGAGTAACCCTAGGATGGATAGGGTTGATATCCCCTAAACTGTCTGTTAAAGCCTACAACTTGAGCTTCAGTCTCTTTCTTCTTGGGTGCCTTCTTAGTTTCTCCTCTTTTCAACTTGTCATTTTTAATGGCATTCTCAATGATTTCACCTGAGATTACCATGTCAGCGAAGTTCTTTGTGACATTCCTTATCATCTTTTCATAATAAAGGGATTTCAAAGTGCTAACAAATAATATGGTAGTCTCTTTTTCATTCAAAGAAGATTGCACTTGAGAAGCAATATCCCTCCACCATTGGGCATATTCTTTGAATGATTTAGTTACTTTTTTCTTCATATTCTGTAAAAAAAAATGATTAGGGCCAAGTCTATTATATGTTGGTATTGACTAATGAAAGCATGAGTCATATCGCTCCAAGAATGAATGCAGGTCTTGTCCAACTGGACATACCATCTAGCAGCAGAACCTGTTAGGCTGTCTTGGAATACATGCATCAATAGCTTTTCATTATTAGCATGGGTAACCATTTTTCTACAATGCATGGTAATGTGAGTTTTCAGACATTTTGTACCATCATACTTCTCAAACTCTGGCACCTTGAATTTTGAAGGAATAACCATATTTGGGATTAAACAGAGTTCAGCAGCATCAACTGAGCCATAAAAATCAACTCCTTCCATTGTTCATAGCCTTTCCTCTAACAAGTTTATCTTTTGTTCAGCTTTTGAGGCTTTTACAGGCTCTTTCTGTTTGGGCCTCAATTTTTTTGTTTCTTTTGAAGCATCCAAATTAGTGACTGATATTGGTTATACTACCTTTTTAGTAAAGACAATATTTATATAACTTTGGTATCATCCTTGATTTGAAACTGATGGCATTCTGGGATATGTGTACCCTACAGGATAGGTGAATTGCTGTGGTGGTATATCCTGTGTAGATTGGGCTTGTTGTGGACCAAAGCCTTGAAGATATAGAGGGTCGACCATTTCTTATGATGAAAGGCCCTGTTGGCTTGTATTTTCTTTTGTCTTTTTTCTTTTGTTCAACTTGTCAAGAGCTTTTAGAATCCTACTTAACTCATTCTCAATCTTTTCCTGTGCTTTTTCCAGTTTTTCAAATCGATGAGAGTTTTCTTGCTCCATTTGTCTAGCTTTGACTCTTGTGTTATATCGATGGGTGAGGTTACTTGGTGGAGCTATCCTTGAACTTTTAGCACCACAATTATGATTAGAAATGTTATGTTATGCTTTATGTATGATATGTTGATGCAGGAATGAAATGTACATTTTCATGGATGAAATCTAATATGAAATGGATGCAAATGATAATGTTAAAACATGATCATGAAAATAATACAAATGCACAAAATCAGGTAAACAACATGGTTAGTTTCATAGATGAACTAAAAGTGATGTCGATGCATAATGTTACATATGATAATGAAAATGATGCACAAAGTCAGACAATTAAAATGATAAGATAAACATCGTTCTTGTGTCCTAGTTTTAGGGTATACCTATCATTGGATAGGAAGGGCTCTATGTTAGGTTGGCCTTTTAAGTGTACACTGTATGTGGTTCAAGGCTAAAGTCTAAAGGTTCTCAAATTACTCCTTACATCATTGTCCATCACAAACTAGTAAGACACTCCAATCTTCACCCATTACAAGCTATAAGCAAAAAAGGTTCATTTTGAGTGGGAGTATTTCGCTAGCTACTGTGGAGGCATTAAACCTCACGAAAGCAATAGGTACTTTACTCCCTCCTAGAGGGACGGAGCTCGGGTATAGAGCTTATGTTATGCATATGTATATGAATGACATAATTAATAAAGTAAATAAAGATGAATGAATAAAAAAAATCTATACAAAAGGTTCAATTTTATTAGGCTTTTGTATAACACAAATTTATTTGCTGGCCTGACTCTCAGACTTCTCCAGTGGAGTCGTCAAACTGTCATAACATGTAGATCCGGAGATCTATCGCTAGACATTACTTGAAAGAGTCGCCACCAATCTTTTTATCTAGGTGCGATTGGCCACCTAAGGAATCTATCCTTTTAAGAAACACTTAAGCCTAAGGGTCCCTAAAAGAATAGGTTCAGGTCTACTAAACAGAATAGGGTTTAAGAGTACGGTTACGTGTGAGAAAGGTTGTAGCACCCTCACAACGCCCATTGAAAGATGGTACCAGCTTAATTTTGTGTTATCCAATAAGCCTTAAAAATTTATCAAGTAATTAATTATTAAAAATTATTTTCAATTGACTCTAATACTTTTAGTAAAAAATTGAGAAATTTTTCTCACCTCAAAAGTATGCAAGGAGACTACTGTTTCACTTGTAGAGGCTCTATCGTTGGATTATTTAACATTAAAAAAAATTCAAGAAACAAAAAGGAAAAGAAATAAAAAAAATGATTCAGCTTTATATCTAAATCCTTTTCTCTTCAAAAACTCATTGCTTTTGTAAAAGGAAAATTGATACTTTCAACTTTCCCTAAAAAAAAAAACCTTTTTTTTGAAAATTATTTTCAAAGAAAATTGATACTTTCAATTTTTCTTCGAAAATATTTTTTAGATAACTTATTTTCAAGGAAAATTGATACTTTCAACTTCTCATCAAAAATATTTTTTAGAAAACTTATTTTCAAAGAAAATTGATACTTTCAATTTTTCCTTGAAAATATTTTTTTTTGAAATTATTATTTTTTTATTATTAACTAATGTTTTCAAATCATGAAAACACAAAATAAATAAAAAATGAATGAATAAATGACATGCTACAACCAAAAAGTCAAAACAGGAAAGAAAATATCTTACCTTAAACCCGAATCAAAACCAATTTAGGTCAACTTTTTGAATCAGGCCTAGATTATTTCTCGAATGAGTTCGGACTCAAGGCTTTGATTTGGGTTAATGAATGGTTGAGGTTTAAGGCTTGGGTTAGCCTATCTTCTTTTCCTTTGAAACAGGCCCGTTCTGAACTCTACTTCAAGCTCTTTTATTTTTCTCTTTGTCTCACTGTTGCTCTTCGAAACTTCCCTTAAACTTCCACTCATGGTAGTTGTTCCTCCTTCCAAAATCCAATGGCTTTTCTACACCATCGCCTCTATTCGTCATCGGTCTGAGTTGTTCTTGCCATTGTGGATCACTACCAATCTTCACCACTAGAGACTTCTTTCAGATCTCCTTCACTCCCTTTGTTTTGAATGATACCCCCTTCGTGCATAACTCAAGGAAAAAAAAAACAACTAGCAGAACTCAAGCCAACCGATGTTGCCTCTACCGACACATGCCACGCCAAGCCCTGAAAGTTCTCCAGCCAATGTGGGTTGCCGCTGCTGTAAGTCACCTCTGGTGTCACCAATTGCCAACTTTGCTTTTCTTTTTTCCTCGTACAAAATTCCCAAGCTAAACTTGAAAACCTTCAAATCTAGAACCTTTTAAAATCTGCAAATCCAGTCGAACCTTCTGAATATTTTTGAATCTGCATTGGTTTGTTTTTTATTATGTATTGTTGTTATCTGAAAAGTTGAATTCGAAAGCTGAATTGTACTTTCGTCACTTGTGGACAAATCTTAGATTGATTGTGCAATTGATTGTATTTAATACAGAATCGGTTGGGTTGAATGTGGAATTGGTTGCGATTTTTTCTGGGTTTGTATATTGAGGCTGAGTTTTTGGGTATTTAACAGGGCGCGAAAGCTGGGTGAATGTGGGTTTCTATGATTGGGTGGTTTGATGACCAGTTAGTGATATAGTGGTGTTTTGGCAAAGGTTCAATTGAGGCCGGGATATAGTTTCAAGCTAGCTGTCGCTTAATTGCAATGCTGGTTGCTATACTACGTTGAATGGCAGTGTTGGATTTTGGTGATGGTTCGTAGAGGAATGGAAGGTAACAGTGGGTATTAATGGCGGTGAGGATGTGTTCTCGGCCATGTGGGAAAACTGCTACTGGATATGGCTGAAAACTATTTCGCTCACTATCTTTATCTTTTTTTTTTCAATCTTCCCCCCTTTCTGTGTTTCTCTTTTTCTTGTTGCTGTCCTTCTTGCTATAAATTGCAATCATTTATAATACTATGTGATTGAGTTTTAGTGCAATTCTGATTATCACCCAAAGCTAAAAATTAGCACCAATCCTAATCTCATTTTTTCAGCTTTTCTTTTTTTAAAAAAAATAAATCAGATAATGGAGAAAGAAAAAGAAATTAAGCAATAAATAGACCATAAAAATGATAAATACAAAAATAAAAAAATCTAAAATAAAAATGAATAAAAATCCCTACAATCGAACTTAGATTAGTATCAATTGATAAAAAACCCCGGATAAAATAGGGTGTCTACACTCGCTTGGTAAACAAATTTATTTTTTAAATCTTTTACTTATTAATTTTGGAATATTAATAAATTAGTATTAGTTTATTCCAAATAAGTTTGTATTAACTAAAACAACTATTTTATGACAAATCAAAATGTTATAACGATTTGAAATAGACAATTGTTCAAATAATAATAACTATATGAACTTATTCGGTAAACAAATTTATTTTTTAAATCTCTTTCTTATTAATTTTTAGAATGTTAATAAATTAGTATTAATTTATTCTAAATAAACTTGTATGAATTGAAAAAATTGTTTTATGACTAAACAAAAAGTCAAAACGATTTGAAGCATATAATTATTCTAATAGTCTTAACTATTTGAAATGATTCGATAAACAAATTTATCTTTTTAAATCTTTTGCTTATTAGTTTCTGAAATATTATGAAATTAGTATTATTTTAATCTGAATAAGCTTGTACAAACAAAATAATTATTTTGTGATAAAATAAAAGGTCATAACGATTTAAAATAAATAACCATTCATATAGTCTTAAATATTTGAATTGGTTTGACAATTAGATTTTTTTTAATTTTCCTAGTTATTAAGTTTTGAAATATTATTAAACTTGCATTATTATTTTTTGAATAAAGTAGTATAAATAGAACAAATTGTTTGATGATAAAATAAAAGGTTATAATGATTTGAAATAGATAATTATTCAACTAGTCAAAACTATTTGAAATGGTTTGGCAAGTAAATTTACTTTTTAAATATTTTACTGATTAATTTTTTAAATATTAATAAATTAGTATTATTTTATTTTGAACAAACTTATATTAACAAAAAAATTTGTTTTATGACAAAACAAAAAGTAATAATGATTTAAAATAGATAATTGTGTAAATAGTTATAATTATTTGAACTGATTTTATAAATAGAATTATTTTCTAAATCTCTTACTTATAAATTTGAAATATTAATACAGTAATTTTATTCTATTTTGATTAGGCTTATATGAGCTGAAATAATTATTTTATGACAAAACAAAAGGTTATAACAATTTGAAATAAATAATTATTTATATAGTCTTAACTATTTAAACTAATTCGGCAAATGAATTTATTTTTTTAAATCATAGTTATTAATTTTCAAAATATTACTATATGAATAAAAACAATTGTTTTATGATAGGACAAAGATTATAACAATTTGAAATAGATAATTGTTCAAATAGTCATAACTATTTGAATTGGTTCAGTAAATAGATTTCTTTTTTAAATCTCTTATTAATTTTTCAAATATTTATTAAATTAGTATTATTTTATTTCAAAAAAGCTTGTATGTTGGAAAACAATTGTTTTATGACAAAATAAAAGCTAATAACTATTTAAAATAGATAGTAATTTAAATAGCCAAGATTATTTGAACTGATTTGATAAACTAATTTATTTTTATATCTCTTGCTTATTAATTTTTGAAATATTAATAAAATACTATTATTTTATTTTGGATAAGCTTTTGTAGACTAAAACAATTGTTGTATGACAAAATAAATGGTTATAATGATTTTAAATAGATAATTGTTGAAATAGCCATAACTATTTGAACTTGTTCGATAAACAAATTTATTTTATCGAATCTTATACTTATTAATTTTTTGAATGTCAATAAATTAGTATTATTTTATTTCAAATAAGCTTGTATGAATTGAAATAATTATTATATGACTTAACAAAAGGAAAAACCGATTTGAAAAAGATAATTATTCTAATAGTCTTAACTATTTAAACTGGTCTGGCAAACACATTTATTTTTTAAATCTCTTATTAATTTTTAGAATATTATTAAATTAGTATTATTTTTATTCGAATAAGCTTGTATGATAAAAAATAATTGTTTTATGAGAAAACAAAGATCATAACGATTTGAGATTGATATTTATTTAAATAGTCTTAACCATTTGAAATAGTTTAGAAAAATAGCTTTAGTTTTTAAATCTCTTGCTTATTAATTTTTGAAATATTAATAAAATAGTATTATTTTATTTTAGATAAGTTTTTATGAATTGAAATAATTGATTTACGACAAAACAAAAGGTTATAACAACTTTAAACAGATAATTATTCAAATAGTCAAATCTATTTCAAGTTGTTTGGTAAACAAATTTATTTTTTTTAATCTCTTGCTCATTAATATTTCAAATGTTAATAAGTTAATATTATTTTATTCGAAATAAGCTTGTATGAACTGAAATAATTGCTTTATGACTAAACAAATGGTTAAAATGATTTGAAATATATAATTGTTCTAATAGTCTTAACTATTTGAACTAGTTCGGCAAACACATTTATTTTTTAAATCTCTTACTTACTAATTTTTGAATATTATTAAATTAGTATTATTTTAATCCAAATAAGCATGAATGAAAAGAAAAAATTGTTTTTTGACAAATAAAGATGATAAAGATTATAGATAGATAATTGTTCAAATAGTCATAACTATTTGAACTATTTCGGTAAATAGATTTCATTTTTAAATCTTTTATTAATTATCAAAATATTAATAAATTAGTATTATTTTATTTTGAATAATTTTGCATGAACAGAAAGAATTGTTTAATGACAAAACAAAATGCCATTATGATTTGAAATAGATAATAGTTCAAATGGACATGACTATTTGATCTTGTTCGGTAAATAGATTTATTTTTTAAATCTCAAACTTATTAATTTTTAGAATACTAATAAATTAGTATTATTTTATTTTGAATAAAATTGTATGAATAGATACAATTGTTTTGTGAGTATCATAACAATTTGAAATAAATAATTATTCAAATAGTCATAATTATTTGAACTTGATAAACAAATTTACTTTTTAAATCTTTTACTTATTAATTTTTAGAATTTTAATAAATTAGTATTATATCATTTTGAAAAATCTTTTATGAATAGAAACAATTGATTTATGACAAAACAAAAGGTCATAACGATTTGAAATAGATAATTCTTCAAGTAGTCATAACTACTTGAACGTGCTCAGAAAATATATTTATTTTTTTAAAAATTTTACTTATTAATTTTTGGAATATTAATAAATTTAAATTATTTTATTCAAAATAAACTTACATGAATAGAACCAATTGTTGTTATGACAAAACAAAGGTCATAATGTTTTGAAAATAGATAGTTGTTGAGATAATCATAACTATTTCAACTTATTCAATAAATGTATTCTTTTGTTAATTCTATTACTCATTGATTTTTTGAATATTAATAAATTAGTATTATCTTATTTCAAATAAGCTTATATGAACTAAAACAAGTGTTTTTTTTACAAAAGAAAAGGTCATAATGATTTGAAATAGATAATTATTCAAACACTCATAATTATTTAAACTTGTTCAGTAAATATATTTATTTTTTGAAATCTTTTACTTATTAATTGTCAAAATATTTATAAATTAATATTATTTTAATTTGAATAAACTTGTATGAATAGAAATAATTTTTTTATGACAAAACAAAAAATCATAACAAGTTGAAATAAATAATTGCTCAAATAGACATAATGATTTGAATTTATTCGATAAATAGATTTATTTTTTAAATATTTTACTTATTAATTGCTTTAATATTAATAAATTTGTATTATTTTATTCGAAATAAGGTTGGATGAACCAAAAAAAAAATCTTTTATGACAAAACAAAAGGTTTTACCTATTCAAATAGTTAATGTTCAAACAGTCATAATTATTTAAATTTGTTTAATAAATAGATTCATTTTTTAAATCTTTTTATTATTAATTTTTGAATTATTAATAAATTAGTATTATTTTATTTTGAATAAGCTTATATAAACTGAAACAATTTTTTTATGACAAAATAAAAGGTTAAAACAATTTGAAATGGATAGTTATTCAAATAGTCATGATTATTTGATCTAGTTTGGTAAACATATTTATTTTAAAAATTTTTTACTTATTAATTGTCAAAATATTAATAAATTAGTATTATTTTAATTTGAATAAGCTTGTATGAATAGAAACTATTGTTTTATAACAGAACAAAAAGTCATAATGATTTAAAATAAATAATCATGTAAATATTCATAACTATTTGAAACTAGTTTGATAAATATAATTATTTTTTAAATCTCTTATTAATTTTTGAAATATTAATAGATTAGTATTACTTTATTTTGAACAAACTTATATGAACACAAACATTTATTTTATGATAAAACAAAAGGTTATAATGATTTAAAATATATAATTATTCAGATAGTCATAATTATTTGAACTAGTTAGGTAAACAAAATTATTTTTTATATCTCTTATTAATTTTTAAAATATTAATAAATTTATTTTATTTTATTCCAAAAAAGCTAGTATGAATTCAACAAAACTTATTTTATGACAAAACAAAAGGTCATAATGATTTAAAATAGATAATTGTTCATATAGTTTTAAATATTTAAACTAGTTTGGCAAACAAATTTATTTTTTAATTCTCTTAGTTATTAATTTTTGGAATATTATTAGATTAGTGTTATTTTATTTCTAATAAACTTGTATGATTAAAAATAATTGTTCTAAGACAGACCAAAAGGTTATAATGATTTAAAGTTTACAATTTTTCAATTAGTCATAACTATTTGAACTAGTTTGGTAAATAGATTTATTTTTTAAATCTCTTACTTATTAACTTTTGAAAGATTAATAAATTAATATTATTTTATTCTGAATAAGCTTGAATGTTCAAATGCAATTCTTATATGACGAAACAAAATGCCATAACGATTCAAAATATATAATTGTTGACATGACCATAATTATTTGAACTGATTCAATAAACAAATTCATTTTTTAAATCACTTATTAAATTTTGAAATATTAACAAATTAGTTTTATTTTATTTTGAATTAGCTTGTATGAACTGAAATCGATAATTATTCAAATAGTCATGACTATTTGATCTAGTTCGGTAAACATATTTATTTTTAAATATTTTTACTTATTAATTGTCAAAATACTAATAAATTAGTTTTATTTTAATCCAATTATGCTTGCATGAATAGAAACTATTGTTTTATAAAAGAACAAAATTTCATAATGATTTGAAATAAATAATTACTTAAGTAATCATAACTATTTAACTAGTTTGATAAATAGATTTATTTTTTAAATCCCTTATTAATTTTTGAAATATCAATAGATTAGTATTATTTTATTCTAAACAAACTTATGTGAACAAAACCATTTGTTTTATGACAAAACAAAGGGACATAACGATTTGAAATAGATAATTATTCAAATAGTTATAATTATTTGAACTGCTTAAGTAAACCAAATCATTTTTTAAAGCCCTTACATATTAATTTTTGCAATATTAATAAATTCTTTTTATTTTATTTCAAAAAAGCTAACATGAATTGAAAAAATTGTTTTATGATAAAACAAAAAAGATTTGAAATAGATAATTGTTCATACACTTTTAATTATTTGAGATAGTTTGGCAAACAAATTCATTTTTTAAATCTCTAAGTTATTAATTTTTAGAATATTATTAGATTAGTATTATTTTATTTTAAATAAGCTTGTATGAATAGAAATAATTGTTTTATGACAAAACAAATGGTTATAATGATTTGAAGTATACAATTGTTCAGATAGTCATAACTATTTAAACTCATTTGGTAAACAAATTTATTTTGAAATCTTTTACTTATTAATTTTTAAAAGATTAATAAATTACTATTATTTTATTCCAAATAAACTTATATGATCAAAAAATATTGTTATATGACCAAACAAAATGTAATAATGATTTAAAATAGATAATTGTTGAAATAGCCATAATTATTTGAATTGATTCGGTAAATAGCTAATGATTTTATCTATTTTTTAAATCACTAAGTTATTAATTTTTGAAATATTAATAAATTAGTATTATTTTATTTTGAATAAGTTTGTCTAAACTGAAACAATTGTTTTATAACAAAACAAAAGGTCATAATGATTTTAAATAGGCAATTGTTCAAATAGTCATAACTATTGAATTTATTTAGTAAACAAATTTATTTTTTTAACTCTTGGTTATTAATTTTTAAAATATTAAGAAATTAGTCTTATTTGTTTTGGATAAGTTTTTATGAACTGAAACAATTATTTTATATCAAAACAAAAGGTCATAATGATTTTAAATAAATAATTGTTCAAATAGTCATAACTATTTGAACTTGTTCGGTAAACAGATTTATTTTTTTAAATTTTTTGCTTATCAATTTTTCTAATGTTAATAAATTTGGATTATTTTATTCTAAATAAACTTGTAATACATGAAACAAATATTTTATGACTAAACAAAAAGTTCAAAATGATTGAAAATAGATAATTATTCTAATAGTTTTACCTATTTGATATGGTTCGACAAACACATTTATTTTTTAAATTTCTACTTATTAATTTTTGAAAATATTATAAGATTTTGTATTATTTTTAACCAAATAAGCTTTTATGATAAAAAATAGTTGTCTTATGACAAACAAAGATCTAAACAATTTGAGATTGATAATTTTTCAAATAGTCATAGTTATTTGAGCTGGTTCAGTAATAATTTAAAATACATAATCGTTCAAATAGTCATAAAGATTTGAACTTGTTCAGTGAACATATTTATTTCTTAAATCTTTTACTCATTAATTGTCTTAATATTAATAAATTTATATTTTTTTTATTTGAAATAAGGTGATGAAACAAAAAATCATTTAAAGACAAAACAAAAGGTTATAGCAATTTCCAAATAGATAATGTTTCAAATAGTCATAATTTTATTTTTAAACTTATTCACTAAATAGATGTCAATTTTTTAATCTCTTAGTTATTAACTTTTGGAATATTAAATAACTAGGCAATTTTTTTATTTCGAATATTTTATATTAATTGAATAATTTTTTTTGACAAACAAAGGGTCATAACAATTTGGAAATAGATATTTAGTCAAATGTCATGACATTGGAATCTGTTCGGTAAGCATATTTTTTATTTTTAAAATTTTTTACTTATTAATTGTTGAAATTTTAATCAATTAATATTATTTTAATTCGAATAAGCTTTTATGAACATAAACTATTGTTTTATAACAAAACAAAAAGTCATAACAGTTTAAAATAAATAATTACTTAAATAGTCAAAACTATTTGAACTGGTTTGATAAATAGATTTAATTTTTAAATGTCATATTAATTTTAATATATTAATAGATTAGTATTTTTTATTTCAAAAAAACTTATGTGAACAAAAACATTTGTTTTATGACAAAACAAATTGTCATAACGATTTGAAATAAATAATTGTTCAAATAGTCATAATTATTTGAACTAGTTAGGAAAATAGAATTTTTTTTAAATCTTTTACATATTAACTTTTGAAATATTAATAAATTTATTTTATTTTACTCCAAATAAGTTAGTATAAATTGAAAATATTGTTTTATGATAAAACAAAAATGATTTGAAATAGATAATTGTTCATATAGTCTTAACTATTTGAACTAATTCAGTAAACAAATTTATTTTTTAAACTCTTAGTTATTAATTTTCAGAATATTATTATATTAGTATTGTTTTATTTCGAATAAGCTTGTATGAACAGAAATAATTATTTTATGACATAAGAAAAGGTTATATCGATTTTGAAGTATACAATTGTTTAAATAACTATTTAAACTGGTTTAGTAAACATATTTATTTTTTAAATCTCTTACTTATTAATATTTGACTAATTAATATATTACAATCACTTTATTCCAAATGAACTTGTACGATAAAAAACAATTGTTATATTACCAAACAAAAGATAATAATGATTTTAAATAGATAATTATTTGAAATAATTTGGTAAACATATTTACTTTTTAAATCACTTAATTATTAATTTTTGAAATATTAAAAAATTTGTATTATTTTATTTTGAAGAAGCTTGTATGGGCTAAAATAATTATTTTGTGACAAAACAAAAGGTCATAACAATTTTCAATAAACAATTGTTCAAATAGTCACAACTATTTGAATTTGTTCAATAAAAAAATTTATTTTTTTAAACTCTTGCTTATTAATTTTTAAAATATTAAGAAATTAGTATTATTTATTCTGGATAAACTTTTATGAACTAAAACAATTGTTTTATGTCAAAACAAAATGTTATAATAAATAAATAATCGTTCAAATAGTCATAACAACTTTAATTTGTTCGATAAATAGATTTATTTTTTTCAAATCTTTTGATTATTAATTTTTTGAACGTTAATAAATTTGGTTTATTTTATTCCAAATAAGGTTGCAAGATATTAAACAAATATTTTATAACTAAACAGAAGGTCTGAATGATTTGAAATATATAATTATTTTAATAGTTTTAACTATTTCAATTTGCTCGACAAGCACATTTATTTTTTAAATCTTTTACTTATTAATTTTTAAAAAATTATTAAATTAGTATTATTTTTAACCGAATAAGCTTTTATGATTAGAAACAATTATTTTATGATAAAATGAAGATCTTAACGATTTGAGATTGATAATTATTTAAGTAGTCATAACTATTTGAATTGGTTCGGTAAACATATATATTTTAAATCTATTACTTATTAATTTTTGAAATATTAATAAATTAGTATATTTTACTTCAAATAAGCATGTATAATAAAAAACAATTGTTTTATGACAAAACAAAAGTCATAACGATTTAAAATAGATAATCATTCAAATGGCCATAATTATTTTAACTGATTCAGTAAATAGATTTATTTTTTGATTTTCTTACTTAGTATTTTAGGAAATATTGATACATTAGTATTATTTTATTCCATCTAAGCTTGTATTAACCAAAACAATTATTTTATGACAACTCAAAAGGTTATAACAATTTTAAACAGACAATTCTTCAAATGGCAATAATTATTTAAACTTATTCGGTAAATAGATTTATTTCTTTAAATCTCTTTCTTATTAATGTTTTGAATATTAATAAATTATTATAATTTATTTTGAATAAGCTTATAAACTAAAACAATTGTTTTATAACCAAACAAAATGTCAGAATGATTTCAAATAGATAATCGGTCTAATAGTCTCAACCATTTGAATTGATTCAATAAATAAATTTATTTTTTAAATCCTTATTAATTTTTAAACTATTATTAAATTAGTATTATTTTAATCATAATGAGCCTGTACAAACAAAAAAATTATTTTACAATAAAAGAAAATGTCATAATGATTTGAAATAGATAATCATTTATATAGTCTTAACTATTTGAACTGGATCGGCAATTAGATTTATTTTTTAATTTTCTTAGTTATTAAGTTTCAAAATATTATAAAATTAGTATTATTTTATTTCGAATAAAATAGCTTGAACATAACTAATTGTTTGATGACAAAATAAAACGTTATAATGATTTGAAATAGATAATTATTCAAATAGTTAAAACTATTCGAAATGGATTGGCAAACAAATTTACTTTTTAAATCTCTTATAGATTAATTTTTTAAATATTAATAAATTAGTATTATTTTATTTCAAAAAAACTTATATTAATAAAAATAATTGTTTTATGACAAAACAAAAAGTAATAACGATTTGAAATAGATAATTGTTCAAGCAGTTATAATTATTTGAACTGGTTCGGTAAATAGAATTCTTTTATAAATCTCTTGTAAACTTTTGAAATATTAATAAATTAGTTTATTCTATTCTAAATACGGTTGTATAAGCTAAAATAATTATTTTATGACAAAACAAAAGGTCATAACAATTTGAAATAAATAATTGTTCATATAGTCTTAACTGTTTAAACAAAAGGTCATAACAAATTGAAATAAAAAAAGTTTATAAGTTACTATTAGTTTTTTCCAAATAAGCTTGTATGAAATGAAACAATTATTATATAACTAAACAAAAGCTCAAAACAATTTGAAATAGATAATTATTCTAATAGTCTTAACTATTTGAACTAATTCGACAAACATATTTATTTTTTAAATCTCTTATTAATTTTTGAAACATTATTACATTGGTATTATTTTTACCGAAATAAGCTTGGATGATCAAAAACAATTATTTTATAAGAAAACAAAGATCATAATGATTTGGGATTGATATTTGTCCAAATAGTCATAACTACTTAAACTGATCCGAAAAACAATTTTAGTTTTTAAATCCCTTGCTTAATAATTTTTGAAATATTAATAAAGTAGTATATTTTGTTTCAGATAAGTTTTTATGAGCTGAAACAATTGTTTTATAATAAAACAAAAGCTCATAACAACTTAAAATAGTTAGAATGATTGTTCAAAAAGTTAAATCTTTTTTAACTTTTTTGGTAATTAGATTTATTTTTTTAAATCTCTTGCTCATTAATTTTTTGAATGTTAATAAATTAGTATCATTTTTTCTAAATAAGCTTATATGAACTAAAATAATTATTTTTTGACTAAAAAAATGGTCAGAACAATTTAAAATAGATAATTATTTTAATAGTCTTAACTACTTGAACTAGTTCAGCAAACATATTTATTTTTTAAATCTCTTACTTATTAATTTTTGGAATATTATTAAATTAGTATTATTGTAATTCGAATAAGCTTGTATGAAAAGGAACAATTATTTTATGACAAAATAAAGATCATAACATTTTGAGATAAATAATTATTTAAATAGTCATAACTATTTGAACTATTTTGGAAAATAGATTTAGTTTTTAAATCTCTTATTAATTTTCAAAATATTAATAGATTAGTATTATTTTAATTTGAATAATTTAGCATGAACTGTAACAATTATTTTATGTTAAAACAAAAGGTCATAATGATTTAAAATAGATAATAGTTCAACTGGACATAACTATTTAAACTTGTTCAGTAAATATATGTCTTTTTTAAATGCTCTAACTTATTAATTTTTAGAATTATTAATAAATTAGTAATTATTTTATTTCAAATAAAATTATAATGAATAGAAACAATGTTTTATGACAAAAAAAGATATAATGATTTGAAATAATATATTGTTTCAAATAGTCATAATTATTTAAACTCGCTCAATAAAATAGATGTATTTTTTTCAATCTTTTACTTATTAATTTTTGGAATTTTAAATAAATTAGATTAATTTTATTCTGGATAAGCTTTTTATGAATAGAAAAAATTGGTTTTATGACAGAAACAAAAGGTCATAACAATTTGAAATAGATAATTGTTCAATAGTCCATAATATTTGACTTGTTCTATGAAAACATATTTATTTTTAAAATTTTTACGTATTAATTTTTGGAATGTTAATTAATTCATATCATTTTATTTGAAATAAGCTTGCATGAACAGATCCAATTGTCTTATGACAAAATAAAATGTCATAATGATTTGAAATAGATAATTATTCAAATAGTCATAACTATTTGAACGTATTTAGAAAACATATTTATTTTTAAAATTTTTACTTATTAATTTTTGGAATGTTAATAAATTTATATGATTTTATTTGAAATAAGCTTGCATGAACAGATCCAATTGTCTTATGACAAAACAAAATGTCATAATGTTTTGAAATAGATAATTCCTAAAATAGTATTACTATTTGAACATCTTTGGTAAACAGATTCATTTTTTAATTTCTTACTCATTAATTTTTAGAATATTAATAAATTAGTATTATTTTATTTCAAATAAGCTTATATGAATGGAAACAATTGTTTTATTGCAAAACAAAAGGTCGCAATGATTTGAAATAGATATTTATTCAAATAGTCATGACTATTTAAACTTATTTAGTAAACATATTTATTTTTAAAAATATTTTACTTATTATTTGTAAAAATGTTAATAAATTAATATTATTCTAGTCCAAATAAGCTTGTATGAATAGAAACAATTGTTTTATGACAAAACAAAATGTCATAATAATTTAAAATAAATAATCGGTCAAATAGTCATAAAGATTTGAACTTGTTCAGTGAACATATTTATTTCTTAAATCTTTTACTCATTAATTGTCTTAATATTAATAAAATTATATTTTTTATTTGAAATAAGGTTGTATGAACAAAAAAATCATTTTATGACAAAACAAAAGGTTATAGCAATTTCAAATAGATAATTGTTCAATAGTCATAATTATTTAAACTTGTTCAGTAAATAGATTCATTTTTTAAATCTCTTAGTTATTAATTTTTGGAATATTAATAACTTAGTATTATTTTATTTCGAATAATTTTATATCAATCGAAATAATTTTTTTATGACAAAACAAAAGGTCATAACAATTTGAAATAGATATTTAGTCAAATAGTCATGGCTATTTGATCTAGTTCAGTAAGCATATTTATTTTTAAATTTTTTTACTTATTAATTGTTGAAATTTTAATCAATTAATATTATTTTAATTCGAATAAGCTTTTATGAACATAAACTATTGTTTTGTAACAAAACAAAAAGTCATAACAGTTTGAAATAAATAATTACTCAAATAGTCAAAACTATTTGAACTGGTTTGATAAATAGATTTAATTTTTAAATGTCATATTAATTTTGAAATATTAATATATTAGTATTTTTTATTTCAAAAAAACTTATGTGAACAAAAACATTTGTTTTATGACAAAACAAATTGTCATAACGATTTGAAATATATAATTGTTCAAATAGTCATAATTATTTGAACTAGTTAGGTAAATAGAATTTTTTTAAAATCTTTTACATATTAATTTTCGAAATATTAATAAATTTATTTTATTTTACTCCAAATAAGTTAGTATAAATTGAAAATATTGTTTGATGATAAAACAAAAATGATTTGAAATAGATAATTTTTCATATAATCTTAACTATTTGAACTAATTCAGTAAACAAATTTATTTTTTAAACTCTTAGTTATTAATTTTCAGAATATTATTATATTAGTATTGTTTTATTTCGAATAAGCTTGTTCGAACAGAAATAATTATTTTATGACATAAGAAAATGTTATATCGATTTTGAAGTATACAATTGTTTAAATAACTATTTAAACTGGTTTAGTAAACATATTTATTTTTTAAATCTCTTACTTATTAATATTTGACTAATTAATATATTACAATCACTTTATTCCAAATGAACTTGTACGATAAAAAACAATTGTTATATTACCAAACAAAAGGTAATAATGATTTTAAATAGATAATTATTTGAAATAATTTGGCAAATAGATTTACTTTTTAAATCACTTAATTATTAATTTTTGAAATATTAAAAAATTTGTATTATTTTATTTTGAAGAAGCTTGAATGGGCTAAAATAATTATTTTATTACAAAACAAAAGGTCATAACAATTTTCAATAAACAATTGTTCAAATAGTGAAAACTATTTGAATTTGTTCAGTAAAAAAATTTATTTTTTTAAACTCTTGCTTATTAATTTTTGAAATATTAAGAAATTAGTATTATTTATTCTGGATAAATGTTTATGAACTAAAACAATTGTTTTATGTCAAAACAAAAGGTTATAATGATTTTAAATAAATAATCGTTCAAATAGTCATAACTACTTTAATTTGTTCGATAAATAGATTTATTTTTTTCAAATCTTTTGATTATTAATTTTTTGAACATTAATAAATTTGGTTTATTTTATTCCAAATAAGGTTGCAAGATATTAAACAAATATTTTACGACTAAACAAAAGGTCTGAATGATTTGAAATATATAATTATTTTAATAGTTTTAACTATTTCAATTGGTTCGACAATAACATTTATTTTTTTAATCTTTTACTTATTAATTTTTAAAAAATTATTAAATTAGTTTTATTTTTAACCGAATAAGCTTTTATGATTAGAAACAATTATTTTATGATAACATGAAGATCTTAACGGTTTGAGATTGATAATTATTTAAGTAGTCATAACTATTTGAATTGGTTCGGTAAACATATATATTTTTTAAATCTATTACTTATTAATTTTTGAAATATTAATAAATTAGTATATTTTATTTCGAATAAGCATGTAAAATAAAAAAGAATTGTTTTATGACAAAACAAAAGGTCATAATGATTTAAAATAGATAATCATTTAAATGGCCATAATTATTTTAACTGATTCAGTAAATAGATTTATTTTTTGAATTTCTTACTTAGTATTTTAGGAAATATTGATACATTAGTATTATTTTATTCCATCTAAGCTTGTATTAACCGAAACAATTATTTTATGACAACTCAAAAGGTTATAACAATTTTAAATAGACAATTCTTCAAATGGCAATAATTATTTCAACTTGTACGGTAAATAGATTTATTTCTTTAAATCTCTTTCTTATTAATTTTTTGAATATTAATAAATTATTATAATTTATTTTGAATAAGCTTATATAAACTGAAACAATTGTTTCATAACTAAACAAAATGTCAAAATGATTTCAAATAGATAATTGTTGTAATAGTCTTAACCTTTTGAATCGATTCAATAAACAAATTTATTTTTTAAATCCTTACTTATTAATTTTTAAAATATTATTAAATTAGTATTATTTTAATCATAATGAGCTTGTACAACAAAACAATTATTTTACAATAAAAGAAAATGTCATAATGATTTGAAATAGATAATCATTTATATAGTTTTAACTATTTGAACTGGATCGGCAAATAGATTTATTTTTTAATTTTCTTAGTTATTAAGTTTCAAAATATTATAAAATTAGTATTATTTTATTCCGAATAAAATAGCATGAACATAACTAATTGTTTGATGACAAAATAAAACGTTATAATGATTTGAAATAGATAATTATTCAAATAGTAAAAACTATTCGAAATGGTTTAGCAAACAAATTTACTTTTTAAATCTCTTATAAATTAATTTTTTAAATATTAATAAATTAGTATTATTTTATTTTGAAAAAACTTATATTAATAAAAATAATTGTTTTATGACAAAACAAAAAGTAATAATGATTTGAAATAGATAATTGTTCAAGCAGTTATAATTATTTGAACTGGTTCGGCAAATAGAATTCTTTTATAAATCTCTTACTTATAAATTTTTGAAATATTAATAAATTAGTTTTATTCTATTCTAAATACAGTTGTATAAGCTGAAATAATTATTTTATGACAAAACAAACGGTCATAACAATTTGAAATAAATAATTGTTCATATAATCTTAACTCTTTAAACAAAAGGTCATAACAAATTGAAATAAAAAAAAGTTTATAAATTACTACTAGTTTTTTCCAAATAAGCTTGTATGAAATGAAATAATTATTATATAACTAAACAAAAGCTCAAAACAATTTGAAATAGATAATTATTCTAATCTTAACTATTTGAACTAATTCGGCAAACATATTTATTTTTTAAATCTCTTATTAATTTTTGAAATATTTTTACATTGGTATTATTTTTACCCAAATAAGCTTGGATGATCAGAAACAATTATTTTATAAGAAAACAAAGATCATAATGATTTGGGATTGATATTTGTCCAAATAGTCATAACTGCTTGAACTGATCCGAAAAACAATTTTAGTTTTTAAATCCCTTGCTTAATAATTTTTGAAATATTAATAAAGTAGTATATTTTGTTTCAGATAAGTTTTTATGAGCTGAAACAATTGTTTTATAATAAAACAAAAGCTCATAACAACTTAAAATAGTTAGAATGATTGTTCAAAAAGTTAAATCTTTTTTAACTTTTTTGGTAATTAGATTTATTTTTTTAAATTTCTTGCTGATTAATTTTTTGAATGTTAATAAATTAGTATCATTTTTTCTAAATAAGCTTATATGAACTAAAATAATTATTTTTTGACTAAAAAAATGGTCAGAACAATTTAAAATAGATAATTGTTTTAATAGTCTTAACTACTTGAACTAGTTCAGCAAACATATTTATTTTTTAAATCTCTTACTTATTAATTTTTGGAATATTATTAAATTAGTATTATTGTAATTCAAATAAGCTTGTATGAAAAGGAACAATTATTTTATGACAAAATAAAGATCATAACATTTTGAGATAATATAATTGTTTAAATAGTCATAACTATTTGAACTATTTTGGAAAACGGATTTAGTTTTTAAATCTCTTATTAATTTTCAAAATATTAATAGATTAGTATTATTTTAATCTGAATAATTTTGCATGAACTGTAACAATTATTTTATGTTAAAACAAAAGGTCATAATGATTTAAAATAGATAATAGTTCAACTGGACATAACTATTTAAACTTGTTCAGTAAATAGATTTCTTTTTTAAATCTCTAACTTATTAATTTTTAGAATATTAATAAATTAGTATTATTTTATTTCAAATAAAATTATATGAATAGAAACAATTGTTTTATGATAAAACAAAAGATCATAATGATTTGAAATAAATAATTGTTCAAATAGTCATAATTATTTGAACTCGCTCAATAAATAGATTTATTTTTTCAATCTTTTACTTATTAATTTTTGGAATTTTAATAAATTAGTATTATTTTATTTTGGATAAGCTTTTATGAATAGAAAAAATTGGTTTATGACAAAACAAAAGGTCATAACGATTTGAAATAGATAATTGTTCAAATAGTCATAACTATTTGAACGTGTTCAGAAAACATATATTTTTTTTAAATTTTTGCTTATTAATTTTTGGAATGTGAATAAATTTATATCATTTGATTTGAAATAAGCTTGCATGAACAGATCCAATTGTCTTATGATAAAACAAAATGTCATAACGATTTGAAATAGATAATTGTTCAAATAGTCATAACTATTTGAACGTGTTCAGAAAACATATTTTTTTTAAAAATTTTTACTTATTAATTTTTGGAATGTTAATAAATTTATATGATTTTATTTGAAATAAGCTTGCATGAACAGATCCAATTGTCTTATGACAAAACAAAATGTCATAATGTTTTGAAATAGATAATTCTTCAAATAGTATTACTATTTAAACATCTTTGGTAAACAGATTCATTTTTTAATTTCTTACTCATTAATTTTTAGAATATTAATAAATTAGTATTATTTTATTTCAACTAAGCTTATATGAATGGAAACAATTGTTTTATTGCAAAACAAAAGGTCGTAATGATTTGAAATAGATAATTATTCAAATAGTCATGACTATTTAAACTTATTTAGTAAACATATTTATTTTTAAAAATATTTTACTTATTATTTGTAGAAATGTTAATAAATTAATATTATTCTAAACCAAAAAAGCTTGTATGAATAAAAACAACTGTTTTATGACAAAACAAAATGTCATAATAATTTAAAATAAATAATCATTCAAATAGTCATAAAAATTTGAACTTGTTCAGTGAACATATTTATTTCTTAAATCTTTTACTCATTAATTGTCTTAATATTAATAAATTTATATTTTTTTATTTATTTATATTTTTTATTTGAAATAAGGTTGTATGAACAAAAAAATCATTTTATGACAAAACAAAAGGTTATAGCAATTTCAAATAGATAATTGTTCAATAGTCATAATTATTTAAACACATTCAGTAAATAGATTCATTTTTTAAATCTCTTAGTTATTAATTTTTGGAATATTAATAACTTAGTATTATTTTATTTCGAATAATTTTATATGAATTGAAATAATTTTTTTATGACAAAACAAAAGGTCATAACAATTTGAAATAGATATTTAGTCAAATAGTCATGACTATTTGATCTAGTTCAGTAAGCATATTTATTTTTAAACTTTTTTACTTATTAATTGTTGAAATTTTAATCAATTAATATTATTTTAATTCGAATAAGCTTTTATGAACATAAACTATTGTTTTGTAACAAAACAAAAAGTCATAACAGTTTGAAATAAATAATTACTCAAATAGTCAAAACTATTTAAACTGGTTTGATAAATAGATTTAATTTTTAAACGTCATATTAATTTTGAAATATTAATAGATTAGTATTTTTTATTTCAAAAAAACTTATGTGAACAAAAACATTTGTTTTATGACAAAACAAATTGTCATAAGGATTTGAAATAAATAATTGTTTAAATAGTCATAATTATTTGAACTAGTTAGGTAAATAGAATTTTTTTAAAATCTTTTACATATTAATTTTTGAAATATTAATAAATTTATTTTATTTTACTCCTAATAAGTTAGTATAAATTGAAAATATTGTTTCATGATAAAACAAAAATGATTTGAAATAGATAATTGTTCATATAGTCTTAACTATTTGAACTAATTCAGTAAACAAATTTATTTTTTAAACTCTTAGTTATTAATTTTTAGAATATTATTATGTTAGTATTATTTTATTTTGAATAAGCTTGTATGAACAGAAATAATTATTTTATGACATAAGAAAAGGTTATATCGATTTTGAAGTATACAATTGTTGAAATAACTATTTAAACTGGTTTAGTAAACATATTTATTTTTTAAATCTCTTACTTATTAATATTTGAATAATTAATATATTAGTATCAGTTTATGCCAAATGAACTTGTACGATAAAATAAAATTTGTTATATTACCAAACAAAAGGTAATAATGATTTTAAATAGATAATTATTTGAAATAATTTGGTAAACATATTTACTTTTTAAATCATTTAATTATTAATTTTTGAAATATTAAAAAATTTGTATTATTTTATTTTGAAGAAGCTTGTATGGGCTAAAATAATTATTTTGTGACAAAACAAAAGGTCATAACAATTTTCAATAAATAATTGTTCAAATAGTCATAACTATTTGAATTTGTTCAATAAAAAAATTTATTTTTTTAAACTCTTGCTTATTAATTTTTAAAATATTAAGAAATTAGTATTATTTATTCTGGATAAACTTTTATGAACTAAAACAATTGTTTTATGTCAAAACAAAAGGTTATAATGATTTTAAATAAATAATCGTTCAGATAGTCATAACAACTTTAATTTGTTCGATACATAGATTTATTTTTTTCAAATCTTTTGATTATTAATTTTTTGAACGTTAATAAATTTGGTTTATTTTATTCCAAATAAGGTTGCAAGATATTAAACAAATATTTTATGACTAAACAAATGGTCTGAATGATTTGAAATATATAATTATTTTAAAAGTTTTAACTATTTCAATTGGTTGGACAAGCACATTTATTTTTTTAATCTTTTACTTATTAATTTTTAAAAAATTATTAAATCAGTTTTATTTTTAACCGAATAAGCTTTTATGATTAGAAACAATTATTTTATGATAAAACAAAGATCTTAACGATTTGAGATTGATAATTATTTAAGTAAACATATATATTTTTTAAATCTATTACTTATTAATTTTTGAAATATTAATAAATTAGTATATTTTATTTCGAATAAGCATGTATAATAAAAAACAATTGTTTTCTGACAAAACAAAAGGTCATAATGATTTAAAATAGATAATCATTCAAATGGCCATAATTATTTTAACTGATTCAATAAATGGATTTATTTTTTGAATTTCTTACTTAGTATTTTAGGAAATATTGATACATTAGTATTATTTTATTCTATCTAAGCTTGTATTAACCGAAACAATTATTTTATGACAACTCAAAAGGTTATAACAATTTTAAATAGACAATTCTTCAAATGGTAATAATTATTTGAACTTGTTCGGTAAATAGATTTATTTCTTTAAATCTCTTTCTTATTAATTTTTTGAATATTAATAAATTATTATAATTTATTTTGAATAAGCTTATATAAACTGAAACAATTGTTTTATAACTAAACAAAATGTCAGAATGATTTCAAATAGATAATTGTTCTAATAGTCTTAACCATTTGAATTGATTCTATAAACAAATTTATTTTTTAAATCCTTACTTATTAATTTTTAAAATATTATTAATTTAGTATTATTTTAATCATAATGAGCCTGTACAAACAAAACAATTATTTTACAATAAAAGAAAATGTCATAATGATTTGAAATAAATAATCATTTATATAGTCCTAACTATTTGAACTGGATCGATAATTAGATTTATTTTTTAATTTTCTTAGTTATTAAGTTTCAAAATATTATAAAATTAGTATTAGTTTATTCCGAATAAAATATCATGAACATAACTAATTGTTTGATGACAAAATAAAACGTTATAATGATTTGAAATAGATAATTATTCAAATAGTTAGAACTATTCGAAATGGTTTGGCAAACAAATTTACTTTTTAAATCTCTTATAGATTAATTTTTTAAATATTAATAAATTAGTATTATTTTATTTCGAAAAAACTTATATTAATAAAATAATTGTTTTATGACAAAACAAAATGTAATAACGATTTGAAATAGATAATTATTCAAGCAGTTATAAATAGTTGAACTGGTTCGGTAAATAGAATTCTTTTATAAATCTCTTACATATAAATTTTTGAAATATTAATAAATTAGTTTTATTCTATTCTAAATACGGTTGTATAAGCTAAAATAATTATTTATGACAAAGAAAAGGTCATAACAATTTGAAATAAATAATTGTTCATATAGTCTTAACTGTTTAAACAAAAGGTCATAAGAAATTGAAATAAAAAAGTTTATAAATTACTATTAGTTTTTTCCAAATAAGCTTGTATTAAATGAAACAATTATTATATAACTAAACAAAAGCTAAAAACAATTTGAAATAGATAGTTATCCTAATAGTCTTAACTATTTGAACTAATTCAGTAAACATATTTATTATTTAAATCTCTTATTAATTTTTGAAATATTATCACATTGGTATTATTTTTACCAAATAAGCTTGGATGATCAGAAACAATTATTTTATAAGAAAACAAAGATCATAATGATTTAGGATTGATACTTGTCCAAATAGTCATAACTACTTGAACTGATCCGAAAAACAATTTTAGTTTTTAAATCCCTTGCTTAATAATTTTTGAAATATTGATAAAGTAGTATATTTTGTTTCAGATAAGTTTTTATGAGCTGAAACAATTGTTTTATAATAAAACAAAAGCTCATAACAACTTAAAATAGTTAGAATTATTGTTCAAAAAGTTAAATCTTTTTTTAACTTTTTTGGTAAATAGATTTATTTTTTTAAATCTCTTGCTCATTAATTTTTTGAATGTTAATAAATTAGTATCATTTTTTCTAAATAAGCTTATATGAACTAAAATAATTATTTTTTGACTTAGAAAAAGGTCAGAACAATTTAAAATAGATAATTGTTTTAAAAGTCTTAACTACTTGAACTAGTTCAGCAAACATATTTATTTTTTAAATCTTTTACTTATTAATTTTTGGAATACTATTAAATTAGTATTATTGTAATTCGAATAAGCTTGTATGAAAAGGAACAATTATTTTATGACAAAATAAAGATCATAACATTTTGAGATAAATAATCATTTAAATAGTCATAACTATTTGAACTATTTTGGAAAACAGATTTAGTTTTTAAATCTCTTATTAATTTTCAAAATATTAATAGATTAGTATTATTTTAATCTGAATAATTTTGCATGAACTGTAACAATTATTTTATGTTAAAAAAAAGGTCATAATGATTTAAAATAGATAATAGTTCGAATGGACATAACTATTTAAACTTGTTCAGTAAATATATTTCTTTTTTAAATCTCTAACTTATTAATTTTTAGAATATTAATAAATTAGTGTTATTTTATTTGGAATAAAATTATATGAGCAGAAACAATTGTTTTATGACAAAACAAAAGATCATAATGATTTGAAATAAATAATTGTTCAAATAGTCATAATTATTTGAACTCGCTCAATAAATAGATTTATTTTTTCAATCTTTTACTTATTAATTTTTGGAATTTTAATAAATTAGTATTATTTTATTCTGGATAAGCTTTTATGAATAGAAAAAATTGGTTTATGACAAAACAAAAGGTCATAACGATTTGAAATAGATAATTGTTCAAATAGTCATAACTATTTGAACGTGTTCAGAAAACATATTTTTTTTAAAATTTTTACTTATTAATTTTTGGAATGTGAATAAATTTATATCATTTGATTTGAAATAAGCTTGCATGAATAGATCCAATTGTCTTATGACAAAACAAAATGTGATAACGATTTGAAATAGATAATTGTTCAAATAGTCATAACTATTTGAACGTGTTCAGAAAACATATTTATTTTAAAAATTTTTACTTATTAATTTTTGGAATGTTAATAAATTTATATCATTTTATTTGAAATAAGCTTGCATGAACAGATCCAATTGTCTTATGAAAAAACAAAATGTCATGATGTTTTGAAATAGATAATTCTTCGAATAGTATTACTATTTGAACATATTTGGTAAACAGATTCATTTTTTAATTTCTTACTCATTAATTTTTAGAATATTAATAAATTAGTGTTATTTTATTTCAAATAAGCTTATATGAATGGAAACAATTGTTTTGTTGCAAAACAAAAGGTCACAATGATTTGAAATAGATAATTATTCAAATAGTCATGACTATTTAAACTTATTTAGTAAACATATTTATTTTTTAATATATTTTACTTATTATTTGTAGAAATGTTAATAAATTAATATTATTCTAATCCAAATAAGCCTGTATGAATAGAAACAATTGTTTTATGACAAAACAAAATGTCATAATAATTTAAAATAAATAATTGTTCAAATAGTCATAAAGATTTGAACTTGTTTAGTGAACATATTTATTTCTTAAATCTTTTACTCATTAATTGTCTTAATATTAATAAATTTATATTTTTTTTATTTGAAATAAGGTTGTATGAACAAAAAAATCATTTTATGACAAAACAAAAGGTTATAGCAATTTCAAATAGATAATTGTTCAATAGTCATAATTATTTAAACTTGTTCAGTAAATAGATTCATTTTTTAAATCTCTTAGTTATTAATTTTTGGAATATTAATAACTTAGTATTATTTTATTTCGAATAATTTTATATTAATTGAAATAATTTTTTTATGACAAAACAAAAGGTCATAACAATTTGAAATAGATATTTAGTCAAATAGTCATGACTATTTGATCTAGGTCGGTAAGCATATTTTATTTTAAAAATTTTTTACTTATTAATTGTTGAAATTTTAATCAATTAATATTATTTTAGTTTCAATAAGCTTTTATGAACATAAACTATTGTTTTGTAACAAAACAAAAAGTCATAACAGTTTGAAATAAATAATTACTTAAATAGTCAAAACTATTTGAACTAGTTTGATAAATAGATTTAATTTTTAAATATCATATTAATTTTGAAATATTAATAGATTAGTATTTTTTATTTCAAAAAAAACTTATGTGAACAAAAACATTTGTTTTATGACAAAACAAATTGTCATAAGGATTTGAAATAAATAATTGTTCAAATAGTCATAATTATTTAAACTAGTTAGTTAAATACAATTTTTTTAAAATCTTTTACATATTAATTTTTGAAATATTAATAAATTTATTTTATTTTACTCCAAATAAGTTAGTATAAATTGAAAATATTGTTTCATGATAAAACAAAAATGATTTGAAATAGATAATTGTTCATATAGTCATAACTATTTGAACTAATTCAGTAAACAAATTTATTTTTTTAACTCTTAGTTATTAATTTTCAGAATATTATTATATTAGTATTGTTTTATTTCGAATAAGCTTGTATGAACAGAAATAATTATTTTATGACATAAGAAAAGGTTATATCGATTTTGAAGAATACAATTGTTCAAATAACTATTTAAACTGGTTTAGTAAACACATTTATTTTTTAAATATCTTACTTATTAATATTTGACTAATTAATATATTAGTATCACTTTATTCCAAATGAACTTGTACGATAAAAAACAATTGTTATATTACCAAACAAAAGGTAATAATGATTTTAAATAGATAATTATTTGAAATAATTTGGTAAACAGATTTACTTTTTGAATCACTTAATTATTAATTTTTGAAATGTTAAAAAATTTATATTATTTTATTTTGGAAAAGCTTGTATGGGCTAAAATAATTATTTTGTGACAAAACAAAAGGTCATAACAATTTTCAATAAACAATTGTTCAAATAGTCATAACTATTTGAATTTGTTTAGTAAAAAAAATTATTTTTTTAAACTCTTGCTTGTTAATTTTTCAAATATTAAGAAATTAGTATTATTTATTCTGGATAAACTTTTATGAACTAAAACAATTGTTTTTTGTCAAAACAAAAGGTTATAATGATTTTAAATAAATAATTGTTCAAATAGTCGTAACTACTTTAATTTGTTCGATAAATAGATTTTTTTTTTCAAATCTTTTGATTATTAATTTTTTGAACGTTAATAAATTTGGTTTATTTTATTCCAGATAAGGTTGCAAGATATTAAACAAATATTTTATGACTAAACAAATGGTCTGAACGATTTGAAATATATAGTTATTTTAATAGTTTTAACTATTTCAATTGGTTGGACAAGCACATTTATTTTTTAATCTTTTACTTATTAATTTTTAAAAAATTATTAAATTAGTTTTATTTTTAACCGAATAAGCTTTTATGATTAGAAACAATTATTTTATGATAAAACGAAGATCTTAACGTTTTGAGATTGATAATTATTTAAGTAGTCAAAACTATTTGAATTGGTTCGATAAACATATATATTTTTTAAATCTATTACTTATTAATTTTTGAAATATTAATAAATTAGTATATTTTATTTCGAATAAGCATGTATAATAAAAAAATAGTTGTTTTATGAAAAAACAAAAGGTCATAACGATTTAAAACAAATAATCATTCAGATGGCCATAACTATTTTAACTGATTCAGTAAATATATTTATTTTTTGAATTTCTTACTTAGTATTTTAGGAAATATTGATACATTAGTATTATTTTATTCCATCTAAGCTTGTATTAACCGAAACAATTATTTTATGACAACGCAAAAGGTTATAACAATTTTAAATAGACAATTCTTCAAATGGCAATAATTATTTGAACTTGTTCGGTAAATAGATTTATTTCTTTAAATCTCTTTCTTATTAATTTTTTGAATATTAATAAATTATTATAATTTATTTTGAATAAGCTTATATAAACTGAAACAATTGTTTTATAACTAAACAAAATGTCAGAATGATTTCAAATAGATAATTGTTCTAATAGTCTTAACCATTTGAATTGATTCAATAAACAAATTTATTTTTTAAATCCTTACTTATTAATTTTTAAAATATTATTAAATTAGTATTATTTTAATCATAATGAGCCTGTACAAACAAAACAATTATTTTACAATAAAAGAAAATGTCATAATGATTTGAAATAGATAATCATTTATATAGTCTTAACTATTTGAACTAGATGGGCAATTAGATTTATTTTTTAATTTTCTTAGTTATTAAGTTTCAAAATATTATAAAATTAGTATATTTTATTCTGAATAAAATAGCATGAACATAACTAATTGTTTGATGACAAAATAAAACGTTATAATGATTTGAAATAGATAATTATTCAAATAGTTAAACTATTCGAAATGGTTTGGCAACAAATTTACTTTTTAAATCTCTTATAGATTAATTTTTTAAATATTATAATTAGTATTATTTTATTTTGAAAAAACTTATATTAATAAAAATAATTGTTTTATGACAAAACAAAATGTAATAACGATTTGAAATAGATAATTGTTCAAGTAGTTATAATTGTTTGAACTGGTTCGGTAAATAGAATTCTTTTATAAATCTCTTACTTATAAATTTTTGAAATATTAATAAATTAGTTTTATTCTATTCTAAATACGGTTGTATAAACTAAAATAATTATTTTATGACAAAACAAAAGGTCATAACAATTTGAAATAAATAATTGTTCATATAGTCTTAACTATTTAAACAAAAGGTCATAAGAAATTGAAATAAAAAAAGTTTATAAATTACTATTAGTTTTTTCCAAATAAGCTTGTATGAAATGAAACAATTATTATATAACTAAACAAAAGCTCAAAACAATTTGAAGTAGATAATTATTCTAATAGTCTTAACTATTTGAACTAATTCGGCAAACATATTTATTTTTTAAATCTCTTATTAATTTTTGAAATATTGTTACATTGATATTATTTTTACCCAAATAAGCTTGGATGATCAGAAACAATTATTTTATAAGAAAACAAAGATCATAATGATTTGGGATTGATATTTGTCCAAAAAGTCATAACTACTTGAACTGATCCGGAAAACAATTTTAGTTTTTAAATCCCTTGCTTAATAATTTTTGAAATATTAAGAAAGTAGTATATTTTGTTTTAGATAAGTTTTTATGAGCTGAAACAATTGTTTTATAATAAAACAAAAGCTCATAACAACTTAAAATAGTTAGAATGATTGTTCAAAAAGTTAAATCTTTTTTAACTTTTTTGGTAAATAGATTTATTTTTTTAAATCTCTTGCTCATTAATTTTTTGAATGTTAATAAATTAGTATCATTTTTTTTAAATAAGCTTATATGAACTAAAATAATTATTTTTTGACTAAAAAAAGGTCAGAACAATTTAAAATAGATAATTGTTTTAATAGTCTTAATTACTTGAACTAGTTCAGCAAACATATTTATTTTTTAAATCTCTTATTAATTTTTGGAATATTATTAAATTAGTATTATTGTAATTCGAATAAGCTTGTATGAAAAGGAACAATTATTTTATGACAAAATAAAGATCATAACATTTTGAGATAAATAATTGTTTAAATAGTCATAACTATTTGAACTATTTTGGAAAACAGATTTAGTTTTTAAATCTCTTATTAATTTTTAAAATATTAATAGATTAGTATTATTTTAATCTGAATAATTTTGCATGAACTGCAACAATTCTTTTATGTTAAAACAAAAGGTCATAATGATTTAAAATAGATAATAGTTCAAATGGACATAACTGTTTAAACTTGTTCAATAAAACTATTCGAAATGGTTTGGCAAACAAATTTACTTTTTAAATCTCTTATAGATTAATTTTTTAAATATTAATAAATTAGTATTATTTTATTTTGAAAAAACTTATATTAATAAAAATAATTGTTTTATGACAAAACAAAAAGTAATAACGATTTGAAATAGATAATTGTTTAAGTAGTTATAATTATTTAAACTGGTTCGGTAAATAGAATTCTTTTATAAATCTCTTACTTATAAATTTTTGAAATATTAATAAATTAGTTTTATTCTATTCTAAATACGGTTGTATAAGCTAAAATAATTATTTTATGACAAAACAAAAGGTCATAACAATTTGAAATAAATAATTGTTCATATAGTCTTAACTGTTTAAGCAAAAGGTCATAACAAATTGAAATAAAAAAAAGTTTATAAATTACTATTAGTTTTTTCCAAATAAGCTTGTATGAAATGAAACAATTATTATATAACTAAACAAAAGCTCAAAACAATTTGAAATAGATAATTATTCTAATAGTCTTAACTATTTGAACTAATTCGGCAAACATATTTATTTTTTAAATCTCTTATTAATTTTTGAAATATTATTACATTGGTATTATTTTTACCTAAATAAGCTTGGATGATTAGAAAAAATTATTTTATAAGAAAACAAAGATCATAATGATTTGGGATTAATATTTGTTCAAATAGTCATAACTACTTGAACTGATTAGGAAAACAATTTTAGTTTTTAAATCTCCCCCTTATTAATTTTTTAAATATTAATAAAGTAGCATTATTTTTTTCTGAATAATCTCGTATGAACTAAAATAATTGTTTCATGAGTAAACAAAAGGTTAGAATGATTTGAAATAGATAATTGTTCTAATAGTCTTAATTATTTGAACTAGTTCGGTGAACACATTTATATTTTAAATCTCTCATTAATTTTTTGAATATTATTAAATTAGTATTATTTTAATCCAAATAACCTTTTATAAAAGAAACAATTATTCTATGACAAAATAAAGATCATAACATTTGGAGATAGATAATTGTTCAAATAGTCATAACTATTTGAACTATTTCGGTAATAGATCTAGTTTTTAAATCTCTTATTAATTTTCTAAATTTTAATAGATTAATCTTATTTAATTCTAAATAATTATGCATGAGCAGAAACAATTATTTTATAACAAAACAGAAAGTCATAACGATTTGAAATTGATAATTGTTCAAATGGACATGACTATTTCAACTTGTTCAGTAAACAAATTCATTTTGTAAATCTCTTGCTTATTAATTCTTAGAATATTAATAAATTAGTATTATTTTATTATGAATAAACTTGTATGAATAGAAACAATTATTTTATGACAAAACAAAAGATCATAACTATTTCAAATAAGTAATTGTTAAACAATCATAAATATTTGAACTTATTCGATAAACAAATTTATTTTTTAGATCTTTTACTTGTTAATTTTGGAATAATAATAAATTAGTATTATTTTATTCCAAATATGCTTGTATGAACAAAAACAATTGGTTTATGACAAAACAAAAGGTCATAACTATTTGAAATAGATAATTGTTCAAATAGTCATAACTATTTGAACATGCTTAGAAAATAGATTTATTTTTAAAATTTTTACTTGTTAATTTTTTAAATATTAATAAATTTATATTATTTTATTCAATAAGCTTGTATGAACAAAAACATTTGTTTTATGACAAAAAAAAGGCCATAACAATTTGAAATAGATATTTGTTCAAATAGTTATAACTATTTAAACTTATTCAGTAAATGGATTCATTTTTTAACTCTCTTACTCATTAATTTTTGGAATATTAATAAATTAGTATTATTTTATTTTTTATAGGACCATATGAGTTGATACAATTGTTTTATGACAAAAAAAAAGGTGATAAGATTTGAAATAGATATTTATTCAAATAGTTTTGACTATTTGAACTTGTTTGGTAAACATATCTATTTTTAAAATCTTTTACTCATTAACTATAAAAATATTAATAAATTAATATTATTTTAATCCAAATAAGTGAGTATGAACAAAAACAATTGTTTTATGACAAAACAAAATGTCATAATGATTTGAAATAAATAATTGTTTAAATAGTCATAACTATATGAACTTATTTGGTAAACAAATTTTTTTAAACCTTTTACTTATTAATTGTTTGAATATTAATAAATTTGTACTATTTTAATTGAAATAAGCTTGTATGAATAGAAAAAATTATTATATGACAAAACAAAAGGTTATAGTGATTTGAAATAGGTAATTGTTCAAATAGTCATAACTGTTTGAACTTGTTCAATAAACAGTTTTAGTTTTTAAATCTCTTATTTATTAATTTTTGAAATATTAATAAATTAGAATTATGTTATTCTAAGTAAGCTTGTATGAACAGAAACAATTGTTTTGTGACAAAATAAAAGGTCATAATAATTTGAAATAGATAATTGTTCAAACAGTCATAACTATTTACACTGGTCGGGCCAACAGATTCATTTTTTAAATCCATTGCTTATTAATTTTTAGAATATTAATAAGTTAGCATTACTTTATTCCAAGTAAGATTGTATTAATAGAAACAATTATTTTATGACAAAACAAATGGTTATAACAATATGAAATAAATAATTGTTCAAATTGTTATAACTAATTGAACAAGTTTGGTGAACAAATTTATTTTTTAAATCTCTTATTAATTTTCAAAATATTAATAAATTAATATTATTTTATTTCAAACAAACTTATAGTAACAAAAACATTTGTTTGGCGACAAAAAAAAAATGACTTAATGATTTGAAATAGATAATTATTCATATAGCCTTAACTATTTGAATTGGTTCAGCAAACAAATTTATTTTTAAATCTCTTAGTTACTAGTTTTCATAATATTATTATATTAGTATTATTTTATTTCAAATAAGCTTGTATGAACACAAATAATTGTTTTATGACAAAACAAAAGATTATAATGACTTGAAATGTATGATTGTTCAAATAGTCATAATTATTTGAACTGGTTTGATAAATAGATAATCTCCTACTTATTAATTTTTGAAATATTAATAAATTAGTATTATTTTATTTCAAATAGGCTTGTATGATAAAAACCAATTGTTTTATGACAAAATAAAATTTCAAAATGATTTCAAATAGATAATTGTTCAAATGGCAATAACTAATTGAACTGATTCGATAAATTGATTTCTTTTTTAAATCTCCAACTTCTCAATTTTTGAAATATTAATAAAGTAATCTTATTTTATTTTGGATAAGCTTTTATGAAATGAAACGATTTTTTTATGATAAAACAAAAGGTCATAATGATTTTAAATAAATAATTGTTCAAATAGTTACAACTATTTGAACTTGTTCGATAAATAAATTTATTTTTTAAAATTCTTTCCTTATTAATTTTTTGAATGTTAATAAAATAATATTATTTTATTTTGAATAATCATGTATGAACTGAAACAATTATTTTATGACTAAACAAAAGGTCAAAACAATTTGAAATAGATAATTGTTCTAATAGTCATAACTATTATTAATTTTTAGAATATTATTAGTTTAGCAATATTTTACTCCAAATAAGTTTGTATGGATAGAAACAATTATTTTATGAGAAAAAAAAGATCATTCAGATTTGAGATAGATAATTGTTCAAATAGTCATAACTATTTGAATTGATTCAGTAAACAGATTTAATTTTTAAATCTCTTATTAATTTTCAAAATATTAATAAATTAGTATTATTTTATTCTGAATAATTTTATATGAATAAAAACAAGTGTTTTACAACAAAACAAAATGTCTTAATTGTTTTAAATAGATAACAGTTCTAATTGACATGACTATTTGAACTTGTTTGATAAAAATTTTATTTTTTAAATCTTCAACTTATTAATTTTTATAATATTAAAAATTAGAATTATTTTATTTTGAATAAACTTACATGAATAGAAACTATTGTTTTATAACAAAACAAAAGATCATAACGATTTGAAATAAATAATTATTTAAACAGTCATAACTATTTGAACTCGCTTGGTAAATAGATTTATTTTTTAAATATTTTACTTATTAATTTTTGGAATTTTAATAAATTAGTATTATTTTATTCTGAATAAGCTTTTATGAATAAAAAAAATTGGTTTATGACAAAACAAAAGGTCATAACAATTTGAAATAGATAATTGTTCAAATATTCATAATATTTGAAGATGTTCAGAAAACATATTTATTTTTTAAATTTTTACTTATTAATATTTGGAATATTAGTAAATTTATATTATTTTTGTTTGGAATAAGCTTGTATGATTGTTTTATGACGAAACAAAATGTCGTAACAATTTGAAATAGATAATTGTTAAATAGTTATTACTATTTGAACTTGTTCGGTAAACATATTTAATTTTTAAATCATTTACTTATTAATTATCAAAATATTAATAAATTAATATTATTTTAATCCGAATAAACTTGTACGAACAAAAAATAATTGTTTTATGACAAAATAAAAAATGATAGCAATGTGAAATAAATAATTGTTCAATAGTCATAACTATTTGAACTTATTTGGTAAATAGATTTGAAATAAGCTTATATGAATAGAAAAAAAATTTTTATGGAAAAACAAAAGGTTATAACAATTTGAAATAGATAATTGCTCAAATAGCCATAACTATTTGAACTTGTTCAATAAACAAATTCATTTTTTAAATCTCTTACTTATTAATTTTGGGAATATTAGTAAATTAGAATTATTTTATTTCAAAAAAGCTTGTACAAACAGAAACAATTGTTTGTGACAAAACGAAAGGTCATAATGATTTGAAATAGATAATTGTTCAAACAATCATAACTGCTTGCATTGGTCAGGACAAAAGATACATTTTCTAAATTTGTTACTTATTAATTTTTAGAATATTAATAAATTAGCATTACTTTATTCCAAATAAAAGTGTATGAATAGAAACAAATGTTTTATGATAAAACAGGTAGTCATAATGATTTGAAATAAATAGTTGTTCAAATAGTTATAACTAATTGAACTGGTTTGGCAAACAAATTTATGTTTTAAATCTCATACTTATTAATTTTCAAAATATTAATAAATTAATATTATTTTATTCTAAACAAACTTATATGAACAAAACATTTGTTTTATGACAAAACAAAAGGTAGTAATGATTTGAAATAGTTAATTGTTCAAATAGTCATAATTATTTGAATTGGTTTGGCAAATAGAATTGTTATGACTTTTTGTTTTGTCATAAAACAATTGTTTGTATTCATGCAAGCTTATTCAAATTAAAATAATATTAATTTATTAATATTTTGACAATGAATAAGTAAAAGATTTAAAAAATAAATATTTTTATCGAACAAGTTCAAATAGTCATGACTATTTGAATAATTATCTATGCCAAATTATTGTGACTTTTTGTTTTGTAATAAAACAATTGTTTTAGTTAATATAAGCTTGTTTGAAATAAAATAATAGTAATTTATTAATATACTAAAAATTAATGAGTAAGAGAACTAAAAATATGAATCTATTTACTGAACAAGTTCAAATAGTTATGACTATCTAAACAATTATCTATTTCAAAACATTATGACCATTTGTTTTGTCATAAAACAATTGGTTCGATTCATGCACTCTTATTTTGAATAATATAATATAAATTTATTAAAATTTCAAAAATTAATAAGTAAAAAATTTTAAAAATAAATCTATTTCCTGAACACATTCAAATAGTTATAACTATTTGAATAGTTATCTATTTCAAATTATTGTGACCTTTTATTTTGTCATAAATCAATTGTTTCCGTCAATAAAAGCGTATTCATAACAAAATAATACCAATTTATTAAAATTCAAAAAATTAATAAGTAAAAGATTTAAAAAATAAATTTGTTTATCGAACAAGTTCAAATAGTTATGACTATTAGAACAATTATTTATTTTAAATCATTATGCTCTTTTGTTTTGTCATAAAACAATTGTTTCTATTCATGCAAGTTTATTTGGAATAAAATAATACTAATTTATTAATATTCTAAAAATTAATAAGTTGGAGATTTAAAAAATAAATCTATTTTTCGAACAAGTTCAAATAGTCATGTCCATTTGAACTATTATCTATTTCAAATTGTTATGACATTTTGTTTTGTTATAAAACAATTGTTTCCATTCATACAAATTTATTCAAAATAAAATAATACCAATTTATTACTATTTTGAAAATTAATAAAGATTTTAAAAAATGTGCTTGTCGAACCTGTTTAAATAGTTAAGACTATTAGAACAATTATCTATTTCAAATTATTCTGACTTTTTGTTTAGTCAAAAAATAATTGTTTTAGTTCATACATGCTTATTTGAAATATAATAATGCTTATTTATTAACATTCAAAAAATTAATAAGCAAGAAAATAAAAAAAATAAATCTATTTATCGAATAAGTTCAAATAGTTATGGCTATTTGAATAATTATAAAATCGTTATGATATTTTATTTTGTCATAAAACAATTGTTTTAGTTCATAATAGTATATTTGAAATAAAATAATATTACTTTATTAATATTTCAATAATTGATAAGTTAGAGATTTAAAAAATAACTCAGTTTATCAAATTAGTTCAAATAATTATGACCATTTGAACAATTATCTATTTCAAATCATTATAAACTTTTGTTTTGTCATAAAAAAAAATACTAATTTACAAATATTTCAAAAAATAATAAGTAAGAGATTTAAAAAATTAATCTGTTTATCGAACTAGTTCAAATAATTAGACTATTTAAATAATTATATATTTCAAATTGTTATAACCTTTTGTTATCTTATAAAACAATTATTTATGTTCACACAAGTATATTTGGAATAAAATAATACTAATGTAATAATATTCTAAAAATTAATATCTAAGAGATTTAAAAAATAAATTTTTTTGTTAAACTAATTCAAATAGTTAAGGTTATATGAACAATTATTTGTTTCAAATAGTTATGACCTTTTGTTTTGTCGTAAAACAATATTTTTATTTCTTAGTAACTTATTTAGAATAAAATAAAATAAATTTATTAATATTTCAAAAATTAATAAGTAAGAAATTTAAAAAATAATTATGTTTGTTGAACTGGTTCAAATAATTATGACTATTTGAACAATTATCTATGTCAAATCATTATGACCTTATGTTTTGTCATAAAACAAATTTTTTTGTTCATATAAGTTTGTTTGGAATAAAATAATATTAATTTATTAATATTTTTAAAATTAAGAAGTAAAAAATTTTAAAAATAAATCTATTTACTAAACCAGTTTAATTAGTTATAAATATTTCAACAATTCTTTATTTTAAATCATTATGAGCATTTTGTTTTATCATAAAACAATTGTTTCTATTCATACAATCTTATTCAAAATAAAGTAATGCTAATTTATTAATATTCTAAATATTAATAACTAAGAGATTTAAAAAATGACTCTGTATACCGAATAAGTACAAATAGTTATGACTATTTCAATAATTATCTATTTTAAATTACTATAACCTTTTGTTTTGTTATAAAACAATTTCTTCTATTTATACAAGCTTATTTCAAATAAAATTATAATCTATTAATATTTAGACAATTAATAAGTAAAAAATTAAAAAAAAAATTTGTTTACCAAATAAGTTTAAATGTTTTAACTATTTGAGCAATTAGTTATTTCAAATCATTATGACTTTTTGTTTTGTCATAAAACAATTGTTTTTGTTCATACAAGCATATTCGAACAAAATAATATTAATTTATTAATTTTCAAAAATTAATAAGTAAAAAAATTTAAGATAAATATGTTTACTGAACAAGTTCAAATAGTCATAACTATTTGAATAATTATCTATTTCAAATTGTTATGACCATTTGTTTTGTCATAAAATAATTGTATCAGTTCATATAGGCTTATTCATAATAAAATATCACTAATTTATTAATATTTTGAAAATTAATTAGTAAGAGATTTAAAAAAATGAATTTGTTTACTGTAGAAGTTCAAATAGTTATGACAATTTGAACAATTATCTATTTCAAATCGTTATGATATTTTATTTTATCATAAAACAATTGTTTCTACTCATACAAGTTTATTTCGAATAAAATAATATAAATTTATTAATATTTCAGAATTTAATAAGTGAAAATTTAAAAAATAAATATGTTTTCTAAACATGTTCAAATAATTATAACTATTTGAACAATTATCTATTTCAAATAGTTATGACCCTTTGTTTTGTGATAAACCAATTGATTCTATTCATATAAGTTTATTTGAAATAAAATAATACTAATTTATTAATATTCCAAAAATTAAAAAGTAAAAAATTTAAAAAATAAATTTGTTTATTAAGTAAGCTCAAATAGTTATGCCTGTTTGAATAATTTTTTATTTCAAATAGTTATGATCTTTTGTTTTGTTATAAAACAATTGTTTCTATTCATACAAGTTTATTCAAAATAAAATAATACTAATTTATTAATATTCTGCAAATTAGTAGGTAGGAGATTTAAAAAATAAATTTGTTTATCAAACAAGTTCGAATAGTCATGTCCATTTGAACAATTATCTATTTCACATCATTATAACCTTTTATTTTGTTGAAAGCAATTGTTTCTGTTCATACAAAATTATTTAAAATAAAATAATTCCATTTTATTAATATTTTGAAAATTAATAAGTGATTTAAAACCTAAATTTGTTTACCGAACCAGTTCTTATAGTTATGATTATTTGAACAATTATCTATCTTAAATCGTTATAATCTTTATTTGTCATACAACAATTGCTTCTTTTTATACAAGCTTATTAGGATTAAAATAATACTAATTTAATAATATTCCAAAAATTAGTAAGTAAGAGATTTAAATAATAAATATGTTTTCCAAACCAGTTCAAATAGTTAAGACTATTCGAATAATTATCTATTTCAAATTGTTTAGACCTTTTGTTTAGTCATTAAACAGTTATTTCAGTTTATGCAAGCTTATTCAGAATAAAATAATACTAATTTATTAACATTCAAAAAATTAATAAGCAATAGATTTAAAAAAAAATAAATTTGTTTACTGAATAAGTTGAATTAGATATGACTATTTAAACAATTATCTATTTAAAATTATTTTGACCTTTTTTCGTTAAAAGCAGTTATTTCAGTTCATAAAAAATTATCTAAAATAAAACAAAACTACTTTATTAATATTTCAAAAATTATTAAGCAAGAGATTTAAAAACTAAAGCTGTTTTCTAAACCAGTTCAAATAGTTAGGACTGTTTGAACAAATATCATTCTCAAATCGTTATGATCTTTGTTTTGTTATAAAACAATTGTTTCTAATCATTCAAGCTAATTTGGATAAAAATAATACCAATTTAATAATATTTCAAAAATTAATAAGAGATTTTAAAAAAATGTGTTTGCCAAATTAGTTCAAATCATTAAGACTATTGGAATAATTATCTATTTCAAATCATTCTAACCTTTTGTTTAGTTATAAAATAATTGTTTCAGTTCATGCAAGCTTATTTGAAAGAAAATAATACTAATTTATTAACTTTCAAAAAATTAATAAGTGAAAATTTTGAAAAATTAAATCTGTTTATTGAATAAGTTCAAATGGTTATGACTCTTTAAACAATTATCTATTGAAAATTGTTACAAACGTTTTTTTTGACATAAAACAATTGTTTTAGTTCACAAAAGTTTATTCCAAAATAAAATAATATTACTTTATTAATATTTCAAAATTTAAAAAGTTAAAGATTTAAAAAATAAATTAGTTTACCAAATCAATTCAAATAATTATGGCCATTTGAACAATTATCTATTTCAAATCATTATTACCTTTCATTTCGTCATAGAAGAATTGTTTTTCAACATATAAGCTTATGTGAAATAAAATCATTAGTACCTTTCATTTTGTCATAAAACAATTGTTTTTGAACATACAAGCTTATTTGAAATCAAATAACACTATTTTATTAATATTTCAAGGATTAGTGCAAGATTCAAAAAGTAAATCTGTTTACCAAACCAATTTAAATAATTATGACTATTTGAATAATTATCTATTTCAAATTATTATAACCTTTTGTTATGTTATAAAACAATTATTTCTGTTCATATAAGTTTATTCGAAATAAAATAAAACTAAATTTATAATATTATGAAAATTCATAACTAAAAGATTTAAAAAATAATCCATTTGTCAAACCAGTTCAAACAGTTAAGACTATATGAAAAATTATCTATTTCAAATCGTTATGACCTTTTGTTTTGTTATAAAACAATAATTTTAACTCATCCAAGTTTATTCGTAATAAAGTAAAACTAATTTATTAATATTTCAAAAATTTATAAGTAAGAGATTTAAAAAATAATTCTATTTATCGAACTAGTTCAAATAATAATAATTATTTGAACAATTATATATTTCAAATCATTATAACCTTTCGTTCTATCATAAAATTATTATTTTTGTTCTTACAAGCTTATTCGAAATAAAATAATATTAATCTAATAATATTTTGACAATTAGTAACTAAGAGATTTAAAAAATAAATTTGTTTGCCAAACCACTTCAAATAGTTAAGGCTATATGAACAATTATTATTTCAAATGTTATGACAATTATTCGGAATAAAATAAATCAAATTTATTAATATTTCAAAAATTAATAAGTAAGAGATTTAAAAAATAATTTTGTTTGCCAAACTAATTCAAATAATCATAATTATTTGAACAATTATCTATTTCAAATCATTATTACCTTCTGCTTTTTCTTTTATCATAAACCAAATTTTTTTTCATATGAGTTTGTTTAGAATAAAATAATATTAATTTATTAATATTTTGAAAATTAATAAGATATTTGAAAAACAAATCTGTTTTGTCAAACCAGTTCAACTAGTTATAACTATTTGAACAATTATTTATTTCAAATTGTTATGACCATTGGTTTTATCATAAAATAATTATTTATGCTCATCCAGTCTTATTTGGAATAAAGTAATTAATATTCTTAAAATTAATAAGTAATGCATTTAGAAAATGTATTCGTTGGCCTAATCAGTGCAAATAGTTATGATTGTTTGAACAATTATCTATTTCAAATCCTTATGACCATTTGTTTGTCACAAAACAATTGTTTCTATTCGTACAAACTTATTTGGAATAACACAATTCTAATTTATTAATATTCCAAAAATTAATAAGTGAGAGATTTAAAACATGAATCCGTTTACTGAACAAGTTCAAATAGTTATGGCTATTTGAATAATTATCTATTTTAAATTGCTATAACCTTTTGTTTTGTCATAAAATAATTTTTTCTATTCTTACAAGCTTATTTTAAATCTGTTTACCAAATAAGTTCAAATAGTTATGACTATTTGAACAATTATTTATTTCAAATCATTATGACTTTTTGTTTTGTCATAAAACAATTATTTTTGTTCATACAAGCTTATTCGAATTAAAATAATATTAATTTATTAATATTTCAACAATTAATAAGTAAAAGATTTAAAAATAAATATATTTACCTAACAAGTTCAAATAATAATAACTGTTTGAATAATTATCTACAAATCATTATGACTTTTTGTTTGATCGTAAAACAATTGTATCGATTCATATGGGCTTATTCAAAATAAAATAATAGTAACTTATTATTATTCTAAAAATTAATGAGTAAGAGATTTAAAAAAGGAATTTGTTTACCGAACATGTTCAGATAGATATGACTATTTGAATAATTATCTATTTTAAATCATTATGACCTTTTGTTTTGTCATAAAATAATTGTTTCTATTCATACAAGCTTATTTCGAATAAAATAATATAAAATTACTAATATTACAAGGATTAATAATTAAAAATTTAAAAAATAAATATATTTTTTGAACATGTTCAAATAGTTAAGACTATTTGAACAATTATCTATTTCAAATTGTTATGACATTTTGTTTTGTCATAAATAATTGTTTCTGTTCATAAAAACTTATTCAGAATAAAATAATACTAATTTCTTAAAATTTCAAAAATTAATAAGTAAAAGGTTTAAAAAATAAATCTATTTACTGAGTGAGTTCAAATAGTTATAATTATTTAAATAATTATTTATTTCAAATCATTATGGTAATATGTTTTGTCATAAAATAATAGTTTCTATTCATGCAAATTTATTGTGAAATAAAATAATATTAATTTATTAATATTTAGACAACTAATAATAAAAGATTTAAAAAAATAAATATATTTACTAGATAAGTTCAAATAGTTATGACTATTTAAACAATTATTTATTTTAAATCAGTAAGACTTTTTTGTTTTGTCATAACATAATTGTTTTTGTTCATACAAGCTTATTCAAAATAAAATAATATTAATTTATTAATATTTTGACAGTTAATAAGTAAAAGATTTTAAAACTAAATATGCTTATCGAACAAGTTCAAATAGTCATAACCATTTGAATAATTATCTATTTCAAATTGTTATGACCTTTTATTTTATCATAAAATAATTGTATCAGTTCATATAGGCTTATTCAAAATAAAACAATACTAATTTCTTAATACTTTGAAAATTAATGAGTAAGAGATTTAAAAAAAAATCTATTTACCAAATAAGTTCAAATAGTTATGACTATTTGAACAATTATGTATTTGAAATCATTATGACCTTTTGTTTGGTTATAAAACAATTGTTTCTGTTCATATAAGCTTATTCTAAATAAAATAATGTAAATTTATTAATATTCCAAAAATTAATAAGTAAAAAATTTTAAAAATAAATCTGTTTACCAAGCAAGTTCAGATAGTTATTACTGTTTGAACAATTATTTATTTTAAATAGTTATGACCTTTTGTTTTGTCATAAAATAATTGTTTCTATTCATACAAGTTTATTCAAAATAAAATAATACTAATTTATTAATATTTTAAAAATTAATAGGCAGGAGATTTAAAAAATAAATTTGTTTACCAAACAAGTTCAAATAGTCATGTCCATTTGAACAACTGTTTATTTCAAATCATTATGCCCTTCTGCTTTATCCTAAAACAATTGTTTCTATTCATGCAAAATTATTTAGGACAAAATAATATTGATCTATTAATATTTTAAAAATTAATAAAATATTTAAAAACTAAATATGTTTTCCAAAATAGTTTAAATAGTTATGACTATTTGAACAATTATCTATCTCAAATTGTTATGATCTTGATTTTGTCATAAAATAATTGTTTCTTTTCATACAAGCTTATTTAGATTAAAATAATACTAATTTACTAATATTCCAAAAATTAATAAGTAAGAGATTTAAAAAATAAATGTATTCGTTGAACTAGTTCAAATAGTTAAGACTATTAGAATAAATATCTATTTCAAATCATTATGACCTTTTTTTTAGTCATAAAACAATTATTTCAATTCATACAGGTTTATTCAAAATAAAATAATACTAATTTATTAACATTTGAAAAATTATTGAGCAAGAGATTTAAAAAAATAAACATGTTTACTAAACAAGTTCAAAAAGATTTTACTATTTGAACAATTTATCAATTTCAAGTCGTTATGACCTTTTATTTTGTTATAAAACAATTGATTCAATTCATAAAAACTTATCTGAAATAAAATAATACCATTATATTAATATTTTGAAAATTAATAAGTAAAGGATTTAAAAACTAAAGATGTTTTTAGAATCGGTTCAAATAATTATTACTATTTGAACAACTATAAATCTCAAATTATTATGATCTTTGTTTTCTTATAAAGCAATTGATTTGATCATATAAGCTTATTCGAATAAAAATAATACTAATTTAATAATATTTCAAAAATTAATAAGAAATTTAAAAAATAAATGTGTTTGTCAAACCAGTTCAAATAGTTAAGACTATTAGAACAATTATCTATTTAAAATCATTTTGATCTTTTGTTTGGTCATATAATAATTGTTCAATTCTTACAAGCTTATTTGGAAAAAAATAATATTAATTTATTAACATTTGAAAAATTAATAAGCAAGAGATTTGAAAAAATAAATCTATTTACCAAATTCAAATAATTATGACTATTTGAACAATTATGTATTTAAAATCTTAATGACCTTTTGTTTTGTCATAAAACAATTATTTTAGTTCATAAAAGTTTATCCACAATTAAATAATGCTACTTTATTAATATTTCAAAAATTAATAAATAAGATATTTAAAAAATAAATCAATTTACCAAATTAATTCGAGTAATTATGACTATTTGAACAACTATCTATTTCAAATCATTATTACCTTGTGTTTTGTCATAAAACATTTGTTTTTCAACATACAAGTTTATTTGAAAAAAAATAATACTAATTTATTAATATTTTAAGAATTAATATGAGATTTAAAAAATAACTTTGTTTACTGAACTGGTTGAAATAGTTATGACTATTTAAACAATTATATATTTGAAATTGTTTTAACCTTTTGTGCTATCATCAAAAAATTATTTTAGTTCATACAAGCTTATTCAGATTAAAATAATAGTAATTTAGTAAAATTTTGGAAATTAATAACTAAAAGATTTTAAAAAATAAATCTATTTGATGAACCAATTGAAATAATTAAGACTATATGAATAATTATTTATTTCAAATTGTTATGAGCTTTTGTTTTGTCATAAAACAATTATTTTAGCTCATACAAGTTTATTCAACAAAGAATAAAACTAATTTTTTAATATTTCAAAAATTTATAAGTAATAGTTTAGAAACAATTCTATTTATCAAACCAGTTCAAATAATTATAACTATTTCAAATCATTATGGCCTTTTTTTGTAATAAAACAATTGTTTTAGTTCATATAAGCTTATTTGAAGTAAAATAATGCTAATTTATTAATATTCCGAGAATAAATGAGTAAGATAATTAAAAAAAAGAATCTTTTGTTATGACTATCTAAATAATTATCTATTTCAAAACATTATAACCTTTTGTTTTGTCATAAAATAATTGGTTTTGATCATACAAGCTTATTTTGAATAATTTAATATAAATTTATTAATATTCCAGAAATTCAAAAGTAAAAATTGAAAAAATAAATCTATTTTTTGAACATGTTTAAATAGTTATATTTGAATAATTACTATTTCAAATCGTTACGACCTTTTGTTTTGTCATAAACCATTTATTTTTGTTCATACAATCTTATTCAAAACAAAATAATACTAATTTATTTATTCCACAAATTAATAAGTAAAAGATTTTAAAAAATAAATCTATTTAATGAGTGAGTTCAAATAATTACGACTATTTGAACAATTATTTTTTTCAATCGTTATGATCTTTTATTTTTTTATAAAACAATTGTTTCTATTCATACAGGTTTATTTAGAATAAAATAATACTAATTTCTTAATATTATAAAATTAATGACTTGAAGATTTATTGAACAAGTTCAAATAGCCATGTCCATTTGAACTATTATCTATTTCAAATCATTTTGACATTTTGTTTTGTCAGAAAATAATTATTTTTGTTCATACAAAATTATTTAGAATAAAATAATACTAATTTATTAATATTTCAAAAATTAAGATATTTAAAAATTAAATCTATTTACCGATCCAATTTAAATAGTTATAAATATATGAATAATTATTTATTTCAAATCATTATGAACTTTTTTTTTGTCGTAAAAGAAATGTTTTGTTCATATAAGTTTGTTCATAATAAAATAATATTAATTTATTAATATTTTGAAAATCAATAAGAGATTTGAAAAATAAATTAATTAGTTATAACAATTTGAATAATTATTTATTTGAAATCATTATGACCATTTGATTTTTCATAAAACAAATGTTTCTATTGATATAGTCTTATTCAAAATAAAATAATGCTAATTTATTAATATTCTAAAAATTAATGTGTAACAAATTTAAAAAATGAATCGGTTGGCCTAACTAGTGCAAATAGTTAAGACCGTTTGAATAATTATCCATTTTAAATCATTACGACCTTTTATTTTGTTGTAATACAATTATTTTTATTCGTACAAGCTTACTAGGAATAACATAATTCTAATTTATTAATATTTCAAAATTAATAAGTAAGAGATTTAAAAACTGAATCTGTTTATCGAACAAATTCAAATAGTTATGACTATTTCAACAATTACTTATATCAGTTTGCTATAACCATTTGTTTTGTCATAAAATAATTTTTCTATTCATACAAGCTTATTTCAATTAAAATAATAAAAATTTATTAATATTTAGATAATTAATAAATAAAAGATTAAAAAAATAACTCTGGTTACCAAATAAGTTCTAATCATTTTGATTATTTGAACAATTGTTTATTTCAAATTGTTATGATTTTTTTTGTCATAAAACAATTGTTTTCGTTCATAGAAGTTTATTCAGATTAAACTAATATTAATTTATTAATATTTCAGCAATTAATAAGTAAAAGATTTTTAAAATAAATATGTTTACTAAATAAGTTCAAATAGTCATAACTATTTAAATAATTATCTATTTTAAATCGTTATGACCTTTTGTTTCATCATAAAACAATTGTATAAGTTCATATAGGCTTATTTGAAATAAAATAATAATAATTTATTAATATTCTGAAAATTAATGAGTAAGAGATTTAAAAAATAAATCTATTTACTGAACAAGTTTAAATAGTTATGACTATTTGAACAATTTTCTAGTTCAAATCGTTATGACATTTTATTTTGTTATAAAATAATTTTTTCTATTTATACAAGCTTATTCCAAATAAAATAATATAAATTTATTAATTTTCAAAAAATTAATAAGTAAAAATTTTAAAAATAAATCTATTTTCTGGACACAATCAAATAGTTATGAGTATTTGAACAATTATCTATTTCTAATAGTTATGACATTTTATTTTGTTATAAACCAATTGATTCTATTCATTCAACCATATTTAAAAAAAAAATAATATTAGTTTATTCATATTCCAAAAATTAGTAAGTAAAATTTTAAAAAATAAATCTATTTACTGAGCAGTTCAAATAGTTATGACTATTTGAACAATTATTTATTTCAAATAGTTATGATTTTTGTTTTGTCATAAAATAATTGTTTCTATTCGTATAAGTTTATTTGGAATAAAATAATACTAATTTATTAATATTCTAAAAATTAATAGATAAGATATTTTAAAAACAAATATGTTTATTGAACAAGTTCAAATAGTCATGTTCATTTGAACATTAATTTATTTTAAATTGTTATGACATTTTGTTTTGTCGAAAACAATTGTTTCTGTTCATGCAAAATTATTCAGAATAAAATAATACTAATATATCAATATTTTGAAAATTAATAAGAGATTTAAAAACTAAATTTGTTTTTCAAAATAGTTTAAATAGTTATGACTATTTGAACAATTATCTATCTCAAATCGTTATGATTTTTATTTTGTCATAAAATAAATTTTTTTATTCAGATTAAAATAATACTAATTTAATAATATTCCAAAAAATAACAAGTAAGAGATTTAAAAAATAAATGTTTGTCAAAATAATTCAAAGAGTTAAGACTATTAGAATAATTATCTATTTCATTTTGACATTTTGTTTAGTCATAAAACAATTATTTCAATTTATACAAGTTTATCCAGAATAAAATAATATTAATTTATTAACATTTGAAAACTTAATAAGCAAGAGATTTAAAAAAAATTGTTTACCGAACAAGTTCAAATAGATTTGACTATTTGAACAATCATTCTAACTATTTAAAGTTCTTATGACCTTTTATTTTGTCATAAAGCAATTCTTTTAGTTCATAAAGATTTATTCAAAACAAAATAATACTACTTTAATGATATTTAAAAAATTAATAAGCTAGAGATTTAAAAACTAAAACTGTTATTCGAACCAGTTCAAATAGTTATGACTAGTTAAACAAATATCAATCTCAAATCATTATGATCTTTGTTTTCTCATAAAATAATTGTTTCTGATCATCCAAGCTTATTTGGATAAAAATAATACTAATTTAATAATATTTCAAAATTAACAAGATATTTAAAAAATAAATGTATTTGCTAAACCAGTTCAAATAGTTCAGACTATTATAATAATTATCTATTTTAAATCATTTTGACCTTTTATTTAGTCATATAATAGTTGTTTCAGTTCATACAAGTTTATTTGGAGTAAAATAATATTTATTTATTAACATTTATTTATTTTAAATTATTATGACCTTTTGTTTAAATAGTTAAGACTATATGAATAATTATTTATTTCAATTTGTTATGACTTTTGTTTTGTTATAAAACAATTATTTTAGCTCATACAAGTGTATTCTGAATAGAATAAAACTAATTTATTAATATTTAAAAAATTTATAAGTAAGAGATTTAGAAAATAATTCTATTTACCAAACTAGTTCAAGTAATTATAACTATTTAAACAATTATATATTTCAAATCATTATTACTTTTTGTTTTGTCATAAAACAATTGCTTTTATTAATATAAGTTTGTTCGAAATAAAATAATACTAATTTATTAATATTTAAAAAATTAATCAGTAAGAGATTTGAAAAGTAAATCTGCTTATCAAGTTATTTCAAATAGTTTTGACTATTTGAATAATTATCTATTTCAAATTGTTATGACCTTTTATTTTGTCATCAAACAATTAGTTTTGTTCATATTATTTTACTTGGAATAAAATAATATTAATTTAATAATATTTTGAAACTTAATAATGAAGAAAATTAAAAAATAAATCTAATTGCTAAACCAGTTCAAATAGTTAAGACTATATGAATGATTGTCTATTTCAAATCATTATGACATTTTTTTTTTTGTAAAACAATTGTTTTGTTCGTTTTTTGATTAAAATAATAATAATTTAATAATGTTTCAAAAATTAATAAGTAAGAAATTTAAAAAATAAATTTGTTTATCGAATTCAGTACAAATGATTAAGATTATTAAAACAATTATTTATTTGAAATTGTTTTGACCTTTTGTTTAGTCATAAAACAATTGTTTTAGTTCATACAAGCTTAAAATAAATTAATGCTAATTTATTAATATTTGAAAAATTAATAAGAAAGATATTTTAAAAAATAAACCTGTTTATCAAACAAGTTCAAACAAGTATCACTATTTGAACAATTGTCTATTTAAATGGTTATAACCTTTTGATTTGTCATAAAACAATTGTTTCAATTAATAAAAGCTTAGATGGAATAAAAAATATACTTATTTATTAATATTTCCTAAAATAATAAGTAATAAGAAATTTAAAAAATAAATTTGTTTATCGAATCAGTTAAAATAATTGTGGCTATTTAAACAATTATCTATTTCAAATTGTTATGACTGTTTGTTTTGTCATAAAACAATTGTTTTTAATCGTACAAGCTTATTAAAAAAAATACTAATTTATTAATATTTAAAAATTAATAAGTAAGAGATTTTAAAAAATAAAACTATTTATCAAACTAGTTCAAATAGTTATGACTATTTGAGCAATTATCAATCTCAAATTGTTAAGATGCTTGTTTTGTGATAAAACAATTGTTTCTTATCATAGAAGCTTATTTGGTTAAAAATAATACTAACTTAAGAATATTTCAAAAATTAATAAGTAATAGATTTAAAAAATAAGTGTTGACCAAACTAGTTCAAATAGTTAAAACTATTAGAATAATTATCCATTTCAAACCGTTCTAATATTTGGTTTAGTCATAAAATATTTGGTTTATATCTTTCAAGTTTATTCGAAAAAAATAATCCAAATTTATTAACATTCAAAAAATTAATAAACAAAAGGTTTGACAAAATAAATTTGTTTACCAAACAAGTTTAAATAGTTATGACTATTGAATAATGTTTTGATATAAAACAATCGTTTCAGTTCATAAAAGTTAATCCAAAATAAAATAATACTAATTTCTTAATATTTTGAAAATTAATAAGCAAGAGTTTAAAAAAATAATTTTTTTTACTGAACAAATTCAAATAGTTACAACTATTTGACCAATTGTATATTGAAAATTGTTATGACCTTTTGCTTTGTCACAAAACAATTATTTCAGTTCATTCAAGCTAATTCAAAATAAAATAATACTAATTTATTAATATTCTAAAAATTAATAAGTAAGTGATTTAAAATCTGTTTACCAAATTAGTTCAAATAATTATGGCCATGTTAACAATTATCTATTTCAAATCATTATTACCTTTTGGTTGGTCAAATGACAATTGTTTTCGATCAAACAAGTTTATTCAGAATAAAATAAAATGAATTTATTAATATTTCAAAAATTAATATGTAAGAGGTTTAAAAAATAATTATATTTGCTTAACCAGTTCAAATAATTATGACTATTTAAACAATAATCTTTTTCAAATCGTTATTACCTTTTGCTTTTTCATAAAACAAATGTTTTTGTTCATATAAGTTTATTCAAAATAAAAAATACTAATATATTAATATTTCAAAAATTGATAAGAGATTTAAAAAATAAATTTGTTTATCAAACCAGTTCAAATAGTTATGACCGTTTGAGCAATTATTTATTTCAAACTGTTATGACTTTTTGTTCTATTATAAAACAATAGTTTCTGTTCATACAAGCTTATTTGGATTAAAATAATACTAATTTATTAATATTTCGACAATTAATAAGTAAAAAATTTAAGAAATAAATATGTTTACTAAACTAGATCAAATAGTCATGACTTTTTGAATACATATCTATTTCAAATTGTTATGACCTTTTGTTTTGTTAAAAAAAAATTATTTCAATTCATATAAAATTATTCAAAATAAAATAATATTAAATTATTAATATTCTAAAAATTAATAACTAAGAGATTTAAAAAATGAATTTGTTTACCGAACAAGTTTAAATAATTATAACTATTTCAATGATTATCTATTTGAAATCGCTATAATCTTTTGTTTAATCCAAAAATGATTTTTTCTATTCATAGAAGCTTATTTTGAATAAAATAATCCAAATTTATTGATATTAAGACAATTAATAAGTAAAAGATTTAAAAAATAAATCTATTTACCAGACAAGTTCAAATCTTTATGACTATTTGAACAATTATGTTGGCTTTTTAGGTGAGATGGTGATCCAAGAGGAGGGGTGAATTGGATTTCTCCAAATTCTTCCTAAAAAATGATCTCAAAATAATTAAATGAGGAATTAAAATAGTAAGCACTTTTGATGAATATATAATGCAAACAATAACAATTAATGAACCTAGAATCAAATATAAACAACAATAAATTGTAAGGAGATAGGGATAAAGATATCAAACACAATGATTTATAGAGATTCAGTTTTTCTCCACAAGGCATCTACATCCTCTCTTCTTGATTATTCACACCAAGGCTTCAATCCACTATTCTTGAATTGAAATTACAACCCTATCTTTTTCTTTCTAAGGCTTAAGATAGAAACCTTACACTCTCTACTTTCTAGGCTAAATAGTAACCTTTTAATCTTACAAATTCAAGAGGATACCTCACCTCTTGATTACAAAATCACTTAATAAAAATGCAAACTTAAAACACCTTTCAAAGTCTAAGTGTTTGCCTAATGAAGTACAAAGAAATATGATGAATAAACAGCATAATATAGCTTGGATACAACAAATATAAAAGATACGGATTTTAAGCTCTAACAACTCTTGATTCTTCGAGAGAATGAAAATATAGCTTGTTGACTCTTGCTCTCTTTCTTCATCAATCTTCTTAGTGTGTTAGAGTGGCCAATATATAGAGAAATTGAAGAGCTAGCTGTTGGGGATGTTTGGGAGAAGAAAATAGCCATTTAAAGCTTGAGAAACTAGTCGTTGGTGTTGTTCCAAGGCATACCTGATTGATCCCTTCCATGAGGGGATCAATTGGTTCATGTTTTGCTAGCCATTTCATGCTTGAAAAACAAGACCCAAAAACAAGACCCAATCAATCCTTTCCATGAGGGGATTGATTGGTTCACTTTTGGAAGCCAAATCATGCCTTGCAAGCACTACCTGATCGATCCCTTCCTTGAAGGGATCGATCTTGTCCATGGCTGGGTGGTTGTCTCCTATTTGTACTCGACTAACTAATTTGATCATATCTTGAGTTATACAAATCCAAATCACAAGATGTTTCAAGATTTAGGAACTACACTTGAGGAGCTTTCTATCCATATAAAATTCATCACCTAATTCATTGTATACAAATTTTAGTGAATTTTCAAATCTACCAATTATGTAGTTTTTAGACAACTACAAAGTGTCTAGTAAAAATTCAAAATCTTTTCCTAAAAAATTTGGATTTTGATTTTGTTTGATCTATTAGAAAGTAGACTCAAAGAGCTTTCCAACCATATAAAATTCAACTATTAAAACTTTGTGAATTAATATAGAAAAATAAAATAATTTCAATGTTGGAAAATTTTGTTCTTGTAAAACAACTTTCTTAAGTTAATCTATTTCTCAAAATCAATATTATCAAAATTGTATTGAGTCCAAAATGAATAAGTTCACTTTAAAAAAAAACAATTGGACTTTCATTTAAGCTCAAATAAATAATGTTTAAAGATAGTTTTGATTTGAGAAATATGAAAATAAAAAAAGGTTTGTTTAAGCTTTGAAAATTATATTATTTATTTAGTACCAAAATATAAAACTTAAGAACATGTGCTAAATAAATCTTTTTCAAAATCTTGATCAAGCTTATTTAGCTTAATGTTTTATCATTTCAAAATAAGGATCAATTCAAGGCTAATAACCCTCTTTTTGATATGACAAAACTTAAAGATAAATTTGCTTGAAAAAAAAGCTTTCTTTAAGACATTTAAGACTTTGAAAAACTCCCCCTCAATTAATGCGTCCTAATCCAATACAATCAACAAAAATATGTTAGTCAAATATATGAAATAAGTGCAATTAACCATATGCATGCCAAGCACAAGCAAATTTGTCCATATAATATTTCTCCCCCTTTTTGTTATAGCAAAAAGGCATGACCAAATAAACACAAAAAGGTATTAGCAAATATATGTATAAAACATTTCTCTCTCTTTGTGTTTAAACTCTTTGTACTAAATGTTTAAGCTCCTATACCAATTGCTGTAAACATACAAGAAAAATATTTATAAACTCTCTCCCTTTTTGTCATATCAAAAGAAAGAGAGATCAATTCAAGGCTACGACAAAATGCTTGATACTAATAATATCAAGAGTATTTTGAATGCATGTAATCAAGTGTAATATGCACAATGAAGTTCACATGCATGTATTCAAGCACAAAAGCATAAGTGTATCCAATTTTAGCATTTTAGCACAAGTCATCAAATTTACTACATGAAATTTATGAGCAAAAGATAATGAATGATATGCAATCTACTAATAAATCATGTTATCATAAGATATGCTTAGAACCTAAAACATCAATAGCAATTAAGCATAAATTCAAGCACTGCATACAAGCTTACACTAATTGTTGAAGATATGCTATCGTAAAGCATACCAATTGTTATCACACAACAAATCAAGCAAAATTGTATTCTAAGATTTCTCCTCATTTTCAAAACAAAGATTAATCAATTTAATGCACACACAATTTTGCATGAAAGACATAAGCTATATCAAAGATAGGCATATAAATAAGGATCTATGAAAGTTCAAAAATCTTTAGCAATTTTGATACCAATTGTTAGCAATTTTATTCAACAACTTTCATAGAGCACACATACTTCAAGCATATGAAAGATTCATTCGATACATGCATAAATGACAATAGTAATCTTTCATAAGCTATCCTATCCAAACAAGAACCAAAAACTCATATGTATATAATAAATCATAGGTACTAATAAGCAATGAGGTTCAATCATCATGCCAAACAAAGATTATATAAGCATGATTTTCCAAACATGATGAGCACATATGCTATAGCAAATAAATAATGAAAGCATAATTATTCAATTATAATCCAAATTATTTCAATGCAAAGCAACATACTTAACTCAAACATATACAAGTATTCAATAATATATTTCAATAAGCATATGCAAAATACATAAACAATATAACTAATTAAAAAAAATGCAAGCATTTAGGCACAATTTTGTACTTGCCATCTCAATGATCTCAATCAATGAACATGTTTGAAAATATCAATCTATTTAACTCATATCCATGTCCAAAGATTCAAACGAATATTCATGCAATAAAAACTATTAATCAAAGCAATCAAGAACTAGGCATGAATATTAATCAATCGAAGCATTTAACAAAGTTAAGACAAATTCTATCAAGTAGCTTGGTGATTAATTTGTGCAAAGTGTTCACAAATTCAAACATAATATCTCATTTTTGCACATATCAAAAGTAAGCATTTATCAAATCATGCATTAAACATTATAAATCATAGGCACATAATATAGATTTAATACAATTACCTCTATCCTTATCAAGGTATGTTGTTGTGCTCATTGTAGTTGAGTGAGGCTTTGAATCTTCCATTCCACATCATTTGATCTAGTCTTTGATGTACTTGGGCTTGATTGATGAAGATGACTTGCTTTGCTTGTTCCACTTAAAATCCCAAAAATGTAAGTTTATTCATGCTAATTTCAAGTTCTTCTAGCATAGACTTAGAAAAATTTCTTGACAAAGGATTTTCATTAGAAGCATCAAGAAAATCAATTGATAAAAATTATACCAATTCTTAGAAAATGAGTTCCATATTCTAAGTCATTATAAACAAAATAAATTTTATTCACTAAGGCCAATTTTCCAATTGAAAAGGAGATATATATAAACTTAAGCTAAAGGTCATGTATCAAGTTAAGCATCAAATATTACAACATTGGCACTAAAGCTAAAGTTCTCATGTAATGTGCAAAAATCAAACCTTTTAGATCATTCATGAACACAAAATAGGCATATTCAATATTCATATATATTCAATAAATCACCAAGGAATTGTCAAAAAAATCAATTTGAGGCCCTACAGAATTCAAAAATACTTAAGAAAGACATATTTATCATAAAAAACATATCCAAGAAAATTTTAGCATAAAGGCATAAATATGTCTACACAAATTATAGGCCATAATCAACAATGACTTAAGCTAAAAATAAGCATCATAAGAAATTCATTTACTTAAGTAATGTTGCAACCATATCAAGTCAAGAAAAATCACATTTATCATATATGCACACACTTGACAGGAACAATAAATGAACCAATAACACATATCATTTTAAAAAAATAGGTAGTTCATCAATCAGAATCAAAATAAAAAAAATTAACGGATAAAACAATTAAGCATAAGATCCAAAATATTTCACTAAATTAATGAATCAATTTAGCACAAAAGCAAGCATATTTAAGAACATTTTAAAAATCAAGTGATAAAAAATTTAAGTACTTTCAAGTTACAAGGATTAAGGTCAAGTTTAATCAATGATCATATGAGCACATATCTTGACCAAGATCATAAATGAACTAAGAATCAATGTATATCTTTTAAGCACAAGATGGTCATCAATTCACCAATATCACAGATCAAGGATTAAAACAATTATGTATAACACAATCAAGTTTAAAAAATTCACAAGATCCAAGCATTATAAACAAATTGAGCAATTTTAAACATCATGGTCAAGTTTCTATGAATATAAACAATTGGTTTAGGATAAAAAAATTGTCATAACTGTTTGAAATAAATAATTGTTCAAATAGTCATAACTATTTGAACGTGTTTAGAAAACAAATTTATTTTTTAAATTTCTACTTATTAATTTTTGGAATATTAATAAATTTATATTATTTCTTTTGGAATAAGCTTATATGAAAGAAACAATTGTTTTATGACAAAACAAAAGGTCATAATGATTTGAAATAGATAATTGTTCAAACATTCATAACTATTTGAACTTGTTCGGTAAAATGATTTATTTTTTAAATCTTTTACTCCTTAATTTTTAGAAGATTAATAGATTTGTATTATTTTATTTTGAATAAGCCTATATGAGCTCGTACAATTGTTTTATAATGAAACAAAAGTTTATAACTATTTGAAATAGATAATTATTCAAATAGTTATGACTATTTAGACTGTTCAATAAACATATTTATTTTTAAAATCCTTTACTTATTAAGTATCTAAATATTAATAAATTAATATTATTTTAATTCGAATAAGCTTGTATAAACAGAAACAATTGTTTTATGACAAAACAAAAAGTCATAACAATTTAAAATAAATAATTGTTCAAATAGTCGTAATTATTTGAACTTATTTGGTAAACAGATTTATTTTTAAAATTTTTTACTTATTAATTGTTTGAATATTAAGAAATTTGTATTATTTTATTTAAAATAAGCTTGTATGAAGAGAAAAATTGTTTTATGACAAAACAAAAGGTTTTAGTGATTTGAAATAGATAATTATTCAAATAGTCATAACTATTTGAACTTGTTTGGTGAACATATTCATTTTTTAAAACTCTTACTTATTAATTTTTGAAATATTAATAAATTAGAATTATGTTATTATGAATAAGCTTGTATGAACAAAAATAATTATTTTGTGATAAAACAAAAGGTTATAACAATTTGAAATAGATAATTATTCAAACAGTCGCAACTATTTGCATTGGTCATACCAATAGATTCATGTTTTAAATCCATTACTTACTAATTTTTAGAATAGTAATAAATTAGCATTACTTTATTCCAAATAAGACGGTATGAACAAAAACAATTATTTTATGACAAAATGAATGGTTATAATGACTTAAAATAAAACAATTGTTCAAATAGATATAACTAATTGAATTGGTTTAGTAAGCAAATTTATTTTTTTAATTCTCTTATTAATTTTTAAAATATTAATAAATTAATATTATTTTATTTCGAATAAACTTATTTGAACAAAAACATGTGTTTTATGACAAAACAAAAGGTCATAATGACTTAAAATAGATAATTATTCAAATATTCATAATTATTTGAGCTAGTTTGGCAAACAAAATTATTTTTTAAATCTCTTAGAAATTAATTTTTGAAATATTAATAAATTTATTTTGTTCTGAATAAGTTCGTAAGAACTAAAAAAATTATTTTATGACAAAACAAAATGTCATAACAATTTAAAATAAAGAATTGTTCATATAGCCTTAACTTTTTGAATTGGTTCAGCAAACAAATTTATTTTTTAATTCTCTTAGTTATTAATTTTTAGAATATTATTACATTAGTCTTATTTTATTTTGAATAAACTTGTATGAATAGAAATAATTATTTTATGACGAAACAAAAAATTATAAGAAATTAAAATATATAATTGTTCAAATAGTTATAACTATTTAAACTAGTTTGGTAAATAAATTTATTTTTTAAATCTCCTACTTATTAATTTTTGAAATATTAATAAATTAGTATTATTTTATTTCGATAGGCTATTATGATGAAAAATAATTGTTTTATTGCAAAACAAAAATTCATAACAATTTGAAATAGATAATTATTCAAATGGCCATAGTTATTTGAATTGATTCAATAAAGTAACTTATGATTTAAATCTCTAAGTTATCAATTTTTAAAATATTAATAAAGTAATATTACTTTTGTTTTGGATAAGCTTTTATGAACTGAAACAATTACTTTATGATAAGATAAAAGGTTATAATGGTTTTAAATAGATAATTATTCAAATGTCATAACTATTTGAACTTGTTCAGTAAATAAATTTATTTTTTAAAATTTCTTGCTTATTAATTTTTTGAATGTTAAAAAATTAGTATTATTTTATTTCGAATAAGTATATATGAACTGAAACAATTATTTTATGACTAAACAAAAGGTCAGAACAATTTGAAATAGGTAATTATTCTAATAGTCTTAACTTTTTGAACTAGATTTGCAAACACATTTATTTTTTAAATCCTTACTTATTAATTTTTAGAATATTATTAATTTAGCAATATTTTACTCCAAATAGGCTTGTATGAATAGAAGCAAATGTTTTAGGACAAAACAAAGATCATAACGATTTGAGATGAGTAATTGTTTAAATAGTCATAACTATCTGAACTAGATCGGTATAGAGATTTAGTTTCTAAATCTCTTATTAATTTTTGAAATAGTAATAAATTAGCATTATTTTATTCTAAATAATTTTGCATGAATAGAAACTATTGTTTTACAATAAAACAAAATATCATAACAATTTGAAATAAATAATAGCTCAAATAGACATGATTATTTGAAGTTGTTTGGTAAATAGATTAATTTTTTAAATCTTCAACTTATTAATTTTTAGAGTATTAGTAAACTAGTATTATTTTATTCCAAATAAACTTCTATGAATAGAAACAATTGTTTTATGACAAAATAGAAGATCATAACAATTTGAAATAAATAATTGTATAAATAGTCATAAATATTTGAACTCGCTCGGTTAACAAATTTATTCTTTAGATATTTTTAATTTTGGAATATTAATAAATTAATATTATTTTATTTCAAATAAGCTTGCTTGAATAGAAACAATTGGTTTATGACAAAACAAATGGTCATAACAATTCAAAATAAATAATTGCTAAATAGTCATAACTATTTGAATATGTTTGGAAAATAGTTTTATTTTCTAAAATTTTACTAATTAATTTTTGGAATATTAATAAATTTATATTATTTTATTCAATATAAGCTTGCATGAATAGAACCAATTTTTGTATGACAAAATAAAGGGTCATAATATTTTAAAATAGATAATTATTCAGATAGTCATAACTATTTGAACTTGTTCAGTAAGTAGATTCATTTTTTCAATTCTTTTGCTCTTTAATTTTTAAATATTAATAAATTAGTATTATTTTATTTCAAATAAGGTTATAAGAATAGAAACAATTGTTTTATTACAAAACAAAAGGTCAAAATGGTTTGAAACAGATAATTTTTCAAATAGTCATGACTATTTGAACTTGTTCAATAAACATATTTATTTTTTAAATCTTTTACTTATAATTTGTCAAAATATTAATAAATTAATATTATTTTAATCCAAATAAACTTATATGAATAGAAACAATTGTTTTGTGATAAAACAAAAAATCATAACAATTTGAAATAAATAATTGTTTAAATAGTCACAACAATTTGAACTTGTTTGGTAAACATATTTATTTTTTAAATCTTTACTTATTAATTGTCTTAATATTAATAAATTTCTATTATTTAATTCGAAATAAGCTTGTATGAACAAAAAAATGATTTTATGACAAAGCAAAAGGTTATAGCAATTTGAAATAGATAATTGTTCAAAAAGTCATAATTATTTAAACTTGATTGGTAAATAGATTCATCTTTTAAATCTCTAAATTATTAATTTTCCAAATATTAATAACTTACTATTATTTTATTTTGAATAAGCTTATATGAATTTAAATAATTTTTATTATGACAAAAGAAAAGGTCATAACAAATTGACAAAACAAAAACATAATTATAACTTATCGAACCAATTCAAATAATTATAACTATTTGAAAACTTATCTATTTCAAATCGTTATTACTTTTTGTTTTGTCATTATCAATTCTTTTTATTAATACAAGTTTGTTTGAAATAAAATAATATTAATTTATTAATATTTAGAAAATTAATTAGTAAGAGATTTAAAAAGTAAATCTATTTACCAAACCATTTCAAATTGTTATGACTATTTGAATAATTATCTATTTTAAATCATTATAACCTTTATTTTGTCATCAAACAATTGGTTCTGCTCATACTATTTTATTGGAATAAAATAATACTAATTCAAAAATATTATGAAACTTAATAACTAAAAAAATAAAAAAAAAACTAATTGCTGAACTAGTTCAAATAGTTAAGATTATATGAACGATTATGTATTTCAAATCATTTTGCCCTATAGTTTTGTCGTTAAAGAATTATTTTAGTTGTACATGCTTATTTGAATTAAAATAATTCTAATTTAACAAAATTTCAAAAATTAATAATTAAGAGATTTAAAAAATAAATTTGTTTACCGAATTAGTTCAAATGGTTAAGATTATTAGAACAATTATCTATTTCAAATCATTCTAACCTTTTTTTAGTCATAAAACAATTGTTTCAGTTCATACAAGCTTATTCAGAATAAATTAATACTAATTTATTAACATTCAAAAAATTAATAAGAAAGAGATTTAAAAAACTAAATATGTTTATCGAACAAGTTCAAATAGTTACTACTATTTGAACAATTGTCTATTTAAAATCGTTATAACCTTTTGATTTGCTATAAAACAATTGTTTTAGTTAATACAAGCTTAGATGGAATAAAATAATACTAATTTATTAATATTTCCTAAATTAATAAGTAAGAATTTTAAAAAATAAATATGTTTACCAAATCAGTTAAAATAATTATGGCCATTTGAACAATTATCTATTTCAAATTGTTATGACTTTTTGTTTTGCATAAAACGATTGTTTTTTATCATATAAGTTTATTGGAAATAAAATAACATTAATTTATTAATATTTCAAGAATTAGTAAGCAAGAGATTTAAGAAATAAATTGTTTATCGAACCAGATTAAATAGTTATGACCATTTGAACAATTATTAATCTCAAATCGTTAAGATCATTGTTTTGTCATAAAACAATTGTTCTTGATCATAAAAGCTTATTTAGCTAAAAATAATACTAATTTAATAATATTCCAAAAATTAATTAGAGATTTAAAAAATAAATGTGTTTGTTAAACCAGTTCAAATAGTTAAAACTATTAGAATAATTATCTATATCAAATCGTTCTAACCTTTTGTTTAGTCAAAAATCTTTGTTTCATATCTTACAAGCTTATTTAGAATAAAATAATCCCAATTTATCAACACCCAAAAATTTAATGAGCAAAAGATTTGAAAAAACAAATCTCTTTATCAAACAAGTTCAAATAGTTATCACTATTTAAACAATTATTTATTTAAAATCGTTATGACCTTTTGTTTTGACATCAAAGAATTGTTTTAGTTTATAAAAGCTTATCCAAAATAAAATAATACTAATTTCTTAATATTTACAAAATTAATAAGCAAAATTTTCAAAAAATAAGTTTATTTATCGAACAAATTTAAATAATTGCTACTATTTGAATAATTGTCTATTTGAAATTATTATGACCTTTTGTTTTGTCATAAAATAATTGTTTCAGTTCATACAAGCTTATTTGAAATAAAATAATACTAATTTTTTAATATTTCAAAAATTAATAAGTAAGTGATTTAAAAAGTTAATTTGTTTACCGAATTAGTTTAAATAGTCATGTCCATTTGAACAATTATCTATTTCAAATCATTATGGCATTTTCTTTGTCATTAAACAATTGTTTCTGTTCATGCAAAATTATTAAGAATAAAATAATACTGCTTTATTAACATTTTGGAAATTAATAAGCTAGAGATTTGAAAAAATAAATCTGTATGATTTTTTGAACAATTATCTATTTAAAATTGTTATGAACTTTTGTTTTATCATAAAAAAATTGTTTCATTTCATAAAAGCTTATCCAAAATAAAATAATACTACTTTATTAATATTTTTAAAATTAATAAGTAAAAGATTTAAAATATAAATTAGTTTACCAAATCCAATCAAATAATTATGGCCATTTAAACAATCATCTATTTCAAATCGTTATTACTTTTCGTTTTGTCATAAAATAATTCTTTTTCAACATACAAGCTTATTTAAAATAAAATAATATTAATTTATTAATATTTCAAAAATTAGTAAAAGATGTAAAAAAATAAATCTATTTACCGAACTTGTTCAAATAGTTATGACTATTTGAATAATTATCTATTTCAAATTTTTATAACCTTTTCTTTTGTTGTAAAACAATTATTTTTGTTCATACAAATTTATTTGGAATAAAATATTACTAGTTTAATAATATTCTAAAAATTCTAACTAAGAGATTTAAAAATTAAATCTACTTGCGAACTAGTTCAAACAGTTAAGACTATGTAAACAATTAACTATTTCAAATCGTTATGACCTTTTGTTTTGTCATAAAGCAATTATTTCAGTTCGCACAAGTTTATTTGGAAAAAAAATAAAACTAATTTGTTAATATTTCAAAATTTTATAAGGAAGAGATTTTTAAAAAATTCTATTTACCAAACCAGTTCAAATAATTATAACTATTTGAACAATTATCTATTTCAATTGTTATTACTTTTTGTTTTGTCATAAAACTATTGTTTTTGTTCATATAGGTTTGGTTGAAATAAAATAATACTAATTTATTAATATTTAGAAAATTAATTAGTAAGAGATTTAAAAAGTAAATTTGTTTACCAAACATTTTCAAATAGTTTTGACTATTTGAATAATTATCTATTTCAAATTGTTATAACCTTTTTTTTGTCATCAAACAATTGGTTCTAGTCATACTATTTTATTTAGAATAAAACAATACTAATTTAATAATATTTCGAAACTTAATAACCAAGAAAATTAAAAAAATAAATCTAATTCCTAGACCAGTTCAAATAGTCAATACTATATGAATGGTTATCAATTTCAAATTGTTATGACCTTTTGTTTTGTCATAAAATAAATTTTTTGTTCATACAAGCTTATTCAAATTAAAATAATACAAATTTAATAATATTTTGAAAATTAATAAGTAAAAGATTTAAAAAATAAATTTATTTACTAAACGAATTCATATGGTTAAAACTACTAGAACAATTATCTATTTCAAATTGTTCTGACCTTTTTTTTAGTCATAAGACAATTGTTTCAATTCATACAAGCTTATTTGGAATAAATTAATATTAATTTATTAACATTCAAAAATTAAAAAGAGATTTAAAAAATAAATTAATTTACCAAACAAGTTCAAATAGTTAGTACTACTTGAAAAATTGTATATTTAAAATTGTTATGACCTTTTGTTTTAGTTAATACAAGCTTATATGAAATATAATAATATAAATTTATTAATATTTCTAAAATTAATAAGTAAGAGATTTAAAAAATATATTTGTTTACCGAATCAGTTAAAATAATTATGGCCATTCAAACAATTATCTATTTCAAATCATTATGACCATTTGTTTTATTATAAAACAACTGTTTTTTATCATACAAGCTTATTCGAATAGTTATGACTATTTGAACAATTAAAATAATACAAATTTATTAATATTCAGATAATTAATAAGTAAAAGATTTAAAAAAGAATATGTCTACTAAATAAGTTCAAATAGTTATGATTATTTGAACAATTATTTATTTCAAATTGTTATAACTTTTTGTTTTGTCATAAAATAATTGTTTTTATTTATACAAGCTTATTCGGGTTAAAATAATTTTAATTTATTAATATTTTGACAATTAATAAGTAAAAGATTTTAAAAATAAATATGTTTATGGAAAAAGTTCAAATAGTCATAACTATTTGAATAATTATCTATTTCAAATCATTATGACCTGTTGTTTTGTCATAAAATAATTGTATCAATTCTTATAGGCTTCTTTGAAATAAAATAATAGTAATTAATTAATATTTCAAAAATTATTGAGTAGGAGATTTAAAATATGATCTATTTTATCGAATAAGTTGAAATAATTATGACTATTTGAACAATTATCTATTTCAAATCATTATGACTATTTGTTTTGCCATAAAATAATTGTTTATGTTCATACAAGCTTATTTTGAATAAAATAATATAAATTTATTAATATTTCAAAAATTAATAAGCAAAAATTTCAAAAATTAATTTGTTTTTTGAACACATTCAAATAGTTATGATGATTTGAATAATTATTTATTTCAAATATTCATGACCTTTTGCTTTGTCATTAACCAATTGTTTCTGTTCGTACCAGCATATTTGAAATAAAATTATACTAATTTATTAATATTTCAAAAATTAATAAGTAAAAAAATTAAAAAATAAATTGTTTATAAAGTATGTTCAAATAGTTATGACTGTTTGAACAATTATTTATTTTATATAATTATGATCTTTTATTTCATCATAAAACAATTGTTTATGTTCACATAAGTTTATTTAGAATAAATAATACTAATTTATTAATATTCTAAAATTTAATAGATAGGAGATTTAAAAAATAAATCTATTTACTAAATAAGTTTAAATAGTCATGTCCATTTGAACAATTATCTAGTTCAAATCATTATGGCCTTTTGTTTTGTCATAAACTAATTGTTTCTATTCATGCAAAATTATCCAAAATATTTTAAAAATTAATAAGAGATTTAAAAACTAAATCTGTTTACTGAAACAATTCAAATAGTTATTACTATTTGAATAATTATCTATCTCAAATCGTTATGATTTTTATTGTCATAAAATAATTGTTTCTTTTCATACAAGCTTATTTGGATTAAAATAATACTAATTTAAGAAAATTCCAAAAATTAGTAAGTAAGAGATTTAAAAAATAAATGTGTCTGCCAAACCAGTTTAAATAGTTAAGACTATTGAACAATTATCTATTTCAAATTGTTTTGATCTTTTGTTTAGTCATAAACAATATTTCATTTCATACAAGCTTATACTAATTTATTAGCATTCAAAAAATTAATAAGCAAAAGATTTAAAAAAATAAATCTATTTACCGAACAAGTTCAAATAGATTTGACTATTGAAAACTATCTATTTAAAGTCATTATGACTTTTGTTTTGTTAGAAAACAATTGTTTCAGTTTATAAAAACTTATCCAAAATAAAATAATACTACTCTATTAATATTTCAAAAATTAATAAGCAAGAGATTTAAAAACTAAAGCTGCTTTTCAAACTAGTTCAAATAGTTATGAATATTTCAACAAATATCAATCTCAAATCGTTATAATCTTTTTTTTCTCATAAAACAATTGTGTTTAATCATACAAGCCTATTCAAATAAAAATAATACTAATTCAATAATATTCCAAAAATTAACGAGAGATTTAAAAAATAAATGTGTTTGTTGAACCAATTCAAATAGTTAAGACTATTAGAATAATTATCTATTTCAAATCATTCTAACCTTTTGTTTAGTCATATAATAATGGTTTCAGTTTATACAAGCTTATTTGGAATAAAATAATACTAATTTATTAATATTCAAAAAATTAATAAGCATGAGATTTGAAAAAATAAATTTATTTAATGAAAAAGTTCAAATAGTTATGACTATTTAAACAATTATCTATATAAAATCATTATTACCTTTTATTTTGTCATAAAACAATTGTTTTAGTTCATAAAAGCTTAACAAAAAAAATACTACTTTATTAATATTTAAAAAATTAATAAGTAAAAGATTTAAAAAATAAAATCAATTTATTGAATCTATTTAAATAATTATGGTCATTTGAACAACTATCTATTTCAAATCGTTATTATCTTTTGTTTTGTCATAAAACAATTGTTTTTCAACATACAAGCTTATTCAAAATAAAATAATTATACTTTATTAACATTTCAAGAATTAGTAAGAGATTTAACAAATAAATCTGTTTACCTAACTATTTCAAATAATTATAACCATTTTAATAATTATCTATTTCAAATTATTATAACCTTTTATTCTATCATAAAACAATTGTTTTTGTTCATACAAGCTTATTCATAATAAAAGAATACTAATTTAGTAAAATTCTAAAAATTAATAACCAAGAGATTTAAAAAATAAATCTATTTGCCAAACCAGTTCAAATAGTTAAGACTATATAAACAATTATTTATTTCAAATTGTTATGACCTTTTATTTTGTTATAAAACAATTATTTTAGCTCAGACAAGCTTAATTGGAATAGAATAAGACTAATTTATTAATATTTCAAAAATTTATAAGTAAGAGATTTAGAAAATAATTCTATTTATTGAACTAGTTCAAAAAATTATAACTATTTGAACAATTATCTATTTCAAATCATTATTACTTTTTATTTTGCCATAAAACAATGGTTTTTGTTAATATAAGTTTGTCATAAAACAATTATTTTTGTTAATATAAGTATGTTCAAAATAAAATAACACCAATTTATTAATATTTAGAAAATTAACTAGTACGAGTTTTAAAAAGTAAATTTGCTTATCAAACCATTTCAAATAGTTTTGACTATTTGAATAATTAATTATTTCAAAACATTATAACCTTTTATTTTATTGTCAAACAATTGATTTTGTTTATACTATTTTATTTGAAATAAAGTAATACTAATTTAATAATATTCTAAAACTTAATAACCAAAAAAATAAAAAAAATCTAATCGCGAACCAGTTCGAATAGTTAAGACTATATGAATGATAATCATTTCAAATCGTTATGATGTTTTCTTTTGTCATAAAACAATTGTTTTGTTCGTACAAGCTTATTTGAATTCAAATAATACTAATTTAATAATATTTCATAAATTAATAAGTTAGAGATTTTAAAAATAAATTCGTTTATCGAATCAGTTCAAATGGTTAAGACTATTAGAAAAATTATCTATTTCAAATCATTATGACCTTTTGTTTAGTTATAAAATAATTGTTTTAGTTCATACAAGCTTATTTAGAATAAATTAATGCTAATTACTAACATTCAAAAAATTAATAAGAAAGAGATTTAAAAATAAATCTATTTATCAAACAAGTTCAAATAGTTAATATTATTTGAACAATTGTCTATTTAAAATCGTTATAACCTTTTGATTTGTCATAAAACAATTGTTTCAGCTAATTCAAGTTTAGATGGAATAAAATAATACTAATTTATTAATATTTCCTAAATTATTAAGTAAAAAATTTTAAAATAAATTTGTTTACCAACTCAGTTAAAATAATTATGATCATTTGAATGATTATATATTTCAAATCGCTATAAAACAATTTTTTCTAATCATAGAAGCTTATTCGATTAAAAACAATACTAATTTAATAATATTTTGAAAATTAATAAGTAAGAGATTTAAAAAATAAATGTGTTTGCCAAACCAATTCAAATAGTTAAAACTATTAGAATAATTTTCTATTTCAAATCATTATAACCTTTTGTGTAGTCATAAAATATTTGTTTTATATCTTACAAGCTTATTCAGAATAAAATAATCCAAATTTTTAACATTCAAAAAATTAATAAGCAAAAAATTTGAAAAATAAATTTGTTTACCAAACAAGTTTAAATAATTATGACTATTTGAGCAATTATTTATTTAAAATTGTTATGACCTTTTGTTTTGACATAAAACAATTGTTTTAGCTCATAAAAGCTTATCCAAAATAAAATAATACTAATTTCTTAATATTTTGAAAATTAATAAGCAATAGTTTAAAAACAAATTTTTTATAGAACAAATTGAAATAGTTATGACTATTGGAACAATTGTCTATTTAAAATCATTATAACTTTTTGTTTTATCATAAAAAAATTATTTCAGTTCATACAAGTTTATTTGAAATAAAAAAATAGTAATTTATTAAAATTTCAAAAATTAATAAGTGATTTAAAAAGTGAATCTGTTTAGCGATTAGTTCAAATAATTATGGCTATTTCAATAATTATCTATTTCAAACCGTTATTATCTTTTGTTTGGCTATATAACAATTGTTTTTTATCATACAAGCTTATTCGAAATAAAATAATATCAATTTATTAATTTTTCAAAAATTAATAAGATATTTAAAAAATAAATCTATTTACTGAACCAATTTGAATAATTATGACCATTTAAACAACTGTATACTTCAAATTCTTATAACCTTTTGTTCTATCATAAAAAAATTATTTCTATTTATACAAGCTTATTCGAAATAAAATAACACTAATCTAATAATTTTTAAAAAATTAATAACCAAGAGATTTAAAAAATAAATTTGTTTGCCGAACCAGTTCAAATAATTAAGATTATATGAACAATTATCTATTTTAAAACGTTATGACCTTTTGTTTTGTCATAAAACAAAAATTTCAATTCATACTAGCTTATTCGGAATAATATAAAATGAATCTATTAATATTTAAAAAATTAATAAGTAAGAGATTTAAAAAATAGTTTTGTTTACGAGATTTAAAAAGTAGTTCTGTTTACCTAACCAGTTCATATAATTATGACTATTTGAACAATTATCTATTTCAAGTCATTATGACCCTATGTTTTGTCATAAAACAAATGTTTTTGTTTTTATAAGTTTGTTCGAAATAAAATAATACTAATCTATTAATATTTTAAAAATTAATAAGAGATTTAAAAAATAAATCTATTTATCAATCAAGTTCTAATAGTTATAACTATTTGAGCAATTATTTATTTCAAATTGTTATGACCTTTTGTTCTATTATAAAACAATAGTTTTTGTTCATACAAGCATATTCGGATTAAAATAATATTAATTTATTAGTATTTTGACAATTAATAAGTAAAAGATTTAAAAAATAACTATGTTTACCGAATAAGTTCAAATAGTCTTGGCTATTTAAGTAATTTTCTATTTCAAATTATTTTGACCTTTTCTTTTGTAGTAAAACAATTGTTTCAATTCATATAAGCTTATTTGATGTAAAATAATACTAATTTATTAATATTTCAAAAACTAATGTGTAAGAGAATTAAAAAAAAGAATCTGTTTACTGAATAAGTTCAAATAGTTATTACTATTTAAACAATGACCTTTTGCTTTGTCTCAAAACATAATGACCTTTTTTTTTGTCAGAAAACAATTGGTTTTGTTCATGCAAGCTTATTTTGAATAAAATAATATAAATTTATTAATTTTCCAAAAATTAATAAGTAAAAGATTTAAAATATAAATCTATTTACTGAGTGAATTTAAATAGTTATAACTATTTGAACAGTTATTTATTTCAAATCATTTTGACATTTTGTTTTGTCATAAAATAATTTTTTTATTTATGCAAAATTATTCAAAAAAATAATACTAATTTATTAATATTTCAAAAATTAATAAAAGATTTAAAAACTAAATTATTACTAGACCAGTTCAAATAGTTATAACTATTTGAATAATTATCTATCTTAAATCATTATGATCTTTGTTTTGTCATAAAATAATTGTTTCTGTTCGTACAAGTTTATTTGGAGTAAAATATTGCTAAACTAATAATATTCTAAAATTAATAACTAAGAGATTTAAAAAATAAATGTATTTGTCAAACCAGTTCAAATAGTTAAGACTATTAGAACAATTATCTATTTCAAATCATTTTGATCTTTTGTTTAGTCATAAAATAATTGTTTCAATTCATACATGCTTATTCGAAATAAAGTAACACTATCTATTAACATTCAAAAAATTAATAAGCAAGAAATTAAAAAAAAATTGTTTACTGAACAAATTCAAATGGTCAAGACTATTTGAACATTTGAACAATTATCTATTTAAAATTATTATGACCTTTTTTTATAATAAAACAATTGTTTCAATTCATAAAAACTTATCCAAAATAAAATAATATTACTTTATTAAAATTTCAAAAGTTGAGAAGTTGGAGATTAAAAAATAAATTAGTTTATTGAATCAGTTTAATTATGGCCAGTTAAACAATTATCTATTTCAAATCATTATGAACTTTTATTTTGTTATAAAACAATTGTTGTTCATCATATAAGCCTCTTTGGAATAAAATAATACCAATTTTTAATTTTTCAAAAATTAATGAGTAGGAAATTTAAAAAATAAAACTATTTATCAAACCAGTTCATTTAGTTATAACTATTTAAACAATTATGTATTTCAAATCGTTATAACTTTTTGTTTTGTCATAAAACAATTATTTATGTTCATACAAGCTTATTCAAAATAAAATAATACTAATTTAATAATATTAGGAAAATTACTAACTATGAGATTTAAAAAATAAATTTGTTTGTCAAACCAGTTCAAATAGTTAAAGCTATATGAATAATTATCTATTTTAAATCATTATGACCTTTTGTTTTGTTGTAAAAAAATGTTTGTATTCATATAAGTTTGTTCAAAATAAAAGAATATTAATTTATTAATATTTTAAAAATTAATAAAAGGTTTAAAAAATAAATCTATTTACTAAACCAATTCAACTAGTTATAACAATTTGAATAATTATTTATTTTAAATCGTTATGACCTTTTTTTATCATAAAACAATTGTTTTTATTGATATAGTCTTATTCAGAATAAAGTAATGCTAATTTATTAATATTATAAAAATTAATAAGTAATGGATCTAAATAATGAATCTATTGGTCTGATTAATGTAAATAGTTATGATTGTTTGAACAATTATCTATTTCAAATCGTTATGACCTTTGGTTTTGTTAGAAAATAATTGTTTTTATTGTACAAGCTTATTCAGAATAACATGATTCTAATTTCTTAGTATTTCAAAAATTAATAAAGATATTTAAAAATCGAATCTATTTATAGAACAAGTTCAGATAGTTATGACTATTTGAATAGTTACCTATTTCAAATCGCTATAACCTTTTGTCTTGTTATAAAATAATTTTTTCTATTCATACAAGATTATTTCAATTAAAATTAAACAAATTTATTAATATTCAAACAATTAATATATAAACAATTTTAAAAAATAAATTTGTTTACCGAATAAGTTTAAATAGTAATGACCATTTGAATAATTATTTATTTTAAATTGTTGCAATTTTTTTGTCATAAAATAATTGTTTTTATTCATACAAGCTTAATTAGATTAAAATAATATTAATTTATTAATATTTTGACAATTAATAAGTAAAAGATTCTAAAAATAAATATGTTTACTAAACAAGTTCAAATAGTTATAACTATTTGAATAATTATCTATTTCAAATCTTTATGACATTTTGTTTCATCATAAAGCAATTGTATCAGTTCATATAGGCTTATTCAAAATAAAATAATACTAATTTATTAAAATTTTAAAAATTAATGAGTAAGAGATTTTAAAAATGAATCTATTTACCAAATAAGTTCAGATAGTTATGACTATTTGAATAATTTTATATTTCAAATCGCTATGGCATTTTGTTTTGTTATAAAATAATTATTTCTGTTCATAAACGCTTATTCCAAATAAAATAATATAAATTTATTAATATTCCAAAATTAATAAGTAATAATTTAAAAAATAAATCTCTTTTTTGAACATGTTCAAATAGTTATGACTATTTAAACAATTATCTAATTAAAAGAGTTATGACCTTTCGTTTCGTCATAAAGCAATTGTTTCTATTCATACAAGTTTATTTGAAATAAAATAATACTAGTTTATTAATATTCTAAAAATTAATAAGATTTAAAAAATAAATCAGTTTACCAAGCAAGTTCAAATAGTTATGATTGTTTGAATAATTATTTATTTCAAAAAGTTATGATTTTTTCTTTTGTCATAAAATAATTGTTTCTATTCATACAAGTTTATTCGGAATAAGATAATACTAATTTATTAATAGTGTGAAATTAATAGGTAAGAGTTTAAAAAATAAATTTATTCATCGAACAAGTTCATATAATCATGTCCATTAGAACAATTATCTATTTCAAATAGTTATGACATTTTTTTATTGTAAAACAATAGTTTTTGTCCATGTAAAATTATTCAAAAAAAATAGTGCTGATTTATTAATATTTTGAAAATTAACAAGAGATTTAAAAACTAAATTTGTTTACCAAAACAGTTCAAATAGTTATGACTATTTGAACAATTATCTATCTCAAATCATTATGATCTTTATTTTATCATAAAACAATTGTTTCTTTTCATACAAGTTTATTCATATTACAATAATACTAATTTAATAATATTAATAAGTAATAGATTTAAAAAATAATATGTTGCCAAACTAGTTCAAATAATTAAGACTATTAGAATAACTATCTATTTCAAATCGTTCTAACATTCTCTTTAGTTACAAGACAATTATTTTAGTTCACACAAGCTTATTCAGAATAAATTAATACTTTCAAAAAATTAATGAGCAAGAGATTTAAAAAAATAAATCTGTTTACTAAACAAGTTTAAATAGATTTGAATATTTGAAAGATTATATATTTAAAGTTGTTATGACCCTTTGTTTTGTCATAAAACAATTATTTTACTTCATAAAAACTTATCCGAAATAAAATAATACTACTTTACCAATATTTGAAAAATTAATAAGCAAGAGATTTAAAAACTAAAGTTGTTTCCAAACCAGTTCAATAGTTATCACTATTTGAACAGATATCAATTTGAAATCGTTATGATCTTTGTTTTGTCATAAAACAATTATTTTTTATCATACAAGCTTATTTGGATAAAAATAATACTAATTTAATAATATTCTAAAAATTAATAAGAGATTTAAAAAATAAATGTGTTTGCCCAACCAGTTCAAAAAGTTAGACTATTAGAATAATTATCTATTTCAAATTGTTCTGACTTTTTGTTTAGTCATATAATAATTGTATTAGTTCATATATGCTTATTTGAAATAAAATAATACTAATTTAATAACATTCAAAAAATTAATAAGCTTTAAAAAAATAAATTTGTTTACCGAATAAATTCAAATAGTTATGACTATTTGAACAGTTATATTTTTAAAATTATTATGACCTTTTGTTTTGTCATAAAACAAGCGTTTTAGTTCATAAAAACTTTTCCAAATAAAAATAATACTCCTTTAGTAATATTTCAAAAGTTAATAGGTAAGAGATTTAAAAAATAAAACTATTTCCTAAATCAGTTCAAATAATTATGGCCATTTGAATAACTATCTATTTCAAATAATTATTACCTTTTGTTTTGTCTTAAAACAATTGTTTTTCAACATACATGCTTATTTGAAATAAAATAATAGTAATTTACTATATTTCAAGAATTAATAAGAGATTTAAAAATTAAATTTATTTATCAGACCAATTCAAATAGTTAAGACTATTTGAACAATTATCCATTTCAAATTATTATAACCTTTTGTTCCATTATAAAACAATTATTTCTATTCATACAAGCTTATTTGAAATAAAATAATACTAATTTAGTAATATTCTAAAAATTAATAACTAAGAGATATGAAAAATAAATCCATTTGTCGAACTAGATCAAACAGTTAAGACTATATGAACAATTATTTATTTTAAATTGTTATAACCTTTTGCTTTGTAATAAAATAATTATTTCAACTCATACAAGCTTATTCGGAATTGAATAAAACTAATTTATTAATATTTCAAAAATTTATAAGTAAGAGATTTAGAAAATAATTTATTTATCGAACTAGTTCAAATAATTATAACTATTTAAAAAATTATCTATTTCAAATCTTTATTACTTTTTGTTTTGTCATGAAACAATTTTTTTTGTTAATATAAGTTTGTTCAAAATAAATTAATGCTAATTTATTAATATTTAGAAAATTAATCAGTAAGAGATTTAAAAAGTAAATTTATTTACCAAACCATTTCAAATATTTTTGACTATTTGAATAATTATTTAATGCAAATCATTATAACCTTTTATTTTCTCATTGAACAATTGGTTATGTTCATACTATTTTATTTGAAACAAAATAATACTAATTAATAATATTCTGAAACTTAATAACCAAGAAAATTAAAAAATAAATGTAATTGCCTAACCAATTCAAATATGAACAATTATCTATTTCAAATCATTTTGATTTTTTTTTCTTTTGTCATAAGGCAATTGTTTTGTTTGTACAAGCTTGTTTTGATTAAAATAATACTAATTTACTAATATTTCAAAAATTAATAAGTACGAGATCAAAAAAATAAATTTGTTTACCGAATTAGTTTAATTGGTTAAGATTATTAGAACAATTATCTATTTCAAGTTGTTTTGACTTTTTGATTAGTCAAAAAACAATTGTTTCAGTTCATACAAGCTTATTCAGAATAAATTAATACTATTTTATTAACATTTGAAAAACTAATAAGAAAGAGATTTAAAAAAATAAAAATCTATTTACTGAACAAATTTAAATAGTTATTATTATTTGAACAATTGTTTAGTTAAAATCATTATAACCTTTTGATTTGTCATAAAACAATTGTTTTAGTTAATACAAGCTTAGATGAAATAAAATAATACTAATTTATTAATATTTCCTAAATTAATAAGTAAGAAATTAAAAAAATAAATCTGTTTACTGAATCAATTAAAATAATTATGGCTATTTGAACGATTATATATTTCAAATTGTTATGACCATTTGTTTTGTCATAAAACAATTGGTTTTTATCATACAAGCTTATTCAAAACAAAATAATATTAATTTATTAATATTTCAAAAATTAATAAGTAATAGATTTAAAAAATAAATCTATTTACCAAATCAGTTCAAATAGTTATGAATATTTGAATTATCAATCTCAAATCATTAAGATCTTTATTTTATCATAAAACAATTATTTTTTTATCATAGAAGCTTATTCAATTAAAAATAATACTAGTTTTATAATATTATGAAAATTAAAATGTAAGAGATTTAAAAAATAAATGTGTTTGCTAAACTAGTTTGAATAGTTAAAACTATTAGAATAATTATCTATTTCCAATCATTCTAACCTTTTGTTTAGTCATAAAATACTTGTTTCATAACTTAGAAGTTTATTAGAAGTAAAATTTATTAACATTCAAAAAATTAATAAGGAAAAGATTTGAAAAAATAGTAATGACTATTTGAATAATTATTTATTTAAAATCATTACAACCATTTTTTTTGACATAAAACAATTGTTTCAATTTAAAAAGCTTATCCTAAATAAATAAATACTAATTTTTTAATTTTTTAAAATTTAATTAGCAATAATTAAAAGAAATAAATTTGTTTACTGAACAAATTTAAATAGTTACGACTATTTGAACAATTATTTATTTAAAATTATTATGACCTTTTATTTTGTTATAAAACAATTGTTTCAGTTTATACAAGCTTATTCAAAATAAAATAATACTAATTTAATAATTTGTTGAAAATTAGTAAGTAAGTAATTTTAAAAGTAAATTTGTTTACCAAATCAATACAAATAATTATGGCCATTTCAACAATTATCTATTTTAAATCACTATTACCTTTTGTTTGGTCATATAACAATTGTTTTTGATCATACAAGTTTATAATGAATAAAATAATACTAATATATTAATCTTTCAAAAATTAATAAGAGATTTAAAAAATAAATCTGTTTATCGAACTAATTCAAATAGTTATGACTATTTGAACAATTGTAAACTTCAAATCATTATAACCTTTTGTTTCGTCATAAAACAATTATTTTTGATCATATGAGCTTATTCGAAATAAAATAATACTAATCTAATAATATTCCAAAAACTAATAACTAAGAAATTAAAAATAAATTTATTTGCCGAACCGGTTCAAATATTTAAGACTCTATGATCAATTATCTATTTCAAGTCATTTTTATTTTGTCAAAAAATCAATTTTTTCAATTCACACTAGCTTAATTAAAATAAAATAAAATGAATTTATTAATATTTCAAAAATTAATATGCAAGAGATTTAAAAAATAATTTTGTTTACCTAACTAGTTCAAATTAATTATGACTATTTGAATAATTATTTATTTCAAATCGTTTTGACCTTTTGTTTGTCATAAAAAAATTATTTCAATTCATCTAAGCTTATTCGAAACAAAATAATACTAAGTTATTAATATTTCAAAATTTAATACTTAAGAGATTTAAAAAAAGAAATCTGTTTTCCGAACAAGTTTAAATAATTATGACTATTTAAACAATTATCTATTTAAAATTGCTATAACATTTTGTTTTGTCATAAAATGATTTTTGTTGTTCATAAAAGCTTAGTTTGATTAAAATAATACAAATTTACTAATATTAAGACAATTAATAAGTAAAAGATTTAAAAAATAAATTTGTTTACCGAACAAGTTCAAATCTTTATGACTAGTTGAACAATTATTTATTTCAAATTGTTATGACTATTTGTTTTGTCATAAAATGATTGTTTCTGTTCATACAAGCTTATTTGGATTAAAATAAAGTTAATTTATTAATGTTTTGACAATTAATGTATAAAAGATTTAAAAAATAAATATATTTATCATGGCTATTTCACTAATTATTTATTTCAAATCATTGTGACCTTTTTATTTTGTAATAAAATAATTGTTTTAGTTCATATAAGTTTATTTGAAATAAAATAATACTAATTTATTAATATTCTAAAAATTAATGAGTAAGAGAATTAAAAAATGGATATGTTCATAGAACATATTCAAATAGTTATAACTATCTAAATAATTATCTATTTCAAAACATTATAACCTTTTGTTTTGTCACAAAACAATTATTTCAGTTTACATGAGTTTATTCAAAATAAAATAATACTAATTTATTGGCATTCAAAAAATTAATGAGTAAGAGATTTAAAAGAATATATTTGTTTACTAAACAAGTTCAAATAGATTTGACTATTTGAACAATTATCTATTTAAAGTCATTATGACCTTTGTTTTTTCATAAAACAATTGTTTTAGTTCATAAAAACTTATCCAAGATAAAATAATACTGCTTTATTAATATTTCAAAAATTAATAAGTAAGAGATTTAAAAACTAAAGTTGTTTTCTGAACCAGTGCCAATACTTATGATTATTTCTATAAATATCAATGTCAAATCATTATGATCTTTTTTTTTTCATAAAAAAATTGTTTTTTTTTTTTATCATAAGAGCTTAATTAGATAAAAATAAAACTAATTTAGTATTATTTCAAAAATTAATAAGAGATTTAAAAAATACATGTGTTTGTCGAACTAGTTTGAATACTTAAGACTATTAGAATAATTATTTATTTCAAATCGTTATGACCTTTTGTTTAGTCATATAATAATTGTTTCAGTTCATACAAGTTTATTTAGAATAAAATAATACTAATTTATTAACATTTGAAAAATTAATAAGCATGAGTTTGAAAAAATTAATTTGTTTACCGAACAAGTTCAAATAGTTATAACTATTTGAGTAATTATCTATTTAAAAGCATTATGACCATTTGTTTTGTCATAAAACAATTGTTTTAGTTCATAAAAGCTTATCCAAAATAAAATTATACTACTTTATTAATATTTCAAAAATGAATAAGTAATAGATTTAAAAAATAAATCAGTTTATCGAATCAATTCAAATAATTATGGCCATTTGAACAGCTATCTATTTCAAATTGTTATTACCTTTTGTTTTGTCATAAAGCAATTCTTTTTCAACATATAGCTTATTTGAAATCAAATAATACTAATTTATTAATATTTCAAGAATTAATAAGAGATTTAAAAAATAAATCTATTTACTAAACCAGTTTAAATAGTTATGACTATTTAAATAATTATCTATTTCAAATTGTTATAACCTTTTGTTTTATCATAAAATAATTGTTTATGTTCATACAAGCTTATTCAAAATAAAATAATACTAATTTAGTAATATTCAAAAAATTAATAACTAAGAGATTTAAAAAATAAATTTATTTATTGAATTAGTTCAAACAGTTAATACTATATGAACAATTGTTATGACCTTTTGTTTTGTCATAAAATAATTATTTCAACTCATAGAAGCTTATTTGGAATACAAAAAAACTAATTTATTAAGTTTTTAGAAATTTATAAGTAAGAGATTTAGCAAATAATTCTATTTGCCAAATCATTTCAAATAATTATAACTATTTGAATAATTATCTATTTCAAATCATTATTACTTTTTGTTTTGTCATAAAATAATTGTTTTTGTTAAATAATATTAATTTAATAATATTTAGAAAATTAATCAATAAGAGATTTAAAAAGTAAATCTACTTGGTAAATCAATGGAAATAGTTTTGACTATTTGAATAATTATCTATTTCAAATCATTATAACCTTTTATTTGAATAGTTTTGACTGTTCATACTATTTTATTTGAAATAAAATAATACTAATTTAATAATATTCCAAAACTTAATAACCAAGAAAGTTAAAAAATAAATCTAATTGCTGAACCAATTCAAATAGTTAAGACTATATGAATGATTATTTATTTTAAATCATTATGACCTTTTGTCGTAGATCAATTATTTTGTTCATATAAGCTTATTCAGATTAAAATAGTACTAATTTAATAATATTTTAAAATTTAATAAGAAAGAGATTTAAAAAATAAATTTGTTTGCCGAACAAGTTCAAATAGTTATTATTATTTGAACAATTATCTGTTTAAAATCGTTATAACTTTTATTTTTGTCATAAAATAATTGTTTCAGTTAATATGTGCTTAGACAGAATAAAATAATGCTAATTTATTAATATTTCCTAAATTGGTAAGTGAAAAATTTTAAAAATAAATCTATTTATTGAATCAATTAAAATAATTATGATCGTTTGAACGATTATCTACTACAAATCATTATGACTTTTTGTTTTGTCATAAAACAAATATTTTTTTATCATACAAGCTTATTTGAAAAAAAATAATACTTAATTTATTAATATTTCAAAAATTAATAAGAAACATATTTAAAAAATAAATCTGTTTACCGAAATAGTTTAAATAGTTATGACTTTTTGAACAATTATCAATCTCAAATCGTTAAAATCTTTGTTTTGTCATAAAACAATTGTTTCTGATCATAGAAGCTTATTCGATTAAAAATAAAACTAATTTAATAATATTTTGAAAATTAATAAGAGATTTAAAAAATAAATGTGTTTGCCGAACCAGTTCAAATAGCTAAAACTATTAGAATAATTATCTATTTCAAATCGTTATGACCTCTTATTTAATCATAAAATTCTTGTTTCATATCTTACAAGCTTATTCAAAATAAAATAATCCAAATTTATTAACATTCAAAAAATTAATTAGCAAAAGATTTGAAACAATAATTCTGTCTACCAAAAAAGTTAAAATAGTTATTACTATTTGAATAATTATTTATTTAAAATCGTTATGACCATTAGTTTTGACATAAAACAATTGGTTCAGTTCATAAAAGCTTATTTAAAATAAAAAAATACTAATTTTTTAATATTTCCAAAATTAATAAGCAAGAGTTTTAAAAAATAAATTTGTTTATTGAACAAATTCAAACAGCTATGACTATTTGAATAATTGTCTATTTAAAATCGTTATTACCTTGTGTTTTGTTATAACACAATTGTTTTAGTTCATAAAAGCTTATTTGAAATAAAATAATACTAATTTATTAATATTTAAAAAATTAATAAGTAAGTGATTTAAAAAATGAATCTGTTTCTGAATTAATTCAAATAATTATGGCCATTTCAACAATTATCTATTTCAAATCATTATTACCTTTTGTTTGCTCATATAACAATTGTTTTTTTTCATACAAGTTTATTCGAAATAAAATAATTCTAATTTATTAATCTTTCAAAAATTAATAAGTAAAAGATTTAAAAATAAATCTATTTACTGAATTAGTTCAAATAGTTATGACTATTTGAACAATTACATACTTCAAATCGTTATAACCCTTTGTTATACCATGAAGCAATTATTTTTATTCATACAAATTTTTTTGAAATAAAATAATACTAATCTAACAAAATTAAAAAACATGAACAACTAATAAATTTAAAAAATAAATTTGTTTGCTGAACCAATTCAAATAGTTAAGACTATATAAACAATTATCTATTTCAAAATGTTATGACCTTTTATTTTGTTATAAAACAATTTTTTCAACTCATAGAAGCTTATTCAAAATAGAATAAAACTAATTTATTAATATTTCAAAAATTTATAAGTAAAAGATTTAGAAAATAATTCTATTTACTGAACTAGTTGAAATAATTATAACCATTTGAATAATTATCTATTTCAAATCATTATTACTTTTTGTTTTGTCATAAAACAATTGTTTTTTTAATATAAGTTAGTTAAAAATAAAATAATACTAACTTATTAATATTTAGAAAATTAATTAGTAAGAGATTTAAAAAGTAAATCGCTTAACAAACCATTTCAAATAGTAATGACTATTTGAGTAATTATTTTATTTTAAATTGTTATGACTTTTTGTTCTATTATAAAACAATAGTTTCTATTCATATAAGCTTATTCAGATTAAAATAATACTAATTTATTAATATTTTGACAATTAATAAGTAAAAAATTTTAAAAATAAATATGTTTACTGAACTAGATCAAATAGTCATGACTATTTGAACAATCAAATTGTTTTGACCTTTTGTTTTTTAATAAAAAAATTATTTTAGTTCATATAAGCTTATTTCCAATAAAATAATACTAAGTTGTTAATATTTCAAATATTAATAATTAAAAGATTTAAAAAATGAATCTATTTACCGAACAAGTTTCAATAATTATGTCTATTTAAACAATTATTTATTTGAAATCACTATAACCTTTTGTTTGTCCTAAAATGAAAATTTCTATTCATACAAGCTTATTTTAAATAAAATAATACAAATTTATGAATATTAAGACAATTAATAAATAAAAAAATTTTAAAATAAATTTGATTACTAAACAAGTTCAAATCGTTATGACTATTTGAACAATTATTTATTTCAAATTGTTATGACTTTTTGTTTTATCATAAAACAATTGTTTTTATTTAAAAAGCCTATTCGAATTAAAATAATATTAATTTATTACTATTTTTATTAAGTTAAAAATTGTAATAAATAAATATATTTATCGAACAAGTTCAAATAGTCATGATTATTTGAATAATTATCTATTTCAAATCATTCTAACCCTTTGTTTTGTAATAAACCAATCGTTTGAGTTCATATAAGCTTATTTGAAATAAAATAATGCTAATTTATTGATATTTCAAAAATTAAAAAGTAAAAGAATTAAGTAAATGAGCCTATTTATCAAATAAGTTCAAATAATTATGCATATCTAAAAAATTATTTATTTCAAAACATTATGACTTTTTTATTTTGTCATAAAACAATTGGTTTTGTTCATGCAAGCTTATTTCCAATAAAATAATATAAATTTATTAATATTTAAACAATTAGTAAGTAAAAATTAAAAAAATAAATTTATTTTCTGAATTCGTTCAAATAGTTATGACTTTTTAAACAATTTTTTTATTTCAAATCGTTATGACCATTTTTTTGTCATAAACCAATTTGTTCCATTCAAACAAGCTTATTCAAAATAAAATAATTCTAATTTATTAATACTTAAAAATTAATAAGTAAAAGATTTAAAAAATTTATCTATTTATTAGCGAGTTCAAATAGCTATGACTATTTGAACAATTATTTATTTCGAGTTGCTGTGATCTTTTGTTTTATCATAAAACAATTGTTTATATTCACACAAGTTTATTGGGATAAAATAATACTAATTTGTTATTATTCTAAAAATTAATAAGTTGAAGACTTAAAAAATTAATTTGTTTACTGAACAAATTCAAATAGTCATGTCCATTTGAACTATTATCTATTTTAAATTGTTAAAACATTTTGTTTTGTCATAAAACAATTGTTTCAATTCATACAAAAATTTTCAGAATAAAATAATACTAATTTATTACAATTTCAAAAATTACTAAGATATTTAAAAACTAAATCTCTTTATCAAACAAGTTCAAAATAGTTATGACTAATTGAATAATTATCTATCTCAAATCGTTATGATCTTTGTTTTGCCCTAAATTATTATCTATCTCTTTATTTGGAGTAAATTATTGCTAAATTAATAATATTCTAAAAATTAATAAGTAAGAATTTAAAAAATGAATGTGTTTGCCAAACCAATGCAAATAGTTAAGATTGTTAGAATAATTATCTATTTCGAATCAATCTGGTTTTTTGTTTAGTTATAAAATAATTGTTTCAGTTCATACATGCTTATTCAAAAAAAATAATGCTAATTTACGAATATTTAGAGAATTAACAGCAGGAAATTTATAAAAAATAAATCTGTTTACCAAACAAGTTCAAATAGTTATGACTATTTGAATAATTATCTATTTAAAATCATTATGACCTTTTATTTTATCATAAAACATTTGTTTCAGTTCATAAAAGCTTATCCAAAATAAAATAATATTACTTTATTAATATTTTTAAAATTGATAATTTTGAGATTTAAAACATAAATCAGTTTATTGAATTAGTTCAAATAATTATGGTCATCTAAGCAATTATTTATTTTAAATCATTATGAACTGTTGTTTTTTCATAAAACAATTGTTTTTATCATAAAAGCCTATTCGGAATAAAATAATACTAATTTATTAATATTTCAAAAATTAATAAATAGGAGATTTAAAAAATAAATCTATTTATCAAACCAATTCAAATAGTTATGACTATTTAAACAATTATATATTTCAAATTGTTATAACCTTTTGTTCTATCATAAAACAATTATTTCTACTCATACAAGCTTATTTAAAATAAAATAATATAATCTAATAATATTTTAAAAATTAATAACTAAGAGAATTAAAAAATAAACAATTATTTCAGTTCATAAAAACCTATCCAAAATAAAATAATGCTACTTTAGTAATATTTTGAAAATCGATAAGTAAGAGATTTAAAAAAGTAAGTCAGTTTATTGAATCAGTTCAAATAATTATGGTTATTTGAACAACTATCTATTTCAAATCGTTATTACCTTTTGTTTTGTCATAAAATAATTGTTTTTCAACATACAGGCTTATTTGAAATAAAACAATACTAATTTATTAATATTTCAAGAATTAATAAGAGATTAAAAAAATAAATTTGTTTATTAAACCAGTTTAAATAGTTATGACTATTTGAACAATTATCTGTTTCAAATTATTGTAACCTTTTGTTCTATCATAAAGCATTTGTTTCTATTCATACATGCTTATCCAAATAAACTAATACTAATTTAGTAATATTCTGAAAATTAGTAACTAAGAAATTTAAAAATTAGTTTGCTGAACCAATTCAAACAGTTAAGATTATATGAACAATTATTTATTTCAAATTGTTATGACCTTTTGTTTTGTCATAAAATAATTATTTCAACTCATAGAAGTTTATTTGGAATAGAATGAAACTAATTTATTAATATGTCAAAAATTCATAAGTAAGAGATTTAGAAAATAATCTTATTTACTGAACCAATTTAAATAGTTATAACTATTGAACAATTATCTATTTCAAATCGTTATTACTTTTTTTTTCATAAAACAACTATTTTTGTTAATATAAGTTTGTTTAAATAAAATAATAATAATTTATTAATATCTAGAAAATTAATTAGTAAGAGATTTAAAAAGTAAATTTGCTTGCCAAACCATTTCAAATTGTTTTAACTATGTGAATATTATCTATTTCAAATCGTTATAACCTTTTATTTTGTCATCAAACAATTGGTTCTGGTCATACTATTTTATTTGGAATAAAATAATATTAATTAATAATATTCCAAAACTTAATAACCAAGAAAATTAAAAAGTAATTCTAATTGCAGGACCAGTTGAAATAGTTAAGACTATATAAATGCTTATCTATTTCAAATTGTTATGACTTTTTATTCATCATAAAAAATTGTTTTGTTTGTACAAGCTTATTCATATTAAAATAATACTAATTTAATAATATTTCAAAAATTAATAAGTAAGAGATTTAAAAAATAAATTTATTTATCGAATTAGTTCAAATAGTTAAGACTATTAGAATAATTATCTATTTCAAATTGTTCTAACCTTTTGTTTATTTATAAAACAATTGTTTTAGTTTATGCAAGCTTATTCAGAATGTATTCATACCAATTTATAAAAATTTGAAAAATTAAAAAGAAAGAGATTTAAAAAAATAAATTTGTTCATCGATCAAGTTTAGATAATTATTCCTATTTGAACAATTATCTATTTAAATTTGTTATAACTTTTTGATTTGTCATAAAACAATTGTTTTAGTTAATACAAGCTTCGACGGAATAAAATAATACTAATTTAAAAATTGATATGAATACATTCTGAATAAGTAAGAAATTTAAAAAATAAATCTATTTACAAAATCATTTAAAATAATTATGGCTATTTGACTGATTATCTATTTCAAATCGTTATGACCTTTTGTTTTGTCATACAACAATTATTTTTTATCATACAAGCTTATTTGAAATAAAATAATACTAATTTATTAATATTTCAAAAACTAATAAGTAAGACATTTAAAAAATAAATCTATTTACCGCAGTTCAAATAATTATGATATTTGAACAATTATTAATCTCAAATTGTTAAGATCTTTGTTTTGTCATAAGACAGTTGTTTCTGATCCTAGAAACTTATTCGGTTAAAAATAATACTAATTTAATAATATTTCAAAAATTAATAAGAGATTTAAAAAATAAATGTGCTTGCGAAACCAATTCCAATAGTTAAAACCACTAGAATAATTATCTATTTCAGATCATTCTCATCTTTTGTTTTGTCATAAAATATTTTTTCATATCTTAGAAGCTTATTTAGAATAAAAGAATCCAAATTTAATAATATTCAAAAAATTAATAAGCAAAGTATTTGAAAAAATAAATCTATTTACTAAACAAGTTCAAATAGTTATGACTATTTGAACAATTATTTATTTAAAATCATTATGACCTTTTGTTTAGGCATAAAACAATTGTTTTAGTTCATAAAAGCTTATCCAAAATAAAATAATACTAATTTCTTAATATTTCAAAAATTAATAAGCAAGAGTTAAAAAATTAATTTGTTTACCAAACAAATTCAAATAGTTACGACTATTTTAATAATTGTCTATTTAAAATCATTATGACCTTTTGTTTTGTCATAAAACAATTGTTTCAGTTCATACAAGCTTCTTCAAAATAAAATAATGTTAATTTATTAATATTCCAAATATTAATAAGGAAGTGATTTAAAAAGTGATTTTGTTTACCGAATCAATTCAAATAATTATGGCCATCTCAACAATTATCTATTTGAAATCATTATTACCTTCTGTTTGGTCATATAACAATTGTATTTTATTATACAAGCTTATTCAAAATAAAATAATATTAATTTATTAATCATTCAAAAATTAATAAGTAAGAAATTTAAAAAATAAATCTGTTTATCGAACCCGTTGAAATAGTTATAACTATTTGAACAATTGTATACTTCAAATCAATTATTTAAAAAATAACATTTTTATTTTATCAAAAAAATAATTATTTATGTTCATTCAAGTTTATTCGAAATAAAATAATACTAATCTAATAATACTTCAAAAATTAATAACTAAGAGATTTAAAAAATAAATTTGTTTACCAAACCAATTCAAATAGTTAAGACTATATGAATAATTATCTATTTCAAATCACTATGACCTTTTGTTTTGTCATAAAACAATTTTTTTCAATTTATACTAGCTTATTCGAAATAAAATAAAATGAATTTATGAATATTTCAAAAATTAAAAAGTAAGAGATTTAAAAAATAATTTTATTTACCTAACTAATTCAAATAATTATGATTATTTGAACAATTATCTATTTCAAATCGTTACGACCTTTTGTTTTGTTATAAGACAAATGATTTTGTTCATATTAGTTTGTACAAAATAAAACAATACTAATTTATTAATATTTCAAAAAAAATAAGATATTTAAAAAATAAATCTTTTTATCAAACCAGTTCAAATAGTTATGACTTTTTGTTATGTTATAAAACAATAGTTTCTATTCATACAAACTTATTCAAATTAAAATAATACTAATTTATTAATAGTTGAACAATTAATAAGTAAAAAAATTTAAAAAACAAATATGTTTATAAAACTAGATCAAATAGTCATGACTATTTGAAAAATTCTCTATTTCAAATTGTTATGACTTTTGTTTTATCATAAAAAATTATTTCAGTTCATGTAAGCTTATTCAAAATAAAATAATACTAAGTTATTAGTATTCTAAAAATTAATAATTAAGAGATTTAAAATAAATCTGTTTATTGAATAAGTTTAAATAATTATGATTATTTGAACAATTATCCATTTGAAATAGCTATAACCATTTGTTTTGTCATAAAATGATTTCTTTTATTCATACAAGCTTATTTCGAATAAAATAATACAAATTTATTAATATTAAGACAATTAATAAGTAAAAAATTTAAAAATAAATTTGTTTACCAAACAAATTCAAATCGTTATGACTATTTGAACAATTATCTATTTCAAATTGCTATGACTTTTTGTTTTGTCATAAAACAATTATTTTTGTTCATACAAGCTTATTCGAATTAAAATAATATTATTTTATTAATATTTTGACAATTAATAAGTAAAAAATTTAAAAAGTAAATATGTTTACCAAACAAGTTCAAATTGTCATGACTGTTTGCATAATTACCTATTTCAAATCATTGTGACATTTTGTTCTATAACAAAACAATTGTTTCAGTTAATATAAGCTTATTTGAAATAAAATAATACTAATTTATTAATATTCCAAAAATTAATGAGTAAGAGAATTAAAAAATGAATTTGTTTACTAAACAAGTTCAAAATAGTTATGACTATTTGAACTATTATCTATTTCAAAATATTATGACCTTTTGTTTTGCCATAAAACAATTGGTTTTGCTCGTGCAAGCCTATTTCAAATAAAATAATATAAATTTATTAATATTCTAAAAATTAATAAGTAAAAATTTTAAAAATAAATTTGTTTTTTAAACACATTCAAATAATTATGAATATTTGAATAATTATCTATTTTAAATCATTATGACTATTTGTTTTATCATAAACCAATTGTTTCTGTTCATACAAGCTTATTTAGAATAAAATAATACTAATTTATTGATACTTAAAAAATTAATAAGTAAAATATTTAAAAAATAAATCTACCCACTGAGCTGTTCAAATAGTTATAACTATTTGAATAATTATTTATTTCAAATTGTTATAATCTTTTGTTTGGTCATAAAACAACTGCTTCTATTCTTGCAAGTTTATTCAAAATAAAATAATACTAATTTATTAATATTCTAAAAATTAATAAGTTTGAGATTTAAAAAATAAATTTGTTTATCGAATAAGTTCAAATAGTCATGTCCATTGGAACTATTATCTATTTCAAATCATTATGACATTTTGTTTTATCGTTAAACAATTATTTCTATTCAATTTATCATTATTTTAAAAATTAATAAGGATTTGAAAATAAATGTGTTTGCTAAACTTGTTCAAATAGTTAAGACTATTAGAATAATTATGTATTTCAAATTATTTTGACTTTTTGTTTAGTAATAAAATAATTGTTTCAGTTCATACATGCTTATTAAAAATATAGTAATACTAATTTATTAACATTTAAAAATTTAATAAGCAAGAAATTAAAAAAAATAAATTTGTTTACTGATTAAATCTAAATAGTTATAACTTTTTGAACAATTATCCATTTAAAATTTTTATGACCTTTTATTTTATCATAAAACAATTGTTTTAGTGCATAAAAGCTTATTCGAAATAAAATAATATCACCTTATTAATATTTCCAAAATTGATAAGTTAGAGATTTTTAAAATAAATCAGTTTATCAAATCAGTTAAAATAATTATGGCCATTTGAACAATTATCGATTTCAAATTGTTGTGAACTTTTGTTTTGTCATAACATAATTGTTTTTCATCAAACATGCCTATTCAAAATAAAATAATTCTAATTTACTAATATTTCAAAAATTAATAAGTATGAGATTATCTGTTTATTAAACCAGTTCAAAGAGTTATGACTATTTGAACAATTATATATTTCATATTGTTCTAACCTTCGTTATGTTAGAAAAGAATTATTTTTATTCATACAAGTTTATTCAAAATAAATTAATACTAATGTAATAATATTCTAAAAATTAATAACTAAAAAATTTAAAAAATACATTTGTTTGTCAAACTAGTTCAAATAGTTAAAGCTAGATGAACAATTCTTTAATTCAAATCGTTATGACCTTTTTGTTTTGTCATAAAACAATTTTTTTTGTTCTTAGTAACTTATTCAGAATAAAATAAAATAAATTTATTAATATTTCAAAAATTAATAAGTAAGAAATTTAAAAAATAATTCCATTTGCCAAACTAGTTCAAATAACTATGATTATTTAAACAATTATCTTTTTCAAATCGTTATCACATTTGTTTTGTCATAAAACAAATGTTTTTATTCATATAAGTTTGTTCAGAATAAAATAATATTAATTTATTAATATTTTGAAAATATTATTAATTTATTAATATTTTGACAATTAATAAGAAAAAGATTTTAAAAATAAATATGTTTATCGTATAAGTTTAAATAGCAATAACTATTTGGATAATTATCTATTCCAAATTATTATGACCTTTTGTTTTGTTATAAAACAATTGTATCAGTTCATATGGGCTTTTTTGAAATAAAACAACATTAACTTATTAATATTTTGAAAATTAATGAGTAAGAGATTTAAGAAATGAATCTGTTTATCGAATAAGTTCAAAAAGTAATCACTAATTGAATAATTATTTATTTAAAATCATTATGATCTTTTGTTTTATCATAAAACAATTGTTTTTGTTAATACAAGCTTATTTCAAATAAAATAATATAAATTTACTAATATTTCAAAAATTAATAAGTAAAAGATTTAAAAAAATAAATTGGTTTACTAAGCGAATTCAAATAGTTATAACTATTTAAACAATTATTTATTTCAAATCATTATAATTTTTTGTTTTATCGTAGAACAATTGTTTCTATTCTTACAAGTTTATTCGAAATAAAATAACATAAATTTATTATTATTCTAAAAACTAATAAGTTGGAGATTTAAAAAATAAATTTGTTTACTGAACAAATTCCAATTGTCATGTCCATTTAAACTATTATCGATTTTAAATTGTTATGACATTTTATTTTGTCATAAAACAATTGTTTCTATTCGTACAAAATTATTTAGAATAAAATAATACTAATTTATTAATATTTTGAAAATTGAAAAGAGATTTAAAAACTAAATTTGTTTACCAAACCAATTTAAATAGTTGTGACTATTTGAACAATTATCAATTTCAAATCGGTATAATCTTTGTTTTGTCATAAAATAATTGTTTCTGTTGATACAAACTTATTTGGAGTAAAATATTGCTAAACTAATAATATTCTAAAAATTAACAAGAAAGAGCTGTAAAAACTAAATGTGTCTATCGAACCAATTCAAATGGTTAAGACTATTAGAACAATTATCTATTTCAAATTGTTCTAACCTTTTGTTTAGTTATAAAATAATTATTTCGGTTCATATATGCTTATTCCAAATAAAATAAATCATTATGACCTTTTGTTTTATCATAAAATAATTGTTTCAGTTTATAAAAGCTTATCCAAAATTAAAAAATATTACCTTATTAATATTTCAAAAATTGAGAAGTTGGCCATTTAAAAAATAAATTAGTTTATCGAATCAATTCAAATAATTATGGCCATTTAAATAATTATCTATTTCAAATTGTTATGAACTTTTTTTTGTCATAAAACAATTATTTTTCATCATACAAGTCTATTCGAAATAAAAATAATACTAATTTATTAATAATTCAAAAATTAATAAGTATAAGATTATTTGTTTACCAAACTAGTTCAAAAAGTTATGGCTATTTGAACAATTATACATTTCAAATTGTTATAACATCTTGTTTTGTCATAAAACAATTATTTATGCTCATACCAGCTTATTTTGGAATAAAATAATACTAGTCTAATAATAGTATGAAAATTAAAAACTAAGAGATTTAAAAAATAAATTTGTTTGCCAAACCAATTCAAATAGTTAAGGCTATATGAATAATTATCTATTTCAAATTATTAAGACCTTTTGTTTTGTCGTAAAACAAATAATTTTGTTCAAATAAGTTTCTTCGAAATAATAATAAATTAGAAGTATGTTTTTCTGAATAAATTAATATTATTTTATTCAAATAGTTATGACATTTTGTTTTATCATAAACCAATTGTTTCTATTCATACAAGCATATTCAAAATAAAAGAATACTAATTTATTAATATTTCAAAAATTAATAATTAAAAGATTTAAAAATAAATCTATTTATTGAGCAAGTTCAAATAGTTACGACTATTTGAATAATTATTTATTCAAATAGTTATGATCTTTTATTTTGCATAGAAAAATTGTTTCTATTAATATAAGTTTATTCAAAATAAAATAATACTAATCTATTGATATTCTAGAAATTAATAGGTTGAAGATTTAAAAAATAAATTTATTTATAAAAAGGTTTAAATAGTCATGTTCATTTAAAAAATAAATTTGTTTACCAAATAAACTTGCTTGAGCTGAAATAATTGTTTTATGATAAAACAAAAAATCATAACAATTTGAAACAAATAATCATTCATATAGTCTTAACTATTTGAATTGGTTCGACAAACTAATTTATTTTTAAAATCTCTTAGTTATTAATTTTTGAAATTTTACTAAATTAGCATTTATTATTCCAAATAAGCTTGTATGAGCAAAAATAATTGTTTTATGATAGAACAAAAGGCTATAACAATTTGAAATAGATATGTACAAATAGTCATAATTATTTAAACTAGTTCAATAAATAAATTTATTTTTTTAAATCTCCTATTAATTCTTGAGATATTAATAAATTAGTATTATTTTATTTCGAATAAGTTTGTATGTTGAAAAATAATTATTTTATGACAAAGCAAAAGGTAATAATGATTTGTAATAGATAGTTGTTTAGTGGCCATAATTATTTGAATTAATTCAGTAAACTAATTTATTTTTAAATCTCTTACTTATTAATTTTTGAAATATTAATAAAGTACTATTATTTTATTTTGGATAAGCTTTTATGAACTAAAACAATTGTTTTATGACAAAACAAAAGGTCATAATGATTTTAAATAGATAATTGTTCAAATAGTCATAACTATTTGAACTTATTAGATAAATAGGTTTATTTTTTTAAACTTTTTGCTTATTAATTTTTTGAATATTAATAAATTAATATTATTTTATTCCAAATAAGCTTATATGAACTAAAACAAGTATTATATGACTAAACAAAAAGTTCAAATGATTTTAAATAAATAATTATTTTAATACTCTTAACTATTTAAACTAGTTTAGCAAACACATTTATTTTTTAAATCTCTTATTAATTTTTGAAATGTTATTAAATTAGTATTATTTTCATCCGAATAAGCTTGTATGATTAGAAACAATTGTTTTATAAGAAAATAAAGATAATAATGATTTAAGATTGATATTTGTTCAAATAGTTATAACTATTTGAACTGGTTTAGAAAACAGCTTTAGTTTTTAAATCTCTTGCTTATTAATGTTTGAAATATTAATAAAGTAGTATTATTTTATTTTGGATAAGTTTTTATGAACAATGTAGACACCTCATTTCGTCCGAGACGTGAATTCTTGGTTCGATTTTGTTGAGATTGTTAGACTTTGAGCCCAATGTATGTTACTTTGATGTAGGCTTTGCCCTACAAATATTTATTTTTGTTTTTATTTGTTTCTTATTCTTTAATAAAAACTAAATAAATAAAAAAAGAAAGAAAAGAAAATCAAACAGAATTTTCTAAAAATCTTGTACAAGAATTGGGCAAATAAGGATTTTTAGGGTTTTTTCTTAACTTGCGTGAAATAGGAAATCAAATAAAAAAAGATCATAGAGCATCAAAGCTAGAGTTTTTGTTAAATTGATTTTACCTAAATTAAAGGGATTTAAAAAAATCTTTGAAAATCCTAGACAATCAATAGGAACCACTAAAATTTTCTAACTAGAAAAAATCCCTAAAAATTACTCTAAGGTAAACAAAGAACAATGAGGGAGAAAAAGATTATACGAAAACTCCTGAGAATTATTCAAAAAAAAAAATGATTTCTAGCAATAGTTTTTTTTTTTTAGGAATTCTTTGTAAAATCTAAAATTATGAGGATTTATTCTAGTAAGTCGTGCAACCCCAATCACTTAGCTGAGCTGACTTCAATTTTTTTATTTTTATTTTTATTTTTATTTATTTAACTATTTTATTTATTTATTTATTTGATTATCTATTATTCTTTAAATATATTTTTATAAAAACATATTTAAATAAAAGCCTTACCATTATATTGGAAAGCAATCACTTTTTTAAAAAATAGGGTTTTCCCAACATATTGGAAAACCTTATAATCTTTTTTTATTTAAAAAAATAAAAAAAAAGTCTTACCAATAGATTGGAGGGCCAATATTTTGTCCAAAATAAGGTTTTACCAACATATTGGAGAACCTTATAATTTTCCAAAAATCAAGTTTTAAAATAAATAAATAAATAATATTTCTTGTTTTATTTTGTATAAATCCTACTAACAAATTGGAGGACTATTGTCAACAAAAAGTCTTACTAATAGATTGGGAGACATTTTTTTACTATAAACCCGATTTATAGATATTTATTTCTAGAAGCTAAATTAAATGAATCTGACGATGGAGCCTTTTCAAAGCACTAGAATACTCCTAAAGTGAAGAAATATTCTTAAATTATTATCAACATATTGGAGTAATTTAAGAAATATTTCCAATATTAAATTATTTGGTAAATTTTAGACATGTTTTAAGGCTTGGATAACTTGAAATCAAATTGGTACCATCTTTTGGATAGGTGCTGTAAGGGTTTTATAACATTCTTCATGCATAACTATACTTTCAGACCTAAACTTTAGTTTCATGGACTAGAATCTACTATTTAAAGATACTAAGTCAATCTTGGGACTTCTCTTTAAATAGGACAAATTTTGTCAAATGGTTAATCACACCTTAACAAAGAAGATTAGTGGTGACTTATTATAGTCTATGTCTAGTGGTAAGTCCATGGCTCTATACATTATGATAGTTTGACAACTTCATTAAGGAGATCGAAAGTTGGACCAATAAATGATTTCTTGTTACCCAATCCTAACCTAATAAATTTAAGATTTTTTTTTGCTTTCTTGTTTGTATTTTATTTGTTTTATTTATTTATTCATTTTATGTTTTGTCATTTATTTGCACATGCATAACATGAGCTCTACATTTGAGTTTTATCCCTTAAGAGGGAGTAAAGTACCTACGCTTTTGTGAAATTTCATGTCTCTATACTTCTCCCACTCAAATTGAACCCTTTTCACTTATAGCCTATAATAGGTAAGGAATGAGGTGCCTTATTAGTCTATAATGGACAATAATGTAAGCAACAATTTCAGAAGCCTTAAATTATCAAACTTTTGAGCCACACTTTCTTTTGTTTTAGAAAGTCCTAAATAAGACATATGATGAGACATTTTTCTGCTTGTAAATTTATATATTTTCTTTATATTTGTATACTAACCCTTTATGTTATTTTTTGTATATATTATTCTTTGTACATATCATGTTTACTAACCCTTTTCTTTTATTGTATATGCATGCATTTACATCATTAAATCTTCTTCACTGTATTCATACATTTCTACATTCAATCTCATGCATAATTGGACAGTTCCATAGACATCACTATAAATATCACCCTAACCAAGGTTTAAAGATAGCTTGAACAACTCACCACTAGTACAACACCTGAGCTCTAGTTAGACAAATGGAGTAAGAAAATGCAAGTCATGTTGAGAAGTTAGAAAAGGCTCAAGAAGAAATCAAAGGGGAGTTAAACAAAATCCTTGAAGCACTAGGCAAGTTGAATAAAGGAAAGATTATAGAAGAAGTTGTAAACCTAATGACCATTTATTCTAGGATATTGTTGATCTTTTATATCTTGCTAGTCATAGCCGACTTCAAGCCTAATCCAGTCAAGGCACTTCATCATAATAATTCATATTCCCCATAGTGTATGCTTACATAGAAATGCAATCTACACTAACTCAAGGGCAATTTGAAAGTTTTGCTAATCCTATCTTCATTGAAAAGACAATACCTAGTCCCCAACTTAGATAACCTTAAAAAGAATGAAAAGCTAAAATTAGAGGTGGTTGAAAGTTTGGAAGACTCTAAAGTTGATTACAAGATGAACATACTGGATGAGAGGTTACGTACAATTGAGGGTATAGACTTTTATGGCTCTATGGATGCGGTCAACCTCTGCTTGGTCCTAGATGTTGTAATCCTACCAAAATTCAAGGTCTTTGCATTCGATAAGTACAATGGAACTAAATGTTTAATCATACATGTCACTATTTATTATTAGAAAATGACTATCTACACCAATGATGAAAAGCTTTTGATGCATGTGTTCCAAGATAACCTTACTAGCTCAGCTACGAGGTGGTATGTTCAGCTAGATTGAACCCACATTTGCTCTTAGAATGAACTTGCTCAAGCGTTTATTAATCAGTACTGTCACATTATTGACTTGGCCTCTAATCGCCTTTCTTTACAAAGCATGGAAAAGAAGGCAACAAAATCATTCAAAGAATATGCTCAACGATGGAAGGATATGGCTGCTCAAGTTCAATCTCCTCTAATTGAGACAAAAATAATTGTCTTATTTGTTAATACCTTAAAAGCACCCGATTATGAGAAAATGATAAGGAACACTACAAAGAACTTTGTTGACATGGTGATCTTAGGAAAGATTATTGAAAATGCCATCAAAAGTGGCAAGCTTAAGGAAGAAGAAGCCAATAGTACCAAAAAAAGTGGGATGCCTAGAAAAAAAGAAGTTGAAGCCTAAATGGTAAGTTTTGAAGGACAATAATTCATAAGTTATGCTCTATGTTCACCGTATATTTATCCTACTTAGTACCCAATAGTCAATAATATTGCACAAGTCCCTTACCAACCTCATTACCTAACCATGACCAACATCGTTCCTTTTTCTTATTAACCACCCTTTCAAGCACCTACATATGGGCCTAGTTTTGTCAATACACTAGTTTTAAGGCTTTACAATCAAGTGAGTGATTTGGGAAGATCCAAAGGCAACCAAAAGAGAGCTCACATAGATCCTATCCCCATAATCTATACTGAGCTATCCCTGAATTGGTCAAGAATGACCTAGTATCCCTAGTTTTTTTGGAACCATTGAAGCCATCCTATCTTAAATGGTACAATGTTAATGCTACATGAGATTACCGTAATGGGAATGTGGGCCACTCTATGGAAACATACCTTGCTTTTAAGCATAAGATATCCGAGGCTCAGTAAGCTTCAACGAATTAGGGGAGCTGATTGTCAACTTAGTCCCTTTGCTTGATCACTTAAGGGCATAATTATGGGAAGGCTGATTTGAACTGTTCATCATTTTAGGATTTCTTTGGAATAATGGACTTTTTTTATGTACTTAATTTTGTTTTATTTTTTATCATTTTAATAAAAGTGATAGATATGATGCATTTTCATGACACTTTTTCTTTTATGTGAATCATCATCATATGCTTTTACCTTTTTATATCTTTTCCTATATCTATTCTCAAATTCCAAATAATGAAGATTTAGACAATCATGATAACAATTCAGGATTTGCTTTTGAGAACATCACTCATATTGATAAATTGAGATTGTTGATTCATTAGGATTGTTGAATAAAAAAAGATAAATTTGGCAAAGAATTTTGCTCACTGAAAGATAAAGTTGATTCAAAATGTAATCTTTGTTTTTGGTCAACAAATGTTCTTCATTGAGAGTATTCATATTTGAGATGAAAAATAGCCATCTTTCTTTTATCCTTCATAAAAAGAGTGAAATTACCCCTTGTTACCCCATTTGAACTTGTTAAAATTTTCTTTCAAGGAACCTTTGCCAAAGATCACCCTACACTAAAGGCATAGTTTGAGACACTTTAAAAGTTAAGATCCTTAGTGATTTCATAAAAAAAGCCTTTTTGTGCTTAAATCTTTCTTGAAAAATGATTAAAAATGAAAAAAAAAAAAAAAAAAAAAGAGAAAGAAACAAGAAGGAAAAAGAAAAAGAAATTGATAGGGTAAAATATCAAAGTGCTCTACATGGAAAGAAATGATCCTTGGTTTGATTACCCTTCCAATACATTTTAGGCTTATTTTATCCATTTCTTTCATAATGCCTCACCCTAGCCTATATTATATCCTTTAAAAGTCCATTTTGGTTGAATATGAATACTCGAATTGGAAATCATGAATTGAACCAAGGTAAGTTTGCCATTGGATTATTTAAGATTTTGATTAAAATGTCACTAATAGATAAAAGGGAAAGAAAAATGCAAAGAAAAGATAAGAAAAAGATGTACAAAATAAGTAAAAAAAAAAGAAAAAAGGAAAACTTAAACTGAAAACCCGAAAAGGTAATTTAAGTAAAAATAAAGATTCTAGAAAACAACTTCATTTGAGAATCCCAAGAATATGGATGATTATTGGTTCAAAAATTGAGAATATCGATGAAATGTGTTTTTGAGAAAGAATTATGAGTTAGAGTTCAGAATTGTTTGAATAATCATTATTCTGGATGTTAATACTTCATTTCTATAGTATTTTACTTTTATTCATCCTTGATTTGTTCTTGACTAGATTTCCTTTAGTGAATACTTATTTTTCTTATTCTTTACCAAGTTTGCATCTTATAAATGAATTGAGGAAATGTATCATATTTGTCATGAATTAGAATGATGATAAATAAATGAATGACAATGTTTTGTAAAAGATTTTTCCATTCTTTTAAATGAAATCTATGATGAAAAAAATGAAAGAAGCTTGAGAAAATGATTTGAAAAGGGCAAATAAGGTGACCCAATGATGAACACGGTGAAGGATTGGTCGACAAAACCTATGAGTTGAGACCAAATGAGAAAAATAATATGGATTAGTTGACATTTTTTTTTTTTTGCAATGATTAGTATTGAGAAGCTAAGAAAGAATGGTGGAGTCTTGAGAACCTTGTTACCACAACTGGAATTTCACGACATTGATGTAGTGACATCTATATTACATATATTGTGTTTACATTGTATTTAAATCCTTGATAATTGTATTTGCATCGTGGTTAGGGCATGCATTTGCAACATGGTTGGAACATTTGAATCATTGTATGACATTAGCATTTTTATCATTCATTGAGAATATGGGTTACTGCATTTGCATCACTTAGAAGGCATTCGCATTATTAGCATGACATTTGTCTTTGTTGGGAGAAAATGTTTGACTTTTGATTCCTCGAATGAGGAAGATCTTTCATGTTGAGATTTTTGGATAAGGAAAACTTTCCAAACTTTTCAAGTTATAAAGTCTTTGTTTAAAGGAGCTTTTCAAATGAGAATATTTGAAATTTTGGATGTGAAACCCTAAAATTTTTTCGAATGAAAATCTTTGAATGTGAAGCCATAAAGTTTTTGAAAAAGGACCTTTGAAACCTTGGATGTGAATCTCTAAAATTTTTCGAATGAAAATCTTTGAAATTTTGGATGTGAAACCTTAAAAATTTTCAAATGAGAATCTTTGAATTTTGGAGGTGAGCCTTGAAACCTTTGATGTGAATATGTAAAATTTTCAAATATGGAAATTTGAATTTTGGATGTGAATCACTAACAAAAATCCTTTGAAAGTGAATCTTTTAATCTTGCATTATAGTTTGCGAATCTAAAATTCTTGCAAACCTTAAATTCTTGCAAATATTAAATTCTTATGAACCTTAAATTCTTGTGAATCTTAAATTCTTACAAACCTAAAATTCTTACAAACTTGAAGTTTTTACGAACTTGAAATTCTTGAGAACCTGAAGCTCTTATGTACCTGAAGTTCTTGCAAAAGTTAGATCCTTGCAAATTTGAAAGTCTTGCGAACTTGAATTCTGGTAAATTTCTAGATACTTGTGAAACTAAAATTCTTACGAATCTAGAACTTCTATGAAAATTTGAACCTTTTTAAATTTGGAACCTCTGAAAATCTAAAAAATTTTGCAAATCTAAAACCTTTGCAAATCTGGAACTCTACAAAACTTGGAATATTTGAGAATTTGGAATCTCTGTGACACTTGTAATCTTTGTGAATCTAGAAACTCTGAGAATCTTAAATCATTACAAACTTTTAGAATCTTTGAGAAACTTGGAATTCTTGCAAACCTTTGTGGATCTTGATTTTTGGTGAATTTTGAAATCATTATGAATTTTTTGTGAATCTTGGAGTATTGGAATTTTTAATTTTTTTTATGGAACCTTGTGAATCTTTGTAGTTTGTGAACCCTTGAATTTCCAAATTGTGAATCTTTGGTTAAGCTAATTTTTTTTTGGACCTAGGTGAATGGATTTCTTTTGACATTTCCTATTTAAAGTTTTTAAAGTTGTTTAGCCTCTGTTTAGAGGAGCCCATTTCTTAATTTTAAAGTTGTTTAGCTTCTATATAGAGGAGCCCATTTCATATTTTAAAGTTGTTTAGCCTCTGTATAGAAGAGTCCATTTCTTATTTTAAACTTGCTTAGCCTCTGTATAGAGGAGCCCATTTCTTAAGTTAAAGTTGTTTTAGCCTTTATATAGAGAACCTCATTTCTTAATTTTAAAGTTGTTTAGCCTCTATATAGAGAAGCCCATTTTCTTTTTTAAAGTTGTTTATCCTCTATATAGAGGAGCCTATTTCTTATTTTAAAGTTGTTTAGTCTTGTATAGAGGAGCTCATTTCTTAATTTAAATTTGTTTGCCTTTGTAAAGAGGAGTTTAATTTTTTAAACCTCTGTTTAGAAAAGTTATCAAAGTTTTTAGGCTTTATACCTCTATTTCAAGGAACCTTTTAAAATTTTTTGAAAATCACACCCTTTTAAAATTGCTTGAGTTAAATTGGATTCAATGATGGTTTATGTCTTTGCATCATTTTTGTATTATAAGAATGTACAAAGAGGGGCAACTGTAGACACCCCATTTCATTCGAGGCATGCATCCAAATTATTGGTTTCAATTTTGTTAAGATTGTCAGGCTTTGAGCCCAATGTATGTTATTTTGATGTGGGTTTTGCCCCAACAAATATTTTATTTTTATTTGTTTGTTTATTCTTTAATAAAAACTATATAAATAAAAAAAAGAAAGAAAAGAAAATCAAACAAAATTTTCTAGAAATCTTCTACAAAAATTGGGTAAAAGAGGAATTTTTAGGATTTTTTTCTTAACCTATATGAAATAGGAAATCGAATAAAAAAGGATCACAGAGCATCAAAGCTAGGGTTTCTGTTAAATTGAATTTACCTAAATTAAAGAGATTTAAAAAATCTTTGAAAATTCTTGACAATCAGTGGAACCCTAAAATTTTTTACTAAAAAAATCCCTATAAATTGTTCTAAGGCATACAAAGAACATGGAAGGAAAAAAAATATTATACGAAAACTCTTGAAAAAGTAAGAGAGGAAAATCATTAAAAAAATATAATTTTTGGAAATAGGTTTATTTTTTTTGGAATTCATTACAAAATTTGAAATTGTGAGGATTTATTCTAGTAAGCTGCACAGCCTAGCCGTTTAGCTGAACCGACTTCAGGTATTTTGTTTATTTTATTTATTTAACTATCTTATTTATTTATTTATTTATTTATTTTGATTATCTATTATTCTTTAAATATATTTTCATAAAACATATTTAAATAAAAGTCTTACTAACAGATTGGAAGGCAATCATTTTTTTTAAAATAGGGTTTTACCAACATATTAGAAAGCCTTATAACTTTTTTTTTATTTTAAAAAAATAAAAAAGTCTTACCAATAGATCTGAGGGCTAATGTTTTTTCTAAAATAAGGTTTTACCAACATATTGGAGAGCTTTATAATTTAAAAAATTTAAGTTTTTTAAAAAATAAAATAATAAAATAATATTTCTTGTTTTATTTTGCATAAAATCCTACTAACAGATTAGAGAATAATTTTTAATAAAAAGTCTTACCAATAGATTAGAGGACATTTTTTACTATAAATCTGATTTATAGATATTTATTTCTAAAAGCAAAATTAAATGAATCTGATGATATAACCTCTTCAAAGTGAGACAAATGGTCTCCTTGAATACTCTTGAGGTAAGAAAATGTTCTTAAATTATTACCAACATATTGGAGTAATTTAAGGAAATTTTGCTATATTAAATTATTTGGTAAATTTGAGATATGTTTTAAGGCTTGGATACCTTGAAATTAGATTGGTACCATCTTTTGAATAGCTTTTGTGAGGATACTATAACCTTCCTCATGTATAACCATATTATTGGACCTAAACTTTAGTTTTATGGACTAGAATCTACTATTTAAAGATACCTAGGTCAATCTTTGGATTCCTCTTTAAATTAGACAAATTTTGTCAGGTGGTCAATCACACCTTCACAAAAAAGATTGGTGGCTAGTCCTTAAAGTCTATGTCTAGTGATAGGTCTATGGATCTATACGTTATGACAAACTAAAACAATTGTTCTATGACAAAACAAAAGGTCATAATGACTTTAGATAGATAATTGTTCAAATAGGAAAATCTATTTAGAGTTGTTAGGTAAATAGATTTATTTTTTAAAATCTCTTGCTAATTAATTTTTCAAATGTTAATAAATTAATATTATTTTATTTTGAATAAGCTTGTATGAACCGAAATAATTATTTTATGATCAAACAAAAGGTTAAAACAATTTAGAATAGAAAATTGTTTCAGTAGTCTTAACTATTTAAACTAATTCGACAGACACATTTATTTTTTTAAATCTCTTACTTATTAATTTTTGGAATATTATTAAATTAGTATTATTTGAATCCAAATAAGCTTGTTTGAAAAGAAACAATTGTTTTATGACAAAATAACTATCATAACAATTTGAGATAGATAATTATTCAAATAGTCATAACTATTTGAATTGTTTCGATAAATAGATTCAATTTTTAAATCTCTTATTAATTTTTAAAATATTAATAGATTAGTATTATTTTATTTTGAATAATTTTGCATTAAAAGAAACAATTGTTTTATGACAAAATAGAAGGTTTAACGATTTGAAATAGATAATTGTTTAAATGGACATGACTATTTGAACTTGTTTGATAAACAAATATATTTTTTAAATCTCCTGTCTATTAATTTTTAGAATATTAATAAATTAGTATTATTTTATTCTAAATAAACTTATATGAATAGAAACAATTATTTTATGATAAAGAAAGATAATAACTATTTGAAATAAATAATTATTCAAACAGTTATAATTATTTGAACTTGCTCGATAAACAAATTTATTTTTAAAATTTTTTACTTATTAATTTTTAGAATATTAATAACTTAGTATTATTTTATTTTTAATACGCTTGTATGAACATAAACAATTGGATAATGACAAAACAAAAGGTCATTATTATTTAAAATAGATAATTGTTCAAATAATCTTAACTATTTGAACGTGTTCAGAAAATAGATTTATTTTTAAAATTTTTACTTATTAATTTTTGAAATATTAATAAATTTATATTATTTTATTCATAATAAGTTTGTATGAACAAAAACAATTATTTTATGACAAAAACAAAAGGGCATAACTATTTGAAATAGATAATTGTTCAAATTGTTATAACTACTTGAACTTATTCAATAAATAGATTCATTTTTTAAATCTCTTACTCATTAATTTTTGGAATATTAATAAATTGGTATTATTTTATTTTGAATAAGCCTATATGAACTAGTACAATTATTTTATGATGAAACAAAAGGCCATAATAATTTGAAATAGATAATTATTCAAATAGTTATGCCTATTTGAACTTGTTCAGTAAACATATTTATTTTTAAAACATTTTACTTGTCGAAATATTAATAAATTAATATTATTTTAATCCAAATAAGCTTGTATGAATAAAAATAATTATTTTATGATAAAACAAAAAGTCATAACAATTTGAAATAAATAATTGTTCAAATAATCATAACTAATTGAACTTATTTGGTAAACAAATTTATTTTTTAAATCTTTTACGTATTAATTGTTTGAATATTAATAAATTTGTATTATTTTAATTGAAATAAACTTGTATGAATAGAAAAAATAATTTTGTGACAAAACCAAAGGATATAGCGATTTGAAATAGGTAATCATTCAAATAGTCATAACTATTTCAACTTATTCGATAAACAGATTCAATTCTTAAATCTCTTATTTATTAATTTTTAGAATATTAATAAATTAGAATTATGTTATTTTGAATAAGCTTGTATGGATAGAAACAATTGTTTTATGATAAAACAAAAGGTAATAATGATTTGAAATAAATAATTGTTCAAACAGTCATAACTATTTGCACTGATAAGCCCAACAGATTTATTTTTCAAATTCGTTACTTATTAATTTTTAGAATATTAATCAATTAGGTTTCCTTTATTCCGAATAAGATTGTATCAATAAAAATAATTGTTTTTCGACAAAACAAATAGTCATAACGATTTGAATTAAATAATTGTTCAAATTGTTATAACTAATTGAATTAGTTTGGTAAACAAATTTAGTTTTTAAATCTCTTATTAATTTTCAAGATATTAATAATTAAAATTATTTTATTTTGAACAAACTTATATGAACAAAAACATTTGTTTTATGACAAAACAAAAGGTTATAACGATTTGAAATAGATAATTATTCAAACAGCCTTAACTATTTGAACTGGTTTAGTAAACAAATTTATTTTTTAAATCTCTTAGTTATTCATTTTTATAATATATTATATTAGTATTATTTTATTCTGAATAAGCTTATATGAATATAAATAATTGTTTTATGATAAAACAAAAGGTTATAATGATTTGAAATATATAATTGTTTAAATAGTTATAACTATTTGAACTGGTTTGGTTAACAGATAATCTCCTATTTATTAATTTTTGAAATATTAATAAATTAGTATTATTTATTTCAAATAGGCTTGTATGATGAAAAATAATTGTTTTATGACAAAACAAAGTTCATAAAGATTTGAAATAGATAATTGTTCAAATAGCCTTAACAATTTGAACTGATTTGATAAACTGATTTATTTTTTAAATCTCCAAGTTCTCAATTTTTGAAATATTAATAAAGTAATATTCTGTAATTTTGGATAAACTTTTATGAACTGAAACAATTGTTTTATGATAAAACAAAAAGCTATAATAATTTTAAATAGATAATTATTCAAATAGTCATAAATATTTAAACTTGTTTTGTAAACATATTTATTTTATTAAATTCTTTGCTTATTAATTTTTTGAATATTAATAAAAAAGTATTATTTTATTTCGAATAAGCATGTATGAACTAAAACAATTATTTTATGACTAAAAAAAAGGTCAGAATGATTCGAAATAGATAATTGTTCTAATAGTCTTAACTATTTAAATTGGTTTGGCAAACACATTTGTTTTTTAAATCTCTTCTTAATTTTTAGAATTTTATTAGTTTAGCAATATTTACTCCAAATAACTTTGTATGAATAGAAACAATTATTTTATGAGAAAACAAAGATCATACCAATTTGAGATAGATAATTGTTTAAATAGTCATAACTATTTAAGCTGGTCCTATAAATAAATTTAGTTTTTAAATCTCTAATTAATTTTTGAAATATTAATAAATTAGTATTATTTTATTCTAAATAATTTTGTATGAATAGAAACAATTATTTTATAACAAAACAAAATGACATAACAATTTGAAATGAATAATAGTTCAAATAGACATAACTATTTGAACTTGCTCAGTAAACAACTTTATTTTTTAAACTTCAACTTATTAATTTTTAGAATATTAATAAGTTAGTATTATTTTATCTCAAATAAACTTGTATGAATAGAAACAATTGTTTTATGATAAAATAAAAGATCATAACAATTTGAAATAAATAATTATTTAAATAGTCATAACTATTTGAATTCGTTTGGTAAACAAATTTATTTTTTAAGCATTTTACTTAGAAATTTTTATAAATTAGTATTATTATATTCTGAATAAGCTTTTATGAACAGAAACAATTGGTTTATGATAAAATAAAAAGTCATAACGATTTGAAATATATAATTGTTCAAATAGACATAACTATTTGAATGTGTTCAGAAAAAAAGATTTATTTTTCAAATCTTTGCTTATTAATTTTTGAAATATTAGTAAATTTATATTTTTTTATTAGGAATAAGCTTGTATGAATAGAAACAATTGTTTTATGTCAAAACAAAAAGTCATAACAATTTGAAATAGATAATTGTTTGGTAAACAGATTCATTTTTTAAATCACATATTAATTTTTGGAATGTTAATAAGGTAGTATTATTTTATTTCAAATAAGCCTATATAAACTTATACAATTGTCTTATAATGAAAGAAAGGTTCTAACAATTTGAAATAGATAATTATTCAAATAGTTATTACTATTTGAACTTATTTGGTAAACATATTTATTTTTTAAATTTTTACTTATTAATTGTCAAAATATTAATAAATTATATTATTTTAGTCCGAATAAGCTTGAATGAACAAAAACAATTATTTTATGACAAAACAAAAAGTCATAATAATTTGAAATATATAATTCTTCAAATAGTTATAACTATTTGAACTTATTTGGTAAATAGATTTGAAAAAAGCTTGTATAAATAGAAAAATTGTTTTATGATAAAACAAAAGGTTATAGCAATTTGAAATAGATAATTGTTCAAATAGTATAACTATTGAACTTGTTCGATAAACAGATTCATTTTTTAAATCTCTTACTTATTAATTTTTGGAATACCAATAAATTAGAATTATGCTATTCTGAATAAGCTTGTACGAATAGAAACAATTGTTTTGTGACAAAATAAAAAGGTCATAACGATTTTAAATAGATAATTATTCAAACAGTCATAACTATTTGCACTAGTCAGGCCAATAGATACATTTTCTAACTCCATTACTTATTAATTTTTAAAATATTAATAAATTACATTATTTTATTTTGAGTAAAACCGTATGAATAGAAATAAATGTTTTATGACAAAAAAATGGTTATAATGATTTGAAATAAATAATTGTTCAAATATCTATAACTAATTGAACTAATTTGGTAAACAAATTTTTTTAAAAATCTCTTATTAATTTTTAAAATATTAATAAATTAATATTATTTTATTTCAAACAAACTTATGTGAATAAAAACATTTGTTTTATGACAAAACAAAAGGTAATAGTGATTTGAAATAAATAATTGTTCATATATCATAATTATTTGAATTGGTTCAACAAGCAAAATTATTTTTTAAATCTCTTATGTATTAATTTTTGAAATTTAATAAATTTGTTTTATTTTATTCTAAATAAGTTAGTAAGAGTTGAAATTTTGTCTTACAACAAAATAAAAAGGTTATAATGATTTGAAGTTGCCTTAACTATTTGAAGTGGTGTGGTAAACAAATTTATTTTTTTAAATCTCCTAGTAATTAATTGTCAAAATCTTATTAGATTAGCACTATTTTATTCCGAATAACCTTCTATGAATAGAAATAATTATTTTATGATAGAACAAAAGGTTATAACGATTTGAAATATATAATTGTTCAAATAATTATAATTATTTGAACTAGGTCGGTAAATAGAATTAATTTTTTAAATCTCTTACTTATAAATTTTTGAAATATTAATAATTAGTTTTGTTTTATTTCGAATAAACTTGGATGAGCTGAAATAAATGTTTTCTGACAAAACAAAAGGTCATAACGATTTGAAATAGATAATTTTTCATATAGTCTTAACTATTTGAACTAGTTTGGCAAATGAATTTATTTTTAAATCTCTTAGTTATGAATTTTCAAAATTTTATTAATTTAGTATTGTTATTCCAAATAAACTTATGTGAATAGAAAAATTATTTTATGACAGAACAAAAGGTTATAACAATTTGAAATAGATAATTATTCAAATAGTCCTAACTATATGAATTGGTTTGGTAAAAAAAATTATTTTTTGAATCTCATACTAATTTTTGAAATATTAATAAATCAGTGTTATTTTATTTTGAATAAGCTTATATGTTGAAAAATATTTGCTTTATGACAAAACGAAAGGTAAAAATGATTTGAAATAGATAATTGTTCAAATAGCCATAATTATTTAAATTGATTTTGAAATTTGATTTAGTTTTTAAATCTCTTACTTATTAATTTTCAAAATATTAATAAAATAGTATTATTTTATTTTGGATAAGTTTTTATGAACCAAAACAATTGTTTTATGACAAAATAAAAGTTCATAATGATTTTAAATAGATAATTGTTCAAATAGTTATAACTATGTGAACTTATTCGGTAAATAGATTTACCTTTTTAAATCTCTTGCTTATTAATTTTTTAAAAGTTAATAAATTAGTATTAACTTTTTTAGAATAAGCTTGTATGAAGCGAAACAATTATTTTATGACTAAACAAAAGGTTAGAACAATTTGAAATAAATAATTATTCTAATAGTCTTAACTATTTGAACTAATTCGGCAAACACATTTATTTTTTAAATCTCTTGCAAACACATTTATTTTTTAAATCTCTTACTTATTAATTTTTGAAATATTATTAAATTAGTATTATTTTTATTCGAATTAGCTTGTATGAATAGAAACAATTGTTTTATGACAAAACAAAGATCATAATGATTTCATATTGATCTTTATTTAAATAATCGTAACTATTTGAACTACTTCAGAAAACATCTTTAATTTTAAATCTCTTACTTAATAAGTTTTGAAATATTAATAAAGTAATATTATTTTATTTTAGATAAGTTTTTATGAACTGAAACAATTGTTTTATGACAAAACTAAATGTCATAATGATTTTAAATAGATAAGTGTTCAAATAGTCATATCTATTTGAACTTGTTTAGAAAACAAAATTTTCAAATGTTAATAAATTAGTATTATTTATTATGAATAAGCTTATATGAACTGAAATAATTATTTTATGACAAAACAAAAGGTTAGAACAAAATAGAAAATTGTTCTAATAGTCTTGAACTGATTCAGCAAACATATTTATTTTTTAATTTTCTTACTTATTAATTTTTAAAATATTATTAAATTAGTATTATTTTAATTTGAATATGCTGGTATTAAAAGAAAGAATTGTTTTATGATAAAAATAAAGATCATAACGATTTAAGATAGATAATTGTTCAAATAGTCATAACTATTTGAACTTGTTCAATAAACAAATTTAGTTTTTAAATCTCTTATTAATTTTCAAAATAGTAATAAATTAGCATTTTTTATTTTGAATAGTTTTGTATGCTTAGAAACATTTTTTATGATAAAACGAAAGGTCATAATACTTTGAAATAGATAAATGTTCAAATGGACATGACTATTTGAACTTGTTAGGTAGATGGATTTATTTTTTAAATCTCCTACCAATTAATTTGTAGAATATTAATAAATTAGTATAATTTTATTCTGAATAAACTTGTATAAATAAAAACAATTGTTTTATGACAAAAGAAAAGAACATAACTATTTGAAATAAATAATTATTCAAACAATCGTAACTATTTGAGCTTGCTCGGTAAATAGATATATTTATTAAATGTTTTACTTATTAATTTATGAAATATTAATAAATTAGTATTATTTTATTTCGAATAAGCTTGTATGAATACAAATAATTGGTTTATGATAAAACAAAAGGTCATAACTATTTGAACGTGTTCAAAAAATAGACTTATTTTAAAAATTTTTACTTATTAATTTTTGAAATATTAATAAATTGATATTATTTTATTCGAAATAAGCTTGTATGAACAAAAACAATTGTTTTATAACAAAACAAAAGGTCATAATGATTTGAAATAGATAATATTTCACATAGTCATAACTATTTGACCTTTTTGGGTAAACAAATTCATTTTTTAAAATCTTTTATTCAATAATTTTTGAAATATTAATAAATTAATATTATTTTATTTTGAATAAGCTTGTATAAACTGACACAATTGTTTTATGACAAAATAAAATAGTCATAACAATTTGAAATAGATAATTATTCAAATAGTTATAACTATTCGAACTTATTTGGTAAACATATTTATTTTAAAATCTTTTGCTTATTAATTGTTGAAATATTAAGAAATTAATATTATTTTAATCTAAATAAACTTGTATGAAGAAAAACAATTGTTTTATGATAAAACAAAAAGTCATATGTGATAGCTTTTTAGGTGAGATGATGATCCAAGAGGGAGGTGAATTGGATTTCTCCAAATTATTCCCAAGCAAATGATTTCAATATAATTGAGTGGAAATTAAAACAATAAGCACTTTTGTTGAAAATATAATGCAAACAATAACAATTAACAAACCTAAAATCAAATGTAAACAACAATAAATTGTAAAGAGATAGGGATAGAGAAATCAAACATAATGATTTATAGAGGTTCGATCCTTTTCCACAAGGCACCTAGTCCTCTCTTCTTGGTTGTCCACATCAAGGCTTCAATCCACTATTCTTGAATTAAAAATACAACCTATCTTTTTCTTTCTAAAGCTTAAGATAGAAACCTCTACCCTTTGTAGCATTTTACCCAATCTCACTACAAAGCTCTTAAGAGAATACCTCACCTCTTGTTCTCTTCCTCCCTTGTATATCAAAGGTAATTTTGCAAACAATTGAACAACCTATCTAAGGCTAAGTGTTTGCTAAGTTTAAGTACAAGAAAATGATGAATGAATAACAAATGTGATTTTGGATACAATAAATACAAAGATATTTACTTTAAAGCTCTAAAACTCTTGAGAGAATGAATAGATGACTTGTTTGATCTTGCTCTCTTAATTCATCAATCTTTTTGGTGTGTTGGAGGGGCCAATATACAGAGAAATTAAAGAACTAGCCATTGGGGAAGGTTTGGAAGAAGAGATGCCCATTGGAAGCATGAAAAAGTAACCGTTTGAGAGTTTCTGTCCAGACACAATCGATCCCTTCCATGAGGGGATCGATTGGTTCATGTTTTAAACCAATTCATGCTTGAAAATAGCCTACCCAATCAATCCCTTTATGTAGGGGATCGATTGGTTAATGAGGTGATCGATCCCTTACATAAGGCGATCGATCCCTTCTTCATGTTTTTGACACAAGGAGCTTTTTGTATAAAATAATCAATCAATCCCTTCTATAGGGGATCAATCCTGTCCATGGTAGGTAGTAGTCTCCCGTTTTACACTCTATTTACTAATTTGATAATATCTTGAGTTATACAAATCCAAATCAAAACAGTTTGAAGATTTAGAAACTAGACTTAAAAAGATTTCTATCCATATAAAATTCATCACCTAATTCCTTGTGTATGAATTATAGTGAATTTTCAAACCTACTCCTTATGTAGTTTTTAGACAACTACAGAATGTCTCGTAAAAATTCAAAATCTTTTCTTAGAAAATTTAGATTTTGATTTTGTTTGATCCATTAGAAAGTAGACTCAAAGGGCTTTCCAATCATTTAAAATTCAAATATTAAAACTTTATGAATTAATACAAAAAAATAAAACAAGTTCAATGTTGGAAAGCTTTGTTCTTGTAAAATCAACTTTCTTAAGTTAATCTATTTCTCAAAACCAATATTATTAAAATTGTATTAAGTCCAAAATGAATAAATTCACTTTAAAAACAACAATTGGACTTTCATTTAAGCTTAAATAAATAATCTTTAAAGATAGATTTGGTTTGAGAAATATGAAACCAAGAAAGGTTTGTTTAAACTTTGAAAATCATATTATTTATTTAGCACCAAAATATAAAACTTAAGAACATGTACTAAATAAATCTTTTTCAAAATCTTGATCAAGTATATTTCAAAATAAGGATCAATTCAAGGCTAATAATATGGGTTTGAAATAAATAATTATTCAAATAGTCATAACTATTCGACCTTATTCAATAAACAGATTTATTTTTTAAATCTTTTACTTATTAATTATCGAATATTAATAAATTTGTATAATTTTATTTGAAATAAGCTTGTATGAATAGAAAAAATTGTTGTATGACAAAACAAAAGGTTATAGAGATTTAAAATAGATAATTGTTCAAATAGTCATAACTATTTGAACTTGCTAGGTAAACAGATTTATTTTTTAAATCTCTTACTTATTAATTTTCATAATTTTAACAAATTAGTATTATGTTATTTCAAATAAGCTTGTATGAACAAAAATAATTGTTTTGTCATAAAATAAAAAGTCATAACGATTTGAAATAAATAATTATTAAAATAATTAGAACTATTTGCACTTGTCAGGCCAACAAATTAATTTTTTAAATCTGTTACTTAATTAATTTTTAGAATATTAATAAATTAATATTACTTTATTTCGAATAAGACTATATGAACAGAAACAATTGTTTTATGACAAAACAAATGGTTGTAATAATTTGAAATAAATAATTGTTTAAATAGTTATAACTAATTGAACTGGTTCAGTAAACAAAATTATTTTTAAATATTTTATTTCTTAAATTTCAAAATATTAATAAATTAATATTATTTTATTTCAAACAAACTTATATGAACAAAAACATTTGTTTAATAACAAAACAAAAGGTCATAATGATTTGAAATCGATAATTGTTGAAATAGTATTAATTATTTGAATTGGTTTGGAAAACAAAATTATTTTTTAAATCTCTTACTTATTAATTTTTAAAATATAAATTATTTTATTTTATTTTATTCTGAATAAGTTAGTAAGAACTGAAAAAAATTATTTTACGAAAAAACAAAAGGTCATAACGATTTGAAATAAAGAATTGTTCATATAGCCTTAACTATTTGAACTGGTTTAGCAAATAAATTTATTTTTTAAATCTCGTAGTTATTAATTTTCATAATATCATTACATTAGTATTATTTTATTTTGAATAAACTTGTATGAAAATAAATAATTCTTTTATGATATAACAAAAGGTTATAACAATTTGAAATATATAATTGTTCAAATAGTTAAAACTATTTGAACTAGTTTGGTAAACATATTTATTTTTTAAATCTTTTAATTAAATATTATTAAATTAGTATTATTTTATTCTGAATAAGTTTGAATGATCAAAACCATTTGTTATATGACAAAACAAAAGGTGATAATGATTTGAAATAGATAATTGTTGAAATAGCCATAATTATTTGAAATGATTTAGTTAACAAATTCACATTCTTAAATCACTTATTAATTTTTGAAATATTAACAAATTTTTATTATTTTATTTCAAACATGCTTGTATAAATTGAAATGAGTGTTTTATGACAAGACAAAAGGTTAAAACGATTTGAAACAGATAATTGTTCAGGTAGTTTTAACTACTTGAACTGCTTTTAAAAATAGATTTATGTTTTAAATCTCTTAGTTATTAATTTTCAAAATATTATTAAATTAACATTATTTAATTCCGAATAAGCTTGTATGAACTAAGACAAATATTTTATAATAGAACAAAATGTTATAATGATTTAAAATAGATAATTATTCAAATAAGAACCGGTTCGATAAACAGATTTATTTTTTAAATCTCCTACTTATTAATTTTTGAAAAATTAATAAATTAGTATTATTTTATTTTGAATAGGCTTATATGATGAAAAACAATTGTTTTATGACAAAACAAAAGTTCATAACGATTTGAATTAGATAATTATTAAAATGGCCATAATTATTTGAATTGATTTGGTAAATAGATTCACTTTTTAAATCACTTATTAATTTTTGAAATATTAATAAACTATTATTATTTTATTTCAAATAAGATTGTGTGAATTAAAACAATTGTTTTATGGCAAAACAAAAGGTCATAATGATTTTAAATATACAATTGTTCAAATAGTCGTAACTAATTAAATTTATTCAGAAAACATATTTATTTTTTAAATCTCTTGCTTATTAATTTTTGAAATATTAATAAATTAGTATTATTTTATTTCAAATAAGCTTTTTATGAACTGAAATAATTGTTTTATGACAAAACAAAAGGTCATAATGATTTTAAATAAGTAATTGTTCAAATAGTCAAAACTATTTGAGCTTATTTGGTAAACAGATTTATTGTTTCAAATCTCCTTCTTATTAATTTTTTTAATGTTAATATATTAGGATTATTTTATTCTGAATAAACTTGTATGATATGAAAGAAATATTTTATGACTACAAAAAGGTTAGAACAATTTGAAATAGATAATTATTTTAATAGTTTTAACTATTAAACTGGTTCGACAGACACATTTATTTTTTTAAATCTTGTACTTATTAATTTTTGAAATATTAATAAATTAGTATTATTTTGTTTTGAATAAGCTTGTGTGATCAAAAACAATCATTTTATAAAAAAAAGGGTCATAATAATTTGAAATAAATAATTGTTCAAATGGCCATAATTATTTTAATTGATTTAGAAAACACATTTATTTTTTAAATTTCTTACTTATCAATTTTAGAAATATTAATAAATTAGTATTATTTTATTCCATATAAGCTTGCATTAACAATTACTTTATAGCAAAATAAAAGGTCATAACGATTTTAAATAGACAATTATTCAAATAGTAATAACTATCTGAACTTGTTGGGTAAATAAATTTATTTTTTAAAATCTCTTTCTTATTAATTTTTTGAATGTTAATAAATTGGTATTAATTTATTCCAAATAGGCTTGTATAAACTGAAACAATTGTTTTATGACTAAACACAAGGTCAGAATGATTTGAAATAGATAGTTGTCCTAATAGTCTTAATGATATGAAATGATTCGATAAACAAATTTATTTTTTAAATCCTTTACTTATTAATTGGTTTATTACAAAACAAAATGTCATAACTATTTGAACGTGTCAAAAAACAAATTTATTTTAAAAATTTTTACTTATTAATTTTTGGAATATTAATAAATTTATATTATTTTATTTGGAATAAGCTTATATGAACAAAAATAATTGTTTTATGACAAAACAAAATGTCATAACGATTTGAAATAGAAAATTGTTCAAATAGTCATAACTATTTGAACTTGTTCGGTAAATAGATTCATTTTTTAAATTTCTTACTCAATAATTTTTGAAATATTAATAAATTAGTATTATTTTATTTCAAATAACTTATATGAATTGATACAATTGTTTTATATGAAACAAAAGGTCATAACCATTTGAAATAGATAATTATTCAAATAGTTATGAGTATTTGAACTTTTTCGATAAACATATTTATTTTTTAAAATCTTTTACTTATTAATTGTTGAAACATTAATAAATTAATATTATTTTAATCCAAATAAGCTTGTATGAATAGAAAGAATTATTTTATGGTTAAACAAAAAGTCATAATAGTTTGAAATAAATAATTATTCAAATAGTCATAATGATTTGAACTTGTTCAATAAACAGATTTATTTTTTAAATCTTTTACTTATTAGTTATTTTAATTTTAATAAATTTATTATATTTTATTTAAAATAGGCTTGTATGAATAGAAAAAATTATTTTATGACAAAACAAAAAGGTTATAGTGATTTCAAATAGATAATTGTTCAAATTGTCATAATTATTTAAACTTGTTCGATAAACAAATCATTTTTTAAATATCTTAATTATTAATTTTTAGAATATTAATAAATTGGTATATTTTATTTCAATGAACATATATGAACTGAAACAATTCTTTAATGACAAAACAAAAGGTCATAATGATTTGAAATAGATAATTATTCATATAGTCATAACTAGTTGATCTAGTTGGGTAAATATATTTATTTTTAAAATTTTTTACTTACTAATTGCCAAAATATTAATAAATTAGTATTATTTTGATCCGAATTAGCTTGTATGAATAGAAATGTTTGGATTATGAGGTCCAGCGGTCTCCCTTAGGGACTCGATATGTCGATTCATCTAGGTGAGGTATTCCATGGTGGATCAGATTCTGGTGTATGGCAACCCAACTTACCGAGGCCCAATGGGTGAGGTATCCCATGAAGGCTTTGCGAAGCCCCTTATCTCCACCTATCGCTTAGTACGAGGCTCTGCACTACCAAAAGAGAATAAAGAAATAGAGTTGCGCATTCACTATCAGCTATAGCTAGCATTAACTATTTAAACTGGTTCAACAAACAAGTTTATTTTTTAAATCTCTTAGTTATTAATTTTTAGAATATTATTACATTAGCATTATTTTATTTCGAATAAACTTGTATGAATAGAAATAATGGTTTTATGATAGAACAAAAGGTTATAAGAAATTGAAATATATAATTGTTCAAGTAGTCATAACTATTTAAACTAGTTCGATAAATAAATTTATTTTTTAAATCTTCTACTTATTAATTTTTGAAATATTAATAAATTAGTATTATTTTATTTCGAATAGGCTAGTATGAAGAAAAACAATTGTTTTATTGCAAAACAAAAGTTCATAATGATTTGAAATAGATAATTGTTCAAATAGCCATAGTTATTTGAATTGATTCGATAAAATGATTTATTATTTTATTTTGGATAAGCTTTTATGAACTAAAACAATTATTTTATGATAAAATGAAAGGTTATAATGATTTTAAATCGATAATTGTTCAAATAGTCATAACTATTTGAACTTGTTAGATAAACAAATTTATGTTTTAAAATTTCCTGCTTATTAATTTTTTGAATATTAATAAATTAGTATTATTTTATTTCGAATAAGCATATATGAACTAAAATAATTATTTTATGACTAACAAAAGGTCAAAATGATTTGAAATAGATAATTGTTCCAGTAGTCTTAACTTTTTAAACTGGATTGACAAACACAATTATTTTTTAAATTCTTATTAATTTTTAGAATATTATTGTTTAAGCAATATTTTAATCCAAATAAGCTTGTATGAATAGAACAAATTATTTAGGACAAAATAAAGATCATAACGATTTCAGATAGATAATTGTTCAAATAGTCATAACTATTTAAATTGGTTTGGTAAAGTGATTTAGTTTTTAATTCTCTTATTAATTTTTGAAATAGTAATAAATTAGTATTATTTTATTCTAAATAATTTTTTATGAATAGAAACAATTGTTTTGTGACAAAACGAAACATCATAACGATTTGAAATAGATAATAATTCAAATGGACATAACTATTTGAACTTGATCGGTAAATAGATTAATTTTTTAAATCTTCAACTTATTAATTTTTAGAATATTAATAATTTAGTATTATTTTATTCCAAATAAATTTGTATGAATAGGAACAATTTTTTTATGACAAAACAAAAGACCATAACGATTTGAAATAAATAATTATATAAATAGTCATAACAATTTGAACTTGCTTGGTAAACAAATTTATTCTTTAAATCTTTTTAATTTTGGAATATTAATAAATTAGTATTATTTTATTTCAAATAAGCTTGCTTGAACAGAAACAATTAGATTTTAATAAAACAAATGATCATAATGATTTCAAATAGATAATTGTTCAAATAGTCATAACTATGTGAATATGTTTAGAAAATAACTTTATTTTCTAAAATTTTACTCATTAATTTTTGGAATATTAATAAATTTATATTATTTTATTCACAATAAGCTTGCATGAATAGAACAAATTGTTTTATAACAAAACAAAAGGTTACAATGTTTTGAAACATATAATTGTTCAAATAGTCATAACTATTTGAACTTGTTTGGTAAGCAGATTCATTTTTTTAATTCTTTTACTCTTTAATATTTGGAATATTAATAAATTAGTATTATTTATTTCAAATTAGGTTATATGAACTGAAACAATTGTTTTATTACAAAATAAATGGTCACAATGATTTGCAATAAATAATTATTCAAATAGTTATGACTATTTGAACTTATTCGGTAAACATATTTATTTTTTAAATCTTTTACTTATAAATTGTCAAAATATTAATAAATTAATATTATTTTTATTCGAATAAACTTGTACAAATAGAAGCAATTTTTTTATGACAAAACAAAAAGTCATAATAATTTGAAATAAATAATTGTTCTAATAGTCATAACAATTTGAACTTGTTTAGTAAATAGATTTATTTTTTAAATCTTTTACTTATTAATTGTCTTAATATGAATAAATTTGTATTATTTTATTTAAAATAAGCTTGCATGAACAAAAAAAAATCATTTTATGACAAAGGAAAAGGTTATAGTGATTTCACATAGATACTTATTCAAATAATCATAATTATTTAAACTTGATCAGTAAATAGATTCATTTTTTAAATCTCTTAATTATTAATTTTTAAAATATTAATAACTTAGTATTATTTTATTTTAAATAATCTTATATGAATTGAAATAAGTTTTTTATAACAAAAGAAAAGGTCATAATAATTTGACAAAACAAAAACATAATTATAACTTATCAAACTAGTTCAAATAATTAAAACTATTTGAACAATTATCTATTTCAAATCGTTGTTACTATTTGTTTTGTAATAAAACAATTGTTTTTGTTAATATAAATATGTTGGAAATAAAATAATACTAATTTATTAATATTTAAAAAATTAATCAATAAGAGATTTAAAAAGTAAATCTATTTACCAAACTATTTCAAATAGTTATAAATATTTGAGTAATTATCTATTTCAAATCATTATAACCTTTTATTTTGTCATCAAACAATTGGTTCTATTCATACTATTTTATTTAGAATAAAATAATACTAATTCAAAAAATTCTAAAGCTTAATAACCAAAAATTTTTTAAAAAATCTAATCGCTAAACTAGCTCAAATAGTTAAAACTATATGAATGATATCTATTTCAAATCGTTATGGCCTATAATTTTGTCGTAAAAGAATTGTTTTATTCTTACATGCTTTTTTGGATTAAAATAATTCTAATTTAATAATATTTCAAAAATTAATAAGTAAGAGATTTAAAAATAAATTTGTTTACCAAATCAGTTCAAATGGTTAAAACTATTAGAACATTTATCTATTTCAGATCATTTTAACCTTGTGCTTAGTTATAAAACAACTGTTTCAATTCGTACAAGCTTATTCAGAATAAATTAATACTAATTTATTAACATTCAAAAAATTAATAAGAAAGAGATATAAAAAACTAGATATGTTTACCAAACAAGTTTAAATAGTTATTACTACTTAAACAACTATTTATTTAAAATTGTTATAACCTTTTGATTTGCCATAAAACAATTGTTTCAGTTAATACAAGCTTAGACAGAATAAAATAATATTAATTTATTAATATTTCCTAAATTAATAAGTAAGAAATTTAAAAAATAAATTGTTTATCAAATCAATTAAAATAATTATGCCCATTTGGATGATTATCTATTTCAAATTGTTATGAACTTTTATTTTGTGATAAAACAATTGTTTTTCGTCATATAATTTTATTCAAAATAAAATAATACTAATTTATTAATATTTTAAAAATTAATAAGTAAGATATTTAAGAAATAAATATGTTTATCGAACCAGATTAAATAGTTATGACCATTTAAACAATTATCAATTTCAAATCATTAAGAATTTGTTTTGTTATAAAACAACTGTTCTTGATCATAAAAGCTTATTTGGTTAAAAATAATACTAATTTAGTAACATTTTAAAAATTAATAAGTAAGATATTTAAAAAATAAATGCGTTGTTAAACCAGTTCAAATAATTAGAACTATTAGAATAATTACCTATTTCTAATCATTCTAACATTTTGTTTAGTCAAAAATATTTGTTTCATATCTTACAAGCTTATTCAAAATAAAATAATCCAAATTCATTAACATTCAAAAAATTAATAAGCAAAAGATTTGAAAAAGTAAATCTATTTTCCGAATAATTTTAAATAGTTATGACTATTTGAGTAATTATTTATTTAAAATCATTATCATCTTTTGTTTTGACATAAAACAATTGCTTCAGTTCATAAAAGCATATCCAAAATAAAATTATAGTAATTTCTTAATATTTCAAAAATTAATAAGCAATAGTTTAAAAAAATAAATTTGTTTACTAAACAAATTCAAATAGTTATGACTATTGGAACAATAGTTTATTTAAGATTTTTATGACCTTTTGTTTTATCATAAAACAATTATTTCAGTTCATACAAGCTTATTCGAAATAAAATAATACTAATTCATTAATATTTCAAAAATTAATAAGTAAATGATTTAAAACGTGAATCTGTTTAGTGAATCAGTTCAAATAATTATAGTTATTTCAACAATTATCTATTTCAAATTGTTATTACCTTTTTTTTGGTCATATAATAATTTTTTTTAATTATACAAGCTTATTCAAAATAAAATAATACTATTTTATTAATTTTTCAAAAATTAATAAGTAAGATATTAAAAAAATAAATTTATTTATTGAACCATTTTGAGTAGTTATGATTATTTGAATAATTGTATACTTCAAATTATTATAACCTTTTGTTTTGTAATAAAAAAATTATTTCTGTTCACACAAGCTTATTCAAAATAAAATACTACTAATCTAATAATATTTCAAAAATTAATAACTAAGAGGTTTAAAAAAAGAAATTTGTTTATCAAACCAGTTCAAATAGTTAAGACTATATGAACAATTATCTATTTCAAATCAGTATGACCTTTTATTTTGCCATAAAACAATTTTTTCAATTCATACTAGTTTATTAGGAATAACACAAAATGAATCTATTAATATTTGAAAAATTAATAAGAGATTTAAAAAATAATTTTGTTTACCTAACCAATTCAAATAATTATAAATATTTGAACAATTATCTATTTCAAATCATTATGACATTTTGTTTTGTAATAAAAAAAATGTTTTTATTCATATAAGTTTGTTTTAAATGAAATAATACTAATCTACTAATATTTCAAAAATTAATAAGAGATTTAAAAAATAAATCTATTTATCAAACAAGTTCTAATAGTTATGACTATTTGGGCAATTATTTATTTCAAATTGTTATGACTTTTTGTTTTGTTTTAAAATAATAGTTTTTGTTCATACAAGCATATTTGGATTAAAATAATATTTATTTATTAATATTTTGATAACTAATAAGTAAATGATTTAAAAAATAAATATGTTTACCAAACAACTTCAAATAGTCATGACTATTAGAGTAATTATCTATTTCAAATTATTCTGACCTTTTCTTTTGTAGTAAAACAATTATTTCAGTTCATATAAGCTTATTTGATGTAAAATAATAGTAATTTATTAATATTTCAAAAATTAATGAGTAAGAGAATTAAAAAAAGAATCTGTTTACTAAAGAAGTTCAAATAGTTATGACTATCTAAATAGTTATCTATTTCAAAACATAAAGACCTTTTGTTTTGTCATAAAACAATTGGTTTGGTTCAAGCAAGCTTATTTCAAATAAAGTAATATAAATTTATTAATTTTCTAAAAATTAATAAGTAAAAGATTTAAAAAATAAATATATTTACTGAGTGAGTTCAAAAGTTATGACTATTTGAACAATTATTTATTTCAAATCGTTATGACATTTAAACAATTATTTATCTCAAATCGTTATGATCTTTATTTTCTCAAAAAACAATTGTTTCTTTTTATACAAGCTTATTTGGATTAAAATAATACTAATTTAAGAAAATTCCAAAAATTAGTAAGTAAGAGATTTAAAATAATAAGTGTGTTTACCGAACCAGTTTAAATAGTTAAGGCTATTAAATAATTATCTATTTCAAATTGTTCTGATCTTTTGTTTAGTTATAAAATAATTATTTCATTTCGTACAGGCTTATTAAGAATAAAATAATACTAATTTATTAACATTCAAAAAATTAATGAGCAAAAGATTTAAAAAAATAAATCTGTTTACCAAACAAGTTCAAATAAATTTGACTATTGAACAATTATCTATTTAAAGTTGTTATGACCTTTTGTTTTGTTAGAAAAGAATTGTTCTAGTTCGTAAAAACTTATCCAAGATAAAATAATACTACTTTATTAATATTTCAAAAATTAATAAGCAAGAGATTTAAAAACTACAGCTATTTTTTAACTAGTTCAAATAGTTATGAATATTTGAACAAATATCAATCTCAAATCATTATGATCTTTGTTTTCTCATAAAACAACTATGTCTGATCATACAAGCCTATTTGAATAAAAAAATACTAAATTACTAATATTCCAAAAATTAATTAGAGATTTAAAAAATAAATGCGTTTGTTGAACTAGTTTAAATAATTATGACTATTAGAATAATTATCTATTTCAAATCTTTCTAACCTTTTGTTTAGTCTTATAATAATTGTTTCAGTTCATACAAGCTTATTCAGAATAAAATAATACTAATTTATTAACATTCAAAAAATTAATAAGCATGAGTTTTGAAAAAATAAATTTTGTTTATTGAAAAAGTTCATATAGTTATGGCTATTTGAATAATTATCTATATAAAATCATTATGACCTTTTATTTTGTCATAAAACAATTGTTTTAGTTCATAAAAGCTTAACCAAAATAAAATAATAATACTTTATTAATATTTAAAAAATTAATAAGTAAAAGATTTAAAAAATAAATCAATTTATTGAATCCATTTAAATAATTATGGCCATTTGAATAACTATCTATTTCAAATTGTTAGTACATTTTGTTTTGTCATTAAACAATTGTTTTTCAACATACAAACTTATTTGAAATAAAATAATCATAATTTATTAATATTTCAAGAATTAATAAGAGATTTAAAAAATAAATCTGTTTACCTAACCATTTCAAATAATTATAACTATTTGAATATTTATCTATTTCAAATTGTTATAATTTTTCTTTTATTATAAAAGCCATTTGAACAACTATCTATTTCAAATTGTTAGTACTTTTTGTTTTGTCATAAAACAATTGTTTTTCAACATACAAACTTATTCGAAATAAAATAATCATAATTTACTAACATTTCAAGAATTAATAAGAGATTTAAGAAATAAATCTGTTTACCTAACCATTTCAAATAATTATAACTATTTGAATATTTATCTATTTCAAATTGTTATAATTTTTCTTCTATTATAAAACAATTGTTTCTTTTCATACAAGCCTATTCATAATAAAATAAAACTAATTTAGTAAAATTCTAAAAATCAATAACTAAGAAATTTAAAAAATAAATCTATTTACTGAACCATTTCAAACAGTTAAGACTATATGAATAATTATTTATTTTAAATTGTTATGACCTTTTATTTTGCTATAAAATAATTATTTTAGCTCATACAAGCTTAATTGGAATAGAATAAAACTAATTTAATAATATTTCAAAAGTTTATAATAGATTTAGAAAATAATTCTATTTATTGAACTAGTTCAAATAATTATAACTATTTGAACAATTATCTATTTCAAATCATTATTACATTTTGTTTTGTCTTAAAAATATTGTTAAAATTCTAACAATCAGCAACTAAGATATTTAAACAATAAATCTATTTGTGGAACCATTTCAAACAGTTAAGACTATATGAACAATTATTTATTTCAAATTGTTATAACCTTTTATTTTGTTATAAAATAATTATTTAGCACATACAAGCTTAATTGGAATAGAATAAAACTAATTTATTAATATTTCAAAAAGTTTATAAGTAAGACATTTAGAAAATAATTCTATTTATTCAACTAGTTCAAATAATTATAACTATTTGAACATTTAAATTTCAAATCATTATTACTTTTTATTTTGTCTTAAAACAATTGTTTTTGTTAATATAAGTTTATCATAAAACAATTGTGTTTGTTAATATAAGTTTGTTTGAAAGAAAATAACACTAATTTATTAATATTTAGAAAATTAATTAGTAAGAGATTTAAAATGAAAATCTGCTTATCAAACCATTTCAAATAGTTTTGTCTATTTGAATAATTAACTATTTCAAAATGTTATAACCTTTTATTTTATCATCAAACAATTGATTTTGTTTATACCATTTTTATTTGAAATAAAATAATATTACTTTAATAATATTCCAAAATTAATAACCAAGAAAATTAAAAAATAAATTTAGTTGCTGAACCAATTCAAGTAGTTAAGACTATATGAACTATAATCAATTTTCAAATCATTATGACCTTTTCTTTTGTCATAAAACAATTGTTTTGTTCATACAAGCTTATTTGAATTCAAATAATAGTAATTTAATAATATTTCAAAAATTAATAAGTAAGAGATTTAAATTTTTGTTTATCGAATTAGTTCAAATGGTTAAGACTATTAGAAAAATTATCCATTTCAAATCATTATGACCTTTTGTTTAGTTATAAAGTAATTGTTTTAGTTCATACAAGCTTACTTAGAATAAATTAATACTACTTTATTAACATTCAAAAAATTAATAAGAAAGAGATTTTAAAAAATAAATCTATTTACCAAATAAGTTCAAATAGTTAATATTATTTGAACAATTGTTTATTTAAAATCGTTATAACCTTTTGATTTGTCATAAAACAATTGTTTCAACAAATACAAGTTTAGATGGAATAAAATAATACTAATTTATTAATATTTCCTAAATTATTAAGTAAAAAATTTTAAAAATAAATTTGTTTACCGACTCATTTAAAATAATTATAACCATTTGAATGATTATCTATTTCAAATTGTTATGACCTTTTGTTTTTGTCATAAAATAATTGTTTCCAATAATAGAAGCTTATTTAGTTAAAAATAATACTAATTTAATAATATTATAAAAATTAATAAGTAAGAGATATAAAAAATAAATGTGTTTACCAAATTAGTTCAAATAGTTAAAACTATTAGAATAATTTTTTATTTCAAATTATTATGACCTTTGGTTTAGTCATAAAATATTTGTTTCATATCTTACAAGTTTATTCAGAATAAAATAATCTAAATTTATTAACATTCAAAAAATTAATAAGCTAAAGATTTGAAAAAATAAATCTGCTTACCAAACAAGTTTAAATAGTAATGACTATGAGAACAATTATTTATTTAAAATTGTTATGACCTTTTGTTTTGGCACAAAATAATTGTTTCAATTCGTAAAAGCTTATCCAAAATAAAATAATACTAATTTCTTAATATTTCAAAAATTAATAAGCAATAGTTTAAAAAAATAAATTTGTTTACTAAACAAATTCAAATAGTCATGACTATTGGAACAATTGTCTATTTAAAATTGTTTTGACCTTTTATTTTATCATAAAATAATTATTTCAATTCATACAAGCTTTTTTGAAATAAAATAATACTAATTTATTAATATTTCAAAAATTTATAAGTAAGTGATTTAAAAAGTGAATCTATTTAGCTAATCTATTCAAATAATTATGGCTATTTCAACAATTATCTATTTCAAATTGTTATTACCTTTTGTTTGGTCATATAACAATTGTTTTTAATTACACAAGCTTATTTAGAATAAAATAATACTAATTTATTAATTTTCTAAAATTAATAAGTAATATATTTAAAAAATAAATTTATTTACCAAACCAGTTTGAATAGTTATAACTATTTGAACAATTGTATACTTCAAATTGTTATAACATTTTGTTCTATCATAAAAATATTATTTCTGTTCATACAAGCTTATTCAAAATAAAATAATACTAATCTAATAATATTTCAAAAATTAATAACTAAGAGATTTTAAAAAAAAAAATTTGTTTGTCAAACCAGTTCAAATAGTTGAGACTATATATGAACAACTATCTATTTCAAATTATTATGACCTTTTATTTTGTCATAAAATAATTTTTTTCAATTCATACTAGTTTATTAGGAATAACACAAAATGAATCTATTAATATTTGAAAAATTAATATGAGATTTAAAAAATAATTTTGTTTACTTAACCAACTCAAATAACTATGACTATTTGAATAATTATCTATTTCAAATCATTATGACCTTTTGTTTTGTCATAAAACAAATGTTTTTATTCATATAGGTTTGTTTGAAATAAAATAATACTAATCTACTAATATTTCAAAAATTAATAAGAGATTTAAAAAATAAATCTATTTATCAAACAAGTTATAATAGTTATGACTATTTGAGTAATTTTTTATTTCAAATTGTTATGACTTCTTGTTTTGTTTTAAAGCAATAGTTTTTGTTCATACAAGCATATTTAGATTAAAATAATATTTATTTATTAATATTTTGACAATTAATAAGTAAATGATTTAAAAATAAATATGTTTACCGAACCAGTTCAAATAGTCATGACTATTTGAGTAATTATCTATTTCAAATTATTCTGACCTTTTCTTTTGTAGTAAAACAATTGTTTCAATTCATCTTATTTCATGTAAAATAATACTAATTTATTAATATTCTAAAAATTAATCAGTAAAAGAATTAAAAAAAGAATCTATTAATAAGTTCAAATCGTTGTGACTATCTAAATAGTTATCTATTTCAAAACATAAAGACCTTTTGTTTTGTCATATAATACTTGGTTCAGTTCATGCAAGCTAATTTTGAATAAAATAATATAAATTTATTATTTTTCAAAAAGTAATAAGTAAAAGGTTTAAAAAAATAAATATATTTATTGAGTGAGTTCAAAAGTTATGACTATTTGAACAATTATTTATTTTGAATCGTTATGATATCTTGTTTTGTCATAAAACAATTGTTTTTATTTATACAAAATTATTTAGAATAAAATAATACTAATTTATTAATATCTCAAAAGTTAATAAGAGATGTAAAAACTAAATCTATTTATTGGACCTGTTCAAATAGTTATGACTATTGAGCAATTATCTATCTCAAATTGTTATGATCTTTGTTTTGTCATAAAACAATTGTTTCTGTTCATATAAGCTTATTTGGAGTAAAATATTGCTAAACTAATAATATTCTAAAATTAATTAGTAAGAGATTTAAAAAATAAATGTGTTTGCCAAAGTAATTCAAATAGTTAAGACTATTAGAATAATTATCTATTTCAAATCATTCTAACCTTTTGTTTAGTCATAAAATAATTGTTTTAGTTCATACATGCTTATTTGAAATAAAATAATACTATTCTATTAACATTCAAAAAATTAATAAGCAGGAAATTAAAAAAAATCTATTTATCGAACAAATTTAAATAGTCAAGACTATTTGAACATTTGAACAATTATCTATTTAAAATCATTATGACCTTTTGTTTTAAAATAAAACAGTTGTTTCAGTTCATAAATACTTATCCGAAACAAAATAATATTACTTTATATATCAAAAGTTGAAAAGTTGAAAAGTTGGAAATTTAAAAAATAATTCAATATATCGAATCAATTCAAATAATTATGGCCATTTGAACAATTTTCTATTTCAAATTATTATGAATTTTTGTTTGGTCATAAAACAATTGTTGTTCATCATATAAGCCTATTCAAAATAAAATAATACTAATTTTTAATATTTCAAAAATTAATGAATAGGAAATTTAAAAAATAAAACTGTCTACCAAACCAGTTCAAATAGCTATGACTATTTCAACAATTATATGTTTCAAATCATTATAACCTTTTGTTTTATCATAAAACAATTATTTTTGTTCATACAAGCTTATTCGAAATAAAATAATACTAATCTAATAATATTAAGAAAATTAAAAACTAAGAGATTTAAAAAATAAATTTATTTTCCAAACCAGTTCAAATAGTTAAGGCTATATGAATAATTATCTATTTTAATTTGTTATGACCTTTTGTTTTGTCATAAAAAAATGTTTTTGTTCATATAAGTTTGTTCAAATTAAAAAAATATTAATTTATTAATATTTTAAAAATTAATAAGAGATTTAAAAAATAAATCTATTTACTAAACCAATTCAATTAGTTATAACAATTTGAACAATTATTTATTTCAAATCGTTATGACAATTTGTTTTGTCATAAAACTTTTGTTTCTATTAATACAGTCTTATTCGGAATAAAGTAATGCTAATTTATTAATATTATGAAAATTAATAAAGAATGTATTTAAAAATTGAATCTGTTGGCCTGACCAATGAGAATAGTTATGACTATTTGAATAATTATCTATTTCAAATTATTATGACCTTTGGTTTTGTTAGAAAATAATTGTTTCTATTCGTACAAGCTTATTCAAAATAGCATAATTCAAAATAAGATAATTAACAAGTAAAAGACTTAAAACAATTGTTTTAGCTGATACAAGTTTAGACGAAATAAAATAATACTAATTTATTAGTATTTCCTAAATTATTGAGTAAAAAATTTAAAAAATAAATCTGTTTACTGACTTAGTTAAAATAATTATGACCATTTGAATGATTATCTATTCCAAATCGTTATGACCTTTTATTTTTATCATAAAATAATTGTCTCTAATCATAGAAGCATATTTAGTTAAAACAATACTAATTTAATAATATTCTAAAAATTAATAAATAAGAGATTTAAAAAATAAATGTGTTTGCCAAACTAGTTCTAACAATTAAACTATTAGAAAATTTTTTATTTCAAATCATTATGACTTTTTGTTTTGTCATAAAATATTTGTTTCATCTCTTACAAGCTTATTCAAAATAAAATAATCCAAATTTATTAACATTCAAAAAATTAATAAGCAAAAGATTTGAAAATATAAATCTGTTTACCAATAGTTAAGACTATTTGAACAATTATTTATTTAAAATCATTATGACCTTTTGTTTTGACATAAAACAATTGTTTTAGTTCATAAAAGCTTATCCAAAATAAAATAATACTAATTTCTTAATATTTCAAAAATTAATAAGCAATAGTTTAAAAAAATAAATTTGTTTACTAAACAAATTCAAATAGTCATGACTATTGGAACAATTGTCTATTTAAAATTGTTTTGACCTTTTGTTTTATCATCAAACAATTATTTTAGTTCATACAAGCTTATTCAAAATAAAATAATACTAATTTATTAATATTTCAAAAATTAATTAGTAAATGATTTAAAATGTGAATATGTTTAGCAAATCAGTTCAAATAATTATGGCTATTTTAACAATTATCTATTTCAAATTGTTATTACCTTTTGTTTGGTCATATAACAATTATTTTTAATCATATAAGCTTATTTGAAATAAAATAATACTAATTTATTAATTTTTCAAAATTAATAAGAAAGATATTTAAAAAATAAATTTATTTATTGAACTAGTTTGAATAGGTATGACTATTTGAATAATTGTATACTTCAAATTGTTATAACCTTTTGTTATATCATAAAAAAAATTATTTTTGTTCATACAATCTTATTAGAAATAAAATAATACTAATCTAATAATATTTTAGAAATTAATAACTAAGAGATTTAAAAAATAAATTTTTTTGTTGAACTAGTTCAAATAGTTAAGACTATATGAATAATTATCTATTTCAAATCATTATGACTTTTTTTACTTTGTCATAAAACAATTTTTTCAATTCATACTAGCTTATTAGGAATAATATAAAATGAATCTATTAATATTTGAAAAATTAGTAAGAAATTTAAAAAATAATTCTGTTTACCTAACCAGTTCAAATAATTATGACTATTTGAACAATTATCTCTTTCAAATCATTATGACCTTTTGTTTTGTCATAAAACAAATGCTTTTGTTCATATAAGTTTGTTCAAAATAAAATAATACTAATCTACTAATATTTCAAAAATTAATAAGTGATTTAAAAAATAAATCTATTTATCAAATAAGTTCTAATAGTTATGACTATTTTACCAATTATTTATTTCAAATTGTTATGACTTTTTATTTTGTTATAAAACAATAGTTTTTGTTCATACAAGCATATTTGGATTAAAATAATATTAATTTATTAATATTTTGACAATTAATAAGTAAAAGATTTAAAAAATAAATATGTTTATTGAACAAGTTCAAATAATCATGGCTATTTAAGTAATTATCTATTTCAAATTATTTTGACCTTTTTTTTGTAGTAAAACAATTGTTTCAGTTCATATAAGCTTATTTGATATAAAATAATACTAATTTATTAATATTTCAAAAATTAATGAGTAAGATAATTTTAAAAAATCTATTTACTGAATAAGTTCAAATAGTTATGACTATCTAAATAGTTATCTATTTCAAAACATAATGACCTTTTGTTTTGTCATAAAACAATTGGTTCAATTCATGCAAGCTTATTTCAAATAAAATAATATAAATTTATTTATTTTCCAAAAATTAATAAGTAAAAGATTTATTTACCGAGTGAGTTAAAAAGTTTTGACTATTTGAACAATTATTTATTTCAAATTGTTATGACATTTTGTTTTGTCATAAAACAATTGTTTTTATTATACAAAATTATTCAAAATAAAATAATAATAATTTATTAATATTTCAAAAGTTAATAAAAGATTTAAAAACTAAATTTTTTTACTAGACCAATTCAAATGGTTATGACTATTTGAATAGTTATCTATCATGAATCATTATGATCTTTGTTTGGTCATAAAACAATTGTTTCTGTTCATACAAGCTTATTTGGAGTCAAATATTGCTAAACTAATAATATTCTAAAATTAATAAGTAAGAGATTTAAAAAATAAATGTGTTTGCTAAACCAATTTAAATAATCAAGATTATTCGAATAATTATATATTTCAAATCATTCTGTCCTTTTGTTTAGTCATAAATTAATTGGTTCAGTTCATACATGCTTGTTTGAAATACAAAAAATACTATTCTATTAACATTCAAAAAATTAATAAGCAAGAAATTAAAAAGAAATCTATTTACTGAACAAATTTAAATAGTCAAGACTATTTGAACATTTAAACAATTATCTATTTAAAATCATTATGACCTTTTGTTTTATAATAAAACAATTGTTTCAGTTCATAAAAACTTATCCAAAATACAGTAATAAAACTTTATTAATATATCAAAAGTTGAGAAGTTGGAGATTTAAAAAATAAATCAATTTATCAAATCAGTTCAAATAATTATGACCATTTGAACAATTATCTATTTCAAATCATTATGAATTTTTTTTTTGTCATAAAACAATTTTTGTTCATCGTATAAGCCTATTCGAAATAAAATAATATTAATTTTTAATATTTCAAAAATTAATGAGTAGGAAATTTATTGTTGTTCATCGTATAAGCCTATTTGAAATAAAATAATACTAATTTTTAATATTTCAAAAAGTAATGAGTAGGAAATTTAAAAAACAATATTGTCTACCAAACCAGTTCAAATGGTTATGACTATTTGAACAATTATATATTTCAAATCGTTATAACTTTTTGTTTTGTCATAAAACAATTATTTATGTTCATATAAGCTTAATCAAAATAAAATAATACTAATCTAGTAGTATTAAGAAAACTAATAAGTAAGAGATTTAAAAAATAAATTTGTTTTCCAAACTAGTTCAAATAGTTAAGGCTATATTAATAATTATCTATTTTAATTCGTTATGACCTTTTGTTTTGTCGAAAAAATGGTTTTTTTCGTATAAGTTTGTTCAGATTAAAATAATATTAATTTATTAATATTTTAAAAATTAATAAGAGATTTAAAAAATAAATCTATTTACTAAACCAATTTAATTAGTTATAACAATTTGAACAATTATTTATTTCAAATCGTTATGACCATTTGTTTTGTCATAAAACAATTGTTTCTATTGATATAGTCTTATTTGGAATAAAGTAATACTAATTTATTAATATTATGAAAATTAATAAGTAATGGATTTAAAAAATGAATATGTTGGCCTAACCAATGTAAATAGTTATGACTGTTTGAACAATTATTTATTTCAAATCATTATGACCCTCGGTTTTGTTAGAAAATAATTGTTTCTATTCGTATAAGCTTATTCAAAATAACATAATTCTAATTTATTAGTATTTCAAAAATTAATAAGATATTTAAAAACTGACTCTATTTATTGAACAAGTTCAAATAGTTATGACTATTTGAATAATTACCTATTTCAAATTGTTGTAGCCTTTTGTTTTGTTGTAAAATAATTTTTTCTATTCATATAGGCTTATTTCAATTAAAATAAAATAAATTTATTAATATTCAATCAATTAATAAGTAAAAAACTTAAAAAGTATATTTGTTTACTGAATAAGTTTAAATAGTTGTTACTATTTGAACAATTATTTATTTTAAATAGTTATAATTTTTTTCTCATAAAACAATTGTTTTTATTCATGAAAGCTTATTCAGATTAAAATAATATTAATTTATTAATAATTCAACACTTAATAAGTAAAAGATTCTAAAAATAAATATGTTTACCAAACAAGTTTATATAGTCATAACTAATTGAATAATTATCTATTTCAAATCCTTATGACCTTTTGTTTTGTCATCAAGCAATTGTATAAGTTCATATAGGTTTATTCAAAATAAAATAAAACTAATTTATTAATATTTCAAAATTTATTAAGTAAGAGATTTAAAAAATGAATCTATTTATCAAACAAGTTCAGATAGTTATGACTATTTGAATAATTTTATATTTCAAACCGTTATGGCATTTTCTTTCGTTACAAAACAATTGTTTCTATTCATTCAAGCTTATTCCAAGTAAAATAATATTAATTTATTAATATTTCAAAAATTAATAAGTAATAATTTAAAAAATAAATCTCTTTTTTGAACATGTTCAAATTATTATGACTATTTGAACAATTATCTAATTAAAAGAGTTATGACATTTTGTTTTGTCATAAACCAATTGTTCCTATTCATACAAATGTATTTGAAATAAAATAATACAAGTTTATTAATATTCCAAAAGTTAATAAGTAAAAGACTTGAAAAATAAATCCGTTTACCGAACAAGTTCAAACAGTTATGACTATTTGAATAATTATTTCTTTCAAATAGTTATGATCTTTTGTTTTGTTATAAAACAGTTGTTTCTATTCATACATGTTTATTCAGAATATGATAATAATAATTTATTAATATTCTAAAAATTAATAGGTAGGAGATTTAAAAAATAAATCTATTTACTAAACAAGTTCATATAATCATATCCATTTGAGCAATTATCTATTTCAAATCATTATGTGCTTTTGTTTTGTCGTAAAACAATTGTTTCTATTCATGCAAAATTATTCAAAAAAAAAATACTAATCTATTAATATTTTGAAAATTAATAAGAGATTTAAAAACTAAATTTGTTTACTGAAACAATTTAAATAATTATGACTATTTGAACAATTATCTATCTCAAATCATTATGATCTTTATTTTATCATAAAACAATTGTTTCTTTTCATGCAAGTTTATTCATATTAAAATAATACCAATTTAATAGTATTAATAAGTAAGAGATTTAAAAAATAAATGTGTTTGGGGAACTATTTCAAATAATTAAGACTATTAGAATAATTATCCATTTCAAATTGTTCTAACTTTTTCTTGAGTCATAAAATAATTATTTCAGTTCATACAAGCTTATTCAGAATAAATTAATGAGCAAGAGATTTAAAAAATAAATCTGTTTACTGAACAAGTTCAAATAGATTTGAATATTTGAATAATTATCTATTTAAAGTCATTATGACCTTTTGTTTTGTCATAAAACAATTATTTTAGTTCATAAAAACTTATCTGAAATGAAATAATACTACTTTACTAATATTTCAAAAATTAATAAGCAAGAGATTTAAAAACTAAAGTTGTTTTCAAACCAATTCAATAGTTATGACTATTTGAATAAATATCAATATGAAATCATTATGATCTTTGTTTTGTCATAAAACAATTGTTTTTTATCATACTAGCTTATTTGGATAAAAATAATACTAATTTAATAATATTATTAAACTTAATAAGAGATTTAAAAAATAAATGTATTTGTCGAACCAGTTCAAATAATTAAGACTAGTAGAATAATTATCTATTCAAATCATTTTGACATTTAGTTTAGTCATATAATAATTGTTTTAGGTCATATAAGCTTATTCAAAATAAAATAATACTAATTTAATAACATTAAAAAAATTAATAAGCAAGAGATTTTAAAAAATAAATTTGTTTACCGAACAAGTTCAAATAGTTATGACTATTTGAACAATTATATTTTAAAAATCGTTATGACCTTTTTTTATCATAAAACTATTGTTTTAGTTCATAAAAGCTTTTCCAAAAAAAAAAATACTCCTTTATTAATATTTCAAAAGTTGATAAGTAAGAGATTTAAAAAATAAATTTGTTTACTGAATCAACTCAAATAATTAGGCCATTTGAACATCTATTTCAAATTATTATTACCTTTTGTTTGGTCATAAAAAAAATTTTTTTCAACATGCATGCTTATTTTAAATAAAATAATTCTAATTTACTAATATTTCAAGAATCAATAAGAGATTTAAAAATTAAATTTATTTACCAAACCAGTTCAAATAGTTATTACTATTTGAACAATTATCTATTTCAAATTGTTATAACCTTTCGTTTATCATAAAACAATTATTTCTATTCATGCAAGCTTATTTGGAAAAAAAATAATAATTTAGTAATATTCTAAAAAATTAATAACTAAGAGATTTAAAAAATAAATTCATTTGCCAAACTAGTTCAAACAGTTAAGACTATAAGAACAATTATTTATTTCAAATTTTATGACCTTTTGCTTTATCATAAAATAATTATTTCAGCTCATACAAGCTTATTCGAAATAGAATAAAACTAATTTATTAATATTTCAAAAATTTATAAGAGATTTAAAAAATAATTTTATTTACCAAATTAGTTCAAATAATTATAACTATTTGAACAGTTGTCTATTCTAAATCTTTATTACTTTTTGTTTTGTCATAAAACAATTGTTTTTGTTAATATAAGTTTGTTTTGAAATAAATTAATACTAATTTATTAATATTTAAAAATTAATCAATAAGAGATTTAAAAAGTAAATTTGTTTACCTAACCATTTCAAATAGTTTTAACTATTTGAATAATTATTTATTTCAAATCGTTATAACCATTTATTTTGTCACCGAACAATTGGTTATGTTCATACTATTTTATTTGGAATAAAATATTACTAATTTAATAATATTCCTTAACTTAATAACCAAGAAAATTAAAAAATAAATCTAATTGCCTAACTAGTTCAAATAGCTAAGCTATATGAATGATTATCTATTTCAAATCACTTTGACTTTGTCTTTTGTTGTAAGGTAATTGTTTTGTTCGTACAAGCTTATTTTGATTAAAATAATACTAATTTAATAATATTTCAAAATTAATAAGAAAAAATTTTAAAAAAAAAATTTGTTTATCGAATCAGTTTAATTGGTTAAGACTGTTAGAACAATTATCTATTTCAAATTATTTTGACTTTTTGATTGGTCATAAAACAATTGTTTTAGTTCATACAAGCTTATTTAGAATAAATTAATACTAATTTATTAATATTTGAAAAATTAATAAGAAACAAATTTAAAAAAATAAATCTGTTTATTGAATAAATTCAAATAGTTATTACTATTTAAACAATTGTCTATTTAAAATTATTATAACCTGTTGATTTATCATAAAATAATTGTTTCAGTTAATACAAGCTTAAATGGAATAAAATAATATTAATTCATTAATATTTCCTAAATTAGTAAGTAAGAAATTTAAAAAATAAATCTATTTACTAAATCAGTTAAAATAATTATGGCCATTTGAACAATGATCTATTTCAAATCATTATGATCGTTTGTTTTGTTATAAAATAATTATTTTTTATCATACAAGCTTACTTAAAATAAAATAATACTAATTTATTAATATTTCAAAAATTAATAAGTAAGAGATTTAAAAAATAAATCTATTTACAACACCAGTTCAAATAGTTATGACTATTTGAACAATTATCAATCTCAAATCATTAAGATCTTTATTTTGTCATAAAACAATTGTTTTTTATCATAGAAGCTTATTCGGTTATACTAATTTTATAATATTCTGAAAATTAATAAGTAAGAGATTTAAAAAATAAATATGTTCACTGAACTAGTTCAAATAGTTAAAACTATTAGAATAATTATCTAGTTCCAATCATTCTGATATTTTGTTTAGTCATAAATTATTTGTTTCATATCTTAGAATTTTATTATGAGTAAAATAATCCAAATTTATTAACATTTGAAAAATTAATAAGCAAAAGATTTGAAAAAATAGTAATAACTATTTGAACAATTATTTATTTAAAATCATTATGATCTTTTGTTTTGACATAAAGCAATTGTTTTAGTTCATAGAAGCTTGTCCTAAATAAATAAATACAAATTTCTTAATATTTTAAAAATTAATAAGCAAGAGTTAAATGAAATAAATTTGTTCACTGAACAAATTCAAATAGTTACAACTATTTGAACAATTGTCTGTTTAAAATCGTTATGACCTTTTTTTTATCACAAAATAATTGTTTCAGTTTATACAAGCTTATTCAAAATAAAATAATACTAATTTATTAATATGTTGAAAATTAATAAGTAAGTAAGTGATTTAAAAAGTAAATCTATTTATCGAATCAGTTCAAATAATTATGGCCATTTTAACAATTATCTATTTTAATCACTATTACTTTTTGTTTAGTTATATAACAATTGTTTTTTATCATACAAGTTTATAATGAATAAAATAATACTAATTTATTAATCTTTCAAAACCTAATAAGTAAGAGATTTAAAAAATAAATCTGTTTACCGAACTAATTCAAATAGTTATGACTATTTGAACATTTGTAAACTTCAAATTATTATAACTTTTTGTTATATCATAAAACAATTATTTTTGATCATATAAGCTTATTCTAAATAAAATAATACTAATTTAATAATATTCCAAAAACTAATAACTAAGAGAATTAAAAAATAAATTTGTTTGCCAAACCAGTTTAAATATTTTAAGATTATATGAACAATTATCTATTCCAAGTCATTTTTGTTTTTTCATAAAACAATTTTTTCAATTCACACTAGCTTAATAAAAAAAAATGAAATGAATTTATTAATATTTTGAAAATTAATATGTAAGAGATTTAAAAAATAATTTGGTTTACCTAACCAGTTCAAATAATTATAACTATTTAAACAATTATCTATTTCAAATCATTATTACCTTTTATTTTGTCATAAAAAATTATTTCAGTTCATCTAAGCTTATTAGAAATAAAATAATACTAAGTTATTAATATTTCAAAATTTAATAATTAAGAGATTTAAAAAATGAATCTATTTACTGAACAAGTTTAAATAATTATGATCATTTAAACAATTATCTATTTGAAATTGCTATAACCCTTTGTTTTGTCATAAAATGATTTTTCTATTCATACAAGCTTATTTCGATTAAAATAATACAAATTTAGTAATATCAAGACAATTAATAAGTAAAAGATTTAAAAAATAAATCTGTTTACTGAACAAGTTCAAATTTTTATGACTATTTGAACAATTATTTATTTCAAATTGTTATGACTATTTATTTTTTCATAAAACAATTGTTTCTATTCATACAAGCTTATTCAAATTAAAATAATTTTAATTTATTAATGTTTCAACAATTAATAAGTAAAAGATTTTAAAAATAAATATATTTTATTCAGAATAAAATTCTAATTTATTTCAATTCCAAAAATTAATAAGTAAAAGATTTAAAAAATAAATTTGTTTACCAAATGAGTTCAGATAGTTATGACTATTTGAATAATCATTTATTTTAAACAGTTATGATTTTTTTTTGTCATAAAACAATGTTTCTATTCATACAAGTTTATTCAAAATAAAATAATACTAATTTATTAATATTTTAAAAATTAATAAGTATGAGATTTAAAAAATAAATCCGTTTACTGAACAAGTGTAAATTATCATGTCTATTTGAGCTATTATCTATTTCAAATTGTTATGACCTTTTGTTTTGTCATAAAACAATTATTTCTATTCTTACAAAATTATTCAAAATAATATTAATTTATTAATATTTCAAAAATTAATAATAGATTTATAAACTAAATCTATTTATTGAACCAATTCAAATAGTTATGACTATTTGAACAATTATTATCTTAAATCGTTATGAACTTTGTTTTGTCATAAAACAATTGTTTTGTTCATACAAGCATATTCAGAGTAAAATATTCCTAAATTAATAATATTCTAAAAATTAATAAGTAAGAGATTTAAAAAATAAATGTTTTTACTGAGCCAGTTCAAATAATTAAGACTATTAGAACAATTATCTATTTCAAATTGTTCTGACCTTCTGTTTAGTCCTATTGATTTTAAATAAAATAATACTAATTTATTAACATTCAAAAAATTAATAAACAAAAAATTAAAAAAATAATTTTGTTTATCAGAAAATAATTATTTCAATTCATAAAAGGTTATCCAAAAGAAAATAATATTACTTTATTAATATTTCAAAAATTGATAAGTTAGAAATTTAAAAAATAAATCAATTTATTGAATCAATTTAAATAATTATGGCCATTTAAGCAATTATGTATTTCAAATCGTTATGAACTTTTGTCTTGTCATAAAACAATTGTTTTTCATCATACAAGCCTATTCGAAATAAAATAATACTAATTTATTAATATTTTAAAAATTAATAAATAAGAGATTTAAAAAATAAATCTGTTTACCGATCCAATTCTTATTGAACAATTATCTATTTCAAATCATTATAACCTTTTGTTTTGTTATAAAATAATTATTTCAATTCATATAAGCTTATTCGAAATAAAATAATACTAATTTAATAATATTCTAAAAATTAATAACTAAGATATTTAAAAATAATTCTATTTGTCGAAGCAGTTCAAACAGTTAAGACCATATGAACAATTATATATTTCAAATCGTTATGACCTTTTGTTTTGTCATAAAACAATTGTTTCAATTCATACAAGTTTATTTGAAATAAAAAAAATACTAATTTATAAATATTTCAAAAATTGAAAAGAAAGTGATTTAAAAAGTGAATCTGTTTACCGAATCAAGTTAAATAATCATGGCCTTGTCAACATTATCTATTTCAAATCATTATTACCTTTTGTTTCATCATATAATAATTATTTTTTAACATTCAAGCTTATTCGAAATAAAATAATACTAATTTATTAATCTTTCTAAAATTAAGAAGTAAGAGATTTAAAAAATAAATCCGTTTATTAAACTAATTTAAATAGTTATGGCTATTTGGACAATTGTAAACTTCAAATCATTATAACCTTTTGTTCTATCATAAAACAATTATTTTTTTTCATATACACTTATTTAGAGAAAGTAATACTAATCTAATAATATTTCAGAAATTAATAACTAAGAGAATTAAAAAATAAATTTGTTTGCTGAACCAATTCAAATATTTAAGACTATATGAACAATTATTTATTTCTAATCATTATGAAATTTTGTTTTGTCATAAAATAAGTTTTTTTGAATTCATACTAGCTTATTTGGAATAAAATAAAAAAATTTATTAATATTTCAAAAATTAATAAATAAGATTTAAAGAATAATTTTGTTTACCTAACTAGTTCAAATAATTATGACTATTTTAACAATTATCTATTTCAAATCATTATAATCTTTTGTTTTGCTATAAATCAAATGTTTTTGTTCATATAAGTTTGTTCAAAATAAGGTAAAACTAATCTATTAATATTTCAAAAATTAATAAGAGATTTAAAAAATAAATCTATTTATCAATCTAGTTCAAATAGTTATGACTATTTGAGCAATTATTTATTTCAAATTGTTATGACTTTTTGTTCTATTTTAAAACAATTGTTTTTGTTTACACAAGCTTATTTGGATGAAAATAATACTAATTTATTAATATTTTGACAATTAATAAGTAGAAAATTTTAAACATAAATATGTTTACCAAACTAGATCAAATAATCATGACAATTTGAATAATTATCTATTTCAAATTGTTATGATCTTTTTTTTTCATAAAAAATTGTTTTAGTTCATATAAACTTATTCGGAATAAAATAATACTAATTTATTAATAATTTAAAAATTAATAATAAAGAGATTTAAAAAATAAATCTGTTTATTGAACAAGTTTAAATAATTGTGATTATTTAAATAATTATTTATTTGAAATTGCTATAACCTTTTTATTTTCTCGTAAAATAATATTTTCTATTCATAAAAACTCATTTAGAATAAAATAATACAAATTTATTAGTATAGATAATTAATAAGGAAAAGATTTTAAAAAATAAATCTGTTTACTAAACAAGTTTAAATCATTATGACTATTTGAGCAATTATTTATTTCAAATTGTGATGACTTTTTGTTTTGACATAAAACAATTGTTTCTATTCATACAAGGTTATTTGGATTAAAATAATATTAATTTATTAATATTTCAACAATTAATAAGTAAAAGATTTAAAATATATATATGTTTACTAACAAGTTCAAATAGTCATGACTATTTAAATAATTATCTATTTCAAATCATTATGACCTTTTCTTTTATAATTAAAACAATTGTTTTAGTTCATATAATCTTATTTGAAGTAAAATAATATTAATTTATTAATATTTCAAAAATTAGCGAGTAAGAGAATTAAAAAAAAACTATTTAGTAAATAAGTTCAAATAGTTATGACTACCTGAATAATTATCTATTTCAAAATATTATGACCTTTTGTTTTATCATAAAATAATTAGTTCTGTTCATGCAAGTTTACTTTGAATAAAATAATTTAAATTTATTAATATTCCAAAAATCAATAAGTAAAAATTAAAAAAATAAATCTGTTTTCTAAACACGTTCAATTAGTTATGCCTATTTGAACAATTATCTATTTCAAATAGTTATAACCTTTTGTTTTATCATAAACCAATTGTTTCTGTTCATAAAAAGCTTATTTGGAATAAAATAATTATAATTTATTAAAATTTCAAAAATTAATAAATAAACAATTTAAAAAATATATCTATTTACCAAGTGAGTTCAGATAGTTATGACTATTTGAATGATTTTTTATTTCAAACCATTATGACCTTTTTTTTATCATAAAACAATTGTTTTTATTCATACAAGTCTATTCAAACTAGAATAATACTAAATTATTAATATTTTAAAAATTAATAAGTTAGAGATTTAAAAAATAAATCTATTTACCAAATAGTTCAAATAGTTAAAACTATTAGAACAATTATCTACTTCTAATTGCTCTGACCTTTCGTTTAGTCATAAAATAATTGTTTTAGTTCATACATGCTTATTCAAAATAAAATAATACTAATTTATTAACATTCAAAAAATTAAAAAAAAATAAATTTTAAAAAATAATTTTATTTGTCAAACAATTTCAAATAATTATGACTATTTGAACAATTATCTATTTAATATAAATATGACATTTTGTTTTATCAAAAAATAATTGTTAAGACTATTAGAACAATTATCTATTTCAAATTGCTCTGACCTTTCATTTAGTCATGAAATAATTGTTTCATATTTGAACAATTGTTTATTGAAAATTATTATAACCTTTTGTTTTGTCACAAAACAATTATTTTAGTTCGTACAAGCTTCTTCAAAATAAAATAATACAATTTTTTTAATACTTCAAAAATAAATAATTAAGTGATTTAAAAAGTAAATCTATTTACCAAATTAGTTCAAATAATTATAGCCATTTCAATAATTATCTATTTAAAATCATTATTACCTTTTGTTTGGTAATATAACAATTGTTTTTTATCGTACAAGTTCATTTGTAATAAAGTGATACTAATTTATTAATTAGGCAAATATTAATAAGTAAGAGATTTAAAAAAAAATATGTTTACTAAACCAGTTTAAATAGTTATTTGAACAATTGTATACTTCGAATCGATATAACCTTTTCTTATGTCATAAAACAATTATTTCTATTCATACAAGCTCATTCGAAATAAAACAATACTAATATAATAATATTCTGAAAATTAATAACTAAGAAATTTACAAAATAAATCTGTTTGCTGAATTAGTTCAAATAGTTAAGACTATATGAACAATTATCTATTTCAAATCATTTTTGTTTTATCATAAAATAATATTTTCAATTTATACTAATTTATTTGGAATAAAATAAAATAAATTTATTAATATTTCAAAAATTAATATGTAAAAGATTTAAAAAAAATTCTATTTACCTAACTAGTTCAAATAGTTATGACTATTTGTACAATTATTTATTTCAAATCGTTATGACTTTTTGTTTTGTCATAAAACAAATGTTTTTGTTCATATAAGTTTTTTTTAAATAAAAAATACTAATCTATTAATATTTCAAAATTAATATGAAATTTAAAAATTAAATCTATTTATCAAACCAGTTCAAATAGTTATGACTTTTTGAGTAATTATTTATTTCAAACTGTTATGACTTTTTGTTTTGTTATAAAACAATAGTTTATGGTCATACAAGCATATTTGGATTAAAATAATATTAATTTATTAAAATTTCAGCAATTAATAAGTAAAAAATTTTAAAAATAAATATGCTTACCAAACTAGATCAAATAGTCATGACTATTTGACTAAATATCTATTTCAAATTGTTATGACCTTTTGTTTTGTCATAAAAAAATTATTTCAATTAATATAAAATTATTCGAAATAAAATAATACTAAGTTATTAATATTCCAAAAATTAATAACTAAGAGATTTAAAAAATGAATCTATTTACTGAACAAGTTTAAATAATTATAACTATCGAACAATTATCCATTTGAAATTGCTATAACTTTTTGTTTTGTCATAAAATGATTTTTTTGTTCATACAACCTTATTTCAAATAAAAAAATATTAATTTATTAATATTAAGGCAATTAATAAGTAAAAGATTTAAGAAATAAATATGTTCACTAACCAAGTTCAAATCTTTATGACTATTTGAACAATTATTTATTTTAAATTATTATGACATTTTGTTTTGTCATAAAACAATTGTTTCTATTCATACAAGCTGATTTGAATTAAAATAATATTGATTTATTAATATTTTTACAAATAACAAGTAAAATATTTTAAAAAATAAATATGTTTACTAAATAAGTTTAAATAGTCATGACTATTTGAATAATTATCTATTTCAAATCATTGCAACCTTTTATTTTGCAATAAAACAATTGTTTCCTTTCATATAAGCTTATTTGAAATAAAATAAAACTAATTTATTAATATCTAAAAATTATGAGTAGAAAATTAAAATGAATCTGCTTACCAAAGATGTTCAAATAGTAATACTATTGGAACAATTATCTATTTCAAAACCATATGACATTTTGTTTTGTCATAAGACAATTGGTTCTATTCATGCAAGCTTATTTCAAATAAAATGATATAAACTTATTAATATTCCAAAAATTAATAAGTAAAAATTTTAAAAATAAATATATTTTCTGAACACGTTCAAATAGTTATGACTATTTGAATAATTATCTATTTCAAATCATTATGACCTTTTGTTTTGTCATAAACCAATTTTTTTATTCATATAAGCTTATCCAGAGTAAAATAATACTAATTTATTAAAATTCCAAAAATTAATAAGTAAAAGATTTAAAAAATAAATCTATTTATTGTTGAACAATTATTTGTTTTAAATCATTATGATCTTTTGTTTTGTCATAAAATAATTGTTTCTATTCATATAATTTTATTTGAAATAAAATAATACTAATTTATTAATATTCTAAAAATTAATGAGTTAGAGATTTAAAAAATAAATTTATTTACCAAAAAGTTCAAACAGTCATGTCCATTTGAACTATTATCTATTTCAAATCATTATGACCTTTTGTTTTAACATAAAATAATTGTTATAGTTCATGCAAAATTATTCAAATTAAAATAATACTAATCTATTAATATTTTGAAAATTAATAAGAGATTTAAAAACTAAATCTATTTTCCAAAATAATTCAAATAGTTATGACTATTTAAACAATTATTTATCTCAAAATGTTATGATTTTTATTTTGTCATAAAATAATTGTTCATTTTCATACAAGCTTATTCGAATTACAATAATACTAATTTAATAATATTCCAAAACTTAATAAGTAAGAGATTTAAAAAATAAATGTGTTTGTTGAACTAGTTCAAGTAGTTAATACTATTAAAACAATTATCTATTTTAAATTATTCTAACCTTTTGTTTAGTCATAAAACAGTTATTTTAGTTCATATAAGCTTATTTAGAAAAAATGATACCAATTTATAAACATTCAAAAAATTAATGAGCAAGAGATTTAAAAAAATAAATCTATTTACTAAAAAAGTTAAAAAAGATTTAACTTTTTGAACAATCATTCTAACTATTTAAAGTTGTTACCAGCTTTTGTTTTATTATAAAATAATTGTTTCAGCTTATAAAAACTTATATGAAATAAAATATACTACTTTATTAATATTTCAAAAATTATTAAGCAAAAGATTTAAAAACTAAAATTGTTTTCTGAACCAATTCAAATAGCTATACTATTTGAACAAATATCAATCTTAAATCATTATGATCTTTGTTTTCTCATAAAATAATTATTTTTGATCATCCAAGCTTATTCGGATAAAAATAATACTAATTTAATAATATTTCAAAAATTCATAGGAGATTTAAAAAATAAATGTGTTTGCTGAACTAATTTAAATAGTTAAGACTATTATAATAATGATCTATTTCAAATCATTTTGTCTTTTTGTTTAGTCATATAATAATTGTTTCAGTTCATACAAACTTATTCAAAACAAAATAATACTAATTTATTAACATTTATTTATTTCAAATTGTTATGAACTTTTATTGAAATAGTTAAGACTATCTAAACAATTATTTGTTTCAATTGTTATGACCTTTTATTTTGTCATAAAACAAGCGTATTTGAAATAGGATAAAACTAATTTATTAATATTTCTTAAATTTATAAGTAAGAGATTTAGAAAATAATTTTAATTTGAAATAGATAATTTTTGAAATAATTATAACCATTTGAACAATTATCTATTTCAAATTATTATTACTTTTTGTTTTGTCATAAAACAATTGTTTTTGTTAAGATAAGTTTATTCGAAATAAAATAACACTAATCTATTAATACTTCAAAAATTAGTAAATAAGATATTTAAAAAATAAATATGTTTATCGAACCAATTCAAATAGTTATGACTACTTGAACAATTATCAATCTCAAATCATTAAAATTATTTTTGATCATAGAAGCTTATTCGGTTAAAAATAATACTAATTTAATAATATTTTAAAAATTAATAAGAGATTTAAAAAGAAATTTTTTTTTAACCAGTTTAAATAGTTAAAACAATTAGAATAATTATCTATTTCAAATCATCCTAGCCTTTTGTTTAGTCATAAAATATTTATTTCATATCTTACATGCTTATTCAGAATAAAATAGTCCAAATTTATTAACATTAAAAAAATTAATAAGCAAAAGATTTGAACAAATAAATCTGTTTACCAAACAAATTGAAATAGTTATGAGTATTTGAACAATTATTTATTTAAAATCATTATGACCTTTTGTGTTGACATAAAATAATTGTTTTAGTACATAAAAACTTATCCAAAATAAAATAATACTAATTTCTTAATAATTCAAAAATTAATAAGTAATAGTTTAAAAAAATAATTTTTTATCAAACAAATTCAAATAGTTATGACTATTTATTGAAAATTGTTATGACATTTTGTTTTGTCACAAAACAATTGTTTTAGTTCATACAAGTTTATTCAAAATAAAATAATACTAATTTATTAATATTCTAAAAATTAATAATTAAGCGATTTAAAAAATGAATCTATTCACCAAATTAGTTTAAATAATTATTGCCATTTCAACAATTATATATTTCAAATCGTTATTACCTTTTGTTTGGTCATATAAAAATTGTTTTTGATCGTACAAGTTTATTTGGAATAAAATAATACTAATTTATTAATCTTTCAAAGATTAATAAGTAAGAGATTTACAAAATAAATCCATTTACCAAATTAGTTTAAATAGTTATGACTATTTAAACAATTGTTTACTTCAAATCATTATAACCTTTTATTCTGTCATAAAACAATTATTTCTATTCATATAAGTTTATTCGAAATAAAATAACACTAATATAATAATATTCCAAAAATTAATAATAAAGAGATATAAAAATAAATTTATTTGCCGAACTAGTTCAAATAGTTAAAACTATATGAACAATTATCTATTTTAAATCATTTTTGTTTTGCCATAAAACAAAAATTTCAATTCATATAACCTTACTCAAAAGAAAATAAAATGAATTTATTAATATTTCAAAATTTAAAATGTAAGAGATTTAAAATATAATTCTGTTTACCTAAACAGTTCAAATAATTATGACTATTTAAAAATTATATATTTTAAATTGTGACGATCTTTTGTTTTGTTGTGAGATAAATGTTTTTGTTCATATAAGTTTGTTCGAAATAAAAAAAATACTAATCTATTAATATTTCAAAAATTAATAAGAGATTTAAAAAATAAATCTATTTATCAAACTAGCTCAAATATTTATAACTATTTGAGAAATTATTTATTTTAAATTGTTATGACTTTTTGTTCTATTATAAAATAATAGATTCTATTCATACAAGCTTATTCATATTAAAATAATACTAATTTATCTATATTTTAACAATTAATAAGTAAAAATTTTTAAAAATAAATATGTTTACCAAACTAAATAAAATAGTCATTACTATTCGAATTTCAAATCATTATGGCCTTTTATTTTGTCATAAAATAATTATTTCAATTCATATAAAGTTATTTGAAATAAAATAGTACTAACTTGTTAATATTCTAAAAATCAATAATTAAGAGATTTAAAAAATGAATATGTTTTTCGAACAAGTTTAAATAATTATGACTATTTCAACAATTATCTATTTGAAATCACTATAACCTTTTGTTTTGTCATAAAATGATTTTTTCTATTTATACAAGCTTATTTTGAATAAAATAATATAATTTATTAAAATTAAGACAATTAATAAGTAAAAGATTTAAAAAATAAATTTGTTTACCAAACAAGTTCAAATTTTGGTGACTATTTGAACAATTTTTTTATTTTGAATTGTTATGACTTTTTGTTTTGTCATAAAATAATTGTTTCTATTTATATAAGCTTATTTGGATTAAAATAATATTAATTTATTAATATTTCGAACAAAAGTAAAAGATTTAAAAAATAAATATGTTTTCGAAACAAGTTCAAATAGTCATGACTATTTAAATAATTATCTATTTTAAATCATTGTGACATTTTGTTTTGTAAAAAAAACAATTGTTTTAGTTTATATAAGCTTATTTGAAATAAACTAATACTAATTGATTAATATTTCAAAAATTAACACATAAGAGAATTAAAAAATGAATCTGTTTACTGAAGATGTTTAAATACTTATGACTATCTGATTAATTATCTATTTCAAAATATTATGACCTTTTTATTTTGTCATAAAACAATTGGTTCTATTCAAGCAATCTTATTTTGAATAAAATAATATTAATATATTAATATTCTAAAAATTAATAAGTAAGAAATTCAAAAAATAAATCTATTTACCGAATCAGTTAAAATAATTATGGCCATTTGAATGATTATCTATTTTAAATCGTTATGACCTTTTGTTTTGTCATAAAACAATTATTTTTTATTATACATGCTTATTCGAAATAAAATATACTAATTTATTAATATTTCAAAAATTAATAAGTAATAGATTTAAAAATATATATGTTTACCAAACTAATTCAAATAGTTATGATTATTTAAATAATTATCAATCTCAAATTGTTAAGATCTTCGTTTTGTCATAAAATAATTGTTTCTAATCATAAAAGCTTGTTCAGTTAAAAATAATACTAATTTAATAATTTTTCAAAAATTAATAAGTGAAAGATTTAAAAAATAGATGTGCTTGTCAAACTAATTGAAATAGTTAAAACTATTAAAATAATTATATATTTCAAATCATTCTGACCTTTTGTTTAGTCATAAAATATTTGTTTCATATCTTGCAAGCTTATTTGGAATAAATTAAACCAAATTTATTAACATTCAAAAATTAATAATCAAAAGATTTGAAAAAAATAAATCTATTTATTGAATAAACTTAAATAGTTACGACTATTTGAATAATTATTTATTTAAAATCATTATAACCTTTTGTTTTGAGATAAAACAATTGTTTTAGTTCATAAAAGTTTATCCAGAATAAATAATACTAATTTCTTAATATTCTAAAAATTAATAAGCAAGAGTTTAAAAAAATAAATTTTTTTACCGAACAAATTCAAATAGTTATGACTATTTGAACAATTGTTTATTGAAAATTATTATAACCTTTTGTTTTGTCACAAAACAATTATTTTAGTTCGTACAAGCTTCTTCAAAATAAAATAATACAAATTTTTTAATACTTCAAAAATAAATAATTAAGTGATTTAAAAAGTAAATCTATTTACCAAATTAGTTCAAATAATTATAGCCATTTCAATAATTATCTATTTAAAATCATTATTACCTTTTGTTTGGTAATATAACAATCGTTTTTTATTGTACAAGTTCATTTGGAATAAAGTGATACTAATTTATTAATTAGGCAAATATTAATAAGTAAGAGATTTAAAAAATAAATATGTTTACTAAACCAGTTTAAATAGTTATTTGAACAATTGTATACTTCGAATCGATATAACCTTTTCTTATGTCATAAAACAATTATTTCTATTCATACAAGCTCATTCGAAATAAAACAATACTAATATAATAATATTCTAAAATTTAATAACTAAGAGTTTAAAAAATAAATCTATTTATCAAACTAGCTCAAATAGTTATAACTATTTGAGAAATTATTTATTTTAAATTGTTATGACTTTTTGTTCTATTATAAAATAATAGATTCTATTCATACAAGCTTATTCATATTAAATAATACTAATTTATCTATATTTTAACAATTAATAAGTAAAAATTTTAAAAAATAAATATGTTTACAACTAAATCAAATAGTCTTACTATTGAATTCAAATCATTATGGCCTTTTATTTTGTCATAAAATAAATTATTTCAATTCAATATAGTATTTGAAATAAATAGTACTAACTGGTTAATATCTCTAAAAATCAATAATCAAGAGATTTAAAAAAAAAATGAATATGTTTTCAACAAAGTTTAAATAATATGATTATTTCAACAGTTATCTATTTGAAAATCACTATAAACCGTTTTGTTTTTCATAAATGATTTTTGCGCTAATTTATACAAGCTTTAATTTTGAATAAAATAATATAATTTATTAAAATTAAGACAATTAATAAGTAAAAGATTTAAAAAATAAATTTGTTTACCAAACAAGTTCAAATTTTGGTGACTATTTGAACAATTTTTTTATTTTGAATTGTTATGACTTTTTGTTTTGTCATAAAATAATTTTTCTATTTATATAAGCTTATTTGGATTAAAATAATATTAATTTATTAATATTTTGAGCAAAAGTAAAAGATTTAAAAATAAATATGTTTTCGAAACAAGTTCAAATAGTCATGACTATTTAAATAATTATTTATTTTAAATCATTGTGACATTTTGTTTTGTAAAAAAAACAATTGTTTTAGTTTATATAAGCTTATTTGAAATAAACTAATACTAATTGATTAATATTTCAAAAATTAACACATAAGAGAATTAAAAAATGAATCTGTTTACTGAAAATGTTTAAATACTTATGACTATCTGATTAATTATCTATTTCAAAATATTATGACCTTTTTATTTTGTCATAAAACAATTGGTTCTATTCAAGCAATCTTATTTTGAATAAAATAATATTAATATATTAATATTCTAAAAATTAATAAGTAAGAAATTCAAAAAATAAATCTATTTACCGAATCAGTTAAAATAATTATGGCCATTTGAATGATTATCTATTTTAAATCGTTATGACCTTTTGTTTTGTCATAAAACAATTATTTTTTATTATACATGCTTATTCGAAATAAAATATACTAATTTATTAATATTTCAAAAATTAATAAGTAATAGATTTAAAAAATATATATATTTACCAAACTAATTCAAATAGTTATGATTATTTAAATAATTATCAATCTCAAATTGTTAAGATCTTCGTTTTGTCATAAAACAATTGTTTCTAATCATAAAAGCTTGTTCGGTTAAAAATAATACTAATTTAATAATTTTTCAAAAATTAATAAGTGAAAGATTTAAAAAATAGATGTGCTTGTCAAACCAATTGAAATAGTTAAAACTATTAAAATAATTATATATTTCAAATCATTCTGACCTTTTGTTTAGTCATAAAATATTTGTTTCATATCTTGCAAGCTTATTTGGAATAAATTAAACCAAATTTATTAACATTCAAAAAATTAATAATCAAAAGATTTGAAAAAAATAAATCTATTTATTGAATAAACTTAAATAGTTACGACTATTTGAATAATTATTTATTTAAAATCATTATAACCTTTTGTTTTGAGATAAAACAATTGTTTTAGTTCATAAAAGTTTATCCAGAATAAATAATACTAATTTCTTAATATTCTAAAAATTAATAAGCAAGAGTTTAAAAAAATAAATTTTTTTACCGAACAAATTCAAATAGTTATGACTATTTGAACAATTGTTTATTGAAAATTATTATAACCTTTTGTTTTGTCACAAAACAATTATTTTAGTTCGTACAAGCTTCTTCAAAATAAAATAATACAAATTTTTTAATACTTCAAAAATAAATAATTAAGTGATTTAAAAAGTAAATCTATTTACCAAATTAGTTCAAATAATTATAGCCATTTCAATAATTTCCTATTTAAAATCATTATTACCTTTTGTTTGGTAATATAACAATTGTTTTTTATTGTACAAGTTCATTTGGAATAAAGTGATACTAATTTATTAATTAGGCAAATATTAATAAGTAAGAGATTTAAAAAATAAATATGTTTACTAAACCAATTTAAATAGTTATTTGAACAATTGTATACTTCGAATCGATATAACCTTTTCTTATGTCATAAAACAATTATTTCTATTCATACAAGCTCATTCGAAATAAAACAATACTAATATAATAATATTCTAAAAATTAATAACTAAGAGATTTAAAAAATAAATCTGTTTACTAAATTAGTTCAAATAGTTAAGACTATATGAACAATTATCTATTTCAAATCATTTTTGTTTTATCATAAAAAAGAATATTTTCAATTTATACTAACTTATTTGGAATAAAATAAAATAAATTTATTAATATTTCAAAAATTAATATGTAAAAGGTTTAAAAAAAATTCTATTTACCTAACTAGTTCAAATAGTTATGACTATTTGTACAATTATTTATTTCAAATCGTTATGACTTTTTGTTTTGTCATAAAACAAATGTTTTTGTTCATATAAGTTTTTTTTAAATAAAAAATACTAATCTATTAATATTTCAAAATTAATATGAAATTTAAAAATCAAATCTATTTATCAAACCAGTTCAAATAGTTATGACTATTTGAGTAATTATTTATTTCAAACTGTTATGACTTTTTGTTTTGTTATAAAACAATAGTTTATGTTCATACAAGCATATTTGGATTAAAATAATATTAATTTATTAAAATTTCAGCAATTAATAAGTAAAAAATTTTAAAAATAAATATGCTTACCAAACTAGATCAAATAGTCATGACTATTTGACTAAACATCTATTTCAAATTGTTATGACTTTTTGTTTTGTCATAAAAAAATTATTTCAATTAATATAAAATTATTCGAAATAAAATAATACTAAGTTATTAATATTCCAAAAATTAATAACTAAGAGATTTAAAAAATGAATCTATTTACTGAACAAGTTTAAATAATTATAACTATTGAACAATTATCCATTTGAAATTGCTATAATGTTTTGTTTTGGCATCAAATGATTTTTTTGTTCATACAACCTTATTTCAAATAAAAAAAATATAAATTTATTAATATTAAGACAATTAATAAGTAAAAGATTTAAAAAATAAATATGTTCACTGAACAAGTTCAAATCTTTATGACTATTTGAACAATTATTTATTTTAAATTATTATGACATTTTGTTTTGTCATAAAACAATTGTTTCTATTCATACAAGCTTATTTGGATTAAAATAATATTGATTTATTAATATTTCTACAAATAATAAGCAAAATATTTTAAAAAATAAATATGTTTACTAAATAATTTTAAATAGTCATGACTATTTGAATAATTATCTATTTCAAATCATTGCAACATTTTATTTTGCAATAAAACAATTTTTTCCTTTCATATAAGCTTATTTGAAATAAAATAAAACTAATTTATTAATATTCTAAAAATTAATGAGTAAGAGAATTAAAAAATTAATCTGTTTACCAAAGATGTTCAAATAGTAATACTATTGGAACAATTATCTATTTCAAAACATTATGACATTTTGCTTTATCATAAGACAATTGGTTCTATTCATGCAAGCTTATTTCAAATAAAATGATATAAACTTATTAATATTCCAAAATTTAATAAGTAAAAATTTTAAAAATAAATATGTTTTCTGAACACATTCAAATAGTTATGACTATTTGAATAATTATCTATTTCAAATCATTATAACCTTTTGTTTTGTCATAAACCAATTTTTTCTATTCATATAAGCTTATCCAGAGTAAAATAATACTAATTTATTAAAATTCCAAAAATTAATAAGTAAAAGATTTAAAAAATAAATCTATTTATTGAGCAAGTTCAAATAATTATGACTATTTGAACAATTATTTGTTTTAAATCATTATGATCTTTTGTTTTGTCATAAAATAATTGTTTCTATTCATATAATTTTATTTGAAATAAAATAATACTAATTTATTAATATTCTAAAAATTAATGAGTTAGAGCAGTCATGTTCATTTGAACTATTATCTATTTCAAATCATTATGACCTTTTGTTTTAACATAAAATAATTGTTATAGTTCATGCAAAATTATTCAAATTAAAATAATACTAATCTATTAATATTTTGAAAATTAATAAGAGATTTAAAAACTAAATCTATTTTCCAAAATAGTTTAAATAGTTATGACTATTTAAACAATTATTTATCTCAAAATGTTATGATTTTTATTTTGTCATAAAATAATTGTTCCTTTCATACAAGCTTATTCGAATTACAATAATACTAATTTAATAATATTCCAAAAATTAATAAGTAAGAGATTTAAAAAATAAATGTGTTTGTTGAATTAGTTCAAGTAGTTAAGACTATTAAAATAATTATCTATTTTAAATTATTCTGACCTTTTGTTTAGTCATAAAACAGTTATTTTAGTTCATATAAGCTTATTTAGAAAAAGTGATACCAATTTATAAACATTCAAAAAATTAATGAGCAAGAGATTTAAAAAAATAAATCTATTTACTAAAAAAGTTAAAAAAGATTTAACTTTTTGAACAATCATTCTAACTATTTAAAGTTGTTACGAGCTTTTGTTTTATTATAAAACAATTGTTTCAGCTTATAAAAACTTATATGAAATAAAATATACTACTTTATTAATATTTCAAAAATTATTAAGCAATAGATTTAAAAACTAAAATTGTTTTCTGAACCAATTCAAATAGCTATGACTATTTGAACAAATATCAATCTTAAATCATTATGATCTTTGTTTTCTCATAAAATAATTATTTTTGATCATCCAAGCTTATTCGGATAAAAATAATACTAATTTAATAATATTTCAAAAATTAATAGGAGATTTAAAAAATAAATGTGTTTGCTGAACTAATTCAAATAGTTAAAACTATTAGAATAATGATCTATTTCAAATCATTTTGTCCTTTTGTTTAGTCATATAATAATTGTTTCAGTTCATACAAACTTATTCAAAACAAAATAATACTAATTTATTAACATTTATTTATTTCAAATTGTTATGAACTTTTATTGAAATAGTTAAGACTATCTAAACAATTATTTGTTTCAAATTGTTATGACCTTTTATTTTGTCATAAAACAAGCGTATTTGAAATAGGATAAAACTAATTTATTAATATTTCCAAAATTTATATGTAAGAGATTTAGAAAATAATTCTAATTTGAAATAGATAATTTTTGAAATAATTATAACTATTTGAACAATTATCTATTTCAAATTATTATTACTTTTTGTTTTGCCATAAAACAATTGTTTTTGTTAAGATAAGTTTACTTGAAATAAAATAATACTAATTTATTAATATTTAAAAACTTAATTACTAAGAGAGTTAAAAAGCAAATCTATTTACCAAATCATTTTATATAGTTTTGACTCTTTGAATAATTATCTATTTCAAACCGTGTAACCTTTTATTTTGTCATCAAACAATTGGTTCTATTCATACTATTTTATTTGAAATAATATAATACTAATTTAATAATATTCCAAAACTTAATAACCAAGAAAATAAAAAACTAAATCTTATTGTCGAACCAGTTTAGATAGTTAAGACTATATGAACAATTATCTATTTTAAATTTTTATGACCTTTCGTTTATTGTAAAACAATTGTTTTGTTTGTACAAGCTTATTCTAATTAAAATTAATATTTTAAAAATTAATAAGTAAGAGATTTAAAAAATAAATTTGTTTACCGAATTGATTCAAATGGTTAAGACTATTATAACAATTATCTATTTAAAATCATTCTAACATTTTGTTTAGTCATAAAACAATTGTTCTAGTTCATATAAGCTTATTCAGAATAAATTAATAATAATTTATTAGTATTTGAAAAATTAATAAGAAAGAGATTTAAAAAAATAAATTTGTTTACCGAATAAGTTCAAGTAGTTATTACCATTTGAACAATTGTCTATTTAAAATCATTATAACCTTTTGATTTGTTATAAAACAATTGTTTAAGTTAAAACAAGCTTAGATGGAATAAAATAATACTAATTTATTAATATTTCTTAAAGTAATAAGTAAGAAATTTAAAAAATAAATCTCTTTAGCAAATCACTTAAAATAATTATGGCCATTCAAATGATTATTTATTTCAAATTGTTATGATCTTTTGTTTTGTCATAAAATAATTGTTTTTGATCATAAAAGCTTATTCGAAATAAAATAACACTAATATATTAATACTTCAAAATTCAGTAAATAAGATATTTAAAAAATAAATATGTTTATCGAACCAATTCAAATAGTTATGACTACTTGAACAATTATCAATCTCAAATCATTAAAATTATTTTTGATCATAGAAGCTTATTCGGTTAAAAATAATACTAATTTAATAATATTTTAAAAATTAATAAGAGATTTAAAAAAGAATTTTTTTGTTAAACTAGTTTAAATAGTTAAAACAATTAGAATAATTATCTATTTCAAATAATCCTAACCTTTTGTTTAGTCATAAAATATTTATTTCATATTCTACATGCTTATTCAGAATAAAATAGTCCAAATTTATTAACATTAAAAAAATTAATAAGCAAAAGATTTGAACAAATAAATCTGTTTACCAAACAAACTGAAATAGTTATGAGTATTTGAACAATTATTTATTTAAAATCATTATGACCTTTTGTTTTGACATAAAATAATTGTTTTAGTACATAAAAACTTATCCAAAATAAAATAATACTAATTTCTTAATATTTCAAAAATTAATCAGTAAGAGTTTAAAAAAATAATTTTTTATCAAACAAATTCAAATAGTTATGACTATTTATTGAAAATTGTTATGACATTTTGTTTTGTCACAAAACAATTGTTTTAGTTCATACAAGTTTATTCAAAATAAAATAATACTAATTTATTAATATTCTAAAAATTAATAATTAAGTGATTTAAAAAATGAATCTATTCACCAAATTAGTTTAAATAATTATTGCCATTTCAACAATTATATATTTCAAATCGTTATTACCTTTTGTTTGGTCATATAAAAATTGTTTTTGATCGTACAAGTTTATTTGGAATAAAATAATACTAATTTATTAATCTTTCAAAGATTAATAAGTAAGAGATTTACAGAATAAATCCATTTACCAAATTAGTTTAAATAGTTATGACTATTTAAACAATTGTTTACTTCAAATCATTATAACCTTTTATTCTGTCAAAAAACAATTATTTCTATTCATATAAGTTTATTCGAAATAAAATAACACTAATATAATAATATTCCAAAAATTAATAACAAAGAAATATAAAAATAAATTTATTTGCCGAACTAGTTCAAACAGTTAAAACTATATGAACAATTATCTATTTTAAATCATTTTTGTTTTGCCATAAAACGAAATTTTCAATTCATATAAGCTTACTCAAAATAAAATAAAATGAATTTATTAATATTTCAAAATTTAATATGTAAGAGATTTAAAATATAATTCTGTTTACCTAACCAGTTCAAATAATTATGACTATTTAAATAATTATATATTTTAAATTGTGAGGATCTTTTGTTTTGTTGTGAGATAAATGTTTTTGTTCATATAAGTTTGTTGGAAATAAAAAAAATACTAATCTATTAATATTTCAAAAATTAATAAGAGATTTAAAAAATAAATCTATTTATCAAACTAGCTCAAATAGTTATAACTATTTGAGAAATTATTTATTTTAAATTGTTATGACTTTTTGTTCTATTATAAAATAATAGATTCTATTCATACAAGCTTATTCATATTAAAATAATACTAATTTATCTATATTTTAACAATTAATAAGTAAAAATTTTAAAAAATAAATATGTTTACCAAACTAAATCAAATAGTCATTACTATTCGAATTTCAAATCATTATGGCCTTTTATTTTGTCATAAAATAATTATTTCAATTCATATAAAGTTATTTGAAATAAAATAGTACTAAATTGTTAATATTCTAAAAATCAATAATTAAGAGATTTAAAAAATGAATATGTTTATCGAACAAGTTTAAATAATTATGACTATTTCAACAATTATCTATTTGAAATCACTATAACCTTTTGTTTTGTCATAAAATGATTTTTTCTATTTATACAAGCTTAGTTTGAATAAAATAATATAATTTATTAAAATTAAGACAATTAATAAGTAAAAGATTTAAAAAATAAATTTGTTTACCAAACAAGTTCAAATCTTGGTGACTATTTGAACAATTTTTTTATTTTGAATTGTTATGACTTTTTGTTTTGTCATAAAATAATTGTTTCTATTTATATAAGCTTATTTGGATTAAAATAATATTAATTTATTAATATTTCGAACAAAAGTAAAAGATTTAAAAAATAAATATGTTTTTGAAACAAGTTCAAATAGTCATGACTATTTAAATAATTATCTATTTTAAATCATTGTGACATTTTGTTTTGTAAAAAAAACAATTGTTTTAGTTTATATAAGTTTATTTGAAATAAACTAATACTAATTGATTAATATTTCAAAAATTAACACATAAGAGAATTAAAAAATGAATCTGTTTATTGAAGATGTTTAAATAGTTATGACTATCTGATTAATTGTCTATTTCAAAATATTATGACCTTTTTATTTTGTCATAAAACAATTGGTTCTATTCAAGCAATCTTATTTTGAATAAAATAATATTAATATATTAATATTCTAAAAATTAATAAGTAAAAATTTAAAAAATAAATATGTTTTCTGAACACGTTCAAATACTTATGACTATTTGAACAATTATCTATTTCAAATCATTATGACCTTTTTGTTTTTCGTAAATCAATTGTTTTTATTCATAAAAGCTTATTTGGAATAAAATAATGCCAGTTCATTAAAATTCTAAAAATTAATAAGTAAAAGATTTAAAAAATAAATCTATTTATTGAACAATTTTAAATAGTTATGACTATTTAAACAATTATTTATTTTAAATTGTTATGATCTTTTGTTTTATCATAAAACAATTGTTTCTATTCATACAATTTTATTTGAAATAAAAAATACTAATTTATTAATATTTTAAAAATTAATAAGTTGGACATTTAAAAACTAAATTTGTTTACCGAACAAGTTCAAATAGTTTTGTCGATTTGAACTATCATCTATTTCAAATCGTTATGACATTTTGTTTTGTCATAAAAAAATTGCTTCTATTCATACAAAATTATTTAGAATAAAATAATACTAATTTTTTAATATTTAAAAAATTAATAAGATATTTAAAAACTAAATCTGTTTATCAAACTAGTTTGAATTGCTATGATCTTTGTTTTATCATAAAATAATTGTTTCTATACATACAAGCTTATTCAAAGCAAAATATTTCTAAAAAATAATATTCTAAAAATTAATAAGAGATTTAAAAAATAAATGTGTTTACTGAACTGGTTCATATAGTTAAGACTATTAGCACAATTATCTATTTCAAATTGTTATTACTTTTTGTTTAGTCATAAATTAATTTTTTTAGTTCATACATGCTTATTTGAAATAAAATAATGCAAATTTATTAACATTCAAAAAATTAATACACAAGAAATTTTAAAAAATAAATTTATTTATCGAATAAGTTCAAATAGTTATGACTATTTGAACAATTATCTATTTAAAATAAATATGCCCTTTTGTTTTATCATAAAACAATTATTTCAGTTCATAAAAGTTTATGCAAAATAAAATAATATTACTTTAGTAATATTTCAAAATTTGATAAGTTAGAGATTTAAAAAATAAGTCTTTTTATCTAATCAATTCAAATAATTATGGCCATTTGAACAGTTATCTATTTCAAATCATTATGAACTTTTGTTTTGTCATAAAACAATTATTTTTCATCATACAAGCCTATTCAGAATAAAATAATACTAATTTATTAATATTTCAAAAATTAATATGTAGGAGATTGAAAAAATAAATCTATTTACAAAACTTGTTCTTATCTGAATAATTATCTATTTTAAATTACTATAACCTTTTATTCTATTATAAAATAATTGTTTTAGTTCATATAAGCTTATTCAGATAAAATAATACTAATTTAATAATATTCCAAAAATTAATAACTAAGAGATTTAAAAAATAAATCTATTTGTTGAAGTAGTTTAACCAGTTAAGACTATATGGACAATTATCTATTTCAAATTGTTATGACTTTTTATTTTGTCATAGAATAATTGTTTTAATTCATACAAGCTTATTCAAAATAAAATAATACTAATTATTAATATTCCAAAAATTAAAAAGTAAGTAATTTAAAAAATGAATCTGTTTACCAAATCAGTGCAAATAATTATGGCCATTTCAATAATAGTCTATTTCAAATCGTTATTACATTTTGTTTGTCATATAACAATTATTTTTTATCATACAATTTTATTTGAAATAAAATAATACTAATTTATTAATCTTTGAAAAATTAATAAGTAAGAGATTTAAAAAATAAATATGTTTATTGAACTAGTTTAAATAATTATGGCCATTTAAACAATTGTATACTTCAAATCATTATAACCTCTTGATCTATCATAAAACAATTATTTTTATTCATATAAGCTTATTCAAAATAAAATAATACTAATATAATAATATTCCAAAAATTAATAACCAAAAGATTTAGAAAATAAATTTGTGTGCCAAACTAATTACGATAGATAAGACTATATGAACAATTATCTATTTTAGATCATTTTTGTTTTGCCATAAAATAAATTTTCAATTCATACTAGCTTATTCAGAATAAAATAAAATGAATTTATTAATATTTCCAAAATTAATATGTAAGGGATTTAAAAAATAATTTTGTTTACCTAACTAGTTCAAATAATTATGACTATTTGAATAATTATCTATTTCAAGTCATTATGACCTTTTGTTTTGTCATAAAATAAATGCTTTTGTTCGTATAAGTTTGTTAAAAAAAATACCAATCTATTGATATTTCAAAACTTAAAAGAGATTTAAAAAATAAATTTGTTTATCAAACCAGTTTAAATAGTTATGACTATTTGAGAAATTATTTTTTTCAAATTGTTATGACTTTTTGTTTTGTTATAAAACAATAGTTTCTATTCATACAAGCTTATTCAGATTAAAATAATACTAATTTATTAATAGTTTGATCATTAATAACTAAAAAAATAAATATGTTTACTGAACTAGATTAAATAATCATGACTATTTGAATAAATATCTATTTCAAATCTTTGTGACCTTTTGTTTTGTCATAAAAAAATTATTTCAATTAATATAAGCTTATTCAAAATAAAATAATATTAAGTTATTAATATTTTAGAAATTGATAATTAAAAGAATTAAAAAATGAATCTGTTTACCAAACAA